>CM067321.1:45624517-47004517 GCA_034231615.1 Meghimatium bilineatum | reverse complement strand
AGTACTAGAATACGGGTCAACAACAAGGACTTCAGCGGTCAATTCCCATCTACAAGCTCTGGATAAGGTACAAAATTAAGCACTTCGCCTTATCACAGGTGCCATAAAAACCTTTCCCATAAATGAAATGAAAAAACGTACAGGTATCATCCACTTACCATACAGTCGTGACACTAAGCCCATGATCCATGGAGAACAGTACAAGAGCATGCCAACAAACCCAATGACGACAATATTCGGTGGCCTATCAGCCAGTGGAAGGTTGAAGAGAATCAGTTTAATGCACCGATCTAAACAGCTAAACATAGAATATAAGGAAGAACTATCAGACATAACAAAATAAATAATACCACTTTCCCAAGTTCCGTGGTAACAATTTCAAAATCTCCCTATTAGAACAATTATAAGCAACTACACTATGAGAGAACTGAATACCCTCCAAAAGAAAACAATAGTATGCAACATGACTGAAGATATGTACCCCAAAGATTTGGATACAAGTAAATACCGATTGATCAACACCAAAAGCAGTGAAGAATCAAGGTGCTGGCATGTACATAAAATATCAAGAAAAAGAAAATGAATCCACATATTCACCAACTGGAATATTCTGCTCAAACTACTCTGCAGAAGTACAGGCTCTAACATTGCTGCAGAAATAATTAAAAACACAACAAGCCAGTGCCAACAGCTGGCGTTTCGTACTGATGCAAAGGCTCTTCTGTCCCACAAACCATTAACTAGCGAAAAACTTCGAGACCTGAAGTAGGCCATACGAGAAGTGAGCATCCGAAGAAGTATGTTACTACAGTGAATACTATTCCACTCTGACATGTTTGAAAATGATGAGGCAGGCAATCTGATAAACAATGGAGAAACATATTAATATACAATCTAAGAAATCACATACCAAGAAAAGATTACCCTCATCAAAGTAATTAGTCATAAGTCTACCAGAGAAAAGATAACTGTCACCATCTTGACACAATGAGCATGTTATCATCTTTCACATCAGGACAGGACACATGTAGGTAGGTAGGTAGGTAGGTAGGTAGTTAATGAGTTTGCCTCTCTTTTGTAGAGGCGTGCCCTTTCAACCAGAGGACAAAGTCCAATTAGGTTATATCAGGAGACACTGCCATAAAATATTAGGTAACAAAGACCCCAAGGTAAAAAAAATGGATGTGGACAGAACACAAAGACAAACAGCCACTTAAATAGACTAAAACTGGTTCCATCACCTCTCTTTCCATGTGGGCAGGCGGTTCGGACCGCAAAACATATGCTTCAAGACTGCATTACACTAAACCAGTTATAGGAGGATCACTGAGACGGATATCCACAGAAAGCTGTATGGGAGCTCTTATGAGCTTTCACATATAACAACATTCACTACGAAAACAGAACTTGATGTGTAGACTTGACATACGTGGACGACAAGAAGAAATAGAAAATTTGAATAAATACACAAACTGAGACATGAAATGAATGTAGTTACTGTAGAAACATGGAATAAGTGAAACAGTTGGGACATGAAATGAATGTAGTTACTGTAGAAACATTGAATAAATGAAATAGTTTAGCGATGAAATGAATGTAGTTACTGTAGAAATATTGAATTGTGTGCTGATCCGTGGTGGTTCATCTGTTGTTGCATGGACATTATTCTGCTGTTGCATGGTGGTTAGTCTGCTTTTTCATGGTTGTTCGTCTGGTATTGCATGGTGGTTAGTTTGATGTTGTATTGTGCTTAGTCTGATGGGGGGGGGGCGTAGCTCTGTAGTTAGCGCACTTGCTTCACACATGAGTGATTCTAGGTTCATTGGCCAGTTGAAGCGGAAATGTTGCTCAGATGGCAACGGCTCCCGGGTAGAAACTGCTTTAATTTGGTTTATAACTAAATAATGACTACGAAGAAGATGATATTACTACCGCCTTCATATAGCAGAGCCACTTAAATCACCATCATGAAGTGCCGTCTCCGCAACGAATATTGGCTGCAATGTGAGATCGCTAACAAATCACCCCTAGGGCATTAATAAATACTATGGGTTAACTTTACTCTTACAACCAGTAAAATGTTCCATGATTGTTAGTCTGATGTTCAAAGATGGTTAGTCTGATGTTCCAAGATAGTTATTCTGATGTTATATGATGGTTAGTCGGGTGTTCCATGATGGTTAGTCTGACAGTTCATTGTGGTTAGGGTAATATTGTATGATGGTTAATCTGGTAGTGCACGGTTGTTAGTCTGGTAGTGCACGGTGGTTAGTCTGGTGTTTCACTGGTAAGACATTCAGAATTTCCGCAAGGGGATGAAACAGGTATAATGTTCTCCTTTAATATTCACAAATATGATTATTGGCGGGTTTAGCAAGCAATAAATCCACGAGATTATCTCCTTTAATTGTGTGTCATACCGTGTGATGTACTCTGTGGAGTACTGTCTGACTTGCTGTGTGGAGTACTGTCTGACTTGCTGTGTGGAGTACTGTCTGACTTGCTGTGTGGAGTACTGTCTGACTTGATGTGTGGAGTACTGTCTGACTTGATGTGTGGAGTACTGTCTGACTTGATCTGTGGAGTACTGTCTGACTTGATGTGTGGAGTACTGTCTGACTTGCTGTGTGGAGTACTGTCTGACTTCTGTGTGGAGTACTGTCTGACTTGCTATGTGGAGTACTGTGTGACATATTGTGTGAAGTACTATGTGACGTACTGTCTGGAGTACTATGTGATGTACTGTGTGGAGTACTGTATGACATATTGTGTGATAGTATGTGTGATGTACTGTGTGACATACTGTGTGACGTTCTGTGTGAAGTACTGTGTGACGTTCTGTGTGAAGTACTGTGTGACGTTCTGTGTGAAGTACTGTGTGACGTTCTGTGTGAAGTACTGTGTGAAGCATTGTGTTGCATAATGTGTGGCGTACTGTGTGGCGTACTGTGTGGCGTATTGTGTGTCGTACTGTGTAACGTACTGGTGAATTACCGTATGACGTACTGGTGTAGTACTATGTGACGTACTGGTAAAGTACCGTGTGACGTACTGGTGTAGTACTGTGTGACGTACTGGTAAAGTACCGTGTGACGTACTGGTGTAGTTCCGTGCGACGTACTGGGAAAGTACCGTGTGACATACTGGTAAGTACAGTGTGACGTACTAGTGAAGGACTGTGTTTCGTAATGTATGACGTACAGGTGAAGCACCGTGTGGCGTACTGGTGAAGTACCGTGCGACGTACTGGTAAAGTACCGTTTGACGTACTGGTGAAGTACCGTGTGGCGTACTGGTAAAGTACCGTGCGACGTACTGGTAAAGTACCGTTTGACGTACTGGGGAAGTACCGTGTGGCATACTGGTAAGTACTGTTTAACATATTTTGTGGCGTACTGAGTGGCGTACTGTGTGCTGTACAGGTTAAGTACTGTGCGATGTACTTGTGAAGTATTTTGTCGTACTGTGTGACACGCTATCTCTCGTACTCTCATTTGCTATGTCTAGGCAACAACTGAAATTGAAATTATTTCTGCTTTCTGTTTGTATTCAAATAGCTTGCCAGTCTTATCATTTTTCTATTATGTCGCCAAGTGCAATTCTTTTCCGATGTCTTTCGAGCGGTTTTGCATTCTTACAGAGCAATCAAAAATAAATTGTAATTATGGGTTCAACGAGTAGTGCTTCTATTGCTCTTAAACGCGTTCCCAAAAGACAAGAGAAGACTTTCCAAGACGGAATCTATTATTAGAAATCATTATTCTCAAATCTAGTGTCGTGCCGTCTGGCCTAGGCAATCATGGATCTCCGCAACTCTCTATCAATATCATCATGTAACAGAAACGTTGTTGACTTTGTACCGCCATGATGCAAAACAGTCTAATATTTTTTGACATTGTCATGAGCTATCCCTCTTTCCTTCAGTCTTGTCCGCGGTAACTATGTAATCATTATCCAGCTACGTTCTCATAACGTTTCAAAAATAAATACGTATTATAACAAGAAGTGGTGTATATATTCCAGTCATCTACCTCGGCGTCCTAGAGTATATATTCTAGTCATCTACCTCGGCGTCCTAGAGTATATATTCTAGTCATCTACCTCGGCGTCCTAGAGTATATATTCTAGTCATCTACCTCGGCGTCCTAGAGTATATATTCTAGTCATCTACCTCGGCGTCCTAGAGTATATATTCTAGTCATCTACCTCGGCGTCCTAGAGTATATATTCTAGTCATCTACCTCGGCGTCCTAGAGTATATATTCCAGTCATCTACCGCGATGTCCTAGAGTATATATTCTAGTCATCTACCTCGGCGTCCTAGAGTATATATTCTAGTCATCTACCTCGGCGTCCTAGAGTATATATTCCAGTCATCTACCTCGGCGTCCTAGAGTATATATTCTAGTCATCTACCTCGGCGTCCTAGAGTATATATTCTAGTCATCTACCTCGGCGTCCTAGAGTATATATTCTAGTCATCTACCGCGCTGTCCTAGAGTATATATTCTAGTAATCTATCGCGGTGTGCTAGAGTATATATTCTAGTCATCTATCGCGCTGTCCTAGAGTATATATTCTAGTCATCTATCGCGGTGTGCTAGAGCATATATTCCAGTCATCTACCAAGGTGTCCTAGAGTATATATTCAAGTCATCTACCTCGGTGTCCTAGAGTATATATTCTAGTCATCTACCTCGGTGTCCTAGAGTATATATTCTAGTCATCTACCGCGGCGTCCTAGAGTATATATTCTAGTCATGTACCTCTGTGTCCTAGAGTATATATTCTAGTCATCTACCTCGGCGTCCTAGAGTATATATTCTAGTCATCTACCGCGGCGTCCTAGAGTATATATTCTAGTCATCTACCTCTGTGTCCTAGAGTATATATTCTAGTCATCTACCTCGGTGTCCTAGAGTATATATTCTAGTCATCTACCGCGGCGTCCTAGAGTATATATTCTAGTCATCTACCTCTGTGTCCTAGAGTATATATTCTAGTCATCTACCTCGGCGTCCTAGAGTATATATTCCAGTCATCTACCTCGGCGTCCTAGAGTATATATTCTAGTCATCTACCTCGGCGTCCTAGAGTATATATTCTAGTAATCTATCGCGGTATGCTAGAGTATATATTCTAGTAATCTATCGCGGTATGCTAGAGTATATATTCTAGTCATCTACCTCGGTGTCCTAGAGTATATATTCCAGTCATCTACCGCGGTGTCCTAGAGTATATATTCTAGTCATCTACCTCGGCGTCCTAGAGTATATATTCTAGTAATCTATCGCGGTATGCTAGAGTATATATTCTAGTAATCTATCGCGGTATGCTAGAGTATATATTCTATTCATCTACCTCGGTGTCCTAGAGTATATATTCCAGTCATCTACCTCGGCGTCCTAGAGTATATATTCTAGTCATCTACCTCGGTGTCCTAGAGTATATATTCTAGTCATCTACCTCGGTGTCCTAGAGTATATATTCTAGTCATCTACCGCGGTGTCCTAGAGTATATATTCTAGTCATCTACCTCGGTGTCCCAGAGTATATATTCTAGTCATCTACCTCGGTGTCCTAGAGTATATATTCTAGTCATCTACCGCGGTGTGCTAGAGTATATATTCTAGTCATCTACCTCGGCGTCTTAGAGTATATATTCTAGTCATCTACCTCGGTGTCCTAGAGTATATATTCTAGTCATCTACCGCGGTGTGCTAGAGTATATATTCTAGTCATCTACCGCGATGTCCTAGAGTATATATTCTAGTCATCTACCGCGGTGTGCTAGAGTATATATTCTAGTCATCTACCGCGGTGTGCTAGAGTATATGTTCCAGTCATCTACCGCGGTGTCCTAGAGTACATATTCCAGTCATCTACCCCGGTGTTCTGGAGTATATATTTCAGTCATCTACCCCGGTGTCCTGGAGTATATATTTCAGTCATCTACCCCGGTGTTCTGGAGTATATATATACGAATAATTTACTGCAGTGTCCTAGAGTATAAATATACCAATCATCTACTGCAGTGTCCTAGAGTATATATATATCACTATCTACCGCGATGTCCTAGCGCAGTGTAAAGTATATCAAGATACCACCCATGTGCTGCTGGGACTCGAAAGGGGAGCAGATCATACATATAACGTGTATTTCAGAATATGCCATTAAGAAAGAGATGGTAAATAAGGCAGATTAGCCTATCATATGGAAGGTCAGGGGGCAAACAAAACTATGCCGAAGTAGGGTAAGTCAAGCGGACATGAACAAATATTGCAGCAAAGTTTTTTCTGTCACAAAACATTCCGCTCTTTCGTTTTTAGAATGCTCTATTAAAAACATTAGCAAACATAAATTTGAGAACAAACAAAGAGAACAAATAAAAACAAGTAAGTATTTTGATCCGTTGATTGGAGTCAGTTTTTATGATAAGCTGACATGGAAGCAACACATCAACAAAGCAACCACATCCGAAAAGCGAATAATCAAATCAATCAAACAAAGAAAGCAACAAACACAAAGCCAAGATGACCAAAATTATGAACAGACAAGAGCATGTTGCAATTCTATGCTTCAGAACAGAACACCACCGACTCGCAGTCATATGTATACAACAATATTTAGGATTGTCAATAACACAGACATTTATTTATACGCACCACAAACTGCAGAACATAAACTTCAAGAATGTTCTTCTGAGAGTCAGATGATGAGAAAAATATACTAGTCCATAGAAACAACACTTAATCACAGTTATATCGACCTATGTTTGAGCTGCAAACCCTGGTCGTGTTTACTTAGGAGACAAAATTACAAATATAGAAATATTTTATGTTTATTTAGAAGGCAAAATTACAGATGTAAAAATATTTTAAGTTTATTTAGAAGGAAGGCAAAATTACAGATGTAGAAATATTTTAAGTTTATTTAGAAGGCAAAATTACAGATGTAAAAATATTTTAAGTTTATTTAGAAGGAAGGCAAAATTACAGATGTAGAAATATTTTAAGTTTATTTAGAAGGCAAAATGACCGATATAGACATGTTTTACGTTTATTGGGGACAGATGACAGATATAATCATTTTATTGATTATATCGGAAAGAAGAACTGTTAAAGCAGATTCACAACTGAGCTGGAATATTCAGAATAAATATAAAATATATTTTTTCCTGAGATAAAAATTGCTACTTCAATATGAGTTCACATTTTTTATGAATGGGGTACACATTTCAATATTATAACAATAAATACATAATTGTTGTATGTGGTTGGACAGGACAGTGAACTCGAAACGTCTAGCGATGCAAAAGTTTTATGACAACCGAGGTTGCTTTGACAATTTAGTAAAGAGTTTGATCAATCTCAAAACTTTCATATGCGTGTGAGAATTACTTTATTATTCTCAGGATCCCTCCGCCCATTTAAACGAAGCGAGCACGCCGCCTGTCAAGAGTACCACTCATAGCGTGGAACTAATTGCAGCCAAAAACAGCTGCTATATATGAATATTGAAAGAAGAAATGCATATTATATACAGAAGTGAAATCAAGCACTCGTAGAGACAAAATACAGTTTATTGATGAATTAACCCACAACAGATGAAAATTCATGACAGGTAAGGGAACAGAAGATATTTAAATCATACAACAAGATAGTTATACAATGGACCTGCCAATGCGAATACAGCTATACGAGTCAAACACGGCAAACATCTATGACAGAAAAAGTACAAATGCAGCAATGAGCTGAACATTCTACAAACGTGCTGAATAGACCACCACCAGCATTAACCCTAGACCTTGAGATTGAAACAAACATATCATTTATGTCAGTATTATGCGATGATTTTATATTTTATGGTTTCAGACTAGCAGTTAGAAAACTAAAAAAAGGTTCCAAACTGCTGGAAACGATGGTACTAGCGGTGAAATGCTGAAAGCAACTGATGAAATTATTTTAGAAATGCCAACTCAACAATAGAAATATAGAGTTATAGTAAAACTAAGAAATGTAATCTATCGGATTGTAACAAAAGGCGAGGAATAGCTCTGCCGTCGGTGTCAGGAAAAATATTGTAATATTAGCTAGAAAAGCTCAATGAACAGGTAGATGCACACTTTAATTAAAGATCAAGCTGTTTTCAGACCAACACAAGCATGTATTGGCAAAATAGTTCACCCCTAGAACAAGAACAATTATCGAAGAATCAGTGAAAATGCAATATCCACTTACTATCAACTATATTGATTTTCAAAATGGCGTTTGACAGTCTGCACCGTCTAACACTTTGAAGATTTCATGAATTATACCAACTTCAATCATTTCTGAATTTATGCCACAGAATTCGAAACGATGTAATAAGAGAAAGAGTGGGTGTCATATAAATTCTACGGGGTGCAAAGGGAACGCATTGCTCTTGGCGGACCCAGGGTTAGCAGATAACCAAGATCCCAAATTTGCCTCCTCGTGGCGCACCCTGGTAACAGAAATACAGCGGCTAATGCTGATTCTGGCTAAACCTTTTGGGGATCGTGTCTGTGAATGTGGAGGTAACAGATGGAATGAGATTTGACTGCAAAAAAGACAGTTAATATATCCGACACCTCTGTGCCAACACATGCAGCAACACTGTCGACACACAGTGAAGCTAGAAAGTCTGGTAGAAGCATTGGAGGGCAGCCAATGTAGTCGGTACGAAGCAGGCAGATGTCACAATAAAAATAAAAGCACAATGAGTACACTGAGAAAGATGCACAGCGCTAGAGGGCAGCGTCATGCGTAAAAAGCACGGGATTCGGTTCGATGAAATTGGAACTAAAGCATTGTTTGCTCGAGACAAGATTCTAGTTACCGGTGATCCCAGCCTGGGCCCAACTCTACTGTCGAGTCTTTCCTATACCGGAGGCGTGCTTGCGGAGAGAAAAGGTTTAGTACCCGATGGGCACAGGCATAGCAGTCCGAAGTGACAAGCACTGTTCAGCTCTAGAACAGAACACAAGTCCCTAACGTTCCTAAACATGTGTACAGATTCAGACCTGGACGAGGGAAGTTGGTGAACAACGCTTCGGCTAAGAAGACGAACGAGCCCAAGCCCAACTATTCTGTCAAGTTCTTCCTAAAGAGGTTAGGCCTACAAGGCGCATAACGGTGGTACAACGTAATCACGCTCCCGGCGGAAATCGCACGGATATCCGTGCTGGTTACAATGGAGCGAACGCAAAACAAACATATCAATTCTACAATACATACAAAACCAACAGATACAATGGTTTGGTCATCTGGAAAGAATGCCATGTGATTCATTAGTTTATAAAGCATATACGAAGAAAGGAGAATCAAAAAGAAGAGCCAAGGGTAGACCTAGAGTACGCTTGATCGACAACATCAAAGAGGCATTACACAAACACCAAATAGCATTATCTGAAGCTGTCAGAAAAGCGAGAACAAGAACATTGTATCTACCTCGACACCCGTAAAGGGTAAAAGAGGAAGGAGAGAAGAAGAAGATACCAAATTTAATTTTAGTATCACTCTCAACGGAGAAATAATTCAGATAGTTGATAGCTTCGGCAGCACAACGACACAATATGGAGATACAGTGAAAGAGATTTCTTCTATAATAGCATTGGCATACATTGCAAACATCTGAAAATCTAAAACAAGTAAATATATCAAACTACAACTGTTTAACTCCAATGTAATACATGTATAACATAATGGTTGCGAAAGCTGAAAAATAACATAAGCACTAAAGAATAAAATATATTCATTTGAAAATAAATGTCTTAGAAAATTTAAATATTGGTTGGGAAGAATTGAAGTCAAACAAGAAAATTGCAGAAGACACCAAGCAGCAATATGTTTCTACAACAATAAGAAGAAAACTGTGTACTTATTTCCTAAATCTAATTAGAATAAATGAAAAATACTGCCACTACAATCATTAAAAAAGAGTTTAAAATGACAAACGAGAGAGAAAACAAAGAGAGATCTTCGCAAAACAACTATCAAAGATACTATAGATCTCAACAACTTGCAGGAACTATACACAAAAGAACTACACCATTCAATCTTGGGAGTACTGGTTTATGAATCTGAGTGCACCCTATGCACCGTATTCTGCGCTCAATGAACAAAGACAGATACACAAATAGATAGACAGACATACCAGACACACATACGAGACAGACTGGTATACCAGACTTACATACCAGAAAGAGGTATATACCAGACAGTCAGACATACCAAATAGACATACATATCAGAAAGACATTCCAGACAGACAGACATACACAACAGATAGACAGACATCCAGACAAATATAGATAGACATAATTCTAACATACACGTGTTAGCATTAGATGGTCTCACTATGCCTCCACATGTCTTATTTGTCTTATTATATCTCCATCTTTCTACTCAAGAAGAAGAAAGAAGAAGAAAAAAAGAAGAAAAAGAAAACGAAAATTAGAAAAAAGAATTAGAGTAAGAAAAAATATTAGAAAAGCTATGAAAGAACTAGAATGAAAAAACATAACTAGAAGAGGAGAAGATAACTAAAAGAGAAGAACATAACTAGAAGAGGAAAAAATAACTAGAAGAGGAAAAGATAGCTAAGAGGAGAAACAACTAGAAAAAGAACTAGGAAAAATAATCAGATAAAAAAAAAGAAGAAAAAACTAGAAGAGGAAAAAAGGAACTAGAAGAGGACAAATAAAAATAACTAGAAGACTTAATATTTAAAAAAAATTAAAAAAAAGAAAGAGAACAGTTTATATGAAGACATAGATGAATGTTTATTTTTCTCTTTTTATCACACCTGCAGTTGTCCCGTTAATTTTGAGTTTTCTTCTTATTTTTGTGAACAAAATTTGATTAACTATCTCATTTTGTATATAAATGGATGTAACAAGCCAAATTGGTTAAATTATATGATGCTGTGAGCGAATTCTCTTCATTAATATGGGTAAAAAAACGTATACATTCTTATAAGGAAAATCACAAGGAAGTTGAAAACAGCAGAATTCTTTATCCCACTTACAGAAATTCTCCATTTCTAAAATAATAGATGCATATATAATCATATTAATCAGAAAAAAATGCTAACGTCACGAAAACATGCCTGACAAAACAGATCTCTTTTAATAGCACATATCATTATTAAAAACGTTTTCTTACCGTCAATAAAAATGCAAATATTAAGACACTGACAAGAAGCAGATAGCTTGTTTTCTGTAGATTCTGTTTCTACTTGAGAATCTAGTGCCGACAATATCCTCAAATTGACAAATATAATTCATTTATTGAAGAAATATTGTCCGAATTAGTTCAAAGCTGTTGTCCAATCGATTTGTTAGGCAAAACCAAGCACATTATGAGGATGTTATACTGATTAACAAAAGGCACATTGTCTGCATGAAACTGGCTGAAGAAAAGAGGGCAGTCTTTGACAGCCGCTAATGGGAAATTGTTCAATCTTGAATTTTCTATAATCCATTAATTCTGTTTTGTCAACTTGACAAGATGTTTGCGCTAATCATTGATTTATCTGAAATGATTGATCAATAATACGTGCTTTAATTATTTGAATATCGTTTCCGATTGTATTTCTAGCACAGGTTTAAGCATTTCTGCTAATTCATTTCGACTTAACCAAGTTCCTGCCGCCCACCAATTACTGCCGATATTCATAAAAGAGCCAATGCAGTACAATTTTTTACTAACTTTCTATAAATGTAAATTTATACATAATACAATACATATAAATGTAAATTTATACATAATACAATACATATAAATGTAAATTTATACATAATACAATACATATAAATGTAAATTTATACATAATACAATACATATAAATGTAAATTTATACATAATACAATACATATAAATGTAAATTAGAACTCAACTATCAGGTTTGGGCCGCAATGAAACAAATACCACAGTATTTATAGTGAATAAGTCAATATGTACTATAAACACTTATAACCAATAATAAAAATTGATTAAAATATTATATTAAAATGAATAAGAACGGAAAAGGTTGACGTTTTGATCTATGGCCTTCGTCTGAACAAAGATATAGTAATAAGAAAATACATAATTTTCGAATAAGTGCGAAAAAAATAACAAATTAAAAACATCTTTTAAAAATATAAGCAGCCCATATAATAGCTTAGCTAATAATGGAATGATAACGTATTGACAATACGGAAACTTTGTGCAATACGTTCAAGAGCAATGTAGTACACACCACACACAAATGTAGCACTATGAAGAAATTTAGAAGAGTAAGCCAATAAACCGGGATAATAGTCTAACCACAGACACAAAAAAGAGACACAAGTGAATAGGGCATCATATCCGCCATAGATGTAAGATTGTTTTGTATTGTAATTTTTTTAATCATCTTTTTATTAGCGGTAACATGAGTTTGTAACACATATTTATTTATTCACAATAATCTTTTTTTCTTGCATATTATAGTTTTATTTTATGACAAACAATATTTGTTATCTAAATTGTATATTAATACAGTACATTAAGACAAGGGACATGTCCCGTTACAGCCAAACTTCGATGAAAGGCAACACCTGATGATGATGTTCAAAACAGTTAATTATTTATGCATGAAAAAGGTTTAAATTATCAAACTCCGGATATATGATTGTATATCTGTGTATCTGTACAGAAGCATCAGCATCGTTCGAGGAAGCTTATCTTTGACACATCTGTGTATCTGTACAGCAGCATCGTTCGAGGAAACTTATCTCTGGCAAATATATCTATACACAGAAGTAAATAATTATCCCTTAGTTTGCCACATAGATATTCAAAGCAGAATCACGATAACAGGCAAAACGATGAGATTATGAAAAAATTAAATGTGCACATGTCTGCTATCGGTGGACAGATGCAGTATTGTTATCAATTTTGAATATTATTGTTGTTAGGAACTATTATTACTGTTGCGAAGAAATAAGGAGATAGGTACGTGCCGCCATTGTACTAGATTCAATTTTTCAGCCGAATGCGCTTGTGCACAGGGCCTTATGGTTGATTTTATCAGCAATATGTAAGTTTTGAAATGACGCCCCTCTCCCCCTTTAAATGGTTTTTCTTTGAAATGCCATTTCGACATTTCACAGTTGTGAGTTCATTGTTATCCTAAATAAAACAGCGGCAAAGAGAATGAACGCCTTTGCGAGGAAATGCTACAGAAAGATATATTTAGAATATCATGAAAGGAAGAAAAAACGAGATACTCAGATATTATAAACACATTGAAGATTCCAGTGTGTTGGTTACTAAACACAATAGCAGAAACAAAACTACACCTGTTTGATCATATAAAGAGACACAACTGTTTAGAAAGACAAATAATGGAGGGGACAGACCTGAGTGGAGGAGAAAAGGGAAACAAGAAGACGATGGACTGATGACATTAAAGATAACATGAATACGTCGTTGGAAAATGCTAGACGCATCGCCAAAGACAGAGAGGGGTTCAGGGAGTTCATTGGGAAGACAACGTTCTGGAGAGAATAAGCCACATAACATGACATTGTTTATGACACCAACGTTTAAAACTGTGAGGTCATTGTTTATGACACCAACGTTTAAAACTGTGAGGTCATTGTTTATGACACCAACGTTTAAAACTGTGAGGTCATTGTTTATGACACCCACGTTTAAAACTGAGTTATTGTTTATGACACCAACGTTTAAAACTGAGTTATTGTTTATGACACCCACGTTTAAAACTGAGTTATTGTTTATGACACCAACGTTTAAAACTGTGAGGCCATTGTTTATGACAGCAACGTTGTTTAAACTGTGAGGTCATTGTTTATGACACAATATTTAAAATTGTGATGCCATTATTTATGACACTAACGTCTAACGTTGTGACGTCATTATATATGACACCTAGGCTTGCAGCTTCTAGGGTTATAGTCGTATATTATCTAACTATGTTCATGATATAACGGGTTATTATTTGTTTCTGTAGTGAAGAGGTAAAGTGTGCGGAGTCAGACGGTCGATGTATCAAGTTATGTGGTGAAGAGGTAAAGTGTGCGGAGTCAGACGGTCGATGTATTAAGTTATGTAGTGAAGAGGTAAAGTGTGCAGAGTCAGACGGTCGATGTAACAAGTTATGTGGTGAAGAGGTAAAGTGTGCGGAGTCAGACGGTCGATGTATCAAGTTATGTTGTGAAGAGGTAAAGTGTGCGGAGTCAGACGATCGATGTATCAAGTTATGTGGTGAAGAGGTAAAGTGTGCGGAGTCAGACGGTCGATGTATCAAGTTCTGTAGTGAGGAGGTAAAGTGTGCGGAGTCAGACGGTCGATGTAAAGTACTATCACAATTTGGGGTTTCACAACACCTAATCAAGTTGTGCAGGAGTAGTTACACAGTTGTTTAATATGTATTTAGAACGAGTGTAGGGCTTTCTGACAAATTTCACATACACTCTAGTGTGTGACAAGATGTGTTCCATACCCCTTACTGTTCATCACATATATCGATTGTATATGTAAAATTCTCAACACCAATGAAAGAGACAACCTAAACAACAACCTGAGCAAACTTCTTTCTGGTAACTATCAAACAATAATATCAACATCAGAAGAACAACTACACTAACATATAAATATACTGCACACAACAAGTGGGGACTTGAACATGCGTGAACATAGAAAAACTAACGAGGTAATGTCAGTCTCAAAAATATAAAGAAATGCTACTATTTTCATCGATGACCAACACCTTAAACAGGTGAAAGAATTTATTTATAGTGGAAAGATCATATAATAAAATGGGAAATGCACCAAAGAAATCCAATATAGATACAACATAGCATACCATATCTTAGCGCAGATGTCTCCTATTTTCAAAAACAAATATGTGAACAGTCGCTGGTGCTTTCTGTTGTGTTGTATGGTTGTGAGAGTTGGACACTCACTGCGGACATGGAGAGAAGATTACAGGCTTTCGAGTATAAATGCTACAGAAGAATTCTATGAATTTCCTATAGGGAACATAAGACTAATGTGTGCGTAAGAAATAAAGTAGAGATGTGTGCAGGTGTCCAAGAGCCATTGCTTTCAATAGTGAAACGACGAAAACTAGCATGGTTCGGACATGTATGCAGGCACGATTCCTTGTCAAAAACAATACTGCAGGGAACTGTCGAGGGTGGAAGAAGCAGAGGAGGACAAATAAAGACATGGACAGACAACATCAAGGAATGGACAGGGCTAGATATTTTCACACTCATCCGCATCGCTGAGGATAGAATTCGCTGGAGGACTCTGTGTGCTGAAGCATCCAATGTGGTACCCCTACGACCCTGAAGGGTTATGGGTTTATTGATTGATTGGTTTGTGTGAACATGAACACTAAAACTGCACTATATAAAACGATCATCATACCATCAATATGCTACCAATGTCAAACATGGACACCAACAACGAAAGCCAAAAGAAAACATGCCACAACAGAAATGACATGTCTACATAGAATTCTCGGAGTAACAATAAGAGATAGAAACAGAAATGAACACATGAAAAGACTAACAAACACAATGCTAATCCTGAATTACATCAAAAGACAACAGATTAGGTGGTTTTCATATGCTTACAACCATCAGATAGTGCCCCTCAAATAGCATTGCTATACAGACACGATCGATACAAAGCCTGGGCTAGACGATGCAAACGATGAATTACAGAAATAAAAGAAACAACGAAAACAAACATATATGAAGCACATAAAAAAGCAATCTTCAGAGAACTCTTTTACACCTGATACTGCACGGCAATATCTATCTATCTATACGCTGTGGCCCTTGTGTGTCTTGCAGCTTCAGGGGAAGAAGAGTTCTCTGGATATGGCGGTCTTGTGTGCTGTTTGTAAGCGTGTTCCTGTGGCTTCTTTGATGTCTGTGATCCATCTTTTACAGGGTCTGCCTCTGGCTTTATAACCGGTATGTCTATGTGTCATGGCCATTTGTGGCATGCTATCTGTCGGTAGTCTGGAAGAGTGTGAAAACTACTTGATCTGTTGTCTTTTGATATGTTCCAATACTGGTATTGTTTTGGTTATCTGTCTGATGTTATCGCTTCTAATTCCATCTCTTAATGACACTCCTAGTATTCTTCGTAGACAAGTCATTTCTGTTGTCACTATTTTTCTTTTGTCTTGTGCTGTCATTGTCCAGGATTGGCACTGGTAGCAAAGTGATGGAATAACAATAGTTTTGTATAATGCAACGTTAGTGTCTATGTTTACATTTTTATTCTTGAAAAAACGTGTCAACTGTTTTAGGATCTGGTATGTTTTTGTTTGCATCTATTTTGTATCTCTTTACTGGTTTTCCAAACTGCAAGGCACAATGGGGTATAAAGCGAAAAGAAAGAAGAAATAGTTGGTAGTTATAGATGTTTATGATGTCAATAACACTGCCACTGAAGATTGTGTTCGTTTCATAGTATTCATGAATCTGACTTATAATGTCCAGTCAACTGAAAGAGAAGTCAAAATCAAACCTAGAACAGTTCAAAAATGTTTAGCAATGAACTTGGGGACAATAATCCCCAAAAAATCAGACACTATGTGTAACCTTTATTGAATTAATTTCCACTGGGCTAGTAACATCGGACTCAAATTTACATTCGTACTGGAGTAAATCTCCACCGTCATTAGGATTCTTGTAGAATCGATGAAAGGGCAGTCACTCTTACGCACAAAAAACCGCTGAGAATTTGGAAATGTACTTTAGTAAGAAACTTGGAAGGTAAGTAAACACACTAAGGAGCTTTACATATCATACATGAAATTAAGAGCTTGGTAAAAGAAACTGGAGGAAGGAAAAGTTGCTCTCAAAGGATATAAGACAGAGAGATATTTAGTCTGTTCAATACAAGAATCAGTGTACAAATCACGTGATAACAGTCCGACTTTTTAATTTCATATGTTATTGCACTGCGCTTCCGTTTCTCGGAGATTTACAAAAAAGGTGACTAAAGATACTTATCTAGCTATATGCGTGCAACAGACTGGACAACAATAACCCCCCCCCCCCCAACCCAGTGTGTAGCGCGCATATCGACTGATAGGGGCCTCTCATTACTAAACGTGTAGAACGTTGGCTTTATCTTAATATGTGTTTTTATCGTAATTTATGTTCCGTTTAATTATGTTAGATTTTTGTTCCGTAGAAACCTGTCCACTTATTCTTTTATACTACCTTTTAGTCTGTAAAATAAGTGAGATAATTCTCTATATTGTTGTGAACAATGTGATATCACGTGTTGTAGACATGAGTAGTTCTGTAGAAAATGTGCGATGCACGTCGCCATATCGTATCACGTGTTGTAGACATGAGTAGTTCTGTAGAAAATGTGCGATGCACGTCGCCATATCATATCACGTGTTGTAGACATGAGTAGTTCTGTAGAAAATGTGCGATGCACGTCGCCATATCATATCACGTGGTGTAAATCTAGCCGTCTATTTCAAATACAAAACGCAATTATTCTACTAATCACAAGCGGGATGAAGATCACTTCATGTCTTAAGCCTGGGGATAGGCAGCAGCTTTTGGCCATCTCCGTATGGTAGACGGGTTTATCTTCATAGTGATAGGTTGCAACTGTCGACGGTATCCTTACTGGTAGACGCGTAAGTGTGTGCGTGTGTATGTGTGTGTGTGTGTGTGTGCTTATCATGCCCTTTCACATATACCATCCGTCTCGTGTGATATCAAACATATCGCTATATGGATGTTTCCTCAGTACACAACGCTATGCTGTCCATCGTCTTCTAAAATCTGCAAAAAATGACGAGATAAAGTTGACTGTTTAAACTGACCTCAAGAAACAAATGTGGACGTGAAGATGTGTGACGCAGGCATAGACCTCCTGCTGACAACTGCATTCATCAAGACAAACCCCCCCCCCCCCTAGAGGAGAACTTCCTGCTGACAGCTGAATTCATACAGACATACCACCCTAAGGGAGAACTTCCTGCTGACAGCTGCATTCATACAGACATACCACCCTAAAGGAGAACCTCCTGCTGACAACAGAATGTGTACAGACAAACCCCCCTAGAGGAGAACCTCCTGCTGACAACAGAATGTATACAGACAAGCTACCCTAGAGGAGAACCTCCTACTGACAACAGAATGTATACAAACCCCCCTAGAGGAGAACCTCCTGCTGACAACAGAATGTATACAGACAAATCCCCCTAGAGGAGAACCTCCTGCTGACAACAGAATGTATACAGACAAACCCCCCTAGAGGAGAACCTCCTGCTGACAACAGAATGTATACAGACAAATCCCCCTAGAGGAGAACCTCTTGCTGACAACAGAATGTATACAGACAACCCCCCCCCCCCTTTAGAGGAGAACCTCCTGCTGACAACAGAATGTATACAGACAAGCTACCCTAGAGGAGAACCTCCTACTGACAACAGAATGTATACAGACAAACCCCCCTAGAGGAGAACCTCCTACTGACAACAGAATGTATACAGACAAACGCCCCTAGAGGAGAACCTCCTGCTGACAACATAATGTATACAGACAAACCCCCCTAGAGGAGAACCTCCTGCTGACAACAGAATGTGTACAGACAAACCCCCTAGAGTAGAACCTCCTGCTGACAACAGAATGTATACAGACAAGCCACCCTAGAGGAGAACCTCCTGCTGACAACAGAATGTATACAGACAAGCCACCTTAGAGGAGAACCTCCTGCTGACAACAGAATGTATACAGACAAACCCCCCTAGAGGAGAACCTCCTGCTGACAACAGAATGTATACAGACAAACCCCCCTAGAGGAGAACCTCCTGCTGACAACAGAATGTATACAGACAAACCCCCCTAGAGGAGAACCTCCTGCTGACAACAGAATGTATACAGACAAACCCCCCTAGAGGAGAACCTCCTGCTGACAACAGAATGTATACAGACAAATCCCCCTAGAGGAGAACCTCTTGCTGACAACAGAATGTATACAGACAACCCCCCCCCCCCCTTTAGAGGAGAACCTCCTGCTGACAACAGAATGTATACAGACAAGCTACCCTAGAGGAGAACCTCCTACTGACAACAGAATGTATACAGACAAACCCCCCTAGAGGAGAACCTCCTACTGACAACAGAATGTATACAGACAAACGCCCCTAGAGGAGAACCTCCTGCTGACAACATAATGTATACAGACAAACCCCCCTAGAGGAGAACCTCCTGCTGACAACAGAATGTGTACAGACAAACCCCCTAGAGTAGAACCTCCTGCTGACAACAGAATGTATACAGACAAGCCACCCTAGAGGAGAACCTCCTGCTGACAACAGAATGTATACAGACAAGCCACCTTAGAGGAGAACCTCCTGCTGACAACAGAATGTATACAGACAAACCCCCCTAGAGGAGAACCTCCTGCTGACAACAGAATGTATACAGACAAACCCCCCTAGAGGAGAACCTCCTGCTGACAACAGAATGTATACAGACAAACCCCCCTAGAGGAGAACCTCCTGCTGACAACAGAATGTATACAGACAAACCCCACTAGAGGAGAACCTCCTGCTGACAACAGAATGTATACAGACAAGCCACTCTAACTGTATAAAGTGATGAGCTGATGAAAGTGATTCTAGACGAAGAAGATGAACTAACTTTTTTTTCACGGTATCTTAATTGCATTAATTCTCCGATTTTTTTCACGGTATCTTAATTGCATTAATTCTCCGATTTTTTTCACGGTAACTTAATTGCATTAATTCTCCGATTTTTTTCGCGGTATCTTAATTGCATTAATTCTCCGATTTTTTTCGCGGTATCTTAATTGCATTAATTCTCCGATTTTTTTCACGGTATCTTAATTGCATTAATTCTCCGATTTTTTTCACGGTAACTTAATTGCATTAATTCTCCGATTTTTTTCGCGGTATCTTAATTGCATTAATCCTCCGATTTTTTTCACGGTAACTTAATTGCATTAATTCTCCGATTTTTTTCACGGTAACTTAATTGCATTAATTCTCCGATTTTTTTCACGGTATCTTAATTGCATTAATTCTCCGATTTTTTTCACGGTAACTTAATTGCATTAATTCTCCGATTTTTTCACGGTATCTTAATTGCATTAATTCTCCGATTTTTTTCACGGTATCTTAATTGCATTAATTCTCCGATTTTTTTCACGGTATCTTAATTGCATTAATTCTCCGATTTTTTTGACGGTATTTTAATTGCATTAATTCTCCGATTTTTTCACGGTATCTTAATTGCATTAATTCTCCGATTTTTTCACGGTATCTTAATTGCATTAATTCTCCGATTTTTTAATAGTATCTTAATTGCATTAATTCTCCGATTTTTTTCACGGTATCTTAATTGCATTAATTCTCCGATTTTTTTCACGGTATCTTAATTGCATTAAATCTCCAATTTTTCACGGTATCTTAATTGCATTAATTATCCGATTTTTTTCACGGTATCTTAATTGCATTAATTCTCCGATTTTTCACGGTATCTTAATTGCATTAATTCTCCAATTTTTCACGGTATCTTAATTGCATTAATTCTCCGATTTTTTAATAGTATCTTAATTGCATTAATTCTCCAATCACCCACACAAAATTCGGTCGAAAAATGTATAAATATTGAAAAATACCTAAATAAAGGCTATCACATCTGTGTAAATGCTCCGTTGTCGCCATTTTGAATCGAGTGAACCGACACATTGATTTTATCCAGTTTATTTAGAAAAGACATTCACTGTTTCCGATTCATCTTTGACTCCGACATCCTGTTCTAAAAGTATTACCCTCATTTATCTAATCATCGGATGTACTTCGTATCATTGTCTGCTCTTGCCTAGAGGCTCTCGTAGTTCAGGGTACTATTTCCTCGGTCTATTCCGTCCTCGTTTAGTTTCCTGAAAGATTCTCATATTTCTAAGTGCTTGTCGTGAAGTTCGTCAATCATCTTTTGATAGGTCACGTGATTCCCTATTAACTATTAGTTCTGTTTATCCTAGCAAACCTGCAAACCTAGTGTTTTTCGGATATTTATTTTATCTCAGATAATACAAGGATTGTGCCCGGATACAATTATCTGGTAGTTTCAAATAACTTCTAAACTTATAATGATATTCTATGTGGTGATATGTGCCGAACCAGTATCTCACTAAAATGTATTTGACGCTTCTCTCAAATATATTTCCTCCTTCTCTCAAATCTATTTCCCGCTTCTTACAAATCTATTACCCCCTACTCACAGATTTATTCCCCACTTCTCTAATATATATATATATATATATATATATATATATATATATATATATATATATATATATATATATATATATATATATATATATTACGTTTTAGCAAATATAGTTTAGCTTTCAAGTCAATTTTTCTTACAAATATATTTAACCCCTTCAAAAAATATATTTAACTTTCTCAGAAATGTATTTTATCTTTCTCGTAAATATATATACTCTTCTCACAAATCTATTTTACATTTCTCACAGATCTATTTCCCCTTCTCACAGATCTATATATAACATTTCGTATAAATAATTTCACTTTTCTCTCAATTACATATCAGGAAACAGTCAAAAATAGAAAGGGAATACATAGACCAATGAAATTATGCCCAGGAAGATTGGATTAGTCACAATTTGTCTACTCATCCACATCGCTAAAAATAGAAATCACTGGATGCCTTTTACGTACTAAGCTTCCACTGTAGTACCACTACCACAGTAATGGAATGTCGGCACTATTGATATAGATTGTAGACAAGTCTATTTTCTCCTCACAATTCTACTTTCCTTTCCTCATAGCTCTATTTTCCTATTCTCACAAATATATTTTACTTTTCACACAAAGCCGTATTACTATTTTCCCAAAAATGTATCCACTGCACACACAACTATTTGACTTATATTTGTACAATATCTAACTACACGTTTTCCAACTGTGCGATCAAGCTTTCTATAAGCAGTCTTCTTCTTCTTCTTCTGCGTTCGTTCTCAAACTCCTGCAGATCAGCAGAATGTAGTCCGGAGAACGGAATGCGGTGTGTCATGGCTTACAGCATTGCTGCGATATCTGTGCCTTTCGGCTTGACACATCTGACTTCAGCACAGCTTTGGGTCACTGATCCTATATGGGATAGGACAGCCAACTCCATCCCATAACCTCCTTAGTCGCCTCGTACAACATGCATGGAAGGTAAACAGTGTTGCTATTCGTTGCTCCCCTTTCGGGCCCCGACAACACACGGGCGTCTTAAGCAGTGAAAATAAAGCTGTTATTCCATAGCAATCGTCAATAATCCATTTTACTTTCCCCGCACATATATTATGCTCTTCTCACAAATATATTTTACTCTCTCGCAATCATGTTACAGTCTCTTACAAATCTATTTTTTTCTTTTCTCACAAATATATCTTTAATTACAATTTAAAGTGTATAATATATTATACGCTTCTCACAAATCTATTTTACTCTTCTCACAAATCTGTTTTACCAATCTCATAAATATGTTTTATCTTTCTCATAAATCTATTTTACTCTCTCCCTAATCTATTTTATTATTCTAATCAATTTATTGCACTCTTATCACGAAACTATATATCACTTCTCATTAAACTATTTTCCCATCTCCCAAATCTATTGTGCTCTTTTCATAAATCTATTTTACTTTCCTCACAGATTTATATGTAACTCTTCTCTAGAATGTATATCTCCATCTCATGCATCTATTTAACTCATGTGATAAATCTACTCTTTTCACAAATCTATATAATCCTTCTCACAAATCTATATAATCCTTCTCACAAATCTATATAATCCTTCTCACAAATCTATATAATCCTTCTCACAAATCTATTTTACCATCTCACAAATATATTTCACCTTTTTTTAATATCTATTCCATTCTTTCACAAAGATATTGTGTATGTTTGTTATACTTTTTTAATTAGTAGCTTACTCTATTCAGGACATAGCCATCAAGCAAGAATCTTAGCCATCAGTCAAGTATCTTAGCCATCAATCAAGTATCTTAGCCATTAATCAAGTATCTTAGCAATTAATCAAGTATTTTAGTCATCAATCAAGTATCTTTGCCATCAGTTAATCATCTTAGCCATCAATCGAGTACCTTAGCAATCAATCACGTATCTTAGCAATCAATCAAGTATCAGTCATCAATCAAGTGTCTTGGCCATCAATCAAGTGTCTTAGCCATCAGTCAAGCATTTTAGCCATCAATCAAATATCTCAGCCATTAATCAAATAGCGTAGCCATCAATCAAGTATCTTAGCCATCAATCAATTATCTTAGCCATCAATCAATTTTTTTTTCATGGCTGCAGACTAATGCTTTTGTGATAACGTAATTATTGTTACTGTTTATACTGATGGTTCACTGTTTGTCTTGTGTTATCTTGAAAGAGGCATTAAGGTTGCAACGTTGAAACTGTCTTGTGTACTGCTATTTGTATTTTTTCGTACTCATACCCTATAGACTGATAGGCTGTGCGCTAATCGTAAAGTTGATAGACCTTGTGTTTTGCGCTCAGTACTGTTGTTCCGAGTGAATGGCATTCATATTTAGGTGTAAAACTCCGATGTATCACATCAATCTACTGTCCGAGACATTCTAGCGTACGGGGTAATGAGAAAGTGGACAGACTTGCATCTACGTCATCAATACACGACAATGGATAAGAGCGAATTGTTGAAATTGCTTCTTGAGTGCCTGCATGATGTGGACACAGCTTTTGATCAGACAACTAGGATGGGATTTGAAGAATTCTGCATTAAGTGTGATCTTCTTCTTCTTCTTTCGTTCACTTGAAACATGTCTATATCTGTAATTCTGTCTCCTTAATAAAACTCACTGTCTTTTGTAGTTCATACAGTGTCCCATAGAGTTTTGATTCCAGTGGTGTTTCCTCTGGCCAATAGGTCTGCCTCAGCGTTTCATGCTCAGAACACTCTTGAAGTATATGTTTGGCACTCTGTACTGCCTGTCCACATGTACACATGGCTGTGTTGCCAATCTTGAACTTTGTATACATGTGACTGCGGAGTCGGTTGTGTCCTGTTCTGAGACGTAGAATTATAACTTGTTCTGGTCTGTTCATAATATGATAGTCATCTTGTGATTAAGTGTGATAATGTAAGAGAAAAATCGTGCAATGTAGAATGAGAAGAATATTCAACAACAAGCAACGGGAACCATCAGCCTGTATGCCTTTCGTTATGGGCTACGGAAGACTGGGCACACATTTGTCCGGGGTGCGGTGATATCGGCTCATATCCGTAAGATAAGAACACATTTTGTCAATGTTTTGGACAGTGGCAACTTGTTTCTCTGAGAAAGTGGACAACTTTTATATCATATATAGCATGTTGAAAAGAAACCTAGCCTTGTTAATTATGGCATTTGCATCTTTGTTGTATTTCTACATTTTTGCGTCTTTCTCTTTTGCTAAAACTACTTGCAACAAAAATGTGTAAAACTGTCATTAATTTGTTTTTCTCCAGATATAATGAGTACATTTTGTTCTTTCATCTTATTCCCTTTATTTTGTTCCCGTTAGAGTTATATATTCATTGTTTATGCAATTATTGTGGCTGTTATTTTGTGTCCTCGCTGTTAAGCGCGATAGAAAGCACAGATCATCCGCAAAATAACAATATTCCAACTGTCAATTATATTCTGATATTTTTTAAATAATAACTAGACACCAGGAAATATCCGACGATCGAGTGCATGTCTCAGTTAAACTGTCAAATACTGCATGTTTCCAGTTAGGCAGTTACAGAGAGGGATTTTGTAGCCGTGTGTTAAAGGCCGCATGCTCTTGCTGTCGCCACGTCATGTACAGGGTGAGTTTTCATGCCTCGGTAACAGTAAATTTATAACATTGCAAATACAGGTGATGAAAAATTTTTACAATTAAAATCAAAAATAATAACTGAAGAAAACTAGTTGTTCCTTTTTGTACTTTTCGTCACTGCTCCAGATAGTTAGTTAGTCGTTGCATCATCGTCATTGATCTCCGGACAAGTCCATAGGTGCTCAGATCTCTCCTTGAGTGTAGCCGCCATTACACGTTGACAAACGGTCCCAGTACGCAGTAGATTGACCATCATTCTTTCTTGCCCACGAAACTGCTCCGTTCTAGCGACACCACACCTCAAATCAAATTCCTTTATTCTAGTCATGGAACAAGAGTCATCGTTGCTTATGCAGTCATTTGCTCGTGGTTTTCCCGTAAGGCGTTCAAAAATGTCTGCTCGATCCATCGCTCCACCAACAGCGAGTAGCAGCGTGTGCGGCCAACCCATCTGCTCTCTAATTACCCCGGTCTCCCGCATGTCCTGGCACAAAAACGAAAGCCACATTACGCATACAGGAATTCTTCACTGCATCCAGACACCGCCCACGAATATATCCCGCCTGAACTTTCACAATCATGCTCATTTAGTATGCAGGCATGCTCGCAGATAGTCTGCGAGCAGACCCATTGCAAAGAACCGACCACTACCAAAACCTTCATTGTCATGCTGCTTGAACGAAAGCACCACCTTCCTCTCCGACAGCCTCCCCCACCCCACTGCTCCAGAGCTTTCATTCACTGCACAGTTAGTTGAAGCATGGTTTTCACAGTACAGGTTGCTAGAGCATGGTTTTCATAGCACAGTTAGTTAGAGCATGGTTTTCATAGCACCGGTAGTTAGAGCATGGTTTTCACAGCACAGTTAGTTAGAGCATGGTTTTCATAGCACCAGTAGTTAGAGCATGGTTTTCACAGCACAGTTAGTTAGAGCATGGTTTTCATAGCACCGGTAGTTAGATCATGGTTTTCACAGCACAGTTAGTTAGAGCATGGTTTTCATAGCACCGGTAGTTAGAGCATGGTTTTCATAGCACAGTTAGTTAGAGCATGGTTTTCACAAGCACAGTTAGTTAGACCATGGTTTTCATAGCACCGGTAGTTAGAGCATGACTACCACAACCACGTTATCTAGATCATGGACACCACAACACAGTTAGAAAGAGCATAACTATCACAGCACAGGAAGTTTAAATATAATTTTCACGACACATATAAACCTGCGTTCACGTTTTTTGAGGTGTTGGACTTCTAATATTTAAGTGATAAATCTATTTGTTATTTTTTTGTTTCTGTGAGAGTGGTCTTGGAGTTCATGTTTGCTATCTCATTATATTTCCCAATACAGAAAATTGTTAACATTCCACTTATGTTGTTTTCTAAACTAAGACTTTTCTCAGGTGATATAATCCATGTTGCGAAATCTAATCTAAGACATTCTCAGTTTACTAGAGATACTAGAGATACACCCATCTCTGATATGAGATTTCTGCTTAATCTCCCCAGCATTAGAGTGCGACATCATGTAGCACTAGTTAGGTCGTATCTTAATGTGACAGAATACAACCACCACCCATTACACCATCGTCTAGATGAGTCAAAAGGAAAACGAATCAAGCGTGGCAGATCATGGATGGCAGAGGCTGAAGACACACTGCGAAAAGTATGTGAATTAGAAGAAATAGGAAAGGGTAGTGAATGGGTGGAGGTAGACACTGAGAAGAAATCACTGACTAAAGTAATAATACAACTAGATAAAACGTGTCGAAAATGGACGGCAATCGGGGCTCAGGATACATTGCACGAACTCGCCCAACTACACTCGAAACCACAAGACATAATGATATACACAAATGGCTACGTTTACAGAAACACAAATAAAAGCGGTTGGAGTTTTGTTGCCTACAGAAACGGCGTGAAGTTGGTTGAGAAATCTTCAGCATATTCTACTGTCACATCGAGCATGAGGATGGAGATAGAGGGAGTTACAGCAGCTCTTAATTGGTTGATAACTGATACATCAACACACTCGATAATACTCACAGACTCTCAAAGCATGTTGTACAAGATAGAATAGTTCATGCTAAGAAAAGAATAGTGGGACTTATAGAACAACTCAATTGTCCAGAACATTACATGGATATACTGCCCTGGTCATGCTGGAATCAGAGGAAACGAGAGCCGAATTATTGACAGGCAATGCGGCGATAGACGGCACAATGCTGAGAAGAGATAAAGCAGACTTAATGAAGGCAGTAATAAATTCATTTCAAGATGCAGATGATGTCAATGAGGGTGAGAACGTACACATACAGAGAATGTTAGAAATGGGAGTATTCAGAGGTGAGGGGGAGGAAAAGTAATTTTTTTGGAAAGTCCCGAAGATCACACCTGACCGGAACTATGAGTCTACATACACTGGGATGACTGCTGGAGCGGAGGGCGGAACATTTATGAGAATGTCCCGCGTGCTGTGAAGCCAGTTTCTAATCAAGAATTCTCAGATGATATAATCAACGAGTTAAGACTAATCTAAGACATTCTGAGATGATATAATCAACGTGTTAAGACTAATCTAAGACATTCTGAGATGATATAATCGACGTGTTAAGAGCTGCTGCGTCGTTGCTGCAGAATGTACGAGAAAAAGTACATGAAAAAGTCTTAGATCATTGCAAGATATAGACATGTTTCCATTGTGTTTTGTATGTGACATCCTGATTAATTGTGCGCCTTTTGGCTGGTTGCCTCAGTTTTCAGCACCCTGCTTACTTGGGCAGGACTGTGGTCATGTGCAACATATACTTCAAGAGTGTTCTGAGTATGAAACGCTGAAGCAGACATATTGGCCAAAGGAAACAACACTGGAATCAAAGCTCTATGTACCACTGTGTGAACTACAAAAGACAGTGAGTTTTATTCCGGAGACAGAATTACAGATATAGACATGTTCCAGGTGAACGAAAGAAGAAGAAATCATTGCAAGATAGTGCAGAGTTCTTACTTATGCGGATGACCTCATACTGTACAATTTTGGAAGAAACAGTAACGATATCTTTACGATTGCATAGTAAACTGTAACACTTTTCGCTCGGTTGCTTGCGCTACAATGCAGTCATCAATCCACCCAAGACAATGATGGTCTTGGTCTCGTTGAACAATGAGATAGTTACAGATACACTGCCAGCTGCCAAATGCATGGGCATCGACATTAACACGGAAAGGCTATGAAATAATCACGTTCGTTAGAAGACGTTCTTTTGCGAAGTGTGTCGACAATGTCATTCAGAAAGTAAGAAAAGTATCATTGCAATTAAAGTCATAGCATCCGCAGAGATGCAACATCGAACACTCATTTTGCTGATTAGGCAGTCGTGCTATCTGTTATAAACTATGGTCTAGGATTACTCATACTGTTGCAAACATAAGTTGGTAGGCTGGAGTCCAGATTGAGAACATGAGGACAGTTCTATAATGTACCAGAGATACAACAATCGCTGCCATGAGGTTTATTCTAGACCTACCTAGCATCAAAGTAAAACATTGAGTATCACAGGTGAAAAAATACTATAAAGTTTCCAACAATGACCATCATCCATCAATAACACACAAGGAAAGCGTATAAAACGAGAAAGATCTTGGATGACAGATGCAAAAGATATCGTACTCACAGACTGCGAACCGGACGAGGTAGGAAGAGGTTGTGAATAGATGGAAGTAAATTAAGAAAGTAGTTGACGAATGTTGCAATATAGGTAGAAGGAAAGTGCCGTGATTGGCACTCCTAATGCGGCTATTTTGTAGCAAGACAATGGTTGTGCTAAACTTCTAGCATAATATAATCCAGAGAACCGATATGTGCCACACTTCTAGCGTGATCTAATCCAGATAACTGATATGTGCCACACTTCTAGCGTGATGTAATCCAGATAACTGATGTGTGCCACACTTCTAGCGTGATGTAATCCAGATAACTGATGTGTGCCACACTTCTAGCGTGATGTAATCCAGATAACTGATATGTGCCACACTTCTAAAATGATCTAATCCAGATAACTGATGTGTGCCACACTTCTAAAATGATCTAATCCAGATAAATGATATGTGCCACACTTCTAAAATGATCTAATCCAGATAACTGATGTGTGCCACACTTCTAGCGTGATGTAATCCAGATAACTGATATGTGCCACACTTCTAGCGTGATGTAATCCAGATAACTGATATGTGCCACACTTCTAGCGTGATGTAATCCAGATAACTGATATGTGCCACACTTCTAAAATGATCTAATCCAGATAACTGATATGTGCCACACTTCTAAAATGATCTAATCCAGATAACTGATGTGTGCCACACTTCTAGCGTGATGTAATCCAGATAACTGATATGTGCCACGCTTCTAGCGTGATGTAATCCAGATAACTGATATGTGCCACACTTCTAGCGTGATGTAATCCAGATAACCGATATGTGCCACACTTCTAGCGTGATCTAATCCAGATAACTGATATGTGCCACACTTCTAGCGTGATCTAATCCAGATAACTGATATGTGCCACACTTCTAAAATGATGTAATCCAGATAACTGATATGTGCCACACTTCTAGCGTGATCTAATCCAGATAACTGATATGTGCCACGCTTCTAGCGTGATGTAATCCAGATAACTGATGTGTGCCACACTTCTAGCGTGATGTAATCCAGATAACTGATATGTGCCACACTTCTAAAATGATGTAATCCAGATAACTGATATGTGCCACACTTCTAGCGTGATGTAATCCAGATAACTGATATGTGCCACACTTCTAGCGTGATCTAATCCAGATAACTGATATGTGCCACACTTCTAGCGTGATGTAATCCAGATAACTGATATGTGCCACACTTCTAAAATGATGTAATCCAGATAACTGATATGTGCCACACTTCTAGCGTGATCTAATCCAGATAACTGATATGTGCCACACTTCTAAAATGATGTAATCCAGATAACTGATATGTGCCACACTTCTAGCGTGATCTAATCCAGATAACTGATATGTGCCACACTTCTAGCGTGATGTAATCCAGATAACTGATATGTGCCACACTTCTAAAATGATGTAATCCAGAGAACCTATGCATTATACTGTAGTTTTATTTGCACTAAAGGCTCGACACATCCAACTTTATATGTACTACGTGCAGTAACGTGATTATATTTATACGCTTACTCTTTAACCTACGAGTTGGGGCAGTCACCTACATTTCCACATCTTCTTAATCTTTTCTGACATGATGGAACATCATAGTGTTACTATTTATTGCTCTACTTTTTTGGCCGTGGCAACACGGGGCCTAGCTTCGTGTACTAAATAACTGAGTACTATAGCGCTAAAACAATTAAAAATAAACTACCAACATATCTTTAGCAGAAAGTGAACAGGAGCTGCAAAGACTAATAGATGAAGTTGATAAGTTAAGTAAAGAATAGCAACTAGATATAAAATCAAAAAAACAAAAAAACCATGATATTCAGCACAATTGCAGAACATTTGCTAAACAAACATACATGTAGAAAACTCGTACTTTAAGTAGATTATCTTGTACATGTGGTAGATATGAAACATAAGCTAGAAGGAGAACAAGAAGTGATAAAGGTTCATTCAATGTCATGTGATGTATTCCTTCCAGAACGTTGTCTTGCCAATGAACTCTCTGAACCTCTCTCTGTCTTGGGCGATGTGGCTTGCATTTTCTAGCGATGTATTCATGTTATCTTTAATGTCGTCAGTCCATCGTCTTCTTGGTCTGCCCCTTCTCCTCTTCCCAGGTACTCTTCCCTCCATTATTTGTCTTTCTAAACAGTTATGTCTCTTTATATGACCAAACAGGCGTAGTTTTCTTTTTGTTATTGTGTTTAGTAACCAACACTCTGGAATATTCAATGTGTTTATAATATCTGAGTTTCTGATTTTATCCTTCCATGATATTCTAAATATCTTTAAAGTATCATTCAATGACAAGAGGAAATTATTGACATCTAAATAAGTTACAAACAAGCTAAGGATGAGGATTATTAAATGCTATATCTATTCTACTGTAGTTTATGGCTCAGAAACGTGCACAATGAACAAACAACTAGAAAACGGAGTTGATGTCTTTGAGATGTGGATATATTTCAGAATAGGGGGAACTTTAAGGTAAGAGAAGAATGAGCACATAGTTTCTAACAATATACGATATGAAACAAAGAACTATTAAAGGAAACCAAGATAAAACAAAGAAAGTATTTCCGACATATCAAAAGACATGACACCTTGTTGAAGATATTACTTGAGCGTAGAGTCGAGAGGATGCGAGTAAGAGGAAAGCAGGTATAAATGAGAGAGAAACATCATGAGGTGAACATGTTACATTTTAGCAAAGTGCACTACCAATATAAGAAACATGGTATGTTGGAGGTCCATTGCAACCAACCTTTTTTTGCGGAGACAGCACTTAATGATGGTGAATACCAACATATCAAGCAATCGAACAACGTGCTACTCAAGAAATTAATACATTAGTCAACAAACCAAAATCTATTAGACGACAATTTACTGAATTCCTGACAGGCATTAACTGATTGACTAACTAATCAATCAACCAACAAATCGATAGAACCAAACCATCGAAGTAACAGGCAAATTCTACAGTTAGTTAAAAACTAAATTGCACACTACCTTACTAACTAATGCACGAACTGGCTAAAGAGTTACCTAACTATTTTTCTAACTGGCTAACAGATCAACTAACTAACTCGCTAACTAACCAACAAATGAAGCGACCAACGAACCAACTAACGAGGAGTCTAACGAACCAACAAACAAAGTGGATACCGAACAAACTAACGAAATGGCTAACTACAAACTAGCGAAACTAACGAAGCGTCTAACGAACCGACTAACAAAAGGAATAATAAAGCAACTAGTGAAATGGCTAACCAACCAGCTAATGAAGTGGCTAACAAACTAACTAACAAAGTAGTTAACGAAATAGCTAACGAAGTGGATAACGAACTTACTAACGAAGTGACTAGCGGACAACGAATTTTGCTAACAGTCTGACTAACAATGGGACTAACGAACTACTAAGTGCTGAGTGAACCAATTTACAACTTAGTTAACGAACTAACCAAAGACGAGCGAACTTATTAACCAACTAACTAACGAGCTTACTACGTACTAGCTAATGAACTCAATAACGAACTAACTAAATAACTAACTTACTAATTGACTAATAAACTTAATAACGAACTAATTAACTAACTAATTAATTAACCAGTTAACGTGCTAGCTAACTAACTGGCTAAAGAATTATCTATGAACTAAGTAATTGACGAACTAACTAACCAAAAAACTAACTAAGGAATAAGTTAACGAATTAACGTAAGAACTAATACACTAATTAACGAACTGGCTTGCAAATTAATTGACTAACAAATTAGCTAAGGAATTGAATAACTAACTACCTCACGAATCAACTAACGAACTGCTTAACTAACAAAGGTTAGTTGTCCTATCCTTACGGCCACTTCCACATCTCGCTAGACATGTAAACGTCAGTTGTGTAGTCCCTACTTGTTGTTTTTAGATGTATAAGTGTATGTAACCGTGATAAAGACTTTAAGGTCGAAACGTCGATTTATTTGTGTGATTATGTATGTTTCTAGTTATTGGCAAAGCTTCATTACCCCGTTTGCCTGTTGGAATTTTCAGTTTTTCGCAGTGAGTACATATTAACTAAAAAAGAACTAAAATTGACTATAACGCACTTATCTTTTTGTTTCTTTTGTTGGTTTTTTCCCCCATACAAACGTCATTATTTCATCACTTTAAACAGAAGCTTTAAACTGTGCATCCTCGGATCCCTATAGTAGGCACTTGTACTCGCGAGATATTAAGCGCTTATTGGTATTTTGTAATAATTCTCTTCCACAACTTCCGTTTTCTCTTAATGTTTCGTGATATTAGTCCAGGAAAACAGCTTAATCGATATTTCTGAAATTAAATTTTTTATTTCTTGCGAACTGTCAACGACCAGACTGAAAGAGATCGGAAGTGATGACAGTCTCAAGAAAGAAAATGTGACTTCCGGTGTAAAGTGTTATGGTTGCACGCAAGCTTTGAAGTTATGTTTCTTGTTTATGATGGATGAATAGTGCTTTCTTTGTCCATGGATATTTATAAATGTTAGTAGGAAAGTTATTATATTTGTTAACAGCTGTAATCGGAATGATAAGTTAGAATAAATTACATCCCCCTTCCATGTAGTTATGGTCGAGTGTACTTCCCCTGCGGTGCTTACATGAGTCAAGAGATTCGTAGGTGAACTGTGAAATTTATCGAGCGAAATCGATTGTAAAGATTGAACGATTCGATCGATAACCTTACCTTGAAGAGGCAAGACCTAAAACAGGTTAGATGATAACAACTGGGCAAGATGCTGACAAAGCTTATTCCTCTGTCACCTGATAGTAGTTGATAGTTTCACATAGAACAATAGAGCATGAGGTCCACTAACATGGCGCAAGTCTTTAACAGCGGCTTAACTGAACAGAAGACATGAGATGGAGGGACTCTCGTGAAAAGCTAGGCAAGGACAGGAAGTTCCTCAAGCTTCACATGTAGAATTATTATTTGAGTTGACTGATGTAAGTTGTGAAATTCCTTTTGTAATGTAAATATATGAGCCTGATGAGCATGGCATAAACAACAATAACTGCGATGGAAAAATAAATAAATAAATAAATAATTAGAATTGGTAATTGTCTAATTTGGTTTGTGAGTTCGTAGATGTCCGATGAGTCCGTTTCGTGCACAGAAAGTTCTATTGCAGTGCATGCAGGAGTGCTGAAGGTTCGGGCTAGGAGAATTTTCGGATTTGTCCTTCCGCTTCTTGCGCTTGTGGATTGCCCGCAGTGTTTTTTTCTTTTTCAAATTTCGTGATGCCAGCAGTGATCTGGGTGTGCCTGGCTGAACGATCAAGTGCTATAGTCTCCCAGAAGCTAAGATCGATACTGCAGTGCTTGTGAGAGCTTTTTAAGTGATCATTGAAGCGCTTTTTCTGCCCTCCGCTTGTACGTTTACCTTTGCTCAGCTCTCCATAGAATCATCTCTTTGGAAGGCACTTGTCTGGCATACGGACGATGTGGCCAGTCCATCGGAGTAAACACTGGCAGCCATAGTCACAAACCTGTACGTAGGCGGCTCAGGCCATGTAAATATATGATCATGCACGTATATATGGAGAACCCATCTTGAGATGCAGAGCGAGAAATAGAAGTCAGAATCAAGGTGTTTCGTTACCAGACGAAACAGTTTCATAGAAGAGAGACAAATGAGGATATGTTTCGTTACCAGACGAAACAGTTTCATAGAAGAGAGACAATTGATGATATGTTTCGTTACCAGACGAAACAGTTTCATAGAAGAGAGACAAATGATGATATTTTTCGTTACCAGACGAAACAGTTTCATAGAAGAGAGACAAATGATGATATTTTTCGTTACCAGACGAAACAGTTTCATAGAAGAGAGACAAATGATGATATTTTTCGTTACCAGACGAAACAGTTTCATAGAAGAGAGACAAATGATGATATTTTTATATTGGCATCACTTGTTGGGATAAGTCTCCTGTGAGCTTTCTGCGAGTTGATAATGAAATTAGTCAATGGATTCCGAAAAGATGTTAAGTAGAAATAGGATAGGAATGAACGTGTTTAACGGTACTATGTTCGTGATGACTCTGTTAACTGACCATTGCTTACATGATTCATCGTTGATTTAATAGATCCCGCCGAAGACGGATATGTCGGGCCAATTGGTGCAAATAAAACGGTGGCACACCGCATTTCCGTTCTCTGGACTACATTCTGCCGGACATCTAGTAGGACCATTGCCCTGCTAGAGATCAACGGGAGATTGAGAATCAACGCTGAATAAGAAGAAGAAGAAGAAGAAGATTTAATAGATGTGGAACGTGGTGTTTAATCTTCTTCTTTCCTTCCTCTTTTACCCTTTACGGGTGTCGAGGAAGATACAATGTTCTTGTTCTCGCTTTTCTGGCAGCGTCAGATAATGTTATTTGGTGTTCGTGTAATGTCTCTTTGATGTTGTCGATCCAGCGTACTCTAGGTCTACCCTTGGCTCTTCTTTCTGCTTCTCCTATCTTCGTATATGCTTTATAAACTAATGAATCACACGGCATTCTTTCCAGATGACCAAACCATTGTATCTGCTGGTTTTGTATGGTGTATGGTGTTTAATAAATCCATTTAATTATTTAATTTACCTTCAGAAAGTTTTTTTGTGTTTCATCATGTGACTGTGAATAGCTAAGACCATGATGAATGCAGAAAAGTACAACATTATGCCAGCACACCGAGTGAAGACCAGATTCGGTGACGTAGCCAGTGGAAGGTTGAAGAGAAAAAGTTTTATTCACCAATCACGCCCGTGTGTTGCCGGGGCCCGAAAGGGGATAAAGAATAGCAACACTGTTAACCTTCCATGCATGTCGTAAAAGGCGACTAAGGAGGTTATCGGATGGAGTTGGCTGTCCCATCCCCTATAAGGTCAGTGACACAGAGCCATGCTGAAGTGGGATGTGTCAGGACGAAAGGCGCAGATATCGCAGCATTGCTGTAAACCATGACACAACGCATTCCGCTCTCCGGACTACATCCTGCTAATCTGCAGGAGTTTTAGAACGAACGCAGAAGAAGAAGAAGAAGAATTCACCAATCAGAACATCACATGGTTAAACAGATTCATCACATGATTAACCTACATGTACTACCAGCATGCCCGGCCCTAACAATTGTAGGGCCCAATGCGAAAGGGATTGCGCGGGGCCCAGTCTGGGTAGGGAAGAGGATAATAAAATAAATTCTAATATGAATTTATTGGCCTATGAAGTGCGGGGCCCACTGCGGCCGCATAGGTTGCAGTGGCCTAAGACCGGCCCTGACTACAAGTAGAACGCAACCGTCATCGTCCCCTTCTCGGCCAGTATGTGATAACCCTTCGTGAACAAGGAAATGAAAAGATCAGAAACGTCTAGACAACTGCAGTAATGAACAGTTGTACATTAAATGTCAAAATTTCCTTTCACTCTCTATCTCTCTCTCTCGCTCTCTCTCTCTCTCTCTCAGCATTTGTTCTTCTTCTTCTTCTGCGATCAGTTTCCTATGCTCATAAGTCTATACAGGAAGGACGGCCGCCTCCACGAACAGTCGTCAGCAGGAGTACCTCACTGTTGCCACACAGCTTCAACTTCAGATCTGTCTCTTTGGGCCATATTTTGGTTCTCACGTCATCAAAGAGTGGGCATGTCTGTAGAATATGTTCTGGAGTCTGGGGACCCTTTTGACATGGGCATTGGTCAGTTTGGACAGCTTTAATTTTGTGGAGATGTGCTTGTAGTCTGCAGTGTCCTGTGCGAAGTCTAAAAATTGTGGTTTGTTGTGACCTGTTTAGCTTTAGAATAGGGTCCTGTGGAAAGTTACTTCCTGTTCTCTGACTCCATGTATGTTTGTATTTTCCTTTGATGAGGGTTTTTGCTTCAGTCAGTGATATTCTGTGCTGGAATTGTTCCTTTTTTGCACTTGCTTTTGCCAGTCTGTCAGCTCCTTCATTTCCTGCTATTCCACAGTGTGCAGGGATCCACTGCAGCACAACTTTATTGTTGGCAGATAGTTGATTTAGAAGTTCTACAGTTGTTTTTGTTAGGAGATCTTTAGGTTCCTTTTGGATGATTTGGAGTACTGACATGCAGTCACACAAGAAGACTATGTTAGCTCCTTTGAACATCCGTTCCTCTAGAGCTTTTAATGCTTCCAAGATTGCTTGTAGCTCTGCCCTGTAATTTGTTGATAATTTGCCAGTAGGAATTGAGAGTTCTAGTTTTGGGGTGTTTGGTATGAGTATTAGTATCCCAGGTCCCCTTTCTTTACTGCACCCTCTGATGATCCATCTGTGAAGACATGAATCCACTGTGAGGTAGGGTATTGGGTGTCTAAGTGATCAAGTGTTTTTGCCTTAAGGGCAGTAGGGGTTTCCATAGTTTTGCTCTCAATGCCTGGTATTGTAAGTTTTGCAGTATATATGGGTGAAGTGTTTGCGATGTTGAAACATGCTTCTAGATGTTCCCATTCATCCGGATTGTTGCTGGTTACTTCTTTATTGGCTTTCATAAGTTTTTTTGATAGGTGATTGAAGCTTGGTCTTTTCAGTCTGTTTTTTTGTTAGTTCATTTGTTTTCTCATGCATAGGGTGGTGTTTCAGGCGTCTAAATTTTTCTGTAATTATTGTGATTTTCTCATCCCTGCGGTCTGTTAGGTTTTGTAATCCTGCTGTTGCTTCCATTGATGTTATAGGTGTGCTCCTTAGTCCCCCTATTATGATTCGGAGGCCTGCATTTTGAATTTTGTCCATCTTCTGAAGATTGGTATTTGCTGCTGTTGCATTTGTTCAAAAACGCATGTTGGTTAAAAGAATATAGTCCAATTTTAACCTCTAGTAATATATATTCTTGTGTACGGAGGTGAAAATCTCTAATAATGTCTATTCTTGCGTACGGAGGTGAGAATCTCTAATAATACCTATTCTTGTCTACGGAGGTGAGAGTTGGACAATAACAGCAGAAATGGTGAGGTGAATACCGGCTTTTAACATTAAATGTTGCAGGCGAATAATTCACATCAATTGTACAGAACATAAACCAACATCTAAGCGAGAATCAATCAATATAAGTACTCTTGCTGGTCAACATGAGCATCTCATGCCAGTTGCGAAAGATCGCAAACTTGTCTTGTTTGGCTACGTTATGAGGTACGATTTTCGTTCTAAAACTATCTTGCAGGTAAAAGTTGAAAGTAGAAGAAGAAGAGGAGGACAAACGAAAGTATGCGTTGATAATATTATAGACGACACTGTTAAGATTCTCCACACTCATACAAGGAAATGAGAACAGGGAGCCGCGGTTATGTTAAGTTATTCGCCACACTCATACAAGGAAATGAGAACAGGGAGCCGCGGTTATGTTAAGTTATTCTCCACACTCATACAAGGAAATGAGAACAGGGAGCCGCGGTTATGTTAAGTTATTCTCCACACTCATACAAGGAATAATGCGAGGGATAGAAGAGACCCCTGTGATAGACCTTGACGCATTGTTATGGATTTAAATGTACAACAGCCGCACCTGAGAGCCACTTTCCTCTCGATCTATACCGCTGATATTCATGTGACGAAGTGATCAACATGAAAGAGCAAGAGCATTCTGATGAGATGCTCAAATGACATTCTGTTGTACGCATTCTCCAAGTCAATTGCGGCAGCACACGTTTCCGGACCTGCATGGAAGACCTCGAATACGTCGTAGGCGAAAAAACAGCTGCGAGGCTCCATGTTTTTTTTCTCACGTCTGTAGCCTTCGAGTGTGCATGAGGAAAAATATTACATATTTAATTGCATAAAATCACATATTTGTGCATTCTAATATAAAAAATAAAATATAAATTATTAAATATAATATAATATGTTACAATATTTCTTTCATAAAATATATAAACTGTCAGAGTATTCCTATTATGAAATATATAAACTGTCAGAGTATTCCTATCATGAAATATATAAACTGTGAGAATATTCCTATCATGAAATATATAAACTGTCAGAATATTCCTATCATGAAATATATAAACTGTCAGAATATTCCTATCATGAAATCTAATATAGACTGCGAGAATATTCCTATCATGAAATATTATTAAGCGTGACAGGAAAGATGTTCATACGAGTAATACATCACGTACGGCATAATCCATTTCATAGGACGAATAGCAACATCTCCAGGAAGGTTGTGATCATTTCGGAAAATACATTTATATGAGCGATAAAATCGTCTGCTTCCATAACAAAATTTTAACTCGACTGGAACATTTGAATATTTAATTCTTCTGTCATTTTAAGACGGAAGTTTAATATGATTGTTTCTTTTGTATTGCTTCGAACTTATTTCAAACATTAAATATTGCTGTTTCTGGATCGGTAAGTTCTTGTAAGATTCCGTTCGTTTCTGTGAGAACAGTTATCGAGGCGAAGCGCCAGGTTTGACTATGTATTTATTATTCTGGACATAATGACAAATGTCGTTTTCACATCTATTAGAAATAACTCAACTTCATCTCTGAGTTCATTTATCCTTTCATCATCATTAAGTGCCGTCTCCGCAACGAATATTGGCTGCAACAGATCTTCAATATATCCTGTATCTTGTCTTGGTGGTACACTGTAATCCGGCCATGTCGTGATGTTACCCTCCCACTTGTATCTCTGCCTACCTCTTGCTGGTCTCCCCTCGATTTTGTCCTCAAGTAAGCTCTTCAATGGGACCTTGTCTTTTAATATATCCAAAATATTTTATTTGTTTGCACTTTATTTCCTTTAATAAGAATGTTTTCATACGAAGTTTTGTTAGAACCTCTTTGTTTGTTGTTTTCTTCTCTTTACATGAAGTTCCCCCTATTCTTGTATATATCCACATCGCAAAGGCATTAATTATGTCTTATAGTTATTTGTTTATTGTCCATGTTTCTGAACCATACATTAATATAGTAGTATCCTTTACTAGTTTGCAGATGTATATAATACTCTAGACATAGAAATATAATATCATCTATGTATCAGTGATACATTGTTTAGTGATTAATGGCATTCTTCATCTTCGGCGGTATTCCGGCCCAATAACTTCCCCGACTGGCACTGTTTCTTCTTGCTGATCATGGAATGAGAGTCTATCACAAGACATTTTCAACGTTTCTAACCGTCAGGAATCCATATTGAAATCTACATAGAAAAATGGTACTACCATATCTACAAAGTAACCCCTTAATTTTAGTGATAGTCTGTCGTGTTCTAGTGGAACTTTATAAAAACTTATGTTCTGCATAAGTACTATTGTTGTTACGTTTCACACAATAAGTATAGAGAAATATCACTTAAGTGAGATTGAAAAGTTGTTCTCACGTGTGTTACAGAAAAGGCCATATAAACTTGCAGAACGTCCACTTCCCGTGTCACAGTGTGGGTTCAGATCTGATAGATCTAACACAGACAAGATCTTCACTCTCAGACAGCTTCAGGAAAGTGCATGAAGCAAAAGAAGATATCTCGTTGCGTAAGTCGACCTGTCAAATGCATACAACACTGTTAGCAGAGCGACTCTATACATGGTGATTGAATTCATTGATTGCCCATCTCGACTGTTATTTTTTGCTCCATTCTATAAAAATATCAAGGCAACTTTTCAATTTGATGAATGAATATCGATATTGATATTTTGATATCAAGAGTAGAGTTAGGCAAGGATGTCTCATTACTGCAATCCTCTTCCAAGACATGCTTCTCGAAAACACATTGGGGAGACTTCTTCTTCTTCTTCTGCGTTCGTTCTCAAACTCCTGCAGATTAGCAGAATGTAGTCCAGAGAACAGAATGCGTTGTGTTATCGTTTACAGCATTGCTGCGATATCTGCACCTTTCGTCCTTACACATCCGAGTCTTACACATGGCTTTGAGTCACTGACCCTATATGGGATGGGACAGCCAACTCCATCCTATAACCTCCTTAGTCGCCTTTTACGACATGCGTGGAAGGTAAACAGTGTTGCTATTCTTTGCTCCTATTTCGGGCCACGGCAACACACGGGCGGGAGAGACGTCTTAATCAGCACAAGACATGACAGCTCTATCCTCAGTTTTGCTAATTATTCGAAGAAGAAAACTCGAATGAAATATTTTTCTCAGGGAACTTCTGTAAGCAGAAGAAGTATTATTTGTTGCTCATAATGAGACCACACTGCAAGATCTGATTAACAACTTGGCTATGGCCTGTGATTTGTTGTCGCTATCAACACATCCGGCTCTGTTGTAAAGTGGTACAGAGCAAGTCTGTGACGGCCAAGGTACCGAGTTCGATCATCCGCCACAGGCAATTGTGCATCAGGACCGTTCAGAAAGCAATAGCAAACTACTAAATTTATTTATATTGCTTAGAAAATCACCCCAGCCAACAAATGCTGTGTTGAAAGCTAAGTCCTGTAAAGGATATGCTACCAATTTTCTATCGACACATCAAGAAAAATGTGGTGTTTTGACACAAGCTTATATAGCATCTAAAATCACACTGAACAAAATTCAACTTAAATCATTACACACGTTTACTACTTGCGTTGTACAGGCAAAACAACACTCTGATTTGACATCTAATAAGTGCTCGAATAGTAAACGCATTCATTTCTGTAAATATTTTTTAAGAAGAACTTTGAACAACAACAAGTTGACAATGGATACAAAGATGTCGATCTGCCAGGAATGTGCACTTAGTGATTTCCTATATGGATCTCAAAGATGCACACCATATAACAGGAAAAGTGGTAGCGCATCTTTAATGAGCACTGTCTCAGAAACAAATATAAACAATTGACTACAGCACTTGATCGCTCAGCCAGGCACACCCATATCACTGCTGGCATCACGAAACTTGAAAAAGAAAGAACACTGCGGGAAAATCCGAAAATTCTTCTACCCCGAACCTTCAGCACTCCTGCATGCACTGCAATAGAACTTTCCGTGCACGAATTGGACTCATCGGACATTTACGAGCTCACAAACCAAATTAGTTAATTACCAAAAAAATTTTGTTTTGTTTTTTCATCGTATTTAATGTTTTTCGAAGGAGAAACATCATCATCATAAACAATTAAGCAATACAAAATTACAAACACGTCCAAGCTAACAAAATCTCCAGGTTAAGTGACAGAAGACACAAGTTCGTTAGCTATGATCAGAGGATGAATAACAGCCACATCACAAAACTAATACTGTAAAGGGAACCTTCACAGACTGCGGAAAAAAAAGAAGACTGAAGTAGGGATAAGAGGACGCACGCATGCAAAACATCAATGAATGCCTTTCTGACAAATGAAACACATAGCAGAAAATGACGTCACATAGTGAACAACCATGCATAGTGTTGCTTGGATAATTGAGAACTCAACATTGTATAGATTGAATGAACGAAGATTCAGACACAAGAAGCGACACCACAGTGATGTAATGCTCCCTTTTCCTGCTTTTCTGGAACATCTTTTTCTCTGCATCGATCATGGATCGGTAGATTTAGCCACGATAAAACATGATCGACGACTCGTGTACATCCGACTCCAACGGATATAAGCTTGTTTCAGACAGTCTGTCAAAACGAATAAGGTCATATATGTATATATATATATATATATATATATATATATATATATATATATATATATATATATATATATATATATACTGTATATTGTGACCTTATCATTAGAGGTGAGAAAGAGAGTTCTGCAGTGCTATTTAACATCTATACTAACATATGGATGCGAGTCTTGGACAAGAAACAAACTGGAAAGTGGGAAATTAGAGGCAACAGAGATGTGGTTATATAGAAGAATGTTTAGAATACCATGGACTGCCAGAAAAACTAATGTAGAGGTGTTGAAAGAGTCAAATGTGAAACGTACCTTAATCAACAATATATGAAAAAGGCAATCTTCTTTTTTGATCACTTCATGAGACAGGCAGGCAGGTTTAGAGAACATAGTCACAGCAGGCAAAATTGAAGGCAACAGAGACAGAGGGCGACAACGTGAGAAATTATTAGACAGTTTGACATCCTGGTACGGCAAGGATACAACAACGACTTTGATACATAATACTGTGGACAGAGAACTATGGAGAGCCATGAACGCTTACGTCAACCGGCATGGCACCTGATGATGATATATTTATATATATATATATACAAGTCACTGGTGATTATTGTTTCATCTGTTTAGTGTAATGAGAGACACTCAGCAGGTTGTATAAATCTTCTTACATCGGGACATAGCATACACTGAGAGACACTCAACAAGTTGTATAAATCTGCTTAAACCGGGACATAGCATACACTGAGAGACACTCAACAAGTTGTATAAATCTGCTTAAACCGGGACATAGCATACACTGAGAGACACTCAACAAGTTGTATAAATCTGCTTAAACCGGGACATAGCATACACTGAGAGACACTCAACAAGTTGTATAAATCTGCTTAAACCGAGACATAGCATACACTGAGAGACACTCAACAAGTTGTATAAATCTGCTTAAACCGAGACATAGCATACACTGAGAGACACTCAACAAGTTGTATAAGTCTGCTTACATCGGGACATAGCATACACTGAGAGACACTCAATTAGTTGTATACAGGTTGTATAAATCTGCTTACATCAGGACATAGCATACACTGAGAGACACTCAGCCGGTTGTATAAAGCTGCTTACATCAGGACATAGCATACACTGAGAGACACTCAGCAGGTTGTATAAAGCTACTTACATCGGGACAAAGCATACACTGAGAGACACTCAGCAGGTTGTATACAGGTTGTATAAATCTGCTTACATCGGGACATAGCATACACTGAGAGACACTCAGTAGGATGTATAATCTGCTTGAACCGGGACATAGCATACACTGAGAGACACTCAGCAGGTTGTATAAATCTGCTTACATCGGGACAAAGCATACACTGAGAGACACTCAGTAGGATGTATAATCTGCTTGAACCGGGACATAGCATACTAAAATACATTATCTTTTGACAGCACTGTCTCATCTTGTGTGACATAAAAATGTATTTTTGACGAGAGCTGCTATTCAAATATTCTCTTACTTGTTACACATTTTTTCTTGAAAAGACCCGACCACTTATAGATGTGTTCTGAGTGCGTAAATGTGTGCGCTGTTCCAGCATTGTTTTCTCCGTTTGCATGTACTTATTACCACCCCTGTAAGATGTTCGTATTTGTTAAGTAAACCCTCCCTATTAAATACATTAAAGGAGCTATTTTCTAGAGAAATATGAAGATTATATAAAATAGAAAAGAGATATTATCCAAAGTAAATATGCCATTGATTCGACATATCTTTAACACACAGTTGGGCATCTGCTTAGTAATCATCAGTTTCACGTAAGTATCTATAGTGTTATCTTCCCTTGATACTTACCCCATGGCGGTCCTCTTCTCAAATATATTGTACATTCTGTCACATGAATACGCAATAAAATTATTTACTGTAACACAAGAGGGTATATTCACAGCGATTCTTGTGTAGTTCGACAAAATGAGAGTTGCGGATTACACAAGGAATTCATTACACAAGGAAACATACATTAGACAAATAATGTGATAGACCTGCTACGTTTATCTTCTTCTTTGTTATACAGATCAATTGAAGCTTGGATTTCATTTATAAACTGTATTTTAGAGGAGCGGATAGAACACAGCTTAGATAAAACTACAGAATATGGAGTTCCCCAACATCTGATAAGCTTATGTCAGAGCATATACGCCAATAGTCAATACGCAGTAAGAACGAGTACAGGTACATCCGGTAATTTCCAAATTTACTCGGGAGTGAGACAGGGATGTGTACTATCCCCCTTATTGTTCATAATATACATAGATCACATCTGCAAAGTAACAATGAAAGCGGAAGAAAACAATCTGAAGATTCATTTAGACGAATTATTTACAGATGACCAAGTACTAGGAGCGTCATCAGAAGAGGAACTGCAAAGACAAATAAGATTACATCAAACATGCCAGAACTTTAACATAAAGATAAATATAGAAAAGACCGAAGAAATGAAGATAGGACGAACAGAAACACCAATATATATATATATATATATATATATATATATATATATATATATATATATATATATATATATATATATATATATATATATATATATATATATATATATATATATATTGAAAAACATCAGACTTAAACAAGTGACAGAATCCACATATATAGGAAGTAATATAACAACAGACGACAAGAGCAGCAAAGAAATACACAATAGATGTAGTAAAGCATACCAAGCCCTAGGGCAAATTACACCAATCTTAATCTTCGGAAACAAAAATGTAGATTTAAACACCAAAATAACACTATTCAAAACTATTATTATGCCAACGCTGTGTTGCCAATGAAAATATGGACAACGACAGCACAAGACAAACATAAACTTGTGACAGCTGAAGTGGCATGCTCACGCAGAATCGTAGGAATATCGTTAAGAGACAGAGTGAGGAATGAGGACATTAGACATAGAACCGGAACCACCCCAATATTGCAAAATATTAAAATATTAAAAGACAACAGAACAAATGGTTTGCACACATCATCAGATAACCATCAGACAGTATACCACAGCAAGCTATGCTACACAGATACAGTGAAGGATGACCTAGAGGCCGACCACAAAAACGATGGACTACCGAAATAAAAGAGGCGACATACTCCAAAATATACTCAACACACACGCAGGCCATCTCCAGAAAACTCGTCTACCCCTAACGCTGAAAAGCAGCAAAGGGTTTAGCGAATAGATAGATAGATAGATAGATAGATAGATAGATAGATAGATAGATAGATAGATAGATAGATAGATAGATAGATAGATAGATAGATAGATAGATAGATAGATAGATAGATAGATAGATAGATAGATAGATAGATAGATAGATAGATAGATAGATAGATAGATAGATAGATAGATAGATAGATAGATAGATAGATAGATAGATAGATAGATAGATAGATAGATAGATAGATAGATAGATAGATAGATAGATAGATAGATAGATAGATAGATAGATAGATAGATAGATAGATAGATAGATAGATAGATAGATAGATAGATAGATAGATAGATAGATAGATAGATAGATAGATAGATAGATAGATAGATAGATAGATAGATAGATAGATAGATAGATAGATAGATAGATAGATAGATAGATAGATAGATAGATAGATAGATAGATAGATAGATAGATAGATAGATAGATAGATAGATAGATAGATAGATAGATAGATAGATAGATAGATAGATAGATAGATAGATAGATAGATAGATAGATAGATAGATAGATAGATAGATAGATAGATAGATAGATAGATAGATAGATTAGAGATAGATAGATAGATAGATAGATAGATAGATAGATAGATAGATAGATAGATAGATAGATAGATAGATAGATAGATAGATAGATAGATAGATAGATAGATAGATAGATAGATAGAAAGATAGATAGATAGATAGATAGATAGATAGATAGATAGATAGATAGATAGATAGTGTTGGGTTGGCGCCGCCCTGATGCACAGGGTTGTAGTTCTTAAGTGTGGTAACTGGATATCTGCACCAACGGTTATTATCCCTGGTCTGCCACAGGGATCGCCCCTATCTCGTGTACTTTTAAATGTATACACAGTACATATCGCTGGCAATCAAATCACAGGTGTTGGCAGAACGATGTCATTTGCCGATGATATCATGGTGTGTAGTCAGGGCAGAAATCGAGAAGAGTGCGTCGTGGAACTACAGAAGGAGCTGGACTGACTGACAAATTGGTGTCGAGATACGGGAGCAGTGGTTAATCCGTCTAAGGCATTCGTGACGTGGTTTTCCTTGAACAATCACATGGTAAAGACATCCATGCCACAAGTTTCGTTGTCCGGGAAAAGTTTAGAAAGAACTAGCACAATGAGATATCTGGGTGTGTTTTTTGACAGAAGCCTGAGTTTCAGGGAACATGTTGACCACATTATCATAAGAGCAGGCAAAGGCTTAGCAGCAATGAATGTTATGGCTGCTGCGCTGTGTGAGCAAAGATTGTTATTTCTTTTGTACCAGGGTTTGGTTGTGGCTGTGGTGGAATATGCACTGGCAATTCTGACTCTTGGCCAGACTCAGATCGAAAGACTGGATAGAGTCCAGAATGCAGCAATGCGTATCACTCTGAGATGCACAAGAGACACATCGACAAGAGCTATGCGATACCTACTTGACTGCCCCACAGCTGAGCATAGATTACAGTATTTCGGTGCACGGGCGTACCTTCAAATACATGCAAATAAGGAACACCCGTTATATTCCGAAATACAGACAATTAAAAGGCAGCAGACTCGAGAGAGGAAGGTCGTGGATGTGACGTGCTGAGGATGTCATACAAAGCGTGTGCAGATTACAGGATGTGGCAGCAGGTGCGGAATGCATAGGTCTACCCACAGATTTCGAAACTTGTTTGAGAGTAGTAATATCACTTAGCAGGGAATGCAGAGAATGGTGTCCCACCACTGTGGAGAAAGAAGTGCAGGCTTTAATCAGTGAGAATACCAAAGAGGGGGATGTGATTATATACACTCATGGATCTGTAATTAGGCATGTTCGCAGTGCTTGGGCCTTTACAGCTCAGTGCGCAGGTAAAACGATCAAGGAGGAAAATGGTGCCTTTGCGGTCACTACGAGTAGTATGACCATGGAGACTATGGCGGTGACAAAGGCATTTAAGTGGCTACGCACACAGAACGCAGGTCTGCATCTTGAGTGACTCTATGAGTATGATTAAGAAGGTACAAGTGGGTCTCGTTCGCGAACAGTGGATTGAGGCCTTGAGAAAGGCGAGCTTGAAAGAGGTTACATTTATTTTCGTGACGGGACATGTGGGCGTTTGAGGCAATGAAAGAGCGGATCAACTGGCATCGTGCGCGTTTGTGGTACAGGACGATGGGGCAATGGATCACGCTGACGTTTTGAACTTCTTAAGAGATACAACACGCGAGAGTGAGACTAATGTGGATGATGATTCCTTTTCAATGGCTAGGATTAAAGATCAGGGATTGAAATGCGGTGTTGCTAGAGGTGAACATTTTGGAGGGCGCAGAAGAATGATGGTCAACCAGCATAGGACCGGTACCGTCAGCAGAAGTGTGATGGCGGTTACACTCAAGGAGAGATCGGAGCAACTATGGATGTGTCCAGTTTGCAGTGATGATGATCCGACGACTAACTAACTAACGACTAACTAACTATGGATTGTGTTCTTTAAGTCTATTATGGCCTCTTCTCACTCTAAAAATTATTGTTTATTTCTTTCTTACAAGCGTGTAAATAGCATTGTCTATTTGGCTGCAAGCATGAGTTGAGTCGTGTTATTGGAGCTTTCAATGATGAACTTCATTTCTGGAAATGATTCGGAATTCTCTTGCTGCTGTTGGCAGTCCATTCCACTTTGTGCTATCTGGTCTGCTATTTCATCTCCCCCTGATTTGTGTGTGGACTAGAATCCACTGGAGAACCACTTCTTTTGCTTGATTGCTTAGTTGAGATAGTAATTTTAAGTCGTTCGTGTGGAATGTGTATGGGGTCTGGAGAACATGCATAGAAGATAGGTATCGGTCAGGATCACTATAATTTCTTCCTCCAGATCGCGGAATCAAAGATTTGCTTTTTATTGCTTCACGGTGCCTTGAAATGTGTAGAATAAGCACCTGTGGTTATTAAATTTTCAAATTTGTTTCCATTGGGTCATTTTATATACATGCCTCCAGCAAATATTTCTTGCTGCCATTCTTCTGAGAAATCTGTACATGCTCTTGTCCAAAAGAGTTTTAGGTAGTCATTTTGAAGCATCTTCAATACTATATATTTTAAGACACTTAAATCTTGATAATATTTCATCTAAATTCTGTATATAGTCTTATACTCTCGGTTATGGGCTCAAGATCGTTATGGGCTCAAGATCGTTATGGGCTCAAGATCGTTGTGGGCTCAAGATCGTTATGGGCTCAAGATCGTTATGGGCTCAAGATCGTTATGGGCTCAAGATCGTTATGGGCTCAAGATCGTTATGGGCTCAAGATCGTTATGGGCTCAAGATCGTTATGGGCTCAAGATCGTTATGGGCTCAAGATCGTTATGGGCTCAAGATCGTTATGGGCTCAAGATCGTTATGGGCTCAAGATCGTTATGGGCTCAAGATCGTTATGGGCTCAAGATCGTTATGGGCTCAAGATCGTTATGGGCTCAAGATCGTTATGGGCTCAAGATCGTTATGGGCTCAAGATCGTTATGGGCTCAAGATCGTTATGGGCTCAAGATCGTTATGGGCTCAAGATCGTTATGGGCTCAAGATCGTTATGGGCTCAAGATCGTTATGGGCTCAAGATCGTTATGGGCTCAAGATCGTTATGGGCTCAAGATCGTTATGGGCTCAAGATCGTTATGGGCTCAAGATCGTTATGGGCTCAAGATCGTTATGGGCTCAAGATCGTTATGGGCTCAAGATCGTTATGGGCTCAAGATCGTTATGGGCTCAAGATCGTTATGGGCTCAAGATCGTTATGGGCTCAAGATCGTTATGGGCTCAAGATCGTTATGGGCTCAAGATCGTTATGGGCTCAAGATCGTTATGGGCTCAAGATCGTTATGGGCTCAAGATCGTTATGGGCTCAAGATCGTTATGGGCTCAAGATCGTTATGGGCTCAAGATCGTTATGGGCACAAGATCGTTATGGGCTCAAGATCGTTATGGGCTCAAGATCGTTATGGGCTCAAGATCGTTATGGGCTCAAGATCGTTATGGGCTCAAGATCGTTATGGGCTGTACCGGTTATTTTTATGAAGAGAGAAATCTGTTACCTGTAGTTTTTTTCCAAGTATGTGAGTCTCATTCACAAATCTGATTCTATTAAGTCGACTTTTTTTCAGGGATTGTTTACTCTGTAGCTAAGATGAAATTTTTCAAGAGACATATCTGGCAGATTGAGTTAAAATTTTGGCATCTATTATTTCTTGTAGCAAACTAAACTTTTTAGTGCTATTATTGTGGTTAATCTCATGGCTCCTGTCATCAATCGAATTCCTAAGTATTATACCTGGTCTACTTTCAAACACCCTTCCATAATTACTAAAGCACTAAATAACGCATGTTACTTTTCCCGTGATTTTCATTGGTCGCTTTGTGTATACTTTGTTTTGACAGCCAGTGTAAATCATGTGCCAAGTCAAATTCGTCACTTTAAAAGATTGATTTCCAATGAGTCAGTAGAGTTATTGTTTGACTATGGTCACGCCACACATTAAAAAGCGGAGGGCAGAAAATGCGCTTCAATGATCACCTACAGAACTCTACCAGGCACTTCAATCCTAGCTCTTTCGGAGAATACAGCCTTTTATCGTTCAGCTGCAATATAACTTTCCTGGCACGAATCGGACTTATCTGGCATCTACGAACTCACAAACCAAATTGGTCAATCACAAATGTTTTGTTGTTTTTCTGTCTTAAACACATTTCATTTGGTGTTTTCTTCAAGCCATGTTCATCTTCGCTTACGAAGGAGGAACCTCATCACCAAAAAATAACATTACGTAATGTGCAGAGACATTCATGACATCAACTGCGAAAATTAGAAGACAACAAAATATTTCTATGTTTAACCATCCTTGAGAAATATTAAGCAGAACCTCTTGGAGAGTAAAGACGACGATGCGGACTTTTTAATGTTGATTAGTTGAATTGTTCATTGTTAGTTAGCTAGGTTAGTCGCCACTCTACTTGCTAGTTGATTTTGCAGTTGTCAGATCATAATCAGTGCACTGGATATAGTTAGTGGTGCGCAGATCTCCCACAGATCACATTCAGAGATGCTCAGATCTCCCACAGAACACGTCCATCAGTGCTCAGATCTTCGACAGGACAGGCTCATTAGTGCTAAGATCTTCCACAGCAAACTTCCATAGATTCCAGTTGTTCCACCGGACAGGTCCATATGTTCTCAGATCTTAAACAGGACACGTCCATAGGCTTTTAGAACTTCCACAGGACACTTCCATCGGAGCTGATATTCCACAAGACACGTCCGTCGTTGCTCAGATCTTCCACAGGACATGTCTATGTGTGCTCAGATTTTGTATTCGGTGTATCCATAATTGCACGGCAAGCGACAGTTCCAACTATATGTTGGTTGACGACTATTTCTGTAAGCCTACAGTAGCACTCATTTGTTCTATCTCTATGTTATTTGTGTTTACAAGAAGACCTATTGGTCTTTGTAGTACGAATACATTTGTTCTATCTCTATGTTATTTGCGTTTACAAGAAGACCTATTGGCCTTTGTAGTACGAATACAGATGTTCTATGTTTGTGTTTCTTTTGATACATCAGCAATACCATATTTCATGCCAAGCAAATGTATTCTTGCCATGGACAAATAGTCATAACACTCATTAATTTCATATGCACCTGATGTTTCTCGTAAGGCAACCCGATATGTTTCTCGTAAGGCAACCCGATCTGTTGCTCTAGCACCCGATGCTGTAGAAGCGCACGTTAGCCTGCTCGCCCAGCATGACTAGTGTTTCATTCATTCATAACTCGTAGCTTGCGACAAAATCAAATTGATTGACCCAGCTATATTACATATTGGTGCCAGGGTTCAAGCTTTAAGGAAGGTGAAGAATGTTGCCATCCCTACTGAGTTTAGCGCTGAAAGCGACTTCTGGTAGACCACTGGCTACGCAGTTTAGTACTTACGGGAAAAACTGTGTGATATGACGCGTGTTCATAACTCTGTATACTTTATGTGAAACGTGGACAGTGTATGCTAGACATGCAAGAAAATTAAATCATTTCTATCTTACCTGCCTACGTAAATTACTAAACATCCATTGGTGGGACAAAGTACCAGACTACGAGGTGCTGGAAAAATCAACTTCAATAAGCATCCACACAATACTTATGAAGGCGCAAGCACGCTGGGCAGGTCATCTTGTGCGTATGGAGAACTCGCGTTTGCCAAAACAAATATATTATGGAGCACTCAAGGCAGGATTTCGAAAAGCTGGTGGACAGAAAAAGCACCTCAAAGACACGCTCAAGTCATCACTGAAACATCTTAACATTGACGTAGGTGCTTGGGAGAGCCTCGCTCAGAATAGAACAGCATGGCGTTACAGCATTAGAAAATGAGCACTAGCGGCGGAAGAGTCCAGACAAGATACTGCAAGACAGAAGCGGACACGTAGAAAAGAAAAAAAAATCTCAACCTCACATAGACACCCTCTATTGTTGTCAATTCTGTAAAAGAACATTTTGTGCGCGCATTGGATTTGTAAGTCATTTAAAAACGCACTATTAAATTTTATTATTTTTATTATTTATTGTTGTTATTATTATTATGGTTGTGTTTTTGGTCATCGTCGATTACGACGGACGAACATAATCATCATCATACTTTATTTATATTATTTAATGTGCAAATATTCGAATAGCAATGAACACTTTTTCACTTTGATAATTTCTCACATCAATACTTTTCCCACATCGAAACTTTCAGATCCTTTAGATCACAGGATCGATACTTTTTCTCTCATTGCTCTGATCCAATTAACCACAAAACTCAGGACCCCTCCTGTGTGATATAGTCTAGGTCAAAAATTGTCACCATCCTTATCTGACTGGACGACTTAATTACCCAATGTGGACTTTACAATTAAGATCGCCCTGGCTGTTTGTTTTCGAAGACAAACATTGGCTTACTAAGCTACCACGTTTTGTGTCCGGCAGGAAACAACTCAGAAATTCGTGACTTCAGGTTAATGTCCCATATCGAAGCCTGCAAATAGCGCAGAGTTCATGGTGGCGTTTGATGTCGCCATGGTGACTGTAACAGTTTACACTTAAGTGGGTTTTTTTTTAATTCTGCGACATGGTGCACACCGGTTTACACACTCTCAGCGTGTCTTCTTTCTAATAATTATAAGCTGATTTAAAACATTCCGTAAGTTTTTTTTAATCTACACAACAAGAATAATATTTAATCTAGATTCTACGCCATACTCACTCATTCTAGTGTTTGCTTTATTTTTCTGAGAATGACACAGATCTCAAAACTATTTGTATCACTTACCATAAATGTCTAAAGTTGTTTCATCCGACAACTGTACATATAGCGATTCATTGGGTTGTTTCACATAACAGCATATACAAATATTAACAGAACTGTTTCACATGACAACAATAGACAGCGATTCATTGGACTGTGTCATATAACAATTGATACAGATATTCACTGAACTGTTTTATAACAGTAGACATAGAAATGTCCTGAACAGGAATTGTACCAGGTTCGTTCTAAAGGCACCGAATCGTCTTTCAACTAGAATAAACTGGTTATTCCATACTTTACTAACCGCATCTCCCCACACAAAAAAAGATGCGATTTTGTCAAGACATTCAAACTGTGTACTCAAGTCACTGAGAACGGACCAATCGAGACAAGGACTATCACAACAACAAAAATAGACATCCCGTACACTTATTGAAATATCCAAAGGAACACAAACATATAACATCCGTATTCGCACTACAAGGACCAATAAGTCTTCTTATAAACATAAATAACATAGAGACTGTAGAATGTTGCTTCAAATAATACATTATACAAATAAATTCAAGTAGGAAGCATGGGGATAAATCCTACTTAATTTACTTGCATGAATTATTTAATCTTTATTTAGTTCTTCTGTGTGCGTTCTCAAACTCCTGCAGATTAGCATTATGTAGTCTGGAGAACGGAATGGGTTATGTCATGGTTTACAACATTGCTGCTATAACTGCGCATTCGGCCTGACACACCCGACTTCAGCATGACTTTGGGTCAATGACCCTAAATGGGATGGGATAGCCAGCTCCATCCCGTAACCACCTTAGTCGCCTCTTACGACATGCATGGAAGGTAAACATTGTTGCTATTCTTTGCTCCCCTTTTGGGCCTCGACAACTCGCGGGCGAATTGTTTAATACGAGTAGACATAGAGATGTCCTAACTGCTTCACATTGTGTTTGTTCCTTCTCAGACTCCCACTGGATCTCTTTTTTTAGCAGGACAAGGTACAAAATTTACAGTAGGATGTAGACCAGAGAACGGAGATCCAATGTTTTGTCATTGAATGTTCACCATTGGTCTGACACATCCAACTTCGGTGTGATCTATTTCAAATTATAAGACATAGAGATATCCTGAACTGTTTGAAATGATAAGACGAGTCTGACTGAGAGGATTGTCAGCATCGCCCGCGATGGACATATATATATGTTCCTGTGTCACTGCGGGGGCGTATATATATACATATTCCTGTGTCACTGCGGGGGCGTATATATATATTCCTGTGTCACTGCGGGGGCGTATATATGTATATATATATATATATATATATATATATATATATATATATATATATATATATATATATATATATATATATATATATATATATATATATATATATATATATATATATATATATATATATATATATATATATATATATATATATATATGTTCCTGTGTCACTGTGAGGCGTATATATATATATATATATTTATATGTTCCTGTGTCACTGGGGGGGCGTATTATTATATATAAAGTACATAAATTAGCTCTATAAATATTTTATCCCTGTATTATCCAGCCCAAAAGAGGAGCAAAGAATGGTATCACTGTCCTCGATTTTACTGGGGATATGGGCGCGGGGTTTAGTACCACCCTCCATGATCTCCAATATTGCGGTGTCTGCTGACGACCCATTCCTGGAATCAACACTTTTATCTACAGCATACTTGCATATTAGAGGAAAGCTATTCGAAAACTGCTTCTAGAGAAGTGTACTATCCAGTTCCTGGCTTTGCACCCTACATAAGCATTTAGTAGAACCATGGCCTTCTACATAGTAGTCCTACATGGTACAGAGAAATCAAGCCTTCATTATCTCATTTGAGTACTCCTGTGATTTCATTGGTCACTATGATTATACTCTGTGTAGCAGCCAATAAAATCAAGGGACTTATTCTTCTTTCGTTCACTTGAAACATGTCTATATCTGTAATTCTGTCTCCTGAATAAAATTCGCTGTATATAGTAGTTCATACAGTGGCCCATAGAGCTTTGATTCCAGTGTTGTTTCCTCTGGCCAATATGTCTGCCTCAGCGTTTCATACTCAGAACACTCTTGAAGTATATGCTTGGCACTCTGTGCTGCATGTGCACATGTACAAATGGCCGTGTTGCCTTGATTATTAATCAAGGGACTAATAACATGAGTCATTAAGAAGGCTTGATTTCGCGAAGACTAGTCACCTGGAATTTGTAAAACGTAGTTAACTTTCCCATTACATGGTAGAACTAGTCAAAATGTTTCTTTTAAAAATAAGAAACAAAGTCCTTCTTTATGATAGCTTTTAGCGCTGATCGTATGCATATGCGACAACCCAATTCTGAAACTATTGTCATCGTGGCCTGCGATGGACGGTTACTTATATTCGTCCATGAATGAACACACATGGTATATCCGACTATTTCATTGTCTGGGAATACAAAGTATAAAATAATCACAAAGCGACACATAATCTCATCAATCAAGAGATAAGTAGCACTGTATAAGATCAGCACAAAGGACTATTCTAAAGAAGGACTTGGCAAATGTCGTATGTGAAATCACGGCAATGATTGTTGACAAACGTTCCTTACTATGAGCTCGCAGCAGTGGCGTACCGAGGGTGGTGTAGCCGAACCGGGCATCAAGGTTTGCGGGGCATAAAAATGCCCCTCAAAATAATAAACACTTTGAAATGGAATTTAAGTGTCTTTGCGGTGCCAAAATTGATGCCCCGCACCGTTTAAAAAATACATTTATTTCTTGTTAAGAACATTTAATTGGCAATTAAGTAATAGCACATTTTTGGCACGTAAAACATATTAAAATGAAAATTAATTAATAAATAGAACTAGTTCCACTTGAAAGAAGACACTCCCACAATTTACTTCAAAATTATATTTTAGCTTGTAAGAAAAACAAAAAATAAGTTTCAGCTTCGATGAAATAGTCAATCTGTTCAGTCGTTCACTTAGCACCGTAAAAGTCCGTCATAAGCAGTCTTTAAGTTCGATGACGCATCAAACAGTTTATTTCTAGCAATCTAGCGTTGAATGTTATAATTGAACAATTCTAGCATCGGTATAGATCAAACATATAAATCAAGTTTTTAACTTCGCCAGGCGCAATCAGGCTCGAGTTTCAACGTACCATAACCTCCTATAAACTAAATATAACCAGTGAAGGAATCAGATAGTGAAAAAGTGTAAAACGTGTTGTGTACAAGTAAATTATGGATATATGAAAAAAACACTCCTTAACAATGAGCTATTCTTTAAAGAATTTAAAGTGAGCTAGAATCTAAAGAAAAGGACAACGGTCCTTTGGAATTACTTGCCGTCATTCAGAAACATTTGAAAATTTTCATACAGAAAAGTGAATTTGTAATTTTATATTTTTAAATGTATTTCTATCTTCGTTAAATGTGGATAGAATCGATAATAATTGTAAACTTGTAAAAATTTACTTGGAATTTTTTTTAAATTGTATTCGGTGTGGAGGTCAAAATCTTCACCGCACCGGACAGCAATTACCCTAGGTACGCCACTGGCTCGCAGTCAGTCATTTTGCATATCTAGATGTCTGGGATCAGCACAGAAATATGACTGCATAATCGTTAAAAATTGCTTTCGAGTTAACGATATAGCACATCATGATGTAATTTGTAAAAAAACCGAAATCTCCATGATCCGATATGTTAACATCATCAATAGCCAGATTATTCTCCTAATTATATATCGTTTGTTTAATCTGTCTGCTTCATCTCCCACTCTCTGTCGTTATGACAAATGTTATCACAGACCTGGCATCGCCCTTGCCTACTTCAATCACTCCAGTTTCCCTATTCATACAAAACTCCCCTATAGTGTATTTTTTTTACGCCTTCAACATAGCTCTTCTCCAGATTTAGTTCTGCGAAGTGGTTACTGTAGCTGTCTGACATATGATTGATCAGTGCTTTTAATTGGCTTGCAACAAAAGGAATCACAAAGTGTCCAATGAAAAATATCGGACTACGTAAAATCAGTGGCTCAGTCCGCAGTAACATCTGAAGAAGGATTTTTGCGTCACATATATAATCCTCTCTCCGCAAACCCACTTTTGTGCTTCTAATAGTTTTTCCTCTAACGTGTATATCTACCTCTACCTTCTCTTTATCTTCTGCAGAATTCAGGAAGGATAATCGATGCAGTTTTATGCCCGTGTAAAGAGATTGGTATTAAAGTGCAATTTATCACCACTCTGATGTCCAGCTGTAGAAGATGAAAGTCGATGTTTGTTCTCACTTGATCTCTCCATCCTGAGGATTCACTACCCTACCCCACTTCCCACCCTCCGCCATCTCATGTCTGCAATGTCACGCAATATCTTTGCTCTTAGAAAAAATCTAAACAAATACAGAAGATGTGAAACAAGGTTTCATAGGATGTACACAATAACTAAATGAGAATTACAAATCATTGCATCTGTTCTATATGGATCAGAAACATTGATCATGAACTGACATATGGAAGACATAATTTATGTCTTTAATATATATATATATATACTGTTCAAAAAAAGAAACGAAACATTATTGCAGTGGTAATGGACATAAAAAACGCAACATTATTGCAATGGTAATGGACATCAAGAAACGCAACATTATTGCAGTAGTAATGGACATCAAGAAACGCAACATTATTGCAGAAGTAATGGACATCAAGAAACGCAACATTATTGCAGAAGTAATGGACATCAAGAAACGCAACATTATTGCAATGGTAATGGACATCAAGAAACGCAACATTATTGCAGTAGTAATGGACATCAAGAAACGCAACATTATTGCAGAAGTAATGGACATCAAGAAACGCAACATTATTGCAGAAGTAATGGACATCAAGAAACGCAACATTATTGCAATGGTAATGGACATCAAGAAACGCAACATTATTGCAGTAGTAATGGACATCAAGAAACGCAACATTATTGCAGAAGTAATGGACATCAAGAAACGCAACATTATTGCAGAAGTAATGGACATCAAGAAACGCAACATTAATGCAGTGGTAATGGACATCAAGAAACGCAACATTATTGCAGAAGTAATGGACATCAAGAAACGCAACATTAATGCAGTGGTAATGGACATCAAGAAACGCAACATTAATGCAGTGGTAATGGACATCAAGAAACGCAACATTATTGCAGTGGTAATGGACACCAAATTTCAAACGTGTACCACAATTTTGTTTTATGGAATTAATATTTCAACCTTGGTATGAAGAACTTTTCAGACTTTAACAATTTTAACTTTAACAGACTTTAACTTTAGCTGCACATTAAATTGGGTTTGGACTTTTTTCTTTGCAACTGAGACCTCCGTATAAGTAAGGTGTATGGTCTCCTTTGGCCTCTATCAGAGAACGACATCTTCGTGACATGGATCCGATTGGCTTGTGAATCTGTTGTTGTGAGGTAGCTGCCCATTCTTTCCGCAGTGCAAAAGACAACTGTCCAAGATTGGCTGGAGCTACGTCTCGATGGCGGAGTCGTCTGTTCATTCATCCCATAAGTGTTCTATGGGGTTCATGTCTGATGGCATGACTGGCCACGGAATGGTCTGTGCGTTGCTGTCAGCGAGAAACCGGGTGGTGAGTTGTACCACATGAGGTCGAACGTTATTCTGCTGAAAAATCGACCTCGTGCAGGCAAAATTGGAAGGACGCAAGGACGAATAATTTCAGCGACGTATTGTTCGGCATTCAGACGTCCTTTAATTTGCACCAGGTCACTTCTTCCTATGACGTTGATCGACCCCACATCAGTAATCAGTATATAGAAGAAAAGGGAGAATTGGTGGAACGAGATGAAAACAAAGAGATTCTGACAACATTGTGTATAAAACGAACTATTTAAGGAAATATACGCTCGTAAATCAAAACAAATAAAATGGCATATGTCATGTGACGTATTCTTTCCAGAACGTTGTCTTCCCAATGAACTCTCTGAGCCTCTCTCTCTGTCTTGGGCGATGCGGCTTGCTTTTCCAACGATGTATTCATATTATCTTTAATGTCGTCAGTCCATCGTGTTCTTGGTCTTCCTTTTCTTTTCTTCCCAGGCACTCTGCCCTCCATTATTTGTCTTTCTAAACAGTTGTATCTCTTTATATGACCAAACAGGTATAGTTTTCTTTTTGTTATTGTGTTTAGTATCCAACACTCTGGAATTTTCAATGTGTTTATAATGTCTGAGTTTCTCTTTTTTTTCCTTCCATGATATTCTCAAGTATCTTTCTGTAGCATTTCATCTCAAAGGCGTTGATCTTCTTCGCCGCTGTTTTACTTAGTGTCCATGTTTCACAGCCGTATGTTGTAACCGGAAAAATAAAAGTTTATAACATTAGTCATTTCGTTTCTATTTTTTTTTTTTTCGTATGCTTTTCAACCGTGTTATTTTACAATATTCCATTGCCAATCTCTTCCTTATTTCTGCCATAGTCTCCTGCACCGTTGATGTTTGCTCCTGTATTCAAATGTACCCACACATTCTATCTCGGTATTATCTATATGTTATTATATCTGTTGACATGGTTGTTGTTTATTGCGTGTTTAAATACAAGTTGTGTGATTCACTATATTTCTTTCTGTTCTTGATTAGTTGTTCCAATCCCTTTATATCATTTGAAAGAAGCAATGTGTTGTCTGAGTAGCGTAGTTCAGAGACTTCTAATCCACCGATGTTTAAAGCGTGGTCTTCTCTCAGATTCTTAATTATACTTTCTGAGTAGATGTGGAACAGCTATGGGGAGAGTGTGCACCCCTGCCTTACTCCAAGCTGTACTTCAAACCACTCTGAGAGATCGCACTCTAACTTCACTGCAGCCTATTGATCTTGGTAAAGTTCTTCTTTTAGATGAATCAGATGTCTTGGGAAACCCATGCTGTTCATTATCTCCCAAATAAAAACAAATAAATAATTTGGGCATATTAAAAGACATTGCTAAAGGTTTGTCTTGATGATAACGTTGAGGTAACGTGCAAATTTTTAGGAGTGAGGTTAATTTTCCCAACCCTTAGAGAGACACAGTCAACCAGAAGCCACGCTGATGTATCGGGCTGAATAGATATCTAGGACATGCTGATGTATCGGGCTGAATAGATATCTAGGACATGCTGATGTATCGGGATGAATAGATATTGAAGCCTTGAAGATGTATCGGGCTGAATAGATATTGAAGCCATGCTGATGTATCGGGAAGAATAGATATTCAAGCCATGCTGATGTATCGGGATGAATAGATATCGAGGACATGCTGATGTATCGGGCTGAATAGATATTGAGGACATGCTGATGTATCGGGCTGAATAGGTATTGAAGCCATGCTGATGTATCGGGAAGAATAGATATTGAAGCCATGCCGATGTATCGGGATGAATAGATATTGAAGCCATGCTGATGTATCGGGATGAATAGATATTGAAGCCATGCTGATGTATCGGGATGAATAGATATTGAAGCCATGCTGATGTATCGGGATGAATAGATATTGAAGACATACTGTAAACCATTTCACCGCACATTCCGTTGTCTAAACCAATGTTTCTCAATCGCCTGGTCGCGACGCGATTCCGGACCCCATAATTATGTATACCAGGCTGCGAGAAGTTCCCTTTGAATTTTAGGTTATATGAATTTCAATGAATATTTGTAATGAAGAGAAAAATGTTCGGTAATAGCAGGAAAATAAAATATAAAGTCATTGATGGCATGTTCGGAGATTATTACCTAAGTCGCCCTTGCTGAATAAATACTCAAAGGAGGATGGACAAGAGCTGAAGATATGTCAAGTTATGAAAATGTTATGATTAAACTCGGCAGGGAATGTAGACATTGGTACAATGGAAAAGTTGAATTCTAAAGTAAATAAATGATGCCGATAGCACTGGAGAGAATGTAATTATATACACAGTCTATTCGGAGGGTGGTCAGGATGAGAATTCTCTTTCATTCTATGAGGTATAGGCTTTGCTAAAAAAAAAATGTGCGTAACCCATAGTTCAATAACCTCGAGAATGGATATGGAGATAGTTACGGTTACTCTAAGAATGGAAATGGAGATAGTTATGGTTACTCTAAGAATGGAAATGGAAATAGTTATGGTTACTCTAGGAATGGAGATGGAGAGTTACTGTTACTCTAAGAATGCAGATGGAGACAGTTACGGTTACTCTAAGAATGCAGATGGAGACAGTTACTGTTACTCTAAGAATGCAGATGGAGACAGTTACGGTTACTCTAAGAATGGATATTATGGTTACTCTAAATATGGAGATGACGCTACATGAATGACACAACATTAAGGGTAAAGTCACGCATTTTGGTTACCTTTTAACATCAGATACGCTGAAATAAAGAATATAATAACACGAGCCAATTCCATCTTTAAATAAAAAATGATAGATATTTCTTACAATGAAATAATATCAATATATATATATATATGCAAACGAGTTATCCGGTGTTATATCCAAATAATATTTGTTCACGGATGTTAAGCATGAATTGCATACAAATCATCAGTCTTTCTTTCAAACTCATAACCTGTCATGTTCTATTCTGTATTAAACTGGATGCATCAACACGCAGAACCTTTCAGTGATTTCCATCCTCAGTGATTGGATGTGCGTGGTACTCAGTGATGGGATGTGCGTGGTACTCAGTGATGGGATGTGTGTGGCACTCAGTGATGGGATGTGCGTGGTACTCAGTGATGGGATGTGCGTGGTACTCAGTGATGGGATATGCGTGGTACTCAGTGATGGGATGTGCGTGGTACTCAGTGATGGGATGTGTGTGGTATAATCTTGATGGTTCAGTCTTTAATTTTGCCTTCTCGTGATTTAAAAAAAATTATAATCTGCTTCTTCCACCCTCACCTGTTCGCTGAAATAACGTATATGATAGTGAATCATATCGACATACATGTTCAAACCCTGCAAATGTTCGTCGTTTTACTATTGAACACATAAGCTAAACGTAAACTGGAAGCAGCACATTGCGGGATTTTTTTGATTTTATTTTAAAGATTGATAAAAATACCGTCAACAGAGCGATATGCTAATGTGAATGACCTCATGGGTACTAAAGTAAAGAGACAAATTATAGAAATCATTAGAGGTAGTCAAAATTTTTATAGGAATCATTAGAGGCAGTCAATATTTTTATAGGAATAATTAGAGGCATTCAAGATTTTTAGAGCTTGCTATGGAAAGCACAAAACATTTAGTAACCATCGATAAGATTAAGGGCAGAAGAGACAAAGGAGTGCAAAAAAGGAGATGCTGAATGTACTGATCCCACGGCATGGAAGAAGTACACAAACTGAATTTATAGCCAAAACAATAGACAGAAAGTTAAAAAGATAGTAGCCTACGCAACCTGCTTGGGATTGTTAATTGATAGGCCCATTTTCTCTACACGTAGCATGGTGCTCTTTTGATATGGTACTTATTTGATTGATTGATACATACTCTCGGCAGGCATCCTGGTCTTCTGTTGAAGGGGTATTCGTTTGATTCATTTGTTCATACTTATACTCATAGTATGAGTATGATTAAGAAGGTACAAGTGGGTCTCGTTCGTGAACAGTGGATTGAGGCCTTGAGAAAGGCGAGGCTGAAAGTAGTTACATTTATTTTCGTGCCGGGACATGTGGGTGTTCGAGGCAATTAAAGAGTGGATCAACTGGCATCATGTGCGATTGTGGTACAGGGCGATATGGCAATGGATCGCGCTGACGTTTTGAACTCCTTAAGAGATATAACACGCGAGAGTGAGACTAATGTGGATGATGATTCTTTTTCAATGGCTAGGATTAAAGATCAGGAATTGAAATGTGGTGTTGCTAGAAGTGAACATTTTGGAGGACGCAGAAGAATGATGGTCAACCAGCATAGAACCGGTACTGACAGCAGAAGTGTAATGGCGGATACACTCAAGGAAAGACCGGAACAACTATGGACGTATCCAGTTTGCAGAGATGATGAGATGATGATCCGACGACTAACTATTCGTTCATACTCTCAGCAGGCATCGTGGTGCTCTGTTGATAGAGGTGGAGAGCATATGTATAAGGAAAGAGGAGAGGTTTAACTCGTGTTTATTCAACGTTTTCAACGTGGTGCTTTTTCTCCTTATTCTATTTCTCCTTCTTGCCATATATTATAACGTTTTACTTTAATCCTTTCTTACTTTGTTTATTATAACTTCACAATTATCTTCTTTCGTGTAATACTTAATTGTTGTCTTTTTTATGTTATGTTCCGTGGTTCATCTTCTTTCTTCTCAGTATAGTGGTTTCCAAATCTGGAATTTCTGTTGGTATAAGTACTTCCTCTGATGTTCGTTGTGTGACTGTGAACTAAGTGAAGCTGGTCTCATCTGAAACCTTAACTAAGTCTTAACTTCTAAAAGAAAGGAAACTGTAGTACACATATATATCTTTAGTAACAACTTACTTTCATGGTCATCAATTAAGTGAGAACAATATATTTATGACAAGTAACACATTCTTTCAGTCTTTATACTCGCAGGAAAGGAGGCAGTTGATTCCCTGATAGTTGAACGCCTATTGTTTCTAACATCAAATCAGGTGATCTACCCAAACTATCTGACCTATCACTAAACCAAAACAGTTCAAAAATAGATTGACAGTCACCATTAACCTATCCTTCAAGTCAATAGCTCGCAGTTGTCGAGGTTAATTGTATGATTGGTCCGGCTATCTAAACGAGATCGAAAACCAATTAGTGGTGACATTGAAAACGAAGTGTTCACTGTTCATAAACTTGTCGAATCCATTGGCTAGTGAATTTAAACAATTTATCAAGGGATGTGATTTTGATAAGGTTGTGTTTACAGTTTACTAACTAAGCCATTCAATTGGCTTGAAATGAACATATCATACTCCAGAAGGTAATGCTCCCAATGTAACGTTGACTAGCTGGGTCTTCAAGAAACGACATCAGATTCATCCAAATTCAAGGACTCCGATTGGTTGTATCCCGGAACACGCTCGAAAGTTGAGTAACCTTTCATACATGCTCACTTGGTAAATAAGGCTTCACAAAAGGAAGGAATTCTGGTAAGACTTACTAAAAAAAAATACGCTGCACAGTTTCAAGAAAAGAAACTACAAAGACTTCCTCTGAGATGAAGAGTAAACTAGACAGCTGAATAACCTTTCCACGTGCTCACTCGGTTGGTTGGTTTGTTGATTGGTTGCTGATCCAGTGGTCAATATGCTCATGCTCTTTTACCCAATGTCATTACAAATGACATTATATTTCAGGAAATTCTGTGGATTTTCGGCCCACCCCGAACCAGAGCCAGATAATAACTATTACACCACCAGGAAGGTAGGTTTAACCTATGCACTGCTCCTAGCCACTGCAGCCTTGATAGGGTTCACTGTGCTCATTCCCGACACGACTTGACTACTGGTTATGCCGAATTTCTCTATTGCTCAAGGAATGTAACCAAATGTTCAAATAAAAGGGATTGTCACGTCCTGAGTCACTGTGCCTCTATGATGGGCCTCAGCCATATGGAAAAACAGTGCTGTCAGTTTCCTTCTCCCCAGTGCTGCACAGTACATCTCTGGTTCTCTCAGCCACAGACGGTACTTACATATATTCAAATAACAAAACATGAAACACATTGCAACAACAAAATAGAAGCATGAGAAGCATAATTGTATAGATGGCGTACCATGAAGCTTCTATAAGAAGATAACCTCAATATAATGGCATGTCATCTACTAAGGTTTTCTGTTGCATGTGTGGTTTGTCTAGTGGGTGATTGGTGAGACCCACAGACGCAACCGCATGCATAGCTCACTCGGTAAATAAGGCTTCAGAAAGGCAAAACCTCCGGAACTCTAGTAAAGCTTCATAAAAAATACGATGCAGTTTCAAGAAAATAAACTTCAAATACTTCCTCTGCGACGAAGATTAAACTGGAAAGCCGAGTAACCTTTCACACATACTTACTCAGTAAATAAGGCTTCAAAAATACAGGGACTCTGTTAAATCTCCAAATTAAACACTTTGAAATATCAGCTGATTAGGCTTCATAAAAATACATGATAATTTGAGTCTATAAAGCTTCAAATAATTACTCTGCAAATTCAGCTCTCCTTCTGATTAATGCGAAGAAACCAAATGCACAATTCTATAACACTGGGTGATCAATCACGTTTGAGAGATCTAACAACCTCTCATAACCCTAACTAATGACTAAACTAACTTCTCGGTGGCAAGCAATACACACTAACAGCATTTCCAATGCTCTGCTAAATTGAACATATGACGACGCTAGAGAATGCAACTTCTCAATTTCCTTACCTCTATGCTAAGACGAAATTTTGGTAGAAGAGACGTTCCTCTTTCTCTCAAATTACATCACTCTGTTGAACCTTTCTCTTTTTGGCCAAACCCCCATCAGAATATCTCATATTTTGGGAGAATTATATTCTTTCTAAAACGAATCCAGCAAAGATGAACCATACATCGTGTCACGTTTTCGACGAACTACACAACTCTTTCTTGATTAGAAACTGACCTCACAGCATCCGACTCGATGGTGTCTCGAGTTTAATGCCGCCGAAACATACGTCGATATCAGGGCACAACGCTGGACCTTGCGACAGGTTTCTTTGTTGTTCCGCCCATCCACCCTGTGCCCGCAACTAGAACTACACAAAGGCATATCTAATTAATTCAATTGCTATAAACATATTAATAACATTTCTGCTGCTATTTTACTTCTAACATGTAAGCTTTTATCACAACCTATGTCTACTCACTCCTAATTCTAAAACTATATCTATAAACACTGGAAATCACAAAACTTCGCTCTGATACTTTTGACAATAATATAGGAGCTCCTAATAAATCTAACATGCGACGAATTCTTCCTACATTTCGTTGTACAGCTTGCATTCCAAAATCCTTTTACAAAAACAACAGGATTCGAGGAACCATGTCCTGCTCCATGGACAGTTCACTGATTAATCCTTCGCTACATTCCTGGGACGTTATTTAATCATCATCAGGTGACATATTCTTTCCAGAACGTAGTGTTCCCTATGGATCTTTGAATTCTCTGCGGTTTTGATCAAGTTGTCCTGCCTCTTTTAGTGACATGTGCAGACATTCTTGAATGTCTTTTGTCCAAAGGCGTCTTGGGCGGCCTTTGCTCCTTCTCCCTTCTATCATCCCTTCCAGTAACACTCTCTCGATATCGTAGTAGTCCTGTAAATTTGTTGGTAACCATTCTTCAAAAGTCACGTTATTTTAGTTTCCCCGTGAGTTTCAATGGATCTCGACACAAAGTATAGACAAATCGACCAATGAAAACCACGAGGAATGATCAAATATCGTCACTTTATAGTGATGATTCCGATGAGTCAACTGAACTGTATACGTGCCGAGGAACTCAGTTTGACCATTATAACAATACTAGAGATAGAATTTCAGGTAACCCTACCACAACAACACCCACAATGAATAAAATAATTGATGTTATTATCCGTAGTTCAGTTCCTTTAGACATTGGATTGTAAACTTAATTCATGTTTGAATTGTCAGAGACAGTTTCATTGCATGTGCAAAATATGGAATATTTCGATTAACTGGTCACTGTTTATTGTTACCTTTTTATTTATTTCTTTAATGACTTTCTATTTCATTTTTTTTTTAAATACACGTTTCCATGCAAGACTCATTTCATGCTTTTAAGTAAAGTGACAGATTCTGATTGAATCACTGAGACTATTTAAAATCGTGTGGTAATCAAAAGCATACTACCATATAATATCGCTGGTGTGTGAGGTTACGTCACTCGCCCGCCGATAAAGAGACTGGGTTATTCGTTGTTTAAAAATAAAGATTACTACCGTAGTTCACGCAGTCATCAAGAAGTATGGTACTCAGGTGAAGGTCAATGAATGGTTTCAAAACAAGTGTAAAGGCAACTCTAGTCTGGTGGCTTCTAGTCAATCACTGATGAAGCAGTTGATCATTTATTGGAAACTTTCTGCTATGACTCTAGTTCATAACTCATTTTACCTTTACCAAAACACTTTGAGAAATTTATTCACATCTGAAGTGGAGCTCACATAATTTGTATGTAATTTTCACATTTCAAAATTCACATACACAAAGAAAAACATTTCAAGTTTACGTAGTTATAGTTTATAAATATTTTACATAAGTTATAGTTTATACATATTTTACATAAGTTATAGTTTATAAATATTTGACAGATTTTCTAGTTTATGCATTTTTTACAGACGTTCTAGGTTATAAATATTTGATAGAAGATCTAGTTTATTTATATTTGACAAAAGATCTACTTTATAAATATTTAACAGACGTTCTAGTTTATAAATATTTGAAAATATCATATTTAAAAGGATTACAAAAATTATGAACGAAATAGTTAATTTTTAAAACAAATAATTGGCATATTTTCAACATTATAAATATTTGTCGATTTGAAAACTGTGGATGACATTAGTTATAATTCTAAACAGAAAATATCCCAAAACATTCATAGAGCAAGAAACATTTATGGCAGTCTTATCACGAATCTATGACGTCATGTGCGAAGTTTTTAAACAAACAAATTGTCCAAATCCTTATATTAAATTTCCGTATGAATATCCATGTACGGCATACGATTTTTTTTTAATGTAGAATATTTCATGCCATTATCTCCTTCTGGCCATTATCATGTTCTCTTTCAGATTCTAGGATTACAACCCATGATGAATTTAATTATGTCACGTTTGATACCAGCATTTTTTTTCTTGTGTCGATATTTTGTTCGTATAGGGTTTTCTGTCAAAGATATGGGCTGAATGTATTATCTTCTCTTTAATGTCTGCTGATCAAGCTCGTCTTCAGAAAAAGCGTCCAGCGTGAATAACTCATCATGCAGGATTCGACTGATCATTGGGTCACTGATTATACTTGTGCCGCAAACCTATGAAAACAAAATTGCGTTGTGATACATGCAAGGGTTTTTGTGATATGGGCAAGGGTTCGTGTGATATGTGCAAGGCAAGGGTTCTTGTGATATTTCATGAAATTTTGTGGCACGTTATTCAAATACACAATAGTCTAATAAAACCAGTCGAATAAAACCAGCAAAAACCGATAGTTGACAATATAGGAGATAAAATGAAAATTGGTAGTATATCACATTCAGGTCGTAGCGATCAACCCAGCATTAGTGCATGTACTGATTGCACGGGGAAATATGTATTTTCAGCAGGAGGTCATTGATTTCTGAACAGTTTCGGTACACATTAACCTGCAGCGGAAATTGAACTTGGAACCTGATACCTTGGCTATCAGAGACTCACTGTATACATCTATTATCAATGTTGTATCACGAGAATCACTGTGTACAACTAATAGCATTGTGTGGTATCGCGAGAATCACTGTGTACAACTAATAGCATTGTGTGGTATCGCGAGAATCACTGTGTACAACTAATAGCATTGTGTGGTATCGCGAGAATCACTGTGTACAACTAATAGCATTGTGTGGTATCGCGAGAATCACTGTGTACAACTAATAGCATTGTGTGGTATCGCGAGAATCACTGTGTACAACTAATACTAGTTGTGTATGTCCGGTATGTCTTAGTAAATAACCGAATACTGCAAAACGTCTCCAGCTTTAACTACTTGGGTAGCAGAATGTTTGTTGACGGAGACTCAATGAAAAAAATAAACACACGTATAGCAGTGGCAGCTAGCACATTTGCTAAATTAACTAATATCTGGAAATCAAAAGATCTAGGGACAAACACCAAACTAAAGCTATTTAACTCATGTATTGTCTCAGTGTTAACGTATCATAGTGAAAGTTGGAAATCAACTCAAGCAACAGACAACACACTAAACAGCTTCGAAAACAAATGTCTTCGCAAACTGATGAACATAAAATGGAGCGACGTCGTCACAAATAGTGATCTAAGAGACAAAACACACCAAGAGTATGTTTCAAACATCATAAGAAAACGAAGATAGAAATACCTTGGTCACGTTTTACGACTAGATGTAAACAGAATAAACCAACAAGCCCTTATGTGGTCATCTGAGGGTAAAAGAAAAAGAGGAAGACCTAAAACAACCCTTGAAACACCATTCTTAAAGAAGGGGAAATAATAGGCTGTAAGACCATCCAGGAACTAAAGCTGCAGGCAGCGGACCGCACCATATGGAGAAACAAAACCTCTGCCCTATGTGTCGCTTGCGACACGAAAGGAACAAACTATGTCCGAGCTGACTCACAGTGTACATCGTAAATTAGTGCTGTATGCTCGAGACTCACTATGTACATCGTAAATTAGTGCTGTATGCTCGAGACTCACTGTGTACATCGTAAATTAGTGCTGTATGCTCGAGACTCACTGTGTACATCGTAAATTAGTGCTGTATGCTCGAGACTCACTATGTACATCGTAAATTAGTGCTGTATGCTCGAGACTCACTATGTACATCGTAAATTAGTGCTGTATGCTCGAGACTCACTATGTATATCGTAAATTAGTGCTGTATGCTCGAGACTCACTATGTACATCGTAAATTAGTGCTGTATGCTCGAGACTCACTGTGAACATCGTAAATTAGTGCTGTATGCCTGAGACTCACAGTGTACATCGTAAATTAGTGCTGTATGCTCGAGACTCACTGTGTACATCGTAAATTAGTGCTGTATGCCTGAGACTCACTGTGTACATCGTAAATTAGTGCTGTATGCCCGAGACTCACAGTGTACATCGTAAATTAGTGCTGTTTGCTCGAGAATCGCTGTGTATATCTAATATGATTGTTGTATCACAAGACTCACTGTGTACATATAATATCAATGTTGTACCACAAGACGCACGTTGTACTTCTAATGTCAATGTTGTATCACGAACAAGATGCAGCAGAAAATGTGGATTATGAAACATCGAGTTGGTTTACGTTACAGAAAGGAATAAGACAGAGATACTCTCTCTTTCTATCTCTCTATCTCTATCTCGCTCTTCCTTTTTCTCTTTTTCTCTCGCCGTGTATGTGTTTAACATATATATAGAGATAGTCAGCGAGAGTGCATCGAGAGACAACACACCGAGTGATTTGGTCAGGTCATGAGAATGGAATCAAAGCAACCAGCCCTTCGTGCATACAACAGCAGAAGACTACGATGCAAGGCACGAGGAAGACCAAGAACTAGATGAGTGAAGACAATCAAAGAAACCTTAAATAAACGCATGCTAATCAAGAACTAGATGAGTGGAGACAAGAAACATTAAAGAAACGCATGCTGATCAAGAACTAGATGAGTGGAGACAATCAAAGAAACATTACAGAAACGCATGCTAATCAAGAACTAGATGAGTGGAGACAATCAAAGAAACATTACAGAAACGCATGCTAATCAAGAAGTAGATGAGTGGAGACAATCAAAGAAACATTACAGAAACGCATGCTAATCAAGAAGTAGATGAGTGGAGACAATCAAAGAAACCTTAAATAAACACATGCTGATCAAGAACTAGATGAGTGGAGACAATCAAAGAAACCTTAAAGAAAGACATGCTGATCAAGAACTAGATGAGTGGAGACAATCAAAGAAACCTTAAAGAAACGCATGCTAATTAAGGCCAACTCGACCAAATAGACAAAGACAGACTTCAACTCCACTCCGTCCCCGACGTTTAACGGCAAAAGGGAAAATTACGATATACAGTTTAGTACATAGAGGAACATCCTGACAAGCATAATAGATGACCATGAGCAAATTGAGTTTAATCACAGACATCTAGACACATAGACCACACACGTATCACAGACATCTAGACACATGGAGCAGACACGTATCACAGACATCTAGACACATGGAGCAGACACGTATCACAGACATCTAGACACATGGAACAGACACGTATCACAGACATCTATACACATGACCACACACGTATCACAGACATCTAGACACATGGAACAGACACGTATCACAGACATCTAGACACATGGAACAGACACGTATCACAGACATCTAGACACATGGAACAGACACGTATCACAAACATCTAGACACATGGATCACACACGTATCACAGACATCTAGACACTTCAACCACACACGTATCACAGACATCTAGACACATGGAGCAGACACGTATCACAGACATCTAGACACATGGACCAGACACGTATCACAGACATCTAGACACATGGACCACACACGTATCACAGACATCTAGACACATGGAGCAGACACGTATCACAGACATCTAGACACATGGACCAGACACGTATCACAGACATCTAGACACATGGACCAGACACGTATCACAGACATCTAGACACATGGACCACACACGTATCACAGACATCTAGACACATGGACCACACACGTATCACATACATCTAGACACATGGACCACACACGTATCACAGACATCTAGACACATGGACCACACACGTATCACAGACATCTAGACACATGGAACAGACACGTATCACAGACATCTAGACACATGGACCACACACGTATCACAGACATCTAGACACATGGACCAGACACGTATCACAGACATCTAGACACATGGACCACACACGTATCACAGACATCTACACACATGGACCACACACGTATCACAGACATCTAGACACATGGACCAGACACGTATCACAGACATCTAGACACATGGACCACACACGTATCACAGACATCTAGACACATGGACCACACACGTATCACAGACATCTAGACACTTCAACCACAGACGTATCACAGACATCTAGACACTTCATCCACACACGTATCACAGACATCTAGACACATGGAACAGACACGTATCACAGACATCTACACACATGGACCAGACACGTATCACAGACATCTAGACACATGGACCAGACACGTATCACAGACATCTAGACACATGGACCAGACACGTATCACAGACATCTAGACACATGGACCAGACACGTATCACAGACATCTAGACACATGGACCAGACACGTATCACAGACATCTACACACATGGACCAGACACGTATCATAGACATCTAGACACATGGAACAGACACGTATCACAGACATCTAGACACTTCAACCACACACGTATCACAGACATCTACACACATGGACCAGACACGTATCACAGACATCTAGACACATGGACCACACACGTATCACAGACATCTACACACATGGACCAGACACGTATCACAGACATCTAGACACATGGACCAGACACGTATCACAGACATCTAGACACTTCAACCACACACGTATCACAGACATCTACACACATGGACCAGACACGTATCACAGACATCTAGACACATGGACCACACACGTATCACAGACATCTACACACATGGACCAGACACGTATCACAGACATCTAGACACATGGACCACACACGTATCACAGACATCTACACACATGGACCAGACACGTATCACAGACATCTAGACACATGGACCAGACACGTATCACAGACATCTACACACATGGACCAGACACGTATCACAGACATCTAGACACATGGACCAGACACGTATCACAGACATCTAGACACATGGAACAGACACGTATCACAGACATCTACACACATGGACCAGACACGTATCACAGACATCTAGACACATGGACCACACACGTATCACAGACATCTACACACATGGACCACACACGTATCACAGACATCTAGACACATGGACCAGACACGTATCACAGACATCTAGACACATGGACCACACACGTATCACAGACATCTAGACACATGGACCACACACGTATCACAGACATCTAGACACTTGAACCACACACGTATCACAGACATCTAGACACATGGACCACACACGTATCACAGACATCTAGACACTTGAACCACACACGTATCACAGACATCTAGACACATGGACCACACACGTATCACAGACATCTACACACATGGACCACACACGTATCACAGACATCTACACACATGGACCACACACGTATCACAGACATCTACACACATGGACCACACACGTATCACAGACATCTAGACACATGGACCAGACACGTATCACAGACATCTAGACACTTCAACCACACACGTATCACAGACATCTAGACACTTCAACCACACACGTATCACAGACATCTACACACATGAACCACACACGTATCACAGACATCTACACACATGAACCACACACGTATCACAGACATCTAGACACATGGATCACACACGTATCACAGACATCTAGACACTTCAACCACACACGTATCACAGACATCTAGACACTTCAACCACACACGTATCACAGACATCTAGACACATGGAACAGACACGTATCACAGACATCTACACACATGGACCAGACACGTATCACAGACATCTAGACACATGGACCAGACACGTATCACAGACATCTAGACACATGGACCAGACACGTATCACAGACATCTAGACACATGGACCAGACACGTATCACAGACATCTACACACATGGACCAGACACGTATCATAGACATCTAGACACATGGAACAGACACATATCACAGACATCTAGACACTTCAACCACACACGTATCACAGACATCTACACACATGGACCAGACACGTATCACAGACATCTAGACACATGGACCACACACGTATCACAGACATCTACACACATGGACCAGACACGTATCACAGACATCTAGACACATGGACCAGACACGTATCACAGACATCTACACACATGGACCAGACACGTATCATAGACATCTAGACACATGGAACAGACACGTATCACAGACATCTAGACACTTCAACCACACACGTATCACAGACATCTACACACATGGACCAGACACGTATCACAGACATCTAGACACTTCAACCACACACGTATCACAGACATCTACACACATGGACCAGACACGTATCACAGACATCTAGACACATGGAACAGACACGTATCACAGACATCTACACACATGGACCAGACACGTATCACAGACATCTAGACACTTCAACCACACACGTATAACAGACATCTAGACACTTCAACCACACACGTATCACAGACATCTAGACACTTCAACCACACACGTATCACAGACATCTAGACACTTCAACCACACACGTATCACAGACATCTAGACACATGGAACAGACACGTATCACAGACATCTAGACACTTCAACCACACACGTATCACAGACATCTAGACACTTCAACCACACACGTATAACAGACATCTAGACACTTCAACCACACACGTATCACAGACATCTAGACACTTCAACCACACACGTATCACAGACATCTAGACACTTCAACCACACACGTATCACAGACATCTACACACATGGACCAGACACGTATCACAGACATCTACACACATGGAACAGACACGTATCATAGACATCTACACACATGGACCAGACACGTATCACAGACATCTACACACATGGACCACACACGTATCACAGACATCTACACACATGGACCAGACACGTATCACAGACATCTACACACATGGACCACACACGTATCACAGACATCTACACACATGGACCACACACGTATCACAGACATCTACACACATGAACCACACACGTATCACAGACATCTACACACATGGACCACACACGTATCACAGACATCTACACACATGAACCACACACGTATCACAGACATCTAGACACATGGACCACACACGTATCACAGACATCTAGACACATGGACCACACACGTATCACAGACATCTACACACATGGACCAGACACGTATCACAGACATCTACACACATGGACCACACACGTATCACAGACATCTAGACACATGGACCAGACACGTATCACAGACATCTAGACACATGGAACAGACACGTATCACAGACATCTAGACACTTCAACCACACACGTATCACAGACATCTAGACACATGGAACAGACACGTATCACAGACATCTAGACACTTCAACCACACACGTATCACAGACATCTAGACACATGGAACAGACACGTATCACAGACATCTAGACACTTCAACCACACACGTATCACACTTAATGAGTATTGCCTTCAGGTTTCTCGTGTTTACCCTTTTTTCACAATTATAAGCTAGAAAACAAGTAATTCTTCGGTATAGTTTTTCACGCTGATCTTATGTTATGCAGCATCTTCTTCTTCTTTCCTTCCTCTTTCACCCTTTACGGGTGTCGAGAGAGATACAGTGTTCTTGTTCTAATTTTTTTAGCAATTCAGATAATCTCATTTGGTGTTCGTGTAATGTCTCTTTGATGTTGTCCAGCGTACTTTAGATCTACCCCCTGGCTCTTTTTTCAGCTTCTCTTCTCTTCATATAGAGAATATATATATATATGCAGCATCATTGTCTTTATATATACGACTTTTTCTTCTATCTATTTATCTATACGCAGTGACCCTTTTTTGCCTCACGGAGTAGGGAGTAGAAGAGTTCTCTGGAGATGACCTCCTGTGTGCTGTTTGTAGGCTTGTTCCCGTAGCATTTTTGATTTATGTGGTCCATCTTTTACATGGTCTGCCTCTGGCTTTATAGCCATGGTGTATATTTGTCATGGCTATTTGTGACATGCTATCTGTTGGTAAACTGGACGCGTCTGAAAGACACTTAATCTGTTGTTTTTTTATGTGTTCCAATACTGGTACTATTTTGGTTATCTGATTGATGTTATCGTTTCTAATTCTATCTCTTAATGACACTCCAACTATTCTGTGTAGACGCTTTTTCTTTAGCTGACAAAATAAAGTATATACAAAATAAAGTATATACAAAATAAAGTATATACAAAATAAAGTATATACAACATATATATAGCCTAAATATCTAGCCCTGTCCATTCCTTGATGTTGTTTGTCCATGTCTTTTTTTGTACTCCTCTGCTTCTTCCACCCTCAATAGATCCCTGCAGTATTGGTTTTTTTTACAGGTACGATTCCTTGTCAAAAACAATACTGCAGGGAACTATTGAGGGTGGAAGAAGCAGAGGAGGACAAATAAAGACATGGACAGACCACATCAAGGAATGGACAGGGCTAGATATTTCCACACTCATCCGCATCGATGAGGATATAATTCGCTGGAGGACTCTGTGTGCTGAAGCATCCAATGTGGTACCCCTATGACCCTGAAGGGTTATGGGTTTATTGATTGATTGATATACAACATAAAGTATATACAAAATGACCAATGATCTGTCGCATCATTCGAGAGAAGGGGGGATACTGGATAGAGAAAAGAGACAAGATTTTAGAAAACAAAAGCAGTTTTATATCAATTAGTATCACTGCTAAAATACAAGAACATCGACATGATCTCCACAAGAACGTTAATAAACACAGTGTTCATGCCGACACTGTGCTACCAATGTCAGACCTGGACCTTGACAGAGAAATTATTTTTAAAAAACTCGCTGTGTGTGAAATGTTTTCCTTGAGAACAGTACTGGGGGTGACAAAAAGAGATATAATTAACAATGATATTGTAAGTAATCTGGTGAAAACAATATAGTGCAAAGGATACATAGGCACAGAAAATATTAAATGGTTCGTCAACCTAATCAGAATGGAACCAGATCGCTTTCCATCGATAGTCTTCAATAAAAGATCATCTGTAAAGATAAACAGAAGACCCAGGCGAAAATGGATAAATGACATCAGAGAAATAGTAGAACACCAAGGCTGCACTTGGCAGCGGTATCACAGTTAGCAAAGGAAAGAAGACTTCGGCTCCCTATGACGCCTAGAGACACACATGGATAGGACAAGACTAAAGACTTTTTTCACTGTAAATAATATGTGTTCAGTGGTTAGCACAATTCATGGTCAGAGAATAAAAGTTCCTTCTGCAGTGAAGAGCATCCTGCTGAGTCAAGTTATACACTGGACAGTAGAAATACACAACACTCAATGACGTCATATTGCGCGCATATATTTCATACCAAATGTGGAGGTAGCAGATGGAAAGAGATTTGACTGCATAAGAGACAAACAATATCTCCGACATCACCAGCATCACCACATATAGCGACACTGTCGACATACAGTGAAGCTAGTCAGTCCAGTCCGAACATTGGAGGGGCGGCGAATGTAAAATGCACGTAAAGGTAGATACATGGCGAGAGACACATATATTTAATATTGAGTACAGTGACACAATAAAAGGGCAGAACAGCCCCAGAGGGCAGCGCGAATTGCAAATAGCAAATAGTTAGCTTCTAGTTACCTGTGCTCTTTATAGGCAGAGACAAGGACCCAATCATGGGCGTTAGGAAAAGCAAGTAGACCTAACCCAAATCTAATGTCGAGCCTTCCTAAACCGGAAATATGCTCGCGAAGAGAAAAGATACCGTACCCGATGGGCTTAGGCAAAAACGGGACAACGATGGCAGTCCTGGCCTAACTCTACTGTCAAGATTTCCTATACCGGAAATACACTTGCAGAGAGAAAGGGTTCAGTACCTGATGGGCTAAGGCACAAAAGGGACAACGATTTTAGCCCTGGCCCAACTCTACTGTCAAGCTTTCCTATACCAGAAATACACTTGCAGAGAGAAAGGGTTCAGTACCTGATGGGCTCAGGCGATATTGGGACACGGTCAGAACGCCTTGCTCTCAAACGCGCGGTGTGAGACTCGAACTTGAGCGAGGAGTTAACGACGCCTAGGAAAGGAGGGCAAACGAGCCAGTGTCCAACTCTTCCGGCGAGTTCTTCCTCATACGGAATCAGACTCGCGGATAAGAAACGGTTCAGTACCCGATGGGCACTGGCACAGTACGTCCAATTGGACGAGGTGGGTTCATAGACGGTGAAACTCCTCGTGCCGGATAGACGCACTCGACAAGCGTCTTGGCGAAGAGGCATTACACACCAGCGTGCCCGGCGACAGATAGACAGGCTGTCACGCACTAGGGAAGTCTACCCGAATTAAAGCCAAGACGAAAACGGATGTACTGGACCTCGGATGTCCTGACCACAAGTTGCTAATCGAGGTGCAAATAACACAGTTCTACTGTGGAACTTGCAGCACAATGTACTTCACGCTCCCCCGCGGGAATCACACAAAATATTCGTTGTGGTTATATGAGAGCGAACGCTGAAGAAGAAGAAGTATAGCGACTCCATTGTCAACCTGTGTTTTTTTCTGCGGGCTTATTTTTCTTCTTTCAGTGATACTCTGCAATGGAGTTCTTTCTTTCTTTTGTAGAATCCTTTCTTTCTGATTTCCACCCTTGCCAGTCTGCTAACTATCTAATCTCCTGCAATTCCGAAATATGCACAGATCTATTGCAATAAAATGCTGTGTTCACAGAAGGCTGCTTTCCATGTAGATTAAGTTAGAAGGTATGCATAATCATTGTGGATAGTTTGGGAGACCGCGGTAATGTAATGTTAAGGTATTCACTCATAGATCAGCAGACCGAATTTCGAGTCCACTCATTTATCGTTTTTTGTTTTTGTTTGTTTAATGGTGGATTCGTCTTTCTCGAGAAAGACACACCTCTTTCAACCCTGAAATGGTATTATGTGGTTATATCAGGGCGTATAGGTATCAGGAATTACCTGAGTGTTGTGCTGTTTGGGACTGGTGGGTTGACCTGGGGCCTGGTCTGTCCTGAAAAAAACATTGAAAAGTGGGGGGGATTCGGATTTAATTCGCCCGTGTGTTGCCAGGGCCCGAAAGGGGAGAAAAGAATAGCAACACTGTTTACCTTCCACGCATGTCGTAAAAGGCGACTAAGGAGGTTATGGGATGGAGTTGGCTGTCCCATCCCATATAGGGCCAGTGACCCAAAGCCATGCTGAAGTCGGATGCGTCAGGTTGAAATGCGCAGATATCCCAGCAATGCTGTAAACCATGACAGAACACATTCCGTTCTCCGGACTACATCCTGCTAATCTGCAGGAGTTTGAGAACGAACGCAGAAGAAGGATTTAATCCTGAGAAGGACTTTTTAATTGTTGAGTTGTGTTTCGGATTCTGGTTTTGTGTTTCTTGCTATCTTGATTTCCCTGGATATTCTTGATTGGAGAGTTGACTGTGATTCTTGATTAGGCTACTGATCGGTTGTTGCTTTCCTCCTGAGATTCCCGGTGTTTGTTTGTTTGTTTGTTTGTTTGTTTTGCGTTCGCTCCATTGTAACCATCACGGATATCCGTGCGATTTCTGCCGGGAGAGTGATTACGTTGTGCCACCGTTATGCGCCTTGTAGGCCTAGCACATCCGATTTCGGCATGCCTTGACAATTCGGGTGGGCTACCCTTAGCCTGTGACAGCCTCTATATTTGTCTCCAGGCATGCGTATTGGCGACTCTTCGCCCAGACGATTTTTGCTCTCGTCTGACTCGCACGAGGTGTTCCACTGTCTATGAATTTGCCTCGTGTAATTGGGCGTGCTGTGCCTGTGCCCATTGGGTACTGAACCGTTTCTCATCCGTGAGCCTGGTTCCTTAGGGGAAGAACTCAACAGAGGAGTTGGACCCTGGCTCCTTTCGCCCTCTTAGCCAAGGTGTCATTCACCGACATCGTGTACCCCTTGTCCAAGTTCGAGTCTCACACCACGCGTTTGAGAGCAATGCGTTCTCGAGCTGAGCGCCCTTGTCCCAATAGCGCCTGAGCCCATCAGGTACTGAACCCTTTCTCTCTTCAAGTGTACTTCCGGTATCGGAAACCTTGACAGTAGAGTTGGGCCAGGACTACCATCGTTGTTCCTTTCTTGCCTAAGCCCATCGGGTGCAGAACCCGTTCTCTTCGCGAGCATATTTCCGGTTTAGGAAGGCTCGACATTAGATTTGGATTAGGTCTTCTTGCTTTACAAACGCCAATGAATGGGTCTGGGTCTCTGCCTGTAAGGAACACAGGTAACTAGAAGCTCGTCTCGAGCTGACGGAGCTTGTAGTTCCCCTTTCCTAGGGACTTTTCACTTTATATTTGCAGTTCACGCTGCCCTCTAGCGTTGTTCTGCCCTTTCATTGTTTCATTGTACTCGGTATGAAATATATTTGTCTCTCGCCATGCATTTACCTTTACGTGCATTTTACATTGGCCGCCCCACCAATGTTCGGACTGGACTGACTAGCTTCACTGTATGTCGACAGTGTCGCTATATGTGGTGATGCTGGTGGTGTCAGAGATATTGTCTGTCTCTTGTACAGTCAAATCTCTTTCCATCTGCTACCTCCACATTCTCGGACACGATCCCCAAATGATTTGGCTAGAATCAGCTCGAGCTGCTGTATTTCTGTTTCCAGGGTGCACCGCGTGGAGGTACATTTGGGATCTTGGTTATCTGCTAACCCTGGGTCCGCCTAGAGCAATGCGTTCCCTTTGACCCCTCCCGGTGTTAATTGGCTATGATTCATCTGTCTATTGACATTAAGGAGTAGATGGTGGTGATGTACCTGTGAAGAAATATTTTTGTTTGTAAATTATTTTTTTAATTTTTTTTTTAATTTTTTTAATTTTTTTTTTAATGTGCGGTCTATCGCCGCATTGCCTGCCAATGGGCTATCGCTACTACGCAAGTGCGAAGGCGACGTTAATCAGGTGGTTTCAGTATAACCTTTGACTAAGCAGTGGAGCACTTATGGGAAACCGTACGCTATAACGAAGTTTCATAAATCAGCTTGTCTTACCTTATATTTGAATAATCTGGCGAGTTGGTAGCTTTTTGTCGCGCAGGAAGACAATTATTTTTTTATTTTTTTTTGGTCTGTGTTATTTTAGTCTTTGAATTTCTAGAACTACCTTCAGCTGTAACATGTAAAGTAAAAGTCAAGTTTCCTTATTCACGACATAGAGAGGTTTATCAGGAAAAACAGTGTTAGGCCTGTATTTTTCATTAATCAACAGCAAGTGAACGAATGAAGTGCTTCATGATACAAACATTACACGATGTATTCCGTTCTCCGGACTACATCCTGGTAATCAGCTAGGATTTGACGAGGAACGCAGAAGAGTAAGAATAAGCTAGGATTTGAGGAGAAACACAAAACAACAAGAATGCGATGACGAAGAACTCTCCGCGGAATACGACCGGCTTATGTGGGTGCCTCTCATGTTACAGTAACACATCTATATGTATGGTTTAGGTGGGTGCCTGTCATGTTACAGTGCACATATATATGTCCGGTTTAGGTGGGTGCCTGTCACGTTACAGTACACATCTATATGTCCGGTTTAGGTGGGTGCCTGTCATGTTACAGTGCACATTTATATGTACGGTTTAGGTGGGTGCCTGTCATGTTACAGTACACATCAATATATTTCCGGTTTAGGTGGGTGCCTGTCATGTTACAGTGCACATCTATATGTCCGGTTTAGGTGGGTGCCTGTCATGTTACAGTACACATCCATATGTTAACATTATGCTTGGGATTTGGATCGATACTTTTTTATTAATTTTTTCCGTTTTTTATGTTGATGATGAATATCTGTATATTTCAACGTTCACCAGTTCCATCGTTGCTTATGCCTACGGTTCAATTTCAACAGTGAACCGTCTAACAGTCCGATGACATATTCTCCCAGTATGCTTCTCGCAAGCATGACTACACTCCACCGTCCGGCGCATCACGGACTCTGGACCGCTACATCGATGACACCAAACGGGACATCGAACGTCTCCACTTCACCCGGATTAGACGTACTAACATCTCTCCGGCCGAGGCCCGTGCTCTTAAGCAACTTCGCAGCCGTGACGACATTGTCATCAAGCCGGCTGACAAGGGGGGAGTGGTTGTGGTCTGGCGCAAGGACCTCTATCTCGCAGATGGTCAGGCTCAGCTATCTAATCCCATGTTCTACAGGGCCAACACGTGTAATAAAAACTCGATTGTTGCCCACAACGACACAGTCTCTTCCACCATCAAGGGTGTAATAGTTGATAACCTTCTGCCTACTTCTGCCACCGCCCTATGCCTCAAGGGCAGCAGTGTGGGTAGGCCGGCATTCTATATGTTGCCCAAAATTCACAAACCGTTCAACCCCGGCAGACCCATTGTCTCTGCATGTTGGTGCCCTACTGAACACGTCTCTGACTTCCTGGATAGTGTCTTCCAACCATTAGTGAAGCAACTTCCTACATTCCTGAAAGATACCAACCATTCCCTGTCCATCTTTGCTTCTATTTCCCTGTCCCCTGCCCATACGTATCGTCTCTTTCTGCTGGACGTCTGCTCCCTTTACACCTCCATACCGCACTCAGAGGGTCTCAAGGCTGTGAAGTTCTTTCTCGATCAGCATCCTCACCCCTCTGTGTCTACTTCTACCCTCATCAGCCTTGCTGAACTCGTGCTTACTCTCAATTCCTTTGAGTTTGATGGGCACTTCTTTGACCAAATCAGTAGGTTCGCCATGGGCACCAAGATGGGGGTCCAGCTATGACTGCTTGTTCATGGGCCACCTTGAGCATCAGGTATGGGGTTCCTATGGAGGGCCCTTCCCATCGGTGTTCCATAGGTACATAGATGATGGGATCGGCATCACTGACATGTCCGAGGCTGACCTGGCACGCTTCATACAATTCATTGACAATTTTCATCCGGCCATCAAGTTCACATCTGAGATCCCCACCTCCCATGTGAACTTTCTTGACATATCTATCACTGTTCAACCCCTCTGTCTTAGCACATCGGTACACTACAAACCGACTGATGCTCATAGCTTTCTTCTATACACCTCTTCTCATCCCTCTGCCTGTCGTGATTCCCTTCCCTTATCCCAACTTCTTCGGCGCCTATGCAGTCAAGAGGATGACTTTATCGAGATGGCCTACGAGATGATAGCTTTCTTCCGCTGTCGCCTGTACCCTGAGGCTGTCCTCAGGTCTGCCCTTCTTCGTGTGTGCAGTCTCTCCCGTCAGGACACCCTCCCTCTCGACCACTCGTAAGGCTTCCTCGTCTAACCGGACTAAGCTTGTTCTCACTTTCCACCCCCACAGCGCAGCCGTTCGCCATGCCCTGCTTAGTCACCTTCCCCTTCTCCACTCTAACCCTGAGACGCGGGTAGTGTTCTGTAACACCCCTCTTGTTGCTTACAGACGTGACAATAACCTCAGGGATCTACTGGTCCGGAGTCACCTCCATCCTGACGTTCCCAACCATTTTGGCACCATCAGATGTAAACGCAGCAAATGCTACACTTGTGCCTATGTCACCCAGATTCGGTCTGACACATTCCCTAAAGTCACCTTCACCATTGAAGAGAGCTTCACATGTGTGTCCCGCAACGTCATCTACGCCATCATATGCAAGCGTTGCTCCATGACATATATAGGTGAAACTGGTAGGAGGCTCGCAGACCGATTCTGCGAACATCTGTACAGCATAAAAAACATTCGGGTTTGCCTGTTGACGTCCACTTTAATGGCACGGGCCATCGGTGCGCCCATGACATTCAGGTTACTGCCATTAAGTCGTGCTTCTCCGATGACCGGGCTCGTCTGGCGCTTGAGAACCGCTACATTTATCAATATGGCACTCTGAAACCCGACGGCATTAATGAGCGCCTGTCTCTTGTATGACTTTCGTCTTTCCATAGTTTCTGTTTGCTTCGTGCCACATGCTTGTTGATAAATTTAGTCTATCCATAGTTTCTGTTTGTTTCGTGTCACATGTTTGTTGTCATTTTTGCATTTTCCTTGTCCGGTGTCTTTTCACCTCTTCCGGTCAATCCAGACTACCCATACCTATGTGACCGTTGATATTATTACTGTTCGCATTCTATTATATGTTTTAAGTTTACTGTCTGTCTTGACAAAGGCCTTTTGGTCGAAACGTTGACTTGTGTGTGTCATTGTGTGTGTTATCTAGTGTTAGCAAAATTAAGTTACCTTTTTCCTTGATCTACTTGTTGGATTTTTGTTTTGCGCAGTAAGTACAATTTTTCGATATTTCAACATATCTTTTTTTTATTATTTATTTAAACGTGGCAGTTTTAGTGGATAACAGAGTTCAGAATTAAAGATCGAAATTCTTTTATCAAAGTGCTAATTTTATCATTCATGCGCTGTCTTAGATCTATGAGTTCTAAAATAGTTTCCATGGTTGTTACAGATATACTGATGGTTGTTACAGATGTACTGATGGTTGTTAAAGATGTACTGATGGTTGTTACAGATGTACTGATTAGTCATCCAATATTTTGGAGACCTTAATTACGGTTGTTATAGATGTGCTGATGGTTGTTATAGATGTGCTGATGGTTGTTATAGATGTACTGATTGTTGTTATAGATGTACTGATGGTTGTTATAGATGTGCTGATGGTTGTTATAGATGTGCTGATGGTTGTTATAGATGTACTGATTGTTGTTATAGATGTACTGATTGTTGTTATAGATGTACTGATTGTTGTTATAGATGTACTGATTGTTGTTATAGATGTACTGATGGTTGTTATAGAAGTAATGATTGTTGTTATAGATGTACTGATGGTTGTTATAGATGCACTCATGGTTGTTATAGATGTACTGATTGTTGTTATAGATGTACTGATGGTTGTTATAGATGTACTGATGGTTGTTATAGATGTACTGATTGTTGTTATAGATGTACTGATTGTTGTTATAGATGTACTGATGGTTGTTATAGATGTACTGATTGTTGTTATAGATGTACTGATTGTTGTTATTGATGTACTGATTTATGTTATAGATGTACTGATTGTTGTTATAGATGTACTGATGGTTGTTATAGATGGTTGTTATAGATGTACAGATGGTTGTTATAGATGTATTGATGGTTGTTATAGATGTACTGATGGTTGTTATAGATGTACTGATTGTTGTTATAGATGTAATGATTGTTGTTATAGATGTACTGATTGTTGTTATAGATGTACTGATTGTTGTTATAGATGTGCTGATGGTTGTTATAGATGTACTGATTGTTGTTATAGATGTACTGATTTATGTTATAGATGTACTGATTGTTGTTATAGATGTACTGATGGTTGTTATAGATGGTTGTTATAGATGTACTGATGGTTGTTATAGATGTACTGATGGTTGTTATAGATGTACTGATTGTTGTTATAGATGTACTGATGGTTGTTATAGATGTGCTGATGGTTGTTATAGATGTACTGATTGTTGTTATAGATGTACTGATTGTTGTTATAGATGTACTGATGGCTGTTATAGATGTACTGATTGTTGTTATAGATGTACTGATTTATGTTATAGATGTACTGATTGTTGTTATAGATGTACTGATTGTTGTTATAGATGTACTGATGGTTGTTATAGATGTACTTATGGTTGTTATAGATGTACTGATGGTTGTTATAGAAGTAATGATTGTTGTTATAGATGTACTGATTTATGTTATAGTTGTACTGATTGTTGTTATAGATGCACTAATGGTTGTTATAGATGTACTGATTTATGTTATAGTTGTACTGATTGTTGTTATAGATGCACTCATGGTTGTAATAGATGGTAGTTATAGATGTACTGATGGTTGTTATAGATGCACTCATGGTTGTTATAGATGTACTGATGGTTGTTATAGATGTACAGATTGTTGTTATAGATGTACTGATTGTTGTTATAGATGGTTGTTATAGATGTACTGATTGTTGTTATAGATGTACTGATTGTTGTTATAGATGTACTGATTGTTGTTATGGATGTACTGATTGTTGTTATAGATGTACTTATTGTTGTTATAGATGTGCTGATGGTTGTTATAGATGTACTGATTGTTGTTATAGATGCACTGATGGTTGTTATAGATGGTTGTTATAGATGTACTGATTGTTGTTATAGATGTACTGATTTTTGTTATAGATGTGCTGATGGTTGTTATAGATGTACTGATTGTTGTTATAGATGTGCTGATGGTTGTTATAGATGGTTGTTATAGATGTACTGATTGTTGTTATAGATGTACTGATTGTTGTTATAGATGTACTGATTGTTGTTATAGATGTGCTGATGGTTGTTATAGATGGTTGTTATAGATGTACTGATTGTTGTTATAGATGTACTGATGGTTGTTATAGATGTACTGATTGTTGTTATAGATGTACTGATTGTTGTTATAGATGTACTGATGGTTGTTATAGATGTACTGATTGTTGTTATAGATGTACTGATTGTTGTTATAGATGTACTGATTGTTGTTATAGATGTACTGATTGTTGTTATAGATGTACTGATTGTTGTTATAGATGTACTGATTGTTGTTATAGATGTGCTGATGGTTGTTATAGATGTACTGATTGTTGTTATAGATGCACTGATGGTTGTTATAGATGGTTGTTATAGATGTACTGATTGTTGTTATAGATGTACTGATTGTTGTTATAGATGTGCTGATGGTTGTTATAGATGTACTGATTGTTGTTATAGATGTGCTGATGGTTGTTATAGATGGTTGTTATAGATGTACTGATTGTTGTTATAGATGTACTGATTGTTGTTATAGATGTACTGATTGTTGTTATAGATGTGCTGATGGTTGTTATAGATGGTTGTTATAGATGTACTGATTGTTGTTATAGATGTACTGATTGTTGTTATAGATGTACTGATGGTTGTTATAGATGTACTGATGGTTGTTATAGATGTACTGATTAGTCATCTGCTGTTTCGGAGACCTAAATTATGGTTGTTGTTGATATAACATAAACGTACAGCTCCCACCCATACGTTTAACAGCAAGTGTGGATGCTTATCAACCAGTTATCACCTGGGGATAGACAATATGCTACTTTCAAATTTGTAAGAAGTCTACGATCTCGCATTCTTTAACAAATTATAAAACAAGGACTACCCAAGATAGTTAAATGTCACTTAAAACCATTCCAGCCTCGCGATTGATGGACACAAATAAACTAAACGACCCCATTGTCTTTACGTAGAAAATGTATTGTGCCAGACCCATTAAACATGTTTTATGGAATCTCTTGAGATACGACAGTCAGAGTTCCACTATTGCTTTCAACTTGTTTAATATTTACTCAATATATTCTTCTCTTTTCTTGCGTGCACTAAAACAGAAAATGTATTTCTTTTTATGTATATCCTCGAACACTTGATTTTAACTAGGGTCATATGGGCCCTCGAGGGGGATGGAAGGGGGTACAGAGACTTACAGGTCTGGCTACAAAGAAATTTTGTAAATTTAGTGCCACTGCTCCATTTGGGAGGGGGTACAGGAAAGTAATTATGTGAACTATGAGCAGCACCAATTGTAGCTGTGAAGCTTAAAGTCTTTATCTGCTTGCAAAAACAAGGCAATGACATTTTTTACACCAGGAGGGTGCGATGTAAAGAAATAAATGTGCCCTAAAAGGGGAACCCAGGCTCAAAGACAAAATTTTGAGAACCAGTGCAATAGAACGCTGACTCCTAACCCATGGGCCACGACTCCAAATGGGATAGTAAATTTGGGTTCATGACATGCTTCATTTTGGGCCGCTTGCTGAAACAGTAACCACAAAATCTATCGATTTTAAAGTATTTGTAATTATTTTTTAGTGTCTAAACGTTTGAAACTGTCATGTGTTACTCCACTTTGTTTTTAAATGTACCTGTTAGTGTGTATATATTTGTGAAAGTCAATATATCTGTTAGAGTGGATTTATCTGAAAAAGTGGAATTTGAAATGTAGGCCTATCTGTGAGAGTGGATTTTTAAATATATCTGTGATAGTGGATTTTTAAATATATCTGTGAGAGTGGATTTTTAAATATATCTGTGATAGTGGATTTTTAAATATATCTGTGATAGTGGATTTTTAAATATATATCTATGAGAGTGGATTACTAAATATATTTGTAAGAGTGAATTTTTAAATATATCTGTGACAGCGGATTTTTAAATATATCTGTGAGCGTGAATTTTTAAATATATCTGTGAGAGTGGATTTTAAAATATATCTGTGAGAGTGGATTTTTAAATATATATCTTTGAGTGTGGATTTTAAAATATATCTGTGAGAGTGGATTTTAAATATATCTGTGAGAGTGGATTTTAAAATATATCTGTGAGAGTGGATTTTTAAATATATCTGTGAGCGTGAATTTTTAAATATATCTGTGAGAGTGGATTTTAAAATATATCTGTGAGAGTGGATTTTTAAATATATATCTTTGATTGTGGATTTTAAAATATATCTGTGAGAGTGGATTTTAAATATATCTGTGAGAGTGGATTTTAAAATATATCTGTGAGAGTGGATTTTTAAATATATCTGTGAAAGTGGATTTTTAAATATATCTGTGAGAGTGGATTTTTAAATATATCTGTGAGAGTGGATTTTTAAATATATCTGTGAGAGTGGATTTTTAAATATATCTGTGAGAGTGGATTTTTAAATATATATGTCGACGTCTGTTTCGGCGGCATTGAACTCGAAACACCATCATGGCTGCTTGAACAGAGGGCGGAGCGCTTATGGGAATGCCCCACGTGCTGTGAGGCCAGTTTCTAAACAAGAATCACTGTTCTGGCAATTTACTTGATGTATTAATATTAAACAATAATTAAAGTATATTCTTATATAACATTGTTATTCGACATTTTTTTTTATTTTAGCACCAATAATACACTCAGGTGTATCCCCGGTATAATGTGGACGATCGAACTTGCTCAAATACTAGCTTCTTCTTCGTCTGTTTTAATTCTCAAACTCCTGAAATTAATGGAATATAGTCCGGAGACCCAAATACAATGTGTCATGGTTTACATCTTAGCTGTGATAGGGTTGTCCTGATAGATCAGTCTTCAGCATGGACTCACAATTTGACCCTATATGAGATTGGGCAGCCCACCATCCCCAAATATCTTCTTAGTTGCCTCTGGAAAAAAACACTGTTGAAATTCCTCACTTCCATTTTCGGACCCTGACAATACTTTGGCTACCAAAACACTCGCTAATTCGACCGAGGCGAGTTTATGATTCTATCAACTTGACCACCGAGCCGACTCTGGTTGTATTAATTGCTTCTAACATTGAACAATAGTTTAATGGCTACTTCCCATACAGGATATGCAACAAGTATACAAGTATTCTTTTATTTCAATTGCTTATGTGCAAATAATTTGCAAAAATCTACGGAAGGAGAAAAACAAGTAAAACAAACTAACTGTCAAGTAAGACAAATTAATTCTCAAATAAGGTAATATAACTCTAAGGTAAGACAAGTTAACTCTCAAGTAAGACAAGTTAACTCTCAAGTAAGGAAATATAACTCTCAGGTAAGACAAGTTAATTCTCAAGTAAGACAAGTTAACTCTCAAGTAAGGCAATATAACTCTCAAGTAAGACAAGTTAATTCTCAAGTAAGACAAGTTAACTCTCAAGTAAGGCAATATAACTCTCAAGTAAGACAAGTTAACTCTCAAGTAAGACAAGTTAACTCTCAAGTAAGACAAGTTAATTCTCAAATAAGGTAATATTTCCTATCAGGTAAGCCCAGATAACTCTCAAACGTAAGACAAGTTAATTCTCAAATAAGTCAATATAACTCTCAGTTAAGCCAAGTTAACTCTCAAATAAGGCAATATAACTCTCAAGTAAGCCTAGATAACTATAAAAAAAGTCAGATTAACTATCATGTAAGCCAATTTAATTCTTAAGTAAAGTCAATTTAACTCCCAAGTAAGTACGCCAAATTAAGTCTTATGTAAGCCAATGTGTCTGTTTCTGTACTCACATTATCTTTTCAATATCAGCAGTAATTGTTGTTTTTTAACACATTCGTGTTTATACAATATTTATTTTCCTTCTTCTTCTTCTTCTTTTTTGAGAACCCCAGGAATTTCGAGCGATTACCTCTTACTTCCTGTGTGCTGTGGGGAGGTTTCTCCTAGCTTTCTTTCATACCCAGGATACCTCAGCTTTCGGCTTCGTTAAACACCTATTGAATGAGCTTTCTACTCAAATGGGGTATATATCACAAGACCAGCTGATTGTTCACCCACTGTGTGTCTTTCCTCCGACGAGGCGCTTCGTAGCAAGCGAGGTATTCCTCGTGTAGAAAGACCATTCCATTACCACCCTTGATGTCCCTAGGTACCAGACCTCATTTCTTCTATATGAGCCGTGTTGGGTAACGGCGAAGGTCGAATTAGACCAAGGGTTGATACATCTTCCTAGATGAGGTGCTGCTTTGCCTAAATCGTCGGGGGTCTGGGATTTGACTTGTGCATTTCTCACGTATTCGCCCGCTTGAGATGATCTTCCAATCATCTCGCCAGACGAAATCTGTGTATTTTGACTCTTCGCCATTGCGCAAAAAACCCAAAGTCTTGGGTAGACTGCGCCTATCTAGGACGAGGAGCCATTGTAACTTGCTTACAAAAAGCAAATTTTGATAGAATTTAATAAAGTTAAAAAAGAACTGTTGTTATGATTCACAAATGCCTGTGTATAAAAGTTGTGTAGTAGCTAGGTGAACCACTGATGGTAGTCTGGAAGCATGTGAAAACCACTTACTCTGTTGTATTCTGAAGTAATCCAGGATTGCATTGTGTTTGTTAATCTTCTGATGTTTTTGTTTCTGATTTTATCTCTTATTGTTACTCTGAGGATTCTACGTAGACAAGTCATTTCTGTTGTAACAAGTTCTCTTTTGGCTTCTATTGCTGATGTCCACGTTTGACAATGGTAGCGTAGTGATGGTATGATGATAATTTAAGCTGTGGATCGATGAATGCTCGTTATTGTCTTTCTAGAATTCAGTTGAAAATTTTTCCAAAACTGGCTTAGAAGTAAAATACCTCTGTACTTTGTACTGTCTCTTTTACTGCCTTTTTTCTTCCAGATATGTATTATTACAGAATTGGTCACGCTTTAATCCATTATCTACCAACAGACATTGCTTTAGAAAAATGTAAGTTAAGAGGGAGAGAATAAAATATATTCAGGTGAAAAATAGTCATTATACCAGGATTCAGAATAAACGATATGACCTATTGTCTAATAGTAAAAAAGCCTTCCAAAATGATGTTTTTGACTCTTCCCGTGGGTTATTGATACACAGTATAATTAAAGTGGCCAATAAATTGACAAAAAAGAAAGTCATTTCAGTCATAAGGAGACATTTCAGAAGGTTTTTTCCCCATTAGCCAATGGGTCCTATATCATCGACGTTCTCTGATAAGTCCCTGTTGGACCATAACGTGGAAATAAGTCCTTCTTCTTTGGTTTATTTTAAGTTAGTTATTTTTAACATTGATAGTTAGGATTTAATAGTAACCTTTGTACTTTATTTAGTACTTATTTCTGGTAAGTCAAGAATGACTAATCGTTAATCCATTCACAACAAAGGCTGGACTATGAAAGACTTGAATTGAAAGAGTTTAGCATCATTATAAATGATGCAAGGAAAGCGCTAGTCAATACTGTAGTTATTTTCATCTGTGGAATAGTGGACCAGATGAAAGTTCCAGACAGTACGTTAGTGAAATATTCAGTATTTTCTTAAGCAAAATTGTGATGCATTGTTTGTTGCAACCAGCACTCATTTATTACAACAAGCACGCTACATTGTTTATTACAACAAGCACGCTACATTGTTTATTACAACAAGCACGCTACATTGTTTATTACAACAAGCACGCTACATTGTTTATTACAACAAGCACGCTACATTGTTTATTACAACAAGCACGCTACATTGTTTATTACAACAAACATGACACATTGTTTATTACAACAAACATGACACATTGTTTACTACAACAAACATGCCACATTGTTTACTACAACAAACATTGCACATTGTTAACTACAACAAAAATTTCAAATTGTTTACTGCAACAAATATGACACATTGTTTACTACAACAAACATGACACACTGTTTACTACAACAAGTCCAAGTCGCATATCTGGTACCAGGTAATTTAATCTGACTCGAGAACTGTTGTCTATATTTACAACATGTTGTACGTCCATCACAAGATGATGATGACCATTTGTTTCATCCACATTTGAAATTTAGTTCGAGTCATGTCCTTGACTATAAGTTCGCAGATGACTAATAAGCTATATTCGAGCTACAAATGTCCTTGGACAGTTCGGAATGACCAGTTTATACGGTTTTTGATCTATCCGTGACTTTCTAGCTACTCTCAGCTGTTGAGCTGATGCATTTCTCCTCTTTTCACAAGATGATGCACCATTTTTAATTGCAGAACGGCATGTAGATCTATTTTGTGCAAGTTCTTCCCATGTCTCTTGGTCTATTTCAAAGGCTTTCAGTGAGTTCTTTAATGAGTCCTTGTTGAGCTTCTTTTGGCCACCTCGAGATCGTGTACCCTTCTCTCCCTGACGCGGAAAGGCACTAAAGTATTTAACGAATAGATAGATAGATAGATAGATAGATAGATAGATAGATAGATAGATAGATAGATAGATAGATAGATAGATAGATAGATAGATAGATAGATAGATAGATAGATAGATAGATAGATAGATAGATAGATAGATAGATAGATAGATAGATAGATAGATAGATAGATAGATAGATAGATAGATAGATAGATAGATAGATAGATAGATAGATAGATAGATAGATAGATAGATAGATAGATAGATAGATAGATAGATAGATAGATAGATAGATAGATAGATAGATAGATAGATAGATAGATAGATAGATAGATAGATAGATAGATAGATAGATAGATAGATAGATAGATAGATAGATAGATAGATAGATAGATAGATAGATAGATAGATAGATAGATAGATAGATAGATAGATAGATAGATAGATAGATAGATAGATAGATAGATAGATAGATAGATAGATAGATAGATAGATAGATAGATAGATAGATAGATAGATAGATAGATAGATAGATAGATAGATAGATAGATAGATAGATAGATAGATAGATAGATAGATAGATAGATAGATAGATAGATAGATAGATAGATAGATAGATAGATAGATAGATAGATAGATAGATAGATAGATAGATAGATAGATAGATAGATAGATAGATAGATAGATAGATAGATAGATAGATAGATAGATAGATAGATAGATAGATAGATAGATAGATAGATAGATAGATAGATAGATAGATAGATAGATAGATAGATAGATAGATAGATAGATAGATAGATAGATAGATAGATAGATAGATAGATAGATAGATAGATAGATAGATAGATAGATAGATAGATAGATAGATAGATAGATAGATAGATAGATAGATAGATAGATAGATAGATAGATAGATAGATAGATAGATAGATAGATAGATAGATAGATAGATAGATAGATAGATAGATAGATAGATAGATAGATAGATAGATAGATAGATAGATAGATAGATAGATAGATAGATAGATAGATAGATAGATAGATAGATAGATAGATAGATAGATAGATAGATAGATAGATAGATAGATAGATAGATAGATAGATAGATAGATAGATAGATAGATAGATAGATAGATAGATAGATAGATAGATAGATAGATAGATAGATAGATAGATAGATAGATAGATAGATAGATAGATAGATAGATAGATAGATAGATAGATAGATAGATAGATAGATAGATAGATAGATAGATAGATAGATAGATAGATAGATAGATAGATAGATAGATAGATAGATAGATAGATAGATAGATAGATAGATAGATAGATAGATAGATAGATAGATAGATAGATAGATAGATAGATAGATAGATAGATAGATAGATAGATAGATAGATAGATAGATAGATAGATAGATAGATAGATAGATAGATAGATAGATAGATAGATAGATAGATAGATAGATAGATAGATAGATAGATAGATAGATAGATAGATAGATAGATAGATAGATAGATAGATAGATAGATAGATAGATAGATAGATAGATAGATAGATAGATAGATAGATAGATAGATAGATAGATAGATAGATAGATAGATAGATAGATAGATAGATAGATAGATAGATAGATAGATAGATAGATAGATAGATAGATAGATAGATAGATAGATAGATAGATAGATAGATAGATAGATAGATAGATAGATAGATAGATAGATAGATAGATAGATAGATAGATAGATAGATAGATAGATAGATAGATAGATAGATAGATAGATAGATAGATAGATAGATAGATAGATAGATAGATAGATAGATAGATAGATAGATAGATAGATAGATAGATAGATAGATAGATAGATAGATAGATAGATAGATAGATAGATAGATAGATAGATAGATAGATAGATAGATAGATAGATAGATAGATAGATAGATAGATAGATAGATAGATAGATAGATAGATAGATAGATAGATAGATAGATAGATAGATAGATAGATAGATAGATAGATAGATAGATAGATAGATAGTAAAATGAATTTTTGTGGATGTGAAAATGACTTGTTCTGTGGATTTCAATTCAAGTGAGGAGTTGAGCACAGCAAACCCATTTACAACATGAGTACCTACGGTCGCACGATTGATGAGAAGGTATAAAAAAAAGAAACTTCAGATATTTTAGAAGTCAGTAAATACAGATAATTTTCGTCACCAATTATTTCATAATTCATGTGTTCAACTTGTTACCAAATATATGGTAACTTTTCGAATATCTACAATTAGAAAATATTATAGGATTTCAAATTTCAGCATGTCATTATTTTCAATTTTATTTATTTATTTTGGGGGGTGGGGATTTTTTCTCGTAATTTAGTAAAAGGAAGTGATGGGGGTTTATTTTCTTCTTTGGTTTATGCGCTGAGTTTGGGTCTGTGGTGGGAAGGTACAGAGTGGGTTTCGGTTGACTAAAGTACCGTATTCAAAACCCACGCTGGCAACTGTACTTCAACGCCGTTCAGAAAAAAAATGGCACCCTATTAAACGTACCTTTATTGACCACGAAATACTACAGTCAAACAATACTAAGTTGATCACTATGTCCCGGCCCTAAATATAATATGTTACCAACAACTTATGTGTCGGTTCTAAAACTCTTGCTAGTTAGCAGGCTGCATTACAAAGAACGAATTTCGTTGTGTCATAGCTTACAGCTTGTCTATTATATCTGTCAATTTCAGTCTAATACATCCAACTTCAGCACAGTTTTTATCACTATTACATAGCAGTTAACACCACCTTCAAACCTCCTTAGTAGCTTCTGACGACATACATTGCAGTTCAGTGTAGTTATTCTTCAATCCCCTTTACTAATTAATTTTTTTTCGCCGGATGTGTTGGGCCATTGGTGCAAATAAAACGGCGACACAACGCATTTCCATTCTCTGGACTACAACCTGCTGGAAATCTCGTAGGACCATGATCCTGCTACAAGGGAGATCCAGCTGGAGTTTGAGAATGAACGCTGAAGAAGAAGAAGAATTAATTTTTAATGGCCGTGTATCTCATTGGGAGTTTAAAATGTCAGCCCGATCCATTGTTCTACGAAACACACAAACTGAATGTGAGAGATTCCACGAGATCTTGACAGTTATCATCAAGGTGGCGTGGATAATTTTAAAAAATGGAATAAAAGTTATTGGTGTAATTTATGGAAAGGTCCAAATGTCAACAATATCTGTACTGTGTTATCTATGTTTCTGCCCTGCCATATTTTATAAAATATTTCCTTCTGTTCTTTTCGTAATACCCTTTAGCAACATAAATAATACGTACCGGCCATTTCATTAACGTGATCAACTATGACGTTTATCACGTCAGATGCTAGTACAAATATAGAATCCAGAAAGAATAGATTTTCCTTCATTTTGTCCACTTTTGGATTCTGATCTGGTTACCCGCCATAACAGGGGTTACAAGTTGCAATATTTTCAGCTCCGGACAAGAGTTTAGTCCCTTGGGTTGTTTGATTATTATTTTGTTACTATCATGAGGAGTAATAAGATCCAAATTAATTATTTTCGTGGTTAAAAATAGCTTGCTGTGTCAAACTTTACTTTAGTACTAGGAGGTCATGATAACAACGTTACTCTAGCCTCTACCTCCAATATTGTTTATGATATCCAATATCGAGAAAATCTTAAATATAAGACACGTTAACTAATCGGAAAACAGTCGTCTAAAACGATTCCTTTGACTTTTCCAGTTATTTTTATTGGTCACTTTGCGTATACTTTATAACCAATCAAGTGCCATACCGAATGGTGTAGGCGATCATGTTTCTCCGTGATTCTCTGTCTCTTATGTTGTCAATAAGCTCGGTTGATGAACTTCTACCTTGCAACAATACTAGTTAATCTATATTGCAACTTTTCTCTTTGTCGTCCCCCTATCTATTCTCCCCTTTATCTTTCCAGTGGTTATTAAGTGTTCAAGCTGTGGTCTTCTCAGCACATGCCCTAAAACTCTTGACTGTCTGCCCCTAATGTTTGATATTATTGATCTTTTTACGCCAGCATCAATGAGAACCTCTGTATTAATTTTCTTAGCTGTCCAATGTATTTTCATCATTCTTCTCAGAAACCACATCTCTGTAGCCTCTAATGCGCTTTGAATTTTTTTTTTCATAGTCCATGCTTCACATCCATAAAAAAAGAATTGGTTCGATATAATATCTCAGCACTCGAATTCGGGTCTGCATTGATAGTCTTCCATTGCACAAAATGGTTCTCATGTTTTGGAATACTGCATTTCGCTTGTGCTGTTCGGCTCTTTATCTCACTTGAGCATCTACCTTCTGATGTTAACAGGGTGCCAATATATTTCACTTTTCAACTTGTGTTAATTTTGTGTCGTTAATTATTATGTTGCATCTTGGTGGTGTATGCCTCTTCGAGACAATCATTATTTCTGTTTTCTTCTTGCTTAAACTGGGGCCTTTCTTTCACTACTTTATCTAACAGGGCTTGTAGTTCAATTCGCTTCCTGCGATCAGTACTGTGTCGTCAGTTTATCTCAAGATATTTATATTGCATCCTCCCATTTTTATTCCAGCCATATCATTATAATTTCAGCCAAAGAAAATCACAGAAGGAAACAGAATAGCAGACCGGACGAAGCAGTGTTCGTTTAATTTGAGGGTGCCAGTTACGGCATTTGCCAGACCAAAAAATGTTAGGAAGGCCGTAATCGAAACGTATACAGACAAAAAAGTCCCAGTCAGGCGTTGATTATGTGATCTTCGGAACATTCCAGAGAGGACACACGTTCTCGTCTCACAACTAGTCATCCCGATTTATACCATTATTTACATATGCACGTGATCTCCTCCAGTGTCGTCCTCTTTACTCTGTAGTAAATCAATGATTGTCATTATTAGGTCGGCCCTTTCGCATTTAAATACTGTGCCATCAACTACAGACAGCATTGCCTGCAAATGAGTCCTCTCTTTCATTGCCTCTGACCTCTCCATGACCAAGGCAGTATATTAATGTAATACTTTAGACAATCGGGTTGTCCATTAGCTGAACCATTCTTTTCTCAACATGCTCTATTGTATCATACTAAACATCCTCCTGAAGTCTAAGAGCAACACCTGGTGCATTGACATTTCAGTCACCAACTAACTGAAAGCCGCAATCACCATTTCTACTTCCTACACAACTTAAATAGCGCGAGCAAACTTAGTTATTTATCATAAACATTACAGAAAGATAATTGCATGTTCATTTTTGATTTAAAATTTATCTGTCCATGACACCAAATCCATTCAACATAAGATTTCGTTTACACCAGCAACTCATTCGCTGCTGAGGATCTGACTTGTGATCTTTTAATGACTATTCACTTGTTATTTCAGACGCTGGCTTCAGACCAATCATGCGCTTAGAAATCATTTAGGATGACTAATTATCATAACTGGAAAGTCCCTATCTGTTGCAATGTGACGTCATCATTACAATAAGGCGCTGTTTTTTTCTGTGGTGTAGGGATCTGCTATTTAGTGACCAATAGTGTGTTAGTCAATACGCAAATGTATTCTGGATATTTGAAAGTGGTTTTTTTGTGAACGGATTCAACGATATTACATGATTATATAAGGTATGTTTTTAAAACTAGTCAATATGTTATATAGGGCCATAAATACGTATTTCTGGTAGGGGACAAAAAGGGAAGAAAGCTATCTACCTACTAAAATAATGTCAGTCGACGTTCCCGCTCTAAAATTTCACGCTAAGTAACTGGAAACACCCTCTGCATTCTAAAATTCATAAAGTGAAAAGTAGTAGATTTGGGGGGAAAAGGAAAATCATGGGTGGGACTTTTCGAGAACGTCATACAATGTGTGTGCATGTTTGAAGGATGGTTCCAGTTTCGGAAAAGATAAGTGTGCCGTATCTTTCCAGACTACCTTCCCAGTAGTAATAACTCAGTAGAAAATGCAAAGAGGTGTGCCCTATCGCTTAAGAGTCTGAATTGCAGGAATTGAGAATTCCAGGGAAGGTGCACAATTATATATACAGATTATTACGTTGTTATACACGTGCTTAATGTTTGGACCTTCACAGCTCATTATGTAGGGATCCACATCAAAGAGTGAAGTTGTGCTTTTGCAGTGACATGCCGTTCTTAAAGACAACAAAACCCATCTGCACTTACTTGTTTATTGTTTGACTGGGCCATCTTTCTATATGATTGTGTCTTGCGGTTTTGAGTGCAACTAAACAAGTTCTTGAACAGTCATCCCTGACCTTATACCGCTATGTTCTCTACACACTTTCCCCAGTTGTATTACTACATTCGTAAGAGACTTCATATCTCTGTCCACCGCCCGTGTGTTGCCTGGGACCGAAAGGGGAGCAAATAATAGCAGCACTGTTTACCTTCCATGCATGTCGTAAAAGGCGACTAAGGAGGTTATGGGATGGGGTTGGCTGGCCCATCCTATATAGGGTCCGTGACCCAAAGCCATACTGAAGTCGGATGTGTCAGGCCGAAAGGTGCAGATATCGCATCATTGCTGTAAACGATGACACAACGCATTCCGTTCTCCTGACTACATCCTGCTAATTTGCAGGAGTTTGAGAACGAACGCAGAAGAAGAAGATATCAGTCCACATCCACTTATTCGCTGCCTTTTATCCGTATATACTTCTATTGGTCCTATCCTTACTAGACACATGCAAAGGAGCAAAGGAGGGTAGATGGCTAAACAGAGCCGCTGAAATATGAGATCGCTAACATCTCATACCACTACAGAATTAATAAATGATATGGGCTAAATTAACATTTTTTGACAAAACACAACCGGATCTAAAAATTAATTGTGCAGCATATAACGTTAGGTCTCATACTTTGCCCAAACAGGAATTTATTATCCAGCAATCTTTTCCAAAGATGACATGTAAGCCCCCAAACACGAAACCGATTCAACAAATCTATGATGAACTGAATAGAAGGGTTTCATATTCCAGCAAGACAGCAGCAATATGAATTATGTAAGTGAACACTCATTGCATAATGAAACACCCAAACATTTTTCTATGTTTTTCATACTGAGAGTGAATGAAAATGCCTGGGGATTGGGGGGCGGGTCTTTTGGCACACTTTTGTTCTGTGGGCGATACTTGTACTTGTTCTGTAGATAACAGACGAGCTATATTTGAAGTGGATCTTTACGTACTATATCAGTTGTTAGCATTTCAGTCATGTGGATTGTTTAACCAACGATACAATACTTGTAATCAGCCATTCATTTCTGGTCTAATGCAGAAATAATATAATAAAACAAGTGCATAATTAAATAAGCGAATTTGCTTCCTTCCCGGATGTGTCATGCACTCCCGTCAGCCTCGATGTTTGTGAAAGGGATTTAACTTATTAATGTTTGTCACTATCGCCATTACCTGCTGGATCTGCACAATCAAGTTATCTTCCCAGATATTTGGTTATATTTATAGCCGCATGAACTAGGAAATGCTAGCATGCTATATACTACCAACTGTATAGGTCGCTGGTGCTTTCTGTTGTGTTGTATGGTTGTGAGAGTTGGACACTCACTGCGGACATGGAGAGAAGATTACAGGCTTTCGAGTATAAATGCTACAGAAGAATTCTACGAATTTCCTATAGGGAACATAAGACCAATGTGTACGTAGGAAATAAAGTAGAGATGTGTGCAGGTGTCCAAGAGCCATTGCTTTCAATAGTGAAACGACGAAAACTAGCATTGTTCGGACATGTATGCAGGCACGATTCCTTGTCAAAAACAACACTGCATGGAACTGTCGAGGGTGGAAGAAGCAGAGTAGGACAAATAAAGACATGGACAGACAACATCAAGGAATGGACAGGGCTAGATATTTCCACACTCATCCGCATCGCTGAGGATAGAATTCGCTGGAGGACTCTGTGTACTGAAGCATCCAATGTGGTACCTGTACGACCCTGAAGGGTTACGGGTTTATTGATTGATTGATGATATACTACCGTAACCTTTGCTACTGTTTGTTTTTTGTTGGTTGGTTTTGCGTTCGCTCCATTGTAATCAGCATGGATATCCGTGCGATTTCCGCCGGGAGCGTGTTTACGTTGTACTACCGTTATGCGCCTTGTAGGCCTAGCACATCCGATTTCGGCATGCCTTGACAATTCGGGTGGGCTATCCTAGCCTGTGACAGCCTCCCTATCTGTCGCCAGGCGCGCGTGTGTGTGGTGACTCTTCGCCCAGACGATTTTTTGCTCACTTCTGTCTCGCACGAGGTGTTCCACTGTCTATAAACTTGCCTCGTGTAATTGGACGTACTGTGCCTGTACCCATCGGGTACTGAAGCGTTTCTCATCCGTGAGCCTGGTTCCTTAAGAGGAAGAACTCAACAGAAGAGTTGGACCCTGGCTCTTTCTCTCTCTTAGCCCAGGTGTCATTCACCGACATCGTGAACCCCTTGCTCAAGTTCGAGTCTCACACCACGCGATTGAGAGCAAGGCGTTCTCGAGCTGAGGGACCTTGTCCCAATAGCGCCTGAGCCCATTAGGTACTGAACCCTTTCTCTCTGCAAGTGTATTTTCGGTATAGGAAAGCTTGTCAGTAGAGTTGGGCCAGGACTGCCATCGTTGTCCCTTATGTCGACAGTGTCTCTGTATGTGGTGATGCAAATGTTGTCGGAGATATTGTCTGTCTCTTCTGCAGTCAAATCTCTTTCCATCTGCTTTCTCCACATTCTCGGACACGATCCCCAAATGATTTGGCCAGAATCAGCTCGAGCTGCTGTTTTCTGTTACCAGGGTGCACCGCGAGGAGGTACATTTGGGATCTTGGTTATCTGCTCTGGGCCCGCCTAGAGCAATGCGTTCCCATTGCACCCCATAAAAATGACTCAATTGACCGTTGATTTTCATTGGTTGTCACACAATGAAATCTGTGGTGGCCAATTAAAATTACAGTAATAGTAAACTGAGTCATTAAGAAGGCTGCATTTCCCATTAGCCAGACGGTCTTTAGGAATATATCATAGGGTGACCACACGTTCAAATTTGGCCTGAAATGTCCTGCTTTTGGCATCTAAACTTCCTAGATCCCATAAATTCTTTTTATTAATCTTTCAATCTGATCTTTAAAAAATAATCTTAGCACTGGCATTTGAGGTTAGTTAATAACAATCATGAGGACGAAATAAACGTCCGCAAAAATTACCATCTTTTATTGTTCGACATTCTAGACTAGAGTTTCCTAACGTGGAACCCAAGCCCCACGGGGGGAGGGGGAATTTGATTGTTTAGCGGGGATTTTGATTGTTTATGGGGGAGGCAATTCGAACAAGTTGTAATTAGAGAAGAACTGGCTTCATTTAGGGAATAATTCAATTTTTCAGTATAAAAAATATGTATATTATATGGGAGCATCACCCGTGTGTTGTCGGGGGCCCGAAAGGGGAGCAAAGAATAGCAACACTGTTTTACCTTTCATGCATATCGTAAAAGGCGACTAAGGAGGTTATGGGATGGAGTTGGCTGTCCCATCCCATATAGGGTCAGTGACCCAAAGCCATGCTGAAGTCGTATGTGTCAGGCCGAAAGGTGCAGATATCGCAGCAATGCTGTAAACCATGACACAACGCATTCCGTTCTCCTGACTACATCCTGCTGATCTGCAGGAGTTTGAGAACGAACGCTGAAGGAGAAGAAAGGGGAGCATAAGAATTTTAGAAAGAGGTGGGGCTAGTTTAAAACAAAAATTGAGAAACACTGTTCTAGACGATGAAAGGTGTTATTTCTAATGAAGTAGCAACTCGTTTTGTGTTTTAAAAAAACACTCGGCGGTTAGCAACCACGGCTACAACGTCTGATACTTCAAAGGACATCTTTAAAATGTGCGTTTGGCCCACACCCTAGGCTAATAATAATGAATTGATCCCGTCAGCAACACAAAAAAAGATGATCCACCTACGATGTATAGAACCCGATCAAACTTAAATAAGAAGTTACGGAAATAAGAGCATAAACATGGAGCTATAGAAAATATAGTGTAAAGAGTGAAATATGAAATGCAAATGTGTACAGACTGGAAGAAGATGAATGATAGGGAAGTAAATATTGGTCAATCCTTGCTTCCACGGCCAGAGCGATAAGAATGAGAAATTGATGGATAATTATATCATCTTGCCAGACGCCTGTTATCTGTGATTGTTCAGGCCGTTGCTCGTTTTATTATAGTGATGGCTAATGGCGCGAGTTGTGACCAGTATACAATATTTGGATGCGTACTAGAGAAAGTACTATTTATGCGTACTATTTATTGCAAAATAACACGGCTGAAAAACATATGGACAAACAACAAAATAGAAACGAAAGTGCTAATGTTACGAACTTTTATTTTTCCGGTTGCAACATACGGCTGTGAAACATGGACTCTAAGTAAAACAGCGGAAAATAGGATCAAGGCCTTCGAGCTGAAATGCTACAGGAAGATACTTAGAATATCATGGAAGGATAAAATCAGAAACTCAGATATTATAAACACACTGAATATTCCAGAGTGTTAGTTACTAAACACAATAACAAAAAGAAAACTACGCCTGTTTGGTCATATAAAGAGACATCTGTTTAGAAAGACAAATAATGGAGGGTAGAGTACCTGGGAAGAGGAGAAGGGGCAGACCAAGAAGACGATGGACTGACGACATTAAAGATAACATGAATACATCGCTATAAAATGCAAGCCACATCGCACAAGACAGAGAGAGGTTCAGAGAGTTCATTGAGAAGACAACGTTCTGGAAGGAATACGTCACATGACAACTAGAGAAAAAAGAAATGCTTTATTTCTACACGGACTAACAAAAATGTGCACATCTAAACAATGATTCTTAACATTTTCGTTACTGTAGGCCGCTATAATAAACAATAAACAAACTGGAAAGTGGAAAATTAGAGGCAACAGAGATGTGGTTCTACAAAAGAATGCTGAGAATACCATGGAATGCCAGAAAAACTAATGTAGAGGTGTTGAAAGAGTTAAATGCGAAACGGACCTTAATCAACAATATAAGAAAAAGGCAATCTTCTTTTTTTTTGGCCACTTCATGAGACAGGCAGGTTTAGAGAACATAGTCACAGCAGGCAAAATTGTAGGGAACAGAGACAGAGGGCGACAACGTGAGAAAATACTAGACAGTTTGACAACCTGGCACGGCAAGGAAACAACAACGACTTTGATACATAATACTGTGGACAGAGAGCTGTGGAGAGCCATTACCGCCTACGTCAGCCGGCATGGCACCTGATGATGATGAGGCCTCTATAGCTATATTTTTATCCGATAAACTATGGATATCGTGGTGGCTGGATTTATCATCATCATTATCAAACCCATAACCCTACACAGAGTCGCAGCGGTGCCACTCTGGAAAAAGAGCAAAAATTTCGCCACGCCTTTTTGTTTTCTGTTGTTGTTTTTTTTTGTTCAAGTGTGGAGAATCTTAATCATGTCCTGACTTTAATATTATCAATCCATTAACTCTTATTAATCTTCTTCTTCTTCTTTCCTTCCTCTTTTACCCTTTACGGGTGTCAAGGGAGATACAGTGTTCTTGTTCTCGCTTTTCTGGCACCTTCAGATAATGTTATTTGGTGTTCGTGTAATGTCTCTTTGATGTTGTCGATCCAGCGTACTCTAGGTCTACCCTTGGCTCTTCTTTCTGCTTCTTCCCTCTTCGTATATGCTTTATAAATTAATGAATCTTATTCCTCTTCCACTCTTAACTGTTCCCTGCAAGATAGTTTTGGAAAGGGAATCGTGCCTCATCACGTGGCTATACACCACAAGTTAGTGAGGCTTCACTGTCACAAGATGTGCTAATAGTTGTACTGCAGGAGTTTTTATTGTACTTCTAACGTATATGTTGGTTTTATGTTCTGTATAATGGATGCGTAATACTCGTCTGTAGCATTTGTTTCAAAAACTTGTAATCTTTCCATTTCCAAAGTAAATGTCCATTATTCACATCCATAAAAAGGATAGGCAATTTTAGAGATTTATATTGGTTTATCTTCAGTGCTATAATTATTCTTTTATTCCAAATGGCTTTTAATCTGACATTGCAGGCGACACTGTTTCATGTTTAGTCATTATTTCTTTGGTAGTGCTTCTATCGCTGCTCATATAAGATCCTAAGTAATATGTCAAGATATCATCTTCTTCTAGTTTCTCTTCATTCACGCAAATGTTAACAGGATTCGTGTTGTTATCTCTGTTTGCCATTATTTTGCTTTTCTCGACGTTTATCTCCGTACCATAAGTTTTGTAAGTTTTTTTCAAGTTTAGAAGTTCTTTAAGTTCTTTCTCACCACCAGTCTTCTTCTTCTTCTTCTTCTCGTTCGGAGTTTGATATGTCTACACAGCAAGTCCTGCTTACCTAATAAATGCTGGTGTATTTGAAAGCTCATCAGTGCCCCCATACATCTTTCTGTGGATATCCATCTCTGTTGGCCAGTGTTCTTCCCTTAACTGGTTTAGTGTACTGCAGTCTTGCAGGATACCACCAGTCTTAAGATTAATGGCATATGCAAACAGCAAGTTGCACAGAGGGCGACCACCAATTGAGCTTGCTCTGTGCTGGAACTGTAGTGTGTCTCTTGAGAGATGTGTTCCAAGAATATATTGAGTAACACTGGTGATAATATATCTCTGAATCCATGTCGAACCCCTGGAGTTATTTTGAAAAAGTTTTCAAATTTCCACGTTAATTGAAAAGGCACTAGTTGCTACTTTGTATAGTGTTTCATTTATTAAATTTCTGTCAAAATTAAGATTTCTCATAAGTTTCCATAATCCTTCTTGCCACACTTGCTCGAATGCTTTAGTGACATCGATAAAGTTATAGATTTCATGCTGATGTTGTAGGCGCTTCTTGATGATTATTCTATGTTGAAAATTTGTTCTATCGAACTTCGATCTTACAAAAACCTGCTTGTTCTACAGCTAGTATTTCCTCTGATCAATGTTTCAATCTGTTTAACAATATCATTAACCTCACTTTGTTTGAATGAGTGAAAGACTAAAAGTTCTATAATGGTTGCACAATTGTAAATTTCTTTTCTTTGACAGTGGTGTAACCAGCGATTGTGTCCATTCTGTATGCCACTTTTTTGTGGTTGGATTATCAGAATCCCAATTTCCACTATTTTTATGGTCAAAAGTTCTGATAAAACGTCTGTGATTAAAAGGAATGTATCTCACTGTAATGGGTAGATTTTACTTAATAATAATATAACCAATTATATTTTTATCTTAAATGGACATCCAGAATGGTTATTCTAAACTGCGCTGTGTGCGGCAGCGCAAAATATTTTATTATTTGCACAAATTTCAGAACTTCAAACTTAAAGGGTCTTCAAGCACAACCTTTATAGCTGAAAATATTCAACATCTAATGAGTATTTTATTATTAGACAAAAAAGTCGACTATTGTTCGTGAAACAAATATGAAATTTTAATTTGGGGATTATCTCCTCATTTTGGAGTGTTTTGAAACCAGGAGCGACAGTGTGCAAGAGCGGCCGCCCCAGTTCGGGTTACTAAAAACAATACTAAGCGCCGAATCCATTGATTTTCCAGTGCACCGAACAATCTAATTTTAGCGCTGCTTACAGGGGAGTTTATTTATGTATGTAGAAAGTATCTTCCACCATTTGTTAAGCAGACATCCAATCAATTGAACTCTTTCAACAATCTAGTAACAACTCTGACGACTTTTGATCATACAGTCTATATGATTGTGTGGCTGAATACAGTCAATACCAGTACCAAAAGCGTATAGATGTATTTATAGAATTATAGGGCTTACGTCTTTCAGTGGACCCAAGGTTCTTAATCATACCATTTGAGATGGCGTCTTTATCTGGGGTGTTTCTTCTAAGAAGTTTGTTGGTAGCTACATATAATTCCCTCATCGTTAAGGATAACTTCATGTAGGATTCTAGATTTTGAGTTTTTGTCTTCGCATTAGTATTTTCATGATTTATTTAATGCGCTTGTTGAGGAGTGTTACAGTATTTTCTTCCTTGTAGAAATCTGTTAAAATCTTTGCTACCATTTTTCCCATGTGGATTTTCCCCATGTTCCATGAGGACAATCTTCCTGTATGCATTTTCTGCCTCTTCATTGTTTTTTGCTAGTTTCCACAGCTTGCTTGTTATTATTCCCATCTTGAGGTTACTTGCTTTTACATGTCAATTTCTTTGGATCACGACTGCTAATTTAATCAGTTTTTTATAGTATTGTGTTTCTGAGTATTTTAAAAATGTATGATTTTTTTCTTCATTGCTATTACATGCTTCTGCTTATTTATTGTGATGCTCTTTCAGAGCAGCCCTACAGTAAAGTTTGTAGTCTCTTCTTTTGCTCTGTGGAATGGTCTTTTTGACAGCTTGGATGCTAGCATTGATTATTGTGGAAACGTTTTTATTTATATTGCTTTGGGCCTATAATATTCTGACAGAGTTGGTCGGTTTATTCTCTAAAAAGTGTCCAGTTTGCTTTTTTTTGTAGCTCTAGCTGGGAGCCATATTTTGTGCCTTCGTGTTTCTTGTTTCTGAGATGTTCAGTGTGACTGGGTCATGGTCACTGTCTCCGAGTCGGTTATTTACTGTCCTTGTGGTTAGAAGATGAACGTCGTCACTTGCCATTGCCAGATCTAGCGTACTTTTTTCTTGTCCATGCTCTACAGTCTATAATAATAAACTTTTTGTTAGTCATTTAAAAATGCACTATTAACTTTTATTATTTTTATTATTTATTGTTATTATTATGGTTGAGTTTTTGGTCATCGTCGATTACGACGGACGAACATCACATCATCATAATAATAAATGTTTATGTGGATGGTTTATAAGTGTGATTTTATTTTTTATCATTTAATATTATATCCCCTAAACTTTTCTGATTCTCATCACCAGGTAGCATATCCTTAATGTAGCAGTCATTACAGCCTTTTGAAACTTCTGCCGATCTTGAGCTAGTCTTCCTGCTTCTGCTACTGTCATGTTTAGGTAGTCTTTGATGTCTTGCGTTTATCTTCTTCTTGGTCTGCCTCTTGTTCGTCTTCCTGGCATCATGCACGCCATTATGATCTTCATAGCGTTTGATTTGGCCAAAATGTTGTCGTTTTATGCTTCACCTAGCCTACCTAAATAACGAGCACCATCTGGCCGAGATTTTTATGTAAGAGTTTCCCTCTCCTGGGATAATTGTTGCCAATGAATCATTATCCTCCATCTGTGATCTAGTTTTATTCAATAAGGCGCCATTCACTCAGGGGGTGGTGATTTGGCGCCATTCACTCAGGGGTGGTGATTTGGCGCCATTCACTCAGGGGGTGGTGATTTGGGTTTGTACTCTCTATTATATCCGAGATTTCCCACTAACCTTGCCCAACCTCCCTATCCTTACCCCTTTCTCTAGCACTTCCTGACATGGTGTCACTAACCATACACCAGTAACAAGAGCTTATAGCGGCTCATACTCGCTTGATGTCTATCACTGGACACATGGAGGATTTCAGTGGAAATATCAGTAATGCGTGATATACCGCCCGGTCCTGATAGGCAGCAACATCGGTTTGGTCCGCGACTTATTATTCTTTCAGAGAAATTATGGCTTATAATGGTCTATGTGTTGCAATATCTCCCGTGTACTTTAATGTTTAGGTTTAGTTCCTCTGTGATTTTTTTTGTTTTCTGGATATTAATTTCTAGCTTACGTTCTCTGTTTATTTGTCTATTTTATATACTAGTCTGTGTAGTTCCCTCTGCTCACTTTCTGCTAAGATTACTATGGCATCTGCATAGAGTAATTGGTTTATTATTTTCTCACTGATCTTCATCATTTCTTCTATCTGTTTAAAAAAATAGTTTTGTGTAGATGCGAAATAGGCTGGGTGATAAAAACCCTTCCTTATATTCACCTTGTTATCTCTATGTATAACAATTAGCTACTATAACACTTTATTGATGCACTTTGTATCAAGTATATATTTCTAATCAGTCTCGCGTCTCTTCTAAACCCTTTCTTGCAGGCATTTAATTAATATTTCCTGCTGCACTCTGTAAGTGACAAAGGCTATGAAGACTTCAGCCTGGCCTTTGAAGGGTCCAACATGAAAAATTAATTTATATTGTACTGATGTTAGCTAATCTCTCGCTGAGATGTTCTTCCTTCCCTTCCTAAAGTGCGTTCATCAATAGTTGATCACCGATACTATCTATTATCTTCGTAATTACTGAGCGTATGAAATTCATATTTTGCATAAGTGTATTATTTCATAACTATGTTAAAGATGTATGATTAATGATTATCCAGACTGAACAAATTCATCGCAGCAGTCGCTACAAATGTCGTTTTTAAGGTAGCAATACTTGTTTGTTGATGGCCATAAAAGTAGACGGGCTTACGGTAGAAATTGCCATGTTTTCTGTTTTGTTTTACACAGTCAGTTCATATCTGTAAGAAACACGTGAAATACAATGAAGTAGCAAGAGGTTTTTTTGTGTTTGGGGGGTTTGTATCATTACACAATATGGAGTTACATATCGATAATGTGTTTGTTCTCTGTCTTCAATATATCGAGTTTTTGAATTTATTTACAACGTATCATAAAATAGCATTTACGACTATATTATAAATATGTCTTTGAAAGTTGGAAGAACAATATCGGCACAAAGATTGGTTATGCTTCATTCAACCAACTACAATTATCGATCTTTACGATTTTATCAAATTATTAATATAAAAATAAGAAAAATTATAAAACAATTATCGATCTTTACGATTCATCGGATTATTAATATAAAAATTAGAAAAATTAGAAAAAGTCCAGGGGAAGACTGAAAATAATGACTTAAATAACAACTAGATAATAGCGAAAACAGCCGAAATTATATAGACATGACAGCTGTATAATATATACCCTTGCTGGACAATAAGACCATATTGACAATCGTTAAACATAGTTAGCTTCTGTGAGTGATTAAGTCATTTGATGAGAAATGCAGAACACAGTAGAATGTGTAAGAAGAAGAGGTGGTGAGCTTAAGGCCTGGACTGAAAATATTAAAGACTGGACATTTTTTAATTTCTCCGCACTGTAATATAAACTAAGAAAATTGTTTTCCTAGTAGATTTCTGAATGCGACCACTAGTACTTACAATGTTCACACTAGGACGAAGATGATCATGACTAGGGTAAATACAAGGTATGTTTACGTTTGTTTTAAATGAACAAGAATGTAAATAATACTACAATTTCATAAACGTTTAACTGTTTACTGTATATCTCGTTGCACATAATCTCCATACAACGAACGAAAAATATTACATTCTAAATATTTCATTTTTACACGTTACAACAAATGAACCTATATCAGCAATCACAGTAAAATTTATTTTCCATATAAAATAAAATCATTGCTACCTTAAAAACGACATTCGTAGCGACTGCTGCGATAAATCCGTTCAGGCTAGATAATAATTAATCATAAATATTTAACGTGTTTATAAAATAATGCACTTATGCAAAATACGAAGCTCATACGCTCAGTAATTACGGAGATATCGGTGATCAACTATTGATGAACGCACTTTTTTTAAATAATAGAGCAGTTACTGCTATTTCTTCAATTTGTCTTCCATCTGATTTCACTACAGTGTGTATAGTATATGGAAACTGTAATTTATCTTTCTGCTGTAATATGTTATAGTTGTAATATCTCACCCGTCGTATTTTCGTATTTCAGAAATCTATTTTGGCTTCTAATTTCCAATTAAAAGCATCCGTTCTTCTGTCGAACACTTCCCTTCGTTTCTCCCATTGTCAGTTATTATAATCTGAAACCCATCTAGCGACAACGTTTATTTATTTGTAACCATTTCCGTAACTCATTGAGTTGTTTCTTGGGTAGAACAGGCTGTCAATCAAGTTTATATTTCGTAAGGTGCTATTATGTGGTAAATTCATGGTAAAGTTAGTTCTCCAGTCACCAAGTCAGATACTTGCTTAGAGGGTTGAATGTTACAGAATGACATCGTGTCTGTTCTTGTCATAAAAAAAGACTTTTTAGTGTAAACTTTGTCCGTGTGTTTCGTTGTTTGTATGGCGTTTTTACCATTGGTAACACTTTAATTTACCTATCTCTGTTCATACTCATCTACTAGTAATATTTCTCCGATGATTTCATTCTTGAAGGCCGAATGGTTAACAAGGAAATTGACGTTGATATCCCCCAACTTCTAAGAGATGCAATAAGAAGAAAACGACCATAAAAATGGAGCAGAGACCGTTGGATTGTGCTGCATGGCAATGCGTCTGCACATCGATCCCTACGTAGCGCAGTACTCCGTAAAGCACAATGTGATTACTTAATTAGGAACAACCTCCATATTCCTCTGACCTTGCACCAACTGATTTTTTTCTTGTTCCCTTCCTAAACTCGGTATTAAAATGACATCCATTCAAAGATGCAGATGATGTTATCAACTATGCGACAAGACAATTGATAGATGTGTGGAAGAATGGGCTCCTCGAATATTTTATGCAGCTGTATACATTTTATCAAGAGAATGTAGCTGCCGAAGGTAGATACTTAGAAAAATATGTAGTGTAGACAATTCTATTGTTACCTATTTCTATTTAATCTACTAATTCCAGGAACTTATTTAAGCTACCTCAAGCATCAACTTTTTAAAAATATAGAATTGAATGTTGCATATATATATATATATATATTGACATGCATGCGGTTATGTCTGTGGATCTCACCAATGACCCACTAGACAAACCACCCATGCAACAGAAAACCTTAGCCTTAGTAGATGACATGCCGTTATATTAAGGCTATTTATGGAAACTTTGTAGCATGTCATCTATATAATTATAGACCCCTTCTTCTGAGTAGAAGAATCCTTCAATAGGCATTTAACTAAGCCGAAAGCTGAAGTCTCCTTGGTATGAAAGAAAGCTCAGAAAAACGACATAATTGCACATTTGAAAGTAAGAGTTAATCGCTAGCAGTTCCTGTGGCAGTTCCCAAACAAACAACAAACAATTTATATATATTAATACTTGTATATATAGAGCTTAATGTTGCAGAGTTATATCACTAAGCTCCCTAGTTCAAGCCATGTGATGCTACTATGCGCAATTATTGCATGTTGTTGAGACCCATAGTTATACTCTCTTTGGTGGTTGTTCTGCTAAGAGTCTTTCTTGATCTTCCTCTTTTTTCTTTTGCCATCTAGTACCCATTTTATTGCTTGAAGTGGTACGTATCTATTGAAAATATTGAAAAATCACTACAGCCAAACAATACTGGGTTGATGGCTACGTCCTGAATAGAATACGCTACCAACAAAAAAAGTGGCATCCAGTAGGCTTTCATTCATTTTAAGTACATGTCCGATAAATTCCATCGATTTCTTCTTATTGTTGTAGAAACATATTGCTGTTTTGTGTCTTCTCTTGCTTGTGTGACTTCAATTCTTCTCAACTGATATTTAAAAGTTTTCTACAGACATTTGTTTTCAAATGAATTTAATTCTTCGGTGCTTTTATTTTCCAACTTTCGCAACCATATGTTAATACGATATTACAGAAACATACGGATAGTACAAACAGCAGTAGTTTATTTTCATACAAATTGTCTCAGAAAAGTTATGAGCATCAGCTGGCAAGACAAGATTCCAGATACCACTGTCCTTGATAGAGCTAGTATCCCCAGCATTGACACTATGACTCCTGATGCAGACACAGATTCGTTGGGCAGGTCATTTGGTGCGTATGCCAGACCATTGTCTGCCAAAGATACTTCTCTATGGTGAGCTAGAGAAGAGTATACGATCTCAAGGTGGCCAAAGGTAGCGCTACAAGGACTCGTTAAAGAACTCACTGAAAGCCTTTGAAATAGACCACGATACATGGGAAGAACGTGCACAAAATAGATCTACATGGCGTTCTAAAATAAAAAAATAGCGCATCATCTTGTGAAAAGAAGAGAAATGCAGCAGCTCAACAGCGGAGAGCAGCTAGAAAGTCACGGGTAGACCAAGATCCGTCTACAGTCGTCATTCCATGTCCGAACTGTCCAATGGCATTTACAGCTCGAATAGGGCTCATTAGCCATCTACGAACTCATAATCAAGGACATAACTAAAATTGAATTTTCAAGGGTGGATGTAACAAATGGTCATCATCACTTGTGATGGACGAACAACAAAAACAACAGTTTATTTACTTATTGTAAAATGTGAATATGAATGCTACATAATTATATCGACACTTGTATACGTGGCTAAATGTTGCAGAATTATATCGACAGTGGTACACAAGACTGAATGTTGCAGAATTATATCGACACTGGTATACAGGGCGGAATGTTACATAATTATATCGACACGGGTATACATAGCGGAATGTTACATAATTATATCGACACTTGTAGGCATAAATGTGGCTAAATTTTGCAGAATTATATTGACACTTGTATATGGGCTGAATGTTACAGAATTATATCCACACGTGTATATGGGGCTACATTTTGCAGAATTATATCGACACTTGTATATGGGACTGAATTTTGCAGAATTATATTGACACTTATATATGGGGCTGAATTTTGCAGAATTATATCGACACTTGTATATGGGGCTGAATGACAATTCGGCTTATAGGAAGAGACAGCCAACCCCCCCCCCCCCCCCCCCCCCAAAAAAAAACACCTCAGTAATCATTCTTACGACATGCACAAAAAGTCACATTGTTCCTTTTCTTTCTGCTCCGTTTGGGCCTCCACAACATACTGAAGACAATTTGGCAGCATTGTGCCATGAAGTGACTTGTATACTTTCATCTCATGAAAATCAGTATGGCAACCCATGGAATCTGAAGACGTTTTCACAGCCAATTGTCAAATAGAAATGACGCTAAACAAACATTTGTGTTAAAAGTTCATCTGTGTTAAGGAGGGTTTTAATAATGGTGTCACCACTGTGATAGTCATTCAGTCATATCTGCAGCCCTGCAGCTTTCTAATGACGCCACTGTGCATGGCAAATATCGGTGTATAGATAACCCAACACGCAGCGGGAAATATCAAAATAAAAATCAATATTGATAAAATAAAAGTTTTCAACTGCATTGGAAGAATTACTCATTAAAAAGCTCATATAAAATCAACAATTAAAGCAAACAGAATATTTCAAATACCTAGGAAAAGAAGTGTTATCTAATGGAATAATTCAATCAATCAAGTGTCATGACGAGTGGCGTAGGCAATCTTGTTTGTCCACAACTCTCTGTCTCTTGTGTTGTTAATAAATTCAGTTGGGGACATTCATCCATGACATGCTAACAATACAACTGGAAACTCTTTTTGTCTTTGTCTGTCTCTTCTCCACTTGATCCTTCCGTTCTTTACTTTTTTTTTTTTTTTTAAACTGTCATACTGTATTTTTTTCCCGTTAGGAAGTTACAGGGAGTATTCGAGTGGCCTGTCTTTACTACGTGTTTAAATTGTGGTGTTTTTTTCATAACGTCTTTTATAAATCTTGATTGTCAGCCCAGAATTTTTGCTTCAGTTTATATTTTTACTCCAGCATCTTAATATTAGTTTTCTTAACTGCAATTGAAGAATTTAGAGATTGAAAATACACGTAACAGACAAAATCAAATCATTAGACAAATAATATACTTCATGTAGCAATGTAGGCTATACAAGAAGCACGTTATGTTATCGCCTTTTTCTTATAGTCACAGCACAACATATATTGCCATATCTTCCTATTTATGTCAAACTCTTGGTGAGAGCTTTCTGTTTTGCTAATTATACATTTTATTCATTATTTCTGTTTGTGTTTATATTTCTTGATAACCCCATTTGTCGCAATGTAGTTAAGGTCCATATTTATATTGTGTATATTACATTTTATACGTTATTGTTTTATACTTCTGTTCCCCTAACATATCATTACTTATCATCAATCATATCACTGTACGTTTGTGTTACTGTGATCCTCGACATTTTGTTAGGTACCATCTGGCTTCTTGTTATTAGAAAATAATCTCAAAAAATGTATGTGAAAACATGATATCCCTGTAAAATGTCTTCTTTGATGTTGACTGTCCCAGATGTTCTAGACCACATGTATGCCTTCCACCTTTGACTGTTCTATACTCGATTATTTTTGACATTGAAACATGGCAGCTTAAATTTCCAAACAAACACACAAACAAACAAACAAACAAACAAACTACTATCTGAGGATATAATTCTGACACTTCCGACTTCTGAGAATATAATGGTGCGGGCGCCCCCCCCCCCCAATCCGACAAATCTAAGGATAGAAATAAATGATAAATGCATTTTTTGTAAATCAGAATTGCAGAAATAAATGTGTGTCGTACTTTCGATTATGGTGAGGTACGCTCCTCTTTAACTGTGATGTGTTATTAGTGTGTCGTACTTTCGATTATGGAAATGCATGCTTCTCTTAATTGTGGACGTTATTTCAATTTGGTTATATCAGAGCTTTTAACCATAAAAAATAGTAGAATAAGTGGCTCTGGCAATCCTGTGACCAGGATCTTCAGAGCAGTTTTAACAGTTCCTTAGGGACAACGATTTAGCCCTGGCCCAACTCTACTGTCAGGTTTTCCTATACCGGAAAGACACTTGAAGAGAGAAAGGGTTCAGTACCTGATGGGCTCAGGCGCTATTGGGACAAGGACGCTCAGCTCGAGAACGCCTTGCTCTCAAACGCGTAGTGTGAGACTCGAACTTGGACAAGGGGTACACGATGTCGGTGAATGACACCTCGGCTAAGAGGGCGAAAGAGCCAGGGTCCAACTCATCTGTTGAGTTCTTCCCCTTAAGGAACCAGGCTCACGGATGAGAAACGGTTCAGTACCCAATGGGCACAGGCACAGCACGTCCAATTACACGATGCAAGTTCATAGACAGTGGAACACCTCGTTCGAGTCAGACGAGAGAAAAAATCGTCTGGGCGAAGAGGCTCCATTACGCGTGCCTAGAGACAGATATAGAGGCTGTCACAGGCTAAGGGTAGCCCACCCGAATTGTCAAGGCATGCCGAAATCGGATGTGCTAGGCCTACAAGGCGCATAACGGTGGCACAACGTAATCACGCTCCCGGCGGAAATCGCACGGATATCCGTGATGGTTACAATGGAGCGAACGAAAAACAAACAAACAAAACAGTTCCTTAAGGGGAGCAGTGACTAGATTTCACCTTTTTAATATGCGTAGTTTCATTCAGCTTTCGTGACCTCGCTGAACTTTCATATGACAGTTGATAGATCTGCATCGATCTCCTCGTTACGCACTGAGATGCCCCTTCCCCCCCCCCTCTCCCACAGGGTCAATCAAGAGGGTGGGGGGAGGCTCTCCGTGTGTAACGAGCAGATTGCTGGATACGCCAGTAGTCTTAGCTACTGTGAAATAAGTCTCTAGCGATATTTCGTTTCGTTAAATAATGTACGTATTTGTTTCGTTAAAAATGTGACCACTCGTAATTTATCGTTTTAACTTTAAATACTCCTTTAGTGTGTCAGACGAAATGGAAATCTAAACGTTTATGTCCAGAGCCCAGTAATTCAAACAAGTCATACTCTGTTCATTTCACCGTACATTTTAGCTATACTCATTTTAATTTAATTCCTTTGCAATTATATTTGTTTTTCTTCTTCTTCAGCGTTCATTCTCAAACTCCTGCTGAATTCTCTGGTAGCAGGACCATTGTCCTACTAGATTTCCAGCAGGATGTAGTCCAGAGAATGGAAATGCGTTGTGTCGCCGTTTTCTTTGCGCCAATGGCCCGACACATCCGTCTTCGGTGGGACATTTGTTTTTAATCAATTGATCTTTTAGAAAATGTAATCCAAGCTCACAACAGTTGTCTCATCATCATCAGGTGCCATGCCGGCTAGCGTAGATGGTCATGGCTCTCCACAGCTCTCTGTCCACAGTATTATGTATCAAAGTCGTTGTTTCCTTGCCGTGCCAGGTTGTCAAACTGTCTAATATTTTCTTACGTTGTTGCCCTCTGTCTCTGTTGCCTTCCATTTTGCCTATTGTGACTATGTTCTCTAAACCTGGCTGTCTCATGAAGTGGCCAAAAACAAAGAAGATTGCCTTTTTCTTATATTGTTGATTGGTCCGTTTCGCATTTGACTCAACACCTCTACATTAGTTTTTCTGGCAGTCCCTGGTATTCTCAGCATTCTTCTGTAGAACCATATCTCTGTTGCCTCTAATTTCCCACTTTCCAGTTTATTTATTGTCCAAGACTCGCACCCATATATTAGTATAGGGGTTATATAGCACTGCAGAACTCTCTCACCTCTAATGACAAGGTCATATTACACAATATATTGTTCATTTTTCTGAATGTAGCTTTTGCCTGTCCTATTCTGCTTCTTATTTCTGTTGAACTTCTTCCATCTGCTGTAATCATTGTACCTAGATATTTGAATTGGTGGACCTGTTTTAATACTATATCATTCACTTTGATCTTGCAAGATGTGGTATTTTGTTTCTTTGAAATAACCATTACTTCTGTTTTCTTCATATTTACGAAGAGGCCTTTCTCTTTACTTTCTGTGACTACTACATTAATTAAATCTTGAAGGTCTTCCTCACTTTTTGCAATCAGAGCAGTGTCATCAGCATATCTCAAATTATTTCTGTTAAATAGATGTCTAGAATGATAGTTTTGAGCACTTCATTATGTTTCTTATATGTAATTATCTCCCTATTCAGTTATTGCGTTCATCTTCTTCGTGATCTGGCTAGTGTTCATCTTCCTGACATTATCCCTTCCATTATGGTCTTCTTTAGGGCATGTTTCTTATATTATACGTAGGCCTAATTATCTCCCTATTCAGTTAATCATGATTATTGGAAGATTTCCTGTAATTCGCTTTTAGAAATGTCTTGCGTAACTCGTCACGAGTTGCACGGAAAACCGACCTCAAGTATAAAACGAAATTGCATACAATACGTATTTCTATGGCCAGTCGCCACTTTCTAGATAGATAATGATATCTTACGGGGATTGTGGCGTCACGGAAAGGGTTGGTTGTATAGATCAGTGGTTCTCATCGTGGGTCCTTGGGTCATCTGAGGGGGTGGGGGCACTGAAAAAAATTTAAGTGTGAGGAAAGGACCCATCTAGTAAGACCACAGGAATGTAGTCACTTGAACGATTAAAAACAGGAATTATGGTGATACGCCTATAAAGCCTTTGTGACTTATAAAGAAAGTTAATGATCTTTTCTCTATGCACAAAGGGGCCACGGAAGAAATTTTTCCACAAGGAGGCAATCAATCAATCAAGTGCCATGCCGACTGGCGTAGGCGATCATGTTTCTCCACGACTCTCTGTCTCTTGTGTTGTCAATAAGCTCGGTTGGTGAGCTTCTACCGTGCCACGATACAAGCCCATCTAGTAAATGTTCTCTTTGTCGACCTCTATATCTTCTCCCTTTGATCTTTCCAGTGGTTATTAAGTGTTCAAGCTGTGTTCTTCTCAGCACATGCCCAAGAAACCTTGACTGTCTGCCTCTAATGTTTGATCTTTTTACGCCAGCATCAATGAGAACCTCTGCATTAGTTTTCTTGGCTGTCCATGGTATTTTCATCATTCTTCTCAGAAACCACATTTCTGTAGCCTCCAATTCACTTTGAATTTTCTTGTTTATAGTCCATGCTTCACATCCATAAAAAAAGAATCGGTTCGATATAACATCTCAGCACCCGAATTCAGGTCTGCATTGATAGACTTCCATTGCAAAAAATGGTTCTCTTTTTTTTTAATGCTGATTTAGCTTGTGCTGTTCTACTCTTTATCTCACTTGAGCATCTACCTTCTGATGTTAACAGGGTGCCAAGATATTTCACTTTTTCAACTTGTGCTAATTTTATGTCATTAATTATTAGTTGCATCTTGGTGGTGTATGTCTCTTTGATACAACCATTATTTGTATTTTCTTCTTGTTTAAACTGAGGCCTTTGTTTTCACTTTCCTTCACTACTTTATCTAATAGACTTGCAAAAGGAGGCAGCAGAAGAAATGTGTTCCTAAAGGAAGACGCAATCTACAAAAAGAGTGAGAATCACTGTTATAGATAAACTTCAGCTGAAGTTCTATTCCATTCTTATGAGTTATCCTTCATTTTGTTTGTTATATTGGCAAAAATTATTTGTAAAAAGATTATTATTATTATTATTATACTAAAACCATGATATGGGAAAGAACAGTTATTATTAAAGCATTGTTAGCACTTAGTCTATGAGAGAACTATTGTGGCTTGAACACACTTGGAGGGTTGGAATATGACGGAATACCAAATGACTTTCTTTTTGGAGGCTTACACTTGTACAGATTTCAAAACGTCCATACTTATGTACAAGTATGTGTGAAAGTGTAATTTTTCTTCTTCTTTCGTTCACTTGAAACATGTCTATATCTGTAATTCTGTTTCCTTAATAAAACTCACTGTCTTTTGTAGTTCATACAGTGTCCCATAGAATTTTGATTCCAGTGTTGTTTCCTTTGGCCAATATGTCTGCCTCAGCGTTTCATGCTCAGAACACTCTTGAAGTATATGTTTGGCACTCTGTGCTGCCTGTCCACATGGCTGTGTTGCCAATCTTGAACTTTGTATACATGTGACTGCGGAGTCGGTTGTGTCCTGATCTTGGAAAGACGTAGAATTATAACTTGTTCTGGTCTGTTCATAATATGATAGTCATCTTGTGTTGGTGTTTGTGGCTTTCTTATTGACTTGATCATCTGTTTTTTCTGATGGTAGGTGATTGGTATATCTGGTTGGTCTTCGGCAGCACCTTCCTTAGCCAGTTGGTCTGCTTTTTCATTTCCTGGTATTCCACAGTGAGAGGGTATCCACTGCATGGTTACCTTATACTGGTAAGACAATTCGCTAAGTAGTTTTTTCAAGTCTGTTAGTTTTTCAGACTGGAGAGCTTGAAGCACTGACCTTGCATCTGTCAGGAATACCACAGGCTGTAGGTCAGAGTTGGAGTTCAGTAGTTTTTTAGCTGCCACACTAATTGCCTGGATTTCTGCATCATAAATATTGCAGAATTTTCCTGTCGGTGTTCTGATTGTATCTCTAGGCTTGTGTGGATATTCTATATATACACCTGCACCTCCATTCCTCACGGCATTCTGTGCTGACCCATCTGTGTATACTCTGACACATATATCTTGTGGATATTTGAAAGTGTAATATAAATAGGGCCTACAGAAATGGAGTCATGGGGACAGATGTCATGAACTGTGTTGTAAGGAGGAGAAAGATCAGAAATGGAATAAAGACAAATAAACAAATATAGCAAATAGAATACTAACAAAACATTTGCGAAGAGCATACAACAAATTACATTACAGGTATATATGATCATGTTACTATTCCATACATGATTATTCAAGAAAAAGCTAGTTTTTTTGGTCATATTAAGAGACCCGACGGCATAGTGTTACTGGAGGGGATGATAGAAGGCAACAGGGGCGAAGGCCGACCAAGACGCCGTTGGACAAAAGACATTCAAGAATGCCTGCGCATGTTACTGGAAGATGCAGGGAAACTTACTCAAGACCACGGAGAATTCAAGAGATCCATAGGAAAGACTACGTTCTGGAAAGAATATGTCACGTGATGATGACCATCATGAGATTCCATGTGCACGCTGTGGAAGAATCTTTGCAGCTCAGATTCGTTTCAGTAGTGACATTGACTATCCGCATGCATTGTGATGTGTGTATATATATATATATATATATATATATATATATATATATATATATATATATATATATATATATATATATATATATATATATATATATATGTTATTCCAAGACATGCTGGCCTTCACAGCAACCACAGAGCAGGCAGACTTGTAGCCAATATAATCAGTAAACTAAAGATAGGACACGTGCTGAAGTAGTTTAACAAGAAAATACTTTGATATAAACAGAGATACATTTCTAAGCTGATATTGTGAAAATTACGATTTAAGTGTGGCATTAACATGGCTGAATACTTGCAAGGATCAATAATTTCAAGATTTGCTGGGGAAACTGAGAACCTATAGGTTTATCGGAGTGCTGACGTTGGTGTATAACAAATATAATAATGTGTTCAGTGAACTCTGGTATACACCTGGTACATACTTCTCAAGAGGTTCTACATTATTTAGACAGAAAGCTCCTTCTTTTGAGTAACCAGGTATGGCCAGGGTATCAACTCACATGATGGTGTGTTAGTCCTGTGGGCACTGATGAAGTGGCATTTTCTTAAACAACAGGCAATGTGTTACAAATACTAATAACCTTTCAGTCTTCTGGCAAATGATATATTCCCTTCTTCTTCTTCTGCGTTCAGCATCTGTGGTCATGCTATACTGTCAGGCCTGTCATCAAGACGAAGTCCACTGTCTTCTCCAGGTCAGACAGCTGCCCCATAGCTTTTGCCTCAAGTCTGAATCCTCTGGCCAGGTCTGCTGTCTCTGCTCTTTGTATGTTGGGCAGTCCTGAAGTATGTGTTCCAGGGTCTGGGTTCCGGATCCACATGGACATTCATCTGTGTATGAGATCCTTAATCGGTAAAGGTGACCCAACAGTCTGCAGTGGCCCGTTCTAAGGCGAAATATTGTGGTCTGTTGATATCTTTGGATTTTATATTCCCTAGTCCAACAATGTGAGTAGCACTAATGGGTAAGTACTAGTAGACTTCATCATATAGTCGAGTTATTTCCCTTATCTATATTTGTAAATTTTATGTTCATCATTTAATAATTTAAATAATTAATTTATTTTAGGGTTTGGGTTAGAGTTAGGATAGTTATGTTTTACCTAACTAACCCTAACCCTAAATAAATAAATATTTCAATTATTAAATAATGAACATGAAATTTACAAACATAGACAATGGAAATAATTAAACGTGGTGGCATCTAATAGTATTGTACCTACTAATGTAAATATGTTTGTTTGGTGGTTATCTTTATTCTTTCCTCTTTTTATTCATTCTTGAAGACATGCAGATCAGCAGGATGTAGCCCAGAGAACGGAATGTGTTGTCATGGTTTACAACTGCCATATCCGCACCTTTCGGTCTGACGCATCCGAACTCAGTGTCACTTTGACCAAATATGGGATGGGGCAGCCAACTCCACTCCTAAACGTCCTTAATCACCTCTTATGGAACATAAACAGTGTTACTATTCCTTACATCCATTTCGGGCTCCAGCAACACACAAGTGGTGGTTATCCAGGAATTGGAACTTCACTTTATTTGTGAACATTTTTTCCATTTCTTCTCTCTTCTAATGACTGCATACATGTGAATGCCACCATTTCTTCTCTCTTCTAATGACTGCATACATGTGAATGCCACCATTTCTTCTCTCTTCTAATGACTGCATACATGTGAATGCTACCATTTCTTCTCTCTTCTAATGACTGCATACATGTGAATGCCACCATTTCTTCTCTCTTCTAATGACTGCATACATGTGAATGCCACAATTTCTTCTCTCTTCTAATGACTGCATACATGTGAATGCCACCATTTCTTCTCTCTTCTAATGACTGCATACATGTGAATGCTACCATTTCTTCTCTCTTCTAATGACTGCATACATGTGAATGCCACTATTTCTTCTCTCTTCTAATGACTGCATACATGTGAATGCTACCATTTCTTCTCTCTTCTAATGACTGCATACATGTGAATGCTACCATTTCTTCTCTCTTCTAATGACTGCACACATGTGAATGCTACCATTTCTTCTCTCTTCTAATGACTGCATACATGTGAATGCCACCATTTCTTCTCTCTTCTAATGACTGCATACATGTGAATGCCACCATTTCTTCTCTCTTCTAATGACTGCATACAAGTGGATACTACAATTTCTGATACTGTGGCAGTTTTCCTTCTGCCTGTTATAATTCTAAATTTCCAGTTTTAAATCTTTAAGCACCAAATGGTCATACAAACCAGTCTCCACATTCATTTGCATTAAAGGGCATGAGCCAATGGACCGCTGGATCAGCAAAAAAAAACCATATTCATGAATCAACATTTCATATTCTCTTTCACATGCTCAATCAGAAAATAAAACATGAGCTTGTAAGCAAAATTCATAAACTAGCCAACATATTACATTGTTATATAATTGTTTATGATTGAATGTGTCATATGAGCAAGATATTAACATCAATACAAATCATATGAAGTGCTTGCTGTTTCACATGACAATGATGGTCAATTTGTCATACATTTCATGAATCTTCACAAAACACTATATTTGTTGTCACATGTACATGTTGTCAAATACTTTACAACAGGAATCAAGAAACAAAAAAAATTACATGCACAGTTTGTGCATACATGTAGATTATATGAATTTGATGTTCAATATAGGAATCAAGAAACCAAAAAAATTAAATGCACAGTTTGTACATACATGTAGATTATATGACTTTGATGTTCAATATTCTTCTATGATGACTTCTATGTCCAAGCCATTATGCTTGATGTATTCTCTGTTTACACTGACTAAGATATTTTCACAAGTTTTTTCCTGTATTTACTGTGATGCCTGTGTTCCACAAAGTGACATAGTTTCATATGTCTAATACTGATAATAAAAGAGTTATTCATCTGCTACTACTTTGCCTTTTAAAACATATATAAGTAATGACATCAGATGAGAAAAGTTCAACAGTGATAAAGAATTTGGCAGACAAAGTCAGCATTCATATATTTCTATTAATTGTTTGTTTGTTTGAGAACCCCAGGAATTGTGAGTAATTAGTTCTTACTTCCTGTGTGCAGTTGGGTAGTTTTTCTGAACTTTTTTTCATACCCAGAAGACTTCAGCCTTTGTCTTAGTGCTATGCCTAATTGAAGTAGCCTTCTACTCAGAGGGGGTCTATAATTGTATAGATGGCATGCTACAAAGTTTCCATAAGAGAGCCTCAATATAACAGCATGTCATCTACTAAGGTTTTCTGTTGCATGGGTGGTTTGCCTAATGGGCCATTAGTGAGACCCACACAGATCCAACCGCATGTGTATTTCTATCAATAGAGGTAGAAAGAGAGTTCTTCAGAACTTTTTATTACCGATATTAACATATGAATATGAGTCTTGGACAATAAACAAGACAGTGGAAAATTGGAGATGTGCTTCTGTAGAAGAATTCTGAGAGTATCATCGACAGCTAGAAAGACTAACTAGGAGGTGCTGAAAAAGTCACATAAAGAAGTGGGGTTACTTAATATCAAAAAGAGATAATCATTATTTTTGGACTCATTATGAGACAGGAAGGTTTGGAGAACATATTTACAACATGCAAGAAAGAAGGCTAGAGGGATAGAGGATGACAATGTAAGAAAATATTAGATAATCTGACATCGTGGCATGGCAAAAAGTCAACTATGATCCCAATAAAAGATATTGAAAATAGATTTGTGGAGATCCATTATCCCCTATGCCAGTTGGTGCAACCTTCTATCTTTGATGATTATGATGTATAAATATGTAACTAAGAAGAATACAAAACTTTAAGTGGCAATACAAGTTACAAAAAAAAGTAGAGATCTGGAGACAAACAGACCAATATTTGAAGACAAACAGGTAAAGATCTGGAGACAAACAGACCAATATTTGAAGACAAACAGGTAAAGATCTGGAGACAAACAGACCAATATTTGAAGACAAACAGGTAAAGATCTGGAGACAAACAGACCAATATTTGAAGACAAACAGGTAAAGATCTGGAGACAAACAGACCAATATTTGAAGACAAACAGGTAAAGATCTGGAGACAAACAGACCAATATTTGAAGACAAACAGGTAAAGATCTGGAGACAAACAGACCAATATTTGAAGACAAACAGGTAAAGATCTGGAGACAAACAGACCAATATTTAAAGACAAACAGGTAAAGATCTGGAGACAAACAGACCAATATTTGAAGACAAACAGGTAAAGATCTGGAGACAAACAGACCAATATTTGAAGACAAACAGGTAAAGATCTGGAGACAAACAGACCAATATTTGAAGACAAACAGGTAAAGATCTGGAGACAAACAGACCAATATTTGAAGACAAACAGGTAAAGATCTGGAGACAAACAGACCAATATTTGAAGACAAACAGGTAAAGATCTGGAGACAAACAGACCAATATTTGAAGACAAACAGGTAAAGATCTGGAGACAAATAGGTCAATATTTGGAGACAAACAGGTAAAGATCTGGAGACAAACAGACCAATATTTGAAGACAAACAGGTAAAGATCTGGAGACAAACAGACCAATATTTGAAGACAAACAGGTAAAGATCTGGAGACAAACAGACCAATATTTGAAGACAAACAGGTAAAGATCTGGAGACAAATAGGTCAATATTTGGAGACAAACAGGTAAAGATCTGGAGACAAACAGACCAATATTTGAAGACAAACAGGTAAAGATCTGGAGACAAACAGACCAATATTTGAAGACAAACAGGTAAAGATCTGGAGACAAACAGACCAATATTTGAAGACAAACAGGTACAGATCTGGAGACAAACAGACCAATATTTGAAGACAAACAGGTAAAGATCTGGAGACAAATAGGTCAATATTTGGAGACAAACAGGTAAAGATCTGGAGACAAACAGACCAATATTTGAAGACAAACAGGTAAAGATCTGGAGACAAACAGACCAATATTTGAAGACAAACAGGTAAAGATCTGGAGACAAACAGGTAAAGATCTGGAGACAAACAGACCAATATTTGAAGACAAACAGATAAAGATCTGGAGACAAACAGACCAATTTTTGAAGACAAACAGGTAAAGATCTGGAGACAAATAGGTCAATATTTGGAGACAAACAGGTAAAGATCTGGAGACAAACAGACCAATATTTGAAGACAAACAGGTAAAGATCTGGAGACAAACAGACCAATATTTGAAGACAAACAGGTAAAGATCTGGAGACAAATAGGTCAATATTTGGAGACAAACAGGTAAAGATCTGGAGACAAACAGACCAATATTTGAAGACAAACAGGTAAAGATCTGGAGACAAATAGGTCAATATTTGGAGACAAACAGCCAAGATCTGGAGACAAACAGGCAAAGATCTGGAGACATAAATTCCAATATCTGGAAATAGGCGAAGATTTGGAGACAAACAGGCAAAGATCATGAGACAAACAGACCAATATCTGGTGGGCACTCAAAAGTAAAAATAAAGGATTGGCCACATTCTCAGAAAACCAGCAAAAGATATAACTAGAAGACCAATGACATGGAACCCACAGGGAAAAATAAAACAGAAGACCTATGAACACATGAAGGTCTTGACAGAGACAGGAATTAAATTGAATGAGAACATATCCAAGAGTAGAGATGGAAAATCCTATCCTTGATACATACAGTGGAGGATGTGTAAACATACTATGAGACCCGAAGGTTTAGATGATTCACTTATATTTGGCCAGAATGCAAAACCTTGGAGCGAAGTGTGGAGTTGCTAAAAACAAGCAGGATATAGGAATGCAGAAGAATGAATCACAAGAAGAGCTATCAACCAACACAGTACTGAAACAGTCAGTTATGTGCTGAAAGATAACACTAAGCAGTTCATAGAACTTATGAATGATCCAGAATGTCATTACTGCAATCTGATTGACTATTTCAATCATTTTTCTCCTTGTACAGTGGTTAGTTTTCCTGCAGATCAGCATAACACTGTCCAGAAAACAGAATGTCCTGTGTTATGGTTTATATCATAGCTGTGATATCTGCACCTTTCAGCCCGACACATAAGACTTCATAGCATTTGAGTCACTTTGACCTTCTATGGCATGGGACACTAAAGCCCTAATCCCACAACCTACTTAGTCGCTTCTTATAGCATGCATGATAGATCAGTGTTGCTATTATTTGCTCACCTTTCAGACCTTGGCAACACATAGATGATAAATATATTTGAATATATAAATATTCTAGTTTGCTTAAAAGAATCATCAAAGCAGACTCTTAAAAAGGCACAACACTTTGTTAAATCATCAGTTATCCATCTTATTTAAGCTACAGAGTTATGTTTTATGAGAGGTACTGTTGGCTGGTGGCATGCTACTTCATTGAGATGACTAAAGTACATATAGGGAAGCCTGTGTACAAATGAAGTCAATCCTCTAATTTTCAGACCACCACCTCCATTTCATTTCATGTTTCTCACTAATTAATTCTCTGTCTTTTTTGTGCGCCTTCCTGGGTCAATCTCGCAACAACTCGTGGCAAAAAAATATAGCAGTGTGATTAAATCAGGTCACAACTAAATTAACAAACCAGGGACAAGCTAAATAGTTTCTTACAATACCAGGACATCAGTGGCATCTAGACAACTTTTAATAGAATTCTACACTAAAAATTAGGCTAATTAGACTTTTTAAAATCTCGAAACAAGAAAAATGTTCCATCTGGGTTTCCATAAATACGCTAAGATTGTATATGACAACACTGCGCTTTGTGTTACTTCTGCAACAGAGCTGGTAAGTGGTCTGATAAACGTGAATTACAACAAATTCCAATAGCATATTCGCAGTAAGAATGCATGGGTCAGATTTTTTTCAAGAACATTGTATCCTGCACTCAATTTCACTAGGTTCAACAATATTAAGTCTTACAAATAGATATGACAAGCTTGGAAGAAAGTAACAATCAATTTTAGATTGAGAACACGCAACAACAGACTCAAACAACACATTTGAATTTGATTTGTGCCCCTGTGGACAATCTGTAGAAGACTCTGAACATATTTACAGAGTTGAAGAAAACTATCTGTCATTTCCACTTGTGCAGTTAAGCATCATTGGGGGGGGGAAGTTGGAGTTGTCTGTCTTTGATCATTTGGGTCGCATTGGCTATGGTCAGCCGTATCTCTTTAAGGTTTCTTTGATTGTCTCCACCCATCTAGTTCTTGGTTTTCCTCATGTTTTGTAACCTGATTATCTGCTGTTGTATGCACAAAGGGCTGCCGCATTGGTTCCATTCTCATGAGGTGGTGAAACAATGTATGTTATGTTTTAGTATGTTCAGGTATGTTACGAACAGAAGTAGAGATAGTACACAGCCTTGACTGAAGCCTGTTTTTATTTCGAATGGGTCTGTTGTGCCCTCGGTAGTTCTTTATTATGCTTTATCAGTTTTTGTCTAAAGCTCTTATGTTGTCCAGTAATTGTCCATGTATTCCATAGTCCAATATTAGCACAATTATTCTGTCAACTCTTTTTTTGGTCAATGAAGGCGACATTTAGTTGTTGGTCTCTATGTTTCTGTGAATTTTTCTGCAAGGGTTGAGCAGCCATGCAACTAAATAATTAAATTTGCATTCCAAATAACAAGAAATTAAATATCACATCATCAGTTGCACATATTTAATTGACTGATCTACATTTTTACAGAAAGCACAATGGAACATTTGTCCCATTTAGAGATTTTCTTAGTTCAAAGTACAAAAATAGATTTGAATACTATTGATAAATCATAACTTTCAAAAATTGAAATTATTCGTCAACTATTGTTACTAAAAAGTCACTACTCCAACATAATACCGGTAACTGTGTACAGCCTTACTAGTGGACAGATATGTTGCAAATAAATCACGCCCTGCTACAATCAGTTTATTTTATTTTTGCTTTCAACATACAGAAGATCTGAAAGTCTAACAGACCAACCACCATGCAACTGTAAGCTCATAGTTGTTCACATGCATATATAGTGAGGCCATCTTCTTACGGATGCTTTACTTAATTTTATGCAAATATGTTGTTTTTTTTAACTTTGAATATGGGGCTTCATCTCAAAATAGTGCACACCACTGAGAGTTGGAGTCTTATAGTGCACACCAAAGAGAGTTGGAGTCTTTTAGTAGTGCACACCACTGAGAGTTGGAGTCTTATAGTGCACATAGTAGTGCACACCACTGAGAGCTGGAGTCTTCTAGTGCACACCACTGAGAGTTGTAGTCTTCTAGTGCACACCACTGAGAGTTGGAGTCTTATAGTGCACACCACTGAGAGTAGGAGTCTTATAGTGCACACCACTGAGAGTTGGAGTCTTATAGTGCACACCACTGAGAGTTGGAGTCTTATAGTGCACACCACTGAGAGTTGGAGTCTTATAGTGCACACCACTGAGAGTTGAAGTCTTCTAGTGCACACCACTGAGAGTTGGAGTCTTCTAGTGCACACCACTGAGAGTTGGAGTCTTATAGTGCACACCACTGAGAGTTGGAGTCTTATAGTGCACACCACTGAGAGTTGGAGTCTTCTAGTACACACCACTGAGAGTTGGAGTCTTCTAGTGCACACCACTGAGAGTTGGAGTCTTCTAGTGCACACCACTGAGAGTAGGAGTCTTCTAGTGCACACCACTGAGAGTTGGAGTCTTATAGTGCACACCACTGAGAGTTGAAGTCTTCTAGTGCACACCACTGAGAGTTGGAGTCTTCTAGTGCACACCACTGAGAGTTGAAGTCTTCTAGTGCACACCACTGAGAGTTGAAGTCTTCTAGTGCACACCACTGAGAGTTGGAGTCTTCTAGTGCACACCACTGAGAGTTGAAGTCTTCTAGTGCACACCACTGAGAGTTGGAGTCTTCTAGTGCACACCACTGAGAGTTGGAGTCTTCTAGTGCACACCACTGAGAGTTGGAGTCTTTTAGTAGTGCACACCACTGAGAGTTGGAGTCTTATAGTGCACACCACTGAGAGTTGGAGTCTTCTAATGCACACCACTGAGAGTTGGAGTCTTATAGTGCACACCACTGAGAGTTGGAGTCTTATAGTGCACACCACTGAGAGTTGGAGTCTTATAGTGCACACCACTGAGAGTTGGAGTCTTATAGTGCACACCACTGAGAGTTGGAGTCCTCTAGTGCACACCACTGAGGGTTGGAGTCTTCTAGTGCACACCACTGAGAGTTGGAGTCTTCTAGTGCACACCACTGAGAGTTGGAGTCTTTTAGTAGTGCACACCACTGAGAGTTGGAGTCTTATAGTGCACACCACTGAGAGTTGGAGTCTTATAGTGCACACCACTGAGAGTTGGAGTCTTATAGTGCACACCACTGAGAGTTGGAGTCTTATAGTGCACACCACTGAGAGTTGGAGTCTTCTAGTGCACACCACTGAGAGTTGGAGTCTTCTAGTGCACACCACTGAGAGTTGGAGTCTTCTAGTGCACACCACTGAGAGTTGGAGTCTTCTAGTGCACACCACTGAGAGTTGGAGTCTTATAGTGCACACCACTGAGAGTTGGAGTCTTATAGTGCACACCACTGAGAGTAGGAGTCTTCTAGTGCACACCACTGAGAGTAGGAGTCTTCTAGGTATCAAATTACGCTCTAAGAAACCCCCCCCCCCCTTCTTTTTATTTACATAAAATGACATCAGAGCTCAATTGTTCATTATTCCTGAATATAAAAACGAACGAAAGCTATTTACTTTCTCTGATGAACATATGTGACAACTTGTAATTTCTTCTAAGTAATGCCTTGACTTACAGCTGACTCCACTAAACAAAGGACTTTACTCACCATCATTATTTTATGAAAAATATATTCATTGTATATTGAAAATATGCAATGTTATAATTATTATATCAGGTTATCATAGCAGAGCAGAGCAGCCCAATTTATGATTTTACCAGCAATTTCGTATTCCTTAACCATAATGTAAGTAAGCTACTGTAACTGTGTATATCTGCATGCATATATATATAAAATCTGTTCCGTGATAGAATGGTGGTCGGTGGATACATTTCATGATTTGAAAAACTTCATTGTCCACATTATATTAGTGATGTCATGAGCATATTGGTATTAAAAAATCAATAATAGTTTAATAGCAATGTCCTATACAGGATCATCATCAGGTGCCATGCCGGCTGGTGTAGGCGATCATGGCTCTCCATAGCTCTCTGTCTCCAGTATTATGTATCAAGCTCATTGTTGTTTCCCTGCCGTGCCAGGTTGTAAAACCGTCTAACATTTTCTCACGTTGTCGCCCTCTGTCTCTGTTTTCAATCTTGCCTGTTGTGACTATGTTCTCCAAACCTCCTTGTCTTATGAAGTGGCCAAAAAAATGAAGATTGTCTTTTTCTTAAATTATTGATTACGGTTTGCATTTTCTTATATTATTGATTAAGGTCCATTTCACATTTGACTCTTCAACACCTCCACATTAGTTTTTGTGGCAGCCCATGATATTCTAAGCATTCTTCTATATAACCACATCTTTGTTGCCTCTAATTTCCCACTTTCCAGTTTGTTTAATGTCCAAGACTCGCATCCATATGTTAGTATAGGAGTTATGTAGCACTGTAGAACTCTCTTTCTCACCTCTAATTACAAGGTCATATTACACAATATATTTTTCATGTTTCTGAATGTTGTTTTTTGTCTGCCCTATTCTGCTTCTTATTTCTGTTGAACTTCTTCCATCTGCTGTAATCGTTGTGCCTAATTATTTGAATTGGTGGACTTGTTTTAATACTATATCATTCACTTTGATCTTGCAAGGTGTGTTATTTTCTTCCTTTGAAATAACCATTACTTCTGTTTTCTTCATATTTAGGAAGAGGCCTTTCTCTTTACTTTCTGTGACTACTACATTAATTAAATCTTGACGGTCTTCCTCACTTTTTGCAAATAGAACAGTGTCATCCGCATATCTCAAATTATTTATGTTATGTCCTCCCACTGATATTCCAGGTATATCAACTATTCCATGCATTATGTTTTCACTGTATAAAGAGAACAGGTCTGGTGAAAGTACACATCCCTGTATAGGATATGAATCAATTATTATTGATATTTTATATAACATGTACAAAATGTTAATGATAAAAGGAGCATTACTGGTACGGCTCAAGAAGTTTAGAGAACTGACTTTATTGTATTCTGGCCTTCTCATATATACTCCTCCCCACTCAATGAAGTTGAATGATGCCTACCACTTACAGCACATAATTCCAAAAAAATATTAACAGGGATTTCTGAAAATGCATTTGTAAGCAAATGTCATGTCCTTGGATTGAATCAATGACCTCTTCAGTACAAAGAAAATGGCTTAACCACTATGCCAGGGAGATGGCTTTAGCTTTGTTAGTAACTTTCAATCTTCTTCTTCTGAGTTTATTCTTAAACTTCTGCACATTAGCAGGATGTAATGAGAACAGAATGTGTTGTGTCATGGATTACAGTTTAGCTGTAACTTCCTATCAAAGAGGTTTTACATTTATTTTTAACACCACAATATGCATGTGTGTGCATGTGAATGTATGTACAAAACACACATACAGCAGACAGGGCTTATTTTGAACATGAAGGTGCATCATATATAAAGGTTTCAATCAAATGTATACATGTGAATTATGTTGAAGTACACGACATATATGAGTGCATTTAAAGCTTCTTCACAATATCTATGTTAAAATAAGTGCAACTGATTGTAAATATCAAGATTATTCAAGTTCCTCATAATGTACATATACTTGAAGAATGTGGCACATTTAATGTGATAAATGAACAAAAAAATGAAATAAAGTAACGGTTATTTTTTTTTTAAAGTAACTAAAAACTAAAATTTTTGACACTAACAACATTGTTTGAAAACAATTGTAAAAGAAGGAGTCAATAACAAAGATTCAATAAAAACAAATTGTCAAGAGCTTGATAAGAAGCAGTTTCATAAAATGTACAGCTATGGCAAGAGATATAAATTGTTAGTGTTTCAAAAATCAACTTTTCATATCTTTTCTTCTTCTTTTGCATTGCATGATGTGTAGTATAGACAGGTACGCAACCTTTTTAGATTGGCAGGCTAGATGAGCAAGTATTTCTCATGTGGTAAGGAGTAAAAAAAAGCTTGTTTTTTCTAAGTCCCTTGTAGCTCCAACTAGTGTTTTCTGAGCTCGAGAGTCAGTACATATAGTAATTGTCAAAAAATACTTTGGGATGCTGGATTTGGCTCGCATGTAGTATTTTGCCCACTCCTGTAGTGTAGCATAGAACTCTCTTTGTTATTTGAGCCAAATGGAAATTCAGTAAATTATCAGTTTACAATAAATCTGTTATATTTGAGACTTGTGATCTCGCGCATTTAATTTTGGCCATTGTTGGCTTTATTTTCTATAGAAAGACAAAACAATCATCAGAAACAGATCTCATAAGTTACCTCTTGACAAATTTTTATTCCATTAATATATGTTGAATATGACTCAAATAAACATTTCTTAATATATGGGGTCAAGTTGACAATTCTTTTCATTTGTGAAAACATCATTCTTCTTTTTCTTCGGTCACTTTAAGTTCTAAAATCGATGTGTGAAGCCAAGCCCCGAAAAGAGCACAGAATCACAACACATTGACCTGCCGTGCATATCATAAGAGGTGATTAAGGAGGTTTTTGGGGAGTAAAAATGACTGTGTGAAGCCAGGGCCCAAAGGTAGCAAAGATAGCAACAATGTAACATGCCATACATATAGTAAGAGGTTTTTGAGGGTGGAAATGGCTGTCCCACCCGATAGAGGGTGAAAGTGATCTGAAGCTATGCTGAAGTCAAATGTGTCAGACCAAAAAGGGCATATTTGGTCAAGCTGTCAATAATGACACATGGCAATATATTTTATTAACTATATTTTGCTAATTAGCAGGAGTTAGAAATAGCATAGAAGTTCTAAAATATATGAAAGTCAGGGTGGATGTGTTTTTTTGTGTGTGATAAAACAAACACCATCTGAGAATGTGTAGATGACGAATATTCCTGCTGGTTATAAAACACGCCCAAAGTAAATCTGTTCAATGTGAAAGAGAATGATAAAAGAAGAAATCGATATTGCTGCTGCTGTTATTTACTCCAGAAATTTTGAAGTGCCTATATTTAATTCTATTGGCAACATTTTCCACAGTTGTCTTTCACGAACAGATAATTCCACACTAGACAAGTGTGCATTGTTTTGAGAAGTAAACCTTATATTCAGGTTTCAATTGCAGTGTCACCCAGTAGGTCCGAAAAGGAAGAAAAGAATAGAATAATCACCTGCCATGCATATCATAGAAGACAACTAAGCAGGTTTGAGGATATGGTTGTTCATTGCATCCTATATAATGTCAAATACAGTTAATTAAAAACTACTCATATTCCCCCGTCGAAGATGAATGTGTCAGGCCATTGTCGCAAATAAAACGGCAACATAACGCATTTCCATTCTCTGGACTACATTCTGCTGGAAATCTAGTGGGACCGTTGCCCTGCTACAAGAGAGATCCAGTTTGAGAATGAACGCTGAAGGAGAAGACTCATATTACGTATATCCCTTCTTGTTAATTGCTTGCTAATAAAATATCCAGTGAATTCCCACCATTTTCTTCTTTCGTTCACTTGAAACATGTCTATATCTGTAATTCTGTCTCTTTAATCAAACTCAGTCTTTTGTAGTTCATACAGTGTCCCATAGAGCTTTGATTCCAGTGTTGTTTCCTCTGGCCAATATGTCTGCCTCAGCGTTTCATGCTCAGAACACTCTTGAAGTATATGTTTGGCACTCTGTGCTGCCTGTTCACATGTACACATGGCAGTGTTGCCAATCTTGAACTTTGTATACATGTGACTGCGGAGTCGGTTGAGTCCTGTTCTGAGGCGTAGAATTATAACTTGTTCTGATCTGTTCATAATGTGATAGTCATCTTGAGTTGGTGTTTGTGGCTTTCTTATTGACTTGATTTCACACCATTTGACCTAATGCCACTTAAGTGGTATCTGCAAGTATTGTTTTCTTAAAATCGTTAAATAATACCCCAAGTCAAAAGAACATAATAACATTGTTATTTCTACAGTAAAATATATGGACTTTCATGTCCCTTTTAAACATTTTAATTATCAAAATGTACATTGTGTAGTTCTATTTTTTTCGAAGTTCATTTGACATGTTTTACCTGGCTTGAACAATCATTTTTTAAATGTTAATTTTATTTTTTAAATCTAAACAATCATCAATATTATCAAATAAAACATTCGTGAAAGCACATTTCCAAATAAGACCTATCTATCATCTTTCCTTCCCTGTGAAGCATTTAGGTCTTCAACAAACCTCTTCCAACATGTCCTTTAGCTATTGCCTCCATTTCTTTCCATGTTTTACCACTCCTTTGTTATGTTGAATCTTTGTTATGAAAGATCTGTACCAAAATCTTTCTACCACACATATCATAGTCTTTCTCTTTCCCTGTGAGTTTCAGAACAATGCCTGTCTCACAACACTTTCTCTTGGTCTTCTTAGTGTATATCCATCTCCAAAACTGCTTCTTGAGTTCTATTTTCCTAGTCCTTTCCATGAGTTCCTTATTGTATCTTATATCTTTCAAATTATCCATTCTATACAAGCAGAAGATCTTACAAAAGACAATGTGAAAATCTGTCAAACTATGCTTTTATTGTCAACATATTCTTCAAACAGCCATTTCATTAGGGAACTGATGTAAATTAGACTAATAATTATAAATAACTTTGTCATTCCTAGCAGTTTCAAACCATAGATAATTAAATTGTTATGACTTTTGATGAGAAAATTATTATGAGAAATTGATAATGACAAGTTATCAATAATCTGTAAAATTTGTCCAAAACCCGTATTATGAATAATGGTTATTTGGAATCTATGCTCAAGAAAGAACAATCAGAATGTAGAAGATGAGATTTGAACCAGGTCAATTGAACCAATTCACCTCGCAACTTGAGTGCACCAATTTTCTGAATTCGACCAACAGGTTCATTTAACTGACACCGACTCACTTTGCAACTTGAGTCCATACATTTTTCAATTTCAACCAGCATGTCCATTCAACTGACACCAATTCACTTTGCATCTTGAGTCAAAATGTTTTCTGAATTCTGCAAGCTGATTAGGTCTAAACTGAAAAAAAAAACATGATTCAAATATATTCTGCTAACTTCAGATTTGTTTCACTAACCTCTCAATGTTTTCTATTTATATTATTCATTTACCCAAGAAGGAACAGACAATTGTGAATATCTTATAAATGTACATATTGAGATCCCAACTTTTCTACTACAATTGTTACATTATGTCAGTGTATTCACTAAATAAGAATTTGAATGGTCTAGTCAAAATATGATGTACAGATATTTACAGATATTTTCCTTTTTTCCGGGATGGAGAATCCATGCTGACATCTGTTGCAGATGAAGAATTTCGTCGCTTTCTATTTTCTGAGTTCCATGCTCGTTCATCATGGTATAAATAATCAACCACTGGAGGTCTAGAAAATGAATTGATTGTGCAAGCAGAAGTAGTACTAGGTCGACTGTACCCCATACTGATGTTGGACATCGCACCATTCAAGCCTGACAAAAACAGAGATTGACATAAATGGCATAATATTTAAAAAATTGTTTATTGAATACAAAAACCTAACAATGGTTCAAAGTAAATAATTATCACTTTGCAATTCATTCAGAATCCAAACAAATTCTACCTGAATGCCCTAAAATCATTTCTATATCAACTAAACAAACCTAGCTAAAGAAATCATTCTCCGATGGATTCCAGATCATTCACAAATCAGGGTAAGTGAGATAGATAGCAAATCAGCTAGTCAAAACTGGAAGTCATTGTTAGCAACAATAGATGAATTATTCAGTATCATTTCCAGAAATAAAGTCCATCATCAACAGCTCTATGGACATGAAATTTAACTCAGCTCCTCTCATGTAGCCAAGAAGACAATGCCATCCACAAGCTTGGAATAAAAGAACAATCTTTTCTAGATTGAGTAGAGGCCACAACACTCCTCAAATCCCTCGTCACTATTGACAGCACTATTATTATTATATATTATCAACATTTCCAATATTATACCTTGAGTAACTAACACACTGAAGCCTTCAAAATCTCCTTCGATCGAATCAGCATCCAAGAAGAATAGGCCTACACAAACAATGGCTTTCCAAAGCGAAATACACAATGTGGGTGGCTTCCTAATGTTAATTAGACTAAATATAAAGTATGGATCTTTCAAATACTGTTGAAAAATTCAGGGACAATCACTCTAGCAAATAGTTATTACAAAATCATGATCAGAAAAGATCACGTGAGACTGTTTACCGTGACAAAAATGGTTAATTTGAATGTGACATGCCACCGTTGGGTTGCTATTGGGACAGGAAATATGTGACATATGCCATTAACGGATTGCTGCAGGTTAAGAACAGATAAATTTTGCCTAAACCAAAAATAATTTATTGAAAATATTGTATAACATAATGTTCGAAAGAATATTTGTATTTTAGCATTGACTGTACATAGACCATGACCTTTCAGCACTTTCAGGTTATCTAAATGAGCATCACTACCAGGAGCTAATCTGACTTTTCCATGCTTTTCCCTGGTGACACAACATATAAGCAAACTGACCAATGAAAAAGTCAGATTATTCCCTTGTAGTGACATTAAATAGATCAGTCCAAAGACCCAAAAGGTCACAATACATAGAGTAAATAAAGTGATGTAAACATTGATTTGTGGAGAAAAACCCTGCACAGTATGATATTTATAAATAGATGATATTATCTTTGGATGATACAAAACAAATAAAACTAAATGACTACGTCCATTGATTTGTGCAAGACACAGCCTTATTTTATATCTAACAGACAATGAAAAGCAATTTATAATGATCATGTGCGATTCCCAGGTTAAATTACTTGTTTTGTCAGCGTTCATTTCAAGTTCCTACAGTTTAGCAGGATGTACTCTGGAGAACGGAATGCATTCTGCCATGATGGATTACAACTTATCTATGACACTTGCATATTTCGGCATAACACATCCAACTTCCTCTAATGTGTTGCTAGCCACCAAAAGGAAAAGAAAATGTAGCAACGTTACAGCCTTGTACGAATTAAGAGTCAACAATTTGTTTTGTTGCTGTTGATATTACATTTTTAGTTTGTGCTGGGTTAATACCTAGCCATGACCTTTGCGTAGGTTACAGGTCACGTTTTCTCTGCATATTTACATCATGGGCATATATTATGCCGGACTGATTTTTGGCGAATTTGTTCCAAATTTGTGGAATTTTTACACAATTTATTTGCATTGGAGGATATTGTTCACCTGTACATTAATGATGACAGCCGTAGTTACAATAAAATATGCATGATGTAGGTAATTTGGGTACCAAATATAACATGGAAAGTGAAGTTCCTTGTTAGATAGACCTAATGTTCCCGACAAAAAAGAAATTTGTGGTACTAGTTGTGACATCAAAAATTTCACAGAAGTGATGTAGTTTTTCGAGTAGAAGTTGAGAATTTTGTAGGTAACTTTGGATCTGTACATAATCTTGATGAGATTGCTACACGTTATGAATACTTCAGCATCATTGTCAACAAGAAGTTTAACAATTTGCAGCAGATTGGGCAAATTTGTATGTAACATAATGCAAAGAACAAACAAGAAAAAAGACGTGCTGGACATCTGTAACTGCCACTGAAATAACACGTCTTTTTACATTTATATTATGATGGGTCTGTGTATTCTGCTTGAGTAGGGCATGTACTGGAGTCCAGATGATGAGTTCAATGTTTCAGGCATATCAACCTGTTTTTGAAAAAGGAGACTTTAGAATATATCTCAATATTTTCATCTCAATATGGTTCCACTACTCAGCACCCCCAAGATAAGAAAAAATTTGATATAAAATTTGAAATTATCTTTGATATAGGTTCATGCAAGACTATTCATTTTTCTGTTGATCTGCCAAGTCTGAGTGTGATATGATGAATAGTTTGTAAGAAAATGCATTTTTAACATCACCATATCGATAATTTGGAAGAGTTGTGACCCTGTCTTAGTGATGGGGGATTGGCAATTGGGAAATCTCATAGTGTGAAAGGGTTAAATTATTGATATAAAATGTGTGATAGTTGGTGATGATGATGTTGATGAAGTAATCGCTTTAGCTGTGAGCAGGTAGCTTTTGACAATCCATGACCTATATGACAAAAGCACAGGTCCTCCATTTGAGCAACCGAGTTGACGCTCAAACTTGTATAAGGTTTATTGTGCCAAAGACGTGGTTGTGTTAGGGGGCTTTATGCATGCATGTTTTCTTCCCAATCCTAATCTCAATCCAGTGTGGCAGTATCCGAGGATCATGACATCTGTAAGGAATATAGCAAATACCTCTGGGCCAACTAGTTCATCATTCTTCTGTCAGATCTGTTGACCCATCTGTAGTGATGTCACACCTAGCATTACCCAGCACCGTGAAGTCTGTTGAGAAAGGACAAAGGTGCAATGTCCGCTGGCATTTATCTCCTTATCATCCGTGGAGACCATTTGACAGAAGACAAAAGTCATTAATTGAAACAAGACATGTAGTGACAATAATGATTTTTCGCAGGTGACAGGTTGTCAGTTTATGTCCAACTTTCCTTAGTCGCCTTCTACGATGTGCCTGAAAAGAAGACTGGCCCTATTTTTTAGACCCTGGTATTCAGCACCTTCCTCTTGTGTTTGTTTTTATGGCGCTGATGTTATCCTTGACCAGAGTTAGTATGCCGCCTTTCCTCCGATCTTTGGCATTGGCACCTTCATATTTGAAAGTTATTTTTTCATTGAGATGGGTTTCCTGTGTGCAGCATATACTAATCTCTTTCTGGTGCAATGTGTTTTCTAGTTCAGTTTTTTGTTTGTTAACTCCCTCTGCATTCCAGTGCATAATATTTAGAGGGGTTGTCATCTTGTCTGGTTGGCCAGTTGCTTTCCTCTTCTGCCTCCTGGCTCCACAAGGTAGACTAGAGGGACCTCCAGTAGCTGGGTGTGGATTCTGTTGAGGTTCAGAATCCGGCACTGCTCCTGACTGGGCAAGCATCATGATGATTTTTAAAATTTCATCATGCAGACATGTCAACTATTCGGGTTGCATGATATCATGGTTGCTGGTGTGCCTCTCGGCCTGGTGTCTCTGACTTCAGCACCTGTGCTTGCTTGGGCAAGACTGTGGTCCTGCTTGATATTAGGTTGGCCCGAAATTTTAGTTTCCAGCCTCTGCTGGCTGGACTACGTCACATCTCCACATCCTCTTCATCGTTTTACAAAACGATGTGTAACAATGTAACCATTACTAACTCAGCCATGTCTCTTATCGATTTTCTATCCAATATAGCTTTACCCAACAATGAATCAGCTCTTTCATAGACTTCCGCATAACCTGGACAGTACATCTATACATGTGATGCTTTGACCTTTGTTTAAAAGGGTGAACTACTCCTTTCTTATCATCCACTTTTTTATCTTGTGCACCATACTTTGAGAGTCTGATAAAATCACTGTAGGTGTTAGTAGTTACAATGACAGACAAATGAGAACCTCTATTCCCATTCTCATGCTCGATGCTGTTGCTTGTGCCTTTAATAAATTAGCTGGGGTTTTTATTTCAATAATTTTAATCTCCCTTCAAGTTCAGGTATTTTGAGAGCATGTGTGCTAGATTGTCTCTATACGTTAATCCTTAGGATCTGTTTAATAACATTTATTCAAATGTTGATATTTTCTTTTTACATTGTCGATGACATTGCTCATGCCTCATGGTCTTACATAGTCACTGGAAAATGTAAATTCTTAATATTTGCAATTTTACAGAACATGCATGTCAGAAAATTATTTCAATTAGGATAACATTCATGCAAATCCTCTATAAAATAATGTTTACATTTTGTAAGCTTATTTTATAATTCACCTTGCAAAGCAAATGTCTCCCTTGTTGGATACTCTCCTGAGTCAATTACTTCAGTCTGATGAGATGTGCGAAATTGTCTTTCTATACTTCGATTCTGTCTGTTTCTGTGATGGTGTGAGTGGGAGGGTAGGCTTTTACCACAGAGATATGCCAACAGTTCATCTCTGTGTATACATTTTCTCTTCTTTCGTATCCAAGCAGCAATATCTCTAGCACGACTGTTTCTTCCACTCTGAACTCCAAGTCTCAGGCACTCTCGAGCATTATGAAGACTATCTGTGAACGAGAACAAGTTTTATAAGCAAAGACATCATTTTTATAAAGCAGTTATGTTTGTATGAGAAGAGTTCACATGAAAGCTGTATCACATATACCAGCATGAGTGGAGCGTGAAGACTTCATCACTGATGTAATATTACACATCGATGAGCAAATGGTCATTCTATGTATACTTAGTGTCCTGTGCCAGTCAACATGGCTGGTATGATAACAAATTCCCCCCAAATTTACAAACAAGCAGTGATTCAATTTCTTACAGCTGAAGGATATCAACCAATCAACATTTAACAAAAATGCAAGCAGTGTATGATGGAGAATGTGTTTTAAGGATGACAGTGACTAGTAATATTCATACTTCCTGTCTTCTCTACAAGCCCTTTAAAACTGGAATCCAACATAAAGAAAACCATAAACAACATACTTCAAACTGACATCCTATGGCATCAATACTACACTACAGTGGATACAGGCCACACAGGTATCAGCAGGAATGAAAGTGCCAATAAACTGGTAAAAAAGGAAGCAAGAATGTCCTAACCAGGAATTTCCCCCGACCTTAGAACAGTTAAACACATTATCCGCAACTGTAAAAAACAATGTCAGGCCACTGGTTCAAAAGGAAGAGTGCTACATGCAGACAAGTCCCAACCACATCCATACAACGGTATAAATAGAATACACAGCAAAGATCAAACCACAATATACAGCACATGTACAACTTAAACCACAATGAACAGAACATGTACAACTTAACAAACACCTACAAAGAATTACTGCAGACCATACACCATACTGCAACCACAGCAACAGACAGGAGGATGAAAACAATTGTTACCACCAAACCCCTTCATCACTAACACCATTTATACAGACACAACACAGCTGAAGAAGACACGCACCTAACACCACCTGGCACAGGGAAGAAATAATGAAAACTTGCAACCCCAGGGATCAGATAAGTAATTAAGGACAACAGTGAAGGATTGAGCAAGAATGTTTTGGTACGGGCGACAGGTGGCAAAGGATCTTCCAAGGCAGGCATGTGTTATTGTTGACAGAAGAAGTCATCATTAGGATGATTGCAGCAATATGTGTTGACTGTCACCAGAGTTTGCATTCACCAGTTAATTTTTGGACTTCAACATGATTTATGTGCAAGCTTCATGAAGTCAAAGTATTAGCTATGGAAGGACATATAAGGTATCAAAAGGAAGACAATTGAATGTGAAATCCATATACAATATAAAAATTGTAACAGCAAAATACAAAAATTACACCACAAACAGGAATGTTATGTGAAGATAATTTCTTTTAAAAATTTTGTTCTACTCACCCTAAAGTTTACTTGTCTTGAAATGTTGATATCCAATCTTACTAAAGATGCCTTGACTGTCCATTTACTGATCATTATTAGTTTATTTGAAGTTAATCTATCAACTGCCTAGTGTTTTATGCCATTTTTTGTGTTTCATGTCTTAACCCAATAGAACTTAACAAAATATTGCAAAACTTTACGAAATATTCCCAAGAACTAGATTTCCAAAGTTGAACTTTATTACACTCAATATTATCATTAGGTCTAACTCTATTTTCTGCATAATTTAGTGCAATATTATCATTGCTGTCACTAGGCATATCTGATTCTTGAGAAACAATAGCAGCGGGAACAGATTTATAATTTTTTTTAGCTATTTTTCACTTGAAATAATATCTCCAATTATAAAACTCAAAGAATAATAAAGCCTAATGTTTGCTAAATCTTTGAGCTCTCTTACTAGTGGAAGATGAAGCCATTTTGCTAATTTCAAAAAAATGGACCTACCTTGTTCAAATTCTAATTAAAATAAATGTCATACGCGATTAATCACACAGTACCGCAATGGTTTCCTTACGTTGGCCAGATTTCTAAATGTTAAATAAGTTAATACAAATTCATTTACGATCCAAACGAAGCAAATTTAGATGGCATATCAGCAAGAATGATATAACGTGGATATGTACGGAATGGGGATTGGATCTGGAACGATATATCGTTTTTACAGGCAGATTGAGTTAAAGAGACATAAGCTGATCATGAACAATGCAATCAAAATGGTCAAAGACAAAACTCCCATCTTATTACGCTTAGTAATATAAGTGGAAATGACAATGGATTAATGGATATAGACAGATTGAGGATTGATTAATTCATTACATAAGAAATATAAACATCTGAATTGATAGTCGGTCTTCAGGATATACATTTGTGGATATCCATGACCATTTACAACATGTTGTTGTTGTTTTGATCCCCAGAAATGACAAGCTATTAGCACTAATATGTGGTGTTTTCTCCAGTGCTCTATTTCATAACCAGAATACTCCAAATCTCAGTGGTATGCAATGCTTTAAGAAGTCTCCTTCTCAGAGTGGGGAAAAGTATAAGGGTTTTGTGGCGTCTCTACCTTTCCACAACATGCAGAGTTGAATTCATAAGCTTCAGTTTCCCTGCCAAGCATCCTCTCCTGTGCCCATAGCAAACCAGCAGATGGCATTGTCACTGAAATGGGTGAGGTCGTCCCTGCATTCCTCACCATTAGAGCGGACCTTCTAATTATGCAGGACTAACATGTTTGCAGATTTTGGGCTCCTTCAGGGAAATTTGTGATGTCCTGCACATAGCTGCTTTTCACCACACCCCATATGGCATTGGAACCATATGAAAGAGACAGTTCATAGATGTACACCATGTACACAGCAGCTATGACATGGTCAGAGTCATAGCTCACCTGGTTACTTCTAAGCATAATTTGCAATGTTCAGTTTTCTGAATGTTACGCTACAAAGAGCAACATAATTGTAGTGTTTTACAGTTTGTATGTGATATGTAACCTTTCAGACTGACAAATTAAAATTCAGATTGGTATTTTGTTATCACTTTTACCTGCTACAGGTTTTGGTAGCCAATTTTACAGTCAACCCTAGTCATTTCTTACATGTGTAACCGCCGCTCCTTGCACACCTATTGGAATCTAATAACATAAAGGCTAGCCATCTTCAGTCATCTAAAAGTGTTAGTGAAAGAGCACGTAAAAAAGCACTTAAACATCAATTAAAATTAACATTAGCAATGTGAGTTGACTCTGAATCCATCTCATTATCTATGATTACTATCTCATCTCTGTGTAGATGACTTTCTCATGTAAACTCATTCAAAAATTGAAACATATAACCCACTATTTCTATACATCACAGTATAGAATACAGCTGTCCACATCATATGGTGCAGAAGTCACCCTCCAATGGATACCTGGCCATACCGGAGTCCTTGGAAACGAAAATCTGATAAATTAGCTAAGAAAGGTGTTTTCGCCCCCCCCCCCCCCCCCAGTTTTCCCCAAAGATCTCCCTACAAACATGCAAACAAATCCTAAAAAACAACTACAGACAAGAATGGTTACAACAGTGGTCCAGCTCAAAAACTGGAAACTCACTATATGAACACCAACAGAAACCCAACCCAATGGATCCTCTGAACCAACTCGAGCAAGCAAACCAGTCTCACATTCCAACTAAGAACAGGCCACGCCCCATTAATAAACACCTGAACAGAATAAACCCATTACACGTACCAAATTGCAGACACTGCAACGCATAAGAAGAGACTGTGGTGCCCAAAACTAACAGACATCTGACAAGAACTATTACCACCACTTCCAGCTATACACAACACACTCTACACAACTGAGGAAAACCTGTGCATTCGCCAGAAGGGCTATGGGCTGTCAAGATCTTCCTGCTCTCAGTGAAAAGGATTGAATCATCTCACCATCATCATACATCACCTGAATTACTTTTAACATAACTACAAATACCTTTATATAATTTTGTCAGGGACTCTGCAGCTTTATTAAATGGGACCAAAAGAACATAGCCATCTTTAGCAGCGTCTGAAATTTTAACAAAAAAATGTTTACAATGTAAGCTAACCTATAAAATACAATGTATCATGAACTGTGGTATACAACACTATTCCAGATCATATCTGTTTTATAAAGCTGAGCTTCTTCTTCTTCATATACATTCATTCTTAAACTATTGGATGAGCACTGGTATGGCTAACCCATGGCGCATGCACCACAGTTGTGATTTGTATGATTATAAATGGTGTATTCCACACCAGTGCTAAAAACATAACAAAACATAGACATCATCATCATGTGCCATGCCGGCTAGCATAGGCGGTCATGGCTCTCCACAGCTCTCTGTCCACAGTATTATGTATCAAAATCGTTGTTGTTTCCCTGCTGTGCCAGGTTGTCAAACTGTCTAATATTTTCTCATGTTGTTGCCCTCTGCCCTCTGTCTCTGTTTCCTTCAATTTTGCCTGTTATGACTATGTTCTCTAAACCTGCCCGTCTCATGAAGTGGCCAAAAAAAGCAGATTGCCTTTTTCTTATATTATAATAGCTATACTATAGGGGTCATATATATATATATATATATATATATATATATATATATATATATATATATATATATATATATATATATATACACACACACACACACACATAGATATATATATCACTATTATTTTAGTCACTATTAAGAAAGTCTTGCAGCGCCCAAGATACCATCCCTCTACTCAACTATCAGTCATAGAAATTTAAGATGGCTTGGCCATGAGAAATGAATGTCAAACTATTACATTCTCTAGGAAATTGATATATTTGGCGATCACTCATCTGGTGAACAGTAAAGGGGGCAGATAAAAACTGAGATATAATGATATCTATAAAACAGCTTGATCAATTTCATGATCAATACAAATTATTCGGAAGAACTGACCAATGATCATACAGCATGGAGTAACTGCACCACACTGAGGCATCAAATCATCTGAAGATGAAGTCAGAAAGACAAGCGATGTAGCCAAAAAATCCCCTGCATCTTAAAATACAAGTTTGTTATGTATATTCTGTTCTCACCCATGCAGAATAAGAATCAGCAATGAGAGATGCTGATATTTGACGGCTTTGTTGTTCATTTGTAATTTTTAAACTGTTCTTCATCCTGACATCTATAACGATGCAAAAGGCCATCATCAATTGTTTTAGTTTCAAAATCATTTATTTGGAGTTCAAAGAATTCATAGATTCACAGAGCAATCAAATGTGTGTCCAAGTTAAAAGGAAACTTACTATTTTGTGCTGTTGAAAACAAAAGTGCATCTCTGTATAGGAGTCCAGTTGACTCTCCCTCCCCCCCCCCCCCCCCAACATCTCAAACCAGAAAGCATCATTAGTTTTAAACATCAGTTTACAATTATGCCCATATGAACATATCTTTAACCTTCACCGAGCCGATATGATATCCAGCCGCCGAAAAACAAAATGGCCGCGCGCGCTGATGGCGGGCCGTCCCTCCCAGCGAGATTATCGTGAGATTTACACGTACCACAGTTCGTGCACATAGCTGGGGACATGCGCAATCGAAGCCGGTACATCCCCCACTTCCGACATGATCGTTTTTGAGAATGGCTGGCTATTCGTAAAAGTTTAAGAGCAATTAATCTGACCACATCTGTACACCGGTACGATGCCATGATGATGGATCGGTTTTACAGACCTTTATTTCATCGTATTTCGAATAAAATAACATTGAATCGTGGATTGAATCATGGATTATTAGGTTATTTAGTTTCACAGCAGTGAATATACAGAATGCCGTGCTGGTTTGGGGACTTGTACATTTGATATCGAATATTTTGAAGTGGCAGAAAAAATAACTCTAGGCCTAAGCTCAAAGAACGATTTTACTGCAAATCTACATGTTTTATACAGTTCCCCCGGCTATATTTTGATAATTTCGCAGTGAAAGAACATAAATACAACAGATTTACGTGATTTAGTTGACAGTGTTGCCAAGGAATTCGATATGTAAGGTAAGTTATTTTTTTTCTTATTTTTTTCCTCTTTATTTGTTATAAAATATATGTTTTTTGTGAAAAACGTCTTTACCACTTTCTCATACGTCTGGTATCACACACACACGTACATAAATTACACCAATATATGCATAATTCAATTCTTTATTTATATGTGCAAATATTATTTAAATATCTCTAACAACCAAAAAATTATCACATTTTCAAAACAGTCACCATCAATAATGCAAATTTTCAAAAAAGAATCCGGTGGCAGGGATACGTTTCGTATTTTTTAATCTGGCTTGCTAAAGGTTAAAGAGAAAAATGTGGGTATATACGTCCCCTGATGCATTTGAACTACTGTGAAAAATTAGTGCAATTGAGGAAGTGTGAACAAATTCCTGAATGTGAACTACCAGGATTGTATGAAAAAATTGGTGCATTTGAGCTAGTGTGAACAAATTGGTACATTTGAGCTAGTGTGAACAAATTGGGGCATTTAATACAAAAGTATGGTCATCCATGGATTAGCAGCATGCAGTACAAAGAATGGAATGTGTTGCATTACAGTTTACAGCTTCACTGCGACCTATGCACCTTATTATTCACATATGCCCTGACACATCTGATTCTGGCATGGAATTTTTGATCCCTAGGTTGCTTTTCGGGATGTAGTAACCAACACCATTTAGTTACTTCTTACAACCTGCACTGCATGTCACAGTATTGTTATTCTTTGCTTCACATTTGACCCTCTGCAATGCAGGGACAAAGATGTTCTTAATAGCTGAAAAAAGGCACATATGTACCAACACATTAAATTCAAGTAGGAAGCATGAGGATAAATGAAAAAATTCTTAATGCTGATGGGAACAGGTCAGCAACACATTAGGATGTTGAAATATTAATGGCTGCAAAACAAGATTAATGGCGACTACAGAAATTTTGAGGGCGGATACTGACAACTTGTAGATGGCAACTGTGGAAAGGTGGGGGTCAGGCTGACTACCTGTAGGAGACAACTATAGAAAGTTGGTAGAACAGAGTAGGCTGTCAACCTGTAAGCTGTGAAAAAAATCATCCTTATAATAACACAATTTGTTTGGACTATCAACTAAACAAGTCAACTGAATACATCTGTAAGTAACGTAATCGATCCCTTCATTGATTAGCCTATCTGACTTATATTCTACATAAATTACGTCATTACTACTGTGTCATAAGTAGATGCATTTTATTTTTCAAGCCTTATCAACCATAAATGATATGGCATATATATTGATGAACAAAATTGTCAGATTTCACTATCATAGTAATAATCATACTATTTTAACTATTTATCTTTAAATTCAGTTCATCCTCTTCGGCAAAGAAGATCAACGCCTTCGAGCTGAAATGCTACAGAAAGATACTTAGATATCATGAAAGGATAAAATCAGAAACTCAGATATTATAAAAACATTGAAGATTCCAGAGTGTTGGTTACTAAACACAATAACAAAAAGAAAACTACGCCTGTTTGGTCATATAAAGAGACACAACTGTTTAGAAAGACAAATAATGGAGGGAAGAGTACCTGGGAAGAGGAGAAAGGGCAGACCAAGACGGCGTTGGACTGACGACATTAAAGATAACATGAATACATTGCTAGAAAATGCAAGCCACATCGCCCAAGACAGAGAGAGGTTCAGAGAGTTCATTGGGAAGACAACTTGCTGGAAGGAATACGTCACATGACAACCTCTATGCTTTCTATGAGACAAATACGTGACTTTTAATTATGTCTAATTAAAGTTTAAGACCTAGCCGTGAGCGATCATTGGACCTGGGCCTATTAATTTAATCATTAGGCCCTATATAACTATATATTAATATATTATTTAGGCATTAGGAACTCGTAAGGGGACGTGAAAGTCAATGTGGCTTAAATTACTTCCCTTGTTTTGGTAGCGTCCAAGAATCCATTTTTTGCATCACGTGAAACACTGACCACAGCAATTGTCTTTAGACAACGCGGCGCAACTTTATTGTTTATAAAAGACAACTGTTTAATTTTTCTCATTCATTTGTGCATCGAATTACGTAACTAGAAGTTGGAAATACGCTGTGTACATTTTTCACCAAGCAATTAAATAGGCCTAGGTAAGTGATTTTTCTCTTTGCACACGTATATGCATTAATTTGAATAAAATAGGATGTTGTAACCATGTCTAACAAATGAAACAACCATTTTTCTCTTTATATACAAAATTTCATTAATTTTGGAAGTTGCCTTTAATTATTATCGAATTTTAAACAAACGCACTGCAGATCGGTCACGCATTCCTCAGCGTCCATCTTGTCTAACTCTATTCTTTACTGCGCGTCGATAATTCTGAAATGTCTCTTATTTAAAGAAATTGACGTTTAACAACTACAATTCCTGCCTCTTTTAATTTCTTTAATTCATTTTTAAATGCTACTAGTAAAAAATCTAAGATTTATATGTAAAATAATTGAAATTATTGGTACAAGACCATGCCGAGTGTGCGTACTTATGTACTATCATGCGTCCGTCGCCATGACGACTGAAGTGTTTTCTTAGTCACATCGGTCTGTTTCATGTTGATAATTTTACAAGAAACACATTTCAAATTAAATATATATTATTTATATTGTTTATGATGTCCAATTTCTTATAATTCTCTAATGAATATTTCGTAAAATTCACTTTTTATTGAGACATGCTTTCTCCTTTCAGTAGGCCTAATAAATCAAATCATCAATGCAGACAACATAAACTGCAGCATCTTCCAAACGTTCTCATTCTTTTTGATATCTTTGTCTCTTGTTGTTTATTATCAATTTTGCTCAATGTTCTACATAAGCCTATCTACTGAATAATTTAATAAAGTATTAAATTATATAGGGCTAATTAGGTATCACTAAAATAGGAAAAACAAAAAGGAAATTTTGAAAATTTGGTGCACATACCTACCTGGTAATTTATTCATACCTTTGACATAGAATTGTTTATGTACTTGTGTACCAAATGCCAATAATAATAATAATCAAATATTATATTTCAGATACAAAGAGGGCTGAGGTTACAGATTGCCAGCCACATGCATGTTGCCATAAAGGGAAGCATAGAAGAGATTTTTTATTTATGCTAATTAGACACTATTATTAATTATTAATTGGCTCTGTTGCATCGGAAAATTAACACAATGTAATAAACAGGCGCGTCTTGTCTTACCGAACAAGAAAATGTATAATTTGTTATATTTTTTATCCTAAATAATTAAAAAATGTGAAAAATGTATATTCTTCTTCTTCTTTCGTTCACTTGAAACATGTCTATATCTGTAATTCTGTCTCCTTAATAAAACTCACTGTCTTTTGTAGTTCATACAGTGTCCCATAGAGCTTTGATTCCAGTGTTGTTTCCTCTGGCCAATATGTCTGCCTCAGCGTTTCATGCTCAGAACACTCTTGAAGTATATGTTTGGCACTCTGTGCTGCCTGTCCACATGTACACATGGCCGTGTTGCCAATCTTGAACTTTGTATACATGTGACTGCGGAGTCGGTTGTGTCCTGTTCTGAGACGTAGAATTATAACTTGTTCTGGTCTGTTCATAATGTGATAGTCATCTTGTGTTGGTGTTTGTGGCTTTCTTATTGACTTGATCATCTGTTTTTTCTGATGGTAGGTGATTGGTATATCTGGTTGGTCTTCGGCAGCACCTTCTTTAGCCAGTTGGTCTGCTTTTTCATTTCCTGGTATTCCACAGTGAGAGGGTATCCACTGCATGGTTATCCTATACTGGTAAGACAATTCGCTAAGTAGTTTTTTTAAGTCTGTTAGTTTTCCAGACTGGAGAGCTTGAAGCACTGACCTTGCATCTGTCAGGAATACCACAGGCTGTAGGCCAGAGTTGGAGTTCAGCAGTTTTTTAGCTGCCACACTAATTGCCTGGATTTCTGCATCATAATTATTGCAGAATTTTCCTGTTGGTGTTCTGATTGTATCTCTAGGCTTGTGTGGATATTCTATATATACACCTGCACCTCCATTTCTCACAGCATTCTGTGCTGACCCATCTGTGTACACTCTGACCCATATATCTTGTGGATATTCCTCATCCAGGAAACTGAGGGTGACTGTCCTTCGCTGCACACTGTTCTGTTCGTCCTCGCTTAGTATTCCTTTCACATGGGTATGAATGTATATTGGCATTCCATGGCTTTCACTCCACGGGGTTTGTTCTGGTACAGACCTTAAGGGGCTGTCAACTTCAGGTAGGTCTGTAAGTTGTCTACGGAGTCGTTTAGCTTGATGGATAAAGCTGCTCCTTTTCAGTCGCCCCATTGCTAGATTTTGGAATCTTTCCTTCATTGGATGACTTGGCATACACTGAAACTTTTCTGCTTGAATTAGTACTTTTGTGTCTCTTCGTTCGCCAAGTGTTTGCATTCTTCCCATTTTCTGCATCTCTGCTATGGGTGTTGATTTCATTGCTCCCAACATTATTCTAAGTGCCTGGTTTTGCACTTTATCTAGATCTTGTAATGTGGTGTTTGATGCAGGACACCACGCAGCTGAACCATATTCCAGGTGTGGTCTTATGCCTTGCTGGTAAACTTTACTGAGTATATTTCCACTGGCTCCCCATGTGGTTCCACTTAGTTTTCTCAGGATAGCTAACTTCCTTCTGGCTTTTGTTGTTGCTTTGTTTATGTGCTGCTTCCATGTCAGCTTATCATCAAAAGTAACTCCGAGGTATGTGGGTTGTTTGTCTTCTTTCAAGAGCTCTCCATCTATCTTGATATGACCAGCTTTTTGTTTTGGTGAGAGGGTAAAGAGTGTAGTGCTGCACTTATCTGTGTTAATGCTGACGCACCATCTATTTGCCCATAATGTTAGGGCATCGATAGCTCTTTGTATTTGTTTAGTGGCCACTGTTGCATGTTCTTCCGTGCACCAGATCACCAGGTCGTCAGCATACATTGCCACTTTGATCCCGTGTGGTAGTTCAGCAACTAGGTCATTGATGTAAACCAAGAAAAGTGTGGGTGACAGGACTCCTCCCTGGGGGACTCCATGACGCAGTAGAACTTTCTTGCTCTTGCGACCATCTAATTGTACCCTGGCTCTTCTATTATGCAGGTATGCTTTTACCCATTTGTACATTCTTGAGCTAACCCTGCAATTTCGCAATTTCTTTAGGAGCCCTTCTTTCCAGACCTTATCAAATGCTTTCCTGAGGTCTATCCATGCTGCTAGTACCAGTTTCTTTTCTTGGAAGGCATCCTCAATCTCTTGGGAGAGGTAGGTTGCCTGATCTTCAGTAGAGTAGCACTGTCTGAAACCTGCTTGCTGTGATACCAGAAGGTTTTCACTTTCAAGGTACCACTGCATCCTAAGATTGATAATGCGTTCCATTGTTTTACATAGACAGCTTGTGAGGCTGATGGGCCTGTAGTTGGAGACTATGTTGCCATCTTTTCCTGATTTGAGGAGTGGTATCATTATTGCTTCTCTCCACGCCTGTGGTACATTACCTGTGGACCAGCTTGTGTTAAAGATCTGCAGTAGCTTTGCTCTTGCTGCAATTCCCAGGTTTCTAATCATTTCATTGGACACTCCATCAGCTCCAGGGGACTTTTTCATTTTCAATTTGGATATTGCATGCTCCAGTTCTCTCATTGTGATTGGTGCCTCCATGACTTCAGGTATAGGTTCACCTTGTCCAATGTTTTGCTGGTTCTCTCGAACCTCTTGTTGTTTGTCTGGGCTGACTTTGACGTTATTGTCTTCTGCAAAGGAATCTGCAAAGTAATCAGCTGCATGTTTACCTGTTAAAATGTCTCTATCTTTATAAAGTGTGATCCTGGTATTTCTCCCTGTACCTTCATCATTTAGTTGTTTTACAAGTTTCCATAATTTCCTAGTATCTCTTTCTAGGTTCTGCGACTCTGTTTTTTCTTTCCAGCTGCTCCGTCTGGCTTGTAACTTGGCTCTTTGAAATTTAGCCTTTGTTTGCTGATATTTGTTGTGATGTTCTTGGCTAGGTCTGTTCTCAGCCTGCTGTCTTGATGTTTCCATCTCATTTTGCAGCTTTTCCAGTTCATCATTCCAGTAGGGTTTGTAGTTTTTGCGTGCCCCCCTGGGTATGGTTTTACTAGCAGCATGTAGTATACATCTATTAAACTCACTCACTGCTCTATTGATGTCTTTGTCCAAGTTCATGTCCTTAGCTAGAACACTGGTTAAATGCTGGTACATTTTCCAGTCTGCCCTTTTATAATTCCACCTAGTGAGCGTGCTGCTGTCCTTGGTAAATTCATTGTGGATTTCCAGAAATACTGGTCTGTGGTCACTACCTCCAAGCTGCTTTCCAACAACACGTGTGATGTTCCATTCCAAGCCTGGTGAGTGGAATGCCAGATCTGGTGTAGAGGTGGTGTGCCATGCTCTCGAGTAGAAGGTTGGCGAGTCTGCTGGCTGGTTAATAAGAATGAGATTATTTTCATCCTGCCAGCTCTCAAGTTCCTCACCTCTCTTGTCGATATGATCGTAGCCCCAGCTCTGAGAGTGGCTGTTGAAGTCACCACACACCATAAGTCTCTCTTTGTCTGGAATTGTGTCTAGTGCCAATGGTTTATCATTTGGGCAGTAGTAGTTCAGGAGATGGAATTCTGCACTGTCTGTTTTTAGGTGGAGCATCTGGTATTCTGCCCCTTCCATATATACTTCCAGCTGACATGCGCTGATATTGTTTTTAACAAGTGTCAGAATTCCACCCTTTCGCCTGTCCTTTCTGTCAGACCGGTATCACTGGTAGCCTCTGATTTTGAAGGCTATGTCACTGCTGAGGTGTGTTTCTTGGATACAGCATATACTAACTTGTTCTTCACTGAGGACATTTTCAAGTTCCAATTTTTTGCTGTATCCATCTCTTTTACTGTTGACACCCTCAGCATTCCAGTGCATTATTTTTATTGGTCGTTTGTTTGTTTGGCCAGTAGCTCTATTCCCTTGCCTCCTGGCTCCTCGGGGCAATTGAGAAGGACTTCCAGTAACTGAGGTTGGGCCCTTTCGAGGTATAGGGCCCGGCACCGTCCCTGCCTGAACGTCCGCCACAGGGCAGGCACCATAACTATTTATAGATGAAGACATGTTTCCATTGTGTTTTGTGCGTGACATCCTGATTATCTGTGCGCCTTTTGGCTGGATGCCTCCGTCTTCAGCACTCTGCTTACTTGGGCAGGACTATGGTCCTGCTCGAATGGGACTGCCCGACCAGTCTTAGTTTCCAGCCCCTGATGGCTGAACTAAGCCCCATCACCTCTGCACGGTGCTGGTCTCGATGGGGAAAAAAAAAAAAAAAAAAAATGTATATGATACATTCAATTTCAATTATGCTAATTAGACGTCATTTTTAATTATTAATTAATTCTGGCTGCGTCAGAAAATTAGCATAATGTAATCAACAGGTGCGTCTTGTCTTCACAAACACAAAAATGTACAGTTTGCAATATATTTTATCCTAAATAATTAAAAAATTTAATAAATATATATTAAATATGACAATGTGATTATGCAAATTAGACGCCATTATTAATTATTTATTAACTCTGGCTGCATCAGAAACTTAGCAGAATGTAATCAACAGGTGCGTCTTGTCTTCACGAACACAAAAACATACAGTTTGCTATATATTTTATCCTAAATAATTAAAAAATGTGAAAAATGTATATGATACATTCAATTGCAATTATGCTAATTAGACGCAATTATTAATTATTTATTAACTCTGCTGCGTCGGAAAATTAGCATAATGTAATCAAGAGGTGCGTCTTGTCTTCCCGAACAAGAAAATGTATAATTTGTCATATTTTTTTATGCAAATAACTATGATATTCATAAATTAGTCGCTCGGTTCTAAGGCAGGGCCGCAACTTTTTGACAACTGTCATTTTATATTTCCTTATATGTTCCATGTAATTATCTTGAGGCAAAAATTAATACGAAAAAAATTTGTAACTTTTTTCAGAATTGACGTAGAGACTTGGTTGAGGTATCGTTGGATTGCAATTTTCAAGGGCTATCTAACTGTGGTATTTCAAATGCTGTACACCCATTTTGAAAATTTTGTCCTAATGCCTATATTATTATTTCATCGATCACTGAAGTTAGGGTATGGCAGGATATTTTACAAAATAATTAGTTATTAGGCCTAGGACTATGACGAGGATTAAATGAACGCTCAATGACACTCTTATATACTATTTTCGACGTTAGAGTCTCTTAACTGGTACCTTTATAATTGTATAGCTGTGCTATTGCTGTTGACGTGTGCTGAAAGCCTAACCATAGTTGCTGTACACTATGCTCCTCGGCAGATTGAAGTCTTGGCTCAACTCTGCCTTGAGCTTCCAGTTCGTCCAAACACTCATCCTCAAAGTTGGAAAACCAGTGTTCTGGTGCCTGTTCGCTGTCATGGTCGTCTTCCCGACTCATTGCCCTTCAATATATTGTTTGTAATGTGCTAATAAGTGTTTTGAGAGGGAGGAAAGTAACAAAGTATCCCCTTCCATAGGTGTAGTACCTAAACAAGGATGGTACCCTTTATTGACAGGCAATCACCAACGGAAAAGTTCCAAAGCGCAGGCGCTACCTACCAGATTTTGTAAATATTTGTTAAATTATTCCAAACATCTTTAAGACCTGTCTACAGATAAATAGCAAATCCTGAATAAAGAATAAAAAGTGACTGTGAATACCTAACTATCGATATAAAACATAAATAAATAACAATAAGACAAAGAACAAGGACAATTATCCACGTTTTTTTGGTAAGGAAAACAATATCCCAGTCATCTTAGTTTTCAAAATGTGTATGGTTGTGTTTTCTCTACTGTTAGTTGTTTATTGAAAAAGGTCACGATACGTGGATAATGGTCCAAAAATAGAAAAAAAATATGATTGAAGAGAGAAATTTCTACGGAAAATATATATTAAGTATATAAAGAGGACATATAAATGTGTTTAGAACCATATTCTGGAATGATTGAACGTGATGAGGTGACTAGATTGCCAAAAATGCAGCCTTCAGTATTTTTTAATTGTTAAAAGCTAAGATATAACCACAAACGTGGACTAATGTCCGCAGTTGAAAGGGTTGTACCTCACAATAAGAGGTATATTTTTACTTAAATAACATAACAAAGTTTGTACCAGTGGCGTGCGGTCATTGGACTAGCCGAGTCCCTAAGTCATCATAGTAAAGCTATTATAGTCATAGTATCCCTTAGTTCTCTCCACGGTCATTATCATCAACTGCCGTCTCCGCAACGAAGGTTGGCTGCAACGGCACTGTAGTCGCATGTTATTTTATCAAAGCTTTTACTTCCATGAAACTTTGAAGTAGTCATATTTGCTATTCTCATGTATGTTCTTAAAAATGTCTTAATTTCATGCTTTAAAAAAAAATAATCTAGACATTGAGATATGGTCCTATTGTGCCTTTGGTCACAAAATACACGTTAAAATCATATTTAGTCTGTTAATTTTGAATATGTGCCAGGCAGTGTCAAAGGTCATGTAAACATTTAGACGTGCAAGAAATGCAGATAAAAATACAAGGAATAACTATTATTCATATCAGGCTACCATTATGAGTATGAATCTTATTATTTCACTTAATTTAGACTGCATGCCATAACATCATAGAAGCAATGCAATGCTGCAGATAACAGTAAGGAGAAATAGATTTGGTGCACAAATCATTTGTTTAATGATTGATCGGAAGCACACTAAATAATATATAATATATATATTCATTGAATATATTTATTATTTAGTGTGCTCCCGATCAATCATTAAACAATATTGATTCAATATTTCAATATATGTATTCAATAGAATATTCAATGAATATTCATTCTAATCAAGTAAAATAAATTAAATGGAGTTCTAACCATTATTAAGAAGCCATTATACAATCAAATAAAATACTTTGGACACATTAAAAGACATGACACCCTATTGAAGACCTTACTTGAGGGTAAAGTCAAAGGGAAGCGAGCAAGAGGTAGGCAGAGATACAAGTGGGAGAGTAACATTACACGATGGACAGGTTACAGTCTAGCAGAGTGCACCACCAAGACAAGAGACAGGAGATGTTGGAGATACGTTGCAGCCAACCTTCGTTGCGGAGACGGCACTTGATGATGATGATACAATTGCGATAACATTATCCACATGTGACATTATATTGATGTTATCTCGCTGAGTAAAAGTAAATATTTCGCATGTTATCATTACACTTACGGCTAAAATATATTTGATGTGCCCTGATGGATTTCTGTATAAAAGGAAAGGTCCCAGCAAAGTGCATGAACAAAAAGTATCCTCTGTAAGAAAAGGTCCCAGCAAACTGCATGAACAAAAAGTAGCCTCTGTGAGAAAAGGTCCCTGCAAAGTGCATGAACAAAAAGTTGCCTCTGCAAGGGAGACCTCATGGTGATTGTGTTTTGTATCTAGGAATTAATCAAAATATTTAATTACTTAAATATATTGGTCAACAGCAGACACAGAAAATCAGACTAACATCATGATGAATGGACATAAGCTTGAGGTGGTTGAATACCTTCAAATACCTCGGATCCAGCATATGCAGCGATGGAAAATGTAAAGCAGAACTAAATATAAGGCTGGAGATGGCTCTAGCATCCTTGTCAAGGTTAACGGTGATTTGGAAAAGCAACATCAGTTTGGAGTGAAAGTCAAGCTGTATAAGTCGCTAGTGCTTTCTGTTGTGCTGTATGGTTGTGAGAGTTGAACACCCACTGCGGACATGGAGAGATGATTACAGGCTTTCGAGTACAAATGCTACAGACGAATTCTGCGAATTTCCTATATGAAACAAGACCAATGTGTACATAAGAAACAATGTAGAGATGTATGCAGGTGTTCAAGAACCATTGCTTTCAATAGTGAAATGATGAAAACTAGCATGGTTTGGACATGTATGTAGACATGATTCCTTGTCAAAAACAATACTGCAGGGAACTGCCGAAGACAGAAGAAGCAGAGGAGGGCAAATAAAGGCATGGGCAGACAACATCAAAGAATGGACAGGACAAGATATTTCCACACTCATCCACATCGCTGTGGATATAATTTGCTGGAGAACTGTGTTGAAGCATCCAATGTGGTACCCCTACAACCCTGAAGGTTACGGTTTATTGATTGATTGATGTATCCACTGAGGCAGGCAGAAATAATGGGCAACACCTGATAGCAGTGCAGATTATGCCAGGTGTTAGCTGACCAGTGCAACTAAATTGCTGCTCTCACTGAAATGAGTGACTTGTAGTGAACTCCCACCAATAGGGAGAAATTGAAACTTGTAAACTGTCCCTTTCCGTGTTGTGTCCTTTGACAAGAGAAGTTCTTCAAGGTACAGTGGAGGGTGAAAGAAGACTAAGAGGCGAGAATATGGCTGGATAATATCAAGGACTGGACAGGGTCTGAAGTTTCCAAATTCATCAGGATGATAGAAGATAGAGAAGCGTGGAGATCTTTCTGTCTCAATGTGATACTCCTACGACCCTGACAGACTATGGGTTTTATTATTATTATATCAGTATCTTTTGGCCACCTCATCTTCTCCCACCATTGCCATTTAACGATGATAAAATGTTTATGGTGCGACTAATACATCCAATTATATCACCAGTACAATAATGTGAAAGATTGGCTTTCAAACCACAAGCTAATTCAACCAAGTTGAATCTGTGAAGTGAACTAACTAACCACTCTACCACTGAGCCAGCATATGGTGAAAATGTGTGTTTTCAAACAGTGTTCAGAACAAAATAGACTTCTGGAGATAAGCCCACTGCAAACTTTTTTGATGTTCAACACTGAAACATAAACTTTGACTTCCAAGGCAGGAAGTCTCCTGATGTTAAAACATTTTTGGCAGTTGATGATGAAAACTGTGACTTCAATAGCACTTTATAGAACTAAAAGTTTTAGCTCGATGTGCAATTTTAAATTTAGCTAGCTGACAAAATAAGGTTTGCTTCTTCTGTTCTAGATGAAAGACTGCTTACTAAATAATGTAACAAATGTTTGTAGAGCTTAGGTAGCAGGAGTAAGTTCAGCCTACAACTGTATATTTCCATGTGACAAAACTGAAAAAAAACCATTGGCGGAGACACTCACCCACCAAACTGAAAGTCAATAAATCCTCCATTCTTACAGTGGCTTCTAAATATGACAAGACTTTTTCTGAAAAACCTTGGCGGAGATACAAAATTAAAACTATCTGCAATAATGAAGATTTATCTCCTATTTTACTGGATCCCCTGTCAGAAATCCGTCACAATGAAAACTCTCCAAATCAATTGTTACATAGCATCCGTCAAAAATATACTCTGTTATTGCACAGCTGATGTCATAGCATGTTGCAACCCATGTCCACCCAATCCGTTTGCAAAAATGAATTTTTTCAGGTACAGATGAGGTCCAACCACCAGGTTCTAGTCAAAGAAATTTTAGTCATTGTAGGCAGTTTTTTAGTAAAAGTTAGTAATAATATAAAAGGAAAAATTGCTTGTGGATTAGGAGGAAATTTTCAAAAAGAGCCTCCCTAAGTTCAGCAATCACTTAGCCAAAGAACTTCATAAACCAGTTATTTAAAACTTTGAAAAGAGAAGAGCTATTGTAAGTGGAATAAATCAAAAACGGGTTGCTGATTTAGTTGATGTCTTCTTATTCTAAACAAAATAAAGGATATAAATGTATTCTTACTGTTATAGATGTATTTAGTAAATATGGGTGGATGATACTGTTGAAAAATAAAAGTGGAATAACGGTTGCAGCGGCTTTAAAACATTTTTAAAGAGGGTAGAAAGTGTGAAAAACTCTGGGTAGATAAACTTCATAACGGTAAAAGAATTTTGTAACAAAGATGTAAAAAGTTTATTTAATAAGTATACTTCTTCTTCATCATTCATTCTCAAACTCCCACTCTATCTCTCTTGCAGCAGGACAATGGTCCAACTAGATTTTCCAGCAGGATGTAGTCGAGAAAATGGAAATGCGTTGTGTTGCCATTTTATTTGCACCATTGGCCCGACACATCCATCTTCTGCAGATTTAAGTATTCATAGAGTGAGACTTCGTCTATTTATTCAACAGAGAATGAAGATAAAAGCTCTGTGATTGAGAGAAGGAATAGAACCATGAAAGAGAAAATGTTTAAATATTTCACTGCTAATGAAACTACAAAATACTATAAAATCTTTGATGATTTAGTTGCTGATTATAATAACATGTTTCATACTTCTATAAAAATGACTCTGGTTGAAGTAAGTAAAAAAAGAAAATTCATGAAGGTTTAGTAAGACAAAATTTATATCCTGAAAAGGAACAAAGTAACAAAAAGCCTAAATTTGAAGTGGAGACATAGTTAGAATAACAAAGAAGTAAAGAATGGTGGGACTTATTGAACAACTCAGTTGTCCAGAGTATTACATGGATATACTGCCCTGGCCATGCTGGGGTCAGAGGAAATGAGAGAGTCGACTTATTGGCAGGCAATGCGGCGGTAGACGGCACATTGCTGAGAAGAGATAAAGCCGACTTAATGAAGGCAGTAATAAATTTATTTCAAGATTCAGAAGATGTCAATGAGGTTGAGAACATAGACATACAGAGAATGTTAGAAATGGGAGTATCTATTTGTAATACAAAGTGTAATACATGTGAATATCTTCATGTGAACGAATGGGTATAAAAATACATGTAGGCCCCTATATATCTCTATGTGTGCGAATGTTCATGTTATATGTATTCATGTGAGAAAAAGTTTATGTGAATTCATGTGTATATATTATGTTGATGCTTATTTTGTGTCTTTATGCACACTTATTCTTGTGTGAGCCACTGCTCGTGTTTGGACACATTTACTTGATTGTACATGTTGTGTGGGTATCTTTCTTTTATATCTATGTATTCATCATGTTAGATATATACTTGTGTGTGTTTCTAGTATACTTGTATTTGTATGTATGTTTGTATATATATATATATATGTGTGTTGTTGTGTGTGCAGGTACCTATATACATGTATGTTGTGTCTGTATTCCTATGAATGCTGTGATATCAATACAAATCTGTCAAACTCGCTTGGTGTTCAAAACCTGATTATGAACATTGTGCTGTTGGTACAATTGGATGTATTGGTGGTACAATTGAGTGCATTGGTGGTACAATTGGGTGTATTGGTAGTGTAATTGAATGTATTTGTGGTACCTAAATATTTCAGAATAGTTAAAAAGCAAAAGAAATGTGCAGAATAGTGAAAATTTATATTGAGACAACAGAGATGTGGATTTATGGAAGAATGTTAAGAACAACATGGACATAAAAAAGCATAATGAAAATATCTCAAAAGAAGTCAATTAAAAGAGAGATGCTCACCAACATCAGAAAGAGACAGTCCACACTTTTTGGACACATCATGAGAACAAGAAAGAGGGAACACACCATGACAACAGACAAGTTGAGGAGCAAGAAGGGTAGGGGAAGACAAAGAGAGAAGATGCTGGATAACCTAGCATTGTGGCATAGAAGAACATCCGTATCGGAAATGATTGACTGCACATGAAACAGAAGCTGATGATAAACATAACCAAGGCCACATGTCATGGACTATAAGAAGAAATAATTGACAGGAAACATAATATTTGAATTATTATTATTATTATTATTCTTTTGTTCACTTGAAACATGTCTATATCTGTAATTCTGTCTCCTTAATAAAACTCACTGTCTTTTGTAGTTCATACAGTGTCCCATAGAACTTCGATTCCAGTGTTGTTTCCTCTGGCCAATATGTCTGACTCAGCGTTTCATACTCAGAACAATCTTGAAGTATATGCTTGGTACTCTGTGCTACCTGCCCACATGTACACATGTTGCCAATCTTGAACTTTGTGTACATGTGACGGTTATGAGTCGGTTATGTCCTGTTCTGAGGCGCAGAACTACAACTTGTTCTGATCTATTCGTAATGTGATAGTCATCTTGTGTTTGTGGCTTTCTTATTGACCTTATCTTCTGGTTTTTTTTCTGATGGTAGGTGATTAGTACATCAGGTTGGTCTTCGGCAGCACCTTCTTTAGCCAGATGGTCTGCTTTTTCATTCCTCGTATTCCACAGTGAGAGGGTATCCACTGCATGGTTACCCTATACTGGTAAGACAGTTCATTAAGTAGTTTTTGCAAGTCTGTTGGTTTTCCAGACTGGAGAGCTTGTAGCACTGACCTTGCATCTGTCAGGAATACCACAGACTGTGGGCCAGGATTGGAGTTCAGCAGTTTTTCAGTTGCTACCCTAATTGCCTGAATTTCTGCATCATAATTATTGCAGAATTTCCCTGTTGGTGTTCTGATCGTATCTCTAGACTTGTGTGGATATTCTATATTTCCACCCGCACCTCTGTTCCTCACAGCATTCTGTGCTGATCTATCTGTGTATACTCTGACCCATAGGTCTTGTGGATACTCCTCGTCCAGGAAACTGAGGGTGCACACTGTTCAGTTGGTCCTCACTTTAGTATTCCTTTCACGTGGGTCTGAATGTATATTGGCACTCCATGCCTTTCATTCCAAGGGGTTTGTTCTGGTACAGACCTTAAGGGGCTGTCAACTTCATGTAGGTTTGTAAGTTGTCTATGGAGTTGTTTAGCTTGGTGGATAAAGCTCCTTCTTTTCAGTCACACAATTGCTAGATTTTGGAATCTTTCTTCATTGGATGACTTGGCATACACTTAAACTTTTCTGCTTGTATTAGCACCGTTGTGTCTCTGCATGTGCCAAGAGTGTGCATTCTTCCCATTTTCTGCATCTCTACTATACTATGGGTTTTGATTTAATTGCTCCCATCATTAACCTGAGCGCCTATTTTTGTACTTTATCTAGTTCTTGTAATGTGGTGTTTGATGCAGGACACCACGCAGGTGAACCATATTCCAGGTGTGGTCTTATGCCTTGCTGGTAAACTTTACTGAGTATATTCCCACTGGCTCCCCATGTGGTTCCACTTAGTTTTCTCAGGATAGCTAACTTCCTCCTGGTTTTTGTTGTTGCTTTGTTTATGTGCTGCTTCCATGTCAGCTTATCATCAAAAGTAACTCCGAGGTATGTGGATTGTTTGTCTTTTTTCAAAATCTCTCCATCTATCTTGATAACACCGGCTTTTAGAGGGTAAAGAGTGTAGTGCTGCACTTTTTTGTGTTAGCGCTGATGCACCATCTATTTGCCCATAAGATTAAGGCATCATTAGCTCTTTGTATTTTTTAGTGGCAACTGTCGCATGTTCTTCCGTGCACCAGATGACCAGGTCGTCAGCATTCATTGCCACTTTGATCCCGTGTGGTAGTTCGACAACTAGGTCATTGATGTAAACCAATAAAAGTGTGGGTGACAGGACTCCTCCCTGGGGGACTCCATGACGCAGTAGGACTTTCTTGCTCTTGCGACCATCCAAATGTAACCTGGCTCTTCTACTATGCAGGTATGCTTTTACCCATGTGTACATTCTTGAGCTAACCCTGCAATTTCACAATTTCTTTAAGAATCCTTCTTTCCAAACCTTATCAAATGCTTTCCTGGGGTCTATCCATGCTGCTAGTACCAATTTCTTATCTTGGAAGATGTCATAAACCTCTTGAGAGAGGTAGGTTGCCTGATCTTCAGTAAAGTAGCACTATCTGAAGCCTGCTTGCTGAGATACCAGAAGATTTTAACTTTGAATTATTATTATTAGATATTTATTTTGTTTGTAAAGGTGACACTTCCCAGTCTATCTCTGTTTAATTTATGATATAGTATTTTGCATATTAGTGTATATAATATATGAGAAAGAAGAGCCAAGGGTAGACCTAGAGTACGCTGGATCGACAACATCAAAGAGACATTACACGAACACCAAATAACATGATCTGAAGCTGCCAAAAAAGCGAGAACAAGAACACTGTATCTCTTTCAACACCCGTAAAGGGTAAAACAGGAAGGAAAGAAGAAGAAGTGTATATAGTTGTCTTGCTATGACCTGATCTGTGTGCAGACTGAATTTACAAACTAGTATTTTTGCTTTTGTTTCATAATTTCTCTTGTATCCCTCTTTTCAGATAAAAACTGCCTGTGCTGGTTACAATGACTACAATTTCTTTGACCAGAACCAGGTGATTGGACCTCATCCTTACCAGAAAAACTTTATTTTTGCCAAAGGATTAGGTGGACATGAGTTGCAACATGCTATTGGCATTGGCTGTGCAATCACAGAGTATATTTTTGACGGATGCTATGTAACAGTTGATTTGGAGAGGTTTCATTTTGACAGATTTCTGACATCATCCAGTAAGCATCCAGTAAAAGAGGAGATATATCTTCATTATAGCAGATAGTTTTAATTCTGTAACTCCGCCAAGGTTTTTAGAGAAAAAAATCTTGTCATTTTTATAAGCCACTATAAGAATTGAAGATTTATTGACTAACAATAGTTCCGTGGGTGTCTCCACCAAGATTTGTTCAGTCCTGTCATATTTAGAACTCACTGTAAGAATGAAAGACTTATTGACTTACAGTTCTTTGGGTGTCTCTGCCAAGGTTTTTTCAGTCTTGTCACATGGAAATGTACAGCTGTAAGTTGTAGACTGAACTTACACCTGCTGCCTAAGCACTACAAACATTTGTAACTTTTTTTAGTAACCAGTTTTACATCTAGAGCAGAAGAGGCAAACCAATTTTGTCAGCTAGCTAAATTTAAAATTGCACATCAAGCTAAACCTTTTAGTTCTATGAAGTGCCAATAAAGTCCCAGTTTTCATCATCACCTGTCAAAAATGTTTTTTTTTGTTTGTTTGTTTTGCGTTCGCTCCATTGTAACCATCACGGGTGTCCGTGCGATTTCCGCCGGGAGCGTGAAATCGTTGTGCCACCGTTATGCGCCTTGTAGGCCTAGCACATCCGATTCGGCATGCCTAGCACATCCGATTCGGCATGCCTTGACAATTCAGGTGGGCTACCCTTAGCCTGTGACAGCCTCTATATCTGTCTCCAGGCACGCGTAGTGGCGACTCTTCGCCCAGACGATTTTTGCTCTCGTCTGACTCATACGAGGTGTTCCACTGTCTATGAACTTGCCTCGTGTAATTGGACATGCTGTGCCTGTGCCCATTGGGTACTGAACCGTTTCTCATCCGTGAGCCTGGTTCCTTAAGGGGAAGAACTCAACAGAGGAGTTGGGCCCTGGCTCTTTCGCCCTCTTAGCTGAGGTGTCATTCACCGACATCGTGTACCCCTTGTCCAAGTTCGAGTCTCACACCACGCGTTTGAGAGCAAGGCGTTCTCGAGTTGATCATCCTTGTCCCAATAGTGCCTGAGCCCATCAGGTACTGAACCCTTTCTCTCTTCAAGTGTATTTCCGGTGTAGGAAAACCTGACAGTACAGTTGGGACAGGGCTAAATCTTTGTGCCTGAGCCCATTGGGTACGGAACCCTTTCTCTCTGCAAGTGTACTTCCGGTATAGGAAACCTTGACAGTAGACCAGAACTACCATCGTTGTCCCTTTCTTGCCTAAGCCCATCGGGTACAGAACCCTTTCTCTTCGCGAGCATATTTCCGGTTTAGGAAGGCTCGACATTAGAGTTGGATTAGGTCTTCTTGCTTTACCAAACACAAATGAATGGGTCTGGGTCTCTGCCTGTAAGGAACTCAGGTAACTAGATGCTCGTCTCGAGCTGACGGAGCTTGTAGTTCCCCTTCCCTAGAGACTTTTCACTTTCTATTTGCAGTTCGCGCTGCCCTCTAGCGCTGTTCTGCCCTTTCATTGTTTCACTGTACTCAGTATGAAATCTATTAGTCTCTCGCCATGCATCTACCTTTACGTGCATTTTACATTGGCCGCGCCTCCAATGTTCGGACTGGACTGACTAGCTTCACTGTATGTCGACAGTGTCGCTATATGTAGTGATGCTGGTGGTGTCGGAGATATTGTCTGTCTCTTGTGAAGTCAAATCTCTTTCCATCTGCTACCTCCACATTCTCGGACACGATCCCCAAAATGATTTGGCCAGAATCACCTCGAGCTGCTGTATTTCTGTTTCCAGGGTGCACCGCGTGGAGGTACATTTGGGATCTTGGTTATCTGCTAACCCTTGGTCCGCCTAAAGCAATGCGTTCCCTTTGCACTCCAAAAATGTTTTAATATCCGGAGACTGCCTGCCTTGGAAGTGAAAGCTTCTGTTTCAGTGTTGAACATCAAAAAAGTTTGCAGTAGGCACTATTTGAAAGTGAAAGCTTCTGTTTCAGTGTTGAACATCAAAAATGTTTGCAGTAGGCACTATTTGGAAGTCAAAGCTTCTGTTTCAGTGTTGAACATCAAAAATGTTTGCAGTAGGCATAATCTCCAAAAGTCTATTCTGTTTTGAACACCGTTTGAAAACACACATTTTCTCCATATGTTGACTCGGTGGTAGAGTGGTTAGTTGGTTCATTTCACAAACCCAACTTGGTTGAATTAGCTTGTGGTTTGAAAGCACACATTTTCTCCATATGTTGGTTCGGTGCTAGAGTGGTTAGTTGGTTCACTTCACAGACCCAACTTGATTGAATTAGCTTGTGGTTTGAAAACACAAATTTTCTCCATATATTGGCTCAGTGGCAGAGGGATTATTTGGTTCACTTCACAAACCCAACTTAATTGAATTAACTTGTGCTTTTAAAGCCAATCGTTCACATTGTACTGGCGATATGATTGGATGTATGTGTCATAAAATTTGATCATAGTTAAATGGGAATGCTAGGAGAAGACGAAGTGGTCAAAAGATACTGATATAATAATAAAACCCATAGTCCGTCAGGGTCGTAGGGGTGTCACATTGAAAAATTTGGTACAGAAAGATCTCCACGCATCTCTGGATGTATGTGTCATTGGATGTATGTGTCATAAAATTTGATCATAGTTAAATGGGAATGCTAGGAGAAGACGAAGTGGTCAAAAGATACTGATATAATAATAAAACCCATAGTCCGTCAGGGTCGTAGGGGTGTCACATTGAAAAATTTGGTACAGAAAGATCTCCACGCATCTCTATCCTCTACCGTCCTGATGAGGTTGGAAACTTCAGACCCTGTCCAGTCATTGATATTATCTAGCCACATCTTCTTGTGATCTCCTAGTCTTCTTTCACCCTACACCATACCTTGAAGAACATCTCTTGTCAATGGACACAACACGGAAAGGGACAGTTTCAATTTCTCCCAAATTGGTGAAGTTCACTACAAGTCACACATTTCAGTAAGAGCAGCAATTTAGTTGTACTGGTCAGCTAACACCTGGTATAATTTGCACTGTTATTAGATGTTGCCCATTATTTCTGCCTGCCTCATTAGACACATGGAAATAGATGAAACATAGGAAAACTGATTTTCATAATGTATAGTACCTAGGCAAAACAAGCAATCAATAATACTCAGACACAGAATGCAAGAACCATATTCCTTAGACTTAACACCTCTGACATGACAAATGAACCATCCATTCATAAACCCATAACCTGTCAGAGTCATAGAGGTACTATATTTGTAGTATTTCTCTAAGCATAAGGTTTAATTGGTGGCGTCCAACTCCTCTTGGAACTTGGAATACAAGAATCATTGTCTTAGACTTTATGCTTCTAACACAACAAATGAATCATCCATTCATAAATCCATACCTTGTCAGGATCATAGGGGTACTACATTAGATGCACCTCCTTTGTAGCATTTCTTTAGGTGTACAGTATAATTGGTCATAACACTTTTCTATCTTGTGCAGCATACTTTGAGAGTCCGATAGAATCACTGAATCTGTTGGTTTTTGCGTCGCCAATGAGAGCTGCTGTAACCATCTCTATTTCCATTGTCATGCTTGATGTTATAGTGGGGTATGCAGCACACTTCTCAGCTAATTTCCTGTCATTTTGGTAGGCCATGAAACACCAACCACACCTGTTTGTTTCTTGTGTTACTGGGCTATCTGTGTAAATTATAATATCATGTGGCTTTGAGTGCTGCAGGATGAGCTCTTGAATCATTCCCTCTGTTCTGTTGGCAGCCCAGTCACTGCACTCTCTTCCCAACTGTTGTCAATAACTTTCTATCTTTGCTAAATGCCACCCATTCAATGGGTGAGAGCAATGGCAAACTACTGAATGTAGTTATATTGCCTAGAAAATCAATAAAGCCAAAAAATACTAGGTTGATGGCTATGTCCTGAATGGACTATGCTACCAAAACAAAAATATTGGTAAAGAAGCACTCTAAGAAACTAGACAAGAGTCTTGGTACGATCAACCATTAAGGAGAAACAGTACACTTATTACTTGAATGTTTTATGTGAAGAACAACCAAGAATGGAATTGGTTTCACCATAAGAATAACAGATGCATCAACTCCATAAACATTCACAATGCTATAGTATGTGAGGAAAGAAAAGTTAGTGTGCAAATCTAAATACATCCTGAACCAAAAAATGCAATGTTTGTTTTCTGTTTATACACTATGTAGGTCTTTTTTATTCCGTTCGTTCTCAAACTCCCATGGATCTCTCTTACATAAGCACAGTGATCCTACAAGATTTCCAGCAGGATGTAGTTCACAGAATGGAAATGTGTTGTGTTGCCGTTTTATTTGCACCAATGGCCTGACACCTTTGGCTTTGGTAACTAATACATTCAATGTTTTTACCACATCTGCTGAACAGTGGATGTCTGTGAATATATAGATAATATAATCAACCAGCCATACAAGAGAATATTGCAGAATCCAAACTATATTATGGATCTGAAACATGGGCAACCTACACAAGACATGAGAGGAGACTAAACACCTTGCAGATAAGATATCTCAGCAAAATCTTACATTAAATGGCACAATAAAATCACCAGTATAGAACTTTTACGCCACACTCAGCTACCATCTGCCATGGAAACACTTTATAAAACTATATTGCGAATGCTGGACTATGTCCACAGAATGCCAAACTGTCACATTCCACAATAAATACTATTTAGAGAAGCTTCTGAAGGTCTGTGGTAGTCCAATGCTGAGGTACAAAGACATTTGTAAGTCATCAATAAAAGATTTCTAAAATCTAGCAAACATGGCCAAAACTATAGCTATCTGGAGGCACAATCTGCGTGCTGACTGGGGCGATGTTGTTTAGGAACAATATAATAAAAGGTATGGAAGATAAACATCTTCAATTGCTTTAACAACATGATCGCTTAGAAAGTCTTCCATTCCTAAGAGAAAAGGCTCATTGGCTTGTTTTTGTTTGTTTTCTTAATGATCATCTGCAAGATGCACAAAGCCATTCAGTAAATTCAAAATATTACAGAAAGTTATGCTATATTTTTATAAAGAAAACTAACTGCTTGTGTTACAGTGATTCAATGGTGGAGCAAAGACGAATAATACTACAAATATAAATAACCAAATGGCCGGAGGGTGTCCGACAAAGTGGAGGGTGCCGCAGGGGTACACATGTATATGTTTCTATGTGTGCAAATGTTCATGTTATTGTTTTTATTTATGTGAGAAAGTGTTTATGTGGATGCATGTTTATATTTATGTGTATATATATATATATATATATATATATATATATATATATATATATATATATATATATATATATATATATATATATATATATATATATATATATATATATATATATATATATTTATATTTATGTGAGTGCTTGTTTATATTAATGCACATATCTCCATTCTGTATCAATATGTATGCCTATTCTGGTGTGAGCCCTTTCCTATGTGTGGATACATTTACATTCCTGTGCATTTTGTGTGGGTATCCTTCACACATCTGTGTCCATTTTGTTATATATTTATCTCTTAACTCTTGGTGTGTGTATACATTTCTATGTATGTGTATGTGTGGTTGTATATATATGTTTATGTCTATATTTGGTTTCACATTCATTCCATGCGCTTTCAAATGATGATTCTTCTTGTATCTTTCCTTCCCTAAACCAACCCACCCCACCACCACACAGCCTCATCATTACTCATCAAACATTATCATATGCCATTCTGGTTGGCATAGGCGAAAATGGCTCTCTGTCAGGATCGTTGTTGTTTCCATGCCTTGCTAGGTTGTCAAACTAATATTTTCTCACGTTGTTCCCCCTCTGTCTCTGTTGCCTTCAGTCTTGCCTATTTTTATTCTTTCAACACCTCCAACCACTTCTCTATTGCCTCTAATTTCCCACTTTCCAGTTTGTATGAAAGCACGCATTTTCTCTTTTACTAGATGCGTTTCCATTTCTGCGTCATAGAAACATGGCTTGATAACATTTCAGTCATCTATTTTGTGTATTATTGTTTAGTTTATAAGTTATTTGTCTCTTGAAAAAGGTCCCATTTCGACCAACACGTTGAGATTTGTCCTGTGTAGTTTTTTTGTATGTTTTTTTATATACTTTTTTATATATTTTAATTCATAGTTACGGTAAGTGTTTTTAGTAACCAGTTTAATTCATTTTGCTTTACCATTAATAATACTACAATCTGCCATGTATGCTATGAGAGGCAATTAAGAAAGTGTAGGATTTATTATAGTGGAATCCCCTTATAACAACTTGGTCCAGACCAACAAAATATGTATGTAATAACAGAAATTTACCATGTACAACACAAACAATAAAGAATAAATATAATTGGGGATTTTAAATGTGTTGCTATATAGGGAAATTTGTTATAAGAGGATTCTCTATAGAGGAATTTCACTATACCAATCCTCATGATTTTTTTCTGCAATGACTTCTGGGAAGAAATCATGCCTGAAATTATGTGAGGGAATCAATCCTTTTTACCTAACAGTGGGTCTCAAAAATGCAATAGTCTCACAGCAAAGACCTCTCTAAAGTAAAAGACTTCCCAGATCCTAGCATTGCTCCCTACAGTTACATTTAACCAGTCATCTTGGACTTGCTCCCTACAGTTACATTTAACCAGTCATCTTGGACTTGCTCCCTACAGTTATATTTAACCAATCATCTTAGACTTGCTCCCTACAGTTACATTTAGCCAGTCATCTGGGACTTTGCTAAATCTATTTAAAAAGCTGTTGTCTTTCTCCAGGTAAATTATGGTTAATAGTATTCACACCTGCCATTCTTCTTTCTTTCTATCACCAGGAATTGCAAGCAATTAGCTCTTACTTTCTATGTGCAGTGGGGTGGTTTTTCTGAGCGTTCTTTCATACCCAGGAGACTTCGGCTTAATGCAAATGCCTATTGAAGGGGCGTTCTACTCGGATGGGGTGTTGTCAATCCAGGGCCAGATGTGTCACCTTGGAAGAATTGAGTCTATGTTTGTTCAAGATTATCTTGATTTTTTCTATCCATCGTTTTATTGATCTGCTTGTGGCTTTATGTCCGGATACTCTTTTGTTATATGCTCTTATTGGTATTTAGGTTCATTCTCATAAGGTGATAAAACCATTTTACTTGTTGTCTTTTGATATGTTCAATACATGAAGTTATACATACTCTTTTCTTTATTTCTTATTTTATCTACCGGGTAGTTTAGCAACCTTTGCAGCTTTTCTCATATATTTCATTTCACATGTAATGATTTTTCTTTGCTGCAAGACTATTAAAGACCATGTTTGGCATTTGTAGCATGGTGTTGTTTAAAAAACTGTCACACTGAACAAAAACATATCACAAAATTAATGTGTCTTAGGAATTCTTATTGTGAAATTTTGGTTAATTACAGGAGATGTGGCCACATTTGTAACTTAACACACCATACAGTAGTTAACAAAACAAAATTTTGATAAAGATGAATAAACTGCTGCATCCTGACTCTACTTGACTATCTTGACTCTATGCACTGAGAGGATCTCAGTATGGACCTAGTAGGGGTGCCCCTCGGTGTGTTACATGCAGCTCAACTTATCCGCAGCAGAAGTTACGACTTTTTAATCTCCAAGTCACAAAAGCTGTATGAAATACTAATGGTTACTGTTATAGCCTAACTATCAATGTAAAAATAAATAAATAGTAATAAACAAAAAAACAAAGACCATTTTTCTACTTTACAGTCCAAAAGGGACCTTTTTCAAGAAACACATAAACAACAAAAACTTGAAACTTTTGTTACTGCATGTTTTCCTGTTAAGGAGTGCAGAGAGACTTTCTATGGGCTGTGGAAATAAAGGCTGCTTTGCCATAGTAGACACCTCGACATATATAGGAAGAATTTTAATTGTACCTCCGAATGATAAAATCCTGTCAAAACCGTGGATTGAATCTGGGACATCAAGGGTCTGAGAACGGAGTTCTAACCACATGGCCATGCGCTTCACAGGTCCCACACATAAACAAGAAACACAAAATTATCAAAATATAAATGTGATTATTGGAGTTGTCTTTCTTACACATAAGATTAAAAAGTTAGACTATGGACATGTGATGTGGCCACATCCCCCCCCCCCCATAAAGTACCATAATTTTTTTCTTTCATACACAGTGTTGTCAGAACCGCTGTGTTCGTTTTCTTCTCTTACCATGAAGTTCTTATCCTTCAATATATCCACATCTCAAAGGCATAAATTTTGTCTTCTACCTATTTGTTCATTACTTCTGTTTCTGAGCCATACATTAATGCTACTGTACCATACTGCAAATGTGATATAAATATTTAAACAAAATGCTCAAGTAGCATCTAGTAATAATGTACCATATTGTGAAAACTGAAGCATTAATAGTTTTCACATTGTGCAATCAAGGAGAGCAAAATTAGCGCTGAATAAAATATGGTCTTGGTTAACAGCAAAGGTACAGAAGCACAAACCAACAACATGATAAATGGGTATAAATTTGAGGACTTGAATATTTTCAAGGTTAACTTTAATGTGGAAAAGCAAAATCAGTGTTAGTGTGAAAAACTTACTTTGAACCTCACTTATGTTGTTTATTATGTTGTGTTGGTGTGAAAGCTGAACACTCACTGCAGTCTGGAGAGAAGATACAGACCTTCCAATACAAATGTTAAAGACGACTCTGCGCATCTCCTATAGAGAGCATGAGATAAATGTGTCAATCAATCAAGTGCCATGCCGAATAGCATAGGCGATCATGTTTCTCCACGACTCTCTGCCTCTCATGTTGTCAATAAGCTTGGTTGGTGAGCTTTTACCAAGCCACAATACTAGTATATCTAGTGACAAATGTGTACATTAGAAATAAAATATATTCATACAGGTCTATAAAAAATCATTACTGCCAATAATAAAGCGACAAATATACCTACTTGCATGGTTTATAGGTCTGTTGTTAAGGGAGGTGGGTATTCAACAACCCCCTCCCAACCTTTTGAAATCATAACATGTTTTTTATTGCTAGGAATTTAGCCAAAAGGTTTGTGAAACACCTACTTTAATGATTTTTCACAAAAAAAAGGTCATCTTTCTCATTAAAAAAGAAACCTTTCTCATAAAAAAGTCATCAGTTTTCGCATCAAAAGTCATCAGCTTTCACATATAAAAAGTCATCAGTTTTGGGGAGGATATGATATTCAACATGTCATATGGGGAGGAACCAGCCATGATCCCAATCTGTACTGTGACGAGCGAGCTGACTCGACACTGGCTGAACCTTGACCCCCACGGTGGAGTCTAAGACATGAAATGGCAGAAGACTGGTTTCCATACAAGTCAAGAGCCAACTTGTAAAGTTCCGCGGGGAACTTGAAACTCATACGGACATTCTCCCTTAACATCTAATGAGTTTATGTGCCAAACTTTTGCTCACCATGTCAACAGTTAGGGACGAATGTCGTGCATATTGCTTTCAAAAAAACGTTTTTATAAATAGTAGAACGTGGAAGAGTTACATAAAATCAATCAAAATAAATGAGAGTTGTTTATTTAAAATATATTACCACATGATCAGATATTTGTGTTTTTATGATTTATTAATTTATTTGCACATATTAATACATTTCACATGTATTACATCCCCTTATCTGATAGTATCTGCGGGGTTATGACCCTTAATGAATAATGGAAATGTCCACTCTTTATAACCCTGCTATCCTAGACAGAGCCTCAAAATATATTTCACAAAATTATTTTTCCATACAGAGCCTCAGTTTTTATCCCATTGTTCCATTGCAATCGCATTTTTATCTTCTTAAAACTTCAAGTACAAAAAGATCCATGTTTTTATGTTATGAGTTTAATTCAAGTACAATTAGTTTTCGTAAAAACAAAACACATGACATTTGTTTGGACAATCATTCAATCATGACTATTACATTTTTGTTTGTAAACATTTCGTGGGGTGTCTTTTGCTAGGTCATATCGACTTATTGTACCGTGTATCCCGTCAAATACAGTCATGTGAACTCATTCTTCTAAATGACTTTACTTGATGTTAATTTGGCATTGGCTGTGGACACAATGTATTCACAAGTGATAAATGAAAATTACTGTAATGGTTAAATAATGTGACTTCAGATGGATTATTTTTAAATAGTCCACACAACTAATTGAGAGACACGATTATACAGTATAGTAAACAATCTGTAATGTGGAATTTTGTATACCAAACCGGTATATTCCGATCATTTCTATTTGTACTGTGTCGTTCAGCAGACAGGGGTTACATGCGATCTGTTGCATTCTTTATCTTTATAATAACTAATGAAACCAGTATTCTGGTTTTCACGCTTTCTTTTATTAATATATGATATGCAAGTTGTTTGGGAAAATTAGCAGTATATTGCCCTGAATGATTTATGCACAAATTAGCCATCTTTTCTTCTTCTTCTTCGTTCATTCTAAAACTCCTGCTGAATCTCTTCTGTAGCAGTACTACTATATCTCCAGCAGGATGCAGTCCAGAGAATAGAAATGCGTTGTGTCGCCGTTTTATTTGCGCCAATGGCCCGATACACCCGTCTTCGGCGGAAAAAACCATCCTCTAATGCGTATTGCGTTTAGGCAAGCGCTACCAACTAGTTCCGTCAAAAGCACTATACAACACAAGTTGTTTTTAAAAAGTCACACACGATTAGTTTTTTTTTAAAGCCTCGAGAGGGGAACAAAGAATAGCAATACTGTTTGCCTTCCATGTATGTTTTAAGAAGCGACTAAGGAGGTTATATGGTGGAGTTGGCTGCCCCATCCTATATAAGGTCAAAATGATCCAGTGCCATTCTAAAGTCGGATTTGTTAGGTCAAAAGCGAAGATCTCGCATCAATATTGTGAACCATGACAAAACGCATTACGGACTACATCCTGCTAATCTGCAGGAGTTTGAGAACAAACGCAGAAACTCAATTATCCAGAGTGAGAACTAAGATGGAAAGCATCTATGTCTGGTTGACAAAATCTCAATGTCCTTTTTATCTCATGTTACGAGGGTTGATCATATCGTCCGTAATATCACTCCCTTAATATCCACTTGTGTTTCACTTCTTTGTCTCCCACTTGAATCATCCCTTGTCTCCCATTTCATCATATGTGTGTTTATATTCATTGTTAGTCAGCTATCGTCTGTCCTGATGATGGTTTCTTATTCAAAACGTCGTATGTCTTTGCGTCTATTCGCTAGTATGTAGTGTGTATACATATTGACAACATTTGTATCTAAATCCGTTTTTCTTATATTGCACTGTGTTGCCCCAGCCCTCGTATTTACAGCTGATGTATTGTTCCCGGCACTAGAGATTAATTCATATAGACCAGAAAAAAGCTTGTCATCTTTCCTCAAGGATTATAACTATCGTATATATTATGTGTCACATAATTCTTTTCTCCTTCTTCCTCGTTTTCCAGCAGGTCAGATGCTGATATGGATTCCATCAAAGAACTGTTCTATAGTTAGCATCTTCATTGCAGTAGTTAGACAGTGCAGTAGAGCTTTCCGCCAGAGCTGTTTCAGATAGATATCGTTTCCCCCTTGTGCTGTGATATAGTGGACAGTTTTGTAAAAGAATAGAAGCATTCAAAAACTAATTTTTATGTCGCAGATCTGGAAGAATCTTCGCCATAGTTTCATTTTTTTTTTGGGTGCAATTATCCCCCTTCCTTCAAATATAAAGCCTCAAACGTGGACCTAATGACATTTTGAAAACCACTGATCTTTATCTGCTTCTTCTTTTTATGCGTTCGTCCTCAAACTCCTGCATGTTATCAGGATGTAATCCGGAGAATGGAATGTGGAATGTCATGATTTATATCGTGGTTGCGATATCTGCGCCTTTCGATCTGATACACCCAACTTCAGCATGACTTCTGGATCACATGATCCTCTATTGAATAGGAGAACCAACTCCCCCCCCCCTCCCAAAAAACACCTTATTAGTCACATTTTACGATATGCATGGTAGGCAACAATAACATTACCAATAACTTTGCTTGATTTTCCACACCACATTGGCACCACTGATCTAAACCACATAGCACAGTCCACACCACGCTATGTTTGTGTTTTGGTTTTTCTTACTAATCCTACGTTGACATCTTAAGAGCAATCTTACTTTCGTGAACTGTGCTCACGAGATAGAAATAGGGCTCTGTTTACTGGAATAAAACTTGACTATTGTGTCTTAGATAGTCAAACTGACTAAACATAATGCTTCATTAATAAAATATAATTTAGTCACAGTAAACAGAGAACTTCCCACTTTATAGAAATGGTTCGTCACTTTATAAAAGGTGGTTTTTACGTTTGCAATGAAAGGGAGATAATAAGCACACTTGTCAACAGATTTGTTTTAATTAATTATTGTGTCAAAACAATGTTAAGAAATCTACTTCTGCTGTACTGTCACTTTAAACTTGCATTTAGCAAGTGTTTTTTTTTTAATTTTATGCATTTGTCTAAAGTTATAAAAAAAAATTATGAAACCCTCACACAGGTTGACACACTGTTTCCTGTATACAAAGACGAGATATTAGGATGATATCCCCTTATGTTGAGTGATGATTCTATAAACCACGGTGGTGAGTCCAATTGAGTAATATCAGATGCGTTTGAAAATTAAAAACACGTCACCATGACTCCAATATTGACTTTGTGATGACACAAACGTTTTGGATTATATACCTCACGATTATAGTTCCGGCACTAAGTCCCTAATACACACTCCTAAATTCGTGGTGGCTGGATTACCATAACGCGACCTCTGCTATTATTTTATGGTTAAAAACTCTGCCATAACCACATTGGCGTCCTTGTGTTATCTGTAGACAGAAAGGGGAGCAAAGAATTGAAGCAGTATTACCTTCCAATCATGCTGTAAGGCGACTAAGCAGGTCTTGGGCTTGCGTTGGTTGTTTCATCCCCAAAAGGGTCAAAGTGACGCAGAAGCTATGCTGAAGTAGAATGTGTCAGACCGAAAAGCGCAGATATGCTGCTAAGACGTAAGTTATGACACAATGCACTTCGTTCTTTGAACTACATAATGCTAATATTATGGAGTCTGAGAACGAACGCAGAAGAAGAGGAGAGAAATTGGACCATGTCCGTGTTTGATAGAAGCGCGCCTCACCATAAGGTTACCTTAAATAAAATTAATTATAATAATAACAAAATTTGTGTTATAAACAAGGGTCAGGTAATAACGAAACATGAGGATGACAAAACAGAGATTTATTGCACAACCATATTGTGATCAAAATTATTCCTTGATGACACACACACACACATAAATCTACATTTACACAACGGACTGCTTGATCATCATGTAATAATGAATACATACATACACACACACACTAAACTTTTGGTGCTTTTTTTTCTAGGAAAAACGGCGGATATACGGCGTTTACGATGTGGATGGTCAATACTTTAATATGAGTGGCCACCATCCCCCCCCCCCCTCATTTGACCGTAATACTTTGCACATCAATCAATAAACCAATAAGCCCGTAACCCTTCAGGGTCTTAGGGGTACCACATTTAATGCGTCAGCACACAGAGTCCTCCAACGAATTCTATCCTCAGCGATGCGGATGAGTGTGGAAATATTTTGCCCTGTCCATTCCTTGATGTTGTCTGTCGATGTCTTTATTTTCCCTCCTCTGCTTCTTCCACCCTCGACAGTTCCCTGCAGTATTGTTTTTTACAAGGAATCATGTCAAAAGACTTTGCACATAGTGAGTTTTGAAGGAAAAAAAACCACGCCTACGTATGAAACATTTTGAGTAATCAAATAGTTTTCTTATAGTTCTACAGTCATATTAATAAAACTGGTGGCGGTGTCGTTTGTTGTGTATTATTTGTAGCGTTAATTATGAGATTACGTTATGTAAAGGTTCAATCATTTTGTGTGTTGACAGTGTCAGGAGGAGGAGCAAAGAATCTTAACACTCTGATCTGGCATGCATGTCATAAGAGACTACTAATAGTTTGAGATTAGTATTGAGTATAAGAACGAGCAACAAAATGAACCACTCAAACCTTTCCATTAAAATATATATGGGCCTCACATCCTCCATCCATACAGACATAGATACAGACACACATACATACATACCGACATACATACACTAATATAATGCTTACTTTAACCTGGTTTATATAGTAAATCTCATAATTTATCCATGCCTTTATAAAGTTCAATATTTCTATTTCTTTCCTTGCTATTTTAATCTGTTGCTGCCTGGTGCCCAAAAAGCCTTTGTTGTTTTAGTGAAGTCTCCAAGCTGTCATGAAAGGAAACAGGGCATATTAGTTGATCATCTTTTCTATCTCTATTGTAAATAGGAATTCCTTGGGAAATTAGAGACTTTGCAGCTTGGAAGGCTTCCTGATTGTACTTTCCGGGATATGATCGCCTATTTCATCATCATCATTAAGTGTCGTCTCCGCAACGAAGGTTGTCTGCAACGTATCTCCAACATATCCTGTCTCTTGTCTTGGTGGTGCACTCTGCTAGACTGTAACCTGTCCATCGTGTGATGTTACTCTCCCACTTACCTCCCACTTATCGCCTATCTACAAACAACTGTATAGTGACTTAATTGCTTTATTGGCACCATTTAAATTTAGGCCCATGTTTCGTTCTTGCGATATCAGGCTCAGTTCATTTTCAATTTTCATTTTCTCGCTAATAAGATTTATAATGTTAACACGGCATTTGTAGAGCGAAGTATCCGTTCCATATTAACGCAGGTAAGTTCTTGCAGATTAATTTCCATTTCAAAAGTTTTTAATGATTGATTTTTGTGTGAAATTTTATAGACTTTGTGAAACACCTTTTTAGTTGTTTCTTTTTGGAGTGATTGAAATTTTAGGGATACCGTTTCAAGTGTCTTTTTCTTCGTGTCTTCTAATATTGTTATGAGTATGTGGCCATCGTTTGCTTTATGTTTCAATATTTTTATTTGTTAAGATGTTAACTGTTGTTTCCCGAGTTTTGATCAAATAATTTACTTCACTGTTTGCCCATTCCTTTTAAATCTTAGATCCCATTTTAGCCTCCGTTCCGAGTGTTTGAATTTTGCTACAACCACTGTAACATATTTTACCATCCTTTGTTAGTAACCAAACGTTTCTTTCCCAGAAATCACTTGTTTGTTCCATTGTTCAAAAGGACGGCCAACTATTTTCCACTTGTTCATTCGTCTTAGTAGAACATGAAGATGCTGCATGGAGTTGTGCGAAGGTAAACGTTCAAGTGGAGGGCAGAAAAAGCGCTTCAAAGATCACCTAAAAAGCTCTCTCAAGAACTGCAGCATCGATCCTAGCTCCTGGGAGACTACAGCACTTGATCGCTCAGCCTGGCACACCCATATCACTGCTGGCATCACGAAATTTGAAAAAGAAAGAACACTGCGGACAATCCACAAGCGCAAGAAGCGGAAGGACAAATCCGTAAATTCTCCTACCCCGAACCTTCAGCACTCCTGCATGCACTGCAATAGAACTTTCCGTGCACGAATCGGATTCATCGGGTATCTACGAACTCACAAACTAAATTAGTTAATCACCAATTTTAATTATTGTATATATTTTTTTTTCATCGCATTTGATGTTTTTTCATGACACGCTCATCTTCGCTTGCGAAGGAGGAACACCATTTAATGTTTTTTCATGGAAGCTCATCTTCGCTTGCGAAGGAGGAACACCATCATCTATATGATGTGACCTTTTTGTGCCTCGCATCGTAAGTGGTAGAAGAGTTCTCTGGAGTTGGCCTCCTTGTGTGCTGTTTGTAGGCTTGTTCCTGTAGCCTCTTTGATTTCTGTGGTCCATCTTTTACATGGTCTTCCTCTGGCTTTATAGCCATGGCGTCTATGTATGGCGCAGAAACATGGTCAGTAAACAAACAATTAGAAGAGAGAATTGATGCCTTTGAGATGTGGATATATAAAATAATAGGGAGAACTTCATGAAAGGAGAAAAAAACTAACAAAGAGGTTCTAACAACATTTAATATGAAGAAAGAATTATTAAAAGAAATAAAGATCAAGCAAATAAAATATTTTATTTACTTACTGGTAGGTAAAGTCGAAGGGAATCGAGCAAGAAGTTGGCAGAGATACAAGTTGGAGAGTAACATCACAAGATGGACAGGTTACAGTCTAGCAGAGTGCACCACCAAGACAAGAGACGGGATGTTGGAGATCTGTTACAGCCAACCTTCGTTGCGAAGACGGTACTTGATGATATCTATATGTCATGGCTCTTTGTGGCATCCTATGTGTTGGTAGTCTGGACATGTGTGAAAAATACTTAATCTGTTCTCTTGATATATTCTAATACTGGTATTGTTTTGGTTATTTGATGTTAGCATTTCTAATTCTACCTCTTAATGACACTCCAACTATTCTTCATAGCCACACCATTTCTACTGTTACTAGTTTTCTTTTTTTCTTGTGCTGTCATTGTCTAAGTTTCCTATTTTTTTCTAGGAACCACGTCATTCTTTTGTTTACGAGGCGTTCCATCCTTTTGCACAAATAGCTGGTCAGACTTATTGGGCGATAACAGTCCACCTTGTCTTTTGGTTTGCCTTTCTTGCGAATGGGTATCGTTATGGCGGTTTTCCACACCAGTAGCACTGGGCCTCTATCCAATAACTGTTGAAAAATTGTATTAGTTTCTTCTTTGTTTGTGGTCCAATGTGAATTATCAGTTCGTTTGGTATGTCGTTTGGGCAGGTGATTTCCTAAGTTTTAATACTGCTAATTCTTCATTTAGTTCATTGATTGTTAATGAACAATTGATGCCCCATTTCATTCATGACATCTTGCTTATCTTTGCTGAATTCTTTTTCAATATTCCGTAGTTCTTTTCTTACTTCTTTCCTCCTATTTTCATCGACTTTATGGTAGGCAGTACTTTGGTAATGTTGTATAAAATTATTTGTAGCCTACTTTCCTGTGAGTACATCTCCGTCATTCTCTATAGCCACTGGTATTGTTTTGTTATCTTCGTTGTTGAACATGTTTGTTATTTTCCATAGTTTTCTTCCCTCTTTGTCGAAGTTTAAATTAACTGTTTTTTTTCTTCACACCAGCGAAAACGCCTGAGGCAGTTTTTAGTGATATGTTGTTTTCTGTGGGTGGGCTTCTTTTCTGCTACGTCTCTCGTCTTTGACACTTCTTTCTCCGACCCATCGAGTTTATCAGACCAGTACGGCTTGTAATTTTTTTAGCACCTCTTGGTATAGTTTGCTTGGCTGCTTGAACAAGTGCAGAAGTCAGAAGTTGTGCAGTTTTATTTACATTTTTAATCCTTGGTTTTAGGGTTTTTGTGAATTTGTCTGTCAGTCCAAGATACTTACTCCAGTTTACGTTCTTGAAGTTCTATCTATGTGTGACTGTGGAGCAAGCAGGGGTGTGGTTAATATCAATGATGAGTTTTATGGGGCGATGGTCACTTCCACCAAGCTGCTACAGCACTTCCCTTTATGTTATTTTAGCTAAAGCGTCTGTTGCAAAAGCTAGGTCTGTGGTTGACGTGGTGTGCCATCTTCTAGAATAGAAAGTTGGCTGGTCTTCGGGATCATTAAGCAGTTGAAGTTTCATCCCACACTGCCATTCTTCCACTTCTTCTCCTCTAGTATCCTGTTCTGTATATTCCCAGCTCTGTGAGTTGCTATTAAAGTCACCAATCACAAGACGGTTATCTTTTTTCCGTGTTAAGTGTGTGCAGAGATTGGCTCTTATCTTGTGTACAGTAACAGCTAAATACTGTAGCCTCTTTAGTTGGAAGGGTTAAGCAGGTTCCATTTATTTCAGCCTGTTCTTCGGTGTTTACTCGGATTTCTGAGGCAACGATATTGTTTTTGACCAGTATAAGTACTCCTCATTTGTGTCTTTTTTTTCTCTATCATTCCGAAATTTTTGGTATCCTCGGATGTTGAATCTATTTTTGTTTGTGGGGCGTGTTTCCTGTATGCATGTTATATCAATTTCCTCTATGTGTAATCGGTTTGCAAGTGCAGTCTTTTTATTGTAGACACCTTCGGCATTCCACATTTTTTCAAGTATTTACTCTTGTCCTTGGATCTGCATTATGATCTTTATGTGTATTTTTTGAACCAGTGGTTATTTTCCTCTGATCTCTTTTCCTGGCTCCACAAATTGAGACAGAGGTTCCACCAGTCGCTGAGTGTGGACTCCTTCGAGGCTTAGAGCCCTGCACTTCATCCGTCCGACGGGATTCCACAGATTAAGCACCAAAACGATTTGTCTGCAGCCTTTTATTTGACATATGAAGTCATTGCGTGCCACTGTGGTTTTCAGCATTGGCAGTCATGCCCTGACTGGACTATTTTGTACCTTTCGGTCCAGTGTCTCCGTCTTCCGTCTTACTTTTGGGTCAAGATGTGTTTCCCTAGCCCTTACTAATCCAAGGTACCATTCAATTGTACCCTGGCTCTTCTATTATGCAGATATGCTTTTACCCATTTGTACATTTTTTAGTTAAACCTGCAATTTTGCAATACCTTTAGGAGTCCTTCTTTTCAAATGCTTTCCGGTAGTCTATCCATGCAGCTAGTACTAGTTTCTTATCTTGGAAGGCGTCCTCAATCTCTTGAGAGTGGTAGGTTGCCTGATCTTTTGTAGAGTAGCACTGTCTGAAGCCTACTTGCTTCGATAGAAAGTTTTCAATTTTAAGGTACCACTGCAACCTAAGATTGATAATGCGTTTCAATGTTTTACATAGACAGCTTGTAAGGCTGACGGGCCTGTAATTGAAGACTGCATTGCCATCTTTTCCTGCTGTGAGGAGTGGTATCATTATGCTTGCGAAACATTACCTGTGATCCAGCTTGTGTTGAATATCTGCAGTAGCTTTGTTCTTGCTGCAGTTCCCATGTTTTTTAATCATTTCATCAGCTCCAGGGGACTTTTTATTTTCAATTTGGATATTGCATGATCCAGTTCTTTCAATGTGATTGGTGCATCCATGATTGCAAGTATAGGTTCGTCTTGTCCAATGTTTTGCTGGTTCTCTCAAACCTCCTGGTGTTTGTCTGGGCTAACTTGGACGTTGTTGAATTCTGCAAAGTAATCAGATGCATGTTTACCTTTAAAATGTTTATATCTTTATAATGTGTGATCCTTGTATCTCTCCCTGTACCTTCATCATTTAATTATTTTAAGTTTCCATAATTTCCTAGTATTTCTTTCAAGGTTCAGCGATCCTTTTTTTTCTTTCCACTGCTCAATAACTTGTATTTGTTGTGATGTTCTTGGCTAGGTCTTTTCTCTGTCTGCTGTCTAAATGTTTCCATTTCATTTGTCAACTTCTCCAGTTCATCATTCCAATAGGGTTTGTAGTTTGTGCGTACTCCTCTGGGTATGGTTTTACTAGCAGCATGTAGTATACATCTATTAAATTAACTCACTACTCTATTGCTGTCTTTGTCCACGTGTATGTCCATAGCTAGAACAGTGCTTAAATTTATTGTACATTTTCTAGTCTGCCTTCTTATAGTTCCACTTAGTGAGTGTACTTCTGTCCCTAATACAATGATTGTGGATTTCTAGAAATACTTGTCTGTGGTCATTACCCCCAAGCTGCTTTCCAACGACTCGTGTGATGTTACATTCAAGGCCTAGTGAGTGGAATTCCAAGTCTGGTGTAGAGGTGGGGAACCATTCTCTCGAGTAGAATATTGGTGAGTCTGCTTGCTGATTAATAAGTATGAGATTATTTTCATCCTGCCAGCTCTCAAGTTCCGCACCTCTCTTGATCGTAGCCACAACTCTGAGAATGGCTGTTGAAGTCACCACACACTATAAGTCTCTCTTTTTCTGGGATTGTGTCTAGTGCCAATGGTCTATCATTTGGGCAGTAGTAGTTTGAGAGATGGAATTATGTACTGTCTGTTTTTAGGTGGAACATCTGGTATTCTGCCCCCCCCCTCCATATAAGATTCCAGCTAACATACATTGATATTGTTTTTAACAAGTGTCAGAAGAATTCCGCCCTTTTGTCTGTCCTTTTGGTCTGATCGGTAGCACTGGTAGCCTCGGATTTTAAAGGCTATATCGCTGCTCAGGTGTGTTTATTGAATAATAGCATTTGTTCATCAAATAGGATATTTGAAGCTCCTATTTTTACTGTATCCATCTCTTTTGATGTTGACACCCTCAGCATTCCATTGACTGGTTGCCTCCGTCTTCAGCTTACTTGGGAGCTGTCCGAGTGAGAATGTCCGACCAGTCTTAGTTTCCAGCCTCTGATGCTGAACTAAACCCCAATACCACTTCAAGGTGCTGGCCTCGATGACGACTGGTTTTACTAAAAGTAGTCATTAAAAACCTCACAATAATTAGGAAATTCGTTGCTTTTCTTTTATTGTAACCCCGTTCCTTACCCAAGATGCATCTATAATTCTGAATTGATAACGAATCTATTCGGGATTGAGAAACGTTGATATTAAATGTGTCTGACGAAAAAAAAGGCCTCTGTGTGGTAGACTGCACCGTAGGCCCTATGTTTCATTGGTGAGCAACGGAACCTGGAGCTTACGTACCTTTCGCAATCTTCTATGGGTGCGTGCTGGTTTCTAGGACGTCGGTTCATAACAACAATCAATACAAGATGTGTGTGTGCTTGTGTGTATGTTTATGTATATAGTGCTTTTTTCTACAAAAAATAGTTGAGTATACGGTGTTTACTTTAAAAAAAAATATTTCATAGTTTTAACGTTACCCCCCCCCCCCGGTTTTTTACCCTCGATACACACACGCAATTTATTATTTTGTAAACGGTTATAAAAATGTTCATATTTGAGTCATACACGAAAAGACGTTCACTGTTACCAAGGAAATCATTTTTCTTTCACAGCTCAAATGTTGTGGAAACAAAGTTCTAAATTATATAATCTAAATTCTATAAGATATAATACAAGTCTCGGCACAACTAACTTCACAATAGAGACTACTTTCCATTTTTGCATTCACAGAAGTTCAGAATGCATGCTCCGAAGAAGGAAGTTCTAAAACAATAGCACTTCACCACAATCACACAATGACACATAGGGGCTATCTAGGATGATAAGACTGAGCATGGGGGTAGGGGGGAAGAGGGCGTATACTTTGATTCGCCAGTCAATGAAGAGCAAGGGGAAAGTTCGATCAACAAAGATAAATGATGTTTGCGACCTGTGCGATGAATTAATTATTTCTGGTAAAGGCTAATCGGAAACTATATAAACTAACTGGTTTCGTTTGAAAATGTGTGAGAACATTTTGTTGTGCATAAGGATCCCAGTAGCGTAGTTGATAGTGATCTTGTTTACAATCACCGAGCTACATCATGCTAGGTTCGAAACCACGCCCTTGCCCCCACCCCCCATTAATTCCTGGATGTGATTTCTCGTCTGACACAAGACCGCTACGTCAGTCGGCACATCTGTAGTTGTAACATGACGCATGAGTAACATATATGAAGGAAAAAGATATCTATACTTAGCTTTGCCATGTAAACTTGAGAACGTCAATAGTGCCGTTCATACTTGTCGCATTTTGTTGCGAATGTGTTCCTGATAAAGGCCATTTGGTCAAAACGTCAAGGTGTGAGCATTATTAAGTGTGTTTCCTGTTATGAGTAAAACTGCATTTCCCTGTTCCATGTTTCGCCTGTACGTTTTCAGTTTTGCTTGAGTAAGTACATATATATTATAGCAATTGAGCAAGTGCGGTAGGCGACGCTAGTTTTTGGTCAGCCCCTGACTAGGCAGCTAAGCACTAGTGTGAAACCTGTGAACTATAACGCTTATTCATAGCTCAGTTTACCTTTCACTAGTACGTCACTTTATCATTGTATGATGATTTTATATGTTAGAAATTAAGAACGCATAAAAGGGGCATTTAAAACGCATCGAAGAACTATAGCTTGAACAGAGTAATAAAATTCAGAACTGTTGAAAATACAAGCAGACATAGGTATATGCTGCTACTCGTTATGATCAACCTCATCATCATCAGGTGCCATGCCGGGTGGCGTAGGCGGTCATGGCTCTCCACAGCTCTCTGTCCACAGTATTATGTATCAAAGTCGTTGTTGTTTCTTTGCCGTGCCAGGTTGTCAAACTGTCTAATATTTTCTCACGTTGTCGCCCTCTGTCTCTGGTGCCTTCAATCTTGCCTGTTGTGATTATGTTCTCTAAACCTGCCTGTCTCATGAAGTGGCCAAAAAAAGAAGATTGCCTTTTTCTTATATTGTTCTATATAAGAACAATGATCAACCTAGAAATTGATAATAAAGTAGACCGTTACCGTCGACATATATAAGACAAGTTAGCTAATTGGAAAATACCCTAAAATAATTCACTTTATTTTTCCCCCGTGATTTTCATTTTCCTTCGACATAAAGTACAAACATTATGATCAATTGCAGTGTGTTCGAATACGAAAAGCGTGGTGACGCAAGATGCGAGTCGGCGCCATTTGAGCGGACCTGATTCAAATCCCGTTTGTTGCCTAATAATATAGCTTCTATAAAAAGAAATGTGAAACAGATCATGTCTTTTTATCGTAGTTCTTATGGGTTAAAGGGATTTGCACATAATTAAGCAGGGTGGATCTCTGAATTCTAGACAGTTGTTGACAAGAGGTAGGGGTAATGGCAAACAATTGTACCATAATTTATGGACATCTCCTACGCTTATAAGTCATGGAAGGAACTACGGTATTTGTGTTACGTACATGTGTGTTCCCAGTGGCGACCTACGCCACGAAACTTGAACAATAAATAAAACTACAGCCAAGATAATAGAGGCTTTAGAAATGAAGTGCTATAGAAGAATCTACATCATGAACAGCTAGAAAGACCAACCAAGACGTGCTAAGCAAAATCGACGTTCAAGAGGACTGGCTTTTAAACATCATATTAATTAAGAAGAAAGGTGTTTCGGCTATGTGAAAAGACACGATGGAGTGGAAAGAGTGTAATTGGAGGAGGGAGATAGAAGGCAGCAGAGGCAAAAGGTCGACAGAGACATCGCTGGACAAGGGGTATTCAATGATGCATACTCATGTCACTAGAGGAGGCGAGACAATTTGCCAGAGACCGCAAGGATTTCAGGAGGTTCATAAGGAAGACTACGCTCTGAAAAGAATACGCACGGCCTGATATAACCAAAATAGTCTTATGTCTTAGGTTGAAAAGGCCGTGCCTAGTTAAGTGGCCTTAATCCCCCATTTAACAAACAAAAAGAATACGTCAAATAACAAACACACATGGGAGCTGCAAACAAAAGTTATAGACAAACATATGAGAGGTTTGTTGAAGATCTGTACTCTGCACATAATTTAAAGACAATAGAGTAAAATAAGACACATAATAATTTTTTATAATATTACAATATGCTCCGTTATGACAATTAAAATTTTAAAGTAATTAAATGTTTTTAATGAGTGCTGGATGAAAACAAAATGACAATAAGGTACCAGTATGGCAGTGTAATTCGGCATTTAAGATAATACTTGATTATCAATGGTCCAGGCAAAAAAACACATTTATTTTAAAAGCTGCTAAAATGACTTATCAAAAAATAAATATTTTTGTGTAATTACAGTCAGAATGGAATCAAGAAGATGTTATTTTGGCTAAAATAAGTAGTTGAATATTTTAAAATGTCCAAGTTTTACTGCCTCTAACCGCGAGACCGCCATCTTGTTTATTTTTGTTCACATCCCGGCGCCAGTAGACGCAAATTTCAGAGAGATTTCTATACTAGTATTATAGCAGTTTGCCCCGTCAGAGGGGTCGAATCTGCAGACATTGGGCGAATTGCTAGTAAGCACGTAAAGGTGGCCGTCTCGCAGAGAAGTCTACAGACTCCCGGGCGAGTAAAACATACGCCTACGGTCACATCACAGGCTAATGATATGAACAACACTAACAACAAGATGATGAACCATGTGAACAACATTGATGAAATGAAAACAGAAGCTGTGGAGATGGACTCAGATCATGATGGTGCGTATGATGATAGTATGATATAATGATACATTATTTTTTAGGTCTATGTATTGTTTATTCCCAAATTCACGATAATACGTTGTAATTTGCTTCTTTTAACAACCATGCAGGGGCAAGCACATGAATATGTGATTCACTGGTTGTCATCCAGCAGTTGAGTAGGCCTAGTAAATTTAATTTTAACTTTAAGACTCCCAGAGTTGAGACTATCATCATTTATTCATTATCATCATTGTGGGTGTATCAGATTGTATCGCCCTCCTCGAATACGGAACATTTAGTAGTTATACTATACTATAGTGTCTATATAGTATAATAGTATATATAACTATAGTATAGTTATAGTAAAAATATTTTTAGGTAGGCCAAGGGGAAGCCAGGTACTATTGTCTATTAGTATTACTATTATTAATTAGGCTTAGGTTAATTAAGTATTAGTTTATAATTTTATTGATTATCCTCCTCTCACACTGGACATGTCCATAGGTGCTCAGATCTCCACTTCAGTAAATCTCTCAGGATATAGCGGCTGATGATTCCTGTTCTATGGTTCACTGCTCCACAAGAGCAATGAGTATGTCAGCTCGGTCCATAGGCTGACCATCTTTTATGAATTATGGTGATGAGGATAGTTAATTAGTCGGCCCGTTCATTTCCCTCCACGCCCGCATATTTGGGGACAAAGATACGGGTTAGTTTCCGTAGTGATGCCCACATTTTAGCTCTCTCAATGACTCCACCATCCCCTACATACATAACCTGTTTTGACTTTCTAAATCATATTCATTGAGTATTTAGCATAAGGCAATAAATATCCTGTGATCAGGGTTCAATTTTTTTTTATAGAAACTTTGAGAATAAATGCATCTAAGTTCATATTAAAGGTGTATAATTTGGGACAGAATATCTTTGCTACACATGGTGGTCATGGACTCTGACCGATATTTTATCTTTTATTGAAGTAATAATTTAATGCTTCTAGTTAACTTGAAACCATTATAACCCTTTGAAATTAGTGAAGAGTGCTGAACATTGGTTTGCCACTAGATTTATTAAGATTTATTAACCATTTTTCTTTTTATATATGTAGCTTTTAAGAGTGTGACATAGCTGAAAACAGCAGTTAATTTTAATAAACAGAAACATTTGTTCTAATTATGCAAATTCACTGTCATTATGAATATTAGTTCTACAAGCATCTGAAAATCACAGCTATGTGATCATCAGATATGCCTTCACGAACACAAAAATGTATAATTTGTATGTTGTTTTATTGAATATAACTAAGATTATTCAGAAATTAGTATCAACTCAGCTATAGGTCCTATAAAGTCAATAGGTCCTATAAAAAAACTCACTGGAATGACCATCCCATGTCCAACCTGTCCAAGGACCTTCAGGGCCACAATAGGGCTATCAGTCACATATGAAGTCCTAGACAAGCATACATGTCAACTTAATTTGTCATAAATTTGTATTTGTAAAATTTAAATCTGTATTCTTATACATATGTCAGTGTTAGTAATAATTACTGAAATTTAACCCATGACTTCCACCCCATACTTAAAAAATGTATATTCTTTTGCCATAAATTTGTATCAATACGGAAAATCCATACTAGTTAACATGTATGGACAAGGTCATACCTCTGAGTTTCCTAAACTGGATGTAACAAATGGTCATCACCACTTAAAATGAATGAATAAAAAAAAAACAGTGTGTAGGAGGCGACTAAGAAGGTTTTAGTGGTGGACATTGCTGTAGATATGTCATTAGTGGGGGAGAAGGCCGCCCGATCAGTTACCCTTTTTAAAAAAATAAAGGTCATTTGCCAATTTTTGTGAATAATTCCTTTGTGTTTATGTTTTTTGTGTTCCTTTTAAAAAAATATTTTTTTTAGAGTAGAAAATTGATAAAGGAGTAGTTGTATGTGTCTTTTAGCTAAATTCCAGGTACTAAGATTCATATTCTGATTTACTAAGGGTTTTCTTATTTGCGGACTTGGTAGTCAGAGTTGCCATTCCATTCCAAGATGATGATGTTCCTCCTTTGCAAGCGAAGATGAGCAAGGCATGAAAAACAATAAATGTGATGAACAAGTCCATTACATAGAGGGTCAAAGTGACCTATATGGCATGCTGAAAGAGGATGTATCATCCAGAAAGGTGCAAATATCACAGCCAAGCAGTAAACCATATTACAATGTATTTCACATACACAGAAGATCTTAGACCCATTTTGTAATCACACACAGTTTGGGTAATGATTTTCGCTTGCTGCTTGCTATCCACCATGACAACCACTGACCTACTTTCTTGGGTAGGTGTGGTTAGCATGTTAGATATGTACCATATTTCATAATGTGCTGTTGTTCACCAGAATGGGGCAACACTAAGTTCAGAACCACCAGTTCCTCTACACCAAGGAGCTGTTGCCATTCGGACGTGATGCTGAGAATGTTATTATTCTAAGATGTGCATAAATCTTTCTTCACATTCAACATGCTCTATGATATCAAAACTTATTTACTTGTTTACTGGTTGCATTATAAATACCGGTAGTTGCTTTTCAGATCCACAGGCAAACATTCCACAAATTTCAAAGCAGAAATGGAAGCCATAATAGAGGCAGCCAAAATGCTCATGAATTGCTCGCAGAGTCACAACAGACATGTAGTATTTCTAACGGATGCAAAATCAGTATTGCAAGCATTAAAAGATCCAAAGAACACGAGCATGAATTAACTTACGGCCTGCTTACTACAACTCAGCAGTACCACCAAAGAAACAGTACTGCAGTGGATCCCAGGTCACTGTGGCATACCTGGAAATGAAAACGCTGATCTCCTGGCAAGGAAAGGGGGATCACTGGAACAAATAGAAAATGATAATCGTACTATGAAAGTAAGACCATGTTAAAAGCAGAATATAAGAAAAAGTGGAAGCAAATGCACCCAACTGCAGAACCAAATGACCCCTACCACCAAATGTCACGCAAGGAACAAACCATCATTTTCAGACTACGAACTGGTCACAACAGACTGAGAAGTCACATGTTCCGAAAGCTGAAGATTGGTGAAACAGACCTGTGCAACTGTGGACTGAGCCCAGAGACTGCAGAACACATTCTTCATGCCTGTCAACTCTACCAAGAAGAGAGGGAGAAAATATGGCCTACTGAGACGGCACTGCTTCCAGACTTGAGGGGTTCCATGGATGACCTGAAGCGAATCACACAATTCATTGAAGCTATTGGTGCTGTAACCTGATATCTGACTGAAGAACGATGAAGAAGATAAAATATGGCCTGCGATCCAAATCATGCCAACCATGTCATTTTGTTGGCCAGCCAGACTAATTTTTGGTTTTTGTCTGGAACATGTGCCTACCTATTTGATTATTTTCTTTGGCTATGTTCATCAGTTTATGTTTATTATTTATTAACTTAAATATACATTTATTTATGGTTAATGTTAGTTATGGAAAACAGTTCTCCTAGCCATTAAAAAAAAATAATTTAAATTAATTATTGATTCATTATTGAAATAATATTTAGAAGGTAGACAACTTTTCCAGGCAAGGAACAAAATTACTATATGCATTGACTGGCCCCTGAGCTTACAAAATATAAATTCACAAGCTTTCTCAGCCAAGCTGTAAATGAAGTTGAAAAACATTGATAAAGAGGAAATGATTACATCGAACCTTTAATGTTGGAAATTGAACAGTGTTCATAAAAGTAAACTTGTGGAGATATTGTAATTCTGCACGTAGTGTTGGTTTAAATGAAAGGTAAAAGTGTTCATTTTGAATCTTTTTAAAAGTTTGTTCAGTCGACAGCGACAAGATTTCCAAAATATTATTTTTGAGCAATGCCGAAAGGAATAAAAAAAAAAAAGAAGCACTGTAATCTTCCATGAATTTGTTAGAGATGACAAGGAGTTTTTAATGTGAATTTGACTACATCTTGTAGAAAGTCAGTAACTAAAAAAAATGCATTGCTGAAATTAAATTTCAGACAGAAAATTGCTGGTTTTGCATGCAGAAAAGCTGTAAACCATGTCACAGTGCATTCCATTTTGTGAATAACCTGGTGCCTAGCTGAGTTTTAGAATGAATGCAGAAGATATTGGAGATGAAAGTTGTTCAACAAATTTTAATTTCTTCCTTAGGTAATAACTGTCACAATGGAAATGAGTCTCAAGCTGCATTAAATGGAGAAGTGAAACAACCTTTATCCACTGATGAGGAAATGGAAGAAGGTAATATTTCTGTCTGCCTATTGCAGTTATGAACACATTTTTTAAATGTCATATTTATGTACGAGGCGTGTTCAAATGAAAACGGGACTTGTTACACCACGCGTGATAGAGCGCACTGATATTGATGACATTTTGCACTAGTAATGAGTATCCAATAATTTACATACGGTCACGTGTTCATCTTCCCAGCATGCATATGTGCTGCAGAAGACTGTTAACAATATGGCGGGTGTGATTCCGAACCCGTCCAAAGTGAATCAGCGTGCTGTGATCCAGTTTCTTTCATTTGAAGGATGTCAAGCAGTAGACATTCATCGGAGAATGAAGGCAGCATATGGTGACAAATGTTTGTCGAGGACCAGAGTGATGGAGTGGGTGCGTATGTTTAAAGACGGACGTGAGTTAACGGCAGATCTTGCACGGCCAGGTCAGGCGCATATTGTTGCAACAGAAGAAGCCATAGCCGTGCTTGATAAAGCAGTACTGACTGACCGTCGTCGGAGCATTCGTTCGCTTGCAGAAGAATTCCATATGTCAATTGGGACAGCCCACATGGTTGTTCGGAAGAAATTGAACTATCGGAAGGTGTGTTCACAGTGGGTCCCACGGATGTTGACTGACCACCATAAGGAAGAACGGATGGGGTGGAGTTTGAACCACCTGATGCGTTACAGGGCAGAGGGTGATGCATTTCTGTTGAGCATTGTGGCAGGTGATGAATCGTGGTGCCACCACTATGAACCGAGCAGCAAAATTGACAGCATGCAATGGAAACATCCAGGTTCACCAAAACCCAAAAAATTCAAGACACAGGTTTCTGCTGGGAAGGTTATGGTGACTGCATTTTTTGACCATGAAGGGCTTTTGTTGACTGATTTTAAGGAACCTGGTGTCAACATCAATGCCGCCCATTATAAAGACACTTTAGACAAGCTGCATAAGGCCATCAAGGCTAAGCGACCAGGCAGACTTTCTCAAGGTGTGATTCTTCTCCACGACAACGCTCGTCCGCACGTCGCAAAAATTGTGCAGGAAACATTGGCAGAGAAGAATTGGGAAGTTCTTCATCACCCAGCCTATAGTCCCGATTTATCCCCGTGTGATTTCCATTTGTTCGGACCGTTGAAGAAAGCACTAAAGGGACAGCGATTCAACAGCGACGCAGACGTGAAGACTGCGGTGACCACATGGTTCAGAGAACAGCCACGCAACTTTTTCTCGGACGGCATTCGACGTCTACCTAAACAGTGGGATGCTTGCCTAAATGCATACGGAGATTTTTTCTGATGAACCCAGGTGCATTCTTATTCACAAGTGGTTGCTTTGTTCAATTCCGTTGAAAATATTAAATTGCGTATGATACTTTTTAAATAAATCCACAAGTCCCGTTTTCATTTGAACACGCCTCGTACTTGCCAACTTGTACGGTTTTTCTGCATTTTGTATTTTGTTTTCCCCATTATCATTCATATATGGTGTACATACATTGTTGTACTATTGTAGTTCATAGTGCCTGTCACTTTCTTAGTAGTTCAGATGATGATTCTAGGCAAAATATATGGTGTGCTCTCCTAACAAATTGGTGAACATGTTATCAGTGGCAAGCAGTATATACATTCTCAAGCTGAGAAAACTTTTCCACACAAGTAAGCAGACTGGTTATCTTTCCACCACAGAGAGGTGACATGACTTTGTATGATGTTCGTATAGTACTTTTTGGTGTAAAAATTCTTTAGCATGACCTGGTTTCGATAAAGGCCTGTCTCTCACAAGGATTTAAAATTAGTGTTACCAGGTATTTCATTGCTTTTCTCTTCAGCAGGCAGCAAGTTGGAGCTCATATTGTTAAGTTCCTAAAGGGATAGGCATTGCTCTCATGTAATCTCAATAATTCTTATTCAGGTTATTGTGAACCCTACTTTGTTTTAAATGTTTTTATGTTGCTGGCTCCCGAGAGGGAAGCAAAGAATAGCAACACTGTTTACCTTCCTCCATGTCTGTCATAAGAGGCGACTAAACAAGGTTATGAGGTGGAGTTAGCTGTCCTATAGGGTCAAATATAGTCCCAATATATTTGATCCAATATAGGGTCAGTGACCCACATCCATGCTAGTCAGATGTGTCAGGCCGAAAGGTGTAGATATCACAGCAGTGCTGTAAATAATGACACGAAGCATTCCATACTCTGGACTACATCCTGCTAATCTGCAGGAGTTTGACAGTGAACGCAGAAGAAAAAATGTTGGGAAATTTCCCATCCTTAAAATATAACATTTGGGTGACAAATGGAAACTGGACACAGCACAGTACCTTAAAATAACTCAATGCTAAGCATAAAGGCATAATCTATATGTTTAAACACCTTCTATGACATAAAAGACCATTTCTCATCTAGACTTAATTGCAATTTTGTTTTATTATTCTTTTACAAGAAATCATGCTACCGTGATTAATTCTATGGACATAAAAGTATATATTTTTATTATGTACTTTCCTTTTAAGCAGGCATACAAATTCATAATATATTGTAATGCAAAATGAAATATAACGCAACAATGGCCTTTTATTACAACAGAGAATACAAAATAGAACAAAAGTAGTTGTATTCTATTCTGCGGGCCAGTATTCTTTTAATTCACTTACAATGTCATCAAATGGACTCTTCTCAGCCACTAACAGTGTTCTGCATCTGAATAGAACTAGGTAACTTTTTACGTGTTGTCTAGACATCCCACAGTGTTTCTTGTTTCTCCATTTTACGATGCTCCACAGTTGCTCCTTATGTTGCACACTAATGAACGGGGAGTATTCCACTATCTTGTAGCAGAGATGCAGCCTCATCTATGCACAGAATGCTTATAATATTCATGGTTACTATTGCTTTATCAATATAAATTGATGTAATGTTTACATGTGGCAATCAAGTCTGGGACACACTGCCTTCTTTCCAGTAGGAGGTGACAAAGGAAAGTTGGCGGATAGGGTGGCAACCTGTCACATTTGAAAAAGTCATCATTGTCTCTGCATGTCTTGTCTCGATTTATGAAAAATGCATCCCAACACAGCTGATGTATGGTGAGCTCCTCAAGGAAAAAAACGTTAAGGGCTGGTGGACAGGCTTCAAGGACTCTCTCAGTGTGTCTCTAAAGAGCTTCAACATTGATGCTACATCCTAGGAGTCTGTTGCTTTCAGTCACCTAGTGTGGGGCAGCAACACTAGCACAGCTGCTTACTTCACAGAGAAGCATCAAATCTCATAGGCATGGAGAAATTGTGCTGTCCAAAAAGACAGAACAACAAACGCACTGACATCCAATTCTGTTCGTGTCCCAAATGTGACAGGAAATTCTATGCCAGGATTGGACTTTTCAGTCATCTCTGCACCACACGACAGAGATGCAACAATGCATGTCTGAAACTTATCCTCATCTGCGATTTACAGCTATTACCATTGTCTGATAATTTACTCATGTGGCCAATCCATATCTCTATACAATTTTAGCTGTCTTCTAACGTGTGTATTCTCTTACCAAACAAGTTTACGCCATTTCACCACTGCCAAAAGTGGAACATAACAACCTGTAAGTTTGTTCATTTGCTGCTGGACAAATATATTAATCCAGCAGCAAATAAACAAATGTCCAGGTCATCAAGAATCACTTTTGGCAGTGATGAAATGGCATAAACTTGTTTGGTTTGGACATGTAACAAGACATGACTTTCTAAAATTATTTTCCAAAGAACACTTGACAGTGGGAAGGAGGAGAGGAGCATGGATAAAATCAAGAAATAATCTAAACATGATTTTTCTACGCTTCTCCAAATGGCTGAGGATTGAGTTTTTGTACAAGCTTTTTGTGCTAATGTATCCAGTGTGACACCCCAACAACCCTGATGGTCCTATTATTATTCTTGTCACTATTAATATGGACATTAGATTGAATCATAGACACCACACAAATTGTACAGATATGTACTTTTTCAGGTAATCCAAACACCTATATCTTAAAATACAAATAGTTTTAATAGTTCATACTGCAGAAGACGGATGTGTTGGGCCATTGGCACAAATAAAACGGCAACTCATCACATTTCCATACTATGGACTACATCCTGTGGGAGTTTGAGAATTAATGCAAAATATTGTTAATAAGGGACATGTTTACTTTCTTTTTTTTTTACAGATGAGAGTCGGGCAGAGGCAACATTCCAGTTTGTAGTAGAGAATTTCAGCAAGCTTGAGGAATCGGTTCTAAGCCCTCCCTGTATGATTAGAAATTTGCCATGGTATGTTTTCACATATAGTTTTATGGGGGCTGTTCATTAAGTTTTGAGACATATTTTTGGGGATGGAGAAATAGACTTTCAGATTAATTGATTTTATATTCTTTAAAGTAGTTTTCTGTTGTAATTATATACACTTATTCAAGCACACCTGCCACTGAGGAAGCACCTCTGGTAAGCACTTTTCAGAATATCCCTCATTCGCTGTATCTCCATTCCATCGAATTGATGACCTTTCATTGTTCTAAGTTTTGGGAAAAAGAAAAAGTCACAGGTAGAAATAGTGGCTGAGTGGTGGTTGTAGGAGCAACAGAATGTTGTGTTTTGTCAAAAATGTTGTGAAAAACCTGTGTACGGGGGCATTTTCATGATGCACAATTCAATTACCCATGCACAACTTCTCAGGGAGATGACTGCACATGGTCATGAAGACATTGCAGGACTTTAGTAAAATTCTGCATTGATACTGACCTTGAGATGTATTCATGAAGAACCAGCGCATCAATGTCAAAGAATACTACCAACATGTCTTGACATTGAACTTGAGTTATGCTTTCTTCGGTTGAAGAGATGATGATGTTTGCCACTGGAAAGACATTTGCTTTGTTTCCAGTGTTATACCCATACACCTAGCTTTTATCACTAATAACCATTGAGGACTTGAAATTTGCATTGTTTTTGCTCACTCATGAGATCAGTGCAAATGAGCAACCGATTGTCCTTCTAGTCCTCAGGCAGACACAAGATTCGTGACCGCCCACCTCATGTGCAAAATCTTCAGCTACAAAATTTTGTGGCATATGGCAATTGATATTCCAAAATTCCTCAGCAACTTCTCTGATGGTCAGACCTCTGTCAGTGCATATTATTTTATGCATATGTGTTACAATTTCATTGGTGTGGATAGTTGTTGATCTGCTTTGACCAGGGTCATCTTCAATGGATCTGCTCCCACTTTTGAAATAGGAATACGACTCAAATGTTTTTAATAAATTTAGACAGGACTCTGAAAGATGATTGCATTATTTCAAAATTTTCATACGTTTTTCTAAGATGAAAGTAGAAATTAATTCATGGTATTCCATACAACTCATGCACTAGTTACAACCTTCCGATTTAGTACATACATTCGCATGTGGTTTTCATGTGCATTATGTTAATATCATCACTTGTATTATGGTTTTTCATTAAAATATGTCCAGAAGCTTAGTCAACAGCCCTGATGGTATGAAATGCAGTTTTTAATTTTTACCAGAAACTTAGTCAACAGCCCTGATGGTATGAAATGCAGTTTTTAATTTTTATGCTTTTTTTACAAATTTATTATTATTTAAAAAAAAAAAAAATAATTTTCATTGCATTTACTCATTTGAAAATACTGAAATTTATATTGTGTAGGGACATGTTGAGCTATTGCATTCTATATCATGTCATTATTAAGGAGATATGAGCATTAGCACTAGCAGCTTTATGATGTAGACCATTGCAGTTGAAACAAATACTGTAAGTGATATAAGTGTGTTCACACATGCTGCCTGCTATGGGAGCCATGACAGTGTTAGTATATGCTCCTGTTAAAAAATAATACAAATTGTTTTAATAAAGATTATATCGCTGCAGTTTGTATGTGTCAGGTTTATTGGTGCAAATAAAATGGCAACACAACTCTCCTGCATTATCTTTATTGCATCCTGCTGGAAATATAGTAGAACCATTGTCCTGTTACAAGAGAGATCCAGAACAATATAGCAATAATCACTTAGCAATATAGGAAAATTATTGTTTCACATTTACTTTTACATTTGAAACTTATTTGAAGATATCTTCATTGCACTTTTTATCTGTCTGATGTGTTCTTAACATTCTTCTATACAAGTACAGCTCTGCTTTTTCTGTAATTTCTTAGTCTGCTGATTGTCCTTTGTTAATAATTTTGTCTTATTGTGGATGTCAAGGCTAAAATCATGTTGCATGATAAGACAGGCACTGTTGCAGAGAAATTGAAATTACTTTGTTATATTTTTTATCCAAAGGAAAATTATGGCAATGCCTCGCAAAAACCATGCTGACAGACAGAAGAGCCTTGGATTTTTTCTTCAGTGTAATGGAGAGTCTGAATCAACATCTTGGTCATGCCAGGCTTCAGCGGAACTGTATATGCTGAAATGGGATCCAGAAGGAGAACCATGCAAAAGAAGTATGTACTTTAGCTTTCCTTCTGATGCTCATTCTCAAACTCCTGCAGATTCAGCAGAATGTTGTCTAGAGAACAATACATTGTCTTATGGTTTACAACTTATATCTGCAATTTCTGTACCTTTCGGCCTGACATCCAACATTAGAGTATTTCAGGGTCATTTTGACCCTTGTGTAACTCCACCCCCAAAACCTTAAGAGTATCTTACGACATGCATTGTGGGTAACAGTGTTGCTATTCTATTCTTTCCCCTTTTGGGCCCTGGCGACACACATGCGGATTTTTTGTGTGTGACTAGACCGAATAGTGTGTTCTTCATAAATAATAATATGTCTATGTTATCACTTGTTTTCTTCCACTTCTGTATTCTCAGTGGTTACCAGGATGTTGTCTAGAGAGTGAAATGGGGGTTGTGTCTTGGCTTACTTCTTGGCTGCAAAATCTATGCCTTTTGATTCAACACATCTGACTTCAGCTTCCCTTCTATGAGATTGGGCTTGCTGGGCCTACATGTCAAGTCTTCTTCGTCTCTTACAACAGACATCGCAAAACATATTGTAACTATTCTTTGCTACGCATTTGTTACTTTTCTGTTATATGGTACTACTTTTGCATTTCCTTTTGAGCCTTGCTTTAAACAGGTAACTATCATCTGTATTGTTTAACATCTGTGCCAGAAAAATATTCAGAGATTTATACAGATGTCATTCCCTGTTTAAACAAGGATATCTTAGGACAAATTTACTGTCTAGTTTTACCTTTGAAGGAAACTAATTTCAACATGATAATTACGGCAATCATTTGATAAGTTTCTTATGCATATAGGTCTTTAGTCATACTATATATGAGCAGTTTACAAAGAGCAAATACAAGATAGAACAAACTGATGTTTCAACCCACGGTCTTTATAAAAACGGGACAAACAAACGGAATTTAACAGTAATATGGCCAAAGACTGCATAGCATTATGTAGTCTACTAAAAACTAATATGCATGTGGTTGCGTCTGTTGGTCTCACTAATGGTCCACTAGACAAACCACCCATGCAACAGAAAACCTTAGTGGATGACATGCCGTTATATTTAGGTTATCTTCTTAGAGAAACTTCATGGCACGTCATCTATACAATTATGCTTTTATTTTGTTGTTGAAATGTGTTTCATGTTTACCTGAATATATATGTATGCACCCTCTGTGGTTAGGAGGGAGCCAGAGATGTACTGTACAGCACTGGGGAGGAAGAAACTGACAGCACTGTTTTTTCCTATGGCTGAGACCCATCATAGAGGCACAGTGACTCAGGACATGACAATCCTTTCGACTTGAACATTTGGTTACATGCCTAGAACAATAGAGAAGCTCGGCATAACCAGTAGTCAATTGGTGGCGGGGAATGAGCACAGTGAACCCTACCTTGGCTACAGTGGCCAGGAGCAGTGCAAAGATTGAAACCTACCTTCCTGGAGGTGTGATAGTTATTCTCTGTCTCGAGGTGGGCTTAAAATCCACAGACTTCCCAGCAAAATAATGCCATGTAATGGCATTAGGTCAAAGGGCATGGACCACTGGATCAGCAACCAACCAACCAACTAAAAACTAACAGAAATGGCAGTAAGAGAGCAGCAAAAATAATAAAAATAAACCAAGTATGTGAAATTACGCTATAAGAAGAAAAAGATTACAAGAAAATTGTAAAGTTAAAAATCAAACTAGAATTAATAATTCATTTTTTTAGAAGATCATTAAGTTTCACCAGATAATCACTGGGGTGGAAGCAACACAGAAAAATAACAGTGTGCCATCCAGGAACATGCTAAGTATAGGCATACAGAAATAAGATACACAACAAATGGAGATAAATTTAATTGCACATTTGAGAAGGCTTGTTGATGACTAGCACTCTGTGATCACCATGCACGACAACAGCCAATCTTGAATTGACGTACTTGTAGATTTTTCTCTTGTAAGACTACACTTAAGAATAAATATTTTGTATTTAGAATTTTTTTTTCCTGGAATGCATGTGTAATTTGGTTCTGGTACCCAATTACTGTGTAACTGCAACAGCATAATGCACTAGAGTATCAGTTTTGTAGTCTAGGATAATATCTTAGATCTGAGGCATTTTTCAACAACAAACAGCTGCAAAAATCAATCCTTTCTCAGGAAATTGGTGCCAAAATAAATCTGGAAGAGTAAAGGCTACTTCATTGTACTGACTACATCACCCCTAGTATGGTACGGATCACAGAAAAATACGGCATTAATCATAGTCATTATATTCCTTAATGATGTGAGAAGCTTCTTTTCCTACTTACCCAGTTAGTGTTTATTATTGCAGGTATACAGCATTTATTTTATCATAAAGAAAATGATTGGGGATTCAGCCATTTTATGGCATGGCAAGTAAGTATAGCAAGATGCACATCTTTCATATGTAGCTTGTACTACACTTTGTTGGTATAGTGCATAAGTTCTTAACCCATGTTACCAGGGCTAATTGGGAGTTGCTGTTTATGATGTTGCCTTGAAAAATTGTGGAAGTGTGCGAAGTGTACCGCACTGCTTTCAGCGAACCCAGAGTTAGCAGATAACCAAGATCCCAAAAGTACCTCCTCATGATGCACTCTGGAAACCGAAATACTGCTGCTCATGCTGATTATGGCTAACCCTTTTGGGGATCGTATCTGTGAATCTGGGAGCAGCAGATGGAAAGAGAATTGACTGCAAAAGAGACAATCAATATCTCCAACACCACTGCACCATCACATGCATAGCACTGTCGACACACAGTCATGCTAGTCAGTCCGAGCATTGAAGGGGTGGCCTGTGAAAATGTCACGGAAAGGTATATGCATGGCGAGACACGAGATGTAAAGACAACATACTGAATACAATCAAAGGGCAGCGCAGCGCCAGGTGCAAATAGAAAGGGAAAATGTTCCAAGGAAATAATAAACTACAAGCTCTGTTAGCTCGAGACAAGCATCTAGTTACTAATGCTCCTTACAGGCAGAGATCCAGACCCAGTCGTGGCCATATGGCAAAGAAAGCAGCCCAGGCCCAATTCTAATGTCGAGCTTTCCTATACTGGAAACATGCTAGCAGAAAGAGTTCAGAACCTGATGGGCTCAAATGGACAAGGTAATTCAGCTTGAAAATATGCCTTGATCCCATATGCGTGATGTGACTCGTACTTGGATGAGGGGTTCACTGTCTGTGAACGACACCTCGGCTAAGAGGACAAAAGAATCCGTGTTCCAACTCTTCTGTAGAGTTCTTCCTTAACTGGAACCAGGCTCGCTGATGAGAAAAGGTTCAATACCCACTGTGCACATAATGTCTTATTACACAAAGTGAATTCACTGACTGTGGAACATCTCGTGCAAGATAGACGTGAACAACAATTGTCTCTGCGAAACATTACACACTCGTGCGCCCATCGACAGATAGGCAGGCTGTCAAAGGCTAGGGAAGCCCACTACCCAAATTAAAGGCATGACAAAAATGGATGTGCTGGGCCTCAGATGTCCAGGCCACAAAGTGAGCCAACTGAGGTGCAAATAACATAGTTCCACTGTGGAAGTAACAGTGCAACGTACTTCACAATTTCCTGCGGAAGTCACACGATTTATTCGTTGTGGTTATAAGAGAGTGAATGTAGAAGAAGAAGAAATTGGGAGTGGATAAATTGCCTTGGTGGTAGAATGGATAGTTGACTCACCTCACAAGCCCAATTTGAGTTAACACATGATTTCAATGCTGATCATCCACATTGTGTTATTGTTGTGTTTAGATGTATAAGTAGTGTCTAAAAATTCAACAATAGTTGGATAGCAATTTCCTACACAGGGTATGCTTCAATTTTTAATGTTGCCTGTTGCCTACAGAGGTATTGAATACTGATAATGTTTTGCCAACAGAGTTATTGAATAATGTTAATGTTACCTACAGAGGTATTGAATACTGATAATGTTGCCTATAGAGGTATTGAATACTGATAATGTTGCCTACAGAAGTGGTAGATAGTGGCAATGTCACCTACACAGTTAGGGTGTTACGTGCAGAGTTAGTCAATAATAGTGATGTTTCCTAGAGATGGAAGGTGGTGGAGTTGATTCTTATAGAAGTAATTGTGATTTTGTCAACAGGGATAGTGGATGGTTGCAATTTTTTCCAGCAGAGTGGTGATGTTGACTATATTAGTCAATAGTAGTGATGCTGCCTTGATGTAGTTGATGGTGATATCTTCAGTCAGTGGATAGTAGGTGATGTTGCTTGCAGAGTCAGTGGATGGAGACGGCGATATTTTCTACAGAGGCTATGTTGCCTCTAAATATTTTACTTCCTTCGTAAATCAGACTGCACTTTAGACATGCACAAATTACTCTGAATATTGTGCACAGTACCTTCTAACAATGTGCGATGTCACACTCTCACAAAGCTTAGAGTGAACCATTGGTTATGGGTACAAGGATATCTCATCCTGACATTCATGAAATAATGTATTTTTTTTTAATCTTCTGCATTCATTCTCAAACTCCTGCTTGTTAGCAGGATGTAAGCTGGAGAACGAAATGCAATATGTCATGGTTTACAACTTGGCTATGATATCTGTGCCTTTGGCCAGATACATCTATATTCAGCATGGCTTTTGGGTGATTTTACCCATGAGATGGAACAACCATTACCTCCCAACACTTCCTTGTCTCTCTTGAAATGCATTGCTGGTCACATAGTGTTACTATTCTATGTTCCCCTTTCAGACAGAGAACACATGGGCAAATAATATTTTATTTCTTTGAATATTTATTCGTATATCACCAACTGTTTCATGTCCATTAAATTAGCCGTATTCCTTTGCTGTAGGAAAAACCCTAATTTATATTTCAATAACCTGTTGTGGTATCATTTCTAACATGTTTCTGTACTTACACAGGATGTACTTGATCCTGCCAATGGATATGTTAAAGATGACAAAATCATTTTAGAAGTTCATGTTATATCTGATGCACCTCACGGTGTCAGGTTGGTTATATTTATATTTTAAAACAATTTCTGAAATTTCATTTCTTGAAAGTGGTATGAAATTCAGGAATATATATGTGGGTTCTTAATGATATGCATAGTCTATCTATTGTCTTTCCCCAGGTGGTTTGTGATCCACTCTTGCCGTTAAGCGTAGGGGTGATTGGAGCTCGAGCTTGCGTTCTAAAGCCAGATGTGTGGCCTCGGCTGTGCTATGACTGTGTCTGTTCAGGATGTCCCTGACGTTTTCTATCAATCTTTTCCGTGGTCTTCCTCTGGCCTTGTACCCTGATCTCATTTGGTTATATGCTTGTACGGGCAACTTTTCATGATGCATTCTCATAATGTGGCAAAACCACTTGATCTCTATGTAATCTGTACAAGATATTATACCTATTCTTTCCCTGATATGTTTATTTCAAATCTATCAAGCCTGATGACCCCGAGAGGGCATAGTTTGATAGGCCCATATGTTTTTATGGTCCTAAAAGGGAGCAAAAAAAAAGCAAAACTTACCTGCCGGACATGTTGTAAGAGGTGACTAAAAAGGTATGGTGTTGAAATTGGTTGTCAATTCCATAGTTTAAAGTGACCCAAAAACTTAGATGAAGTGTTAGGAAGAAAGGTACAGATATCAAATCCAAGCTGTAAACCGTGGCACAAGACATTCCATACTCTGGACTACATCCTGCTAATCTGCAAGAGTTTGAGAATGAACGAAGAACAAGCTATATGCTCTAATCCAGTGTTTCCCAATGTGGGGCCCATGCCCCACATGGGGGAGGGGGCAATTCAAAGAAGTTGTAATTAGTCTTCATTTAGGGAATAATTCAATTTGTGAATATAAAAATATGTATATGTTACATAGGAGGGGGGCATCTTCTTCTGTGTTCGTTCTCAAACTCCTGCAGATTAGCAGGATGTAGTCCGGAGAATGGAATGCATTGTGTCATGGTTTACAGCATTGCTGCGATATCTGTGCCTTTTGGTCTGACACATCCGACTTCAGCATGGCTTTGGGTCACTGATCCTATATGAGATGGGGCAGCCAACTCCATCCCATAACCTCCGTAGTCACCTTTTACGACATGCATGAAAGGTAAACAGTGTTGCTATTCTTTGCTCCCCTTTCAGGCCCCGGCAACACACGGGCGGGAAGGGGGGCATCTGAATTTTAGAAAGACTTAGGTGGGACATGAAAAAATTGGTTGGGAAACACTGCTCTAATCCCAACAAGTTATTTTGTTCTTGCTGGAGAATTTGAAAGATCAAAGAAAATTGGATCTTGTATGCTAAACATGATAAAGAAGAGAAATTATTTGTCACCGTGTTTCTGGGACCCAGAAGGGGTGCAAAGGATAGTACCAGCCATTCATGTTGTAAGAGGTATCTATAGAGTGTCTCACAACCATATGTTGCAGAAATATAACTTCTTAATAGTTGTAACTTTATTTTTGTTTTTCTGTTTGTACCTTGCCATACATTATCCTCTGTGATGTTTATTGTAGGGTATTTCCACTAATCTCTTTATGATGTCTACTGAGTATAAATCTGTAGTGTTAGTTGCTGATCATAAATATTCAAAGGGATTTACATTTTCTAGCTGTTCTTTGCTAAAGACTATTGTAAGTGTAAGAGCATTTTTTTATATGCAATTAATTTTGTTTTTACATTGAGTGAATGATTTTTATCATTGCTATTCGCCCGTGTATTGCCGGGGCCCGAAAGGGGAGCAAAGAATAGCAACACTGTTTACCTTCCACGCATGTCGTAAAAGACGACTGAGGAGGTTATGGGATGGAGTTGGCTGTCCCATCCCATATAGGGTCCGTGACCCAAAGCCATGCTGAAGTCGGATGTGTCAGGCCGAAAGGCGCAGATATCACAGGAATACTGTAAACCATGACACAACGCATTCCGGACTACATTCTGCTATCCTACAATCTGCAGGAGTTTGAGAACGAACGCAGAAGAAGAAGATCATTGCTATTTTGTTTAACAGACAATATCTTTGTTTTCTAGGGCTGTGGGGATTCATATTAGGGCATTGTCATCTAAGAACCTAATTTCTAGAATCTTATGGCCTCTGAAATATTTAGAAAAGTTGAAATATTTATAATCTGGTTCTTCCCATGCATTTTGCTTAATATTTTTTGTGTATATATTAAATCAATGTGGTGAGAGGATACAGCCTTGTCACACACTGTTGTGAACCTTGAAAACCTTCCACACATGAAAGTTATGAAGACACATTTCATAGTTAACAGATAAGTTGTTTGAGACCTAATCTTTATTTTTCAGGTGAATATGATTACCTATGATATTTTTGTATTATTTATTTTTATAACTATTTGCAGCTGGGACTCTAAAAAACATACAGGTTTTGTAGGGCTTAAAAACCAGGGAGCTACATGTTATATGAACTCACTGCTACAGACATTGTTCTTCACTAACAAGCTGCGTCGGGTAAACACAATTTTAACTTTCACCATCTTCATTTACATTCAGAATTCTACATTAATCATTGATGAAGGCAGCTGTTAATCTAATCTATTACCGACGAAGGCAGCGGTCAACCTAGTCTATCAAATGACTTCATCTCTAGCCTTTTTTTTTAACCCACAGACTGCTAGTAAAGTTTCATCATCATCATTTTCATTTTCATAGCTCTCCATGCTGTCGATCAACAGCCAGTTGTTCCAGATTGTTCATTTTCATACCAGCTGTTGTGATTTCTTTTTCGTGTTGTTTCTGATCTTTTTCTCTCTTGTCACTCGGTGACCATGTAAAGACTTGAACGTCATATCAAAGTAAAGTTTACTGATAACAAATTAAGTAATGTTTCTTTTCACCACATAATGTATCAATTAATAAAATAATGGGAATGAATTTAATTTGTAATACTATACATGTTATGATGGGCAGCCACAGTAGTGCCAGGGGCTTGTAGTTTGATTCCAAGTCTTCAAGGCATTTTTTAGAATGCAAATGGCTTTTGAATCAACCCAGCCTCAGGATATTTCTATCAGAACACATCTGGGAAAGTAAAGAAAATAGGTTTAATGCTGACCACTTATGTTCCATGAAAAAAAAATGTACATACAGTTTGTACATTCTTTCAGATGATAGTTATTTGTACACCTTCCAGCTGGTAATTATTTTTACACATTCCATCTAGTAATTATTTAGATTCATGTTTGCTATACCTTAGGCATGCTGTGTTTACAATGCGCCGCTGACTGCTGCAGAATTGGTTTTCGGAAATGTTGCGCAATCGTCTGTGGCTGTTTTGAAACCGCGATAACTTTTTTGTTGTTACAGATATTTAAATAATATTTGCACATATTAATAAAGAATTAAATTCTGCATATATTGGTGTAAGTTTTGTTTGTATGTGTGTGATACGGGAAGTGTGAGAATGTGATAAAGGCAGATTTAGACCTATCTACAGCAAGACATACTGTATTTTTGATCGATAGAAAGCTGTTGAATATTATATAATTTACATAGTGAGAACATTGTGGAACCTCGTGGCTATTCTAATTAAACAAAATGAAGTACTTACATTTCAATATTTCCACATTGAATTCAGAATAAATAATGATTTCACTGAATAAATCGATGATAGAGAAGTATAATAAACTCGATTCACTGTCATGTCGCCTCGCAGCAACGCAGATGCTTAAAGATTGCTCGGATTTCCATTCCATAATCAAACACTATCGTCTTTCACCATTTTGACAATAGAAACAGGAAACTAGATAAATTCTCTTCCCGATGTTGCCAAAACGTTCTGTCAAAAAGTTAAATATAAATAACCAAATGGCCAGAGGGTGTCCGACAAAGTGGATGGTGCCGCAGTAACCTAATGAACAAATAGTAATGCAAAATGATGTAAAAAGGTTACTAAAACACTTACCTAGCCTATTAATAAAAATATATTTTTAAGAAAAAAAACAAAAAACATACAATAAAACTAAACAGGACAATTCTCAACGTATCGGCTCAAATTGAACCTTTTTCAAGAGACAAACAACAGAAAACGACAAAATAAAAAAATAAATAGATGTCTATATTTCATCAAGCCCTCGTCTCCATAATAGCGCAGGGATGGCAACGCATCTAGTCAAAGTGAAAATGCGTGCATTCATTATAAACAAACCGAAAGTGGGAAATTAGAGACACTATAGATGAGTGCAAGAATAATAAAAGAAAAAGATAAGAAAAATACCCCTTTTGTCACTCTATCAGACAGGCAGGTTTTAAGAACATAGTCACAACAGGCACGACTGAAGGGAACAGAGACAGATGGGGACGTGAGAAAATATTCATGTGACAACCTAGCAAGGCTTGGAAACAACGATCCTGAAAACAACTATATGCAGTTGTTATAGCATTATCTTTATGTGAACGAACGTTTATATTTACATTAATATATGTATATGTTTCTATGTGTATGAATGTTCATGTTATTATTTATACGAGAAAGTGTTTATGTGCATGAATGTTCATATTTGTGTATACATATATATATGTATATTTATGTGAGCGCTTTTTTATGTTAATGCACGTATCTCCATTCTGTGTCAATGTGTATACCTATTCTGGTGTGAGCCCTTTCCTGTGTGTGGATACATTTACATGCCTGTGCATTTTGTGTGGGTATCCTTCACACATCTGTGTCCATCTTGTTATGTGTTTATTTCTTGACTCTTGGTGTGTGTTTACATTTCTATGTATGTTTAGGTTTGGTTTTATATATATATGTTTATGTCTATATTTGGTTTCACATTCATTCCATGCGTTTTCAAATGTTGATTCTTCTTCTATCCTTCCTTCCCCAAACCGACTCACCCCACCACCACACAACCTCATCATTACTCATCTATAATTGTCATATGCCATTCTTGTTGGCGTAGGTGACCATGGTTCTCTGTTCACAGTATTGTTTTCAGGATCGTTGTTTCCAAGCCTTGCTAGGTTGTCACATGAATATTTTCTCACGTCCCCATCTGTCTCTGTTCCCTTCAGTCGTGCCTGTTGTGACTATGTTCTTAAAACCTGCCTGTCTGATAGAGTGACAAAAGGGGTATTTTTCTTATCTTTTTCTTTTATTATTCTTGCACTCATCTATAGTGTCTCTAATTTCCCACTTTCGGTTTGTTTATAATGAATGCACGCATTTTCACTTTGACTAGATGCGTTGCCATCCCTGCGCTATTATGGAGACGAGGGCTTGATGAAATATAGACATCTATTTATTTTTTTATTTTGTCGTTTTCTGTTGTTTGTCTCTTGAAAAAGGTTCAATTTGAGCCGATACGTTGAGAATTGTCCTGTTTAGTTTTATTGTATGTTTTTTGTTTTTTTTCTTAAAAATATATTTTTATTAATAGGCTAGGTAAGTGTTTTAGTAACCTTTTTACATCATTTTGCATTACTATTTGTCAAAAAGTTACCGATCTTGATTTTTTCGTTCAGTTTTGAGTTTACTGAATCGGGCGGTTGATTTCGCCTTTTGTGTCAAATGACATATTTCCGGCGGTATGCTTCGCCTGGTTTGTCAACACAGCATGCTAAAAGTTAACAGGACTACCTTTTGTTGCAAAAATAAAAACTAAAAAGATTACAAGGGCGAGCACGCATGTGGTTGCGTCTGTGGGTCTCACCAATGGCCCACTAGACAAACCACCCATGCACCAGAAAACCTTAGTAGATGACATGCCGTTATATTGAGGTTATCTTCTTATAGAAGCTTCATGCCACGTCATCTATACAATTATGCTCCTTGTGCTGTTATTTTGTTGTTGAATTGTGTTTCATGTTTACTTGAATATATGTATGCATCCTCTGTGGTTGGGAGGGAGCCCGAGATGTACTGCAGCACTGGGGAAGAAGAAACTGACAGCACTGTTTTTTCCTATGACTGAGATGGATCATAGAGGCACAGTGACTCAGGATGTGACAATCCTGTTGACTTGAACATTTGGTTGCATGCCTGGAGCAATAGAGAAGTTCGGCGTAACCAATAGTCAAGTGGTGGTGGGGAATGAGCACAGTGAACCTTATCTTGGCTACAGTGGCTTGGAGCTGTGTATAGGTTGAAACCTACCTTCCTGGAGGTGTGATAGTTATTCTCTGGCTCTGTCCAGGGGTGGGACAAAAATCCACAGAATTCCCAGCAATATAATGGCATTGGATCAAAGGGCATGAGCCCATAGACCGCTCGATCAGCAACCAACCAACCAAGGGCGAGAAAATCTGCTTTGTTTTTTCCCTTGGCTATAATTACCCATTGATGGTTGTGGATCGAGATATTTAATTTAGGAGGGTTGTATGGGTGGGGCTCTCAGTGTGTAATGCACACATCTTTGCATCAGGCAGCAATCTTCACGACTGTAATAGACTTACTACATCTCTAACAAACTTGGAGTAGCCATCTTGTATCTAGAACTGAACCAGCAGTTGTGATGTCACAAAATTTCTAATCAGCGTAAATGTTATAAAAAGTGAGAATGGTAGTCCTGTTAAACAAACATGAACCATTGTTTTGTACACCCATTCAGTTGGGAGGTATTTTTACATTTCCTTTTCTCCCACTAATTCTGTACCTCAAACCAAAATATATATGTGTTCCTCACCACCATACTTGCAACATCTCAAGCAAACTTGTTAATCTGCTTCTCCCTTTCATGCATGTGGCTTCACAAAATACACTTGCTCACCTGCTTCTTCCTACAGTACTGAATCTCAACAGTTGAGACACATTTATTTTTTCTCCCCACTGATTCTCTTCTGTCAAAATGCTTTAATTACTAATGACTCCAAAAGGGTTTAAAAGGCGTAGGAGATTGACTTCATTGTGCTGAGGTTACCCCGTAAATACTTCGCCCATCGAGAGTAACGCTTATTGTACGCAATTCTGTAGCTTTAAGCAATAATTCCTAGGGATCTAAAAAAAAAAAACACTTAAAAAAATAAGATGTCGTGTGCAGGTGTCAAACCAGCAACCTCTTGAGTACTAAGCGAATGACTTAACCACTACTCCAGAGAGATCCCCAAAGTAATGTATGTTTTTAGTATTGTGTTAAATATAAACCATTTGACTTTCAGGCTGTATACTTGATGCCTACAGAAAGTGATGACGGTACCAGAAGTGTTCCACTTGCTCTTCAGCGGGTTTTCTATGAACTCCAGTTCTCAGACAAACCAGTTGGAACAAAGAAACTCACAAGATCATTTGGGTAATGTTATATCTGTTTTTAACATTGAGAAAAGCAAGATAATGGTGAACATAGATGGTAACTCAACGAGCACCTGTTAAAATCTGAGTGAATAAGCAAAAACTAGAAGTTAATAACTTTAAATATTTCGGTTCTTATATGGAAGGCAGACTTGCAAAAACAATAACCTCAATACAACAAAAGTCCTCCAGGCACTGCGAGCTCTCACTAGCACAAAACATTCAACACCAGCCAACATATTAATATTCACGGACTGCAGATCTTTATTGGAAGCATTACAAAACAACAAAAATGAAAGCACAATGCACAAATTTAGACTAGAACTGGATAACATTTTTAAAAAAAATCAAATATCATTATTCAATGACTACCCGTTCATTGTGACAACTCTAGAAATGAGAGATCTGATGCTTTGGAAAAAGGAGGAAAAATGGAAAATTCAGCTATTCTATACCATACAGTGAGACCACAACCATTATACATAACAGTGGAAGAAAGATATGGATATTGATCAGAAACTAGACCCCATACACAAATTTCATAGACAACAACAGACCATCATCTTTTGACTTAGAATTGGCCACTGCAGACTACAGGGTTACCTGTTCTAGATCAAGGTGGTGCGCACAAATGAATGCTCATGAGGCATAAGAACTGTGAGACAAAACATGGCCACACTTGACCGAACTAAGGCAGCCTTTCTGAGCTGGAGAAGACTGGGAGCTGCTGCGACTGGCCTGAAGATCTAGCAAGACCAAAAGAATCCTGAATGCAGAAGAAGAATAACAACAGCAATTACAGCATGAGAACAGTTAAACAGATTATTAGGAACAATACCAGAGAAATCTGGCAGAATAGATGGGCTGACTGATTGAAATGTATTTAGTGAAAATCCACGATCTAAAGAAAATGAGAGCATAAATATAATCTCTTATCTTTTAGTTCAAACTTGACATGCTACAGTCAATAGCCACTTAAACTGGTAAACATTAGTCAACAACTTTGGAAGACTTTTTTAAACAAAGCATTGAGCTGGCAAGAGTAACTGCAGCAGCAACTGAATATTGACAACAATGACATTAACAAACCTGATATACAAATTTGATTATTTTAAAGAGTTTAAAGATGTACTGTATTTTGGACATTGTTATTTGACTTGTTGAATTTTTAGGACTAATAAATTGAATTCTATTACTAGTACAGTGTGAAAATTGGCTTTCAAACCATGAGCAAATACAAGCACATTCTATAGAGTTATATTTATGAAATGAACCCATTAATCACTCTACTACAGAACCAACATTTATTGCATTTGCATTATCCAAATTATTAAACTGAAATCCTATGACAATAATAGTGTTATATTGTTGTGTATATTGATTTTTCCTTGAATAAATATGAGATGAACTCTTGTGTTGATGGGACCCAAAAGGGGAGCACAGAAAAGTAACATTGAGACCTGTCATGCATGCCATAAAAATATTTTTTCCGCCGGAAAATAAAATGGCGCCACAACGCATTTCCATTCTCTGGACTACATCCTGCTGGAAATCTAGTAGGACCATGGTCCTGCTACAAGGGAGATCCACCAAGAGTTTGAGAATGAACACTGAAGAAAATGTTATTTAGGATGGGGATTGAAGTTGACTTCCCTAATCTGTGAAAAATCAACGTCATTAAAAATGGGTTTAGTTGAACTGCAAGGTGCAGATATCAAAATTAAGTTTGTCAACAATGGCACAGTGCATGCTGTTCAGCAAACTACATTCTACAAATCTTGAGAAAGAACTTAGAAACAAGAAAATGAATGATCACATAAAATTGTAATACTGCACATTAGTCTCTAACCCCATAGTATGTAATATCATATGTGTTAATAAATGTCAGTGTGGCAACCGGGGCCTGGACTTCTAGTTCAGGGTGCAAAGAATAGGGATACTTTCTTCTATCAAGGCATATCATAGAAGGCGACTAAGACAAGTTGGGAGATAGGATAACAACCTGTTACTTGTAAGTAAAATCAGCATTGTCACTGCATGTCGTGTCTCAATTTCTTACTTCAAACGTCTTCTATTAAATAATCCCCACGGATGATGGAAAGATGTAGGCCCTCAGATATCACACCTTTGTTCTTTTGTGCAAACTCCTAAAGTGATAGGGAATCCTAGATATGCTATCTTTGTGTATGGGTAAAAAAATCTGACAGCAATATTTCCTTGTTTTTTTCACAGATGGGAAACTTTAGATTCTTTCATGCAGCATGACGCCCAAGAGTTGTGCAGAGTGGTTTGTGTCATTTTACTTCCATTACATATAATAGATTATTCTGTAATGTTTGAGATGAATGAATGAAAATAAAAATGCATCTTTTATGATGGGAAGTGCACCGTTCAACTGTGAACCTTAGTCCCGTTTGTTTATATCAGAGCTGCGACCATCAAAAAAAATAATGGTCATGATCAACCCACGACCGTTGAATTAGTAGAGTTATATGTTTGTTTGAGAACTTCAGGAATTCCGAGCGGTTAGCTCTGACTTCCTATTTGTAGTGTGGTGGTTTTTCTGAGCTTTATTTCATACCCAGGAGACTCCAGCTTTCTGCTTAGTGCAAGCCTATTGAAAGAGACTTCTACTTATAAGGGATCTATAATTGTATAGATGACATGCTACAAAGCTTCCATAAGAGAGCCTCAGTATAACAACATCATCTACTAAGGTTTTCGGTTGCATGGGTGGTTTGTCTAATGGGTCATTGTGAGACCCACAGATGCAACTGCATGTATGGTAAGTTATATAAGAATATGAAAGTTTTTCCATTGAACGCCAGCCTTTTTATAATAGTTCTCATTTATACCATTTGTTTTATGTTACGTTCAATAGTGACAATAATGAAGAAGTTGTGAGTTTCACTGTTATGACATCAGTCTCTCCATTTTAAAGATATAGTTTCTAGGTTTTTGTTCATTCAGAAGAGATTTTGATACGATGTAATAAGGCAGCTTAGAGATTGAAAGGTGAGCGAAGAAAGCTTTGACCTCCCTTATATGTAATATAAGAGGCTGAGAAGTGTTAAATATATTACAGCATTCTGTAATCTAAATTTACCATGCCTGAAGTCGATGTGTCAGGCAGAAAAGTATAGATATCGCAGTTAAGATGTAAATCACCATGCATTTTCATTGTCTGGACTACATCCTACTAACTGAAGGAGTATGAGAATGAATGAAGAAGCAGTTTGGGTTAGACTGCACACATTTAGCAGCAGTTAATACACAAATGAGGAGTGTTAATTATAGAATTGTCTAGCAATATGTTTAACCAGCATGGAAATGAAATCAAACATTGATCAAATTGAAATCACAATGTTATTTTATGCTGAAAACTCATACAATTTCTTGTGGAAAATTGTTTCTAGTATCTGATAAATATCACTAGATGACAGAACTAATTTAACAGTGATTATTGAGTTAGGTTTGGAAAAAAAAAATAACATTTAAAAAATCTAGGCAATGTTCAAAGTCTTAGCCCAAAATTTATACCATATGGTACTTGTCTAATACTGCATAAAATATGCAGGTCATCTGAGTTAATTTTAACTTTTTCCAACATTTTAAACTAGCTCTTAATTGTCTGAACACGACAAACCAAATATATTAGGTTAAAAAATTGTTTTATTGTAAATACCTACCCAGAACAATGACTTCATGTCTATACTGATGGATCTGCTTTCCAAGTCACCATAAAAGCAGGTTATGATGTCTATATAGAATATCCAGACAAAACATCTGATGAGTTGTTTGATGCCTGTGGGAAGATGTGTTCTAACTATGAAGCTAAAATATCACTAGAAGCTGCCTCGTACCACCTTAAGACCATACTTGAAGCTTTTCCAGCAAAAGTCGAAAACATTGTGATTTTTTACAGACTCAATGTCTGCACTTCAAGCATTAGAATGTGATGTAAGCTTGAGCTAGGTCAAATATACCACCATGCCAGCCAGCTGCTTACATCCTATGAAGTCAGCATTGTTATTCAGTGGATTTGTGACCACTCAAACATACCTGGTAATGACAAGAACATATACCATATACACAATCAACCGTGCACACAGTTGAAATGATTTTCAAATCTCTGAACAAATAGAATTGGATAACAGATGGGTCATTGGAAACAATGGGAGGGAAATCTATATATGACCAACCCAAATCCTAAAGACAGCATCAACCTGCTGGGAAATAAAGACCAGAGTATCCTCTTCCGACTTTACACAGATGTACAGCTTAATAATCACCTGAACAGAATACAACCAAAACACACTCCAGGGCGTCTGCTGTGCACTCATCCCTATAGACTGTTGACCACCATCTTTTTTTAAAATGTCCAGCGCTGGATGACATCAGAAAAATTCTTCTTCCTCAGAGGCCATATAAATTGAACACCTTATATGGAACAAAACAACAGCTCACAAACACATGCATATATTACACAATGGCATTGGGTCATAGGGTATGAACCCATGGACCGTTGAATCAGTATTGTGAATATTTTATCTACTCTGCAGCTGTCGTTGGTTTTCTTACTCAACTTGGACATTGCATACAAAAATAAATAACAAATAGCCTGAAAATTGCTAATGAAGTCTTTATATGAAATAGTTAACAGTAACATGTCTTAATATTTTGTGCTGCAACGGTGTATTATCTAAGAATTCATTGTTAGTTCACTTACTTTCTGTTAAACACTTTCAGCATATATGGTTTTTCAAGTTTATGTATTTGTTTTTGTTGTTGATGTCTAAAAATATTTAATTTTTCAAATTTTCATCTATTAAATGCACTGAATCTCCTCTTTATGTCTTCCATGGACTCCACATCTATTTTTTTTATAAGCTAGGAAATAATTCTTCTACGTCAGTGATCAATAATTCTTTTGGTTCAATATTGGTCATGTATAGAGCATTTTGTATTAAGTTGAGGTGGGTTCCTAATTATGAAGCACCGTATGTTTCCATATATACAGAAAAAATTTTTGAATGTTGTTTTACAATTGCAGAAATCAGATTTCTTTTTATATATATGCAAAGTAAAATTGTAAACAATATTATACATTTAAAAAAAACCGATTTCATAGTCAATTAATGGTAACACAAACAAAATTAGAGGTGCGAAAAGTCATTATTCGAATTCAGAATCAGTCTGAATTATGAAACTGTCTACCGGTGCATGGTCGTCATCGACATAGTCCTTCCTTAAAGATAGCATATCATTGTCCTTACTTCCCTGAATTTCATTACTGATGGAGCAATTTTTGAAAGATTGGACGATCATTTTGGTTGGAATATCCTACCATGATTCTTTAACCCACTTAACAATTGTGATGATGTCAGCTTTTATGAAGTTGCCACCCTTCACAGATAAATTGGATGGCGCCATCCATTCATTTAATTTTGCTTGAAGTCTGCCCTTAAATTTTCGTTACGGGATACATTTAGTGGCTGCAGGAGTACGGTAAGGCCACCATGAATAAGACACAGACAGTCCCATCTCACTGCATCATTTTTCCACTTTCTCAGGGAGATGAGCCTGAAATGAATCTCAGAGTGGCATTTATATATTTTTTTAAATAGCAGCCTCCTTCCTCTCACACTTTCACCAGCCACTCCAGGGTGCCACTTTATCCATCCAACCTTCCATGTGGGCACTTGGAAATTTCGCTCCCTTAGATAGTCTTGTGTTTAAAAATAATCACAGAGCAAATGTGCCCATCTGCCATGCAGTCATAACAACAGTGAAACTCATCCTCTCCTGTCCGGTTGTCTTTACAAACCCCATCGAGGCCAGCTCCTTGGCGTGGAGATGGGGCTTAGTCCAGCCAGCAGAGGCTGGAAACTAAGACTGGCCGGGCCCTCCCACATTCGGGCAGGACCACAGTCTTGCCTAGCAAGTAAAGGTGCTGAAGTCAGCGACATTTGGCCAGAAGGCGCACCGCAACAATCAGAATGTCATGCATTATCGCACATGAATGTCTATGTCTGCATTACCCCGTTATGGTGCTAACCCTGTGACGACTCACCAGGCAGGAGTAGCACCGGGCCCTATACCTCGAAAGGGCCCACCCCATACGACTGGAGGTCCTCTTCGATTGCCTTGTGGAGCCAGGAGGCACAAGAGTAATATCACTGACCAACAAATATTACCAACCAATGAGACATCACTTACAATAATGCACTGGAATGCTGAGGGTGTAAATAGCAAAAAAGATGGCTTTAGCAAGAAATTAGAATTAGAAAACACCCTTCACAAGGAACAGGTCAGCATTTGTTGCATACAAGAGACACACCTCAGCAAAGATGTAGCCTTTAAAATTGCAGGTTATCAGTGCTTTAGAGCTGATCGAGTAGACAGAAGAAAAGGAGGTATACTAACTCTAGTCAAAAATAATATCAGCGCACATCAAACTGAGCTATACATGGAAGGAGCAGAATATCAGGTCCTTCAACTAAAGACCAAGAACACAAACTTCAACCTATTAAATTATTATTGTCCAAATGACCAGTCCCTTTCCCTGGACACAATACCGTACAGAGGAAGACTGATAGTATGTGGAGATTTTAATAGTCACTCACAAAGCTGGGGTTATGACCACATGGATAAAAGAGGAGAAGAACTTGAAAGCTGGCAAGACGATAAATGTCTTCTATTGCTTAATAAGCCAAAAGATCCTCCAACATACTACTCAAGAGCATGGCAAACCACTTCCACGCCAGACTTGGCATTGTACTCAGCAGACCTAAACTGGGAAATCAATAGAACAGTGGGGAAGCAACTTGGAGGTAGCGACCATCGACCAGTCCTCCTTAGTATTAAAAATGAACTCACAGGAAATGCATGTAGCCTTCCAAGATGGAATTATAAAAAAGCAAATTGGGGACTATTTAAACACCGCAGTAGTGTTTTAGCTGGACAAATAGACATGGAAGGAAAAGACATAAACGCCATAGTCAAAGAGTTCAATAAATGTATTCATCAAGCTGCTAAGGAAGCAATACCAAGAGGAGCACGCAAACAATACAAGCCATACTGGAGTGAACAACTAGAACTGCTGCAAGAGGAATTAGAAAAAGCACGGACGGAAGTGGAAAATAACCCAAGCCAGGAACATCACAACAAACATCAACACGCAAAAGCTAAATTCCAAAGAGCCAAACTAGAAGCTAGAAGAAAGAGCTGGAAAGAGAAAACAGAATCCTTAAATTTTGAAAAGGATGGAAGAAAACTGTGGAAACTGGTCAAACAACTAAATGATGAGGGAACAGGAAGAAGCACAAACATAACACTCGTACAGAATGGCAAAATGATTACAGGAAAGCAAGCAGTAGATAATTTCGCTAGGATATTTGCTCAAGACTGCAATATTGAAATTAGTCCAGAGAAACAGCATACAGTGCGGAGCGACCAAAAAAGTAAATTGGAACATGCTCAGACTAGAATCAGTGATGAAAACAGTGCAGATGAAATTATGGATACATTGTTCACATATAGTGAATTGGAATTAGCAGTCTCTAAACTAAAGCTAAATAAGTCTCCAGGAATTGATGAAATATCAAATGAAATGATAAAGAATCTAGGAACAACAGCCAGAAGGAAACTATTGGACATCCTAAATATTAGCTGGTCTACTGGGAAAATACCACAAATCTGGAGAGAATCAATTATGGTCCCTTTGCTTAAACCTGGAAAAGATGGAACAACACCAACTAGCTACAGACCAATTAGTCTTACAAGTTGCCTGTGCAAAACAATGGAGCGCATCATAAACCTAAGACTAAAATTTCACCTGGAAAGTAGAAAATTCATTGCACCACAGCAGGCAGGTTTCAGGCAATGCTACTCCACAGAGGATCAAACCACATACCTCTCACAGGAAATTGAGGATGCTTTCCAAGACAAAAAATCAGTTTTAGTGGCATGGATTGATTTACAGAAGGCCTTTGATAAAGTATGGAAAGAAGGATTGCTTCAAAAAATGAGAAACTACAAGATATGTGGAAATATGTATAGATGGACGAAAGCCTTTCTTCACAATAGAAGAGCCAGAGTACAAGTAAATGGCAAAAAAAGTAGGAAAGTATTACTACGCCATGGAGTGCCTCAGGGAGGAGTTCTATCACCCACTCTTTTTCTCATATTTATCAATGATCTAATTGAAGAAATAACCTGTGGAACTAAGGCAGCACTATATGCAGATGACTTGGTTCTCTGGTGCACACATGAGATCGCCATGGTTACCACAAAAATGCTTCAGAGAGCCATGGACATTTTGACTAATTGGGCTGACAAATGGTGTGTAAGTATCAATATAGAGAAGTCAGCAACAACCCTTTTTACACTTTCACCAAAACAAAGAGCAGGAAACATCTATGTAAATAAAACTATCTTAAAGGTAGATGACCAACCCACATATCTTGGTGTAACATTTGATGCCAAAATGACATGGAAACATCATATCAGCAAAGCAGAAACAAAGGCTAGAAGGAAGATAGCTATACTAAGAAAACTGAGTGGGACAACTTGGGGAGCTAATGAAAGAATTCTAAAAAATGTATACCAACAAGCCATTCGACCACACTTGGAATATGGTTCTACAGCATGGAGTTCATCATCAAACACTACACTACAAAACCTAGATAGAGTACAGAACCAAGCACTTAGAATCATTACAGGTGCAATGAGATCCACACCAATCATAGAAATGCAGAATATCGAAGGGATGCAGTCATTGAAAGAGCGTAGAGATACTAAAATTATAATTCATGGAGAAAAGTTTCTTTCCCACCATAGTCACCCAATGAAGGAAAGATTCCAGAATCTATCACAAGGACGGCTTAAAAGAAGCAGCTTCATACACCAGGCCAAGCGTCTACGTAGACAGGTATCGGATCTACCAGAGGTAACAATACCACTGACATCTCAACCAGAACACACCCCATGGGAAAAACGGACATGCCTACCAGTGACCATCCAAACAACAGTAGCAGGTGTGCATGGGGATGAACATCAGAATAATCTGCAGAAAAGAGTAGCAGCTCTAAGTTTCCTTGATGATGTTTACCCAAGTGATCTATGGACCAGAGTATATACAGATGGATCAGCACAGAATGCAGTAAAAAATGGAGGAAGTGGTGTATATGTAGAATACCCAGATGGCACCACTGATACCACTTGTATACCAACAGGGAATTACTGCAACAACTATGACTCTGAAGTCAAAGCTATTTATACAGCTGCAGAGAAACTGTTAACATTGGACAGGACCTCACACCCTATTGTAATACTTACAGATGCAAGGTCAGTACTAGAGGCATTACAATCCAATAAACTTCCAGAGTTAAAAGAGGTATTGTCCATAGTACAAAATAGGTGTAGAGTTATACTGCAATGGATTCCATCACACTGTGGAATAGCAGGAAATGAGAGAGCTGATCAACTCGCCAAGGAAGGTGCTAACATGCAGCAACCGGATATACCAATCAGCTATCACCAAAAGAAATCCATGATAAAGGCACAACGAAAGCCTAACTTACCTCCACGGGATGACTACCACCTACTTAACAGACAAGAACAGGTCATCATATTTCGACTGAGAACTGGACACAATAGACTAAACAGCCATATGTATACAAAATTTAAAATTGGCACAACAGCAAAGTGTAATTGTGGACAAGTCAACCAGACTTCAGAACATATCCTTCAAGAATGTGCAAACTATGACACATTAAGATGCACATACTGGCCTTCTGATACACCAATGAATGTTAAACTTTATGGTACAAAACAAGAAATGGAAAACACTGTTCAATTTATACAAGAAACAACACTGCAGATATAGACATTATTAGCGAACGAAAGAAGAAGAAGAAGTCTTTACAAAAACCATCTTCACACCATTTCATTCCACCATGTGATTTGAAGGCAAATCAAAGCAGACAGCTGTCTTGTCCATATTTCCTATTTGTGATAGGTTGAAGTTAAATTCCACAGGTTAATAGTAAAGAGTTGAAACAAATCCATTTTCCTTTTAGCTCTTTCTGCAACTTCCGTGCAAGCTTAGTGTGGGTTTTAGACATAAGTAGTGTCTGTTCATAAAGCAATTGCACTATCCAATTGAAACCCGCAGAATTTAGTAACTGGAATGCAGAATTTATTAATATGGTGAGCTCCTCCTGTTTCCATGGATACATTCGTTATTGTGAGGTTATGTGTATCCGCTTTGCTTGTCAGATAACAACTCTTGTTATTGAGCATCTAAAATGGAATCTAAGACTACCCTTTCCAGTTCAACTGGCAATGTTAACATCAGCAACAACTTCTAGGTCAACTCAGCCGTAGGAAATGAGTACCAGATCTTCTATGAAGATAAAGGTGGTAGGCATGATACTGACCTCATCATCTATAGTGTGCCATTGGTCAAGAAAAAATAAGGGCTTTATATATTCTCTGATACTCCTCAGTGGCATGGAAAAGGAGAGCTTCTGCATTCATCATCAAATTCTGCAGATCAACAAGATGTATTCCAGAGAACAGTGTTGTGTCGTGGTTTACAACTTTGCAGGGATCTGACTCTTTCAATCTGACACATCCAACTTCAGCATGGCTTCTGGGTCACTTTGATCCTGTATGGGATGGGGCAGCCAACTCCACCCCAAAACCTTAGTCTTCTCTTACATTCTCGGCATGTAACAGTGTAACTATTCTTTTCTCTTTTTTTGTGGGGGGGCCTGTTAACACAAGCGTGGAGAACATATTTAACTGTGATTATGTGATTTCATTATGGGAAAATAGTACTACTGTCACTTTCTATGCAATTCTTAAGAATGACTTCAAAAAGGGAAACTTGGCTTACTTGTAAGATATTCTTGAATTAGATAAGCTCTTCACATCTGTGCTTGAGTTGCAAACCCAGATTAAATTCCCTAGAGACTGAAGTTAATCCTAAAATACTGGGGTTCAGATAGACTGAGCTACAAGTGGTATCAATGGAAATAGGTAAAAATGTATTTGGGCCAAAGACAAATGAATAGACGAAAAGTAGTATCAATATATTGGTGATCACTGGTTCGATTAGGGGAAATGAGATACAGGAAGACAAAGCTACAAGAACTGTCATAGAATGGGAGAAAACATTAACAACACAATAGATTGGAAGTTTTAATCAAACATTACCGCAAATGCTACTTTGACATAGCACCTGATTGATCTGTAAATATTGCAATGTTGGGACAATGTTCTGAACATAAAATATAGCAGAAAATACATTTATCAGTTAAAAAATTTTGTATAACACAAAAATGAAAATTGTATTATATAAAAATTGTTTTCAGTTGCTAGACAACATGGAGAGCAAGATGAAGGGGACTTGTGTTGAAGGAACAATTCCAAGGCTCTTTGAGGGTAAAATGTTGGTACGTTTCCATTGTTCAAATTTTCTTCTCAGAATATATTCACTGTCCATGTAACCAAGTGAATGAAAACAGTTCCTAACAAAATTGCTGAAGGATCTATTTCCTTTACTCAAATTAATTTTACAATCTGTAAATCTAAGCCATATGTAAAATATACAAAATAAAGATATTGATGATAGATTATAAAAAACAGTTTGTCTGGAGTTTTCTATATTCACTGTTCTACTTATCTGCTTTTCAGTCTTATATAAAGTGCAAGCATGTGGACTATGATTCAAAAAAAGAAGAAACCTTTTTTGATATTCAATTGAACGTCAAGGGAAAGAAAAATGGTAAGTCGTATGTGTTAAAAAAAAGTTTAATTTCATAATATGGTATAGGGAAATATATGTCAATCAGATTTCAGTAATGACAAGGGAAGATCAATTTGTTTTAACAAGTGCGACCATAAGCAGAACTGTCCACACATAAAGCAGCAGATACAAGTAAATTCAAGAAGGAAGCCAGAGGATAAATTATATGAATTCAATACTCAAGAATTCATGAAGCAGCAGAGAGGGATAAATGCAGTTCAATGGTAAACATAACATATTCAGTGCAGCAAAAGAGTTGTAGAACTATTTAAGATTATTCATATTATTGTAAACATGTCCGCTATGGAAAATAGTTAAGAAAAATTATTCAGATATGCACTCCATCAAGGTCATCTCCTAAGTACTTGACTAGTTTACTGAGAAATTGAGGTATGGATGCACTCTCATGTACATTTGAGTAATACCAATATCTGCTCTATGAAGTTGTCTTGTCAAAAAGGGAAAAAAATAAATTGTGAAAGGTGGAGTCTCGCAAACTTACATGAACGCATGATGTAACACTATCATAGAGAATCTAGCACAGAATCAGAATGTGTGAAAACTTTCTGCAAATGTTGCACACCCTGTGACTAGTGGAGATTATGTAAAATTTACACTGTGCCTACCCAACCAACTCCAGAGATGGCTTAATGTCCAGGCATGAGTAGATCTAAGTCCTATAGGTTCTTTGGGGTGAAAAGGTCACAACATATTATAATCTATCCAACCTGCTCAATTTAAATGTATTTTTTCCTACTATATCCATCTATTCAAAATATTTTATATTTAAATCTATGCCATCTACTGAAAACACTCAGAATTTACAAACTTGCATGGGCTGCCTAAAAGTTAAGCTCACAGCTTTGGAACAATACTGACCCAAGAGAAACAATAGTGGAAGGAAAATTCTATAAATCTCTGTGTTACAAAACAATCAAGCTTACAGTCAAAACTTCAGATATAAACACATTCCAAGCAAACGAAAGAAGAAAAAAGCCTCCTTCTGTGCAATGTTTGTTTGTTTGATATTTTATCATTTGATTTTGTGACAGTTCAAGAAAAGAGACCAGTCATAATTCCATGGAGTGAATCAGTTAAACAATTTAACATGTATTGCACACCATCTGTATTGTTCAAAGTTCAAAATAAATCATGAAACATGCAACCGTGATACATTTTTATCATTATTGTGGACATTTAAAATTAATTGAACCTAATTCATAGCACTGCAAGTAAAGTACTTGGTATGTTGGATTGTTGTGTTGGGACACGTAGTATAGCATATAGGTGGTTATGAATGCAGATATTATGTGGACTTAAAACAGTATTGACGTTTTTCATGTGTTTAGTTCATGAGTCTTTCAAAGAGTATTGCACTGTGGAAACTCTTGAAGGTGAAAACAAGTATTTTGCTGGGGAGTATGGGCTGCAGGTATGTAGTTTTAGTCTACTTTATGCACACTCTCTTTCTTTTTTATGTTTGCGTTCATCGTCTATAAGATGTACTGGTACCTTGCGAAAATGAGCAATGATTGCTGCTTCGGCATACCGGTACATCCTGAATGTCATGAAAAATCGTGTTCTGTTTTGTCTGTAAGATGTTTCACATACGTCCAAAATACAAAGTTTTACAACTGTACTAAATACAGGGCTAACTGCAAATGCTCTGCAGATTTGGCTTCAATAATGAAAAATATGGCTATTTGACTTTAATAGGTGTTTGTCTTTGCTCCTAATATTTAATGAGACTCTTAAACATAGTGTGTTCACAGCCTTTCAAAATTACTATCTGTGATATACGAGTGTGTTGTTGGTACTATTGCTGAGAAAATGCCATTGTTTTAGATTTTCCTAATGGTGGTGATGTTTACTTTGAATTACATTCAGAGCATTTGATTTCATATGAGAATATGATGACACAGACATTATTATGTTTGATGCAAATGTTGGTAGGTCAGGTCATTTCCATTTTACAGGCTAATGCTGTGTTCTAAATATAGCAATGTGTAGGGAAATGAGAACTATGTTGTGTAAAAAAACATTAATTAGTGCTTTCCTATTCAACTGTTGTTAGAATATGAAAAGAGAGTAAAGGATAGTAATATTGGAACATGTCTTGCATATTGTAGAAGGCGACCAACAAAGGGTTGACATGGAAACCCATGCGATCTATCATTTGAACGAAAAGACACTTGAACACAGCTAAACATCACTTTCATCGGCCAAAAAAAAACATTTGATATAGTTTACAGAATAATTATGGCTAATATATTACAGGACTGTGAAATACAAGGATAATTACTAGACAACATAAGAGCTTTATACAAAAACTGTCAAAGCATAATCAGAACTACCAATGGCACAACAGATGCATTTGAAATTAAAACAGTTGTCAGACAAAGCTGCATAGTATCACAACTTTTATTCATAACATGTATGAACAAGATAGCTAACGAAGCAGATTCAAGAAACGAACCCACCACTGCCGAGACAACAAATGAAGAACACAGCTCATTAAATGAACTGCTATTTACAGATGGTTAAAGTTTAATTGAAACAACTAGGAATCAAATGGGTAAACAACAAGACCCTGGAAGATCTAACCTTCACAGATGATATTGCTCTACTGAGACCAAGATCTCCATGAAAAAACAGAAAGACTCAAATTTTTCGCGTAACAGATAGGCCTACAAATAAAAAGAAAATCATGAACTTTACCGACCTGACAATCAATTAAACTAGATGATAATATACTAGATGTTTCAAATTTCTTATATTTGGGAAGCAAGATAACAGCAGACGGGGATACCAACTCAGAAATCAAGATTTGAATCGCTCTCACCTCCAATGCCTTTAAACAAACTCTCAAACATCTGGAGATCAAAGATCACAAGTAAACACATCAAACATATGGATGTGAAAGTTGGAAATCTACCGCAATAATGGATAAGAAATTAGTTGCCTTCAAGAATAGATGCCTCAGAAAAATCACAAATACTAATTGGAAAGTTTCAAATCAAACGACATACTAAGAGAGGAGACAAAACAAGAATATGTGACGAACATCATCAGAAAACATCGCTGGACATACATCGGCCACATACTTAGATAGAAGGAAGACATAATTCCACGACAAGCCTTCATGTGGGCACCAGACGGGCAAAGAAAACAGGGAAGACCAAAAACAATGCTCAGAATAACTGTTTTGAATGAATTAAAATCAACAGGCATAAATGTACAAGACCTGCGATCCTTGGCAACTGACCAACAGGCATGGAGAACTATGACATCCGCCCTATGTGCCAAACTCGGCAAAAGAGGAACTGACTGACTGAAAGTTTAATATCTGAAGATGAGTTACAGTGACAGATAAACCTGTTCCATACAACCTACAAATAATACATCATAAAACTCAATACATCTAAAACAGAGACTATAAAGTTAAGCAAAACACCAGGCCAGTTAAATGTATCTGTCAATGGTACACAACTAAAGCATGTCTCAGAGTTCAAATATTTAGGAAGCATCTTTACGGAGCATGGCAATTTTGATATAGAAATCGAAACAAAATGTCAGAAAGCCAATGCTGTGACTTACCAACTGATGCCAATACTCAAACACTCAACAATCTGCATGACGACTAAATGTCAAATTAAACTATTTTTATACCGACTCTTGTTTTACGATTATCAAACATGGCCCTTGACACAGACGCTAGCAAAAAACATCACAGAATGTGAAATGAGATGCTTGAGGAAAGTTATAAATGTCACCAGAAAAGACTGGCAGAGAAATAAATATATCAGGAAAGAAATCTCAAGTCAAGACTGTATCGGAAGATTGCAAACCAAGTGGTTTGGCCACCTCATGAGAATGGAGCCAATGCAACCAGCTATCTGTACATATAACTGCAGAAGATAAGGTTGCAAAGCATAAGGGAGACCAAGAACTAGATGAGCGGAGACAAAGAAATGTTAAAGAGACATAGGCTGACCATGGCCAGTGCAATCAAAATAGCCAAAGACAACTTCAACTTCCCTCCATGATGCTTAACGACACAAGAAATAATAGTTACCCCTTTATCACTGTTTAGCATCATATTTTCCAGTTTAGCTCAGATAGCTTGTGATTTGATATTTTCTTACCCTAGGAACTTTTGCATATAATAATATGAAATAAACCTGCCGGACCAGAAAAAAAAAGTGGTTTGGCAAACCAGATTTGGCCCACTGGCCATATTTTGTCTACTGTTACTCTATACCCGTTCATTACACATTCTTTATTTTAACTTTTTATTTGTGTTAGGAGTCAGAGAAGGGTGTAGTGTTTCTCTCATTTCCGCCTGTGTTACACCTTCATCTCATGAGATTCATGTATGACCCAGTCACAGATGCAAACATCAAAATCAATGATAGGTGAGTATTTTGTAACAGGTTACACTTTTCGAGCTTTGGCTTTCTGAATCATAATCATTGAGTCATTCAGTATGCATACATACTTAGGCTTGCTATTCCAGCCAGTATAGGGCCTTTGTTACTGCAAACACCTCCATCATTATATTACTTGTTATTGCATTGAAGGCTCCACTTTGCATCGTGAACTATTCTTCCACATGATAGATTTGGCGGTAGAGGTCCATGCACACCGTTAGTGGTGGATGACCGACACATCTGTGTCATCATGTTTGGAGAAAGGTTAAAAAAAAGGTTTAAAAGCCGTAGAAGATTGATTTCACTGTACTTGGTTTCCCATATACGGGCGAACAGCTTAACCACTACGCCAGGGAGATCCCAGATGTTATGATGTTTGGAGAATAATGTCTATCACAGAGCCATATTTGAATTCGCCATAATTGGGCTAAATCCAGATTGAGATCCTGTGCAAATTCAGCCAGATAGAAGTTGAGATTAAGGTCAGAACTCGGGTTTTCCACTTCCACTTTTTCCACAAGTTTATGAGTTTTCATCATGCTGCACGACAATGGATTAGTTTTACATGGTAAAGACATTTTTTTAAGGTAAACAATTTTTTTAATAGCTTTTCAAACATCAATTATATTTGCTACTTGCTTTACTAGCTACAAGTATATTTATTGTTTGCTATTATTTTTTACAAGCTATAAATATGTTTGTTATAGATTGCTATTTGTTTTACTAGCTACACGTATATTTATTGTTTGCTATTACTTTTGCAAGCTATAAATAAATATGTTATAGATTGCAATTTGTTTTACAAACTACGAATATATTCATTGTTTGCTAATAGTTTTACATGCTATAAATATGTTTGTTATAGATTGCAATTTGTTTTACAAGCTGTTCATGTTGTTCGTCCATCACAAGTGATGATGACCATTTGTTACATCCACTTTTGAAAATTCAATTTTAGTAATGTCCTTGATTATGAGTTCGTAGATGGCTAATGAGCCCTATTCGAGCTGTAAATGTCCTTGGACAGTTCGGACATGGAATGACGACTGTAGACGGATCTTGGTCTATCCGTGACTTTCTAGCTGCTCTCCGCTGTTGGGCTGCTGCATTTCTCTTCTTTTCACAAGATGATGTGCGATTTTTTATTTTTTATTATTTGTATGAAAATGATTGAGTTTTTTCACATGACGTCTATACACAGTCCATGTTTCACTAGCGTATAATAGCACTGGAAGTACCACTGCTCTGTAAACTTTCAGCTTAGTCTGTAGGTTAATGCCATTTCTACGCCAAACATTTGCGTACAATCTGCCGAAAGTACTGCTTGCTTTGGCTATCCTTGTATACACTTCATCATCAACGTTGGCATTTTGTGATAACGTACTGCCTAGATATGTGAATCTATTCACAACTTTCAGTGCTACACCATTTACCTTTATGCAGGGCTCGAGATAGCTTTTGCTAAGTGCTGGTTGTAACATGACTTCTGTTTTCTCTGTGTTAATGGTAAGCCCAAAGTTGGTACATGCTGTAGAGAATCTGTCTATAATACATTGTAGATCAGCCTCAGAGTTGGCATTTAGGGCACGTCATCAGCAAATAGAAGATCCCTGATTGTGTGTGATTTAACTTTGGTTTTTGCTCGAAGCCGCCGAAGGTTGAACAATTTTCCGTCTATGCATATTTTTACAAGCTACAAATATATTCATTGTTTGTTATTAGTTTTCTATCTAGTGTTCCTTCAGCACCTGAATGCAGTACAAAGGCAGAAAAAAAATGGTCTTCAGTTTGAGTGATGTCATGCTACTGTGTATAGTTCTTGCATGTTGTTGAGACCTATAATCATATTCTCTTTCGTGGTTGTTCCTCTTTTTCTTTTGTCATATAGTACCGATTTTAATGCATGTAGTAGCAATTTTAATTTATTCTAAGTATATGTCCGATATATGTCGATCATTTTCTTCTAATTGCTGTTTCATGTATTCTCTTATTTGCTAATATGACTGACTTCTTCCCAGCGATAATTAAGTTTTTTTAAGTTATTAAATTTTAAAGTCATTTTTTGCAAATGAATTTATTTTCTTCTCCATTGGTTTTATTTTCCAGTTTTTGTAGCTATTTGTTAATATGGATATTACATTTCATAATATCAGTCATAGTTAAACAGTCATAAGTTGGTGTATTTTACTTATTGTTTTTATTTCCAGATGTGTGTTAGGTTGTTGAATACACTGGATGCTCCCATGTGTTTCCAGGGCCCAAGAGGGGAGCAAAGAATAGCAACACTATTTACCTTCCATGCATGTTGTAATAGGTGACTACGTTTATGGAGCGGAGTTGGCTGTCCCATCCCATATATGGTCAAAGTGACCCAAAGTCATACTGAAGTTGAATGTGTCAGGCCGAAAAGCTGAGATATCACAGCAATGCTGTAAACCATGATACAAGATGTTCTGTTTCTGGACAACATCTTGCTAATCTGCAGGAGTTTGGGAACAATGCAGATGAAGAATACACTGGATGCAATTTTGGTAGAAATATTTTGTGTTGTATCTCCATCTTGTGCTATTTTTCTGTCCAAGTAGGAAAGGTTATCAACTGTCTGAATTGTTTCTCCGATGACAGTAATATTAAAATTAAAGTTGGTAAAATTCACGATCATAGTCTTGGAAGTGTTAACGAAGGTTAATTTGTTCTGAAAGATTTGTTCTGACAAAGTATTACCGGTAGTTCTACAAGCTATAAAACATTTATTATTACAGGTTTGAGTTTCCTGAGAGACTAAGTTTGGATGAATTTCTTCAGAAGAAAGAGAAGACATCAGCCACTTACCAGTTGCATGCAGTGCTTGTGCATAGTGGAGACAATCACGGAGGACATTATGTTGTATATATAAACCCTAAGGGTGATGGCAAAGTAGGTAGCATCTGTTATTTAATTTGTCCTTTGTTGTCACTGTCATCTTTCCATTTTAATTTCAGCATGAACTACCACTGGATATATGCTCTTGCACTGAATACTTTTGTTGTTATTAGTTTTGCATGTTATATGTGTAGTTGCTAGTCCTTTGCACAGCCGATTTTGTTCTCATCACAGTTTTATGATTAGTAGAATGACTTCATTCGTACTCAGTAAGCAGCCTTAATATTTATCTTGTGAGAGTTTGACATGCCTGTGTGTTATAGGGGCCTGAAAAGGGAACAAAGAATAGTGATACTATTACCTGCCAGGGATATCGTTAGTGGTCAAGGCGGCTTGGGGGGGGGGGGTGGAGTTGACTGTCCTATCCCATTCAGGGTCAAAGTGACCTAAAGACCATGCTGAAGTCTCTGTAACATCTTAACAAGAAAGCTGGTTCTTTTGTGCTCATATAGAGACATAACAGCATGGAAAGATTAATGGCCGAAGGAAGAGTTAACAGCAATATGGGAAGAGGGCACCCAAGACGATGATGGTGCAGTGATATATCAGATTGCTTAACCTTCATGATGCTATCCACAACATTAGCTGCCCGTACCTCCATACCTCTTTGAATTAACAAAAATATTGCGATTGTAAACAAATGCTAATTACCCGGTTAACTGAGGAAATGAAGTGGACATAATTGCTTCCGTTTCCACTAGTGTTCAACTAAATAGAATTTGTTATAGATCAGTTGTGACTGTACAGCCGTCGATATAATGTCACAATTTTTCTAAATTACAACCATTTTCGAGGATTTTTTTTCTCAAAATCAGATTTATTTTGTGTAGCCGATAATGTTATTTCGATTGATATGATTTGTTTGTTTACAAAGACGAATATTACATGAACAAGTAGTTTTATTATAAAATAATGGCAGAGTAATCTAGTTATGGCATTCCATCCTGGATGGAATGTATCAGAAGATTTCACAGAAATTCTAAGCCTTGTCACTAATGTTAGTTCACAATTTATCTTAGATCTTAGATATAACATCACCAACAAAACTTTCATCATTACATTCAGTAACCATTCCTTTATTTCCACACACAAAAATTATACACACAGTTTTAAAAACAAACAAGTTATTGCATTTTCCAAATTCCCTACATAAATAGCGCATAATGGCAAAAAAGAATGTGGTGACAGGCGGAAATCACTCATTTTTAATGCAGAGTGGTGATGGTTAGACATGTCTTTAGTTGCGGCAGGCCAACTCACTCAGAATCGCAGTGTTCAGAGAATCCATAAGGAAGACGACGTTCTGGAAAAAAATACGTCACATAATGATGCAGTCTGATGTGTCAGAAAGGTGTAGATATCATGCTCTCCGGAGTACATTCTGTTAATCTGCAGGAATTTGAGGAATTCAGAAGAAAAAGACGTGTATACATGATCACCAATGAAGAACTCATGGAAAGAACTAAACATACACCATAAGATATAGAATTAAAGAATAGCACTGGAGATTTGTGGTACGTACACTAAGAATGAATAATGGAAAACACTTTCAGACTAAAAATGTGTATGCTGGACTGAAAGGTGTCAATTAACAACTCCGCTGTGAAACTAGCAACACAATGTGTATCATGCTCTCTGAAAATCACACTTTCGTATTGATTACCAGAGAGCGAACAAAGAAGAAGAAGAAGAAAGTATTGTTCTGGAATGCACAGGAAATGAGAAAAAGAGGGAGATCCAAGAAATATCTGGAGAAAATAATTAGATGCTTCTTTCTGCATTCATTCTCAAATGTTTGCAGATTATTAGGATGTGTTCAGGAGAACACAATGCGTTGTTACATGGTTTATGACTTAACTGTGATATCTGCGCTTTTCAGTCTGACACAACTGACTTCAACATGGCTTCTGGGTCACTTTGGCTCTCTGTAGGATGGGACAACCAATTCCTCTCCAAAATGTCTTTAGCCGTCACTTATGACATGCATGGTTGGCAGCAGTGTCACTATTCTTTGCTCACATTTCGTGCCCCAGCAACAGTTGTAGAATTCGATACATATTTTATGGGATTGGATAGGAGATGGAATGATAAAAAATCAATAGCAAAGGATAAAAAATGGAAGCATTTTGGTGAGGATCTATTTTGTGTGGTGAGTGAAAGGGAAATAGATAGGCTAACCTCACTGGGCAGACCCACAAATGTCTAACAGACATTAGCCCCTTGTTTCCATGGTTTTTCTGTCCTGCCAATATATGTAGAAGTCACACTTATTGTTTCAATCCTCAGCAATTACGAGCGATTAGCTCTTACTTCCTATGTGCAGTTGGGTGGTTTCTCTCGAGCTTTTTTTTGTTGGTTCAGAAGGCTCAACTCTCAGCGGTGTACAGTCAATCAATCAAGTGCCATGCCAAATGGCATAGACGATCATGTTTCTCCACGTCTCTGTTCTTGTGTTGTCAATAACCTCGGTTAGTGAAGTTCTACTGTGCCACAATACTAGCCCATTTAGTAACTTCTCTCTTTATCAATAAGCTTGGTTAGTGAAGTTTTACTGTGCCACAATACTAGCCCATTTAGTAACTTCTCTCTTTATCAATAACCTTTGTTAGTGAAGTTCTACTGTGCCACAATACTAGCCCATTTAGTAACTTCTCTCTTTATCAATAAGCTTGGTTAGTGAAGTTCTACTGTGCCACAATACTAGCCCATTTAGTAACTTCTCTCTTTATCAATAAGCTTGGTTAGTGAAGTTCTACTGTGCCACAATACTAGCCCATTTAGTAACTTCTCTCTTTGTCGTCCCCTGTCTCTTCTCCTCTTGATCTTTCCAGTGGTGATTAAGTGTTCAAGCTGTGTTCTTCTCAGCACATACCCTATGATTGATCATATTATGCCAGCATCAATGAGAATATATAAAACAAGAATATCCGGGCGTAAAGCCAAAGGTAGACCAAGAAAACGGTGGATAGAAAACATCAAGATAACCTTGAACAAACATGTACTAAATGCAACCTCGTCGACACATCTGGCCTTGAAACGACAGCTTAAGCTACCACCCCTACGCTGAACGGCAGGTGTGAATGCGATCAACAATCATTCACCTGGGGAAAGACAATAGACAATAAATGAGAACATCTACATTAGTTTTCTTAGCTGTCCATGGTTATTTTCATCATTCTTCTCAGAAACCACATCTCTGTAACCTCCAGTTCATTTTGAAATTTTTTTTTGTTTACAGTCCATGCTTCACATCCATAAAAAAGAATTGGTTCGATATAACATCTCGGCACTCAAATTCAGGTCTGCATTGATGGTGTTCCATTGCACAAAATGGTTCTAATTTTTTGGAATGCTGATTTAGCTTGTGCTGTTCGGCTCTTTATCTCACTTGAGCATCTACCTTCTGATGTTAACAGGGTGCCAAGATATTTCACCTTTTCAACTTGTGTTAATTTTGTGCCATTAATCATCATGTTGCATCTTGGTAGTGTATGGTTTTTCGAGACAACTATTTTTTTTTCTTCTTGTTTAACCTTTACGATTCTGCGGTCGCAATAATGCGCCTATGAGAACAGCTCCGTTGTGCCTGCAGGCGCAATCCCGCTACATAGGATATCGCCCGATTCCCGAGTACGGAACTTCACAAAGTAATGATCCCGTGACGTATAAAACACGCCAAACGATGCTAGGAATACGTCGCAGTTTAAAGGTCAAGTTACTTTACTCATTACGACTGCAAGAAGAGAGAAAACCGGCTGGTTTTGTCAGCGAATTTCTGGAACGACGTTGGCCATTTTTTCGCCATATTTTACTATCAAATTGAGTACCGCGTGGCATGGCTAAGTGATCGTGAATACATGTTTTAATTGTTGTTTTTTATGTTTAATATGTTGTTATTTGATAAGAATGTTTGTGTAGTCGTTCAAAAACACAAAAATAATATGTATCAGGGGTGCCACATGTGTGCTTAGACAATAATTACGCTGCGTGTCGGGCTAGACCTAGTGTTTACCGGACGGACGTTATATGCGATTTCTTATAAACTACATGTTTTAATTGTTGTTTTTTGTGTTTAATATGTTGTTATTTGATAAGAATGTTTGTGTAGTCGTTCAAAAACACAAAAATAATATGTATCAGGGGTGCCACGTGAGTGCATAGACAATAATTACGCTGCATGTCGGGATAGACCTAGTGTTTACCGGGCGGACGTTATATGCAATTTCTTCACGTTTTATTAGTTTTTTTAGTTCATCTTATACTAGTTTTGATATAAAACAATATATATACAATAAGTATAGGTATTTATGAGGATTTTATCAATGATTCCACGCATTGCTCAAGTATTAGGGTCGTCAAGAAGTTACATGTGCGATTTGAAAATTGCGTTTTGCGATTTTCCCCCCGAATTTTCAACTTCACAACTTGCTCACAACTGTCATATCATACATACAACAACAACAAAAACATGACTATATTCACTATTCACTCCTTTATTTAGATATGCAAAAATTATTTTGATATCTTTTAAAATAAAAAAGTTATCACGTTTTCAAAACACCCACCATCAATAACAAAAATTTTCCAAAAAAGAATTCAGGCCCAAGGGGATGTTTCTTAATTTTTAATTCAGGGCCCTAAAGGTTAAACTGAGTCTTTTGTTTTCACTTTCTTTCACTACTTTATCCAATAGGGTTTGTAGTTCTTGTTCGCTTCCTGTGATCTGTACTATGTCATCAACATATCTCAAGTTATTTATATTGCTTCCTCCCACTGTTATTCACGGCATATCTTCTATATTTCGCATAATGTATTCTGTGTAAAAGGAGAAAAGAATCTGTGACATTACACAATCTTGCCTGACACCCATTTCTATTTTTGAAATCTTCCTATAGTGTTATTAACTCTCATCGCAGTTATTTGTTTCCAATACATATTTATGACTATTCTTAGTTATTTCCCATCAACGTTAAGATTTTCCAGCAATTTTATAATTTCTGAATGCTTCATCTTGTCACATGCTTTTCTGTACTCTATGAAGCATAGATATAGGTCTTGTTGTACTTCTATGGCCCTCTCCATTAATGTTTTTACTATATATAGGGTATTTCTTGTGCCTTTTCCTTCTACGAATCCGCATTGTACTTCAACTAATGGACAAATATCTGGTGTTTAAGAGAACTCTGCATGACCAGCAGGCAGATGGTGATAGGGAATGAACGCAGTGAATGCTACCTAGACAGCAGTATCCTAGAGCAGCACAGTCACTGTCCCCTAGGCATTAGAATAGTCTAATTCTAATTTCTACTCTGGGCGGGCAGAAAATCTGAAGACTTTCCAGCTGGGCCAAATGGTAGGAGCGACTGGATCACTGAAGAAGTAACAACACACCATTATATATTTATATTGACATTGCTTATTATAAATTATATTTTTAGTGGTGCAAATTTGATGATGATGTTGTCTCCCGGTGTACAAAATCTGAAGCCATAGACCACAACTTTGGTGGACAGGATGACGACCTAACCGTCCGACACTGTACAAATGCTTACATGTTGGTGTATATACGTGACAGCGATTTGGGTATGTGCATCTCATTGACCATTTTGTTTAGTCATGTTCTGTTAATTATAATAGAGGCATATGTATAAGACATATCTTTTCAACTATTGTTGAATTTTTTGGTACCACTAACACATTCAATCATGTTGCCAGTACAATGTGGATGTCGGTGTTCAAACCACGAGCAGGTTCGACCGATTTGTTTTGTCTATCAAATGTTTTGTTATTGTTCAAAAATTAAATTAACACACTAAATATATCTTTACACTTGATATTGCATTAATCCACAATCCACATGTAGAGGATACGATCTCATCATTGGCTTATCAGACCAACAACCATGCAACATCAAACTGTTATATAATGACATTTTTCTCTTGTGGAAGTCTCACTGCACTTTGTACAATTATATTGTTTACCCTTCTCTGGGTTGGCTTCTTCTCAAAGCATTAATAGTAATAATAATAAATATTATTTTATCCAGTGATCTCTTTCCACTCTCCACCATACCTTAAAGAACATCTTTTGTCATCGAGGAATGTCTTATCAGGAGTGCCCATACCACCAGAGTTAAGAAAGTATCATGATTGTTTATAGTAGTTCTTGTTGATCCACTTCTTCTTCATCGTTCTTCAGTCAGACATCAGGTTCGCCCGTGTGATGCCGGGGCCCAAAAGGGGAGCAAAGAATAGCAACACTGTTTACCTTCCACGCATGTCGTAAAAGGCGACTAAGGAGGTTATGGGATGGAGTTGGCTGTCCCATCCTATATAGAGTCAGTAACCCAAAGTCATGCTGAAGTCGGATGTGTCAGGCCGAAAAGCGCAGAAATCGCAGCAGTACTGTAAACCATGACACAACGCATTCTCCGGACGACATCCTGCTAATCTGCAGGAGTTTGAGAATGAACGCAGAAGAAGAAGACATCAATAGCTTCAATGAATTGTGTGATTCGCTTCAGATCATCCATGGAACCCCTCAAGTCTGGAAGCAGTGCCGTCTCAGTGGGCCATATTTTCTCCCTCTCTTCTTGGTAGAGTTGACAGGGATGAAGAAAGTGTTCTGCAGCCTCTGGGCTCAGTCCACAGTTGCAGAGGTCTGTCTCGCCAATCTTCAGTTTTCGGAACATGTGACTTCTCAGTCTGTTGTGGCCAGTTCGTAGTTTGAAGATGATGATTTGTTCCTTGCGTGACATTTGATGGTAGGGGTCATTTGGTTCTGCAGTTGGGTGCATCTGCTTCCACTTTTTTCTATATTCTGCTTTTAACATGGTCTTACATTCATAGTACGTGTTATCACTTTCTATTTGTTCCAGTGATCCCCCTTTCCTTGCCGGGAGATCAGCTTTTTCATTTCCAGGTATGCCACAGTGACCAGGGATCCACTGCAGTACTGTTTCTTTGGTAGTACTTCTGAGGTGTAGTAAGCAGGCCATAAGTTCATTCATGCTCATGTTCTGTGGATCTTTCAATGCCTGCAACACTGACTTTGCATCTATTAGAAAGACTACATGCATGTTGTGACTCGGCAAGCAATTTATGAGCATTTTGGCTGCAGTTGACCCACTAATATACTAATTGTATCATGCACAAATGCATTGATCTTATGTACTCTTTAACAGATACCCAACACACATCTATTATTTTCAAACACCTGGATTCTTCTCACTAAGATTGCAGTTAGAGTTCAGATCGCACAGACAAATAGAAATATTAACAAAGATTTATATAAGTTAATATTTACACGGATGGGGATTCTGCTTTTCCAAATGGTAGTTAATCTTGCTATGACCATTTTCAGTCTTTTCTTAACTTCAGCTGTTGATTCACTATCACCACTAATCTGGGCTCCAAGATAAGTCAATATCAAAACCTCCTCAAGCGTTCGATTGTTCAACTTTATGTTGGTTGAGACTTCCTTAGAACTCATTTTCACCAAAATTTAATCCTTATCTGCATTGATCTCCATGCCAAGTTTTTTGCTAGATATTTCCAATTTTGATGTTAAACTCTTGTAGTTCTGCCTCTGTTGTTATCAGATCGATGTCATCATGAAGAAATTTGGAGATTATAAATTTGACCACCTCTGATCGATGTTGTTGAATGGAATTCCTCTAACACATCTCATGATTGCTTCTAGGTAAATGTTAGTGTTGGTGAAAGTGAGCATCATTGTTACACTTCAACAGTATTTCATACAAATTCACAAAATGTTGTTGTCTATGAACACAGCACTTTTTGTATCTTTATATAGTACCTCTATGACAGTGATGATATTGTTGTGAAAATTAACTCTCTCATGGTTTTCCACAGGCCTGCATGCCAAACATTGTTCTATAGTTTTTGCACAATTTCAAATCTCCATTCTTTTTTAAAGTGGTATTAATAACTGCATTCATATTTCGGGTCATTTTTCCGTAGACCAAATTTCTCTAATTATTTATTATTATTTTAATAATTATTCTATTTATCTATCTATTTGTTGAACCCTTTGTTGCTTTTCAGCGTTAGGGGTAGAAGAGTTTTTTGGAGATGGCATTCGTGTGTGCTGATTATTTTGTGGAATTTGTCACCTATTTTATTTCGGTGGTCCATTGTTTTCGTGGTCTGCCTCTATGTCTGCCTTCACTGTATCTGTGTAGCATAGCTTGCTGTGGTATGCTGTCTGATGGTAGTCTGCTGATGAATGCAAACAATTTGATCTGTTGTCTCTTAATATATTGCAAGATTGGGGTGGTGCCTGTTCTTTGCCTAATGTCCTCATTCCTCACTCTGTCTCTTATCGATATTCCTAGGATTCTGCGTGAGCATGCCATTTCAGCTGTCACAAGTTTATGTTTATCTTGTGCTGTCATTGTCCATGTTTGGCATTGGTAGCACAGCGTTGGCATAATAATCGTTTTGAATAGTGTTATTTTGGTGTTTAAATCTACATTTTTGTTTCTGAAGATTGGTGTCATTTGCCCTAAGGCTTGGTATGCTTTATTACATCTATTGTGTATGTCTTTGCTGCTCTTACCATCTGTTGTTATATTGCTTCCTAGGTATGTGAATTATTCTATGGTATTTCTTAATTGTAAATTTGTTCACAGAGTATATTTTATATGTTGGTTCTGTGTTTTTTAAAAGAGTTCATTGATCAGAACACAGTTCATGATCTATAAGATAAGAATAATGAGACTAGTGTTTAATACTTTTCAGGTGAAATTCTTGAACCTGTTAGTGAGGGAGAAATTCCAGATTCCTTAACTGCCAGACTGAATGAAGAAAGGTAGATTCATTCTGACATTTTGTTTATTTATTTATCTTGTCTTGTCATGATCAGCCTTGCAACTTTAGAAGTTAATTTAAATAAAGAGCTCAAAAATGCATAGCAGAGTAACATCATTATACTCTAGTTTACCCATGCTTACACTGTCCTTCTCATTGAAGCAACATGCCACGTGCCAAGAGTACCACTCACAGCATATAACTCCATAGCTTCAAGCAATATTCTCAAGGATCTCTGACAAATGCCCCTGTGAACAAACCACATTGCCCAGAATTTAATTTGTGACTTATTGAACATAAGGCTTAACCGCTATGCCACAGAGATCCATTTCAAAAGTTGATAAAACGCTGTAGCTGTAGAATATATAAAACTATTTATTTATACATGGATGGATAAATGCAAAGTGTAACAAAGAATGAAGGAGCATATATATATATATATATATATATATATATATATATATATATTTATATATATATATATATATAGAGAGAGAGAGAGAGAGTCCCCAAACAATGATTGGGAAATGATCAAAGTGCCAATGGGGCAAATTCTGTCATTACTATGATGCAGAAATATAGGAGGTAATCACAGTGACAACTAAATAACTGTAGACCTCCAATATTGATACAAAACCTGTGGTATTCCTGACAGATACAAGGCCATGGCTTCAGTTAGAACACTGCAAATGCTACTGAATGAACAAAGTAGTCAGAGCATGGTAGCCATGCAATGGATACCATAAAACTGGAATACCTGCAAATTAATACCTGCTAAAAAAGGATGCTGCTGATGATAACAAGATGTCATCTAATTTAGCATCAGAAGAGATGATCAAAACTAACACAAGATGGTTACAAAATTATATGAACATGCCAGAATAAATTGTCATTATATTCTTCAGAACAAGTCATAACTGTTTCCACAGCCACATTTATACAAAGTTGAAGGTTGGCAACAGCAATGTGGACAGACACCTCAGATTTTACAGCATATACTTCAAGATTGTCCTGAATATGAAATGTTGAGACAAACACAGTCTCAGTGAAACAACACTGGAAGCAGAACTTTTCAGATCTTATGTATCCACTACAAAACACAGTAAAATTTATAGAGAAGACAAATTTCCAGATTTATAGACATTCTCGCAGATGAACAAACTAAGAAGATAATAACATAAGTGCAAGCATCTAGAATAGGGTGAGTTAATCTGTGGACAAACCTACACAATTTATTGTGCATAAATAGTGATGCACGTGAATGTTCATGTCAAATTTATCTGATTTTTATCCCCAGAAAACTAGAGGCATTAAAGCGAAAGGAGAGAACAGAATCACATCTCTATATGAATGTTCATGTCAAATTTATCTTATTTTTATCCCCAGAAAACTAGAGGCATTAAAGCGAAAGGAGAGAACGGAAGCACATCTCTATATGAATGTTCATGTCAAATTTATCTTATTTTTATCCCCAGAAAACTAGAGGCATTAAAGCGAAAGGAGAGAACAGAAGCACATCTCTATATGAATGTTCATGTCAAATTTATCTTATTTTTATCCCCAGAAAACTAGAGGCATTAAAGCGAAAGGAGAGAACAGAAGCACATCTCTATATGAATGTTCATGTCAAATTTATCTGATTTTTATCCCCAGAAAACTAGAGGCATTAAAGCGAAAGGAGAGAACGGAAGCACATCTCTATATGAATGTTCATATTTTGACAGAGGACAACTTCTGTGGACATCAAGGAAATGATTTGTTTGATACAGAAAAAGTTAACTTTAGGTTGTAACTATTGTTTTCTAATGCAAGTTTGACTAAATATTTTGTGATTTTTAGTATATGTGCACACATTTGACTAAATATTTATTCATTTTTACTATACAGTACAAATCTGATTATTTGAATCCCAATTAACCAAATCCCCAATTATCGGAATCGAATTTGGGTGAAATAATTTTCGAGCGTTAGCGGATGCGGTAGAGAGATCCCGGGGCAGTGCGCACATACTGTTACTATGTAGTTTATTTGCAATACATAGTTGATTACATATTACTATACTTTTATCAATAAATTCCATTCATTTCAATGTATGTACACTGTTTTGCTTCATTCCTGAGCTATATCAAATTATCTGAATATTCGATTATCCGAATCAGCCCGATCATCAATTAATTCGAATAATCAGATTTATACTTAATAGTCTTTTTTCATGTTTAAATGCATATTACCTAAAATTTAGTCATTGTTGGAACGCATTTTTTAAAAATAGATATTTTGTCATTTTTAAGTGTTTGAATGCATAAATTATTATGGTTCAATTACATATCATGTACCTACCGTGCTCACAGGTTTTAAGTAATCTGTGCTGATCATAATTATTTAGTGTGTGATATCATCGCCAATTGTGATTTTTCAGTAGTCATTCAGACGTCATTTTGCCGGCTCATTTCTATTAACGAATTGACTGCCATATCAGTGTTGAACTTGCCGTTGATGGATAAGGATGTAATATGCTTGCTGTAGTTGCAAGGAGTTCTTCTGAATGAAAAGATATGTGCGCAGGGACATGCTATGACAGCATGTTACCACCTAAACAACCTCCCTAAATAACACACACACCCCCGCCCCCATTTCTTTTCTTTAACTAATTATAAATACACATTCACCGTTTGTTTGATCAATGTAGCCAGAGGAAATAATCAATAAAAATAGGAAGTACACAGCTTGTCTCTCTGAAACAGAGATGTATAGAGTTTGGGGGGAAGGGGGTGTTAGGGTTAGGATTAAGCCTAATCCTACCACTAACATCCACGGTCATCCATTCTGCTCCGACGTGCAATCGCTGCATTAAATCTTGGCATAATATATTCTCCGCTAAAATTAGCCATTTTGTTTTTCTAGCAACATGGTCTGCTAGTGATGTAATTTCATTGATGACACGAAAATTGTGCGCACTATAGAAAACTCAGAATGTAGCTGTGCTATCAACTATACATATTATCAAACGTCATCCACATTTCAAAAATAGTAGGTAGGCACATGATATGTATTGTACCTACACTACTATACATCTAGTCTTTTTTTTAATGTTTAAACCCATACATTGTTTGTATCCATATATAGTCTTTTGTTAGTGTTTGAATGCATATATTTCATGACATTTAGTTTTTGTTAGGTGTTGGAATGCTTATTTTGTGAGACATTGAGTCATTTTTAAGTGTTTACGTATTTCATTAAACATTTATGGATCAAAGGGCATGAGTCCATGGACCGCTGGATCAGCAACCAACCATTAAACATTTAGGCATTATAGTATTTACATTCAAATTTTACAAAACATTTCATTTTTTCATGTTTGAGTAACATTCAGTAAGAAAATACTAACCCTGAAATGACTAAATACAAGTTATTTATTTTATGGTTTGTGCTGGGCAACTATTTCAGTGTTCTGTTATCTTCCATTCTAGGGGCTTCAAAGTGAAGAAAACAGCAACACTTTCAGAGTTTATGGACATATTAGCAGAAAATTTGGTAAGCATACAATTTTACAAGCTTACAAACCTTGCTTGCCATTTTGTGTTCTTGATAAAAATGTCTTGAGTCAGATTTGTTAAAATCAGTGAACAAGATCAGTCAAATAACACTTTGAAAAATTATGCTTGAGGATGAAATGTCATCACAGTTTTCAATCTTCGTCATGTGACATATTCTTTCCAGAACATGGTCTTCCTTATGAATCTCCTGAAATCTCTATGGTCTCTGGCAAGTTGTCCCACTTCCTCTTAGCATGTGCATGCAGTTTTAAATACAGTAGGCAATTTTTTTCATTTGTTCTTAAAGTCCTACAGATGATCAAGATTTAGCCGTGAGTATAAATAATGTTGTATCATGGTTTACAGATTTGCTGCTTTTCTGTGCATATTATCTGGGCTTTTCGGTCAAACGACTCTGACTTTATCATAACTTCTGGGTTGTTTTGTTTGATAATTTATGCTGAATGGAATGGGTCATAAAATCCAACCACAAAGTTTCTTGCGACATGCATTGCTGCAAAGTATGCGGTTGCTATTCTTTGATCCTATTTCTGGCCATGGTAATGCATTAGTGAATGGGCAAATTAAAAAACCGCCTTTTTTAGAAAGAGAAAAAAAAAAGTAGTGGAGACTACTACGAACAAATTTGAATTTGTATAGTTGAATGAAATGCACACAAAAATTACAATTATTTGGTGAAAGTCATATTGAAGACCTACTTCAGCAAATACATGGGAATTCACAAAACTCAACACTTAGTACATAATGTGCAACCACTAGCTACAGGTGCTATACAATTGAATAAATTTGACATAGATGTCTAGAAATGCATACTTCTGTAGTGTGTTTCAAAATTGCAACTATTTTGCAGATATGCATGAAATTTTCAGAAGTGTTTTACAAACGTAACGACATAATGTCGAAATATTTTCATCACAATTGAACCAAAAATGTGCATTTTGTCTATACAAACACTAAAGATGTTTGTGTTAAAAATAATGAAACTACAAGTAAACCTGTTTGTGTCTCAATTTGAATGCTGCGCACAATTTTAACATAAATTTAAGTAAAATTTAGTCAATCTAGGTCATTGGAAGACTTGTGTGTCTTTTTTGTTTGCAGAGGCATTATGTCATCTAAGTAAACGTTAGTATTTATCATAAATGAGTTTGAAAATTCAATTCGTAAAACTTCAAAATGTTGCTGTGAAAGTTTATAAATATTTCTGTTGAGAGTCTGAACATTGACAACTGTATTACTTTATTAATAATCCGAGAAAAATGTATTCAACATTTTCAATTTAAATAAACATTCATTAAATAGATGGTTCAAACATAGTGAAGTCAAATGTTTACATGAAGGAAGAATGGCAGGTAGGACTATTTTAGACAATTTTTTGATTTGAAAGTAAATGTAACATTTTAATCTTTAACACGCTGTGTTTACAATTCGGGCAATACGTTTAGCCCGAATTGTGTCATTTCTTGATTCCGAAAGTCGAAATGTGTCGTCCAGTGCATTAAACCCAAATTTTAAAATTTGTAAAAAAAAATTTAGTGGAACTCAAGTAGATATTTTATTTAACTTCCTGTTTCTGTTCATAAAATGGCATTAGGAAACATCGTGTGTTTATGCAATTGACATCCGAGCAATCTGTAGTCATCGGCATTGCGGCAAAGCGACATGACAGTGAATCGAGTTTTATATACCTTCATTTCATCGTATATTCAGTTAAATCATTATTTATTCTGAATTTATAGTAGAAATCTTGAGAGGTAAGTACTTCAAATAGATTAAATAAAATGGACCACGAGTTTCCCCACAAGGTTTTCATTATACCTTGATTCTTATTCTTGATTCTTGATTAGAAACTGGCCTCACAGCATGTGGGGCATTCCCATAAGTGCTCCGCCCTCTGTTCCAGCAGCCATTCGACTTGATGGTGTTTCGAGTCCAATGCCGCAGAAACAGACGTCAACATCAGGGCACAACTCTGGCCCTTGCGACAGGTTTCTTTGTTGTTCCGCCCACCCACGCTGTACCGTAACTTAGTTCAAGCACAACGTTGGCCTGTCAGAACAACATGGTAACTGTTATCGAAGGTTATGACTACAGGAATGTATAGATGATGTGCCATGAAGCTTCTATAAGAAGATAACCTCAATATAAAGGCATGTCTTCTATTAAGGTTTTCTGTTGCATGGTTGGTTTGTCTAGTGAGCCATTGGTGAGACCCACAGATGCAACCGCATGCGTGGTTTTCATTATATAAAATATATAATATTTAACAGCTTTCGATCGATCAAAAATACAATAGGCCTAGCTCTAGATAGGTCTAAATCTGTCTTTATCACTTTCTCACACATCTCGTATTGCACACATACAAACAAAATGTACACCAATATATACATAGTTTAATTCTTTATTTATATGTGCAAATATTTAAATATCTGGACTACAAAAAAAAGTTATCACAATTTTAAAACAGCCACCAACGATTGCGTAACATTTTCAAAAACGAATTCCGTGGCAGGAGAGAAATTATGTAATTGTAAACACAGTGTGCCTAAGGTTAAAAAACTGATGTTGTGGCTCAAAAAGAATAACGGCATTGATGTATAAAAAAAATCACACTGTGGAGGACTGTACGAGGATCAAGATTCAGTTTCTAAAAATATGTAGGAGGAAGAAATGTTATTTGTGAGCAACCACGTACGTAGCCCTTAGAAGCTTGCAATGTCAAGGCAAGCATAGCTGCTACACTTCCTAGCTGGTGGGGAGAGTAGAAATATTTATATTCTAATGATGCAAACTCAATTTTCAGTTTTGCATTCAAAACACATACATAATGATCATCGATAATGATTTAATTTGAATTACACCCGTGTGTTGCCAGGGCCCGAAAGGGGAGAAAAGAATAGCAACACTGTTTACCTTCCACGCATGTCAAAAAAACGCCAACTAAGGAGGTTATGGGATGGAGTTGGCTGTCCCATCCCATATAGGGTCAGTGACCCAAAGCCTTGCTGAAGTCGGATGTGTCAGGCCGAAAGGCACAGATATCGCAGCAATGCTGTAAACCATGACAACGCATTCCATTCTCCGGACTACATCCTGCTAATCTGCAGGAGTTTGAGAACGAACGCAGAATAAGAAGAAATTGAATTAAAAAATTAATTAAAATTATATAAATTTACATCAAACATCCAGTAGTTTCTGACATCCTGGTCCAGACGTATAGAAAATTCTAGATCTTGATGTAAAACATCCAAAGTGGCAATATTACAGATCTTGGTTTTTCTCAATATCCATCTTGCTTGATAATATTTGCCCTAGTCAGTAATAATCAACTTTGAAAATTATAGACCTCAGAGAGATTACTTGTATGTTGGGACCTGAAAGGGAAGCGAAGAATAGCAATACTCTGTGTCTTCAATGCATGTTGTAAGAGGCAGCTATGAAGGTTATGAAATGGAGTTAGATGTCCCATATCATATAGTCAAAGTGACCCTGAGGTCAGATGTGTCAGACCAAATGGCACAAAAATCGCATCTGAGCTGTAAACTATGACAATGCATTTCATTCTGATGACTCCATCCTGCTAACATAGGAGAAGATGAAAGAGGAGCGGACTATAGACAGCTTGGTGGAGAATCATGGATACTGAATTGGGAATGACAAAACATATGGTAGCATATGACTTGATGCTTTGGTCAAGGAAAGAACGCATAATTAGCTTAATACATTACACACATTTATTATTACAGTTTATATTTATTCGTTTTTGTGATTATTGTTTTTTCTATATCTCAAAACAGAAATATCCAGTGCAACAAATTAGACCGTGGCCTTTCCATTGTCGACAGAACCAAACTTTCAGACCAACAATCCTTGATTTTGAGACAGATTTCAACAAACAGGCAAGTGGATTTTTGTCTGTAACTATTGTCATTGCATAAAAATCAGTTTTGTATTAACATACAATGTGCATATGCTGCGGTAAGGGTCAGTACAATTCTAGGTAAAGCTCCTTGAATATGCTAGCAGTCTCATGCTCACCATTACTTTCTTTGAAGTCATTTCAATCTGAGTTTGTACACTGAAGAGAAAACATCATGGACTGTGCTAATATTCTTGATGTATTTATACTGAAATCAGATGAGCTAGACCTACATGGTGCAAATTAAATGATAGCAAAATGTACTTCGCACTCCCCAGCAAATCTCCTCACACAAAATTTGTGTTGTTTATCAGAGCAAACACTAAGAAAAAAATGCATTCAAAAAGGTAGGCTAGTTGGAGAAAGCAGGGTGTTTCTCTTCTTAACTCTTAGTGGACCAAGGACAAAACCAGAAAATAGGGCCAAACAACAAATAGGTTGTCATTTGGGCCACTATAAGTGGACATTAATGTACATAATTCAAGATTTTGAAGTGATGTGTGGTGTTCCAGAAAAAAATTGCATATAGAAATCAAGAAAAGAATTATCAATCAACACAGAACTAGAACAACCAGGCACCATGTGCTGATTGAAATATATAAAAGATCAGAGCATCAATGGATTTATCTTGAGTGCAATGATAGTGATAATTTGATGACTAACATGTAGACATACAACCCTGCGCAGATAAATTCATTTTTCAATTATCTACCCACTATGGGATTACTGTAAATGAGAGCTGATGTGCTGGAAAAAAGCAGCTGGTGAAATGGAACAATTCAACTACCGTATATTTCTGTGTATAAGCCACCCAAGAATATTTGTATTCTTTTCTGCTATTGATTTAGGTGGTTCGGCTTATATACAGGTACAATATTTTTAAAAAATTAGTGGGAGAAACACAAAAAACGAGAGCACAGAATGTCTAATACCAGTAATGGGAAAAGCGTACCGGTACAGGTACAAACAGTCATTCAAATTCGTCATAGTTGGAATTCTGGAAAAATAACATCAGTTAGGCGAAATTCGCGATGCCACAATTAAGCATACTGGGAATTACCTCCTTTTTGTTTGAAACACGGAAGAACATGCGATAGTGGCCACTAAACATATACAAAGAGCTATTGATGCTTTCACTCTATGGGTAAATAGATGGTGTGTCAGCGTTAACACATATAAGTGCAGCACTAACTCTTTACTCTCTCACAAAACAAAAAGTCGGTGTTATCAAGATAATTGAATTTTTGAAAGAAAACAAACAACCCACATACCTCAGAGTTACTTTTGATGATAAACTGATATGAAAGCAACACATAAACAAAGCAACAACAAAAGCCAGTAGGAATATACTCCGTAAAGTTTACCAGCAAGGCATAAGACCACACCTGGAATATGGTTCAGCTGCATTGTGTCCTGCATCAAACACCACATTACATGATCTAGATAAAGTGCAAAACCAGGCGCTCAGGATAATGTTGGGACCAATGAAATCAACACCCATAGCAGAGATGCAGAAAATTGGGAGAATAAAAACACTTGACGAACGCAAAGGTACTAATACAAGAGAGAGAAGTTTCAGTGTATGCACAATCCTCCAATGAAGGAAAGATTCTAAAATCTAGCAATGGAGTGACTGAAAAAAAAGTAGCTTTATCCACCAAGCTAAACAACTTCGTAGACAACTTTCAAACCTACCTGAAGTTGACAACAGCCCATAAGGTCTGTACCAGAACAAACCCCTTGGAGTGAAAGGTATAAAATACCAATATACATTCAGACCCACATGAAAGGAATACTAAGCGAGGACGAACAGAACAGTGTGCAGGAAAGAACAGTCACCATCAGTTTCCTGGACAAATTAGTATCCACAAGACATATGTGTCAGAGTATACACAGATGGATCAGCACAGAATATAGTGAAGAATGAAGGTGCTGTATCTCCACACAAGCCTGGAGATACGATCAGAACATCAACAGAGAAATTCTGCAATAATTATGATGCAGAAATCCAAGCAATTATGGTGGCAACTGAAAAACTGAATTCCAACCCTGGCCCACAGCCTGTGGTATTCCTGATGCAAAGTCAGTGCTTCAGGCTCTCCAGTCTGGAACACTAAAAGACTTACAAAAACTACTTAATGAACTGTCTTACCTGTATAGGGTAATAATGCAGTGGATACCCTCTCATTGTGGAATACCAGGAAATAAACAAAAAACAGACCAACTGGCTAAGGGAGGTGCTGCAGAAGGCCATCTAGATGTACCAATTACCTACCGTCAGAAAAAATAGATGATAAAGTCAATAAGAAAGCCACAAACACCAACACAAGATGACTATCCCATTATGAACAGATCAGAACAAGTTATAGTTCTATGCCTCAGAGTGGGACACCATCGACACCGCTGTCACATGTACACAAAATTCAAGATTGGCAACACAGCCATCTGTACATGTGGACAGGCAGCACAGTGGCAGACATATTGATGAGAGGAAACAACACTGGAATTGAAGCTATATTATATCCTATATTGTAATTGATGGTACCTTAGCCACTACTGATTTTTTTCCATTAAAAAAATTGTGTTTCTCAGCTCAATTAGCTCTGGTAATTCTTGCCCCTAGAAAATTCAACATTTTATTGTTTGCAGGTATCAGAGCTTTCTGAACAAGAAAACCCTTGGGTGATATTTGTGGAAACGCTAGCTCCTGATAGTGGCAAGAAAGAGTTGCCGCCATTTGATAAAGATAGTATGTGCATTTTGTTTATCAATTTTCTTCAGGTACTGCTGAACCTTTCTCCTGATTTTAGTCCTTTCTCAAAATAACATCAAAAATGGATTTTGTAAGATTTGTTCATTAATACAACTAGTAAAATGTAATTTGTTTTGAATATTTTGCTTGTCTTGATAATTAATGAACACTTCCAAATTAATATTGTTTTATATGAAATTTTTTTTTCTGTAGTTTAAAAAACACATTTTTCTTGTGCTGCTGAATTAGAATTCTTAAGTTTGTATTTTTTGTGTGCAGTCACTTCGATCTTATTTTTGTAGCCACTATGCAAGCTTTAATGATTGTTCTTCAAAATATTTTGTTCTTTGTTTATTTTTATTTCTTTTTTATTTGGTAGTTAGATGTTTGTATATAGTAACTTGGTTATACCCACTTTTAGTATTTATTATTTTTTCATTGTGTTACTGCAGACTCTCCACCTTGTTTAGCAATGCGCAGCATGAATATAATTATCACTCTTCGTCAATTGATATATTGAACCATCTTTAGTTCTGCTTTCTCTTAGCTTTGCTGCCATACTTTGTGAAAGGCAAAGGTACTAGAATTATCAAATCACATTTGACTTGCTAAGTATGGCATTCATCTGCTTTCTCTCTCTTGAAAATAAATTTAGCTATTTTAAAATAAATGTAAAACTGTGTTCTACTTAATAATAGCAGTTTTACTTGGAATCAGCGTTTTTACCGAAAGGATTTTAACAAGATGATAAACACAAAATGGAACCATCTTGCCACCACATATAAGACTGATGATATGACACCTGTAGCAGCCCACTTCAATGGCACTGATCACAGTGGTGTCTGTCACAGTCATTCGGTCATGCACAATGGAACATAGAAGCTGCTTTATGGCAGAGAACTGCCGTATACATATTAGGTAATTGTAACCGGCAGGAATTAATATCAGCCACAAATTCTTTTAATACCTCTCTCTTTATTCTCTTGTTCACACCTCTCCTCATTTGTTTATTTTGCAGTCTCTACATCTTGTAACTTTTAGAACTGCTGACCATAGTTGCCATTTTGGTACTTTTTGCACTAGATAGAGTGCTTTTTCAAGTAATATGGCGGGAAAAAAATTTGGCAATATTGCAAGCATACTAGTCTAGTGCAAATATAAAAAAAAAAAAGTTAGGTGCTTTTTAGTTTTTAAAAATTTATTTTCAGGTGTATTTTAGTGCTTTTACATCTGTCCTAAAATTTTGATACTTTTTTAAACACTAAAATGTGTAACTGAGAAAGTAAGTTACCATCTTGCTTTTACTTTACCAGGCACAATTTAACTACTCTTTGAAGCCACTCAACTATTTCCATAATCTTGTACTTACAATACAGTTATACAAGAGTGTATAAATGTCACTGTATAAACAATATCCCACAAATTTTAAATGGTCACAAACTTGCCACCTTCAAATATTTCAGGTCCCAAATATGTGATGATGGCAATCCGAAAATAAGATTAAGCTGTCTCGAGATGGTAATGGCTGCCATGGCAAGGTTACAAATAAACAAACTTGCAGGTTATCAAGAACCACTTTTGACAGTGGTTAAACGATGTAAACTTGTTTGGTTTGGACATGTAATGAGACATGACTCACTTTCTAAAATTGTTATGGAAGGAGATGAGGCGGGCAAAGAAAATCCTGGATTGATAACTTAGAGGAATGGTCTAGGCATGATTTTTCTACACTCCTCCAAATAACTGAGGATAGAGATGTTTAAAAGTCTTTTTGTTCTGTGTCGAGTGTGACACCCTTGCGAGCCGGACAGGTTATGGGTTTTATCAATATTATTATGATTATAAATGCACTGCTACTGTATGATGGAACATGGACTTAAAAATTACCACAGCCAAAAAATTCTAGGTTGATGGTTACTCTTGAATGGGATAGGCTACCAAATAACAAACTCCTGGTTATGACTGCACCACTGTTAATATACCAGATAAAAGTATCACAGTTTTATGATGAATAATAATTTGTCTGTTGTCAGCATTTAAGAGCACAGTGGCACAATGATTTGAGATTTTAAAAAGTGGTTAATAAGAGTAGAATGAGATTACACCAAATTCTATTGTAAATAATGCAAATGTTCAATAAAGGGGTGATTGAACGATATTGATAGATAAGCTAATACAAGACATAAGAAAGCTGAACAATTATTCAGGGAACAAATACAAACAAGATTTTTACTCTCAGGAATGACATAAAAAAATAAAAGTAGGCAAATGTTTGTTGTTAACTAGACGCTGTTCCCTATGCTGTTGATCAACTCTTTAATGTACAGTTTGGTGACAGTAAGGCATGCAAGATCCTAAAGCCTAGAAGATCTAAGCATAGTGCAATAAATTCAGATGTGCTTGCTCCATATTATTATATGTTATAATAATAAAATGAAGTGTTCAAGAGAAATAGTTGGAGTGTCATTAAGAGATAGAATTAGAAATGATAACATCAGACAGATAACCAAAGCAATACCAGTATTTTAATACATCAAGAAACAATAGATTAATGGTTTTCACACGTCCAGACCAGACTACCACCACATAGTATGTTTGTTTGTTTTGCGTTCGCTCCATTGTAATCAGCATGGATATCCATGCGATTTCTGCTGGGAGCGTGTTTACGTTGTGCTACCGTTATGCGCCTTGTAGGCCTAGCACATCCGATTTCGACATGCCTTGACAATTCAGGTGGGATACCCTAGCCTGTGACAGCCTCCCTATCTGTCACCAGGCACGCGTGTGTGTGGTGACTCTTTGCCCAGACAATTTTTTGCTCACTTCTGTCTCGCATGAGGTGTTCCACTATCTATGAACTTGCCTCGTGTAATTGGACGTACTGTGCCCATTGGGTACTAAAGTGTTTCTCATCCGTGAGCCTGGTTCCTTAAGAGGAAGAACTCAACAGAAGAGTTGGACCATAGCTCTTTCGCCCTCTTAGCCGAGGTGTCATTCACCGACATCGTGAACACCTCGCCCAAGTTCGAGCTGAGCAACCTTGTCCCAATAGCGCCTGAGCCCATCAGGCACTGAACCCTTTCTCTCTGCAAGTGTATTTCCGGTATAGCAGAACCTGACAGTAGAGTTGGGCCAGGGCTATAATTGTTGCCCATCGGTTACGGAACCTTTTCTCTCTGCAAGTGTATTTCTGGTATAGGAAAGCTTGACAGTAGAGTTGGGCCAGGACTGCTATCTTTGTCCCTTTTTTTCCCTGAGCCTATCGGTTACGGCACCCTTTCTCTTTGTGAGCATTTTTCCGGTATAGGAAGACTCGACATTAGAGTTAGGACAGATCTTTTTGTTTTGCTGGACGCCCATTATTGGATATGGGTCTCTGCCTATAAGGAAATCAAGTAACTAGAAGCTCGTCACGAGCTAACAGAGCTTGTAGTTCCCATTTCCGTAATCGTTTTCACTTTCTATTTGCAGTTGGCGCTGCCCTCTAGCGCTGTTCTGCCCTTTCATTTTTCCATAGTACTCAGTATGAAATCTATCTGTCTTTCACCATGCATCCACCTTTTCATGCTTTTTTCATTGGCAGCCCCTCCAATGTTCAGACTGGACTAACTAGCTTCACTGTATGCCGACAGTGTCGCTGTATGCGGTGTTGCTAATGGTGTCTGAAATATTGTCTGTCTCTTTTGCAGTCAAATCTCTTTCCATCTGCTACCTCCACATTCTCGGACACGATCCCCAAAAGATTTGGCCAGAATCAGCTCGAACTGCTGTTTTTCTGTTACCAGGGTGCACCGTGGGGAGGTACATTTGGGACCTTGGTTATCTGCTAACCCTGGGTCCGCCTAGAGCAATGCGTTCCCTTTGCACCCCACATAGTATGGCACATGGGCAACATCTTTGTAATGCCAGAGGATGACCATGTAAAAGATGAACCACAGAAATCAAAGCGGCTATGGAAACAAGCTTATAAACAGCACACAAGGAGATCATCTCCAGAGAACTCTTCTATACCTCATGCCACGAGGCACAAAAGGGTCACAGCCTATCATCATCATGTGACATTCTTCCAGAGCATAGTCTTCGTTACGGATCAATTGAATTCGCCTTGGTCTTGAGCAAGCTGTCCCGCCTCCTTTAGGGACATGTGCAGGCATTCCTGTATGTCTTCTGTCCAATGGCGTCTTGGTCAGCCGTTACTTGTTACCTTCTATCATCCCCTCCAATATCACTCTCCATACTGTCATATCTCTAAATGTGACCAAAAAAACATAGCTTTTTCTTTAACCTTTAGCAAGCCGGATTAAAAAATACAAAACCTCTTCCTGCCACCGCATTCTTTTTTGAGAATTTTCATCTTTTCTGGTTGGTGTTACGGAAATGCAATAACTTTTTTGTTATTCGTGATAAAAAAAAAAATTTCATGCAAATGCAGAATTGAATACCGCAAATGTATGTATTTTTTAATGTTACATACACAGGGTTTGCGCAAGAAGTGAACACCTTTTTTGCGCGAAAACCAACAGAAACAACAAGCCATGGGTGTTCGGAAAACTCAATAACATTTTTGCTATTAGAGATTTTAAAATAATTCCAACAGATTTAAATGCAGAATTGAATACTGCAAATGGGTGTGTAATTGGTTTTTTTATATGTTTAATCAGTGATTGTTGCCATTGTTTCACCAGGAACAGGGTTTAGTATCAATAATTGTTGCCCCATGTTTTAGCAGGAACAGAGTGTAGTAGCAATAAACATGACTTTTTCCTCTGTAAATCAAAACATCTTGAGCCATGTTGTATACGCCACAAAGATTGTTGCTTGCTTCGGTTGTTTCTATGAGAAAAAATGTTTTCAAACTAATATTGAACATAGAACCAATGTTCTGTTTTCAAGTATCAAAGATTTCTATTAACATAAAAATGTTCATTACTGTTAATGTATTTTTAACATTTCAAACTGATATCTTACAGGTGATGTCCTTCTGTTTTTAAAGTTCTATGACCCAAGATCAACAAGCATTTCTTACGTTGGTCACTTGTATGTACCTATCTCTGCTAAAGCTAGTGAGTACCAAACATTCTTTTGTTGTTATTTATGCTGTAATTAATTCTTCTTCTCAGAGTTCATTCCCAAACACCTGGTAGATCTCTTGTAGCAGGACCATTATCCATTGTAGATTTCCAGCAGGATGTGGTTCAGAGAATGGAAATGCGCTGTGTGACCATTTTATTTGCACTAATGGCTCGACACATCCATCTTCGACGTGGTAATTAATTAAAAATTAGTGTTCTGTGTCTTGTAGTTTTTTTTCAAAATTCTAATTCTTAACAAATAGCCTTGATTTACAAAAATAATGTCTTTAACCTTTAGCATGCTGTGTTTACAATTCGGGTGGTGCATTCCTATTCATTATTTAAAATATACAAGGTTTCCATTATGTAAAATATATACGTCAACAGATTTCACAGCTGTCGATTGATCAAAAATATGGTATGCCTAGATCTAGATAGGTCTAAACTGTCTTTATCACTTCTCTCGTATCACACACATACAAACAAAATTTACACCAATATATGCCGAATTTAATTCTTTATTTATATGTGCAAATATTATTTAAATGCCTGTTACAACAAAAACAGTTATCGCGATTTCAAAACAACCACCGACGATTGCGCAACATTTCCAAAAACCAATCCTGCGGCAGGAGAGAAATTGCGTAATTGTAAACACAGCATGCATACGGTTCAGTTCATAAATTACTTGGATCGTGCACAATGACAAATTTCTTATATATTTGTTAATATATGCAAGATATGTGGCTCAAATATAACATTTTACTGTATTATAAATTAATTGCATATCTCATAAATGTGTTTGGTCACATGATGAGGCACTATTCCCTTTCAAAAATTATCCTACAGGAAACAGTTGATGGTGGAAGAAGAAGAGTGAGACAGAAAAAAGTATGAATTGATAATATTAAACACTAGACAGGATTAGGATTCTCCAACATTCAAACAAGGAAGTGAGAACAGGGAGTCATGGCAGAATTTATTTTGTTTATATTTTCAGAGTGGCACCCTACAACACTAAAGAGTTATGGGTTTGATAATGATGAGATTTGTAGGTGATCCGCCCAGAATGGACATGCATGTGATAACCAGGGCCTGGACTTCTAGTTCTGGGTGCAAAGAATAGAACTAGTTCTGGGTGCAAAGAATAGAACCACTGTCTTCTTTCCAGACATATCGTAGGTCACTAAAGAGAGTTGGGAGAAATGTGGACAACATGTCACCTGTTTACATGAAATCCACTAGAAAGGATCTCTTCCCTAGACATTCTCAGGATATTGACAGCACATGGATAGAATTGGAGAAGAAATCTAAGAACAGTGTGGGCAGACCAGATATATTTGGTTTGTGGCTTATGTACATGTGAGAGCCAGGGGTTTTGATTAATTTTTATTTCTGCTGAATGTTAAAAGTTATATAGATTAAATTAATAATTGAATGGTCTTCATTCTAATAAGACTACCATCTAATCAGGTTTCTTTACTATCTCTAGATGAGATAGTACCTCAGCTGAATCGAAAAGCAGGCTATCCAGTGACTGCCCCATTACTGCTGTATGAGGTGAGTACGAGCCATATTTGTATTTCTTCATCTAGATTGTCTCTTAGTATAACCTCTTGAATTTTTTTTTTAAATTATTATTTTAGTTAGTCTTCTTCTTCAGCGTTCATTCTCAAACTCCCGCTGGATTTCTCTTGCAACAGGACAATGGTCCTACAAGATTTCCAGTTTAATATAATCCAGAGAATGGAAATGCGTTGCGTTGCCGTTTTATTTACGCCAATGGCTCAACACATCCGTCTTCGGCTGTGGTTTTAGTTAGTTGAATGATACTATGATCAGGAATATGATTATCAAACACTATACATGTCTGGAACCACCATTAGATTCCCCTCTGTGCATATGCTGTTACATTCGCATAGTAATGGTAATTAAAATTCAACCTTTCAGACAGTGTAGACTTGCTATACATTGAAACAATATAAACATATTTATTCTTCTGTGTCTATGGATAGAATGCAGGATCTCGGAGTGAGGGGATATATTATAGTATATATTATAGTTTGCATAAAACGGGCAGCATATAGGAATCGAAAGACGAGTTATTAACCAGAACAGTCAGTTACCACATGCTGAAGGACCTACTGAATATGAGATCAGAGCACCCATGTCTCCATGTGTATCCATGTGTCTGGAGTGCCATGATGTTAATATGATGAATAACACACATTGACTGTTGCTGGTTTGATCTTTTCTTTAAAATGTGACTCTCCTGAATTTTGTGGGGATTTTGATTATCTTTTATTGATGGGGAAAATCATCATGGGGCTAGTACTAAAAGTCATGATCTATTTTCCTAAAATCATCATGGGGCTAGTACTAAAAGGCATGATCTATTTTCCTAAAATCATCATGGGGCTAGTACTAAAAGTCATGATCTATTTTCCTAAAATCATCATGGGGCTAGTACTAAAAGTCATGATCTATTTTCCTAAAATCATCATGGGGCTAGTACTAAAAGTCATGATCTATTTTCCTAAAGAGGAAGGAGGTAAAGGACACCTCCCAAAAATAAATAGCATTGACCTATCAACGTATCCAGTGTGCACTCATAACTCTGTTGTAAGTTACTAAGATACTTTACTGGATAATGTGTCCACACCCACGTGACCACAGTCCATCTTTTCAATGTTATATGCAAAACCATATAAACTCTGTTATAGTTTGCGCATGTTTCATGTCATCAGAGAAATCTCACGACTAGCAGACATAGCCCATTCTGACGGGCGGGTTTCGTGTTACATCGGTAACACTGTTGCTAATCCTAACCCAAACTACCCCCCTCTCAAAAACTATACATCAACCCTAAACCGAACCGTAAACTCCCCTAACCGTAAATACTAACATTGTTGTTTCCCCTCCATAATATAATGTTCTGTAATATAAATAGGCTACATGTTTTTAGCAAGTTCATAGTTTGTTTTGTAGAACATGTCAAGTGGGTATGGACACATTATCCCGTAAAGAACCGAAGCTAACTATTACATATTTGTTTTACTTTCTGCTGTTTGAATCATGTAATTAGTGTTTTAAAATGAGGAAATCTCTATTTGATTTATCTTCTTCTTCAGCGTTCATTCTCAAACTCCTGCTGAATTCTCTTGTAGCGGAACCATTGTCCTACTAGATTTCCAGCAGGATGTAGTCCAGAGAATGGAAATGCGTTGTGTCGCCGTTTTATTTGCTCCAATGGCCCGACACATCCGTCTTCGGCGGAATTTGATTTATCTAAAAAATGGAATAGATATAATGAGGTTATATTGATGCATTTATTCAGTGCATGTCAACTATAAACAAGATGACTTTTTTTTCCCTGTTTCCAGGAAGTGAAGCCAAATTTAATAGAGAGGCTTCAAGATCTGAATCTGCCCATGGAAAAGTTACTTGATGAACTGATGGATGGTGACATCATAGTTTTCCAGCGGGATGAGGAAGATCTATCTCAGTACCCTTTACCAACACCCAAGGAGTATTTCAGGTGAACATCTCTCCTTTTCTTCATCTGTCACCATCATCTATCATCTCTATTTGATCCTATCCTTCACTTCCTGCTCCACTCTCTGTGTGTGATATATCTTCCTCTTCTTTCTTAATCAGGGTTCACTATTTGTTTTCAATCTGCTATTAATATTAACATTTCATATTTTCTTATAACTGATTTTTCCATTAATTTCTAGTGCACATTGAAGTTGTTAACTTTATATAATCCATAATTTGTGGGCCTTGCTCAAACAACACATGTACAGGTTTGGGATTGTCAATACCGATATGTGCCACTTTGGACAATCAGTAGAAAACACAGAACAATTTTATAGAACTGTCTGCATTATACACTTGAAGAAGAAAACTGTGGTCTTCTGGGATAGCTCTGATGGACAAATTCTAAAGTCTTACCTTGGAGCTTGTGACCAAAATACAGCTCATTGAAGAAGAAATCCATATGATTCCAACAGGAGAATTAGGAAGAAGAAGGTGGGGGCTGCGGTAAAACTGTTTACCTTACCAAAAGGTATTAACAGAAAACAATGTAATAAGCCAAGTAAGGCAAGATAAACAGCAATATATATAAACACATGTACAAAAATAGAAGATTCACATGCACAAGGCGAAAGCAAAGACATGTTTGCAGCAGTAAAAAACAATACAGAAGGAAAATCTGAAACATCCCTAAAATGAATAAATGAAGCTTGTCCTTACCTTTCATCCCCATAACTCAACCATCCAGCATCCTTCTTAACCCTTTCACTACTATATTTACCAATTGTCAATCCCTCACCCCTAAGACAAGGGGCACAACTCCTCCAAATTATTGATATGATGATTTTAAAAATGCAATTTCTGTAAAACTGCCTGTCCTATCACACTCAGACTTGGCAGATAAACAGAGAAATAAACAGTCTCACAGGAAACCATGTCAACAATAATTTAACACTTATACATTTCTTGTTCTTCTGCATTCGCTCTCAAATAACCACAACGAATATTTTGTGTGATTTCTGCCAGGGAGCATGAAGTACGTTGTGCTGCAAGTTCCACAGTAAAACTGATTATTTGCACCCCGGTTGGCCACTTGTGGTCAGGACGTCCGGGGTCCAGCACATCCGTTTTCGTCATTCCTTTATTTCGGGTTTGGTCCCTAGTCCGTGACAGCCTGTGTATCTGTCACCGGTCACGCTGGTGTGTGGTGCCTCTTCGCCAAGACGTTTGTCGGGCGCATCTATCTGGCACGAGGTGCTCCACCGTCTATAAACCCATCTCATGCAATTGGACGAACTCTGCCTGTGTCCATCGGGTACTGAACCTTTTCTCATCCGCGAGCCTGGTTCCGTATGAGGAAGAACTTACCAGAAGAGTTGGACCCTGGCTCGTTCCCCCTCCTACCCGAGGCGTCGCTCACAGACATCGTGAACCCCTCGCATGAGTCTCACACCACGCGTTTGAGAGCAAGGCGTTCTTGAGCTGAGTGACCGTGTCCCAATAGTGCCTGAGCCCATCAGGTACTGAGCCCTTTCTCTCTGCAAGTGTATTTCCGGTATAGGAAAGCTTGACAATAGAGTTGGACCAGGGCTAAATCGTTGTGCCTTAGCCCATCAGGTACTGAACCATTTCTCTCTGCAAGTGTATTTCCGGTATAGGAAATCTTGACAGTAGAGTTGGGCCAGGACTGCCATCGTTGTCCCCTTCTTGCCTAAGCCCATTGGGTTCGGAACCCTTTCTCTTCGTGAGCATATTTCCGGTATAGAAAGGCTCGACATTAGAGTTGGTTTAGGTCTTCTTGCTTTTCCGAGCGCCCACGATTGGGTCTGGGTCTCTGCTTATAAGGATCACAGGTAACTAGAAGCTCGTCTCGAGCTAACAGAGCTTATAGTTCCCCTTTCCTAGGAACTTTTCACTTTTAATTTGCAGTTCGTGCTGCCCTCTGGCGCTGTTCTGCCCTTTCATTGTCATTGTACCCATTATGACATATATTTGTTTCTCTCCATGCAACCTCCTTTACGTGCCTTTTACATTGGCCGCCCCTCCAATGTTCTGGCTGGACTAACAGGCGTCACTGTATGTCGACAGTGTTGCTGTATGTGGTGATGCAAATGGTGTCTGAGATATTTTCTGTCTCTTTTGCAGTCAAATCTATTTCCATCTGCTTCCTCCACATTCTTGGACACGATCCCCAAATGATTTGGCCAGAATCAGCTCGAGCTGCTGTTTTCTGTTACCAGGGTGCACTGCGAGGAGGTACATTTGGGATCTTGGTTATCTGCTAACCCTGGATCTGCCTAGAGCATTGCGTTCCCTTTGCACCCTTTATACATTTCAAAAAAATAAACAAAAAATATTCAGAATAATGTGGGGGGAAAATTTTATAACTTACATTTTTAGCAAAGGAAAAGTATCTGGACTCATCAGTAGTCAACTTGTCAATGTTGCATGATACTGCGAGAAACATTCTCCTTTGCCCAGTCGAATCTGACACAAACTACAACCATAGACTGTCTCATGTGCCCTGTTTCTGCTCCCATTCTGCCAGTTCTTCACACACCAGAAACATGCCCTTTTATTCCCTACCATGCGAATAAGCCTGTATTTTTTCATGCATGTTATTGTTACCCACACCTGAAGTTGCAGGTTGATTGGTGGGAGCCTTCCTTTTCTTTGATATATTGCCACTTATGAAAGCTGAGCTCAAACTCAGTCGGAAAGCTATCTGCGCAACATTCTTTTCCTTCGAGTGGGATCCATGTGAACAAGAGTGAAGAATGAATCTGTTGATGATGGCAGTTTGCAGGAGGAAGCAAAATATGTACCTCCACCATTTGACAGATTTCCTGCCCACAGGGTAATAGGAACATAGTTGGTCGAATCTGTCTACTCCTCCCATAGACTGATTGTAGACAGCCACTGGGGATGGTATCTGCAAATCTATTTTGCCGTGTGGGGTACGACGTGTGACTGTTGTGAGACTTGGTGTTGTGTTTGTACTCAGGATGGATACAAATCTCTTGTCTCTCCAAACAGTGGCCACTGTATTACCTTGCTGCTTATACTGCACATCACCTCGCTTCATAGATTTGGTACTCTTAGGTTTGAAAGCATCTAGCCATCCTTTGTGATTTGACCGTATCGTGGAACATGAGTATGATTTGTTTTGCTGAACAGAGGAAAAATAGTTGTCATAAAAAATATGATGATTCTTTCCAAAGAAAGGCCGACATAATTTAGTGACAACATAATGTTCAGATCCATTTGGCATTGGTTCCAGAACTTTGCCAACATAGACATCAAAGTCTAACAGATAACCTGTTGCAGAGTCTGCCGCACACCAGATCTTGAATCCCCATGGGTTTAGCTTACCCTTGATGTGCTGCTTGAAGGAAAGACGACCATTGTAAGCTATCATAGCCTCATCAATGCTTATATTCTTTCCTGGAGAGAAAACAGAAGCAATATTCCTTTTGACCATATCCATAAATGGTCTGACTTTATATAGGGGGTCATAATCTTTAGGATGTTGCCTAGAAGAATCATTCAGATGAAAATATTGGGATATTTTCTCAAATCTATTTTCCCCCAAGCATGATGATATACATGGAACATTGAGCCTGTCATCTGTACTCCAATACATGCTATGCTCAGGCAATACATGTTTGCCCATCATGATATAAATATGGACAAAAAGTTTTATTTCACTGGCAGTTACAGGTGACCAGTACTTGTCTTCTTTTCCTGCTAGTTCTTGATGCTGTGTTGCGTACAAATTGGTCTGATCGGCTGCAAATTGATATAACTCTTCATTGACAATGAGACTAAAGTAATCAAAAGGAGTAGCATTTGCATCAAGATCATGCACGGGGCCAACTTCTACAGGAAAAATTACGTCACTCCAGTCGTCATTCATGAAACTTTAACGTCACTTTCAACATCTTCTACAGCAGGGGTCGGCAACCTATGGCACTCGTGCCACACTTGGCATGCCAGACAATTTCAAATGGCACGCAGACTCTTCACGTTTCCTGTATAAAGTTGATTATAAATCGATTCGCTGGGCTTTAGCAACAGATTGACTTCAAATCTTCAGAATTATGGACATCAAAATTTGTTGAACTACGGAAGTCTCTGGAAAATGAAAATCTAGAACATGATGCAGCTATTCTCAGCTGTTGGACATCCCTTCCAAATGATTACATCTGTTTGAAGAAAATTGCTTTTGCTCTTTCAGCTTTTGGATCAACCTATTCCTGTGAGCAAATTTTCTCTCACATGAAGCAGTGCTAAATCCACAGCATAGTCGCCTAACGCCTAAACATTCAAAAAATTGTGTCAAACTTGTGTCAAACAAGATGACTTCAAAGTGACAAATTATGTTTTAGATATTGAGCAACTGGCCAAGGCCCATGCAAGGGCAAGGCTCCCCATTAATAATGAAAAAGTTTTTTTTAATCTTTCAAGAAACTCTATTTCTTTTAATGCTGTTTACAACTTTACATATTATTGAATATCACTATATATTAATTTATTAAAATATAAAAATATATATGGTCAAATAAGAATATTGTCCTCGACTTGTATAAAATGATATGTGATGTTGGCACTCTGAATAATTTGAAACCTTAAGGTGGCACACAGTTAGCAAAAGGTTGCCGACCCCTGATCTACAGCATGTAAATCACATGCACAGTGCATATTTTCATTGTAACTGCGGCCGGTCACATCAGTATACATACGAATAATATCTTCCATTTTCAAAACTTGGTATAAAACTTCGCTAATTAAAAAAATTTGTAATAAATCAGTCTTACGTCCGATTGCTTCAATTGAAACAAAACAGGAAGCTAAACCACAGATCTGCTCAATGGTCATGGTTTTTAATAGAGCCGGCGCAAACTAAAAATGTAATATCGATCACAACGAAACAAGTAAAAAAGCGACCGCCGGGGTCTGTAGAAGTCAGCCAGTTGAAGCGACGCGCTCCAACTCTAATTATAATCTGGTTAAACATTATTCCCTTCTCCAGTCTGATCCTAATATCCGTGCCTCTTTCCAGGACTTGCGTCTGGTTGCCTATAGGAGCGAAAAAAATCTTAAGGACATTAATTTCCTACTGCCACTTTCATAATTGATGCAGCCTTTACATGTGAATCCCGTAATGTCATTTATGTGATCATAAGTAAACGCTGCTGCACGCAGTATGTCGGTGAAACTTGCTTTAGATTGAGCGAGAGCGACCGCTTCTGTATCCATCTTCATGCCATTAAGTATAGTATAGCTACTCTGGCTGCCACCACGGCTATGGCTATCATGGAGTACTTGATATTCAGAGCGCACCAATGACAGATCTACATACACTCTAGAAAATCATCTTATCTTTTGAGTTGGGTACCCACAAGCCATTTGGACTCAATTCTGACCACTCTTTTGTCTAGTTCTCGGTTGGTGTGGTCTTTGTGTTTATTCAAACAAAGAGCTTATAAAAACACTTAATATGAAGAAAGAATTACTTAAAGATATAAAGATCAGGCAAATAAAATATTTTGGACACATTAAAAGACCTTATTGAAGACCTTACTTGAGGGTAAAGTCAAAGGAAAGCGAGCAAGAGTTAGGCAGAGATACAAGTGGGAGAGTAACATCACAAGATGGACAGGTTACAGTCTAGCAGAGTGCATCACCAAAACAAGAGACCTGTTGGAGATCTGTTGCAGGCAACCTTCGTTGTGGTGTCGGCACTTGATGATGATGATGATGAGGCAGCTGAACACTTTTGGAAAAACCATATGCTATTACACTTGTTCATATTTGGCTTACTATTTTTATGATCACATTAGTCAGGACCAACATTTCCTCTTAGTTGTGTGAATGCACACATTGTCAGAAGGTGTCTCACATGGAATTTGATTCTCCATGCAAAAACCTAAACTGCAAACCTAAAAATAGGTCCTCAAGAGTGATTTTCACATGCAATAATATTTTTAGAGTAAAAATATGCAACAAGCAACGCCAGCAGCTCTGATCAGGAGAATATAATAGACTTCACTCTGTCAACAGTATTGATGATCTAGCATGACCATTGATTTTGAATGTAAGAGATGATTATCAGATGGACAAACTTGTTACATGCATTGCCATGATCCATGTTAAAAGAATTCAAAATCATGTTTAATATTACATTGCTTATTTCCAGGGACCTTTTCTACCATGTTGAGGTGACATTCTATGATAAGTCTGTGCCCAGTGACTCTGGTTTCACTCTGGATTTGTCTCAAAAGATGAACTATGATCAGATGGCAAATGCCGTGGCTAATCATTTGGGCACAGATCCTTATAAACTACAGTTTTTCAAGTGTCAGGGGTAAGTTGAAAAGTTCAGTGATTAGAGTAAGTTTGAATGTTGTCAAGTTAGCACACATTACTATGTAACAGTGTCATAACATGATTTTACTCAAATTGTTCAACTGTCTGATGGGACTGCCTAACTAGTGTTATCTACTGCACATGCTGTGTAACGATGACACCATTCACCCATTTCTGGATTTTGTTTGTTCCGCAATGCAGAACACTATCATCATCAAGTAGCATATCCTGAACAGGATGCAGCAGTTGTCAATCCCGGCCTTTCAAAACTTCTGTCGATATTGAGCCAGTCTTCCTGCTTCTGTTTTTATGCACCAATATGCACACCAATAGCTGCTTCAATTCTAGGTACCATCTCAATCTTCTGTTTTTTTTGAAGATTTCTTTCCATTGTCTTGCAGACACAACTAGTTAGGTTTATTGGTCTGTAGATGCCAGGCTTCTGTTTGTACTTGCCTTTCTTTAAGATAAGACACATGAGCGCCTCTCTCCATGACTGCTGCATGTCCTAAGTTCTTAAACATTTCATTGGTGATGCAATCTGATACTGGTGATTTTATTTTACTTTCTGTATAGATACTTTTAGTTCTTCTAGCATGAATGGTTTAGGCATAATATCTGAACAGCTTGTGTTGTTCTTACCGTTGTTTATTTCTTGACAAATATTTCTTTGTCTGCACACATTGATAGTAATGGTACTTTATTTTCTATACAATTTTTTCTATAGGATGTCTGCTGCTTGCTTGCCAGTGTAGAGTTTACCTGTTTTTTTCCCAGTGTAATTATTTGTTGCTATCATCATTTGCTTGCTTATTTTCCTCAATTTTCTTCCTTCCTTTTCAACATTTAATTTTGTTTTTCCCTCCAGCTTCTTCTTGAACTTCGCCTTGATCTTTTGTAGTGTGAGGTGGTTATATTGAGATGGTTGTATCATTGGCCACTATGGTGCTATTAGCGCATCATTTGCATCTATGAACCCACACTAAGCTGGAACAGAAGTTGCGAAAAAATATAGAAATTAAAATTGATTTGTTTCAACGATTCAGTATTCTTATTCACCATTACAGAGCGTGTAAAGAAACTTTTTTAGACAGACGTTAAATCTGTATAAAATCGATCTTGCTTGAAAGTCCAGATGTTCTGATGTGGAACTGCATAATTCCCCTATGAGGTAGTAAATAGTAATTATAGTACTAATTATCTTGGTCCATGGTCCAGACGAAATTACAGCAGACAGTAAAGTCTAAACGGGAAATGATACAATTAGAGAAATGGGCACCGTCGGATGTCACTTTTTTTTAATGGAATGCAGAAGAATTTGAACTTCCGTATTTTTTCCTTTTAAGAAGTCTACGATAATAAACGTAAGAGAGGGTTTTGAAATTGACCTTGTGCTACTAAATGTGGAAAGACAGTAGAACCATTGTAATTAGACGAAATTTTTACAATCTTTTTGGTCAAGGCTTTCTTAGCAACGTTTATGAACAAAATTCAAATTGTCTATTCAGAAGTCTAGCAGCGTTTATAGGTCTGACCACCCATCTTTTCTTAAGAAAGGCCGTATAAAAAGTTAATGGGATATCATTTGGGCAGCAGAAGTTTAGTATGTAGAGTTCAACGGTGTTGTTCTTTATGTGAATTATCCGGTATTTATAACATTCCTTGTGTTTTTTGTTTCTGTGGAATTTATGTTATTCGTGACCAGTGCTATCGTGCCACCTTTCCTCTGATCTTTTCTGTCAACTCTAAAACATTGGTACTTCGTACAATGAAGGTTATTTCTTTTTCATTGAGGTAGGTTTCCTGTATGCAGCAAATACTAATCTCTTTCTGTTGCAAGATATTTTCTAGTTCTTTCCTTATCTCCAACCAGCATCTGTGCTTGCTGGACAGGACTGTGATCCTGCTCGATGTATGGGATGGCTCGACCAATCTTAGTGTCCAGCTTCTGTTGGCTGGACTCAACCCTTTCTCCACTTCAAAGAGTTGGCAGCGATGAGTAAAATATACAGATAACTTACTTCTCTTGGCTAACAGCTTCACTTTGTTTCATTAACAGTTATAGAGATGGGCCAGGAAATCCAATCAAGTGCACTTATGAAGGAAATTTGAGGGACCTCCTAGTCTACTCCAAACCCAGGCAACCAAAGAAGTTGTATTATCAACAGGTAGAAATGTATTTATTTATATCCATAACTGAATAAAAATTGTTTATCGAGTCATCAAACCTTTATTTTGTAGACGATAATTTCTTTTAGTATAGACAGAATAAGACCTGTTGACATTCTGTGATAAATACAAAGAGCTTTAGCTGTATTCATCACGTCTGTAAAACATAAAGAAAAAATTGCGAACACATAGAAAGACATGATTTGTTGTCATGTGACATATTCTTTCCAGGACGTAGCCTTCTTTATGAATTTCCTGAAATCCCCACGGCCTCTGGAAAGTTTTCCTGTAGCGACATGTGCATGCATTCCTGAATATCTCTTGTCCAATGACAACTTGGTCGGCCTCTATCTCTACTGCCTTCTATCGCTCCCTCCTCCAACACATTTTCCATTCCAATGTGTCTCTTCACATGGCCGAAAAAAACCTAACTTCCTTCTTAATATGGTGTTGAAAAGATTAATATAATGAGTTAGAAAGACTAGTTTTGGAAGAACAGATTCCAGGAAAGAAAAAAGAGAGACTGCCTAAAACAAAGGATACCAGGGCCTCTTTTTCACCTGGAGAACATCCATATTTTATAAGTTTGTGGTTTATTCCTCTTTGTTAGGAATCACACTTTTTCACATGCTTTACATAGGTAAGGTAAATAGTTTATCAATCAATTTTACCAAGAGAACCCACATGGGGAGCAAAGAATAGCAACACTATTTACCTTCCATGCATTTCATAAGAGGTGAATAAGAATGTTATGGGGGTGGAGTTGGCCGTCCCATCTCATATATGGTCAAAATGACCCAGAAGCAATGCTGAAGGCAAGGTGTCAGTCTGAAAGGTGCAGATATCACAGTAAATTTGTAAACCATGACACAACACATTCCATTCTCCTGACAATCTGCAGGATTTTTTCCAACGAATGCAAAATAAAAAGATATCAATCTGGGTACTGTATAGTCTTTTTGAATGTTTCATCTCGGTAAAAAACTTAAGAAACTTTGATTGTCCTTGAAAATAACTAATGATTAAAAAACTTCATGAAATTATAATACAAATCAAATTGCACACAAGACCCAAACTCAATTCATCTAAGTGAATTCATTGGATTGAGTCTTTTGCATAACCTAGTTTTGACAAATGTTAGTACCTCTGTGAAAAGTGGTTTAATAATTTGCTATGTAACCCAAATTTGTTGCTTCTTTTATTTATTTACCATATGATACACAGTTTAGTGCAGTCTCCTGTTTATTTACACTGGTTGGGGGACCACTTCTAAATTATAGGTTACCAAAGTGATTTACATGTATGTTTGTTGTTACTACTTCATGAAAGCATCTCATCACCTAATTGACAGCTTTCACACATCAATCAATCAATGAACTCGTAACCCTTCATGGTCGTATGGGTACCACATTGGATGCTTCAGCACACAGAGTCCTCCAGCGAATTCTATCCTCAGCGATGTGGATGAGTGTGGAAATATCTTGTCCTGTCCATTCCTTGATGTTGTCTGTCCATGCCTTTATTTTCCCTCCTCAGCTTCTTCCCCCTTTGACAGTTCCCTGCAGTATCGTTTTTGACAAGGAATCATGCCTGCATACATGTCCAAACAATGCTAGTTTTCATTGTTTCACTATTGAAAACACTGGTTCCTGGACACCTGCACACATCTCTACTTTATTTCTTACGAACACATTGGTCATTATTTAATAGGGTATTGCTATTCATATTATTGTGGTAGTTTTAGAAAAATACCACAAGTTGGAGGACCCTGTACTCCAGGGAGAGATAGAAAAATACCACAAGTTGGAGGACCCTGTACTCCAGGGAGAGATAGAAAAATACCACAAGTTGGAGGACCCTGTACTCCAGGGAGAGATATTAAAATACCACAAGTTGGAAGACCCTGTACTCCAGGGAGGGATAATCAGCAACAGTACATTATTACATGAAAATATATAACTGAAGCTGGTGGGGGTTTTCACAAAAAGGAAAGCATGACACTTATAGACTTGCTAACCTTCATTCATCTACAGCTGGATATGAAGATCAATGAACTGGAGGACAAGAAACAGTTCAAAGTTTTGTGGCTGAACAACAAAATGAAAGAAGAGGTATGTTGTTATTACTCAATATATTGCTATTTGTTTATTATTCCATGTTCTATCATTTTCTTCTCCATTTTTTATCAAATTCTACACATTAGCAAGAAATAGTGCAGAGAACTAAATGCACTTAGTCATAGTTTACAGCTTGACTGCCCAGAAAGATTACCTTTATATTTATGCCTAGATTGTGGGTGTTGAGGGCAGTGAACTAGCTGATACACTGGGGAGCATGACCAAAGTGTCAATAGGTACATCAATCTGATATAGTCAATGCACTGAGAGATCTCGTCTGCTCAGATTTTCAAAGGTGTAAATCATGGTTTCTCTGAAGATTGGTGTAAAAGTTGAAACTTCATGTAAAAGAGATATATTAAGAGACTGATAAATCAGTACCAAACTGGAACTGTGAGCCACCACACTCTTTATTGATATGGGGGTTGGAGCACCTATTGACTACTTCAGTGTGCCTTTATAACATCTTGGCTGCAATATCTCTGCCTTATTCAAGAATAGTGGCTTGAGGCAGTTTTAACCTTTAGCACGTTGTGTTTACAATTCGGGCGATGCATTATGCCGGAATTGTCATGTCTTGATTTCGGAAGGTGTTTTCCACCGCGCGCCAAAAGCGCGCGCTGCCATTTTGTTTCTCGGCGGCCGGGATTGATATAGGCTTGGTGAAGGTTAAGCATTGGCTTTGCCGCGAAGCAACATGATAGTGAATCAAGTTCATTATATTTTTTTATCATCATATATTTAGTGAAATCATTATTTATTCCAAATTCAATGTGGAAATCTTGAGAGGTAAGTATTTAAATTTGTTTAATAATAATTTGTTTTAATAAATTAAAAATAAAAATAGACCGCGAGTTTCCACAAGATTCTCACATTGTAAAATATTCTTCTTCTGCGTTCCGCATCTGCGATCATGCTATATTGTCAGGCCTGTCGTCAAGACGAAGTCCACTGTCTTCTCCAGGTCAGAGCGGCTGTCCCATAGCTTTTGCCTCAAGTCTGTATCCTCTGGCCAGGTCTGCTGTCTCTGCTCTTTGTAAAATATATAATATTTAACAGTTTTCGATAGATCAAAAATATGGTAGGGCGTAGCTCTAAATAGGTTTAAATCTGTCTTTATCACATTCTCACACTTCCCGTATCACACACATACAAGCAAAACGTACACCAATATATGCAGAATTTAATTCTTTATTTATATGTGCAAATATTATTTAAATATCTGTAACAACAAAAAAGTTATCACGATTTAAAAACAACCACTGACGATTGCGTAATGTTTCCGAAAACCAATTCTGCGGCAGAAGAGAAACTGCGTAATTGTAAACACAGCATGCCTATGGTTAATATCGAAGTTGGAATGTGTCACATTCATTTTCATGCCTGGACATGTGAGCGTTCAGGTCAATGAGTGCATTGTTGACTTGCACTACTACTGTCTAGCAGTAGAGCAATAGATCATGCTGACCTTTTGATCTTCTTATGAGAAATAAAACATACAAATGAAACTAATGAGGGTGATGATTCCTTTTCATGTCTAGAATAAAGGAACTGGGCTTGAAATGAGGTGTTGCCAGAAATGAGTATTTCTGTAAGCTTTTTAGAATGTCAACTAATAAAGACATGGTACTGCTAGTAGTCATGTAATTGTTGATACACTCAAGTGGAGATTAGAGTACCTATGGATGTATCCAGAGTGCAATGATGATCTGACGACTAACATTTTGACCTGATGCATCTGACTTCAAGATAATTTCTTGGTCATTTGACCGTACATCTGTATGGGATCGATCAAACCAACCTCCACCTGCCAGACTGCCTTAGTCACTTCTTACTACATGCATGGCCGGTCACGGTGTCAATATTATCTGCTCCACTATTGGGCTGCACAAACATTGGTGCAACTTCTACCATGAAGAATTGTGAAGGTAAATGAAGTTTACATTTATCGTGCAGAATCCCATCTTTCATTATTTCTTTTGTTTCTTTTTCTATGCTGGTAATGAGCACTTTTCTGCGAAAGACCGGACTGATATTTACTAAAAATCTCAAATATTTATGTTTGGTAAATTACCTTTTTATTGTTGTGTTGCTCAAAAGTAATACTGCCAACAACTGTGAGTTCTGTAACCACAGAATGTTGAGTACGGGAGTTGACGAACCAACCACCCAAAAAAGTCGTACATGACTTCACATGTCATGATAAAGTTTGATGTGTTTGAGCTTGAAACAATAACTCGCAACAATTTGAACCTTGCTGCAACACATTCTGGACTACATCCTGCTGACTGGCAGAAATTTGAGAATGAATATAGAAGACTACAAGTTATCATCAGGTTAGATAATCCAAGACTTGTCTGCACTGTACCCTGTCCCTGCATGACTATGTACTGTAAGACACAAATATGAGTGACAGAGAGACTGGAGTAAATCCATGCACCATTTCATAAGTGAATATTTGAAAACAATCAAATCAAATGGGTTAAATAGCAGTTTTGTGTGAAATAATATACAGAATAAACATTCTACCAGAAAGTCTTCTATCAAGATAAGGACAAACAAACAGAGTGGAACCACAAAATCAAGTTTGCATGTAATCTCCACTTGATATTGTGGTACCATTGTATGTTTGTTTACCCTTATCTTGATAAAGATCATTTTGGTTGAAATATTGATTCTATGCATTGTTCAATGTAAAATTTCGACCTTTTTATATATTTGTTTTTTTTTTTAATATTCACTTACAGTATGTAATGAAAAGCAATAATTTCATTTGTTTAGCATGTCACTAGTGTGTTGCTGGGGTATAAAAGAAAAACACAGAATAGCAACAGTGATCTGTAACACACCAAGAAGTGAACAAGGAAGTTTAGCATGAAGTAGACTACTCCATTTCTGTTAAAAGTCAAATTGACATAACAATGCTGAATGGAAATTGTCACACCAATAAGCACAGATATCACAGTACAATAGTAAAAATAAAGTTTCCTTCTCATGCCTTTCATGTGTATTGGGAAATACTGTGTTATTAGGCCCGTATTTTTCATTGGCAAATAGCATACCTATGGATGATGTGATAAGCATAATGCCTGCCTCTCTTTTACTTTCCCAGGAGATCTGGTACCCATTTTCTAAATCTATGTTAACTTAAGTGCCGTAGGTGATTTAAAAATAATACCAGTTAAAATTTGAAAGTGAACTTTGGATCACATGACTAGGTAGCCACTGTACTAATCACACGATGTAAATCATAACACAGCACATTCTGTTTCCATGATTATATCCTCCTGACAGGGATTTTGACAGTGATTAAAGAAGTATAGAAAGTAGCTGCTATATGATTCATATTTCTTCATTATTTTCTGTTCAGTTAAAATAATTTTTGTCTTCGTTTTTCCATATGAACAAAATTTCCAACAGGTGAAACTTGGAAACGTGGTATTAAAGTCTTACTGATCAATGGAAACAGAAAATTGTTACTACCAAAAAAGCCTCTATCACAAACACAACATAATGTATGATGAGTAAGGAATGACTCGGCAATCACATCGTAGCAGGGCTAGTGAGTTTTTTAAACTCTGCTATGATGTGATTGTGGACAGACACTGGCATTCCTTACTCATCATGTGTTGTTTCTTGATAAAGGTCTTTTCTTATTATGTTAACATGAATGGGCAGTGGCATTCCTTACTCATTTGTTCTTTTCTTGATAGAGGCCTTTTGGTAGAAATGACAAGTTTTGTGTGTTTCCAGTGATTAGCAAAATTTCATTACCATGTTTCCAAGTTTCACTCATTGGATTACAGTTTTGCTGCAGTTGTTGCCTATTACTGAATTACAAATTTTCCCAAATGTAAAATGCATACTACACACAAAGAGAGTATTGTACACTGTTGTATCTTGTGTCCTGTTCTATTGAATAAAATTTTGTTGTACACCACAGAGAGAGCTTGTGCTTTACCCCAACAAAAATGGCAAGGTTCAGGAATTACTAGAAGAGGCCATGAAACAAGTCGAGCTGTCTGAGAATGGCTCCGGGAAATTAAGGTTGGATTATGTAATTAAACCAAATCAGGAAACCTGTTCTACCAATAAAAATGACCTATCATTTTAAACAACCCAATTTACTATGTTCACTTGACATTGCCAACATTGAACAAAAAAATGTTCAACAGGATGATGTTATATTTAGCATATTTTTACCAACCTTTCCAAGAGAAATTTGATGTAAAAGAATGTGTGTTGCATCATTTGCAGAAGTAGATTCTTCAATAATTAAATAACAAAAATTTCCATTTAAATATTTATTTGCATTTTTGAGTGCCAAAACATATTGCAATGTCTATGAATATAACTCTGTGAACATTGAAATGGTATTTTCAGTAGACTAGACAAACACTAAATGTTGTTACAGTCTTTAAGAGTTCAGTATGTTCTGTAAAAATACATGTATAGTCTTGGTTACTTTTGTGGTACAGGTTGCATACACATTTGGTAGAGAAGTGTTGATGACATTTCAATCCTTTTTTTTTTCAGATTGCTCGAGATTATCAGCTACAAAATTCTGACAGTTCAGAAAGAGGACCTGGCCCTTGAGAATCTTGTTGTAGGAGGCACTAAATCATATCGCATTGAGGAGGTTCCAGAAGAGGAAGTGAATATGGCCATAGATGAGATGCTTATACCAGTCGCTCATTTTCAGAAGGTTTGTGTAGTACATTAGTAGATAATTACATAAGTCAACTGTGCCATGCTGGGACCTAAATGGGGAGAAAACATTTGTGACACTAATCTCTTTTGCTTGCCATTCTACATTTATTTATGAGTAGAATAGAAAGTGTTTATAAATTAGTTAATATCCATAAAAGAATCAGTCACACAATATGTAGCCAAACTTAAATAAGAAAATTTGAGAAAGTAGACATTTTTTAAAAAAAATTCGTAGTTTTTAAAAATGACCAATATGGCAACCCTTCTATAGCATATTTCACTAGCTTTGCCCAACTTCAAAATGATGTTATCTCAGCAAATATATAACGCATATAATTGAAATTTAGTGTGTGAATTTGAAATGGTTTAATATTATTGACCCTATGAATTAAATTTTTTATTAGAAACGCAGCCATTAGTTTAAATTTTTGTTTATATGTGATATAGATCAAAAGTCTACTTGTCAACACATTTCTCACACCCAGTTATGAGATGTTTTACAGTCAATTATAAGATGTAATTTACACATGATTGGTTTATCATACTATTGGCATTATTTAAGCGTGAAATTGCACTATTTTACACTCTTGAACACAAGACAGAACTGTCTGTTGCAGCCAACCTTTGTTGCAGAGAATGTATTTGATTATGATGAACTACCTATTTTCTCTTATTCCTGGTTGCATATAATACATTGGATTGCCTCTCATTATTATTCTCATTTTTCTGCACTATTGGAGATCTGATGATGTTCGTCCGTCATAATCAACGATGACCAAAAACTCAACTATAATAATAATAACAATAAAAAATAAAAATAATAAAAGTTAATAGTACGTTTATAAATGACTAACAAATCCAATGCGCGCATAAAATGTTCTTTTACAGAATTGACAACAATAGAGGGTATCTATGTGAGGTAGAGATGTTTTTTATTTTCTAAGTGCCCGCTTCTGTCTTGCAGTATCTTGTCTGGACTCTTCCGCCGCTAGTGCTCCTGTTCTAATGCTGTAACGCCATGCTGTTCTATCCTGAGCGAGGCTCTCCCTAGCGCCTACGTCAATGTTAAGATGTTTCAGTGATGACTTGAGCGTGTCTTTGAAGCGCTTTTTCTGTCCACCAGCTTTTCGAAATCCTGCCTTGAGTGCTCCATAATATATTTGTTTTGGCAAACGCAAGTTCTCCATTTGCACAAGATGGCCTGCCCAGCGTGCTTGCGCCTTCATAAGTATTGTGTGGATGCTTATTGAGGTTGATTTTTCCAAGACCTCGTAGTCTGGTACTGTATCCCACCAATGGATGTTTAGTAATTTACGTAGGCAGGTAAGATGGAAATGATTTAATTTTCTTGCATGTCTAGCATACACTGTCCACGTTTCGCAAGCGTATAGTAGGATTAGTATAACAGCAGCATGATATACTTGAAGTTTGGTGGTTGTTCTTATACCTCTTCTGTCCCATACATTGTTGCGTAATCTGCCAAATACAGCACTAGCTTTTGCCAGTCTATTGTTAATTTCAATGCTAATGTGTTATCATTATGGCATCAAATGAGCAGATTTTTCTCCAGAAAGAAACAGCAACCTACGAGAGTAATGTGCCTAGAAATTCAGAATTGATACATTTTTAACCCCTTCCCCACTATGCGGTTTCCCTATTGTCAATCCCCCATCACTAAGACAAGGGCACAACTCCAAATGATCAAATAGATGATGTTAAAGATGCATTTTCCTTCAAACTATTCATTATATCATACTCAGACTTGCCAGATCAACAGAAAAATTAAGTCTTGCATGAACCTATATTAAAGATAATTTAATACCTATATATTTTAAAATATAAACTATAAAACTCAACATAATGTGGGGAAAATCTGGGAAAACCAGAAAAAAGCATGAACTAATACTTATGCAAAGGTCATGGCCAGGTATTAACCCAGTGCAAACTATAAATTTAATAGCGATCTTTGCGAAACAAGTATAAAAAAAGACCCTTGCAGCGACTGTAGTTGTCTACCAGTAGAAGCGACACGTGGCAACTGTAAGGAGGATATGGTTAAGATCATGTGTTTTCCCAGTAGCAACATATGGATGTGAGACTTGGAATTTAAACAAGACAATATCCAAAGGAATAAATTCATTTAAAATGAAGTGCTACAGAAAGATCCTACGAATATCATGGACAGAGAAAAAGAACATTCAAATTACTGAAACTAAATGAAGGGTGGCTTCTATATATCATCATAAGAAGGAAGCTACAGTATTTTGTACATTTAAAGCAACATGATGCCATTGAAAGGTTGACTCTAGAGGGCAGAGTGCCAGGCGAGAGACGACAAAGACCAAGAAGACGATGGACCAACGACATCAAAGAAAGTATGCACATGCCTCTGGCCAATGCAGGCCTGCTTGCCTGGACAGAGAGGTGTTCAGAGTATCCACAACAAAGACAACGTTCTGGAAGGAATTATGTCACTTGATATATACTGGAAAACAGGTAGCGCAGTGGTTGGTGCTATGATTTACTAGTCTAACAGTCATTGATTCAAGTCCTTGTTGTGGGTATAGGCAATTTGAAAGACACAAAAACCATAGGAAAATGGAACTTTCCTGCATTTCAAGACCTTCTCTTTATTCCTGTTCACACTGCAACAAGTTTTTCCTAACCTGGCTTAAACCATCTTTGAGCGCAAAACGTCAAACCGAATATCCATTTTTCCTATGCCAGGCTCATCTCTGCTTGCGAAGGAGGAACAATGTTATCACATGGTTGTTGGTAAAAATTGTTAGACCAATATCAGTTGTCAGGTCGATCCAACTAGTTTTGATTTGACTTGACTTTTGTGTAATATACTCCATTGCTGACAGTTTTCTGATAATCAAGTGTGTTTTCTGTCAGTGGTGTCACCCCTCGATCTCCTGATATTGGATGCAATGCAGCACCTTTGTCTTCTTACCAAGGTTTTATTCAGATGGCTGAAGCATATAGAAAATGTACTCACTAGACTGCCTCATCTGGATGTCACACCTTGATTTCATTCTCTTTGTAATGATGATGTCACTGTCCTGATGTTCTCTTGTAATGATAGCCCATTTGTCATTTATATACAGGAAATGTATCAGACTTTTGGAACACCATTTCTTCTGAAGATAAAAGATGTAAGTGACAATTTATTATTTAAGAATACTTAAGCATGTAATTAGCTTCACATGTTTGGTAGTTTATTGTTTGTGTGAGAGATATGACAGTTTAGTGATTGTGTGAGAGATATGACAATTTAGTGTTTGTGTGAGAGATATGACAGTTTAGTGTTTGTGTGAGAGATATGACAGTTTAGTGTTTGTGTGAGAGATATGACAATTTAGTGTTTGTGTGAGAGATATGACAGTTTAGTGTTTGTGTGAGAGATATGACAGTTTAGTGTTTGTGTGAGAGATATGACAGTTTAGTGTTTGTGTGAGAGATATGACAGTTTAGTGTTTGTGTGAGAGATATGACAGTTTATTGTTTGTGTGAGAGATATGACAGTTTATTGTTTGTGTGAGAGATATGACAGTTTAGTGTTTGTGTGAGAGATATGACAGTTTAGTGTTTGTGTGAGAGATATGACAGTTTATTGTTTGTGTGAGAAATATGACAGTTTATTGTTTGTGTGAGAGATATGACAGTTTAGTGTTTGTGTGAGAGATATGACAGTTTAGTGTTTGTGTGAGAGATATGACAGTTTATTGTTTGTGTGAGAAATATGACAGTTTATTGTTTGTGTGAGAGATATGACAGTTTAGTGTTTGTGTGAGAGATATGACAGTTTAGTGTTTGTGTGAGAGATATGACAATTTAGTGTTTGTGTGAGAGATATGACAGTTTAGTGTTTGTGTGAGAGATATGACAGTTTAGTGTTTGTGTGAGAGATATGACAGTTTAGTGTTTGTGTGAGAGATATGACAGTTTAGTGTTTGTGTGAGAGATATGACAGTTTAGTGTTTGTGTGAGAGATATGACAGTTTATTGTTTGTGTGAGAGATATGACAGTTTATTGTTTGTGTGAGAGATATGACAGTTTAGTGTTTGTGTGAGAGATATGACAGTTTAGTGTTTGTGTGAGAGATATGACAGTTTATTGTTTGTGTGAGAAATATGACAGTTTATTGTTTGTGTGAGAGATATGACAGTTTAGTGTTTGTGTGAGAGATATGACAGTTTAGTGTTTGTGTGAGAGATATGACAGTTTAGTGTTTGTGTGAGAGATATGACAGTTTAGTGTTTGTGTGAGAAATATGACAGTTTATTGTTTGTGTGAGAGATATGACAGTTTAGTGTTTGTGTGAGAAATATGACAGTTTATTGTTTGTGTGAGAGATATGACAGTTTAGTGTTTGTGTGAGAGATATGACAGTTTATTGTTTGTGTGAGAGATATGACAGTTTAGTGTTTGTGTGAGAGATATGACAGTTTATTGTTTGTGTGAGAGATATGACAGTTTAGTGTTTGTGTGAGAGATATGACAGTTTAGTGTTTGTGTGAGAGATATGACAGTTTAGTGTTTGTGTGAGAGATATGACAGTTTAGTGTTTGTGTGAGAAATATGACAGTTTATTGTTTGTGTGAGAGATATGACAGTTTAGTGTTTGTGTGAGAGATATGACAGTTTAGTGTTTGTGTGAGAGATATGACAGTTTAGTGTTTGTGTGAGAGATATGACAGTTTATTGTTTGTGTGAGAGATATGACAGTTTATTGTTTGTGTGAGAGATATGACAGTTTAGTGTTTGTGTGAGAGATATGACAGTTTAGTGTTTGTGTGAGAGATATGACAGTTTATTGTTTGTGTGAGAAATATGACAGTTTAGTGTTTGTGTGAGAGATATGACAGTTTAGTGTTTGTGTGAGAGATATGACAGTTTAGTGTTTGTGTGAGAGATATGACAGTTTAGTGTTTGTGTGAGAGATATGACAGTTTTTTAACGATTATTGAGCTCCTGGAAGTTGTAGGAACATCTGACATTATATCAGTGAAATATCTGACTTATCATTAGAATATCTGACTTATCATTGTAATATCTGGAAATTGTGTTATTGAAATGTTTACACTTTCATGGTGTGGTTATTTTTTTCTGGAGCTTGCTTTTAAAACCAGAGGGCTGCTCCAATAAAGTAGGGTCTGGGACCAGGAACACCATTTTCTAACAAGAATGATGCTGCTTTGATTTTGCTCTTTCCAGACTTCCATCTATAGGTAGTGGATCTGAGGCGTGCTTCATCACTCTCCATTCCCTGCCAGCACACGAGATGTGTGCCTTCTGCCAAATTTAGAATGACATGTACGATCTTCACATCCTGAATGGAATGGTTTCACCTCAGGTTTTCCTTTCCTCCAGTTGGTTTCTGGGTGTCAGTTTGACATACATCAAATCGAGATATAGGAGAATATAGGGTGAAGTTGGCTGCCCCATACCATATACGATCAAAGTTGTCCAAATGTCATGCTGAAATCGGATGCGTCAGACCAAAGGTACAGATATCACAAGAAAGCTGTAAAACCTGACAAAACACATGCTATTCTCTGGGCTACATCCTGATAATTTGCAGAAATTTGAAAATTAATCTAGAAGAAGAAGAAAATATATTTTCAAATTTAGGTTATTGATGTATTTTAGATTGTTTTCTTAAAGTTCTCATGCTATTAAAGGATGGTGTCATGTGACGTATTCCTTCCAGAATGTTGTCTTCCCAATGAACTCTCTGAACCTCTCTCTTGTCTTGGGCTTGCATTTTCTAGCGATGTATTCATGTTATCTTTAATGTCATCAGTCCATCATCTTCTTGGTCTGCCGTTTCTCCTCTTCCCAGGTACTCTTCCCTCCATTATTTGTCTTTCTAAACAGTTGTGTCTCTTTATATGACCAAACAAGCGTAGTTTTATTTTTGTTATTGTGTTTAGTAACCAACACTCTGGAATCTTCAATGTGTTTATAATATCTGAGTTTCTGATTTTTTTCCTTCCATGATATTCTAAGTATCTTTCTGTAGCGTTTCAGCTCGAAGGCATTGATCTTCTTTGCCGCTGTTTTACTTAGGGTCCATGTTTCACAGCCGTATGTTGCAACCGGAAAAATAAAAGTTTGTAACATTAGCACTTTTGTTTCTATTTTGTTGTTTTTCCATATGTTTTTCAACCGTGTTATTTTACAATATGCCATTGCCAATTTATTCCTTATTTCTGCTATCAAGTGTCCTGCACCGTTGATGTTTGCTCCTAAGTATTCACATTTATCCACACATTCTATCTCGGTATTGTCTATTCTGATTTTTGGTTGTTGTGTTGTTATATCTGTTGACATGATTTTTGTTTATTGCGTGTTTAAATACAAGTTTTGTGATTCGCTATATTTCTTTGTGTTCTTGGTTAGTTGTTCCAATCCCTTTATATCATTTGAAAGAAGCACTGTGTCATCTGCGTAGCGTAGTTCCAGGATTTCAAAACCACCGAAAAGGATGGTATACAGAGTATTTGTATCATTAGTTATTGTTATTATCATTTTTATGATATTTGTAAGTATATTTTCTTTTCCTGACAGAATGAACTGTTTACTGATGTGAGGGACAGAATACAAAAAAAGCTGGATATCCAAGACAGTGAGTTTGAAAAGGTAAATAATGTACTTTTTGTGTTTATTTTGTTGATAATGTTTTCATCTCCAGATCATTCTTTGTCAAGTTGTCCCACTCTGTGACATGTCTTTTTCCCTCTCAGAATTATTATTTTCCCATTTCCACACAGTATAGTCAAATTGTTGGACATCTCAGAATTGACAACTTAGTACTGGACAGATCCATAGTTGCTCAACTTTTTTCAGCTGCTGGCTAAATACATTCATGTTAACAATTCCCATAGTTTGCAGTTTAAAGATTTTGTCCTTTCTCTCAGAATCATCTTCGGTTCCGCATTCATTCTCAAAGTCCAGCCAATAAGCAGGATACAGTCTGGAGAACTGAATACCATGCATCGTAGTTCATAGCATTGCTGCCATAACTGCACCTTTGACCCGATACGTTAGTCTTAATTGACATTTGTATGTCATATTAACTTCCTATGAACAACCTGTTTGGGAATACCCGTGGGCCCACTGCTAAGCTCCTCATCCGAGATTCGTATTGTGCCTACTGCTTTGGATAATATATGCAATGGCACAGAGTCAAAATACACAGCAAATGCCTGGCGATGGATTAGAAAGCCATCTCAAGCGGACGAGACGAGTACGTTAGAAATGCACAAGTCGAATCCCAGATACCCGATATTTTTGGCAAAGTAGCACCTCGTCTAAGAAGGTATATCAACCCTGAGTCTAATTCTCCGTTGCCTTTATCCAACACGGCTCATGCAGAAGAAATTAGGTCTGGGACTCAAAGGGCGGTAATGGAATGGTCTTCCTACACAAGGAACAGCTCACTGGCTGCAAAGCACTTCATCAAAGGAAAGACAAAGAATGGGTGACCCAAGCAAACTATCAGCTCGTCTCTTAACATATACCCCCCTCTGAGTAGAAGGCTCTTTTAATAGGCATTGCACTAAGCTGAAAGCTGAAGCATTCTGGGTATGAAAGAAAGTTCTGAGAAACCTCCCTACTGCACATTGGAAGTAAGAGCTATTCATTCACAATTCCTGGGGTTTGAGAAGAAGATGAAAAGAGAAGATATTCAACAGCGGACAGTAGCTAGAAAGTATATGATTAATAGGTTTGTCTGTGATCAGTCTCAGTCTGTATTTTAATAACTTGTATTGTTTATCTCCAGTACAAGTTTGCAATCATTGTAATGGGCAGGCTAGAGTACATTCCAGATGATTTAGAAGATGTCAGAGTTGATCTGAAAAAGTTCTTACCGCAAGCTGTACAGTCGGGTAGGTACTCACTTTGTGTGTATCAGTATTTGTATTTTTGCTATAGGAGTGAGGGGTTCTTTGATAAAACATTTCTTGTCCTTGCAATAGTTTTGTTATCATGAATACACACTTCTCTGACCATGGCAAATGTTTGAATGCAATTGAGGAGGTGGGCAATGTGGACACAAACAGCATGTTATAAATGATATCTGAGATAAGTAAGTTAGCTTGTCGTCAAATTATCATCACTATACTCTAGGCAAGTCTATATGTGTTCTCATCTCTTCTCCAGTATGTCCATCGGTACATAGGGTACTGACAGTTCTGTGTTAGTTGATAACTATTCTCTTGATTTCTACATGCCTCTCATTTCTGGAAATTTCACTCCATTTTGGACATTGATGAATTTTCACTTGTCAATGTGGCAGCACTGATATATCTGTCTGCTGTATCATTTTACCTAATGCAAACGCCTGCATAATTGAGATATGAATAAGTCACCAATCTTAGATATAAATAATGAAACATAATTGAGATATGAATAAGCCACCAATCTTAGATATAAATAATGAAACATAATTGAGATATGAATAAGCCACCAATCTTAGATATAAATAATGAAACATAATTGAGATATGAATAAGCCACAAATCTTAGATATAAATAATGAAACATAATTGAGATATGAATAAGCCACCAATCTTAGATATAAATAATGAAACATAATTGAGATATGAATAAGCCACCAATCTTAGATATAAATAATGAAACATAATTGAGATATGAATAAGCCACAAATCTTAGATATAAATAATGAAACATAATTGAGATATGAATAAGCCACCAATCTTAGATATAAATAATGAAACATAATTGAGATATGAATAAGCCACCAATCTTAGATATAAATAATGAAACATAATTGAAGCGCATCCTGTTCGGGACATTGCTAATCAACTATTGTTAAATTTTCAGTTGCCACTAATACATTCTTCTTCTTCTTCAGCGTTCATTCTCAAGCTCCTGCTGGATCTCTCTTGTAGCAGGACCATGATACATTCTAGATTTCCAGCAGGATGTAGTCCAGAGAATGGAAATGCGTTGTGTCGCCGTTTTATTTGAGCCAGTGGCCCGACACATCCGTCTTCGGCTGGACTAATACATTCAATTATATCATCATGATGTCTCTGCATCGAATGTTGGCTGCAGCATAGAATAGCTTCCATAGCGGTGCAATCTGTTAGGATGTAATCTATCCCATCTCATGTGTCACTCACACTTGTATCTCTGCCTACCTCTTGATCTTCACCCCTCGACTCTACCTTTAAGTAATGTCTCAACAAGGTGTCGTAATATATCCAGCGCCCGTGTGTTGCCCGGGCCCGAAAGGGGAGCACAGAATAGCAACACTGTTTACCTTCCATGCATGTCGTAAAAGGCGACTACGGATGTTATGGGATGGAGTTGGCTATCCCATATAGGGTCGGTGACCCAAAGCCATGCTGAAGTCGGATGTGTCAGGCCGAAAGGCGCAGATATCGCGGCAATGCTGTAAACCATGACACAACACATTCCGTTCTCCAGACTACATCCTGCTAATCTGCAGGAGTTTGAGAACGAACGCAGAAGAAGAAGAAGAATGTATCCAAAAGACATTTCAAAATGTTTTATTGGCTCACTAGTGCAATGTGGGTGGTCAATATTTTTAACCACCTGGTTTGGTGAGTTGGGTATTGCACCGACAATTATATATATCTTATATATTATATATACAATTATATTTAAATAAATACACAGACACAATGCAGTGAAATCTTGTTATAACAACTCGGTGCAAACCAACAAAATATGTATGAGAGTGTGAAAAGGTACTTTACTGTTAAAGTTGTGTTAGTCACTCTAAGGCACAGATTCCCAATCCAAATGGGATTGTAAGTAGTTTTCTGTGCGGTCACAGGTTGAATGGTAAGTTTGAAAAAGAATATTGATTTTAAAACAATTTTAAATCTGGTTAACTCCCATTTACTTCTGCATATCTCTGAGAGTGGATTTTAAATATTTCTTCATTTGAAAAACAAAATAAGAAATAGATTTAAATATTGAGAAAAAGAGGTTGGCACCAATGAAAATTCATCCACAAATTGTGAAGCTTGTTACCATTGCATATTAACAATTACAGTTACGAAACATACTCATAGAATCAGTAAGAAAACAGACACCTGTAGCACTCCATCTATATCATTGTCTTTATCACTGCCATCACCTCACCTTCAACATCATACTACTAGTGGTTGTATAGAAAGCACCACTTTCTTCCATAATACACTTCCCTCTGCATTGAACCCTGAAATCCCTGAGCACATTATGTGCCAAACCACAGACCCATCAGCGTACACAATATCCTCATCTGAATCTTCTTCTTCAGCGTTCATTCTCAAACTCCTGCTGGATCTCTCCTGTAACAGTACTACTAGATCTCCAGCAGGATGCAGTCCAGAGAATGAAAATGCGTTGTGTCGCCGTTTTATTTGCGCCAATGGCCCGACACATCCGTCTTCGGCGGATCTGAATCTATATGCACTGGAATATTATTGTCATGTTTCCTGGAAAGTGTGATTACCCCTTCCATGGAAGATGTAAACTTGATTACGCTTACATTACCACTCTTCTCCAAATTCTATGCCCCATAATGTACTTACCCATTTAATAACCTCCTCTGCCCTGCCATACCTTAATTTTCCCCCTCTATATTCTGTTTCTTTTGATCTTTTCAATATCATCATGTGAATGGTTCTTGTCAGCACTGATGCACAGATATGAATGAGCACAGCAAAAATCTGCTCTTTGCATCATAGTAGGATAATCCAGCTCAGAATAGCAAAATGACTCTCTTAAAGTTGAACATTTACTGAAAAGTGAATACTTTGGCACATATTGATAGTGTGTAAAATATCATTGAAAAAAAACATTAATTTCTGTCTTCTCAATCAGGTATGGGTATTCAGGCACGACCTTGGCTTGGTTTAGATCACGTGAACAAAACCCCGAAGCGAGCTCGGTACAACTATTTGGAAAAAGCTATCAAGATCCATAACTGAAAGAAGTGAGCAGGCAGCTGATATTCTAACCATATTTAGCTCTCTTTCTCAGGTCCTTATGCATGGAAACAATTTTTTTTTCAATTACAATGTTTTTATGATTTGTTTTCCATGTCCACATAATGACTAGAAGAAAAAAAAATATTTGTGTTAGATGACCTATTGTTGAGTTTATATTGTGCTTGAAAAGTGTTGGCAAACAGGCCATAGTTTGATAAACAGACATTGGAAACTTAACTTCATAGTATGCTCACACTCAGAATGGAGCATAACATTGTGGGTGAGCAATTGTAGACTGGTGTTGCTAGAGTTGTGTCTTTTTGGTGCAATATTTTCATAGTTATGGGCATTTCTGTTTGGTTTTCTGCATGACAGTGCACAGCTTAACTGAAATTATCTTAGAAATTCTGAAATACTGTGCCCAGATGATATTCACATATGTGATCTATCTTGTCTGGTTCCATGTTTTTGTTACAGATGAAGAAACTGTGCAATTATTCTGGTTGTCTCCGTCTTCTTTGTTTGAATAGAACTGAGCACAAGAGGGAAAAACTGAGTGTGAGAGAGTAGAATTGATTCTAACCAGTTTTGTAACTCTTTTATAAAAGTATAGTGTCATCGTTGTATTGTTGGAAACTTGCCAATATAGAGATAATATGCTGTCTAAAAGAACAGGGTGGCAAACACCCAGATGTCCAACTCTGTTTATAAATATCTTGCCTATGACAAGGGATTCTAATCCAGAATTGGACTTATTCACCTTCACACACACTAAAGAAGCGCAACAAGTCTAAGACTGTTATTATCATCGCTTGTGATGGACAATTGTGATGTATTACATCATCTGTTATCATATATGTGATTAAAATGATGCTCTTAATGCACAGGAACTAGTCTTTGAAATCTATATTTAATATATAGAATAGTGCTGTCCAATATTTTCATATATTGTAGCGCATCGAACTCATGTCCATGGAAGTGTAAGCGCCTTGTAGTGAAGCGCAAGAATAATAATAAGTACAGCTAAACCGCAGATTGCAAGTATTTCGTAAGATGGGAAACATATATGTACAAATTTAAATTCGATAAACGATCACAGTTTCGCAATAAAGGCATTTTGTCTGCTGAGCATCATATGATCACAGCTGAGTAAATGGTTCTTCTTTCTCTTTTGCTGAAAGATAGTGGCATGAATCATAAAGTCAACATCCATGCAAAAGTATACATCGAACTGTCATTTCAACAGTAAACTGCCTCAAAATTATTGATAAAGTCTATTTGAGGTCATCAAGAAAACTATCAATTCTGCTCGGAGAGAACTGTAATCTGATTACATTGAGGGGTTTTCTCATGAACAGGAGATGTCAGTTGACGATGAACTTGTACCCTTTGGGGGGGGGCACCATTGGACTGAAGGCGACATTAAATGGCTGGTGGAGGGACATAGCAAAGATCTGACTGACCACTGGCAAACTGATAGATCTGCATTGTGAGCAACAGCAAGAGGTTATGGAGATCTTGCCTGAGGAGGAGAGAAAAACAGAGTAATCCCTTACTTCAAATGAAGAAGTATAAAATGTGGGAAACTGCACAATCTTGTAGAGAAGCACAACCTAACTAAAATTGTGAATGTCATCAGTTAATCGTTTGAATGACAATGTCACATGTACTTCAAAGTCCTAAAAAGAGGTAATGCAAGTGTGACTGGATATATTCCTTGTTAAAGATATACACACACATCATCATCAAGTGACATATTCTTTCCAGAACGTAGTCTTTCCTATGGATCTCTTGAATTCTTCGCGGTCTTGAGCAAGTTGTCCTGCATCTTTCAGTGACATGCGCAGGCATTCTTGATTGTCTTTTGTCCAACGGCGTCTTGGTCGGCCTTTGCCCCTGTTGCCTTCTATCATCCCCTCCAGCAACACTCTCCATGCCGTCGTGTCTCTTAATATGACCGAAAAAACTTGCTTTTTCTTTAATATGGTGTTCAGAAGCCAGCCTTCGTGGATGTTAATTGTTCGTAACACCTCCCACATCCATAGAAAATTTCTTGGCACAATACCTCTGTAGTTTGCCGTTGATTTCAGGAGGAACATCCGATTTAAACTGGCACCAAGGAAAGCACTACATTCTCACTCGCCATTTTGACACACACACACACACACAAAAGAAAAATATTCCTGTAAGCCGACAGGTGGTAGTGATTCTGCTAGTGACCGTCATCCTACACAATAATCTTCCCCCTCCTCCTGATTGCTTCCATCTCACCAGCTAGAATTTAATTAATACATTTGATTGCTTTATATTATTAAAATACATTACTTAATACATGTACATATAATAAAATATCTGCTCTTCTGTGTTCATTCTCAAACTCCTGCAGATCAGCAGGAATGTGCTGCAGATCAGCAGGAATGTGTTGTGTCATGGTTTACAGCTTAGCTGTGATATTTGCACCTTTTGACCTGACATAAATCGCTTCTGGGTCATGGATCCTATATGGGACAGAACAGACAACAGCACCATTTCTTCTTCTGCGATCAGTAGTTCACCCGTAACACTCTAAAACTTTCCACACCGTTTTCTGGCAACGCCCACATCTGTTGTCAAATGTTTTCGACCATTACTATGTGTCCATTCTGGAAAGTGAAAATTACACAATCTTTAATGTCATGTGACCAGACTAAGCGAATCATAGTTAGCAGTAGTCTTCCACTTCTGATATTGGAATAATTTTTGGAAATAGGATAATTTTTTTAGGACTAGAAGTTGTATATCAAGAGGCATCCAGTTTGGAATCCATCAGCGTGTTACAATGGCCGTCAGTATATTTAATTGATGTACAATCATTATGGATTGTAATTCTGATAGTAAGGAATTCTGGGATGTTAAAAATTGGAATTCTTAAAAATTCTTGTCTGTTCTCAAATCAGATATGGTAACACAATATGAAATTTTTATGACATGATGTCTTTATGAAATGACATGATGGCACACTTATGGTAATACATTGACGGGGTTGCCGACAACACTAGGTCTAACCTTAAAGTTAAATTCTTTCGACAAGGTAAGTTATTCTTACATATTTAATTTATTTCTCCAGCAGTATTATGTTAGTTTGGTTATGAAATTACATATATACAATAGATTTAGGTGTGTGCGTAAAACGATGTTTTCAGGGTTGCCACATCAGAAAACAAATAATGGTAGCAATTTTTTTGTTTTAAAATCTGAGTTTAATGTTATTTCCTCTACAACCTTCTTACACCTTATGCATCAAACATAAACATTACAAAACCTAGACCAATATATACAGTACTAAATTCTTTATTTACATATACACAAATTATTTTAAATTCTAAAATCTCTAAGAACAAAAAAGTTATTCCCAAGCACCCATGTTTGGTTGTTTTTGTTTGTTTTTTGCACACAAAAAACTGTTTCATTAAAAAAAAATTACACATATTTGAAGTATACAATTTATTATTTAAATGTGCAAAAGTTATTTACAATCTCTAAAAACAAAAAAGTTATTGAGTTTTCCAAACACCCTACCAAATATTATGCAAATTTTCAAAAAAGAATGCAGTGGCTTGAGATTGATTCCATTATTTAAATCCAGCTTGATAAAGGTTAAACATCCAGTCCGATATTGGTCATGTATAGAGCATTTTGTTTTAGGTCAGCTTGGGTTTCCCAGAACATGTTTTGCAGAGAAGCTCCTGTGGGCAAGATTGTTGTTTTGTGAATGGCGAAACTAGGATAATTATGATTATTTGGTCGCTGTTTGCTTTGTGTCCACTATATTAAACAACATTTTTATTACTTTCTGCATGGTGCATAATCTACAATTCAATTATGTAGCGTAAAAGTCCTCTTTCAAGTTCCGTGCCCTGTGGGCTGTCATTTTCCAACTATTGCAATGAGAAAGTAGAGATTTTTTATGATACCTACCTTAAAACTGGTAGTTTTCCTCCCCAGTCATTCCTTTCGACATGCAAGGAAAGTAACATTTGCTGTTCTTTGCTCTCCTGTCAAACCTAACAACACACAGCATAGTAAAATATTAAAAAAATTATATACTGTACTGTGTTTTGTATCAATAATTTGTTATATGAAAATGTACTTTTATTTGTGGGTTGTGGAACAATCATCTGAGTCCCATTATTTCTTATGGGGATATTCGCTTCAATAAATGAGTGCTTTGGATTATGAACAAGTATCCAAAAATAATTTATACTTGCAATCTGAGATTTTGCGGTAATAGTTGTTGTGTAGTATTATAACTGATGAAAACTTCAATGTGATTAAACATATAATTTTGTTTACAAATATTGTACTGATATAATTAATATGAAATATGACATATCATATTTGCTGGAATTGAAGAAATCCTGGTGTGTAGCTGGAGCAGACTGCTCTTTTAATACAACATAATGTATGCAAAAATGGAAAGGTAAAGGTTAGAGAAGTGGTTGGAGTTTAAATCAAAACATTATAGCAAAATCATAAAAAACATAGAGAGCGAAAACATAATGATACATTCTATTTAGATTTTCTCTCCAAATTCTTATTAACATTGAAGACGGCAGAGTAAAACATTATGTTAAAACAGCTCTTGTTAAACAACATTGACATGAAAGCATAATTCATGTAGTTTTGTCTTACCATAAATAACATGCTCTTGTTGTCAAGACTTTACCAAATATCCGCAGCTTGTATGATTTTTTTGTTATCCTCAAAACAAAACAAATTTGTTCAAAACTGTATTCTGCTTCCACATAATTTTCCATTTAATAGGATTTACATGATTATTCTTGAAATATCTTTGCCACATTTATTACACTCAGCAGAAACTTGAGAGTTTGTTGAGAGGTAATCTTTCTTTAATGCGGAGATATCAATCTGTATTTCTGCACTTATCAAGTGTTATCAAGCTTTTTATTTTTTTAATTTAGCCTGCCAGAAACATTATATGTCTGAACTTTCTCCTCAAGTATATGAAAATTTGATTTGTTGAAAGTATATTTATTAAGGTTGGTTGTTTATTATGGAAAAATTAATTGATAGATGTATTTTTATTAAAAAATATTGTGCACCGAAGGTGCTAAATAGTGCAGCATTTTCTCTTTCCTTCAATCATGTTAAAAAAATACATGATGCAGTGCTGTTTCATTATTTTACTCCTACTTTCTGGGTTTGTGTTCACGTTTGATTGTATTAAGTTTGACGTACATACCTGTCAACGTGACCAGATTTTCTGTATTTTGCGCAGATTATATTTATTATTGATTATAGGCTGACATCACTGCACTCTGGGTAAACCCAAATGTATTCACTCTCCCCAAGAAAATATTGAAGTGTATACATACTGATGATTCCCATGGCTCATTGCTTAAACACATTCCTCATTCTGTCCTTTAGATATTCAGTCCTACTTATGACAAGCAGAATACCAAATCCTCCCAATCATACCTGAGATAGATTATGCTCAAGTTAATTGAATATGCGCATATTGGTATAATGGAATCACATTACAACGAATCCGTTTTAAACGAATTTCCCTGCTCAACAACACTTCAAAATTTATAATTATTTTAACTCTCTGTCTTCATTTAAAAAAACTTATTTTATAACCCATGCATTAAGTACATATTTCTGTTCTGTGCACTATTTAAAATTTGTTTTGAGAAAAATAGTACAGCCTCTGAACTTTTGATCCACATATGTACGGTAATTGAAATGTTGCGCAAAAGGCTCCAATATCATGTAGTTTTCCCAATGGTGATTGGTTCAGATGTGCAACCCAGAACTTTTGACCCACGTATGTATTTGAAAAGTTGCACAAAAGACTCCCAGCACCATGTGTCAGTGAGGTCTTCAACCAGAAACTGTGACACATTGTTTACTTGCAGTGCACTTGGACAAAATCCTTTCAGTACAGGTGTGCCCAAATTCATGGTTTAAGACAATTATATCTTTTGTCATTTATACGGTCCTACTATCATATCTAGTCCATGCTTCTGAATTGATACATTTGACTTTTTCTCATGATTTTAATTGGTCAATTTATTTATACTTTGTGTTAACAGCCAATGAAAATCATGGAGAAAATCAAACATGTCAAGATAAAAGGATGATTTCCAATTTAGTCCATAGTTCTTACAGGTGTGTTCAAATTAAACGAGGCCATGCTATTGTTGATGGTAATTTGGTCACGGCACAAGTAAACATGCTGAAAAGGAGGGGGTGGGTAGACAGGTGGCCTTCTTCTTCATTATGTCTCTAGTCTCTACAATAAGACAACTTAAAGCATTCACTTCTACGTGTTCTGTTTATGTCTCTAGTCTCTACAATAAGACAACTTAAAGCATTCACTTCTACATGTTCTGGTTATCTGAAAGATAAACACAATGATCACTTTGCTTGTATAAGGATTTTGGGGGAAAATGTTATCACAAATGGCTTCTGCTACTGTCATAAAATGTAAGTATTTATCTCTTCAAACTAAAGTAATGTTAATAGAGACAGTGGATACAAAAATTGAAATCAAGAGCAGAAATGTGCATGAAACATGATATTTCATCAAGTAAATTACAAACAATCAGGAAAGATAGACATTGTGACAGCATTTACAAGTAGCAATTATCAGCAGAAGAGAATTAAAATTAGGACGCCTACTCCCATGTGTTGCCTGAAAGAGGAGCAAAGAATAGCAAAACTGTTTACCTTCCATGCATGCCATAAGAGGTGACTAAGGAGGTTATGGAGTGAAGTTGGCTGTGCTGTCAGATACAGTATTCATCCCATACAGATTTAAAGTGATCCACAAGCCGTGTTGAAATCATGGATTTGTCAGTCTAAAGGGTGCAGATACCACGGCATAGTTGTAAACCATGACACGGTGCATTCCATTCTCCAGACTATATCCTGCTTATTAGTAGGAGTTTGAGAATGGACACAGAAGACGGAAATCTAAATATGAAGATATTGATTGTGCTTTGCAATCAGTGTCATTTCAGCACGCTAAGAGCAGGAATATTCCCATTTCAGTACCTATCTTTATTAGAAAAGGGAAGAGAGATCTCTGAAAGGCTAGGACATACTGACTTTAAATTAAGCTTCGGCTGATTAAAATAGGTTCAAAGAGCAACATGGAATTACGATGAAAGTAATTTGCAAAGATACTAGATGGGTTTCACACACTCGTATGACAACTGGCGCATACACTTCTAGTTCAGGGTGCACAGAATAGATCTATTGTCTTCATTACAGACATGCCGTAGAAAATGACTATGGAAAGTAAGGGATACAGGATGACCTGTGAAAAATTATCATTGTCACATCTTGTCTCAATTTCTTGCTTTTGACTTCGATCAAATAATCCCCATGGATGACGAAAAGATGTAGACACTGCATATTTGTCCTTTTGTGACAGGCTCCTATGTGATTCTACTCTTGTCAGCACAATGCCATTCTTGAAAAAGTGCAAGTATTCTGAATTTGACTTAGTGATCCATATAGTAAGTTAGTGGCTAGAAGTTTTTTCCTGGCAGTTGAAATGTAAGGGCAGTTAATGAGTCGTTCCACAGTTTCATTGGGATCTTCTTGTTCGCAGTTTGACATGTCTACACAGCAAGTCCTGTTTCTTTATGAATGCTGCTGTATTTTAAAGCTCTTCATTGCTCTTTCCATACATCCTTCTATGGATATCCATCTCTGTGGGCCAGTGTTCTTTCTTTACTTGTTTAGTGTATTGCAGGATATATTCAGCGGTCTGTGCTGCCTGCCCATATGGGCACAGAAGTAATAGGACCAGTCTTAGTCTATTTAATTGACTGTTTAATCTGTTGTGTCCTGTTCTGCTCTGTCGAGATAGTGGTAATTGTCTTTTGGGTGGTCGACTTTCCTGATGGTTTTGATGAGGTCCTCTTTTCTTGGTAGATGATTTCTTGGTCTTTTTTTTGTTCCTGTGTTGCTCCATCATTTGCCAGTCTATATGTCTCTTCATTTCCTGGTATGCCACAGTTGGAGCAGACATGTCAACTATTCGGGTTGCATGATACCATGGTTGCTGGTGCGCCTCTCAGCCTGATTTCTCTAACATCAGCACCTGTGCTTGCTTGGGCAGGACTGTGATCCTGCTCGATATTGGGTTGACACGACCAATCTTAGTTTCCAGCCTCTGTTGGCTGGACTAAGCCCCATCTCCATGTCAAGGAGTTGGCCTCAATAGGGGTTTCATTGGGATGAGAGCATAGTCTACAAGTAGGTTTGTTTTGCGTTCGCTCCATTGTAACCATCACGGATATCCGTGCGATTTCTGCTGGGAGCGTGATTACGTTGTGCCACCGTTATGCGCCTTGTAGGCCTAGCACATCCGATTTCGGCATGCCTTGACAATTCGGATGGGCTACCCTTAGCCTGTGACAGCCTCTATATCTGTCTCCAAGCACGCGTAGTGGCGACTCTTCGCCCAGACGATTTTTGCTCTCGTCTGACTCGCACGAGGTGTTCCATTCTCTATGAACTTGCCTCGTGTAATTGGACATGCTGTGCCTGTGCCCATTGGGTACTGAACCATTTCTCATCCATGAGCCTGGTTCCTTAAGGGGAAGAACTCAACAGAGGAGTTGGACCCTGGCTCTTTCGCCCTCTTAGCCGAGGTGTCATTCACCGACATCAGGTACCCCTTGTCCAAGTTCGAGTCTCACACAACGCATTTGAGAGCAAGGCGTTCTCGAGCTGAGCATCCTTGTCCCAATAGCGCCTGAGCCCATCAGGTACTGAACCCTTTCTCTCTGCAAGTGTACTTCCGGTATAGGAAACCTTGACAGTAGAGTTGGGCCAGGACTACCATCGTTGTCCCTTTTTTGCCTAAGCCCATCGGGTACAGAACCCTTTCTTTTCGCGAGCATATTTCCGGTTTAGGAAGGCTCGACATAAGAGTTGACTTAGGTCTTCTTGCTTTACCAAACGCCAATGAAACGCCTAGGAAATTCCCCTTTCCTGGGGACTTTTCACTTTCTATTTGCAGTTCGCGCTGCCCTCTAGCGCTGTTCTGCCCTTTCATTGTACTCGGTATGAAATCTATTTGTCTCTCGCCATGCATCTACCTTCACATGCATTTTACATTGGCCGCCCCTCCAATGTTCGGACTGGACTGACTAGCTTCACTGTATGTCGACAGTGTCGCTATATGCGGTGATGCTGGTGGTGTCGGAGATATTGTCTGTCTCTTGTGCAGTCAAATCTCTTTCCATCTGCTACCTCCACATTCTCGGACACGATCCCCAAATGATTTGGCCAGAATCAGCTCAAGCTGCTGTATTTCTGTTTCCAGGGTGCACCGCGTGGAGGTACATTTAGGATCTTGGTTATCTGCTAACCCTGGGTCCGCCTAGAGCAATGCGTTCCCTTTTCACCCCTACAAGTAGGTAATTGGTGGGTGTTTCATGCGGTTTAAATAGCTTTTGATCCTTGCATGTCCTGTTCGAAACTGAAAGATAAAGGATTGGTTTTTCCTGCAGAGTTTGTTTATGTTATGATTATCCTTTGGCCGTGTCCTTTCACTAAATACATTTCAACCAGTCAGCCCATCTGTTCAGCCAGATTTCTCTGGTGTTGTTTCTGAGAATCTGATTCCCATACTACAAGGTCTTTCCTTTTTTTGTTTTGGGGCACCTCTTTTTTGCAAGTCTGTCGGCTACTTTCCTGCAATATCGCTATGTCTAGGGATTCAATGCATTGTCACACTGATTGGATATGCAGAGATAAGACTGTGCGCAACTCTTGCTATGTGGAGAATCTCTTGATTTTCATATGGGATATGATCAATGCAGATGGTTCAACAAATCTGACAGAAAATTATGACATGGTTGGTACAGATGTGTGCACTATGCTTCTGGCAGGACATGGTAATCCTAAGATACTACCACACTGCAGTGCCTCCATTCAAAGACTACACATGCATGTCCGTGTCTCATAGTAACAGGCTAGAAACAACTAAGAAGAACTAGTGCTTTTGTCAGGTGGGCTGTCAAGAGCTACTTGCTCACAGCTTAATGGTTTATTTCATCATCATAGGTTTCAGAAAAAACAACTGATACTCGGAGGAGAGGTAAGCAACAGAAAATTGATAACACCATTCTCTTAGTTGACACGCGGTTATTACCTCATGGACAAAAATTGCACACGGGACATAACTTAAGTTAATAATTGTCATACCCTTATATAATGAAATTCAGTTATTGCGTACATATTTTGTCAGTCCTGACCAATTTGTTGTAATGGAATTCGACTATTTAGTCCCCTGAATATTGACTGAAAACAAGCAATGAATAGCAACACTGAATTGCCATGCAAGTCATAGAAGTGACTAAAGATGTTTGAGTGTGTCATTGAAAGACCAATCTCATAGGTCATAGTAACCCAAATGATATGAGGAAGTTGGATGTGTCAGGCCGAAAGACCAAATTTTGCAACCAAACAGTACACAAACCATTACACAATGCATTCCATTCTTCGGACTACATACTGCTAACCAGTAGTGGTTTGAGAATAAACACAGAAGATATTTAGTAACGGCCTAGACTTTCAGTAAAGTTATTTACTAGATATTTAGTAAAATGTCAGCTGGTGCTTGTGGGGTCCATTTTACAATATAAAATTGTTTGCGATTCAAAAGGTGATCTACATTGTATGATATCCATATGCTTAACATATTAGCAATTGTTGAAGAGCAATATCCTATACATGATATGTCTCAGTTTTAATATGTTATTGAATAAAATACTCTGGTACTATCCCAACAAATGAGTATGCCATCCAACTTTTTATAAAATCTGCACCGATCCTAAATTTTGTGATGTCACTGAATGGTTGACAGTGACAGCACAAGACAAAAGAAAAATGGTGACAGCAGAAATGACATGTCTACGAAGAATACTCGGAGTATCATTAAGAGATAGAATTAGAAACAATAACATCAGACAGATAACCAAAACAATACCAGTATTGGAACACATCAAAAGACAACAGATCAAGTGGTTTTCACGCACTTCCAACAGATAGCATGACACATAGACATAACGACTATAAAGCCAGAGACATACCATGTAAAAGATGGATCAAAGAAGCCACAGGAAAAGCTTACAAACCGCACACAGGAAGGCCATCTTCAGAGAACCCTTCTACCCCTGATGCTGCAAGGGATGCAGCGTATTGATAAGACTGAATGCTTGCTGAGTCAAAGATACAAAATGGCTAACAATCATTTGTTACAGCTGCAAGGACTGCTGCCGGATGCAAAAATGTGCACACTACACACTGAGATCCCCCACCTATACAACCCTGCTAAATAAATTTCTTGACCTCTAACCCCTGATGGGTAATTATATCAGAAGGAAATAATTGTGGACAATTTTTTTCGGTTTGCTTTCCAGAAAAAAAAGATGGACTTGTTTACCGGGATTGAACCAATACTCTTTATACAGAACTTGAGATCAAAGTACACAATTTAGGAGTTATTTTGGAGTCAAGTAAAACATTCCTTTCTTCTGTGACTCCAGTAAATATCACAAATACAACATTCTATTCTGTGACTCCAGTAAATATCACAAATACAACATTCTCTTCTGTGACTCCAGTAAATATCACAAATACTACATTCTCTTCTGTGACTGGTAAATATCACAAATGCAACTTTCTCTTCTGACTCCAGTAAATATCACAAATACAACATTCTCTACTGTTACTCCAGTAAATATCACAAATACATTATCTTCTGTGACTCCAGCAAATATTACAAATACAACATTCTCTTTGTCTTTTCTTCTCCTATTCATGTGTGCTGCTAGGCAACATGGGGAGCCTGTCTTCTTTCTTTAGCTAGATGTGATGCCTCTGCTATAGTGCAGCCTCGGCGTTCTAGTAGTTTTCTGATGTCATCTATCCATCTTCGTCTGGGTATTCCCATTTCTCTTTTCAGATGAATTTTTATGGAATACTATCGATGGAATACGCTCCGGTTCCATTCTGATTAGGTGGCAGAACGATTTTATCTTCTGTGACTCCAGTCAGACTCCAATATCACAAATATTAGACTACAATATCACAAATATTACATTCTTCATCTGTGACTCCAGCAAATATCACAAACTTTCATGTGATTTATGCTGGGGAGCATGAAGTACTCTGTGCTACCATTTAATTTGCACCATATGGGCCTAGAACATTGAAATACAGAATGTTCCTTGTGTAGGTAAGTTGATGGGTATGTACTTGTTAAGGATGGTTGCTTGCACATAATTTTTTTTAATGTTCAAATAATGAATAGAGAAAATGTGCTAACAAGTGTGTGTCAAAATGTGGGTGTGTGTGAAGATTTTTGGTTCAAATGATCTCTGCAAGATATATTTCAATGTTATATTTGTATGTCTGTTCTTTTACATCTCCACCGTTGGTAGCATGTAGATTACATCTTTGTCTGTGTTTGTACATGGAGAGTTTTACAGAACAGTGTGTCAGCTACTGTCATGGCATACTGTCTGTTATCGGGCAATTTAATTATCAGTGAACATTTTCAGGTGCGGAGTGTGTCTGGGTTGTGATGTGACTCCGGTGTGAAGTGTGTCCTAGATGTGATGTATGTCTCAGATGTGCAGTGTGTCTCAGCCGTGATGTATGTCTAAGGTGTAGAGTGTATCTCAGATGCGATGTATGTCCCTGGTGTGGATTGTGTCTCAGGTTTGATGTATGCCTCAGATGTAGAGTATGCATGCATTTATCACATATACTCGAGTGTAAAAGATACCAGACACATTTTCCCATGTATCATACTGGTACAATGAATTTGTTTTTAATGAATTTTCCTGTTTAACAACACTTTTCAATTATTTTAACCATTTATTTTATTTTAATCAAACTTAGGTTCTTGTTTGGAATGTGTACACCGATGTGATTATTAATTTGATTATTTCCCTTGACAATGTTTGCCAATTGATGTTTATCAATTATTAATTTAACTATTCATTTTTTTAGGGTTTGGGTTAGGAGAGTTTCTGTTTTACATAACTAACCCAAAATAAATTTATATTAAAATTAATAAAGGATAAACTGACACACATTGTCAAGAGAAATAATCACATTGGGTGTGTGTTCCAAACTTATAACACATGTATTTAAGCACATATCCCTGTATAGCACACTAGGTACCGTTAATATCTGACTATAAACCGAGAATTTTTGGAAAAAAACCTAGAGATTACTTTATAGTCCTCGTCGTATAATTGAGTACGGTCAAGTATGTTTCTAGAAAAAAGTAGCCTCTGAACGTTTGACCCGTGTACATTTGAAATGTTGCAGAAATGACTCCACCACCTTGTAATGAAGCATTCAACAAGAAACAGTATGAAATGTTTACTGACAGAACATTTCAACAGACAGTAAAAGTGTGGTTTATAGCACAACTGTGTCTTTTGTCTGTTGTACAGTTCTGCTGTCTTTTTGGTTCCATCCTTCTAAAGTGACTCAATGACTTTCCCATGATTTTAATTGGTCACTTTGTGTCAAATGCTAATGAATCTCACTGGAAAAATAAACCGGTGATGCTCACTTTGCTTATTGGAAAAACTTATCACAATATGGTTTCTGCTACTGCCATCGCCCATGTGTTGCCAGGGCCCGAAAGGGGAGCAAAGAATAGCAACACTGTTTACCTTTCACGCATGTCGTAAAAGGCAACTAAGGAGGTTATGGGATGGAGTTGGCTGTCCCATCCCATATAGGGTCAGTGACCCAAAGCCATGCTGCAGTCAGATGTGTCAGGCAGAAAGGCGCAGATATCGCAGCAATGTTGTAAATCATGACACAATGCATTCCGTTCTCCAGACTACATCCTGCTAATCTGCAGGAGTTTGAGAACGAATGCAGAAGAAGAAGCTACTGTCATAAAATGAAAGTATTATCTCTTAAAGTTAAAATAATCTTAATAGAGATGAGAACAAATTGACACCAAGAGCAAAAATATGCAGGGAACATGATATTTCACCAAGTACATTACAAACAATCCTGAATGATAAACATCAAAATGTCGGCTTTTACAATTTGCAATATCAGCAGAAGAGAATGAACATTTAGAAACCCACATATAAAGACACTTTCGCTTTCCAATCAAATTGGTTCCAGCAAGTTAGGAGCAGCAATATTCCTATTTCAGAACTTATCCTTATTGATAGTTTGGTAGGTTAATGAGTTTACCTCTGTTGGAGAAAGTTGCCCCTTTCAACCAGCGGACGAAGTCCAATTAGGCTTTATCAGGACACACTACCATAAAATATTAGAGGTAACAAAGACCCCAATTCATTGAAAATATCCTTATTGAAAAAAATAGAGTTTGTTAAAAGCCTAAGCCAGATTGACCTAAAATTAAGTCTCAGCTGGACGACAGATGTTCAAAGAGCAACATAGAATTAATTAGGATGAGAGTAATTTGCAGCTGGACTGGACCTGTTTCACAAGGAACAGTTAGTCAGCATCAAAATTGTACCAATAATGAAAAAAGTTGATCTTAATTAATTTTTGGGTGCTGAAAACAAAAATGATATTAAAAAATGTTTATTACCTGGTATGTGATCTAGTTTTTTTAGAGATTTTTTCCAACTTTAAAAAAAAATAACTGTCTTTGTGTATATATATATATATATATATGATGCAACAGCTGTGGTAGAGTGAATTATTCATTCTAGCTAATAAAAATGTAACTAAAAGCATATGATGCAATCCTACCTGGTAATTTCACTTTTGTGTATTTATATCTTATCTCTGACAATTTCCTTGTTAGTATTTAATTTTACTTTCTCAAAAGTGTCTTGTTGGTATTTAATTTTACTTTCTCAAAAGTGTCTTTGATAGAAATGCTGTGTTGTAGTCCTGAGAATGGAATGTGTTGTGTCATAGTTTACAGCACTGCTGTGATATCTGCGCCTTTCAGCCTGACACATCTGACTTCAGCATGGCTTTGGGTCACTGACACTATATGGGATGGGACAGCCAACTCCATCCCATAAACTCCTTAGTCACCTCATACGACATGCATGGAAGGTAAACAGTGCTATTCTTTGCTCCCGTTTTGGGCCCAGACAACACACGGGCGACAATATATTTAAAGTCTGGTACAAAAAAAATTAGAACATTTTTTGACTACCGTTATTGGAGAAGTGAGATACAGAAAATTGATACACCATTCTCTTAGTTAACACGCAGTGATACATTCATGGAAAAAAACTTTGTACAAAGGACTAAAAACGTGATAATAATTGAAGGGACATAATTTATGTCAGTATCTGTCATAACCGTATATAACGAATGCTGATATTACGTACATATTGCGTTAGTCCTGATCCATTCGTTATAATGGGATTCCACTGTACTATTGCTGATCTTTCAATGTTACCAGAGCCACAATATCCCTTATGAATGTTAGAACTAATGGTATATGTGTGTGGGTACGTGTGTGTGTATATGGACAAATAATGACAACCTAAAATTCATCACATTCTAATAATTAGAACAGATGTGCGAGTTCCTGCATGTCCAGTGATATAGATTGTTTATCCCATGTTAATGATGCAAGATCATATTTTCATCTTTTACTTGTTCCTTCCTCTGAGCTCCACTGATCACACTACAGTATCACTCATCTTGGCTGAATTGACTTATTAAATATTTAGGATGAATTTTGTGATATTTTAAGTGTTCATTCAAGAATGAAACTAAGGCTGGTGCAGCAAACCAGTAGGGAATCATTCAAGAATGAAACTAGGATTGTTGCAGCAAACCGGTAGGGAATCATTCAAGAATGAAACTAGGATTTGTGCAGCAAAAACCGGTAGGGGATCATTCAAGAATGAAACTAGGATTGGTGCAGTAAACTGGTAGGGAATCATTCAAGAATGAAACTAGGATTGGTGCAGCAAACCAGTAGGGAATCATTCAAGAATGAAACTAGGATTGTTGCAGCAAACCGGTAGGGAATCATTCAAGAATGAAACTAGGATTTGTGCAGCAAAAACCGGTAGGGAATCATTCAAGAATGAAACTAGGATTGGTGCAGCAAAAACCGGTAGGGGATCATTCAAGAATGAAACTAAGATTGGTGTAGCAAACTGGTAGGGGATTTATGTTTTCACAAAAACCTGCTCTAGATATTTGCACGAACTTTAGAACAAGAAGAGATGATGTGAGGAATGAAGAGATTACAAGAACTGTTGAAATGTCTGTGGTAAAATATATTGAAAAACAGAGATGAAATGATTTGGCCACTATGAGAATAAATCCATATTTGCCAGCAGCAAGAGCATACACCTTGAGAATGGTAATACCAAGAGGTGTTTCCATGGAAGGCCAAAGAAAAGGTGGAATGAAGGAGTTAACATTTTGAGATGACACAAAATTACTGCACATCACTGACAGAACTGAAATTTAGACCAAAATTGATCATCATTCAATCCTGCTACGTCTCTAATGGCAAAAGCATAGAAAAAAACAAAATGGTGACATTATATGACCATATCCTTGTCGCTTCGACTACATTTAGAATATGTATTAGGATATATTTAGCTTGAGGCAGATCTGCTGTAATCAGAACAAAATGTATTATCTCTTTGTTGTTACTGCAAATACAAGATGGAACAAATCGGTGTTTCAACCAAGAGATCTTTATCAAGGTAGAAACGTCAGTTTGTTCTATCCTGTGTGTGCGTTACATAAAACTGTTATTTTAACCTTGTTTTATATTTCAAAAAATTATATATATACTATATGGTACCCAGTTTTACAGCAGATGATAACTTTGCAGGTGTGTTTTGGCGAGTTTTTTTCTTCTGTTAAGCTAGAGCTCTCTAATAACAATTCTGACGAGTTCTGAATATTATTGGACATACAGGAGATATTACATTAAAACAACCAGTTACCACATCCCATTCTATTTGATAAGCATTGCTGTTTAATTAGCAAATACACATTAATTGAGTGTGACACAAGCTTGAGATTGATCATAGAAAAGTGTAGGGAATTTTCAACTGACCTGCACATGTGTTTCATAGATTATTCAAAAGCGTTCAACTGCGTCCAACACCAGCAACTATGGGAGATAATGAACAGCATGGGTTTCCCAAGACATCTGATTCATCTAATAGAGGAATTTTACCAAGATCAAAAGGCTGCAGTGAAGTTAGAGGACGATCTCTCAGAGTGGTTTGAGGTACAGAGTGGAGTAAGGCACGGGTGCACACTCTCCCCATACCTGTTCAACATCTACGCTGAAAGTATAATGAGGAATGTGAGAGAAGACATACACAACACTGACTACCACACTTTAAACATAGGTGGATTCCTAATCCCGGAACTACACTACGCAGACGACACAGTGCTTCTTTCAAATGATATAAAGGGATTGGAACAACTAATCAAGAACACAAAGAAATATAGCGAAGCACAAAATTTGTATTTAAACGAAACACGCAGAAAACAAAAATCATGTCAACAGATATAACAACACAACAACCAAAAATCAGAATAGACAATACCGAGATAGAATGTGTGGATAAATTTGATTACTTAGGAGCAAACATCAACGGTGCAGGAGACTTCATGGCAGAAATAAGGAAGAGATTGGCAATGGCATATTGCAAAATAACACTGTTGAAGAACATATGGAAAAACAACAAAATAGAAACGAAAGTGCTAATGTTACGAACTTTTATTTTTCCGGTTGCAACATACGGATGTGAAACATGGACTCTAAGTAAAACAGCGGCAAAGAGGATCAGCGCCTTCGAGCTGAAATGCTACAGGAAGATACTTAGAATATCATGGAAGGATAAAATCAGAAACTCAGATATTATAAACACACTAAATATTCCAGAGTGTTGGTTACTAAACACAATAACAAAAAGAAAACTACGCCTGTTTGGTCATATAAAGAGACATAACTGTTTAGAAAGACAAATATTGGAGGGAAGAGTACCTGGGAAGAGGAGAAGGGGCAGACCAAGAAGACGATGGACTGACGACATTAAAGATAACATGAATACATCGCTAGAAAATGCAAGCCACATCGCCCAAGACAGAGAGAGGTTCAGAGTTCATTGGGAAGACAACGTTCTGGAAGGAATACGTCACATGACACAAGCTTAGATAAGTCTAAAGGGCATATTTGATGTGATTAATGATTTACTGAACTGATGTCCATTCACACTGAGCATCCTCATAGGAGTTCCATAGAAGATGGGTACCGGGTATTATACTGATAGTTCTAATTGCCCACTAATTGTATATATTTCTCATATCTTCCTGGTCATCCCTTCTGTCACAGATGCTTTATTTAAGGTTCAGCCCAAAGCAAATAAGAGGATCTTACCTAAAATTGTACATATGTCACTGCAGTTATATCACTTGAAAGTGATGTGCTGGTTTGCAATGACTTATCAGCGATGATAAGTACATAGTCAATGAGTTGCAGATATGTACATTCACCATGAGCTTGTATTGCTAGTTTCTCTAGTAAATGTGGCTGATAGAAGTGCTTCCATGATCAATTCCTACAGATCTTGTATGTCAGAAATAAAAGTGTTGTAAGATTACAATTTTGCAAGGTATGATTTCAGACTTTATTGGTATTTTTTCTATGAAACATTACGGTTCTACACCATATCTCAGGCCTACATATTATCCGAAATGTGATTTGAAATATGGGCAATTGTTTCCCTTGTCTAATCTGTCTATAATTACCGATCAGTGGTACAGGATCAAGATATTTATTTTAGGAGGGATGTATGGGTGAGTCGCTCAGTGGATGGTGAGCAGATGTGGTGTGAAAATCACAGATTACAGTAGCCATTTTGTATCAGGGCTAAGCAGGCAGTAAATGACATCACATATAGCTAAGTTACGCACCAGTGCAAATTTTTGTTAAATGTATTAGGTGGGCCCTGGATATGGTAAAGAACCAATATTACTGAGAGAATGAAAGATTGTGATGTAATATAATTCTAGAAATGCTGTCATATTTTTTTTTCTCATCAACATTTATTGATCAGATATTAATTTTATCAGAATTTGATTTCAATACATGTGCACTGCCATCTTGTTGAATTTTTTGGCTGTCAGCCTTCCTTATCTATGTTTGCTTATACAGCCACATTTTGCAAATAAATTTCAAACATTAACATTTGTTATGAATTTTCAAGAAGTTTAACTTTCATAATAACATAAAAGATATCTTGTCATTATTTGAGTTATTTCATACCTTCCTTTTTTTTCCTATTGTCAATTACTTTAAATCATAATTTATCATTATTTTAACTTGTGCCGCTGACTTTGAATGTTTGCATTTAAAATAAAATGACATCTATTTCACCAAAGTTGAGGCAGTTGCTTATTTTTGTATGTGGTCTTTATTTGCACAATGCCTCGACACATCAGACATTGGCAATTAATATGTTTTAGTTGTTTTACCACTTCAACTCTTTCAGGACGTAATTAATTATAGGCTAAATTTTTGAACCGCATCATGATTTAGGTGCAAGCTTCCTGAAGACAAAGCATTAGCTATCGAAGGTCATATAAGGTATCAAAAGAAAGATAATTTAATGTGAAATCCATACACAATATAAAAATATAATAATTGTAACAACAAAATATAAAAATTACATCACAAACAGGGATGTTAGATGTGAAGAGAAATTGTTTAGACATGCATTTTGTTCTACTTACCCTCAGTTTTACTTGTCTTGAAATGTTGATATCCAATCTGACTAAAGTAGATGCATTGACTGTCCACTTACTGATCATAATTTGTTTATTTGAAGTAAATCTATCAACTGCCTAGTGTTTTATACCATTTGTGTGTGTGCCGTGTCCAATTTCAGAGCTGAACAAAATATTGTGAAAATTTAGGAAATATTCCCAAGAATTCATGACATGGTATTGAATTTCGAAAGCTGAACTTTATTCCACTCAATATTATCATTAGGTCTAACTCTAATTTTTATATAACGTAGTGAAATATTATCATTGCTGTCACTAGGTCTATCGAACTCTTCAGAAACAATAACAGTGTAGCATTGGGAACAGTTTTATCATTTTTTTGCTATTACCTATTAGTTCTAAGCCTATTTATTTTCCAATTTTCATCACGTCAGTAATCTCCAGTCAAAATCGAAAACATTTTTTTAGACACATCACTTGAAATAACATCTCCAATTATAAAACTCAAAGAATAATAAAGCCTGATGTTTGCTAAATGTTTGAACTCTGTTGCTGGTGGAAAAAGAAGCCATTTTGTTAATTTCTGGAAAGCTGAATCTACGTTGTTTGAATTTTAATTTGAAATAAATATACTACACTTCTAATCACAATGATGATGATTTCCTTTGGTTGGTCAGATTTCTAAATGTTAACCGGCTAAATAAGTTAATACTTGTCATTTACAAACCAAATTTAGATGGTATATATATGGAGGACTGATATATCATGTTTATGTCCGGAAAGGGTGAAAGCTCTGTGCTGCATATTGTGTTTACGGATGGAGTTAATGATGGACGTCTGTAATCATATCACTAGTATAGTATCAGTAAGCCAACTGTAGGAGAGAACTGGTTCTGATACACGCTGGTCACCAAGCTTAAAACTAACCATGCTCCACCTTTTTTTTCTTGCTTTACTTTCGGCATAGCCACTGATGCCTGTGTATTCTGGTTTAACTGATTTTTTTTTACTAAATACAGTGGAATCCCTATTTAACATTTTTCTGAATCTCCAATTATATTTATTTTTAATTGATTAGTACTGTACATACTTGACATAATGAGATGATCTTTAGCTCGAGGTCTACAGCCAATGTAAGATTGTGTTGCAAATAACATAGCTTCACATTTCTGTTCTCTGGACTACATCTTGTTGAAATCTAATAGGGACATACTGCTACAGAAGAGATCTGATAAGGAGTTTGAGAACTTAACAAAAATTATTATTGGGTCTGACATAGAAGCAAGAAATAGTAACACTAGCTTGTCATAAATGTCATAAGAGACAACTAAAGAGTAGGGCAAAAGGGTACAGATATAAATCAATTACCAGTGTCAGAAAACAACCAAATGTGCAGGAAATGTGAAGGCTGTGGCAACACAAGGCAAATGTGGAAATCAACAGAAATAGGTTGGGAGTGTTACCAAATATAAGTACAATATACTAACGATGAAATACAAGGACAACATTTTGACTAGAAAACCGTCAAGGTGAAAGACAAACATACTTATAGACATATATGGCAAGAATAGGAGAATGAGAGAAATAGGTAGATGCTAGATCATAGAGTGTAACATGTTTTTTTCGTAAGGCCCAGCTTTGTAAATGTGCAAGGGTGGTAACAAAATCTTGCTGGTGTTGACAAGTGCTGGGTTCTTAATGTTCTGTCAGGTTGCAATGGCTGACTGATTCGCCAATGTCTTTTGATGTAATGGTTACTTCGTGCATTGCTATCCTACTCATAATAGTACTTGGTGTATTCATTTTATGTAGTCCACACAAAAGATAGCTCAGTTTTGTCACAGCATAGCTATTACTGATGATGATTGTAGTTTATACACTTCAAAAGCTGCTTAATGTTTTCAAAAAAAATTTTCATATGAACTGCGTGACCAACTGGAATTGACAGCAACATATTACCATTATTACAACAGCTTTAAGACTAGTCATGGATGTATCAATGAAAAGCTCCACTCTTCTGATTTGTAATTGATTTTGAGAGTTGTCATTAACATGTGACATGCAGCACAAAGATCACCCTCTTTGAAAAAGAATGTAATAAACAGCTTCTGGTGGTTCCTATACACAGAATATGTAACATCTTCTGTCTGGAGATTCCAGTGTTGCAATAGGAACCCAAAAGCTCCACCTTGTTTTTCGGTAAATTCATATCTCTTACAAGATTATTCAGTTCTCTTTTGGTTATTAAGCGAGGTTTAGTGCATGGGGAGTCACGGGCTTCCCCAAACATCTAATACATCTTAATGAAACACTATATCATGAACAACAAGCAGTAGTTAGAGTGGAGGAAGAAACATCTAAATAGTTCGCTGTTCAAAGTGGAGTGAGACAGGAGTGCACTCTATCCTCATATCTGTTTAACATCTATGTAGAGAATATAATGAGAAATGTAATAGAAGAACTAGAGGAAAAAGAGTTTCATCCAATAAATATAGGTGGGTACAAGATTCCAGAAATAAGATATGCAGATGACACAGTCCTCCTTACTACACTTCCTGAGGGACCGAAACAGCTAATCACAACAACAACAAAATACAGCGAGATCCAAAATCTATATCTAAATGCACAGAAAAAAAATTATTATAACAGACAAAACAAAGATCAAGTCAATAATCAACATAGACAATATAGAACTAGAATGTGTAAACAAATTTGAATATCTGGGAGAAAATATAAACACTTCCGGAGATTGTACAGTTTAGATTAGAATAAGACTCGCAATTGCAACTCAAATTAACACACATGAGAAAACTATGGCAAAGTAGTAATAATGACAATAAATTAACCATTTTAAGATCATGTGTTTTCTCAGTGGCAACATATGGATGCGAGACTTGGACTTTAAACAAGACAATATCCAAACGAATAAATTCATTTGAAATGAAGTGCTACAGAAAGATCTTACGAATATCATGGACAGAGAAAAAGAACATTGAAGTTTTGAAATTACTGAAACTAAACGAAGGGTGGCTTCTAAATACCATTATAAGGAAGCTACAGTGTTTTGGATACTTAAAGCGACATGATGGCATCGAAAGGCTGATTCTAGAGGGCAGTGTCAGAAAAGACATCATAGGAGTAAAACAAGTAACAGAGTTCAAATATCTTGGTAGTATTTGTACAGAAAATGAAAGCCTCGATAGAGACGAGATGTCAAAAGGCAAATGCAGTAACATAGTTTTTAGTTTTTTAAATTTATTTAGATGCTAGTTATTTTCTTGATGTCACTGGAAGTACTTTTAGTCATTTGTGTTCTCCTTTTAGCTTCTGTTTCATATCTACTCTCACGTGTGATTATATGGGCCAGATATACTGTAAGAAACTGTGTGCTTGTTGTATCTCTCCATGTATTTTATATACAACATACATGATACATGAACTTTGGTAGCTATATTTAACAATGTGATACATCTACTTTGGTAGCTATAGGTAATAATGTGATAAATCTACTTTGGTAACAATTTAACAATGTGATACATCTAATTTGGTAGCTATATGTAACAATATGAAACAACTAAATTGAAGAAAATGGCATATTTATTATTTTATTCTTTTGCCATAAAATTTGTAACTGTACTATTCCACTTCATAAAAGGACAATTAAAAATGCCCACACTAGGTGGTTTTTACAGCAAATGTTATGTCATAGAACATGTTCAAGAAGACAAGGAATCTAATAGGTTTAGGTGAATGTAGGTACAAGTACAGAGATAAGAAATTTAAAAATGTCACATACTCAGCAACATTAAATATTGGCTATAAGTTCAAATTCAAAAAACCCAAATGCATTTATGAAAAACAAGTTTGTAATTTATTATAGAAATCCATCTCTCCCATTTAACTTTATTCTGCATTTGGTCCCATGCTCCTGCAGATGACAGAATGTAATTCAGAGAACGAAATGTGTTGTGTCATGCACCGCACAGTGCGATATCTGCATTCTTTTGTCTGACACATCCAACTTCAGCATTACTTCTGGGTGACAATTACCACCTTTGGTATGGAGCAGTCAACCTTCCTTAACAAAATAAATTCTTAGCCGCCTCTTACACACATGGCAGGTAACAGTGTTGCTATTCCCCTTTCAAACCCTGGCAACACAATTGAGCTATTCAACAATCTCTACTGTAGGTCTTTGCAGAAATGAGAGTGGGCATTGATTACACAAATGTATCTCCAGTCAAGGTTTTATAGCTAAAGTCTACATTGCAGTTAGTGTCTACATGATAAAACAGCAATACAACTACCTTTGTTTTTTACATCTCACTACCTGGACTTTTTGTTCCTATGATAAACAGCTATTTTTGGTGATATGGCCTGCAAACCACCTTTAATTTCACACATTTTCATGATGTATTTCCAAATTCTAAAGCAACCAGGTAGTCATTTGTGAATAGAAAATTACATGTCCTGACTTGCACAAACTATGACCACTGGACTAGGAAACCTGTACAGTAATTACTTAAATTATTGTTGCTCTTTGTACTTTCTTAGTTTGTAGGAAGATGAGGGTCAATGTTAAGAGATACTCTGTAAGTGGATTTCCATCATTCAGCCATTTGTCTACAGCTCACGAGATCGCAAGTTCAATTCCATACCACTGAGTCTTGTTTACAAACAAATTTTTTCAGAGATCCCTATGGATTATCGCTTGAATCCAGAGTTAGATACTGTGGGTAGTATTCTGCAGGATATGCACTGCTCTACTGAGAATTGCAGAGAACATATGGGGGAATTCCCAAATACTATGAAGTCAATTCTCTACGCTATTTCAGCCTTTTTCTTTTAATTATGCTGCTGTTTCCAGCTAACTAAAAGACAACACACATTGAGGCATTCTGAGTGCAGGGACCTGGATTCTAAAAATAAAAAAACAATTTCCAACTTTCAACATCTTGAATATCCACCACCAGACTCTTACATTGCAATATGCAGCAAGAAGACAAAGCAAATTTCATGAGGAAAAAAAACAAAATAGTTTAAATGAGTTGTGATGCAATTGTGAATTATTTTGATTTTTTCTATTTTACTGCAACTTGAACTTTAAAAAAAAAGGAGACAAGAACTGGAGACCAGATGAATCAAATGTGATTTGAAGTGAACTTGAGAACATACACATAAGCATGACACATCAGGGGACATATACACTCAATAATGAAACAAATATTTGATCCGTATACAGAATAGATTATTGCATTTTAACTATTGTTGAATTCACCACTATAGGTTCAGTTGTATTGCCAATACAACATTGAACAGTTGTCCTTTCTTCATATTTGAATCCAGATGGCATGGTAACTGTATTACCAAAACCACAACCTCCACTATTTTGTGATGGTTGTAAAACTCACCAGATATAACTAAATTGGACTAACATCAGTGGTTGAAAGAAGTGTACCTCACCACAAGAGGTACAAATTACTTATTCAAAATCTTAATATTTAACTTAGAGCATGTTAGTATTGCATGACTATTTCATTATCCATACTGCCACAGAGGCTGATAATATATTTACCTACAGACAAATGTGGACTGAGTTTATATATACTTTTTTTCACATAATGGTGAAGACTTTTTGAAAGACTTGGGGGGAAAAAAATGAACTAGAGAATTTTGATGTTCTTGTACAACAGAATATTAGGTACTTTCCTCTTAAGCTGCACACACATTTTGTGTTTTTATATTAAATAATCTTATATTTTTGGAAACCCTTTTTGACATTGCATGTCAAAATGACATAATTTGTTCATTCATACAAGGTTTTCTAGGAATATTGTAGTAGTTACATAGCACACAGGTTATTGAAGTTTCACTTGATGACAACTGACAGACTATCACAAAGGGGCTATGGGGTGTAAACACACAAAAATAAAAAGAACAATACACAAGACACAAAGTGATAGATTGGAAAAAAATCCAAAATGAGGCAATGGGAGCGGTACTGGAGTGTACTAGGGATACACCCATCACTAAAATGAGATTATGCTCAATCTCCACAGTATTTAATTCGACAGCACGTAGCACAAGTGAAGTCATATCTAAAAGTAACAGAATATACTCACCAATCATTACACCAACGTCTGGAAAATAAAGGGAAAACAAATCAAGCAGGGTAGGTCATGGATGGCAGAAGCTGAAGACACTGCGAAGAGTATGTGGAACAAAGGAAGTAGGACACGGCAGTGAATGGAAGGAGGTAGATATTGAGAGAAATATCAGACTAGCATAATAGTTGAACTCGATAAATTGTGTTGAAATGGACTGGTATCATGGCAGAAGTTACAGTACAAGAGCTCGCCCAGCTACACTCAAAACCACAGGACATAATTATATACACAGATGGCTCAGTCAACATAAATACAAATAAATGCAGTTGGGGATTTATTGCCTACAGAAACTGCTTAAAGTTGTTTGACAGATCCATCTGCATGCTCTACTATCACAACGAGCATGAGTATGGGGATAGAGGGAGTTACAGCAGTAATGAGTTGGTTGATAATTGATACATCAACCCACTCGGTAATACAGACTCTCAAAGCATGCTGCGCAAGATAGACAAGAACATGTTGATAAAGCAATGGGTTGCGTTATTGAACAACTAAACTGTAGAGCACTACATGGATATTATGCCATTGTCACGCTGAAGTCAGAGGAAACAAAAGATCTGACTCATTGGCAGATAATGCTGACTTAATTGAAGCAGCCATAAATTAATTGCAATATTAAGATGTTGACAATGTACACATACAAAGAATGACAAAGAAATGGAAGTAATTAGAGGACAAGGAAGAAAATGTGTTTTGGAAAGAACCTAAGTTCACGTAATCAACACCTAACTGATACTTTAAGTCTAAATACAATCGAATGGCTGCTGAATGGAGTGTAGAGCACGTATGGGAATGCCTGTGTGCTATAATTACCTTTTATTGATTGTGCTATGATGTTAGTTTTAATGAAGAAAGAACTGCCTTACCAGTGGCCTACTAGACAAACCATCATGCTATGTTATACTTCTAGTAGATAATATGACTATATATGTACTGCAAGAAAAGCCTCATTGCAAACTTCTCTTCCAGTAAAATGACTCAAGTAACACTAATGTATACAGTTATATTTTTCATGTTGTATTTTATTATAACCAACACTCATGGTTTAAAATGCAAGTCTTGTTTCAATTTCTTACTTTTATCTTCAATCAAAAAATCCCCCATGTATGATGCAAGATAGCAGATACTGCCCCTTTGTATTTTTTGTGGTAGACTCCTAGGAGATGGGAAATGCCAGATGTACCATCACTGAAGATGGGGCAACATATCTGAGAGAAGAATTATTACACAGTTGTGCCAGAAGTGTATTCTATGTGACTGGCAGACTATGATGACCCTAGAATACTGCTGTACTGGAATGCTTCCATTCAGAAACTAACATACATCCATAAATAACACAGCCATGCTTTTTTAAACAAAATCTATTCTCAGAAAGTCTATGGGTTGTCAAGCACTACCTGCTCACAGACCTAAGGGATTACTTCATCATGGAAAAAAAAGCAGAAATTCAGAAGTAAAAGTTAGCAGATGCACTAAAGCGAAGAACATGAAAGATATCTGCCACCAAAAAGTCATGAACTGAACCTTCAACTTTGTCACTAGTGAAACAAACTTGTGGTTAGAAGAACACATTCTTCATTGCTGTAAGCTTTACGGAGTGTGAAAGTAGTGTTAACACTTTCACTGCCACAGCTAACAAAAGTGTTGAAACGTAAAATCCCTTTCACCTCCAGGGATTACTTTTGTTGTCTATGAATGACTGAACAACTTTGCTAACCCTACACCAGTATTATTCAGTGCAGAACTTCTCATTTATTACAAATGTCTATCCAATATGGTGGTGCATGTTATTGGAACTGATTCTGCAGTCACATGTATTCAATGTGTAACATGTAATATTCAACATGTAAGACAGGCAACGCTGCCATGAATACATGTGGACAGAAACCTCTGACAGCAGAGCATATTCTTCAGGAACGTCTGGAATATGAAATGCTGAGGCAAATACACTACCCCAGAGAAACAATACTGGAAGAAAAACTCTGCGGACCTCCGTACGTAGTCAAACTTATAGAAAAGACTAGACTTCATATACAAGCACATTCCAGGCAAACGAAAGAAATTGGATAGATTTATTGCTGATAGTTTAAGATTTAATTATTTTATTCTATTTTTCCAATGAACACTTAAAAATAGACAATGCAGCTTACGATACCTTGTACAAAGTGATTCTTATATGGACTATTTAGCAAGTAATGGTGATTAAAAAAACACACTCAGAGAATCAGAAACACAATTGGACTATGATTCTAGTAATGAAAGCCATAGATTCATGAAAGATAGTTCTGCGAGTGATGGACACCCATTTTGACAATGGGAGCAAAGAAAGCACTGCCACATTGCTAAATAAAATCACATTGCTAAACAAAATAATAAATAAAATAAATAGAAGTGAAACAAATGTTTTTGGAAAGCTTATTTGGTACAATCCCGGTAAAAGGGTCTACCTTTTCTGCAGAAAGTGAAACAAAATTAATTATTCCTGAATATTTCCCTTGTTTATAATGTTAATTTATAAAGGTTGTGGGGCTTTCAGTGGGTGGTGGGTGTGTCTCTGCATCCTGCAGCAGTCCTCGCGACTGTAACAGACTTACTACATCTCTAACAAATTTACCATTACGTTAGCCATTTTGTATCTAAGAATCAGGCAGCAGTCAGTCACATCAGCGAACCAAGTGACAGAATTCACATACCTAGGAAGTAATATAGCAAAAGTAGCAAAGAAATACACAATAGATGTAGTAAAGCATACCAAGCGCTAGGGCAAATGACACCAATCTTCAGAAAAAAATATGTAGATTTAAACACCAAAATAACACTATTCAAAGCGATTATTATGCCAACGCTGTGCTACCAATGCCAAACTTGGACAACGACAACGCAAGATAAACGTAAACTGGTGACAGCCGAAATGGCATGCTTACGCAGAATCTTAGGAATATCGTGAAGAGAGGGTGAGGAATGAGGACATCCGACAAAAAATTGGTCACCACCCCAATCTTAGAATAAATCAAGAGACAACAGATCAAATGGTTTGCACACATCAGCAGACTACCATCAGACAGCATACCACAGCAAGCTATGCTACACAGATACAGCGAAGGCAGACCTAGAGGCTGACCATGAAAACGATGGATCACTGAAATAAAAGAGGCAAAAAATTCCACAATATACTTAGCACACAAGAGGGCTGTCTCCAGAAAACTCTTCTACCCCTGATGCCGAAAGGCAACAAAGGGCTTCAGCGAATAGATAGATAGATAGCACATTTTATAAAAAGTTTGATGATAGACCCACTTGCTGGGATAGTACCGCTTATTATTATCAGTCTAATAAGCGTTTCAAAATCTTCATGTCATTGGTTCATTTTTTAATGATTTCTTAAAATTATCACTCTGAAAACTCTTTATACCTACAAATTATGCAGAAGTGGGAAGCTTGGCCTACAAAAAGGTATGGCATTGAAAGTGTTACAGAATGGCACAATGTTCAAACCTGAGGTCCACCCAGAAGATCAGAAATAAGTCTCATGTAAACAGTTCTACTGGTAGTGAGACCTGATGACTGACAGAATGGCATAGAAATCATTACATGTTCAGTCTAAAATATTTACATCAAATATTACATACCAACTAACATATCTAGGTACTTCTATTACAGGTTCAACATAACATTTCACAAACTCATCTTCTTCTGTGTTCATTCTCAAAGCCTTGCAGATTATCAAGATGTAGTCTAGAGAACAGAATGCATTGTTCTATGGTTTACAGCTTAGCTGTGATATCTGCGTATTTTGCCCTGACACATCCGACTTTAGCATGTCTTCTGGGTCAGTTTGATCCTCTATGGCAGCGTTTTCCAACCTCTTTTTTTTACCATGCCCCCACCTAAGTCTTCCTAAAATTCTGATGCACCCTCCCCCCCCCCCCAATGAATATTGGTAGCGTATCCTATTCATGACGTAGCCATCAACCCAGCATTTTTAGCTGTAGTGATTTTCTAGGCACATACATTCAATAGTTTGCCATTGCTCTCTGAATGGTCCGGAAGTACAATTGTCTATGGCGGGATTCGAATCTAGTACCTTGATCACCACTGACAAGCTCTGTACCACGCCGCCACACTTATTTCTTAAATGAAGCCTAATTACAACGTGTTCAGGGCACAAAATTTGTTTTAGGAAGAAATCACTAGGAAATTATTAAGAAAAAAACAGCAAGTAAACATATTTTCAAACATATAGGCCCATAATAGACAACTAACACTCGAGTACAAAATAATAAAAAAATTTCTAATTGCACCACCGTCCCCCCAGAATATAACAGAATATATCTTTAAAAGTGGATTTTTAAAAACAAATTTAAATTCATGAAAATTATGGATTTTGTGTAAGATGTGACAAAGTGTAAGATCATTAAAATAAATCTGACTGAAACAAATTTACTATAATTAAAAAGTTAAATGTGCTCTATGACTTCATGAAAGGAGTAGAGCAGACATTTGCCCCTTACTGACCCAACTGAAGGAAACAAATTGTATGGCAATGTGACAATCCTGAGACAGACTGCTATCTTTATAAGAGAAATCAACGAGGTCGTTTGTGTGAACAACAAAGAATGAAAAACTTATGTTGATTTCCTTATATCCACAGTTCATATACAAACTCGCTGTATACAGAATGATATGCCCACATATTCCAACTTCTAATATTAGGCTTGATTTCCTACACTGTTTCCGTGGCGCAAAGATAAAAAATATGCATCTGCTAGCGATCCTTCGATGTGCACACAATGCACTGAGAACCATATTCCTCACAATTTCTTCCCCCCCCCCCCCCGGTCTTAAAAGGAGTGGGGCAACTAAGTGTGCTGCGTGTATATTGATGGATACTGCATTGTATGCAACTTTAGAGAAAGTTTGTTTTGTTACATAATGTATAGTTTGTTTCAGTAAAAATGTGGGTGTATCATTCCATAATGAACCTACAAACTTATAGATAATGTATACAAGGCAAAGGAAGATATCTTTTGATGTGTTTTTAGTTATTGTCATCATCATTATTATGAAACTCCATGTCTTAATAGTTGCCAATGACACAAAAGCAAGACATTTATTTCTTAATAGTTGCCAATGATACAAAAGCAAGACATTTATTTCTTAATAGTTGCCAATGATACAAAAGCAAGACATTTATTTCTGTCCATTAGCCATTTTCTGAACTGAGGTCATCCACCCAAATCCTACTACACCACTGTTCTCTTCAATATAGTTTTCTACCTGCTAAGTTTCTTCTTCGTTCGTTCTCAAACTCCTGCAAATTAGCAGGATGTAGTCCGGAGAACATAATGTGTTGTGTCATGGTTTACAGCATTGCTGCGATATCTGCACCTTTCGGTCTGACACATCCGACTTCAGCATGGCTTTGGGTCACTGACCCTATATAGGATGGGACAGCCAACTCCATCCCATAACCTCCTTAGTCGCCTTTTATGACATGTGTGGAAGGTAAACAGAGTTTCTATTCTTTGCTTTGCTCCCCTTTCGAGCCCCAACAACACATGGGCCTTCTACCTGCTAAGTTTACATACTTTGCCCACCTTAGAAATGTTCAAAATAATCCACCATAATTCTTCTTTTTTTTTTTAACTACAAAAGGAAATAAAAATCACACAAATAAAATACAGTACTTTGGACATATTAAAATATATGACACTTTGTTGTAGACATTATTTTAAGGTAATCGAGGGATAGAGAGCAAGAGGTACAAGTGGGAGGGAAAGATCATGAAATGGACAGGATGAAATTTAGCAGAATGCACTACCAAGGCAAGAGACAGAAAATAGAGGTCTGTTGGAGCCAACCTTCAATGCAGTGGCAGCACTTAATCATCAAACCTATAACCTACAGGGTTGTCACTCTGGAAACATCCACACAAAAATTCTGCCATGCCTCTCTGTTACCAGTTGTTTGTTTGAGTGTGGAGAATCTTAATCCTGTCCAGTCTTAAATATTATCAATCAAAAATGTCCTCTGAACCTCTCTTCTTCTTCCACCCTCAACTGTTCCCTGCAAGGTATTTTTGGGAAGAGAATCGTGCCTCATCATGTGGCCAAACCATGCAAATTTGCGATGCTTCACTACTGCTATGAGATGTTGGCCAGCAAGGGTATTTCTTTTGTTCCTCACATATATGTTGTTTTTTAAAGGTTACGTAATATTCATCTGTAGCATTTGTTTTCAAAAGTCTGTATTCTCTCCATTTCTACCGTAATTGTCCAACTCTCACATCCGTATAAAAGAATAGATGATATCAGAGATTTATATAGATTTATTTTCATGACTGTGCTATTATGCTCTTCCATATGGTATTTAATCTGGACAATGCAGCCAAGGCTATTTCAAGCCTAGTCTTTATTTATTTGGTAGTGCTTCCATGCCATGGAGAAATATTCTACAACAGTTGACCTACATTTGAAGTATGAACTACCACACATATCTACAATATTTGATGTACACGGTTCTGACCAAAGACCTACAATTAATAGTCTAATGCACAAATCACTATGAAGACATGGCAACTAAAAAAAAGAAGAATCTCTTGAATAGAAATTAATGTACTCAAGACAGTCCTAGATATCTACCTTGCTAGTACATTTTAGATAGCTATATTAAGGTTGATCTGTTAGAAAAACAGAAACAGACATCAACGTTCTTCTTTAAGCTCAATGGATATATATACCTCATCAAAAAGTGGTGCATACAGAATTCAATACTTTATACACACAATTTTCACTGAAGTTGCATGTGTTGAGCCACTGGAACAAATAAAATGGTGACCCCCATACACCACTGTTTTCTGGATTATATTCTGCTAGATCTAGTAGAACCATTGTCCTTCTAAAATGAGAAATCCAATGAGACTGTGAGAATAGACACTAAAAAAACTAAATTCAAACTCCGCAGATCTAAAAAAAAAAGTTTCTCAAATATCAGTGATTTGCACATGCAGTCTTGCAGCTACACAAACATCTATCCTTTTCACTCATGCAGGAACAATTGTCAAGATAAAATAGATAAACATGTCCTGAACTATGAACAGTTCCTTAAATAAATATACCTATTTCCTGCTTATGGTTGACATGGTTCCCTACCAACTTTCAATCCTTAGTGCTGTTCTTGACTTTCTTCAGTGTCAAGTGATTCAATTGGTCTGTAACTTCTTGCTTTGTCATTCTACTACTTTTCCTGATGAACTAGCTTGTTATTTCAATGTGCTCAATATGAACACATTAATCGTTCAGAGAGCACTATATTAACTCACATTCATGAATAAATGATTTAACTCATGGCTGCTCATGAGCAATTAGTTTCTCAATATTTTCTCAAATAATGAGATAGATAAATGAATTTATTGACACCAGCCCATTTGACTACATTCAAAATATTGATTATACATTCAGTAAATGCCTATTCTACTTCTTTCCACCTCCCCATAGCCAGCCTTTAACAATTCCTGTGAGGCCACCTCCGGTTCCAGCTGTCTTTTTCTGTTGCTCAAGTTTGTCATCTAATGATGGGAACTGTACATGATTCAGGGCAAGATCAAAGAAAAGTGGTCGGCATGGAATTGGTTCAAAATCTGGTGGGAATCTGGCCAAGGTTGCTTTCTTGGTGGTCAATGATTTCTCTATGATGTATTCATCCAATCGGTCTTCAAGAGGCTGTTAAACAACGGACAAAAGATAAATTTTGTTAATACCATGACATCTATACAACATGCACATTGTTTACATATTTAACACTCTGCTGACCAAGTTCAAATGTTAGTATAAAACATTGGTGACAAAATTTGATTTAAAAAAAAAAAGCTTTTAAGTTTTTTCCATACCCAGGAGTGTATGTTCAAGTTGCTGTATCCAATACCTGAGTCATGACTCCTACTTAAATGGGGTCAATTTGTGGTGGGACATGTGGGCTTGTGTGTTCTTGAGCAGGGCCATAGGGTTATCACACTAGAGACAGCACAAAAAAGCTTTCCAAAGATCTCTATCCTCAGGTATTTGGAAGAGTGTAGAAAAATCACTCCCAAGCCATTTCTTGATGTTATTAATAAATGGATCACAGAAATCAAAGAAGCCACAGGAAAGGAACAAGCTTACAAACAGCACACAAGAAGGCCATTTCCAGAGAACTCTTCCACCCCTGACGCTGCAAGGCAGACAAGGACCACATCGCATAGATAGATAAGTTTAATAAAGGATTTTATTCGCCTCCTCATCTCCTTCCACCCTTGGTTGTTCCTTGAAAAATAATTTTAGAAAGTGAGTTGTGTCTCATTACATGTCCAAACCAAAAAAGTGTAAGCTGTTTCATCACTGCTAAAAGTGGTTCTTTATAACCTGCAAGTTTGTTTATTTGCTGCTGAACAAATATATTTTTCTTATGGTCTATATGGTTAATTCTTAACAAATGCCTGTAGCATTTGTTTTCAAAAGCCTGAATCCTTTCTGTGTCTGTATTGAGTGTTCAGTCACCTTAGAACTCATGTTTGGGCAATTTCGGCACAGTTCTTTGTAGACGTCAGCAATGTAAAACCTGTGCCAATTCAGTGCAGATTCATTCCATGTCATTTCCTAAGGCCAATTTTACTATCAACAATGGCTTTTCATGTGAGTCCCATAATGCCATCATTTGTAAATGCTGTAATATGAAATATATCAAGGACACTGGCAAGAAACTAAGTGACCATTTTTGTCAACATCTTCACACCATTAATCATAGATCTCTTACTCCTGTCTAATAATCATCTTGGTGCCCATGATATCCAGGTCACTGCAGTCAAATCTTGTTCCACTGGCGATAGTTCTAGGTACGCATTTGAAAATTATTTTATATTGCAATATGGTACCTGTAAGCCATTTTCTCTTAATACAAATCATTCATTCATTTAGAATTGGTGTTATCGCATGAGGAAATCTTCTGTTGTTATTCCTGTTGTTTGTCATTCCATTTGTTTTCAGTCATAGTTGTTTCATTCTGTTCTAATTTCCCTATTTTTTAAATTTACATCTCTGTATACGTGTCATTGTTACCTTGGATTTTTCTGTTGTTGAATGTCTGTAGTCTAGTTTTTATGATTTTAATGTTACATTTATATTTATCGTCTGTTCTTTGTCTGTATTCATCTTGAGAAAGACCATATGGTTGAAACGTTGATTTAGTCTGTTTTGTACACACCTGAAACTTTGTGAACTTTTAGTTTTTCACAAGATTTCAATAAATCCCTAAGGCATTATCAATGCTCTGACAATAAACCACAAGGAGGTGTACCGCTCACAGTCATGCCCACAGACCATTCAATTGCCAATAATGTGATTCAAGGGAAATAAGAGAGACCCTTCAATTGTCATTGGTAGGATTCAGGGGGCACAAGCAAGAAATTCCACAGGCAGACAAAAACTGAGAAAATAAATTTGTACCATTGTCACAACAGAAACATATAGAAATATTAATTAAAATATAACTATTAAATGCATTTAATACTTGATCCTTATTAATTGCATTGTGTGGCAGCTACTGGCAGAATAATGAATGAATAATTTCCAACCACAACTGATAAATTATCACACACAGAATAAGTTCGCTATATGCATGTTAACTGTGAAGATGGATGTGCTTGGCCATTGGTGTAAATAAAAGGCGACACAACACATTTCCATTCTCTGGACTACATACTGCTGGAAATCTAGTAGGACCATGGTCCTGCTACAAGAGAGAGCCAGAGGGAGTTTGAGAATTTGAGAATGAACACTGAAGAAGAAATATGCATGTTAACAAAACATTAATCTTCTTACATGATCTAGATATCATACTTGTAAAATTCCAATCATATTAGAACGACTAAAATTAGATCTATCTATAGATGATTACTACATTATTGTAAATTGTGAGAGAATAGTTTATTTTGGACTAAATAACTTCCAAATTATTTAGCGAATTGATAAATTATTGTCACACAGAACAAGTTTGTTGCATGACTGCTACATAAACAATTAATCTTCTTACACGATCTAGATATGGTGCATGTAAAATTTCAATCATATTCATTCATTTTCTTTTTGCGCTGAAGTTAGCGCATAGGGCAGAGGTCAGATCTCTCCAATTGTTTGTTCAAAGCTATTCTTTGCAGTTCTTGAATAGTATGGATATTGATTGTTTTATTTTCTCTAAGTATTGTTCTTCTGAGTGTTTCTTTTGATCTACCTCTGACTCTTTTACCTGTAGGTATCCATTCAAGAGACTGGTGGTGTATTCTGTTGGTGTCTGCATGTAAGACACGCCCGATGTAGGACCAACGGCATTTTCTGATAACATCTGTGATTAAATTTTGATGTGTCTCTTCTCTGATTTTATCATTCAATTTGAATTCACTCCAATGGGTGTTAGTTATCCTACGAAGACATTTGTTCTCGAAACTCTGTAATTTCTTTTCTGAAGATAAAGAGCTTTTCCAGCTCTCACATCAATATGATAGCACCGGAATAACGCAGGAATTAAATAAGTGCATTCTCATGCGTGTGCTGATTAACTTTGACCTCCAGATATTAGACAGTCTAGGCACATGATGCTAGTGCAATGCGAGTTGTAATTTCTGTCATAACACCATCGAGTGTTAATTTGCTTCCTAGATAGGAGAATTTGTGTACCTTTTCAAGTTGTTGTCCATTTAAAGTAATTGCGCTAGGTGAATTGGTAAAGTCCATAATTTTTGTTTTTGATGAGTTGATTTGGAGACCTATTTGTTCTGCGATGAGTTTTAATCTTCAGTTTTTGTTTGTGCATCAATCATATTAGAACAACTAAAATTAAATCTATCTTGAGATGATTGCTACATTATTGTAAATGGTGAGATAATAGTTTATTTTGCACATTTATTTGCTCAACTATGCTAACAAATGTGACACTGTAAAATAATGAGACTAGGCCTACTGAACTAACATGAAAAATAACGACAGTGCTTTACCTGAATAAGTATTGAATGTGTACAGCAATCCAAAATGAATTTTGCATTTTTTTTTATTTGAAAATGCTACCAAGATTAAAAGTTTTAACAATTTCACCTGTCTGTATATGTAGAAGAATTTTCATTTTCGTTGCACCAATGTTCATATAGGAATTCCCCAAACCTCACCACAAGATAATTTAATCAGCCGCTGGATAATAAACATGTCTGGTCAGTAACGCTTGCTATAGATCAACTGTTATAATAGTAAAGGGATTTCCCTCAGGCGAGAGATAATTGTTTGGTTCAGACTAAAAGTTTAATTTTATTTATAGAAACTTCAGGTGTGTGTATAGTTATCTATACTTTTTTTTATGTCCGTTAGTTTGTGAACAGTAAAACTAACTACCTTGTGTTTTTTTAGTGACTTATTTAGATCTTTAAACGGACATAAATTGTAACCGAAAACTAACAACTGTGATATATCTCACCCTTTTGTCACTGACTGGGGTTGACAATGACTGATCTCCAGCAGTGTTGGAGTCTAGGATACTGAAGGCCTGACAAGAGTACATCTGACCACTTATCTGCTGCTGAAGCTCTTTTAATGCTGCAACATCTTTCTGTGTGCATTAAAAACAAGTTCATACTGTTGTATTATCACAGATTTGTATGTTATTATTTCTACTGCTAGCATATGATCAGATTAATAAATAAGAAAGCCAGCCTCACAATCATGATGGTACAAGTTGAAATTACGGCAAGGGATGAATTTGTTTCTTTCAAAATTAATAATCCCTCTTTTACATCATAGCAATGGCTATAGACAAGGGATTTCTATTACAACCTTAGAATCTCCCTGAACTCCTAAACAGATCTTGTAGAGATTACATAATTTTTTTAATTATTTCTATTTCCGGCCATCTGATACAAGATTGGAGAAACATGCTCAATATAGCCATGTCTTGGGGATGTTGACCACAACAGTTCAACATTAATTTAATTAATCAATGGTGTCTCCTATCCTGAAGTCAAGTGGATGTCAAGTGATAAAGGAACACAAACCTTATGAAATGTGTTTCTTCTAGCGTTTACAGACAAGTCCTCGGCCTTTCACAGAATCCTAATAGGCACTCTAAGTATGTATGCTAGGCCTACTTGGGGAGTCTTCTTGTTACTTAGTTTTTGTTTTATAATAATTATACTTGATGGTACATCAACCACACTTCCATTTGCATAACCAAAATACTAAAGAATATCAGACACAAATAAGAGGGTTGCAGTAAGGGGTGATATTGTTCATTTTCACTTTGTTCTGTCTGTTTTTGTTTCTTGACAAAGGCCCCTTTTTCCTGCAGCATCAGATTTTTTTAATTTACATGTATTACTTCTACTGATCTATGAGATTTTTTAGTGTTAGCAACATGTTTTCATTCTGCAGTCATTAGGTTACATTACAGCAAATGAACCTGCTAAAACCTATGTCCTCATTTGATAGGTCGGTCCTGTGTTTCTGGAGCCTAACAGGGAAGCAAAGAAGTGACAATGATACCTGCCACTCATGTTGTAAATGGCAACTAAGGAGGTTTTCAGGGTGGTGTTGGCAAGGTATAAATATGAGTAATTGAAGTGGTACTCAAATGCATAAGGTTTGTTGTCTCAAAGACATGTTTGTGTCAGACATTCCAGTGTGGCGGTATCCCAGGATCAATACATCTCCTGCCAAGAGTGCAGCATATACATCTGGGACAACTTATTAATCATTCTTCTATCAGATCTCTTGGCCCATCTGCAGTGAAGACACACCTAGCATTCCCAACCACTTAGGAGTCTGCCACAAAAGGTCAAAGGTGCAAAGTTCACCGACTTGCATCTATCTTTCATTATTTCACAATAAGCAAAAATCCTTTACAACAAAACATGTGCTAAAGTAAAACTGATAGTCAAGAAGGCCAAATATGACGAATGGGCAAACACATGCACTAATTTAGATCTAACAAAAAATGGTAAAAAGGCTTGGGCACTGATTAATAATCTGTTGGGAAAAGAACAACAAATGATAAACCTGTGATGTGTGGAAGCAGAACAATCACCAAAGACCAGAAAACGGCAGAACACGTTAACCATTTTTTTGCCAGTGTGAACAGAGTAGGGAAGCTGTCCAAGGCTGACAAGAAGCATCTGTACCTACTGAAGCAGCAAGAAAAGGTCCAAACTAACTACTAGCTCATCCATATTTAAAGATGACTTTAATATGCAGGAACTCCAAAAGGGGCTGAAGAAACTTAAACCGAGAAAATCTCTTGAACCAGACAAAATTTATAATTGGTTCAATTCCCGTGAATCTCGAGAATTTTTAAATTGTCCTCTGGCTTCCTACTTAAATTTACTTGTATATACAAAATTTATAATGAAATGTTAACACGTGTGGGCAAATTAGGAAAAGAAAGTCCTTAAACTAATAAATATGACTTGGAGAAATGGAAAGCTGCCTTAAAAACTGGAGAAATGCTCACATCTTTCCTTTCCTGAAAAGTAATAAACCTCCAGATGAACCCAAAAGCTACCAGCCCACTTCACTAAAATCATGTTTTATAAAATTGGCAAAAAGAATAGTTAATGTGCGACTTTACTGGAGAGAGCTCTAACATCCTTTGCCATGAACAGGCAGACTTCAGAAAAGGCAATTGAAAAGAAGACCAACACAGAAAATCCATGTTGGATTCAAGGAAAACAAACATACTGTAGCCATCTTCTTTGACTTGAAACAGGCTTATGATCAAGTATGGAGTAAGTATTGATAAAGATGATTGAGGAGGTAAGCTATATAACTGGATAAAATACTTTCTCATTGATAGAATCCAAAGATAAATTATGCAATCTCATCTAAAGAAGTTCTAGAGGAAGGCCTACCACAGATTCTGCTTTAAGCTGCACCCTCTTTCTCATTTACATTAATGACCTAGTGAAGCATATCAAAGTTGAAAAAGCCCTCTTTGCTGATTACCTAACAATATGGCGGAGCCATGAGAATGTTGAAAGTGCAGCCAAAGACTAAATGGAGATTTAAGAAGACTGCTAGAGTACTGTCAATTATAGAAGTTGAAAATAAACTGAGAAAACTGTCTGTACCATCTTTATCAAGAGTCATAGCCAAAGAAAATATCAGTCTATGGTTAGATACACAGAAATTGCCAAGAGAAGAACATCCCACATATTTTAGAGTATTGTTCGATCCGAAGCTCACCCTCAAGAAGGACGTAGAAAATGTAAAAACTAAAGCACTGAAACAACACAACATATACAGCTTAACCTTTAGCTCGCTGTGTTTACAATTTGGGCAGTGCATTAGGCCGGAATTATGTCATGTCTTGATTTCAGAAGGTGAAATCCACCGACAGGTTCGCTAAACCCGAAACCGAACGAAAAAATCAAGATATGTAACTTTTTGACAGATTGTTTTGGCAACATTGAGAAGAGAACTTATCTAACTTCCTGTTTCTATTGTCAAAATGGCGATAGTGTTTGATTATAGAATGAAAATACAAGCAATCTTTAAGCATTGGCTTTGCGGTGAAGTGACATGACAGTGAATCGAGTTTATTATACTTTTCTATCATCGTAAATTCAGTGAAATCACTATTTATTCCGGATTCGATGTGGAAAACTTGAGAGGTAAGTACTTCAATTTGTTTAATTAAAATAGACCACGATTCCACAAGGTTCTCACTATGTAAAATATATAATATTCAACAGCTTTCGATCGATCAAAAATACGGTAGGCCTAGCTCTAGATGGGCCTAAATCTGTCTTTATCACTTTTTCACGTCTCGTATCACACACATACAAACAAACTTACACCAATATATGCAGAATTAAATTCTTTATTTATATGTGCAAATATTATTTAAATATCTGTAACAACAAAATAGTTATCGCGATTTCAAAACAGCCACCGACGATTGCGTAGCATTTCCGAAAATCGATTCCGTGGCAGAAGAGAAATTGCATAATTGTAAACACAGCATGCCTAAGGTTAACAATACAACTGAATACAAGGTCAATAAAATGAACAGAATACAACCACAACACACTCCAGGATGCTGGCTGTGTACACATTCCCACAAAACTGTTGATCACCACCTTTTTGAATGTCCAGCACTGGATGACAGGAAAATGCTTCTCCCTCCAAGGCCAGATAGATGGAACACCTTATACAGAACAAAACAACTCACAAACACATGCATATACCACACACTAGCATTGGGTCAAAAGGCATGAGCCCATGGATCGTTGGATCAGCAACCAACCAACCAAATCTAAGAGTACTTATTGCATTGAGAAAGACCAACTAGAACACTACATTAACTGCAGTAACTGTTTCTCAGCCATTGTGGCAGTGATTAGTTTCACAATCTCAACTCGCCTACACTAGATCAAATTTCAGGTGAAAGGCCGGTCATTCACATTGCACTGGCAAAGGTACTAAAGACCGTGCAGATGAAATATAAAAATTCAACAAACATTGCAAACCAATGTCCTATTAAATGCATGATATGCTGCAATTATTCCATGCATTAAATCTTTATCTTGGAAAGATTAAGATTTTCCATCATTTTATTTATTGAAAGGACAGTTCCCTTTCACTTGTCCGTGAAAGTAGACAGAACATTTTCAAGGACATGTAGTTTTATATTGTGTCGAAGAATACAGGTTATATTGGATCCGTGACATGACATAATAAACATGTATCATTACAGTTAAAGCTCACAATTTTTACCGCTAATTTCTGTGTCTGCTGTAGTTTCTTCAGTCCCTCTAGTGCTTTGTTGCAGTTGTCTAATGCCCTTTGATATAGTGCCACAGTTTCTTTCCATTTCTTCGTACTAGCAAATGATCGAGCAATATAAAATGACCTGCAGAAGAAGGAAACTGTAGATAATTGAAGCAACATTACTTTCTAGAAAGATATGTTCTTGCAAATTTATCACATAGTACAAGCTATGCAAGTATGACTGTTTTAGGATTTACTGTTCAAAATGGGATAAAGGGCTGTAACTATTCATATCTACTTCTTTCTGCTGGAGTTTCTGCCTATATGGTTCGGTTTTTTTTATTTTGGGGTACTATTCTTCAGCATTTGTTATGCTTTCCCTATGTGTTCCAGTCACATGCATACCTCGCTACTTGCTACATTAAGTAGCTCTCATAACTTCCCAAAACTAGGAACTCAACCTACCAGGTAGATTTGGATGGGGGGGGGGGGGGGGGGTTGTGGGATGAGTAAATCAGAACATGACTTTTAGTAATAGGAACTTCGTCAAAAGGTGTGTAAAAAAATCTCCCTCCTTCAAATTATTTTCTGCAAAACGGTCATCAAAAATATAATGAAAAAGGAGGAATTGTAGTGAATATTACTATTTTAAATTAGGAAATAACCCCCACCCCTTTTCCTTCTTGGAGACATTTCTATGTACTCAGTGTATTTTAGCTTAAATCATAAAGTAAAATAAATGGTTATACTAGAATGAATATTTCCTGACTTGTGACATCTTTCTCTTCACCTCCATAAGTCAGTCATGTGACATATTCCTTCCAGAACGGTGTCTTCCCAATGAACTCTCTGAACCTCTCTCTGTCTTGGGCGATGTGGCTTGCCTTTTCTAGCGATGTATTCATGTTATCTTTAATGTTGTCAGTCCATCGTCTTCTTGGTCTGCCCTTTCTCCTCTTCCCAGGTACTCTTCGCTCCAGTATCTGTCTTTCTAAACAGTTGTGTCTCTTTATATGACCACACAGGCGTAGTTTTCTTTTTGTTATTATATTTAGTAACCAACACTCTGGAATCTTCAATGTGTTTATAATATCTGAGTTTCTGATTTTTTTCTTCCATGATATTCTAAGTATCTTCCTGTAGCATTTCAGCTCGAAGGCGTTGATCTTCTTTGTCGCTGTTCTACTTAGGGTCCATGTTTCGCAGCCGTATGTTGCAACCGGAAAAATAAAAGTCCGTAACATTAGCACTTGCGTTTCTATTTTGTTGTTTTTCCATATGTTCTTCAACCGTGTTATTTTGAAATATGCCATTGCCAATCTCTTCCTTATTTCTGCCATGAGGTCTACTGCACCGTTGATGTTTGTTCCTAAGTATTCAAATTTATCCACACATTCTATCGCGGTATTGTCTATTCTGATTTTTTGTTGTGTTGTTATATCTGTTGACATGATTTTTGTTTTTTGCATGTTTAAATACAAGTTTTGTGATTCGCTATATTTCTTTGTGCTCTTGATTAATTGTTCCAATCCCTTCATATCATTTGAAAGAAGCACTGTGTCGTCTGCGTAGCGTAGTTCCGGGATTAGGAATCCACCTATGTTTAAAGCGTGGTAGTCTGCGTTGTGTATGTCTTCTCTCACATTCCTCATTATACTTTCTGCGTAGATGTTGAACAGGTATGGGGAGAGTGTGCATCCCTGCCTTACTCCACTCTGTACCTCAAACCACTCTGAGAGATCGTCCTCTAACTTCACTGCAGCCTTTTGATCTTGGTAAAGTTCCTCTATTAGATTAATTAGATGTCTTGGGAAACCCATGCTGTTCATTATCTCCCATAGTTGCTGGTGTTGGACGCAGTCAAACGCTTTTGAGTAATCTATGAAACACGTGCAGTAAGAGTAACACATAATAGTCAAAGCAACTGGAGAGTGTTCCAGCCGCCAGCTGTTTGCAAATAGAAAACCATTGGTTGACGCACCCACCACAGGTCTGCTAATTGTTAACCAGAAGATTTACATTTGTTTACAATCGGGATATCATTGTTCAAAGAGGCGCATAGCAGCGCGATTGCAGTCGCTATGAAAAATGTGTTTTGTCTTTCGACTATAGCCTTGGACAGCTAAGAAAATGTGTTTTGTTTTTCGAATATAGTCGTTCACATCGTGGTGAAAGTTAAGCAACTTTAACACATCTCCTTTATCCATTGTCAACTTATTGACTATAGGTACCTTTCATGCAATCCTGTCTGCTATCTCCTTACCACAAATGTCCAGGACAAAAGATCCATATAATGTCTTGGAGGTTGGAAGAAGTTATAGATAACATCCAACAAAAGTGACACTGGTCTTTCTGAATTTTTTGCATAGTGGACTCAAACACGATAACTGTCCTAGTAAATGAAGTCTGAGTGAGACATTGGAGTTCTGTTCTGAGTATATCCACAATTGCACGACTGAAGGTTACAGTTCTCCATTGGTTGTTGAACATTCTTCTACGCCCACAGTGGCACTCATGTCTGGTGTCACCACATGTGTCACCACAAGTCAAGCTCCTTTATTCTGGACAAGAAAAATTAATCACCACCCTCAATAATAAGTAACTTACCTAAAAGCTTTATATCCTAGAACTGATGTCTCAGTTTCCAATTCTACTTCAGTGTCACCTTGTATTCCATGAAGATGGGGGATTTCATTTAAATTCTGAAAGAGAATGGAGATTCATATAAAATCCAACACACAGTAAAATATTTTTTAATATCATGCTTTTCCTGTAAACATCGAGAAATAAAATTGTAACATATATTGTGTAACAATAAATATAGATACCCCCCATAGAACTTACCTGTATAATGATGTCATAAAGACGAACCAAGTCCTGTGGCTTGGTGATCTTCCGTCCCTCTTCTGGGTTATTCTCTGGTAGATTGAGCTTGAGATTTTCAACCATCAAAAGATTCCTCTCTACAGTTGTACTCAAGCGGATGTACATAAGGTATGAATGGAGGTAGTGTGGGTTTGAAATCTTACCCTCAATTTGCTGACCACGAACTGCAGCCTTGAATACCTAAGATTGCAAATAAACGAATAAGTATCAAAGTTGATACATTTATTTAGCAACATTCTACAACTATATTTATCAACAATAGATGAGTGAAGAAAATACAAAACCATGATGAATAACCAGAGAATATCCAACAAGGAGGAGAGGGAACCAGAAACACAACATTCATATCAAATTAGATCAGTAAAATTGTAAGTGCATTAGAACTGTACACAAAAAAAAGATTTAAAAAAAAAACACAAAGTAATATAGTTTTACAGTTCATAAAAGAAATTTTCTGACTGTTTTGTGATTTGTAAAATTACATTAACTATTAGATTTACACATGCTACATTTTGATCTGGTTCTTAAAGTATAATGATGATTTTGTGTGTTGAAGTTTTCCATGTATAACAGGCATGCTGCATGCAGAAGATCTCACTATTGGTATATCAGACCTGGCATTATGCAACATTAACTCTTACAGGACCCAAGCGACAAGCTATTTGTCGTTCCCATTTTTCCTCTCCGGACCAATCAACAAACTATTTGTCGTTTGGGGATATTAGAATTAATACCCTGTAGTACATTTATATTGATCCCAGCATTTCTAAATCAGTGTCAACGATACTCGACACCACTTACGTCTGTTTTAAATCAATAGTCGCTTGTGGATCACGTGCTTGTAATTCTAAAACTCCATTCATAACAGTGGAATTTCAACTGCTGATTTTTGTTTCCTGACTTTTTTGTCAGATATCTTCCTCATCTATTCTTCAAATAGTATATAAACACTATGAATTATAATGTTTTTGTGTTTTAAATGTGATAAAATTTTCGTGGGTTGTATGCGTAACAATATGTTTCGTTTTGCCGAGCTGGTTATGTAAGGGAATATTATTCATTTGCATTGAGTGGTAAGTAGAGACCTAGAAATTTGTGTTTCCTTTCATATCCCCCATATCTATATCTCATTTTATATAATTATTGGCAGTACTATTATGTTTAACGAATGTAAATCAATGTAACATTGAGTTACTGAAGGCTTTCATTGATGGGTGGTGTTCTAGGATTATATTTTAGCAATTTTTGAAACATTTAATAACAATAGTATATAAAATTTTATGATTATTAAAATCCCTAAAAAATTATAGCACAACCACTGCAAATTATTCTTTTAAATGTATTTGTAATTAAAAATTGATGGAACTTTCCTGAAGTTATATATATATATATATATAATCAATAAATAAATAAATATATCAGTAAATAGATCAATAAATATATCAGTTTTTCAACCTATAAGAGCATAGAATGAGTTTAAATGAAGTTTTACATGAACATTGTTATCTAATTTTATCACATAATTTTTTTTTAAATCGTCTACTAATTTTTTTTTTTAAGGTTATCAGATATGTGTTTAACCATTGTTAACATATCGAAAATTCATTGCTGAACATTTACGTATATAATACATATTATAGGAAGCATAATTGAATGATTCATAAAATTGATGACATAAGTCAGATACAAATTCTTGTGCAAATCATACAGCATTTAATCTGTACAACTACATTTCCTTTAGTGGGGCAACCATTCAGAGAAATAAGCATTGCACATCATGCTGGGAGAGTTAAATTAGCTCCAGTCCTGAACATGGTACTGGCTGCCATTATGTACCTGGTGTCCTGGCTACAAACAGGTGACACGTGGTGTGGCGAAAGCAACTCTGTGCAGGGGTGACAATTCCATGAAAGAGCCAAGAATTAGGCAAACATGTTAGCCACACATAATTGAAAGCCTTAGAACAGGCCACTGCAGACTGTTGGGTCACCTTTTCAGATTGAGGATCTCATACGCAGATGAATGCCCAGTGGATCCGGAACACATACTTCAGGACTGCCCAACATACAAAGAGCAGAGACAGCAGACCTGGCCAGAAGATACAGACTTGAGGCAAAAGCTATGGGGCAGCCACTCTGACCTGGAGAAGACGGTGGACTTCGTCCTGATGACAGACCTGACAATATATCATGACCACAGATGATGAACGCAGAAGATACAAAAAACAATAACAAATACAAGTACAGTACAAGTAGACACCACCACATTTTTAACAGAACAATGTTGAGCGGAACAAAGCTTTCCCATAAATAGGGTGCCTCTACGTTGTTCAATATTAAATGCGCCATTTATTTCATTGTGCTTCCGTAACGCATAAACAAACACTAATCAATACCTCTTCACGCTATGCAGTTAGAGGTTCTCCCTCAAGGCGGAGCGCGCAGAAAAAATGTAGACTACAGAATTTCTTGACTGGTAGTATTGTACAGCTTTGTAGAAACGCAAACAATTTCTGTGCCTGTTATGGGAGACTCAGTGTCAACCGTTATGTTTGTGTTACCAGCAGCCATATTTGCTATTGTAGCAACGAATATCAGTGAATTGTCATGCGCATTGACTATCTAAAAATTGGGATTAAAACATTGAGATAAAAAAAATTGAAAGATGTGCTGACGTCTACTTGTACTTTACCATAACTTCACATAAAATTCACTTCTATAATCAATCTCAACCTTCTTCCAGTTAGCAGTATTTAGTCCAGAAAAGATCTTTAGTACATAGAAGATCTTACGGTCTTACTAGTGGCACAAAAGACCAACCATTATGCAACAATAAAAATATGACATGCCTATATAGTGAGGTTTTACTCTTGTGAAAGTCCCACTGTACTTTATACAATAATAATGTCTTTTACCCACTCTGAGAATGAGAATTCTTAAAGCATGCGCATGCGGTTGTGTCTGTGGGTCTCACCAATGGCTCACTAGACAAACCAACCATGCAACATAAAACCTTAGTAGATGACATGCCTTTATATTGAGGTTATCTTCTTATAGAAGCTTCATGATGTCATCTATACAATCCCGTAGTCATAACCTTCGATGAGTTACCATGTTGTTCAGACAGGCCAACGTTGTTGTTGAACTGGTTATGGGTACAGCATGGATGGGCAGAACAACAAAGAAACCTATTGCAAGAGCCAGAGTTGTGCCCTGATGTCGACGTCTGTTTTGGCGACATTGTACTCGAGACGCCATCGAGTCGAATGGCTGCTGGAACAGAGGGCGGAGTACTTATGGGAATGCCCCATGTGCTGTGAGGCCAGTTTTCTAATCAAGAGGAATTCTTAAAGCATGAGTCTTCTGGGTATGAAACAAAAAGTCTGGCATAAACAACTCCTTACTGCACAATAGCATAATCTATCATAATTTCTGCAAATTAGCAGGATGTAGTCCTGAAAACATAATGTGTTGTGTCATGGTTTACTGATTTTCCTCTATATCTGTGCCTTTCAGCCTGATACATCTGACTTCAGAATGACTTCTGTGTTACTTTGCCGTTTATGGTATGGGGAAAATCAACTTCATGCCATAACTTTCTTAGTCACCTCTTACAACATGCACGGAAAGAAAAGTGTTGCTATTCTTTCCTCCCCTTTCTGGGCTCGGCAACACACAGCACCCTGAGAATTGCAAAAACACAGGATATTATATCTTTATTCCATTCATTATTTCTCATTCCCTTCATAACTTGTTTTCAGGATTGATTTATTTCATAAGTACAAACTCTAAACTACAGAAGTACTAAGTCTGTGTTTACACTGCACATACAAACCTGATCTTCCTGAAGAGCATCCCTTAGAGACTGCTGAGCATCGATACATTGTTTGAGTATGCTCTCATAAATGGACATCCGGCTGTCTAAAGTCTTTGCCACTTCCAGCTCTGAGTTCAGATCCTGCATGTTGAGCAGGAAAAGTCGCACTGCCTCAACTTTAACTGGGACTGTTCGCCCGCGCCATGTCACCTCTGAAAGTGTTGCTGCTTGCTTCTCTCTTGTTTGCGAAAGAAGATCCTGGAGCAAAGAGAAACATATAAAGATGTTAACTAGAGATGAGCATTTAAAGTTTTGCCCTATGGTTATATAATCTGGCATTGTACTGTGATTACAATGACTTGCAATGATCTTTCATTCTCTGAAAAAGATTTTCTTTACCTTTTAACAGTGGTAGTTGACCATTCTTCACAGTCTGTCATTATTTAGGATCATTTTATGTCCTATATGATAAAAATAAAATCATATCACCAGAAGTGGCTTGTGTGTGTTGTACATGTATTAAATGATACAGATTTAAGTCCGTGCTGGGGTGCAAAGGGAACGCATTGCTCTTTTGGCGGACCCAGGGTTAGCAGATAACCAAGATCCCAAATGTACCTCCACGTGGTGCACCCTAGAAACAGAAATACAGCAGCTCGAGCTGGTTCTGGCCAAATCATTTGGGGATCGTGTCCGAGAATGTGGAGGTAGCAGATGGAAAGAGATTTGACTGCATAAGAGACAGACAACATCTCCAACACCACCAGCATCACCACATACAGTGACACTGTCGACATACATTGAAGCTGAACATTGGAGGGGAGGCCAATGTAAAAGGTATGTGCAGATAGAAGCATGTCGAGAGACTAATAGATGTCATACTGAGTACAATGACACAATGAAAGGCAGAACAGTGCAGGAGGGCAGCGGGAACTGCAAATAGAAAGGGAAAAGTTCCTAGGAAAGGGGAACTACAAGCTCTGTTAGCTCGAGACGAGCTTCTAGTTACCTGTGCTCCTTATAGGCAGAGACTCATACCCAATCATGGGCATTCAGAAAAGCAAGAAGACCTAACCCAACTATAACGTCGAGAATTCCTAAACCGGAAATATGCTCGCGAAGAGAAAGGGATCCGTACCCGAAGGGCTTAGGCAGAAAAGGGACAACGATGGCAGCCCTGGCCCAACTCTACTGTCAAGATTTCCTATACTGGAAATACACTTGCAGAGAGAAAGGGTTCAGTACCTGATGGGCTCAGGCACAAAAGGGACAATGATATTAGCCCTGGCCCAACTCTACTGTCAAGCTTTCCTATACCGGAAACACACTTGCAGAGAGAAAGGGTTCAGTACCTGATTGGCTCAGGCGTTATTGGGACAAGGTCGCTCAGTTCTAGAACGCCTTGCTCTCAAACGAGTGGTGTGAGACTCAAACTTGGACGAAGGGTTCACGATGTCTGTGAACGACGCCTTGGGTAGGAGGGCGAATGAGCCAGGGTCCAACTCTTCAGGCGAGTTCTTCTTCATACGGAACCAGGCTTGCGGATGAGAAACGGTTCAGTACCCGATGGACATAGGCAGAGTATGTCTAATTGCACGAGATGGGTTCACAGATGGTGGAACACCTCGTACCAGATAGACACGCTCGACAAGCGTCTTGGCAAAGAGGCACTACACACCAGCGTGCCCGGCGACAGATACGCAGGCTGTCACGGACTAGGGACCAAACCTGAAATAAAGGAATGACAAAAACGGATGTGCTGATGTTCTGACCACAAGTGCCCAACCGGGTTGCAAATAACCACAGTTTTACTGTGGAACTTGCAGCACAACATACTTCACGCTCCCCGGCGAAAATCACACGAAATATTCGTTGTGGTTATTTGAGAGCGAACGCTGAAGAAGTCTGTGCTTGGAAGGCATTTTTCATGCTGTTCTGCAATGTACAGCAAGCTAATTCTTTGTTCTCTCTACTGTAGGTCTGATTAATGTGGTAGTTGAAGAGGACTCATAATTTAATCAGTTTATACTTTGTGGTGTGGTTTGCTAATACAGATTTTTGTTAACCTAATTCTTTACTGCTAAATGTGAGAATAATTTCACTAAAACAAATATTATACTAATGCTACACCACAAGACCACAATCCTAGAGAAAAGGTTAGATTAATCCATTTTAAATTTCTATGCACAATATTCCCCTAGGTTGCCATAATATGAAAGCGGCACATGGCCGGAGGAATGGAAAAAAATCATTATATATACCCCTCCCAAAAAAAGGAGACCTTCAGATTTGCTCAAACTACAGAACTATAGCCCTTATAAGTCAAGCAAGTAAAATAATGCTAAACATCATAATGCAAAGAATCAAACAAAAATTAGAGATGGAGATAAACAAAACACATGCTGGTTTCAGATCGGGCAGAGGAACAAGAGATCACATTCTTAACGAGATTGATCATAGAAAAGTGTAGGGAATTTTCTACTGACCTGCACATGTACTTTATAGATTACTCAAAAATGTTCGACTGCGTCCAACACTAGAAACTATAGGAGATAATGAACAGCATGGGTTTCCCTAGACATCTGATTCATCTAATAGTGGGTCAAAGGGCATGAGCCCATGGACCGCTGGATCTACCAACCAACCAACCAACCAACCAACCAACTAATAGAGGAACTTTACCAAGAGCAAAAGGCTGCAGTGAAGTTAGAGGGCGATCTGTCAGAGTAGTTTGAGGTACAGAGTGGAGTAAGGTAGGGATGCACACTCTCTCCATACCTGTTCAACATCTACGCAGAAAGTATAATGAGAAATGTGAGAGAAGACATACACAATGCTGACTACCACACTTTAATAAACATTGGTGGTTTTAAAATCCCTGAACTACACTGCGCAGATGACACAGTGCTTCTTTCAAATGATATAAAGGGATTGGAACAACTAATCAAGAACACAAAGAAATACAATGAATCACAAAACTTGTATTTAAACACGCATCATGACAACAGATATAACAACACAACAACCAAAAATCAGAATAGACAATACAGAAATAGAATGTGTGGATAAATTTGAATACTTAGAAGCAAACATCAACAGTGCAGGAGACTCTGTATGGCAGAAATAAGGAAGAGATTGGCAATGGCATATTGTAAAATAACACTGTTGAAGAACATATGGAAAAACAACAAAATGGAAAAACAACAAAATAGAAACGAAATTGCTAATGTTACAAACTTTTATTTTTCCAGTTGCAGCATACGGCTGTGAAACATGGACACTAAGTAAAACGGCGGCAAAGAAGATCAACGCATTCGAGCTGAAATGCTACAGAAAGATACTTAGAATATCATGGAAGGAAAAAATAAGAAACTCAGATATTATAAACACATTAAGATTCCAGAGTGTTGATTACTAAACACAATAACAAAAAGAAAACTACACCTTTTTGGTCATATAAAGAGACACAACTGTTTAGACAGAAAGACAGATACTGGAGGGAAGAGTACCTGGGAAGAGGAGAAAGGGCAGACCAAGAAGACGTTGGACTTTAAAGATAACATGAATACATCACTAGAAAATGCAAGCAGCATCGCCCACAAGACAGAGAGGGGTTCAGAGAGTTCATTGGGAAGACAACCTTCTGGAAGGAATACGTCACATGACACAAAACAGATATCTTTTGTTTTTAAAAACATATTTTTTTACTCTATCATTTGTTATTTATTTCTGAGAAATAATGACTAGTCCAACTCCTTGACACAGTGTGGAACAAGCAATTGTTCTTATTCATAGTATTCATAATTTAAAACTATAACCCTTCTGAGCTTGTGATCAAAGAGCATATTAATTTTACTGCAATCAAAAGACTGAAGTCAATTTGTAGTCCTGCATTTGTGACTCAATAAATCAGCTTTTCCAACCCTTAATTAGTGGGGGGGGGGGGGGGGGGGATATTGTGTGTGGCACGGATCTTTAAATGTTTTTTTAAACAATTATTCTTCAACTTCTGATGGATCTTCTCTTGTAGCAGGACAATGATTCTACTAGATTTTCAGCTGGATGTAGTCAAAAGAACAGAGATGTGTAGTGTCTTGATTTTATTTGCATCAATGTCTGAACACATCCATCCATTTTCAGCAGTGTACACATTAAATTGATTGGGATGGGAGGGGGGGGGGCGCAGGGAAGAGAAAATGTGTAATTTTACAAGTTTGCAGACATACTTCAGCACTCCTGCCCATTTAGCTCAGGCTATTGCTTTACCTACTTCTTGAATGTATCAGGTAATTTGTTGCACTTTGTCTTGAATTCAAGAATTTAAAATGAAATATAAAATGTAACCTATCTTTTCTTTTAATTAAACTTGGCTTGAAAGTCCATAAAGTGTTTCACTTAAACATGGTCTATCAAAGGTGTATATTATTTCTCTTGGTATTTACTTATTTTTCATTACATCAATCTTCATATTTTGCAGCTTTTCTCGCTGTCTAATTGTGTTTCAAAATTATTAAACTATGGCTTAAAGAATTGTATATGAGTAACAGTGCGATAACTTACATCCAATTTGAAAGAAAGCTGATTTTCTCCTGCTGCTATTCTCATCTTCTGCAAGTCTTGTAGTGCAGTCTCATCTCCAATATTGTAGGCACAGTAACGAAGATTAGGTGCAATTTCATCTACTCTTTGTTGGTAAATGACTTGCAGCTCTTCAGGAAAGGCATTGGCAAGGTTTTCATAGATAGTTCTGTGGATAAGAATTCATTAAAACAATATTGGATTACAACAAAGGGAGAACACATTTCAAGTAGAAACATGCACCATTAAAAACAACAGACAGCAAAAGTAGGTTTGATTAATATAGCAGTTGAAGAGGATTGATCAGTTTATAGTGGTGTGGTTTGCTAACACAGATTTATGTTAACTCAATTATTTACTGCTAAATGCGAGAATACTTTCACTAAAATTAATATCTTTTGTTTTTAAAAACTTATTTTTTTTACTCTATCATTTGTTATTTATTTCTGAGAAATAAACTTCTCATACATGTGCACGTGAAACAAATCATATTGTGTGGATGCCATAACAACTGAAGCCATCCTGGCATGCAAGGATGTTGGTAAAAGCTGGCTAAAGACAATATTCACAGCAGCATGGTCACAAAAACAAGTACCAGATGACTGGCAGAGAGCAATAATTGTACCCATATAGAAAAAAACAAAGGCAACAAAAAAGAGTGTGAGGCGTACAGAGGCATATCTCTGCGCAGTCGCATACGAAAGATATACGCAAACATCATAGAACAGAGAGTAAAACTGAAAATAGAACCCCAGCTAAATAAGACACAATTTGGTTTCAGGAAAGGTATAGGATGCACAGATGCTATTTTTGTGCTACGACAGCTGATCAATTGAATATGACCTACAACTAAACATCGCCTTCATCGGACAAGAAAAGGCATTTGACAAAGAAAATTTGTGGCTAATATTGGAGGACTATAGAATACTTGGACAATTACTAGACAACATAAGAACTTTATACAAAAACTGCCAGAGCGTAAGGATAACCACTGAGGGCACAACAGAGCCATTTGAAATAAAAACAGGCGTTAGACAAGGCTGCGTACTTCTGTTCGTAACATACATGGACAGGATAACTAAAGAAGCAGGCCCAAGAAACAAATTCACCCCTGCAGGAGCATCACATGAAGATCACAGTTCACTCAACGAGCTGCTATTTGCACATGATCAATGTTTATTATACGAATCTGAAAACGAATTACAGCAGCACACACACCTGCTCCATACAACCTGCGAACAACACAACATGAAACTAAACACATCTAATAAAAAGACTATGAAGATAAACAGAACACCAGGCCAGTTCAATGTATCTGTCAATGGTACAAAACTAAAGCGTCCCAGAGTTTAAATACATAGGAAGCATATTTACAAGATGGCAAACTCAACAGAGAGATTGAAACAAGGTACCAAAAAACCAATGCTGTGACTTATCAGTTGTCATCAATACTTAAACACTCAACAATCTGCATGGCTACAAAATGACGATAAACAGTATTATTATACCAACTCTGTGTTACCAATGTTAAAATGGCCCTAGACAAAGACGCTACCCAGGAAGATCATAGTTTGTGAAATGATCTTTCATCTTTTATCTTTTATCCCCCCCCCTCTACCACCCACCCCCCTCAATTCTTGGCATCGCAAATTGGTGTCCTCTTTCTTTATTTTTGCGTTTTTCATCTTATACTTTGAATTTCCATTTCATCAATTTTGGCCCACATATTGAATGTCCTTTAAAAGATGTATAGAACCACGACTCGGGAAATTGTTTTTGTGAGGAAACCATTTGTCTCAGTCTTCTTGGCAGTTTGTTTATAGTTGTGTTGTCTTAATTGGTTTTTGTTTCTTGATAAAGGTCCCAATAGGACCGACATGTCGCTAATTGTCTTTTTTCTTTATTTTATTGTTATTTTTTATCATTTTATATTGATAGTTATCTGAAGTAACCTGTGTACTTGATTTAGTATCTGCCTCTTATGTGATCTATTCATCTGCTCTCTTCCCTTGGTCTGACATGACTCTTCTGCTGTCATGCTAAATTGCCAGGCCTGTTGCCAAGGTGAAATCCACTGTCTTCTCCAGGTCAGAGCAGTTGCCACGTAGCTTTTCCCTCAAATCTGTATCCTCTATCCACACCCTCCACCTGTTTTTCTGATGTGACTTATTTACTTGATACAATATCTTCACTGGATCTGAATTGTATGTACATTTGACTTGAAAGTCATGAAAACAGAATACAAATCCTCGCAATATTTGATGTTATGTCATTTGTTCATGTCCCTCAATACAATATTTTAAGATTACTATTTTTATAAAACTTACTAGCCTATCCTTTAAGCAAATGATTTTATTTTCACCAGTCTAAACTTTAAAAACCTACAGTGACAATAGTCACTGTGAATATCATGTGAATATCTAAGGAGCATACTAATAGATGTACATTAGAGATGTTCATAGAGGTGTTCATCCTTGCAGAAATTAAATATGGAAAAATATGACAAACTCTGCAACAATAACAATGGATCTTACTTTGCTTTAGTAAAGTATTCCATTGCCTTTTCCCATTGCTCACTTTCAAATTCAAGATTTCCCTTAGTCCAAGCATTGTAAGCCTAAAAAATTTCATAAATAATAGTTTACGCAAGAACAGAAAATATTTCATGTCTTACTAGAATTAAACTATCTCATGTATGAGTAATATAAACAAATAAAAGTTCACAATTAGAAACAACAATCAATAAGTCTTAAAACAAGTGTTAAAAATTATATACAACTAACATAGATGATAGCTTTTTGCAACTTTAGACAGAAAGCAGGCCAATATAAAAATTACAAATGGACTATGAAGCCCTTAGATTTCAGTCTTTCTCATGGCTAATCTAGACATATTTTGATCCACAGAGGTTACTAGACTAGTACAGAAAACTAGTACAGTCAAAAGATGAACAAAAAATGTGATTTATGTACATCTGATGTGGTAGCAAATGAAAGCTAACAACTTTTTTGTATGAATTTCTTAAAATGGAAATAATGGAATGGTTACTGAATGTAACGATGTATGTGTGATGTGAGAAATGATAAAGATATAAAATACCAAACAAAATTTAGAAATGACACATATTCTTGATTGATATATTCAACGCACGATATAATGAAATGGGAGCCACGTAGTGCAATGGTTTGTACACTGGCTTCGCTATGAGTGGTCCTAGAATCATTCCCCAGTTGACGCGAAAATGTTTTTCAGATCGCAACGGCTCCCAGCCTTAAATGGGTACCGGATTAATCCGAGAAGTAAAGACTGCGAGGGAGAGGAGATGGCTACCGCCCTCATTTGCAGAGCATCTGAAATGTGAGATCACTAACATCTCACACCCCTACAGCATTAATAAATGCTATGGGTTACTTTACTTACTTTTATAATAAAGCTAAATACTTATGCCTATTATATTTCTGAAGTCAATTCATAACCAAACTAACTAGTTTATAATACCTACTGTGAAAAACAAACGCTGATATCGACCTCACTAACGACATCACCTAGGCTTAATGGTCCTATGACTTCAAAAAAGTTGCAAAGCCAAAAACGATTCTAACATGAATGCCCATTTTTCTTCCTCTGACACATTCAATAAAGAAATGCTATCCCAATTCTCAGCTATCTCAAGCAGAGAAACAATATCTGCATCTATAAAACCTGAAATTGTTCATCATCAGAATAAGAAAATAATTCATTAAAAATGGATGCAGATTCAAATTATTTTGCAGGATTGCAGAGACAACTGAAAAATATTCACTAGAAATCTAAAACACGAACTGTTTAGAAAATTAACTAGATATATTACATCTATTTCCAGCTCCTGTGTTACCTTGATGAATGGCATTAGTTTACTATCTTGATATCCTTGCTGAAAGAGATGCACACCAAAGGGCAACCCAAATCACAGACAGTGGCACAAAATACACTGAGTCTGGCGACTGTCGTCGGCGACAGGAAGCTAACAGTTCACCAAAGACGGTACTGTACAAGTAGACACCACAACATGTTTAATTATTTCCCTTGTCAATTTCATCATTTAATAATTTAAATTTTAATTTGTTTAGGGTTGGGGTTAGGATAGTTATGCTTTACATAATTAACCCTAACCCCAACCTAAAATAAATGAATATTTAAATTATTTAATGATGAATATGAAATTTACAAACATAGACAAGGGAAATAATTAAACGTCATGTACAGTACTTGTACAGTACCCCAAAGACTAGAATGAAACAATGCCACAAGAAGTTATAAAGCTTAACAGAATTGCTTGGTACTTCCTCATCAATCTGTGCATCACATGGGATGAAATAACCCACTTATATAATATGGCGCATAGGAAGCACAAGGTGCAGTGATTATATTTCATTGTGTCAATCCGTCTGTGTGCTAACAATACCCGATAGGGGAAGCAAAGAATAGCAACACTGTTACATGCCGGGCATGTCGTAAGAGGCAACTAATAAAGTGTTGGGGTGAAGTTGTCTGTCCCATCCCTTAGAAATCAAATTGAACCAGAAAGTCTGCTGTCTCAGGTAAAAGGCACAGGCAGCCAAACTGTAAACCATGAAACATCGCATTCTACTCTCTGGAGATCCTACTAATCTGCAGAATTTTGAAAATTAATGCAGAAGAAAAGCGAATGTAGAATTGTGTCAATCGGGAATGAAATGACATGAGTCAAGTCCACATACAACACTACTCTGTTTCCAAACAATAATTCCTAGCATTCAAATATCTCAACAAACTAGGTAGGGATTAACAAACGAATGCAAATTCCATCCCAAAAATTAAGTTTAGAAAATTGATGTAGCATGCTGAAAAGCACAGATGTAGCAATGTTGTAAACTGCAACACAACATAAATACCCATTCCATTTCTGAAGCAATTTCAGCCTATATAAGATTTGAAAAACTAAATCTGTACTCCACCCATACATAAACGCGTTTAGTCAGTTGTATAGGTGGCTATTTTTAGGTACCGTTGTATATAAAGGTTTGCTTACTTTATTTCCAGAACCCCCTCCTCACCTGAAAAAGGTGAATTGCTTACCTGACACTCCAACTTTGTCTGGGCATCACATCTGTTATTATTACCAATCACCTCCAGTTCCTCTGAATACACAACCGCCTTCTGCAACTTGGCCTTCATATGAAAGCGTTTACGTGGCTCTGTATTAGCTTCTGACTTCAATTGCATAGCATATGACCAGCAACGTTCAGCACAGAATAGAGGCAGCTGCAAATACCTGTGGGAAGAGACACTTTTACTGTACATGAGCTCATGGCAGTCTAAGTAGCCTATTCACCCTTAGAGCTATCTCAGTGGGAGTTAAGACTTCAAGCAGGTACATTCAAGCTAGTCAAGATAAGGAATCATACAAGCCAAGATCTTCTTTCTCTTACCAATGCAGCACTCTGGTCGTTAGCAACAGATTAATCTAGCTAAAAAAAAAACAAAGATAAAAATTTTCCCATCTGAGATTAAGCCTGCTAAAGCCTTCTGCCTGCATTGCTGGGAGGGAACAGAACCTTTAATCTTTAGTATGTCTCCAGATTGCAAGAAAGTCAATGCAAAGTCTCCTCTGAGTAGAAAATATACCAGTTCGTGTTATACCATACAATCACATTTCAGTCAATCACTAGAACTTGCTAAAACTGGAAAACTTCACCATCAAAGAATGCGAGGAAAAATACTAATCTGGAGTTACAAGTAAAACTTCAATGCTTGGTAAGGGAACAATAGTGACAAACTGATACTACCTTGGGGTTCTCAATCAAGCTAGATCTCAGATAGGGTTTCCCTCTCAATTGTATAATTGTCATCCTACCCACAACCTTTTCCTTTAATATGGTTTTAAACAGAATCATGTCTTTTTAGTTTCCAAAACACATATGTTTTTTATATTTAAATACATTCTTCTGTTTGCCTAATTTATCCTTCACTTCTATAATAACTAATTCCTCTGTAAATCTGTATCTCAAAGGTGGAACTTCAGTACAACATTTTACCAATAAATATGAATGGAGAATGTACAGGTAATAAATTGTACAGTTCAAAACTAAATCACATGAAAAAAATGTTATGGAAAGTTTACAAAGGAGACTGAAATGATGTTTTGACAAAATAGCCTTTACCAAGTTAAAAAAAATACAAGACAAGATAAAGAAGAAAAACATTATATAGCAAATGGACTAGAATGTAGACATTAATGACAGAAACAGCTCAGAAGCAATGATGCATTGCCATCGAAACACATGTTTGTTTTATACATTCAATCCTTGTCTGAATGTGTGTTGGCATATCACAAATGTACTACACTGTATAACCAAAATACTCAATTACCACATGCTTAAGGACATAATAATATGAGATAGGAGCACCTATGGATGTGTCCAGAGATTGTGACGTGGTTTGGGATGTGTTTTTTACAGCTCAATGAAGAGGAAGGAAACTGTAATAAGAAGGAAGATGATGCTTTCAATATGATCACTAGTAGTATCTTCTGCATTCGCTCTTAAACTCCTACAGATTAGCAGGATGTAGTCCGGATAATGGAGTGCCTTGCATCATGGTTTACAGCTTAGCTGTGATATCTGCATCTTTCAGCCTGACACATCCAACTTCAGTATGACTTCTGAGTCACTTTGACCATATATGAAGTGGGACATCCAACTCCATCCCAAAACCTCCTTAGTTTCCTTTTATGACTTATGAAAGGTAGAAATTATTGCTATTCTTTGTTCCCCTTTCGTCTCCCAGCAACACATGTGTGACTAGCAGTATGTCAGTAGAGGTGATGGTGGTGTCTATTGTCTTTCCCCAGGTGGTTTGTTGTCCACTCTTACCGTTAAGCGTAGGGGTGGTTGGAGCTCAAGCTTGTGTTCTAAAGCCATGACACTTTCTATCCATCTGACATTTTCTATCCATCTTTTCCGTGGTCTTCCTCTGGCTTTGTACCCTGATCTCATTTGATTATATGCCTGTATAGGCAACTTGTTGTGATGCATTCTCATAATGTGGCCAAACCACATTTGACAAGAATAATAAAATGGCAGGAAACAAAGTGTTAGAAATGTTTATGTTCTGACTAATTCTATGAGTACTCTAGAAAGACCCAATACATTATCAGTGGCAAGAATTATTGATAGAGTTTCAGCTAAAGAATGAAACATTCATTTTTGTGTCCAGAAATGCAGGTATTAGAGATAATTAAAGAGCAGACACTTGTCATTGTGGTCACAATGATAAGTGGTAATTCAATGGATCATGCCGATGTGAATTCAATAATGAAGTTAGACTAATTAGGGGATACTAGATATGTTTCTTCTGCTGTGTCTATATCTAGAATACAGGACTTTGAGTGATGTTAGAATTAAGAGAAGAGCTATCAAGCAACACAAAAAGTGGAATAGTCAGCTATCATGTGCTGAAGGACATTCTGAATAGGAGAACCTTATGGACATGTTTAGAGTGCAACAATGATGGTCTGTCTATGTGAGATGGAAAGATAATATGTAGTGAATATGAAATACGTATAGTAGTAACAACTGTCACTACCTTGCATCTGTAAGCATTTCTGGTGTTATCTTTTTGGGTGTTACCCTGTTCCGATTGCCCTGCGGAAAGTGTAAAGACTTCCTAATCCTTTTAATCCTTCTAGAGCAGTAACCTCTGGAAGAAACCAAAAAGAAAAATTAAGGTTAAACTGTATCAATTGCATAAAACATATTTTCCCATATGTGTAGTTGTGAAAAACAAATATGAAGCTCTATCTTAGCTTTAAAAGAATTAGTAAATGTGGAGCGCATGGCCGTACAGCTAGAACGCCGGCCTCAGATTCCTGAGGTCCAAGGTTCAATCTGCGGTTCGGATAAGGATTTTTGTCTTTCGGAGATGCAACAAAAAAATTCCTGTACACATCGCAGCGACAGCTTTGGTAAAGCGGCCTTTATTTCCACAGCCTTAAAAGCCTCCCAGCACTCCTTAACAGGAAAACATGCAGTAAAAAAAGTTTTTTTTAAAAGTAAACTGTTTACACAATAATCAAACCTGTCAAACTACTGTTTTCCCTTGAGCTAACCTTTTCACTTGTATCGGTAATGTAACTGTTACTTAAAAAGTAGAAACTTAATAAAGTAGTGGCAAAGAAAATTGCTTCCTTCAAAATGAGATGAATACAGAAGGATATTGAGAATACCATGGACAGCAAAACAGATGAACCAAGAAGTGATAAGAACATTAGGCTACAGGAAGAGGGTTGGCTCACAAACATAAGAAAACATTTTTTGGCCAAATAAAGCATCATTGTCAGCATGGAAATCTAATAGTCTTCTTTCGTTCACTTAAAATATGTACATATCTGTAATTTTGTCTCCTCAAAAAGCTTCACCATCTTTTGCAGCTCATACATAGGTCCATCAAGCTGTGATTCAGTGTTGTTTCTATGGACAAGTATGATTTTCTCATACTCAAAACATTCTTAACCTGCACAACACCTATATCAACTCCGGCCTCCGAAAAACAAAATGACAGCTAGCACCGTTGGCGACATACCCCATCCAATGAGATGTCGTTATAATAGACGCCCCACAGCCTGATTGGTTACTCGGGAACATGCGCTATTGAAGCCGGTTCATTCCTACGTCCTACATGATCGTTGTAACAATGGCTAGCCAGTAGATACAAATTTTATAGCAATTAATCTGACCACATCTGCACACCGGTACGATGCCATGATGGTGTATCGGTTTTCATCGTATTTTGAATAAAATAACATTGAATCGTGGCTTGAATCATGAATTATTGAGTTCTTTAGTTTCACAGCAGTGAATATACAGAATGCTGCGTTGGTTTGGAGACTTGTAGACGTTTGATATCGAATATGTTGAAGTAGCACCAAAAATGGCTCTAGACCTAATCTCAAAGAACGATTTTACTGCAAATCTACATGTTTTATACAGTTCTCCCGGCTATATTTTGATAATTTCGCAGTGAAAGAACATAAATACAACAGATTTGTGTGATTTATTTTACAGTGTTGCCAAGAAATTCGATAACTAAGTTAATTTATTTTTTTTCAACTTTATTTGTTATAAAATATATGTTTTTTGTGAAAAACGTCGGTAAATTTTTCGTATCGGTGTACACTGCGCATGTAACACCAATGGATGCCGTGACGTCAGATCTCCAGACACAAACCACATTAATAAATATAACTTTTATAACTAATTTATTTTTTAATTTATAACTGATCCTAACCCTTATTCCTAACCCTATTTTAAATATAAATTCTACAAATCACACTGCAAAGGTTAGGTAATACCTCAAAACCTGAGCGAAGGTCACAGTGTACACCGATTCATGAAATCTGCCAAAACGTCTTTACCACTTTCTCATACGTCTGGTATCACACACACGCGTACAGAAATTACACCAATATATGCAGAATTCAATTCTTTATTTATATGTGCAAATATTATTTAAATATCTCTAACAACCAAAAAATTATCACATTTTCAAAACAGTCACCATCAATAATGCAAATTTTCAAAAAAGAATCCGTTGGCAGGGAGACGTTTCGTATTTTTTAATCTGGCTTGCTAAAGGTTAAAGTATATGTTCTGCACATCCGTGTGGCAACCAGGGTCTGGACTTTTAGTTCTTCTTCTTCAGCATACATTCTCAAACTTCTGCTCAATTCTCTTATAGCAGGACATATAGAGAATTCTCTTATAGAGGCGACTAAGAAATGTTGAGGGATGACACTCTGTCACCTGTGAACAAATTATCACATCTTATCTCAATTTCTGACTTTTTGTTTTCTATCAAATAATCCCAATGGATGACAAAGAGATGCAGGCCAGCGGACATTGCACCTTTTTCCTTTTGTGGCAGATTCTTAGGTCATGGAGAATGCTAGATGTTCCCTTACTGCAGATGGGTCAATAAATCTGATAAATGATGAGGTAGTTGGCCTGGAAGTGTGTGCTGCACTCCTGGCAAGATGTGGTAATCCTGGAATACTGGCAAACTTTAATTCCTCCCTTTGGGGACTACTATACACGCATCCATAAACCACTCGTACACAACCATGGCTGTGAGGAAAACCTTACGAGTCTGAGTGTCACCTCAGTTACAAACCTAAAAAAAAGAACCTGTGCTTTTGTCCAAAAGGCTATGGGTGGTCAAGAGCTACCTGCTCACAGCTAAAGGAGTTATTTCATCATGTTTTGCAGTTGGTGTGACTGTCCACATGGCTGTGTTGCCTGTTGCAAATTCAGAATTTTGTGATGATGAAATAATTATAAGCTCTTGACAGAATATAGCCTTTCTGGCAAAAGCACAGGATCTTCTCAGGTGTGTAATTGAAGTTACAACCAGACTCAAATAAGGTCTCACGGTATGGATGTGTAAGAAGGAGGGCATATGGGTGCATGTTTAGTTTTCAAAGGGAGGCAATATAATATGCCAGTATCCCAGGATTACCTCCTGCAAGAGGCACAGAACACACACCTGGACCAACCATATATCTCATTCATCTTTCTTCTGTCAGATATGTTGACCCAACCGCAGTGACAGCACACCTAGTATTTCCTATCACCTAGGTATGCCTGCCACAGAAAGACAAAGGTGAAATGTCCACTGGCCTGGATCTCTTCATATTCCATGGAAATTATTTGATAGAAAACAGTAGAAAATTGAGACAAGATGTGACAATAATGATTTTTTCACAGGTGACAGGTTGTCAGCATATCCCTCAACTTTCTATAGTCATCTTTTATGACATGCATGGAAAGAAGACAGTGGTACTATTCTTTGCACCCTAAACTAGAAGTTCAGGCCCTAGTTGATACAATGGAACTTAAATTTTGTGTATGTGACTACAGAGTTAGTTGTGTCCTATTCTAAGGCATCATATTGCAATATTTTTTATGTTCATAAAACTAGTATTAAAAGATTATTTGCTGGTAACATGGGAAAATTCTGCTTAAGACAATAATGGACAACAGACATTTCAGAGTGTTTTAACATGTTTTTACATGCAATAAATCAAAATTGGTACATATCCTATTCAGGATGTAGTCATCAACCAAGCATTTTTTGGCTGTAATGATTTTCTAGGCAATATAAATATGTTCAGTAGTTTGCCATTGCTTTCCAATCGGTCTTGATACACAATTATCTGTGGCAACAGTTGAGCCACAGACGTGCTTTGTTGCATGCCACCACAGAACTGGATGGCCTATAATTGTGAGTTCAGAAATTTAAAAAGACTGTTCTGGAAAAAATGTCATCAGAATAATAATAAAAATAACCTTTACATCATTAATATAAACTTTTCCATAATTTGCCAGATTTAATATTTCATGGTGCCATTGATGCATTGTACTGCCATTTTGTAAAAGTTTGCAACAAGGAGTCTGCCTGCTTCAATATGATCTTAAAGAAATCTTCAAGACAATAATTAGAAGAATTTAACACCATTTTCCACAACTGATTTTTTTTATTTCTCTCCCATATACAATGATTATAAATGATATATATTTTTCTGTTTTGTAAGGTTTTTCTGAGTATAAATTTGTAGTTACTTTTGTTGAAATGCTGTACAAGTTTTCATCTAACTGGTTGAGAAGTGTACACATTACATAAATTGATGTGAGTAGAGTGGAAACTAATTACTCACCTATATCTTTGATAATCACCATGTCTAAGACCATGTTGCAACTGTGCATCTTTAATAAGTTGTAAAGCTGGGAAAAAAACCAACCAAGAATATGAAACTTTTTTTAAATGAAAATAAAACTATAATATTATTACAATGACAAAAACTGATGTGCTGTGTCTTCTTCTTCAGCGTTCATTCTCAAACTCCCACTGCATCTCTTGTAGCAGGACCATGGTCCTATTAGATTTCCAGAAGGATGTAGTCTAGAGAATGGAAATGCGTTGTGTCACCGTTTTATTTGTGCCAATGACCCGACACACCCGTCTTCTGTGGAAAATGTGCTGTGTCTATATGGAACAAAGTAAACAGTAGCACAGATTACTTAATGCTCCCTGGCTTAAATCACATGCAAGTTTGCGCTGGTTATTTTAGAGTGAATGCAAGTTAAAAAATAATATAAATGATTTTACAATTTGGGCTGTCATTACTTGTTTAGTTGCTTTAATAAAATAAAGTTGCAACCACCTTTCCCGCTAAGCTGCTGTACCGTACTGTACCGCATACTTTTTTCCCCTTGGCACAGAGTTTGGACTTGGTGCACTAGACCGTTAGATAGAAATTTATGTGGTTTCTATAGTTAAAAGTGAAATTTTGAAGTTAACGATTCATGTACCGCTTGCTGACATGCGCAGAAGCTAGAAGATACTTTCTTTCCAGTTCTGTGTGTAGCTTTAGCTTATATTTGATATTTACCCACTCTAGATCTATTGAAATGTAGAATTGAAAAGCCAGCAAACATTATTTCAGTGAATTTGCTCAGAAAAAAAGTATGATGGTTTCAAAGTGGACTGGTTGGGTCAACTTTCTATTGAAACATGTATGCCTAATTTTAACGGCAGTTCAACTGAATATTTTAATACAGTGAAGCAAAAAACAATAGTATGCAAAATATATTTCCAAGCAAATGTTGACGAGGATTGAGAAACTGATAAAAAGTGGAGCGCCTTTAAGATAGACTACCTTAACTATCATGGCAGTCATAGATGTAACCTTGACAGTCACAAAATTGAAAAATCAGAAGTTTTGTATCTACTGAATTTGTTTACAGAAACCACTGATGATAAAAAATGATTAAATTACAACTGCCGAAATTAGGAAACAGGGTGAAGATGTTTTGCTAATCACTGGAAACACACATGGTAACACACAAAAATAGATATTTCAACCAAAAAGCTTTTATCAAGAACACATTCGCAACATAACGAGTAAGGACAGCACTGTCTATGTTAACATGACAAAGCTAATTATGCTAAAAAAGACTGCTATTTGTATTTTTTTCTTACCCCTATCTTGTAGTCTGTGCGTTCATTGTAAAGCTGATCGACCTCGTGTTTTACGTAAGTACTATTGTTATACAGTTTTACAACAGTCACATTTATTATCTATTTTTGGCAAGAGTTTTTGGTCCCAAAGAGGACATCAGCTATATGGGTTATCTTTTTTTTTGGGAGGGAGGGGGACATCGGTTGTAATTCTCTCAAAGCATGTGAATCTCATTCACACAGCTGGTTCATTTAGTTGGTATTTTTTAACTGGATTACTCTGTACTAATTTCTTCAAACTGTGAATACTAATGGGAGCCATGGTAGTGTAACGTTAAGTTATTTGCTCGTTGACCAGCAAACCCAGGTTTCAAATTCATTCATTATTCATGGTTTAGGTTTGAAATAAGAGTACTCCTGTGGTTCACCATTAGAAGCATTCTGTTGGTATATATTATTTGACTTTTACAGTATTTTTGCTTTTCCTATATGTCCATGGGAAATGCAACATTTGTTGTAAAGCCACACCTTTGTGGCTTCATGCCTTCAAATCAATTGTTCTTTGTGACTGCTAAAAATTCAAATTGTTATTATTATATATATTAAATCTGTACCTCCAAGATCTGATTTTCATGGTTTTGACTTTTGTGTATTTCATTTAAAAAATAACTCTGGGCAAAGAACTCTTCTGAAGAGTCTTGCATAGGTCTACAATCTATAATTTCCTAAGTGGCCTAAGACTAAAAGTCTCTGAACAATCAGAACATCACTCCTGCTGAGTGATTAGTACTAATGAGCTAGTGCAGATTAGGCTTTGGCTTTAGTTAGGTACTTGGACATCCTGGATTTGCGTGTGCAAGAAATTTTGTTTAGGTTATACATTTTTTGTGACTAGGATTTCCATTTAGTGATGTCGTCGTTTTTTTATGTTTGCAACTAGATTTATTAAGTTCTTTAACCATTTCTCTTTTTATATATGTAACTTTTAAGGATGCAGGATGTTGCAGAAAATAGTATTTAATTTTTTAAAACATTAACATTAGTTTTAACTATGTAAATTAGCCAACATTTTGAATATTAATTAGTTGTACGTGAATCTGAGAATCAAAGAAATATGATCAACAGATGTGTCTTGTCTTTGTGAATACAAAAATATATAATTTCTGTGGTTTTTTATTATGTTTAATAGATATATAATTTATTTTTATTATAATTTTGCAAATAAGCAGGCATTTTGAATATCAATTGGTAAATTTTTCGCTCGAGTTTATAGTGCACTATAAATAGCCCACTGTTTTCATATTTAGTAGCTGACATCACGGAGTTCCGCTAGAAATCCAATCAAATTGCTGCGTGCAGGGACGTTGCGTCCCCACCGACTGCCAAACAATGTTACGCTTGGAAGACTTTTTTTTTAGATTTGTTGGTGGATTTGATCAGTTTCACTAGCGGAAATCCATAGTCGACTAAATATGTAAACAGTGTGAAATGGGTAAAATGACACCTTATTCATCGTTCCGTGGCAGATAAATTCTCCTGAATTATTTCTAACACAAATCTCACATCATACACTCCGGTCATTTTCTCTCCTTTTTCAGAATGCGGGGGGAGGGGAGCACAAAAATTATTGTCCAGTGTTGCCAACTCATTCACTCACAAAAGCACTAGGAATGTCTCTAATAAGCCAAAAAAAGCACTAAATAATGACAAAATGCACTAAAACGCACCAGCAAATATTTGAAATGCACTAAACTAGTGCAGCTGCGCTATTCCAAACATTTTTGGCACCAGATATGAAAATACACCAGTTCAGATGCAAAAAGTACCGAAATGGCAACCCCACCTCAACACCCCATTTTTATTTTTTTAACCAACAATAAACAAATCCCCTGCAAGTCTCAAGACATGACGAAAATCTCACTAAAAATTTAAATTTTTTCCTTTATTTTTATTCCTACCCTCTCCCCCCCCCCCCCCAATTCCTTTCTTTAAATTTTTTGTTTGCTTTTAAAAAAAATTAGTGACCAATCGTCATTCGGCACGGGACCTCCACTCATGTCAATCATGCGCCACCTGGGAGAAGCTTCAGATCACATGACCCTAGTAAAGGTTGGGAAACACCTTGAAAGGTCAGTGTACACTCGAACGAAAAATCTGCCTATCAATTAGTTTTGTGTCCATATGAACATTCCAAAAAAATGTGATCAACATAGGCGTCTTGTCTTCACAAACACAAAAATGGGTGAAAGTAAAGAATAGTTCTCCACTGTGCTATAAATAGCACACTGTTAACAATTTTAACTATCCAACGTCATGGATTCCTGTGTAACACCAATCAAAATAATGGCTGCCGTGACATCACATCCGACAATCACTTGAGTTCAAAACTAGACACAGACGAACTTATGCTTTATCTGTTTGTTTTCCAATTTACACATTTTTTTACAATTTCCTATTATTTGTGGTGAGCGATCAGTATTTCTGCCCACTACACACGGAGCGATGTACGTACACACATTAGAAATATTATTTCTAATCCTAACCTTACTCTAAGTACTTACCCGTAAGCTTGCCAAATCACACAACAAAGGTCAGGTAACAACTCGAAACTAGAACAAAGGTCAAAGTGGCTTTACTTCAGCCCAAACATGTATAGTTTGAATGTTGTATTATTGAAAATAACAAAGATAATTCAGAAATTATAAGTTCAGCTACATTTTGTGGTCACAAGTTTAATTTATATTTTCCTATATGTTTCTTCATGTAAATTATTTTGATGTCAAATTAATTCGAAAAAATTTCATAACTTTTTTAATGGTTGACAAATGGTTGACAAAGTACAGACTTTGTTGTGATGATATTGAATTGTAATTTTTAAGGGCTATCCAACTATTATATTATATGTAATTGTGTGGCATTATTTTGTGCAAGTACCTACTTTAAGTAACGTTTAGTTTAGCCAATGTAAGATAGAAAGAGAAGCGGACAAGCCCAAGGTTCGAAAAATAATTAAAATGTGAGATAAACAACGAAAATAACAGATCGCACAATGAAGTATTGATGTAATTCAGGGAAATTGGGAAATGTTATGAAAAATAAGATCAATTCTAATATGTAAATCTTCCAACATTGACACGATTGCGAAACTTAACAGCTATAAATTATAAAAACTAGTTTCGTCTGCTGAACAAATATTCCTCTTCTGACTTTTTCAGTGTTTTGAAAATGTTAATTGTGCTGGTCGGTCTAAATTTGTCTAAGTGAGTTTCTATACTATCGATTAATTTGAAATCTGTTTTATCAATTACGAATGAAGATGTGTTACCTTCCAACGTGAAAGAATCATGTTTTAACGTATCCGAAGTTGACTGTGTTGCTTGGTTTGTTCCGTCAGCAGTCACGTTTTCACCCTCGGCGGCCATTTTAGAACGTCACCCAGAAATAAAAATCAGTTACTTTTCAATAAATGTGTTATGACTACTTGCGGTAAAGTTCGGTTAATAATTTTATCCCACCAACAGAGAAGCCACAGAAGTGTTTTTTCACTAGATGTTTGACTTCTGTCCTCGTTTTCTTGAATCCTATGATATTTTGGCGTACCGATATTTTTTTCAAAAGCGTAATTAATATGGAGGTTTTTTTAAAAACCAGTTACTATTCATCATCATTAAGTATCATCTCCGCAACGAAGGTTGGCTTCAACTTACCTTCAATATCATGTCTCTTGTATTGGTGGTGCACTATGCTAAACTAACCTGTGCATCTCGTGATATTACTCTCACATCTGTATCTCTGCCTATCTTTTATTCGCCTTCCCTCAACTTTACCCTAAAGTAAAGTCTTCAACGATGTCTTTTAATAAGCCCCTATGTTCAAAGTCGTGGAGAAACATGATCGTCTACGCCATTTGGCGTAGGTGATGTATAAATTATAATAAAATATTTGATTTGCTTCCTCTTTATTTCCTTCAATAGTTCGTTTTTTATATGAAGTGTTGTTGTAACCTATTTGTTTGTTTTCTTCTTTCCGTGGTTCTCCCTATTCTTCTATAGGCCTATACCACATCTCAAAGACATCAATTCTGTCTTCTAACTGTTTGTTTATTGTCCATGTTTCTGAGCCATACATTAATATAGAATAGATATAACATTGCGTTTTATAATTCTCATTTTTACCTTGTTTGTAATGTGTTTAGATGTTAATATTTTCCTGATGTCATTGAAGCACGTTGTGTAATTTTGTTGGTACCAACGAAGAAGATAACATGTAAAACAAATTGAGCGAACTACTCTTTGCAGACGACTAAGTACTAATGGCGACATCAGAAGAACAATAGCAAGAACTTATAAACAGACTTCACACAACATGCCAAAAATTCAACATGAAGATTAATCTTGAAAAGAGCGAAATAATTACAATAGCAAGGAAATATCACTAATTCCATCGATAATAAACACCTTAAACAAGTACAGGAGTTCACTTACTTAGGAAGCATTATAACGAGTGAAGAGAAAAAACAGTAAAGAGATACAAAACATGCAACAAAACATACCAGATCCTAGGACAGATGACACGTATTTTTATTAGCAAAAATGTAAATATAGACACTACAGCTTCATTATACAAGACTATTTGTATTCCATCACTGTGCTAGCAGTGCCAAACCTGGACAATGACAGCACAATGCAAAAGATAAATAGTGACAACAGAACTGACATGCCAATGAAGAATACTCGGAGTGGCATTAAGAGATAGAATTAGAAACGATAACATTAGATAACCAAAACAATACCAGTATTGGAACACATCAAAAGACAACAAATTCAGTGGTTTTCATATGCTTCCAGACTACCAACAGACAGCATGTCACAGATGGTCATGACACATAGACATCACGGCTATGAAGCCAGAGGCAGACCATGTAAAAGATGGATCACATAAATCAAAGAAACCAAAGGAACAAGCTTACAAACAGCACACAAGAAAGCCATCTTACAGAGAAATCTTCTACCCCTGATGCCGCATGGCAAATAAAGGATACAACTGATAGATAGATAGATAGATGGATATATAAAGCACTTTTAGCCATTCATACTCTCACTTATTACTTCTGTTTCACATCTGACATCATTTGTGATTATGTATCTGAGATATTGACAATGTTCTTCTTGTTGTAGTTTTTCACCCTCTCCATGTATGTGTATGTTTAGTATCTGTTCTTCTGTGACTTTACTGATTATCACATATTTGTTTTAATGTTTATATCCGGTTATATTCTTTGATTGATTTATCGGCTTGATCTATTAGTCTTTGTAGTTCCTGTTCACTTACTGCTAAAAGAACAGTTTCATCTGCATATCTCATGTTATTTATTATTTTTTCACTGATCTTGAGTCCTGTCATTCTTTCTATGTGTTTAATGATAAGCCCCATATTCTCTGTGTAGATATTAAATAGGATCAGAGGTAAAAATACATCCTTATCTTATCCCTCTTTTTATATTTATGTGTGGTGAGTAGCTGTTTTCACACCTTATTGATAAAATTTGTTCAGTTACAATTACAACATATGTAAAACAAATTGTGCAGAAACCACAACGATATAAAACAAGCTGATATATATATTTATCTTTCCAGGACGTTGTCTTCATCATGGATACTCTGAACGCTTCTCTGTTCCGGGCAAGCAGGCCTGCATTGGCCAGAGACATATGCATACGTTCTTCGATGTCGCTGGTCCATCGTCTTCTTGGTCTTCCTCTTCTACTCCTTCCTAACACTCTGTCCTCTAGAATCAGCCTTTCGATACCATCATGTCGCTTTAAGTGTTCAAAATACTGTAGCTTCCTTCTTATGATTGTATTTAGAAGCCACCCTTCATTTAGTTTCAGTAATTTCCAACTTCAATGTTCTTCTTTTCTTCTGTCTATGATATTCGTAGAATCTTTCTATAGCACTTTCATGTGAATTTATTCTTTTTGATATTGTCTTGTTTAAAGTTCTAGTCTGGCATCCATATGTTGCCACTGGCAAAACAAATTATCTTAAAACGGATACATAGCAAATATTAGATTGATTATTGATTAAATTCGCATCACTGCGCACGGAACTTCTCATAAATTCCCTGCCCCTCTTTCCAGCAGCCTTCCAGACTCAACGTTCCAGTAAGATGTTTATTTTGTTGCTATTCAGATCTATCCAGAGATAACAAACTTTCTCCCGCCACTCCTGGCCATCTCCATTTCTTTAATTCTTTGTATCTGTTATCCCCCCCCCCCTCAGGTGCTCTCGTGGTACCCCATGGAAACAGAAATACAGCTGCTCTTGTTGTATTCCTGGCTAACACTTTCAGGCTCGTGTCCGTGGATGCTGTAGATGAAATGATAATTGCCTGCAGAGAGACCGGAAATATCTCCAAAACCTCTATACCATTACATTCAACATATGCAAGGTCTGTGCATTCTGACTTGGCCGGCTTAAAAAGCAGAAACTTTGGAGGGGCGACCAATGTCAATGTCTCTAACATACGGTGATCTTACGAGTTCACACCGAATTTGGAAAAGATAACACACGCTAGAGGGCAGCTTAGTGTACGTTAGTCGATTCAGTGGCAATGGAACTAAAAAAAAAATGGTTCAAAAGTCCTAGAGGATTTCACTTTACTCGGTTTCCCATATGTACTCCGTCACTCTCAACGAAGCGGCATGCCGCCTGCCGAGAGTACCACTCATAGCACGTAACTCCGTAGCATCAAGTGATAATCCACAGGGATCTCCGAAAATAAAACTAACGGAACTACAATGGTCCAGCACAAGACCGACTGGCATAAGTGCTGTTCATGCTCGAGAACACACAGAAACCCATATGTCCCATCAAAGTTGACCTCATTCAAAGTAGAAATGATCCAGGTATTGAACATGCATTTCTGGGTATAGAAGAGAGCGTTGGACAGCTCCCCATTGCACACAAGGCAGGCATTGAACAAATGTCGGGGAGCACATTGTTCTAATGTATGACCAAAGCAGTGTTGAGACTCGGAATCTGGATACTGCGGACAACGTAGAAGGGGGGGGGCGCAAGTTTCTAACGACACTGCAAACCTAGCCCAACTCGACTGTCGGCCGTTGACCAACACGGCTCATACAGAGAGAATTGTGTTCAGTACCCAAAGTACCCACTGCGAAGATCCTCGTCCGAGATTCGTATTTTACCTACCTCTTTGGGTAATATACGCAATGGCGAAGAATCAAAACACACAGACCTCACCTGGCGATGCACTGGTAGGCCATCTCAAATCCCAGACCCCCGACGTGTTTGGCAAAGCAGCGCCTCGTCTAGGAAGGTGTATCAACCCTGAGTCTAATTCGACCGTCACCGTTACCCAACACGGCTCATACGGAAGAAATTAGGTCTAGGACCTAGGGGAACAAAAGGTGGTAATGAAGTGGTCTTCCTACACGAGGAACAGCTCGCTGGCTGCGAAGCACCTCATCAGAGGATATACAAACAATGGGTGACCCAAGTAAACTATCAGCTCGCCTCATATACCCCCCCCCCTTCCAAGGCTCCTCCAATAAGCATTGCACCAAGCCGAAAGGTGAAGCCTCCTGGGTATGATAGAAAACTCATAAATCTCCCCATTGCGCAAGGAAGTTATAAATTCCTGGGATTCTCAAACAACCCCCCCCCCGCACTCTTCACTCTGTGGTAAATCAATAACCGCCCTTATTAGATCGGCACGTCTCTTCTCATCACTGTGCCAGCAATCCCAACACTCAAAATTAATTAGGTCTGTGCCGTGCTATGATACCGAGAGGTGACCGCATCAGGAGGCACCAATCAAAAAGCATTTAAGATAGCAGTATTTGGACCGCTTGCATCATACTGAAAAAATCTACCGCACTCTGGCGTTACTGAATATGATTTGTCGTTGTCTGACCCCTACGAGACCCGGGCAGTATATCCACGATGGACAGCCGAGTTGATGGACAACCATGATGTACAACAATACACGTTGGACAACCAAGCTGTTTAGTAATCTGGCCCATTCTTTTCTTAATATACACTTTTCTATCACCGGCAGCTTGTTTTGGGAGCCTGATGGTAAGGCATATTACTGTGGGAGTTGGTATTGCAGTCACTAGCCGACTGAATGCCATCGTCGCTGTTTCTATATCCATTTTCATGGTCGATATTTTAGTTGAGTAGGCAAACGATTTTTCTCAAGCACCTTTCATTCCATTTTTGTATGCAATAAAATGCTATTCGCATTTAGCCTATGTGTTGACTGAGGCATCTGTGTATATGATTATATTTTGCAGTTTTGTATGCAACTGGACAAATTCTCTCAAAGAGAACAATCTCTACAGTCCCGTAGATACAAGCGAGGAAGTTTCATGTAGGGCCCTTAAAGCACGACCGGGTTCAAGTCATGACTTGTGTATAGATGACCTAGACTTACGTAAAACACAGGTTTATATGTCGTTTCAATGAGACACGACAGACTATAGCTAAAACTAGTAGGTAATGAATGAATCACACACAATAAATCATATAAAATTATAATACACAAATCACATTCAACGTTTCAACAAAAAGGTCTTTATCAAGACACAAACAAAACATCACAAGACGACAAATGGAAAAATTATCACAACATCCAATGGCAATATGGAAATGAGATGCCGGAAGGTAAGAAAGTACATATAAAAAATCTTAAATATATGTGGAAACGAAACGAACAAAAAGATGAGTAAATGACGGAATAAAAAGAATAAAGACAAATACCACACCAACCCAGTACTAGACATAAGAGTGGTCGGAATTGAGTCCAAAAGGCTTGAGTGTACCCAATTCAAAAATGAGACGATTTTCTACAGCATACCTAGATCTATCATCGGCGGTGCAAGATCTGATGGCGGTGACCTGAATATCAAAAGCACCATGATGACCATCGCCGTTGACGTGGGTGGCCACAGGAATGGGTGTTCTGGGCTTGATGGCATGAAGATGGTTACAAAAGCGATCGCTCAATCGTAGGCCAGTTTCCCCGACTTACTGTTTGCTACAGCGTTTACATATGATCACGTAAATGACATTACGGGATTCACATGTAAAGGCCTCATCGATGGAGAAAGTGGCATTGGGAAATTAAATGGAGCGCATCTGAACTACGTAAGGACATTATAGCAACGGACACGTGAGCAACGAACAGTGTCAAAATGGTCAGGAACAGAAGACTTAAGGTGGCTATGAACCAAGATGTCCTTCAGATTTCTATCGCGCCTATAAGCCACCAGAGGTAAGTCATGGAAAGCGTCACGGGTGTCAGGATCAGACTGGAGAAGAGAATAATGTTTAAGCATAATGCGTCGAACAGAAGAGTTATGGGGATGAAAGGTAAGAACAAGTTTAACCCTATCAGAGGAGGAAGAACCCTGAGAGTTAGTCAAGGTATCGAGGAGAGACAAATGGCGCACACGAAGCCAAGCTGATGAAAGAATGCTGTCAGGGAACTATCGTCTACGGAAAAACTCAATCATCTCAGAGGACTTGTCGAGAAAAACGTCGTAATCGCTACATAAGCGACGCAGGCGAAGAAGCTGGGAGTACGGCAGAGAGTTGCGACAAGCAGGAGGATGAGAAGAAGTGTAGAGCAGAAAGCCATGTGCATCAGTAGGTTTATAGTAAACGGATGTGCTAAGGTAAGGGGGATGAATGGGGACAATGATGTCGAGGAAGTTGACAGAAGTAGTGGAGAAATTAGATGTAAATTGAATAGCAGGGTTGAAACTGCCGATGAAGTTGATGAAACGAGACAATTCCACTTCGGACATGTCGGTGATACCTATCCCATCGTCAATGTATCTATGGAAAAGAGATGAGAACGGGCCATCATAGGTAGACAAAACTAAATGTTCAAGATGTCCCATGAACAGACACGCATAGCTAGGTCTCATTTTTGTTCCCATGACAACGCCACTGATCTGATCGAAAAAGTGCCCATCAAATTCGAAAGAGTTGAGTGTAAGCACCAGGTCAGCGAGGCGGATAAGAGTAGAAGTGGATAAAGAGGGGTGGGGACTCTTGTCAAGAAAGAACTGTAGAGCCCTGAGACCATCTGCATGGGGTATAAAAGTGTACAAAGAACAGACATCAAGCAAGAACAGATGATAGGTACGGTCAGAATACAACTGGACGGAAGAAAAAATGGTTAGGGCATGCTTAGTGTCTTTCAAGAATGAAGGCAGTTGTTCGACTAACGGCTGGAAAATGCTGCCAAGGAAGTCGGAGATGCGCTCAGTGGGACAATAGCAAGCAGACACAATAGGTCTACCCAGATTCAATGCCTAATGGATTTTAGGCAGCATATAGAAAACAGGTTTTCTTCTTCTTCTTCTGCGTTCGTTCTAAAACTCCTGCAGATTAGCAGGATGTAGTCCGGAGAACGGAATGCGTTGTCATGGTTTACAGCATTGCTGCGATATCTGCGCATTTCGGCCTGACACATCCGACTTCAGCATGGCTTTGGGTCACTGACCCTATGTGGGATGGGACAGCCAACTCCATCCCATAACCTCCTTAGTCGCCTTTTACGACATGCATGGAAGGTAAACAGTGTTGCTATTCTTTCGGGCCCCGGAAACACACAAGCGTTTCAGGGTTATATCATCATCATTTTCAAGATATTTTTTGGTGGAAAGAAATATTAATGACATCCTTTATTGTAAAGGAATATTGACGACATCTGTATGTGGAAATATTAAAGACATGTATTCTTGAAGAAAAGACAATTAAAGACATCTTTAATTGGAAAGAAATATTCCAGATATTATTTCTTGGAGATAAATTATCAAGATAAACAAAACATAACGAAATAATGCTCCATATTTGGTTTTTAAAACAGAAGTATTCATATGTATTATATGATTTTGCAATGTTACAGATAAACAAAAAAAGCAAGATAAATCACTTGAATTTAGCAATGTGTTACCAAATCAAGTTAAAAACATCTTAAATAATATGTACCAGTTGAAATTGAGGCAGGAAAGATGTCATACATATAATTAATAACAAATATAGTCATGTACCAGAGTAGGCTTGTATGCCTCATTAAAAAAATCCAGCCCTTGTTCTTGACAAAGACATAATATGAGAATGATTAGGAATGTAATGAGCTGAATTGATTGAATAATTTCTGGGTCTCTGAAAACATGACAGCTAGATTGTGTCAGGCTCTGAATAAAAAAACCAGCAAAGATTCATAATTGATGGCCGTGCCTTGAGTGGATGAGGTATATTGAAGTTTCACACTTGCAGGGACTTATGTGAATATTTTGTCCTCGTCAGGCTGGAGTTCAGGGTAGGAGGAACGCTGACAAACTGGCTACTCAAGCACAGGTGTTAGGATAGATAACAAGGAGGACGCTTTGAACTGCTTACATTTGCGTCATTTGGATAAGGGCATCATGGTGGAGACAGCTGCTATTAAGAGATTGATAATAAGTGAGTGAGATTGCTTAAAACCATATAACAATAATACACATAAAACACAAGATCAAGCAGCTTTACAATGAATACACAGACTATCAGAATATAGGGTATGGGTATGAAAAAATGCAGATAACAGTATACAAGACCATTTCAACATTACATGACCTTAAGGTCTTTTTGAAGAAAAAACAAAAGAAACAGTAAATATAAAGGTATTATCACAAAAGCATTAGATGACAGACATTTAATAGCAGAGATATCCAAGGTAGCAATGATGTACGTATACACAAGTATTGTTATAGAGACACATTACAAAAATATTAGGAATGATAATGAAATAAAGCATCTATGCTTGAAAACACCACGAATGACAAACAAATAAGGCTTCCCCCACCAAAATCTAAATAAAGGAATGATCTGTATTACGACTAAATGCCTTAAGGGCATCAAATAGCACTACATAGCAATTTTCAATGGCGTACATAGCTCTGTAGTCTGTGGTGCAAGATCTTATTGCAGTGACTTGACTCTCATGAGCATCACGATGATCAGCACCATTGAAACAATTGATACCAATAGGAGTAGGTAATCTGTGGTTAATGGCAAGAAGATGTTGACAGAAACGGTCACTTAGTTTTTTTGGCAGTTTCACCTTTATTTTTACTGTTTGTCCTGTATTTTCTAGAAAAAGATATTAATGTTGAAACTGTTTTATATACTGTTATCTGTATTTTTTCATACTTATACCCTACCAGATTGAATTACAATATGTGTATTCATTATAAAGTTGATGGACCTTGTGATTTACATAGTACTATTAAAAGAGATTAACAGAGTTTGGAATTGCTTGGGGAGATAGTAGTGGGGAATAATTGAGGAGGGAGATTGATAATCAATAGGCTACAGGAATTATAAGCATACATTAGCAGCATATCCTCTTCAGGATATAGCCATCAACTCAGCATTTTTTGGCTGTAGTTATTTTCTAGGTTATATAAATACATTTAATAGCTTGTCATTGCTTTCTGAATGGTCCAGATGCACAATTGTATGTGGCGGGATTTGAACTTGCTACCTTGGTCATCACAGACACGCTGTGTACCACACAGCCACAGAGAGCTGGATATATGAGCATAAATACCGGGTACCCACCACAATACACTGAAAGAGACAACTAAAATTGGGATGTCGAGAGTGTATCATTGTCGATTAGGAAAATTACACATTTGTAATTCTCTTAAGGTTTTGAAGTAAAGGAATCCGAGGAAAGTTTGAGGTGGTTCCAGAAAATATATTTCGATGTGAAGCATGGGAGGTACAAATTAACATTAACTACCAAATTAAAAAAATACACTGTGGCCAAAACAACTTTTATTCACATTTTAACTCTGCAGGTGTATGTACATATTTAGCTGTAGTTTACCTAAGTTTCTATAAATATTTTTAAAGAAATGACATATAATTTTGTGTTATTAGGATGCAAAATAAATATTTCTGATACAAAATAACTCCATTGCAGGACTGCTAATAGTGAAATGACGAAAGCTTGCATAATTTGGACAAGGCACTACTCACTTTCAAAAACAGTTCTACATGGCACAGCCAAAGTGGTTGTGGGGGAGACAAAGAGGACTTCACAACATGAAGGAATTATCAGGAGGTTTCTTTTCATTCTTATTTGCTCGACAGAGCATAGAGAAATAGCACTGTGTATTGATTGCACCACCATGGTGCAACTCTGGCGTGTTAAGAGCTATATTATTTTGGTATTACCGGTATATTTTGTAGATAAATGTACTTTAATCTATAATAATGTAATAGGGAACAGCAGTTTGAAGTATAACATAAATAACATTAGATATTATTCTAATGGAACTATCTAAATGGAGAATGTCAAACAGATTTCAGGAAATGCTGAGACTATGGTAAGAAATTTAAAAAAAAGGATCTAGATTTGAATTGCAAAAACATAAAAGTTCTGCTCATATTTGCAATGCACAGTCCTTGAATATCACAGTAAATGGAGTTGAACGTCTGATCATTATCATGGCACTCAGGACATATCAATAATAGGTGTTCTTTTTTCCAATTCCGATTGTCCCTCAGCATGTGGCAACTAACTTCTGGTTCTGTGTTGATTGATAACTCTTCTTTGTATTTCCATATAGGTAGGCCTACTGTTTATTTCTTGCAACATTATGCTTCACTTTCAAGTCCTGAATTCCAGCCATAGACACAGAGGAAGAAACACATGCTGCATCCTCCAAATGGTCTAACTCATTGATTGCATTCAGAATATCAGTACAGTACATTGAATTACCACCAGTCACTGTGACCATGCTCAAAAGTTAGCCTGCTCTTTCATTTCCCCTAACATCTGAATTTCCAGACATACAAATGAGGGTAATGCTCTTCTGGAAAGACTTTATTATCAACCCCAGCCACTTACAGCATAGATAGTCCAAATTTATCTTTCTAAACATCCTCATAGAATCAGCCAAAAAACAGACACCTGAAGCACTCAGTCTCCAGCCATATCATTAGGTTTTCCATAAACGATTTTAAAGTAGGAATCCTGTTATAAATAATAAGTCAAGACTGACAGAATATGTATGTAATAACATAATTTTGTTATATAGGGTCTATAGTTATGACAATTATTAACATTTGTACTGTCAGTCATGATCTTATATACTTAAAACAGTGGCTCCTCAAATATACCTATAGTGAGCAGGGGTATCTTGTCACTTTCATCCATATTAGCAGCCATCAAAATAGAGATCCTGTCTTTTGGAACCCTGTAGCACTGAACACATCTCCCTACACAGCCAGTGTGTGATGTGGAATGCACTTATAGAAGAGACCTGTCTCATCTTCGTTAAATATTTCTTGGCTTTTACTGTTGAATAATTTTCTGTAACTTTACCTACCTCTCCTTCAATTGTCAGTTGCTTCTTGTGAAACAGATACAGTCTTACCGCAAATTACTGTCATTGTAATTCCATATCGCTCTTTGAACCTGTTCAACAAGTAAGGCTTAACTTAAGGTTAGTATGGCCTAGGCATTCAGCTGACTCTCTTCCTTCTTCAATAAGGATAGGTCCTGTAATATAAGTATTCCTGCTACTAGCTTGTTGGAACCATGTATGCAAATGTTGTTGGGTAATCCACATCTTCATATATCCTAAATTTCATTTTCTTCTGCTGATAACTGCCGCAAGTAAATGCAGACATATCAGGATTGTTTGTAATGAGATTGGTGAAATATCATGTTCGCTACATATTTGAGCTTTTGATTTCCATATTTTTATCCACTGTCTCAATTAACATTACTTTAGTTTCGAGTGATAAACACATTTTACGACAGTAGCAAAAGCTATTGTGATACAGTTTTATTTTTTTCAACAGACTTAAACAAGCGAAGCATGCATTGTGCATTTACTTCAGCTTTCAGATGCATGGAATACAGAGTGAATGCTTTGAGCGCTGACTTAGTGTACAGACTAGAAACACAATGTAAAAACAATGTCATCCGCCTACACATGCTCCAGCCCAATGTTTGGGGGAATTGAGTTCTGCCATTACCAAATGAACATTGACAATAGCACATGCAGGTTTCATTTGAACATGCTTCATAAGACCTTTGGGCTATTTATAATTTTTTTCCCCCATCCTTTTAACTTGACGAATTTGACTTTTCCATTGGTTGTTAACATGAAGTATACACAGTGACCAATAAAGACCACAGGAAAAGGCAAATGCATCACATTAGAAGGATGGCCCAATGAGTCAGCAGGACTGTATAATCGACGAAAGACACAGTTGTGCTAAACCATGACCTTGGGCATACCTGTGCTGAATAGTGACCATTGACAGTAAATTTCTATGATCACAATCAAAACAAGTCTTCTTACATCATTTTTTTAATTATTTCCATGCCTTTCTGTGGTTGGTTTTGGCAGGCGACACAAGGTATATATATATATATATATATATATATATATATATATATATATATATAATGACCAACAAAAAACATGGAAATAATCACAATAATCACATTTGAAGGCATATTGTGATTCTGCTCTTAGACCTTTACTGTCAATAGTCATGACTGAATTCACATAGGGTTTTGTTCAGAAAACAACAACTTGGTCCGTACCTACAAAATATGTATGTAATAACACAAATTTGCTATATACAGTACAAAAGATATAGGTTAAATATAATTGGGGATTTTGAAAAGTGTTGTTATATAGGGAAATTTGTTATAAAAGAATGTGCTATAGAGGGATTCCACTGTGATAAATTTTAAACAATTAAGGCAAAGATCTAAAATAATCAAAGATTTTTAAAAGTGTCATTAAAAGGAAATTTCTTAAAAACGGAATCGCTCTAATGGGATTTTTCTGTATCAAAAATAAAGCTGGTCATTATATTACTAACAATATAAACCCCAATCATCTACAAATATAAACGATTTTACTTTATGAACAAGGGGAAATTAACTCAACAAATGACAATTCAGATTAAGGCAAAACAGTGAGTGGATGTAAGTTCCAGAAAGGTCTAATAGACAATAGATTGTAATTAAATTAGAAAAGTGGTAAGGAGATTGGTGAACGAATTAAGCGACTGACCAGAAAAATAGGTACAGAAAAACCCAGTGTGAGTTCAGATTGGCCTTGATTGAAACAAAAGGATATGAGTCGAAAACAATTCAGTTGTGAATGAAAATAGCTGTCTAGACAGCTTAATTTGAAAACAAATTAATTTTTGAACACAGAATTCAAGGGTTGATGGAGTTGAATTAAAGAAAGCATGAAAAGGGAATTTATGTCTGGAAAAAATGACGTGTTGGGTGCAAAAGTAGAGTTTACTAGTTATGTTTTTGGTGAGCTAAATTCAGTCTAAGAACATTGTCATCTGGACAACATGAACATGAACCAGAATGCAGTTGCTTGGATAATAGTCAGACAGTACAGGAGGACTTCGACTGATTAATGTTAGGAGTGCAAGATTTTTCACAATTTGTTCAAGGCAGGATTGTGCCAATGTACTATTAAGGATGGTTACCATAGCTAAGGATGGAATGCAGTGTCACTATCATCTTGAGTCAGTCAAGGAAAAAACTTATAGGCATCAACATGTAAATCCCATTTCATGTGGAATAATATACCCGTTAGTGTAAAAATATTCTCAAAAAGTGTTGAGTTATCCAATTAGAATTCGGAGGACGTGGCAACCTTGCCATACTGAATTGATATTTAGTATTCTAACTCTTATTGTTACTACGAGGATTCTATGTAGACAAGTTATTTCTGTTGTAACACATTTTTTGACTTTTGTTGTTAGTGTCGACATTTGACATAGAAAACAATGAAACACTAAATTTATTTTCTTTGTAAAGCATTGATATAACCAAATTGAACTAATGTACATGGTTGAAAGGAGCGTATCTCTGCATAAGAGGGTACATTTACCCTAACCAACACACAATTTTATCTAAGCCATAATCTATTAGGTCATTTATTTGTGTACCTGGTAATTAGTATATGAAAGTAGATTTAAAAATTACAGCAGAAATATACGTAAATACATATTTCTGATAGGAAAGGGGGGGGGGGGAAGCTACCTACCCACTAAAAAAAATGTCACTCTGTATCCTCACTCTAAGCATTGATGCTGTGCCACTGCCTATCACCTCTTTCTGCTTCTGAGAAGTTGTGTATGTGTACTGGTCTCATGTGGCATCTTCTCTATCCATCACAAATAAATCTTCTGCTTCATTAACATTTTCGCCCGCGTGTTGCCGAGGCCCGAAAGGGGAGCAAAGAATAGCAACACTGTTTACCTTCCATGCATGTCGTGAAAGGCGAATAAGGAGGTTATGAGATGGAGTTGACTGTCCCATCCCATATAGGGTCAGTGACCCAAAGCCATGCTGAAGTCGGATGTGTCAGGCCGAAAGGCGTAGATATCGCAGCAATGCTGTAAGCCATGACACAACGCATTCCGTTCTCCGGACTACATCCTGCTAATCTGCAGGAGTTTGAGAATGAACGCAGAAGAAGAAGAAGAAGCTGTTAAATGAACTAAGGATCAATGACCAAACACAACTAATCTGTAGTACTATCATTGAAAATGGAAAGTATCCTAGTTTCATATTAAGTTATCTTTCCTGAAACATCATTTTGATATTGTAGAATCTAAAATAAAAACTCATTCATGCAAAGTATAATTCAAATTAAAGTAGAAAGCCAAAAGTTCTATATTGTGAATAAAAAACAATTAAAAAAAACAATATAATAATAACATTGCATTATCCAGTTATTATAACAAATAACAGAATAAACGAGGGCACTATAAGCATATTTAAAGCCCTGTGTGACAACACATTCATTAGCAAAAACAAAATATTAAACCATAACAAAATGGTCACAACATAGCATACTAATTTACAAATACAGACTAAAAATCTGTTTAAAGTGCATCTGTGACTTGTAGTACAAAATCTATTAAATAAACAGGTATAAGTTCTCTTCCTTTCATCAGCATAGCACAAAATGAAACTAACCCCTTTTCATATTTTGAACAGGTTTTTGAAAGGTTAGAGTTAAATTACAGCACACTAGACTAACCATTTGAAAAATCACTATTTAGGACACTAAAGGAGGTAACTAATTCTGTGTTTTGCTGGTGAATTGAGCAGAAGTATAAATAAACAAAATACCCAGTAGACAAAAAGTTTATAGAGACGTTGAATGTATTTAAAAAAATATACACAATGAGTGTTGTACTAAAAAAATATTTTGCTCAGTTAAGAACAGTAACAAAAATTGTACACAAAAAAATAAATAAATATTATTTTCTGCAATTTTTGTAGATGCATAAGAAAAGACTACCGGTATATATATGTTTTATGTAAAATAATGCAAGATAAATCAATATTTCTTTCTATGTACACGCTCAGAAGATTGAATATGCTGAAAGAAAGCACAATCAATACAAGGTAACTGCGTGAAACGTAACAACAATTGCACTTACGTAAAACACAGGTTTATATAATCGCTTCACTTAGACATGACGGACTATAACTAAAACTAGTGGGTAATGATGTGCACACAAGAAAATATACAAATTACAACTCATATTCAACGTTTCAACCAAAAGGTCTTTATCAAGATACACACAAAACATCAAAAGATGACGAATGGAAAAATTATCGCAACAAACGAACGTATCCAACGGAAATATGGAAATGAGATGCTGGAAGGTCAGGAAATACATAAAAAATGTAAATAAATGTATTTCCTGACCTTCCGGCATCTCATTTCCATCGTTTATTGTGATAATTTTTGCATTCGTTGTCTTTTGATGTTTTGTGTGTATCTTGATAAAGACCTTTTGGTTGAAGCATTGGATATGATTTGTGTATTGTAATTTGTATGTTTTCTTGTGTGCACATCATTACCCACTAGTTTTAGTTATAGTCTGTCATTTCTGAGTGAAGTGATTATATAAACCTGTGTTTTACGTAAGTACAATTGAAAGAAAGCAGTGGTCAGATGTTACATTTTCAGAGATCATCTTATATATGTTGAAACAAAGCAGATGACCAGATAATGGTTCCATTTCCAAAGAGTCTATATTGGTCAAATGTTTACATATTGCATTCCATTGTCTTCACTACAGCCTGATAATGTGAAGTAATTTGTAAATGAATGGAAGAATAAGGTTAAAGGTTCTGGTGCTGTTATCCCCACTGGCCATAATATATTCATATTAAGGTTACCATATCTTGTACAGTTCTCTAAAGCAGTGATTCACACAAAAGCCAAATGTCCCACTGTTTTTTACTAGGGAACAATGCAGAAAAACTAGACTACTGAGGGACAAAAGTCACTGTCTATTTAAAAAAAATATATACTGTAATACAAATTGACCATGCGTCGATGTAGCCCAAAAGGAAAGCAGAGAATAGCAACACTGTTTACATTCAATGCATGTTATAAGAGGTGGCTAAGGAGGTTATAGAGTGGCGTTAGCTGTCACATCCCATATATTGTCAAAGTGACCTAGAAGCCATGCTGAAGTCGGATGTATATGGCCAAAAAGCACAGATATCGCAACAAATCTGAGAACTAAGGCACAATGTATTTCATTTTACGAAATGCATCTTGCTAATCTACAGGAATTTAAGAACAAATGCAGAAGATGCAGATATTTTGTATAGAACACAGCTTTTCAACCATTGTTGAATTTTGTTAAGCACCACTTTTAAAGTTTAACTAACCTTACTGAACTAAATGAAATGGCTCGATCCACACTAGACTTTGAAAAGCTGCACATTTTACACCAATTGGGACTAATTGATTGCCTTACTAGCTCCTTCTTCACACAGACCCACATTGCACCCTATAGCCATATTGAATGATGAAACGGTCATTTTGGACATGAAGATGTTGGCAGAAACTTAGTTTCATCATCTTCTTTTACTTTATACATTTTGAAAAAACAAAGTGACAGTTTCTGTCAACAACTTCATTCCACCAACAACAGATCATCTACTCCTGTCACTATGTATTTGAATGGCGTTGATCATCATGGTGCCCATGACATTCAAGTCACTGTAATAAAATCTTGCATCACAGATGATAGAGTTAAGTACACCCTTGAAAATCCCTATATTATTAGATTCTATCTACCTTTCCTTCCTCTTTTACCCTTTACAGGTGTTGAGGGAGATAAATGTTCTTGTTCTCGCTTTTCTGGCAGCTTCAGATAATGTCTCTTTGATGTTGTCGATCTAGCGTAGTTTAGGTCTACCCCTGGCTCTTCTTATTGCTTCTTCTCTCTTCATATATGATTTATAAACTAATGAAACACACAACATTCTTTCCAGATGACCAAACCATTGCATTTGTTGATTATTAGATTGGCACCTTTAATCCATTTAGTCAGATAATTGATTTATTTATATTTGAGTGATTTGGGCATTTGTTTGTTGTTGTTAGCATTGTTTTCAGTCATAGTTATTTTATTTCGTTCTCATTCCCCATATTTGTTAAATTCGTGTCTATATGACACTACTTGTATTATGTACATAATTGTTACTTTGGATGTCTATGCTGTTAAATGTCTATAGTCTAATGCTTTTGTGACAGCGCCTCTATTTTTACTGTTTATAATGTTTGTCTTGTATTTTCCTGAAAAAGACCTTACGGTTGAAACGGTCTTGTAAACTGTTATCTGTATTTTTTCACACCTGTACCAAATAGTCTGATAGTTTGTGCGTTCATTGTAAATCTAATCAACCCTGCATTTAATTTTACTACCAGTAATTTTGAGTGATTGATTTTCTGAGAGTGGCCCACTTACTTCTGTATTACCAAAGCCGGTGGATCTTTCATTAGTTTTCTAGATTAAGCTATCTGTGCACCAGTTCTCCAATTAGCATATTCTTGCAGCCATTTTTTACACGATACTTTACCTATCTACGTATATACTGCCTTCTAGATGGCACATTTCTATTGTGCAAATATATTTTTCTCTATCTACATCATTAAATGATATTTACTCAAGACCGCATTTCATGATCAAATTTTCCATTTTTTAAAGCTATTTTAAAATTTTACTAGGCATATGTTTCTGAAAGTATTTTTAGTACCAGTAAATGTGAAAACATATTTTTTTGTTTAAATTGATGACAATATGAAAAATATTGTCATACCAGCAAGTAAGGTTGCTGCTGGTCGAATTATTTTTTTGACAACTGCAGTCAAAAACAACTAAGAAACAGAATGCAATTTAATCTCATAGATGCAGTAATTAGACCTAAATCTTTTCTTCTTGTTTTCATTAATTTGTTTACTAAAGTTATGAATTAGTCCACTTTTAGGTATATTTTAACTGAAATTGGGTTATAAACTGTTTCAACCATCTAGCAACACTGCCTTTGCTGGATAAAGACTTTTTGACGGAAATGTTGATTCAGTCTATTATTACACTTTTTAAAATTAAATTACTTTGTGTTTCATTTTCTCACCTTATTAAGATGCAATTTTTACTTCCAAAAGCATTTTTTCAATGATATATATATACACAGGTGACATATTCTTTCCAGAACATAGTCTTCATACACATACAGATGACATATTCTTTCCAGAACATAGTATTCACACACATACAGGTGACATATTCTTTCCAGAACATAGTCTTTATTATGGATCTTCCGAACTCCTCATGATTCTGAGCGAGGTGACCTGTCTCTTATCCAATACTGTCTTGGGCGGCTCTTAGCCCTGCTTCCAGGAAACATTAACTTATCCATGCTGTTATGTCTCTTTATATGGCCAAAAATCTCAGCTTTCTTATTATAAATTAGTCTAAGAGGCAACCCTCTTCAAAATTTAATATTCTTATTGTTTGTTTGTTTTTCGTTTGCTCCATTGTAACCATCACAGATATCCGTGCGATTTCCGCTGGGAGCGTGAATACGTTGTGCCACCGTTATGCGCCTTGTAGGCCTAGCACATCCGATTTCGGCATGCCTTGACAATTTAATATTCTTATGACTTCTTGATTAGTCTTTTTCACTGTATATGGTATTCACAAAATTATTCTGTAGCACCTCATTTAAAAGACATTTATTCTTTTTGCCACTATTTTACTTAGTGTCCATGATTCACAACCATAAATTGCTGCTTGAAATATACTTGTTCTATTTAGATCGAGACGATCCAAATTATATTATGGTAAATTATATCATTTAAAACTAGGTTCCCAAAACCCTCATACATACTGATTACAATGCTGTATCAAGAACAAGAAGCAGTAGTAAAAGCGGATAGCGAAGCATCTGTGAAATTTGCCATAATAACGTATGGTTTCCAGTTCAAGATGGAAGTAGTTGTGTTTTCCATACTTGCTATGGCTAGTTGACCTGTTTCCTAATAAGCACAATTGTAAAACAACCACATTCATGAAACAGAGTTTTATTGATTCTTCTTTATGCAATGGAGGACCATTCTAATTTGTTGTACTCTAAAAAATAAGCTGCAAGTCAATACAAGAACTAAAATTGTAAGCAGCAGGCCGCAACACATGAAGAATCAAAACCTCTGTCCTATGTGCCATGAAAGGAACAAACTAAGATGTAATGTAACTTTACAGCCGGACTTTGCCAAAGATTTTTCATTTGTGCAAGTTTTGAAGTCGCTATTGCAATTCCTCTAGAGTTCTGCAGCACAATCCCCTAAGCTGTTTATATTCAAAATCCCCTGAGCTGTTTACATTTAAAATTAACGACTATAATTTTGTTATCAATTATCCCTTTTGGTTGGGTATTGACTTTTTCTGTTGTCATGACTTTGGTTTTCTTTGTGTTTAACAACAATTTCTGGACTTCACTGAGTTTTAAAAAATATAATTTGTTTTTTTTTCCAGACATTCTGTATTAGTTGTTAAAAGAACTGTCATCTGAATATCTAATTTCTGGGATATACTGTCCTTTAATTTTAAGAGGATGAAACTCTGCATCTGGTCATCGCTTACCTTTCTCATTATGTTTTATGTGTTAAACAAATATAGGGAGAAAGAGCATCCTTGTCTTACTCCTTTCTGCACATTGAACCAATCTACCACCAAGACGGATGTGTTGGGCCATTGCCGCAAATAAATTGGCGACACAACGCATTTCCATTTTTTGGACTACATCCTGCTGGAAATCTAGTGGGACCATTGTCCTGCTACAAGAGATCCAGTGGGAGTTTGAGAATGAATGCTGAAGAAGAAGCAATCCAATGTTTTGCCATCAGCTTTTACTGGTTTCTTGTTTCTGATACAGAATTGTAATCAGTTGTATGAGTGTTTTTGGAATCCCATTTTTAACCTGTAGCAACCCAAAGTCTACAAATGTTGATAAATGTAATCTAGCAATAGAAATCCAATGTCGACAAACCTCTACATTGTGGTAGCCATTTGTAGTAATGGACAACAATTGACCATGATTATTTCGCATCATTCTCTTATAGTAAGTATGTGCTAGAGTGATTGTCCCTGAATTTTCAGAAGCGATATAAATACGAAATCATAATTTATTCAACCTTTTCACATTTGCAAACTGAATTTTGTAGACCAAACTTCAGTATTATAAGCACATTGAATATTCCAGAGTGGTGGTTACTAAACACAATAACAAAAAGAAAACTACGCCTGTTTGGTCATATAAAGAGACATAACTGTTTAGAAAGACAAATAATGGAGGGAAGAGTACCTGGGAGAGGAGAAAGGGCAGACCAAGAAGACGATGGACTGACGACATTAAAGATAACATGAATACATCGCTAGAAAATGCAAGCCACATCGCCCAAGACAGAGAGAGGTTCAGAGAGTTTATTGGGAAGACAACGTTCTGGAAGGAATATGTCACATGACACACAACTTCATTACCGCCATTTTTCTTCATTTTTTCACAGATGATGATTCAGATGAATACGATTTTTAAAGTTTTAGTTTACAGGTACTGTTGATCAAAGTATGAGTGTTGTGGGAAATGTTAATAATATTTAATAATAATGTAAATGCTGACATTTATGATGAATTTGAGAAGCAAAGTGTTTTCTACAGCTAGGCAAATGAATGACCTTAACAGGAAGTTCTTTGTGTGCGTTGTCCACATTGTTAATGTTGGTTGTCCACAACATAACACTGACATATAAGCAGACAGCATCTCCAAACCATATCCAGCATCCACTTATCTCTATTGTCTCCGAATTTGAAATAAATAACAATAAATAAAAAAGTTATGCCAAAAAAAGAAAACAAATGCAGAAAAACCAGAAATAAAAAAATAGTTGGGTGCCAGAGGAAGTATGCATTATTTTTCTCTGGGTTGCTACAGGTTAAATGATATAATTTGCAAATATAACAGAAAAAAAGATATAACTTTTTATTTCAGCTTGTACTTTTCTCTTTGTGCAAACTACTTAACAACATTTTACACTACAAAAAAACACACAAATTACTATACACTGCACCATTTTGAAAACACTTGATTATTATATTATTATGTATCTCTGCACAAGAAATGAACAACCATTGATATCAGTGTAAATACACAATTTGTTCATATAATATATACTGTACATAGATGAACAGTTTATCAGACTTGGACAGCAAAGCACTTAGTCAACATTCAACAAATATTATCTAGCTACTCTGCATTTGTGAATATATTACTATGGTAATGTAAATCATTACTGTGGTAATGTAATAAGTACATAGACAATCAAAGAACAAGAATGCACAGTAAAAAAAGAGATAAAATTAGAATATAGCGCTATGCTTCACAATGCAAATAGCGGATTTTCATCTTTGTCTGTTTTCTGAAGTGTTCTAGTGGTCCTTGCAGGCTGTTGCCCAGTCTGTGCTGAAATGGTAGGCACATTGTCAGAAGCTGTAGCTCTCTCAGAAAGGAATCTGTCAAACTCTGAAAATATACCAAACGCAAGTGCAGGAAACAATTATTACTTGATATGTGTGCCATTTTATGTAAGTACCACTTATTTGATATGAGCCATATGATGTAAATACCACTTATTTGATATGTGCCACTTGATGTAAGTACCATTAATTTAATATATGCTATTTGATGTAAGCACCCTGAATTTGATATGTGCTATTTTATGTAAGTACCACTAATTTGATATGTGTTATTTGATGCAAGTAATATCTGATGTAATTTCCATTTGATATGTGCTATTTGATGTACTGTATATGTCAGAATATAAACAAAGAATGTTTGTATTGTTTTCTGCTATTGATGTAGGGGTTTCGGCCTATATATGCGTACAATAAAATTGTTATATAATTAGCAGTAGGAACAAAAAAACTTATAACAAGAATAATGTCAAATATCGGTAACAGGAAAAATCCTACTGGTATACATTAGTATCTGGTTTGCAGTCCGCAGTGGTTTTGGGTTTCTGTGTTTATTTTTTCCCGATAGGTTATTTACTAGCTTTCAGGCCCTCCTGCCATCAGTGCGAAGGTTGGGATTTGTTGTTTTGCATCTTCTGTTTCTAGTCGGAAGTTTATTATATTTTATTCTGTTGGCATGTGTAGGGAGCTTCTCTGCCCTCTTTCTTGCTTCTCTTTTTGACAAGTTCTTCAAGTTTCTTTATCCAGAATGGGCTATATATATATATATATTACATCATTTGCAGATCTTGTCACCGGAATTCAAAGTGGCTAATAGTTTCTATGAGTGAAGATTAAAGCTTGCAACAATTTAAATAAAAGTGTTTTAAATTCACATTTGGTTGACAGAACTCAAGACAAAAGGAACAATTGCTGGAGCGACGGAGTATGTGCTCTGTGGTCGATATCTGTTCCGTCAGCGATAGGCTCAGATTTTCATTGAACAATATTGACTGAGATATTGAGTTTATAAACATTTGGTCGTCTGACAGAATGGCAAGCAGAGCATATATGGGAATGTCCCTAGGAAAGGGGAACTACAAGCTCCGTCAGCTCGAGGCGAGCTTCTAGATACCTGTACTCCTTACAGACAGAGAACCAGACCCAATCATTGGTGTTCGGAAAAGCAAGAAGATCTAACCCAACTCTAATGTCGAGCCTTCCTATACTGGAAATACACTTGCAGAGAGAAAGGGTTCCGTACCCGATGGGCTCAGGCACAAAAGTGACGATTTTAGCCCTGGTCCAACTCTACTGCCAGGTTTTCCTATACCGGAAATACACTTGCAGAGAGAAAGGGTTCAGTACCTGATGGGCTCAGGCGCTATTGGGACAAGGTCGCTCAGCTCGAGAACGCCTTGCTCTCAAACGCGTGGTGTGAGATTCGAACTTGGACAAGGGGTACACGATGTCGGTGAATAACATCTCGGCTAAGAGGGCGAAAGAGCCAGGGTCCAACACTTCTGTTGAGTTCTTCCCCTTAAGGAACCAGGCTCACGGATGAGAAACGGTTCAGTACCTGATGGGCACAGGCACAATACGTCCAATTACACGAGGCAAATTCATAGACAGTGGAACACCTCGTGCGAGACAGACGAGAGCAAAAATCGTTTGGGCGAAGAGTCACCACATATACTCGTGCCTGGAGACAGATATGGAGGCTGTCACAGGCTAGGGTAGCCCACCCGAATTGTCAAGGCATGCCGAAATCGGATGTGCTAGGCCTACAAGGCGCATAATGGTGGCACAACGTAATCACGCTCCCGGCGGAATGGATATCCGTGCTGGTTACAATGGAGCGAACGCAAAACAAACAAACAAACACATCAAAGTTCCAGTTATCTTTTTTTTTTTAGACATTACTCAGTTTAAAAAAACAATTTTAGTTAAAGAGTAGTCCTATTTTTGTGGATCATTTTAGGCAACACCATATGCAACTGCTATGAAAAATGGCAATGGGCATGGGGTTTTGTGTCATATTTTTATTGGAATGATATGATGTTTTTTTTATATTGTCCAAAGAATAAAATATATTTTTAAAATTTCTCTAACTAGGGTAGTAATTGAACTCTCAAACACACCACCCCCCCCCCCCACAAACAGATGGCATTGAACAACTAAACCATCCACCATATCTACAGCATCAATTATGTATATTCTATAAAAAAAACTCAAATAAATAAAAGAAGGGCTCTATAGTTCTCTATAGGTGTAGAGGATTGAAGTCATTGTACTCTGATTTTCCCATATGTTTTACTGCATTCTTCTCAACAAAGCAGCTCTCATTTGCTGAAAATTCTACTCACAGAACAAAACTCTATATCTTTAAGTGATAATCCCTAGGGATCTTTCAAAAATTTACCGGTAAGTAAGATTTCACAAACCAGAATCGAACCCAGAAATTCTTAAAGACAAGGAAAATGGCTTAACCACTAGGACATGGTGATCCACTAAAAGTAGGGAGTGAAAGAATAGATAAGAGAATGGACTCACCTGATCTGGTAATTGCTTCCTGTGGTTTTCCACTGTTTACATCCTGCAAAAAAAAAAAAAGCATTAATAAACACATTGGCATAAACCCTTAGAACTTGGCATTCAAAAATTCAGGGATTTATGCAAAATATAGATTCCCAGAGATACCGATTTTTCAATATTTCACGTTCACAAAACAATATCCCTTAATAATTATTATTAATAAATCAATTTACACATTTTACCGAAGTTGTACGCATTACATTGTAGGATAGCTGCTTCACAAATGTCATATATAAGTTGATAATGTTGTCAGTAGTATTAGTATTTTAAAACAAAAATCACACATTGAAAATCAGGAATGCATGTGTGTACAACTGACGAAGTTGAGTTCATGGTTGATAATTCAGAGGACGTTATAAATTTATTTAAATGGTGACTATTCTGAAAATGTTATGGAAACAAGACTTGAGTGGATGACTTGAGCTTAAGCGAATAGTTTGTAGTAAGCCTATAAATTACAACAGTTGTAGTAATCGTTCATCAGCGGGTCAGGCTACAATCTGTGAAAGTGGAAAGGGGGCGTGGCACATTCGATATAGTTTATCAAGTAAATTTAATTGAGATTGGTCTCCCGTTAATATGTTTCCCCCCACGTGTACAGTAGAAACAGTGACACAGCTAGTACTATGTTGAAAATATAAATCTAAGTACATTCCAGAATCTATTTCTTCTGATATAGATTTTTTGGTTATTGATGTTTTAGAATTATGCCTGGACAACAGTTTCTGACAAAATTGTATTGATGCACCACAGAGGCTGAAAAATGTTGGCTGGCCACATCCACACGTTTCTTCACACCCTACAGCCAATAACATTTGTTCTATGTGTGCTTTTAAATTTAATAAACATGCCACTGCCCTTCCAATCACTGCATACAAGGACCTACCTTTCAAAAAAGTAAAGAATAAAGTTTGGTGCTGTTAATGCACCACTATCTATTCCTAAAGGAAAAGTCTACATGCTCTTGTAGGACTGACACATAAAGCAAGAACACTGGGCAGCATAAGATCAGTCAATACTATATAAAAGAACATAATTCTATGTCTTTTATTTTACTTTCTTTAAAAAAAACTAAGATCTGTTAGAGTGTCTTTTTGTGTGTCTTTGTTCAGGAGCCCAGAGAAAAGGGTTTTGGAAGAACCAGTTGGTCATGGTTTAAAGGGTTGAGGTATAAAAGTAATGTTTTCACTTTTCATGCTATTGAGGTGTACTAGGAATCTCTTGTATTTATAAATCTAAAACAGCATTTATTATTGATATCTGCCGTTGCCAGGCCCCGAAAGGGGAGCAAAGAATAGCAACACTGTTTACCTTCCACGCATGTCGTAAAAGGCAACTAAGGAGGTTGTGGGATGGAGTTGGCTGTCCCATCCCATATAGGGTCAGAGAGCCAAAGCCATGCTGAAGTCAGATGTGTCAGGCCGAAAAGCGCAGATATCACAGCAATGCTGTAAACCATGACACAACGCATTCCGTTCTCCGGACTACATCCTGCTAATCTGCAGGAGTTTAAGAACGAACGCAGAAGAAGATATTTGCCTCTTATGATGATCAGTGTCAATAAAATTGATAACCTATTCTTGATCATAAAAAACCCTCAGGAGAAGCTTGGGTTAGTTTAGGAATATCAAAATTAAAAAATGGTCGTGGGTAAAATTCTCCATAAGAAGCACTAAAAATAAACCAGGTAAAATTATCATTGAGGAGCAGTAAGAATGAACCAAATGTACCATTCTTCAAGAGGAGCACTAAGTATGAATCATAGGCAAAAATTCTTCATAACGAGCACTAAAAATGAATTATAGTCACAATTTTCCACAAAGTGCACTAGGTATGAATCATAAACAAAATTCTCAATTAGGAGCCCTAAGTATTAATCAGGTAAAATCCCATATGTGGAGCACTAAGTATGAATCAGATAAAATCCCATATGTGGAGCACTAAGTATGAATCATAAGCAAAATTCCCCTATGCGGAGCACTAAAAACGAATCACATGCAAAATTCTCTATGATGAGCACTAACTTACTTTATTTTCATGTGTTGCAAGCCATTGTTCCATTTCATTATAATCTGTTTCCTTGTCTTGTAACTAAATATAAAACATGAGCATCATGAGTTTCAACATTGTTTACCAAATATCAGGGTTGCCACATTGTCCATTTTATAAAAAAGTGAATCAGCTAACTCAACCAGCATATAATCTTAATGGAACTAGACTTTTAGCCCCAAAATTCGATATCATTTAAAAGGCTATTGTCTCTTGCATGTCCTGTTAGAAAATATTTGAAACAGGATTGATTTCACCTGCAGAGTTTGTTCATGTTGTCATTGTCCTTTGGCTGTGTTATTTCGCTAAATACATTTTGACCAGTCAGCCCATTTGCCCATCTGTTCAGCCAGATTTCCTTGGTGTTGTTTCTCAGAATCTGTTTGACTGTTCCCATACTACAAGGTCTTTGCTTTTGTTGTTTCGAGGCAGTTCTTTTCGAAATTCAGTTGAAAGCTGGTATTTTTATCCTATTTTATCCATACGCACATAGACCTACATATAAGATCTTATTTATTTACTTCCAAAATTTGTACTAATTTTGAACATCTGCACTCGGACAGTCAAATCCTAGTACTTATGAGTTGTGCAGTCAAGCAACTTTGAGGTTATATCATTCATGGATAATATTGCATAGCATAATATTTCTTATTTACTGAACATATATTTGATATATTTGATAATGAGAAGAATAAATACACTACAAAAGATACAAAATAATAAGCATCTTACATGAGATGATTTGAGGTGTATGTAGGATTTCTATTGAAATGCTGAGTGAACCAGTGAAATATCTGCCTCATTAATTATTCATGAAAATACCTTTGTTAACTTTAGAGTACAATGAATTGATTAAACGCAAAACAGCATTTGAAACTACTAAACAAGGTTAAAAGTGTTTCAGCTGTACCGATCTTATTCTATCTTTTCAAATTATTCCGTTTCAAATATTGCTAAATTGAACATCAAATGGTATTGGGGCTGAAATGGGAGCACAGAATAGTGACACTTACCTGCAATGCACGTTTTAAGATGCGATTAACCCCTAGAACTCGGTATTCTGAAATTAAGGGACTTACACTCTAAATATTGCTACCCCGAGATACAGATTTCAAAGTATTTCAACTTAAAAAAACCAGTACCACATATTAATTATTTTTAATAAATCCAATTATGCATGTTATCAGCATCATGATGTGCGTATTGAATTGTGGGATTGCTGTTTCATAAAATGGTTTACACATGTTGATCAGTTGTTTAGTATCTTAAACCAAAACTCTGCCGAAGATGGATGTGTCGGGCCATTGGCTCAAATAAAACGGCAACACAACACATTTACATTCTCTGGACTATATCCTGCTGGAAATCTAGTAGGGCCATTGTCCTACTGCAAGAGAGATCCAGTAGGAGTTTGAGAATGAACACTGACGAAGAAACCAAAACGAATTATTTAAAATAATTCATTTTTTGTGTGTTCAAAAACAACTGAACAAGTTGTTGAGTTTGTGTTTGATGATTCAGAGGATGATTAATTAGATTTAGATGATTATTATTCTGAAAATGATATGGACTCAATTAAGCGCTTGAGCCTGAACGATCGGAATACTGTTATTATTACAAAAACCTATCAATTATGCCATGTTCATCAGTGGGTCAAAAAAGTCAAGACAAAAGTTTGGATCAGTTACTGGACCAATTATCTGTGTATAAATGAAGGATCTACAAGATTGGAAGACTCAAACATAAAGAAAAAACACCCGACTGCATAAAGTAAGTCAATATTATATAACAATCAATCAATCATGTGGCATGCCGATTGATGTAGGTAATCATGCTTCTCCACAACTCTCTGTCTCTTTAATTTTCATCATTCTTCTTAAAAACCACATCTCAGTAGCCTTCAACTTATCTTAGACACTTTTGTTTACTGTCCATGCTTTGCTTCCATAAAGAAGGATTGGCTCAATATAGCACACTAGCACTCAACTCGTGTATGCAGTGATATTAATTCATTGCATGGAATGTTTCTCACTTTTTAGAATGCTGATTTGGCCTGCGCTATCTTGTTCTTGATCTCATTGGGGCACTAGCCATCTGATGTTAAAATTGTGCCAAGATATTTGACTTTATCCGCTTGATTTAATTTTGCATCATTGATGGTAATACTGCATTTTGGTGGTGTGTATTTCTTTGAAACAACCATTACTTCTGTTTTCTTCTTGTTTAGACTGAGGCCTTTGTTTTCACTTTCTTGTACTACCATTTCTAACAGGTCTTAAAGTTCTTGTTCGCTTTTTGCAATCAAACTGTATCATCAGCATATTCTTAGATTATTTAGATTGTAACCTCCAACTTCTATTCCTGGCAAGCTTTCTATGTTTCGCATATATACGATATGCCATACATTAATTTTCTAAAATATACAATATAATTTACGCTTATTTATTAAATTGTTACTTTAATGGTAGCATATAGTCAGTCAGTCAGTTCCTCTTTTGCCAAGTTTAGCACATAGGGCGGAAGTCATAGCTATTCATGCCTGTCGGCCAGTTGCTAGTGATTGCAGGTCTTGTGCATTTATATATAGTTACTTGTTAATTTATTATATTAATATATAGTTACATTATATTTTCACGATGGGAGCAGCACTAGTGCAACCAAACGCATGTCTTTATTCTGCACATGTTCATATTGTGAACAAAATGATGAATAATTAGTAACCAGTCAATTGATCAAATAGGGAAACTATAATTTGTATAGTTGCTTGGGAGTAGGGGTGGCTGTTTCATCCCATAGATCAAATTGACCCATAAGTCATCCAGAAGTGAGATGTGTCAGGCTGAAACGACGTAGATATCACAGTCAAGCTGTAAACCATAACAATACATTCTGCTGTCCAGAGTACACCCTGCTACACCAGCAGGAGTTTGAGAATGAAAGCAGGAGCAATTCCTGATCAAGGTATGCAGGTACCAAACCACCACAGTATTTAAGTGACGAAAGTCATCAATTGCACAACAGTTTGGTGTTTGTACGACTGACTGTTATCAATATCATCTTACCTAAGCAAGACATTAAGGATTATTGCTACAGACAAATCTTCTCTGTCCTTCTCTGACCATTGCAGGTTGACTGTGATCAACGTTACTCCCAGATACTGCAGCTATTTACAAAGGTTAATATGACAAAGGTAACTCTATGAACATCAGTCTTCACTATACTTCTACATTTTCATTCTCAAACCTGCAGATCAGCAGGATGTAGTCTGGGGAACGGTGTGTGTGTTGTGACATGGTTTACAGCTACGCTGCAATATCTGTACCTCTCAGTTTAATACTTCTAAATTCAGCATGACTTCTTAGCCACTCTGACCCTATATGAGACAACCAACTTCACTCCAAAACTTCCTTAGTCAGCTCATTTCCATGCATGAAAGCAACATGAACAATGTCACTATTCTTTGCTCCTCTTTTGGGATCTGGTAACACAAGAGGTTTTCATCAGAAAGTAGCACGCTCCCAACATGCATGTTTCATCAGGATTATTAGTACACAGATCTAGAAAACAAATATAGTAGTAATGTACACAGAATGATGTGAATAAATATATACCTTAAGCGTTTCATCATCTGTAATCTGTTAATAAAAACATATATAATTTAATGTAATAAATGTATTAAAATGAATAGTTTAGTCATGCATTCTGCAATATAAACATCAAGGTATGTTACGGGATAATGTGTCCACACTTAGAATGAAACAAACCATACATTATTTAATGGAACAAACTTTCCCTAAAGGTGCATACAATGCAGCATCCATTGAACTAAATGACTGAGATCCCCCTCCACATCCACTGGAAGACCCTTGGGGGAGGGGGACAGATCATTGCATGCAGATCAAATGATCAGTAACAGACCCTGGATGTTTTTTTTTATCTCCATGTCACAGAAGCTGTTTGAAATCAAACCTATTATTAAAAAGCTGGAATATGTGTGGACACATTATCCCGTAATGAAACAACATTAATTAGCTGTTTATTATTCATGAATTATGTACCCAGGTTAAACTATTACAACTCATTTTCCTTAGGCCAAGTCAAACTTGATTTTACACATTTTACCAGGATGAGTTTCTGGGACAAAAACCTTGGTGGGAATTTAGAATATGTAATTACAGTAATATCCGCTTGGTGGTAAAGTAGATAGTGTGCATGCCACACAAAAACAACTCTGTGGCATTTGTTTGTGGCTTGAAAGTGTATTGTTCACAATGTACTGAAAATATGATTACGAACATTAGTTAGTTATTCCTCTAGGGCCAAAGACGGTACATAGGGCAATGTCATAGATTTCCATGCCACTCATTTCATTGCAACTTGCTTTTGATCTTCATTATTCACTAATTCAATGTATTAGTGGTGCCTAAAAATTCATAAACAATTGAATAGCAATATCATGGACATGATGTGCTTCAATTGTTATTTGTATTAATTACAGTAGCGGGCCAAATATTTTCATTACAGAGGCCATGTTTCTCTGATTCTTCTACTTTCTTTCATCGGTTGTAATATATAAGACTACATTTAATCATTTCTTGTACTACTACTTTATGTACTACTACTACTATGTAAAACTAGTTTAGTCTGTTGTAACATATAAATAGATTAAATCTGTGTACTTTGTAAACAACATTTAGTCTATTGTACCATGTATGATTATATTGTACTTTATATTAAAAACAGATTTAATCAGCTATTTTGTATAATAGCCGGACATCATTTGATTATCTCTTCTGGTATATACTGTTTAAAATCTATTCAATGCTCAGTCCCACCTTTATTCAACATTCTAGTCTCTCTGTTAAAATTCACACTTTCATATTTTCGCTGCTACATTTTTGAAGCACCAAGTTCCATGCACTGCCATAGATGACTTTTAATGCCAGATGACTTTTTACATGGTGAATTTTTTAGACCCAACTATGGTGTTATTCAGTGTGAAGTACTTTCTGTCTATTATAAATGTCATTTCAATATGGTGAAGACAGCAATTTAGCACAATAGTCATAGATTTAATTATTTTATTCAATTAATTTTTTTGTAAAATGGGCAATGAAGCTGATACCCAGGGTAAAAACAACTCTGATTCTGACTGTTTAGTGAGCAATAGCACATAAAACTGACTCAGAATCAGATACAGAATATATTTTATTATGGATTTTATCATAGATATATGGTTATTACAAGATAATTCTGCGACACCCACCTTGAAATAGAGAGTGGCCCTGCCATTGCTTGGCAAATCAATCATTTAGTAAATGGAAATTAAATGTATTTGATAAAAGCTCAAGATAAACGTTTTTGGAAAGATTTGATGTCTGGGTGTATTCTTAAAGGTTCAAAGTCTTCACTTTATTGGTTGATTTTTAATTATTTCTTACAAACTATTATCTGCAAAACTCATCATACTCAAAAAAATTACAGTGGGAAAGACTGCTGAAAAAGTTGTGGCATTAAAAATGTTTACTGAATATCAATTGTTTGCAGTTTAATTATATTAACATTCTAAGTTCTAAATTCAATTTTCAGGCAACCCTTTTCTTTGGTCAGGGTGCCAGTGCAAATAGTATTTTTTAGATCATCCTGGCGGAAGTATCTTATCCACAGACCGTATTTAGCCCACCACTAGCATACATTAAGTGCAAAGAATCTATCAAAAATACAAATTACAATGTGGTGTAATGCAAGCACATTAAATACAATCAATAAATAGCCAGGTATTAAATGAATTGATAATTTTTTATTAATTTGTCAATTAATTTTTCTTATTTTACTGTGTATTACATTTTCACACTTTCAACAACTCTAAAATTAAATATCAAACCAAGTTTCATAAAAAATTCATAAATTTAGTTATGTCATGTGACATATTCTCTCCAGAGCGTTGTCTTCCCAATGAACTCCCTGAACCCCTCTACGTCTGGGGCCATGCAGATAGCATTTTTCAACGACATATTCATGTTATCTTTAATGTTGTCAGTCCATCGTCTTCTTGATCTGCCATTTCTCCTCTTCCCAGGTGCTCTGCCCTACATTATTTGTCTTTCTAAACAGTTGTGTCTCTTTATATCACCAAGCAGGTGTAGTTTTCTTTTTGCTATTGTGTTTAGTAACCAACACTCTGGCATCTTCAATGTGTTTATAATATCTGAGCTTCTCTTTTTTTTCCTTCCATGATATTCTAATTATCTTTCAGTAGCATTTCATCTTCAAAGTGTTGATCTTCTTTGCTGCTGTTTAATTAGTGTCCATGTTTTACAGTCATATGTTGCAACTGGAAAAATAAAAGTCCGTAGCATTAGCAGTTTACTGTCTATTTTGCTGTTTTTCCATATGCATTTCAACCATGTTATTTTACAATATGTCATTGCCAATCTCTTCCTTATCTCTGCCATGCAGTCTCCTGCACCAATGATGTTTGCTCCTAATTATTCGAATTTATCCACACATTCTATCTCGGTATTGTCTATTCTGATTTTTGGTTGTTGTGTTGTTATATCTGTTTAAATTATTATATTTTTTTTGGAGCATTTAAATATGTTTTGTGATGCACTGTATTTATTTGTGTTCTTAATTAGTTGTTCCAACCCCTTTAAATCATTTGAAAGAAGCACAAGTGTCGTCTGCGTAGCATAGTTCAGGGATTTCAAAACCACCGATGTTTAAAGAGTGGTAGTCAGCATTATGTATGTCTTCTTTCACATTCTTCATTTTATTTTCTGCATAGATGTTAACAGGTATAGAGAGAGTGTGTCTTACTCCACTCTGTATCTCAAACCAATAGATGAATCAGATGTCTTGGCGCCTGTGTGTTACTGGGGCCCGAAAGGGAAGCAAAGAATAGCAACACTGTTTACCTTCATGCATGTCGTAAGAGGCGACTAAGGAGGTTATGGGATGGAGTTGGCTGTCCCATCCCATATAGGGTCAGTTACCCACAGCCATGCTGAAATCAGACGTGTCAAGCCAAAAAGCGCAGATAGCGCAGCAATGCTGTAAACCATGACACAACGCATTCCGTTCTCCGGACTACATCCTGCTGATCTGCAGGAGTTTGAGAATGAATGCAGAAGAAGATGTCTTGGGAAACAACATGGAAACTATTATCTCCCATAGTTGCTGGTGTTGGCTGCAGACAAACGCTTTTGAGTAATCTATGAAGCACATGTGCAAGTCAGTTGAGAATTCCCTACACTTTTCTATAATAAGCCTCATATTAAACATTTGATCCCTTATTCCTCTGCCCGATCTGAAACTGACATGTGTTTTGTTTATCTCCATCTCTAATTTTAGTTTGATTCTTTGCATTATGATGTTTAACCTTCACCGCGCTTTGGTTAAGTGTGATTGAAAAAAAAAAGATGACGGCTGTTTACTGTTGTCATGTGCACTCGCTCAATGAGACATCGTGCGGAAATAGGCCTACCACAGCCTGTATATAGTTCTGGTCATGCGCAATCGAGGCTGGGACATTCCCACTTCCTAAATGATTGTTGTAAAGATGTCGAGGTGGAAGATACACATGTTATAGCAATTAATCTGACCACATCTGCACACCGGTACGATGCCATGATGGTGTATCGGTTTTATAGACCTTTCTTTCATCGTATTTAGAATAAAATAACATTGAATCGTGACTTGAATCATGAATTATTTAGTTGCACAGCGGTGAATATACAGAATGCCGCGTGGTTTGAGGACTTGTACATGTTTGATATTGAATATGTTGAAGTGGCACCAAAAATGACTCTAGGCCTAAGATCAAAGAACGATTTTACTGCAAATCTACATGTTTTATACAGTTCCCCCTGGCAATATTTTGATAATTTTGCAATGAAAGAACATAAATACAACAGATTTGCGTGCGATTTAGTGTACAGTGTTGCCAAGGAATTCGATAAGTAAGGTAAGTAATTTTTTTACTAATTTTTTTCTTCTTTATTTGTTATTTTTTGTGAAAAACGTCTTTACCACTTTTTCATGTCTGGTATCACACACACACGTACATAAATTACACCAATAAATGCATATTCAATTCTTTAATTATATGTGCAAATATTATTTAAATATCTTTAACAACCAAAAAATTATCACATTTTCAAAACAGTCACCATCAATAACGAAAATTTTCAAAAAAGAATCCGGTGGAAGGGAGACGTTTCGTATTTTTTAATATGGCTTGCTAAAGGTTAACAATATTTTACTTGCATGACTTATATGGGCTATAGTTCAGTAATTTGAGCAAAAGTTATAAAATACTGTAAATATAATATTGAGGACATTTATTATGTGACTATATCCAACTCCCTATTAGATGCTCTATCTTTACATTCCCAAAGGATGATGTGCACAAAATTTGACAGTTTGCAGCATATAGATATACAGACATACAAGTAAACTAAAAAGTCCTTCAGTGTGGATTCATAAGGGATTTCTGCCGAAGATAGATGTGTCGGGCCATTGGCGCAAATAAAACGGTGACACAACGAATTTCCATTCTTTGAACTACATCCTGCTGGAAATCTAGTAGGACCATGGTTCTGCTATAAGAGAATTCAGCAGGAGTTTGAGAATGAACACTGAAGAACAATAAGGGATTTACACACAGCTTTGTTGTTGTCCAAGCTGTAGTCTGATCCAAACATGCAACAAATATTTAATAGGGAAGGTAAGTCACATCCCTTAAGATGGATCATGCAAGCAGACAAAAAAGGGAATGTGTTATGATGTTTTTTTTTTACAATTACTTTTTAGGTCTTTTAGGTGACATGGTCAGTGATTTTCCCGAACTATTCCCTTCTGTAACTCAACAAGCTAGATACTCCTTAAGTGATGCTAAATTTACTATACAAGAGTGAATAATAAGTTTATGAGGTAAGTATAGTCTAAAAACATGGAAACACTAAATAAGCAGGAAATTCTTACTTTCTTCAGGTCATGCTAAGTAGAATGGAAATGTATTTTTTAAATTGAACATGTCAAATCAAACAGCTTTACAAATAAAATACATAAGAATTAGTTAAACTAAGTTTATTTTGTGCAAATATCTTCTAGGTTAAGATTAAAGAATCTAAGAATCTAACTTCACTGCTTCCTGGACAAATATGTTGAGTTTCATTCAGCATATAACAAAATGCACATATGAGTACAGTACATTTATTTTGCTGGACATATATTTCACATTTACAAGTCTCGGTAAACTGACATCAGAGTTAAGCTTCCTCACACTTGTACAAACAGTTGAGATCAGAGTTAAGCTTCCTCACACTTGTACAAACAGTTGAGATCGGAGTTAAGCTTCCTCACACTTGTCCAAACAGTTGAGATCAGAGTTAAGCTTCCTCACACTTGTACAAACAGTTGAGATCGGAGTTAAGCTTCCTCACAATCGTACAAACAGTTGAGATCGGAGTTAAGCTTCCTCACACTTGTACAAACAGTTGAGATCAGAGAACATTGCATGATTTTTTTTGTTGATGTCTCAAAAATGGCAGTCCTTCAACCCTACTGGGATTACAGGTATGAATTTTGATGATGTAAACATAACACAACATAAAATGATACATTTGCACTGCAACTGAAAAATTAAATCTTGCACGAGTAGGATTAATCATCTGCAGATAAGAATAACAAGTATCTTTAACAAATGAGTCACTGGAAAAATCAGCATCCATACCCTTCAACATATTCTGGGGAAGATACCTATGGGTATGCTTACTCTTCAGTCCATTCTCCAGGATGAAGCTCTTAATATTCTCCTGGTTCAAGCTGCTGCACAAAAGCTCAATTACTGTGGGCCCTATGTGTCTGATCAGATCAATAACTGTGGGCCCTATGCATCAGATCAGTTCAATCACTGTGGACCCTATGTATCAGATCTGCTCAATCACTGTGGGCTGTATGTATCAGATCTGCTCAATCAATGTGAGCCCTATGTATTAGATCAGCTCAATCAATGTGAGCCCTATATATCAGATCAGAGTGTTGTGATGATAACTAAAAAGTTATAATCAAAATTGAACTTACTGCTGTCTTCTGATTTCCAGTTTGGCCCAGACGCCCACCAGTTGCATTACCTTCATGTGGTGCCAAGTCTACATCACTACATGAAGAAAGAAAGAAGCTGTTATTAGACCACTTAACAATCACAAACACTTTACAGCACTACAGCAGCTCCAAAACTCACGAAGATTCCTTAGCTTATCACTGGCTGTTAAGAGTATTCAGTTAATCAGCTATAAATAATAAATAACAAAACTTTACATGACAGAATAGTGTAAGGAAGAAATACAGTTCTTTGTCTTCTGTTTTCATTCTCAAACTTCTGTTGGTTAGCAGGATGTAGTCCAGAGAGAGAAGGAAATGCATTGTGTTGTGGTTTATAACTTTGCTGAAATATCTGCATCTTTTGAAAAGATGCATCATACTTCAACATGGTTTTTGGGTCACTTTGACCAATGGGATGAGCAGCCAACTACACCATCAAACCTACTTAGCAGCCTCTTATGACTAAATAGTAGTTGCCAAAAGGCAAGTAGCAGTGTTGAAATTCTTTGTTCTCCCTTCAAACCACAGAAACAAATGGATAAAGCACAATTCAAATTGCTAAAATAAACCATTATAATTTAAAATAATTATTACGGCTGACCGGAATTGAGCCAGGTCTGTTCTAGCGGCACCTAGTTTATCTTGCAACTCAAGAAAACAGGTTTCTGTAATTTATGAACCATATCCCCCCCCCCCCTAAAAGATGTGGTCTCGTTAAGACATTCAACCTGTGTACTCAATTCACCGAGAACGGACCAATCAGGACAAAGACTATTACAACAACAAACATCATGTACAAGTATTGAAGTATTTTCAGGAACACAAACATATAACATCCTATTTGTTCTATGAGGACCTATAGGCCTGCCTATAAAAATAAATAACATAAGAAACATTACAATTTTGCTTCAAAGCTTATAGTGATTCCCGTCAGACTTAAGAATTATTTTCATTTACCCTCATGCTTGCTATAATAATTGAACACCAGTTTTAAAAATCAGACCACCAGAGATATTATATTACCAGCTCAACAGAGAGGAAAGTTTGTCTCGCCTCGATACCTTGACTAACTCTCAGGGTTCTTCCTCCTCCTCTGATAGGGTTAAACTTGTTCTTACCTTTCATCCCCATAACTTTTCTATTCGACGCATCATGTTAAAACATTATTCTCTTCTCCAGTCTGATCCTGACACTTGTGACGCTTTCCATGACTTACCTCTGGTGGCTTATAGGCGTGATAGAAATCCGAAGGGTATCTTGGTTCATAGCCACCTTAAGTCTTCTGTTCCTGACCATTTTGACACGGTTTGTTGCTCACGTGTCCATTTCTATACATGTCCTTACGTAGTTCAGATGCGCTCAATTTCATTTCCCAAGGCCACTTTCTCCATCGATGAGGCCTTTACATGTGAATCCCGTAATATCATTTACGTGATCATATGTAAACACTGTGGCAAACAGTATATCGGGGAAACCGGCCTACGATTGAGCGATTGCTTTTGTAACCATCTTCATGCCATAAAGCACAGAACACCCACTCCTGTGGACACAAACTTCAACGTCAATGGTCATCATGGTGCTTTTGATATTCAGGTCACCGCCATCAGATCTTGCACCACCGATGATAGATCTAGGTATGCTCTAGAAAATCATCTCATTTTTGAATTGGGTACATTCAAGCCTTTTGGACACAATTCCGACCCCCCTTATGTCTAGTACTGGGTTGGTGTGGTCTTTGTCTTTATCCTTTTTGTTGTCATTTACTCATCTTTTTGTTAGTTTCGTTTCAACATATATTTACATTTTTTATGTACTTTATGACCTTCTGGCATCTCATTTCTATATTTCCATTGGATGTTGTGATAATTTTTCCAATCGTCGTCATTTGATGTTTTGTTTGTGTCCTGATAAAGACCTTTTGGTTGAAACGTTGAATGTGATTTGTGTATTGTAATTTTTATGGTTTCTTGTGTGCTCATCATTGCCTACTAGTTTTAGCTATAGTCTGTCATGTCTCATTGAAGCGATATATAAACCTGTGTTTTACGTAAGTCTAATTGTTGTTACGTTTCACGCAGTTATCTTGTATTGATTCTCAGATGATAGTGGGTTTTTTATCTGTGGACAATGGATTATTACACGAGACTAATTTGCTGACAGCAGAACATCTTGTATAAAATAGTGTATGTGTAGTTAACCCAATTTCAATTCCCTGTCTACCACTTTCATCACAGAAACTGTTGCCATGGACTTATTGGCAGGCAAAGTCAAAGAACACAGTGGGGGATAAATCAACATGGTTAAGAATTGATATACACTTGATCCATTGGATGGTTGCTTGCTGATCCAGTGGTCTATGGGCTCATGCCCTTTAGTCCCACCCCGGGACAGAGCCAGAGAATAACTATCACACCTCCAGGAAGGTAGGTTTCAACCTATGCATTGCTCTGAGCCACTGTAGCCAAGATAGGGTTCACTGTGCTCATTCCCCGCCACCAAATGACTACTGGTTATGCCAAACTTCTCTATTGCTCTAGGCATGCAACCAAATGTTCAAGTCAAAAGGATTGTCACGTCCTGAGTAACTGTGCCTCTATGATGGGTCTCAGCCATAGGAAAAAAACAGTGCTGTCAGTTTCCTCCTCCCCAGTGCTGCACAGTACATTTCTGGCTCCCTCCCAACCACAGAGGGTGCATACATATATTCAAGTAAATATGAAACACAATTCAACAACGAAATAACAGCACAAGGAGCATAATTGTATAGATGACGTGCCATGAAGCTTCTATAAGAAGATAACCTCAATATAACGGCATGTCATCTACTAAGGTTTTCTGTTGCATGGGTGGTTTGTCTAGTGGGCCATTGTGAGACCCACAGACGCAACCACATGCGTAATCCATTGGATGGAAGGCAGAGTACATGGGAAGAGGAGAAAGGGCAGACCAAGAAGACAATGGATTGATGACATTAAAGAAAACATGAATACATCGTTGGAAAATGCAAGCCGCATTGCCCAAGACAGAGAGGAGTTAAGAGAGTTCATTGGGAAGTTCTGGAAAGAATACGTCACATGACACACATACACTTGATACTCAAAGACAGCTTGAAAGAATGACTATGGCTAAGGAAGCCCAACCAAATCTAAGGCATCCCAAAATTGTTTGTGCAGGGTTGGAAGGCACAAATGTTGTAGTATTGCTGTAAACTAACAGCACAATGTATTTATCCCCACTAGCACAAATCACTCCAATGATGCTAACTATACAGGCAGACATATGCGAATATACATATGGAAACTGCATGTGTACAAGAACACAAAGGCATTTATAGATATACAGTTCTGCATAAATTACATCATCAAATTATCTGAAGAAGGGGGTCTGAAAAGGCTTTCTAGTTCATGACAAGGGGGAGGGTGATGGACAAAAGTAAATGTCAACAACACTGTTATATACCAAATAAATTATTTGAATTAAAAACCCTTATTTTTTAGGGGTGGTTAAATTATCCTGCCATAAATAAGCCAGAGAATAATGAATTCTTAACAGTTGTTGACAAGGAGATGGAGAGGGTAAAAAATTTGCAAACAATAGTTGACCTAATCTATTGACAGACAAACACTATGTAAATGAAAAAGCTCTCATATATAAATATACATAAAATATTAGCAAATACTTTCATTCACACACACACACATATAGTGTACATACACAAATATATCCTTAGTATAGGTATATTATATTATTATGTCTCATCCAATAGGGGGTCAGTGACCTACAAGCTATGCTGAAATCATATCTGTCAGACCAAAAGACGCAGATATTGCAGCCAAGCTGTGTTAATCTACAGGAGTTTGAGAATGATTGAAAAAAATACAAAACAAACAAATCTAAACTGTATATATATATATATATATAAACTTACATCAATGATTGTTTGTTCTCAACTGGCTGTCGAGATTGAGCAAACATATCAAAGTCATCTGAATGTTGAGGCCGTTGTTGTGGTGCTGCTGATACTGTGTTTGCTGATGCTATACTATTTCCCAAATCTAAAATCAGAAAAAGGAAATCACGATTGAAATTGGATAAACTGTGGCATATGACAGCATTTAGTTTTGATAAATAAAAGCCAGTGTATGTAGAGGTTGAATTCTTAGTTTGGTCAATTACCTGGTACATCTGAAAATAGATATCCTACTTTTAAAATTCAGTAGAAATTCCAAATAGTTGTGTATTGTGCATGTGACAATAGTAGTTTGAAGTAGATATGTAGAGAAACAAGCACTGCAGAGTAACACAGAGTAGCATAAGTGCAGAAATGTCAATTTTAACCAATTGTACATATATTTGTAAGTAACTAAAAACTTCTTTTGATACCGACTGTTTCCCAGTTAACTCTTCCGCCCGTTAAAAATGATATATCGTTGCAGATAGACATCCATTTCAGAAATATCCACAATTATTAGTTCTTGCAGATATGCCATCTAAATTTGCTTCGTTTGGATTATAAATGAATTCGTACTAACTTATTTAGCTGTTTAAACTTTAGAAATCTGACTAACGAAATGAAACCCTCATGGTACTGTGTGATTAGATGCATGTGACTTTTATTTTAAATTAGAATTTGAACAAGGTATAGCTTCAGCTTTTCTAAAATTAGCAAAATTTGCTTCATCTTCCACTAGTAAGAGAGCTCAAAGATTTAGTAAACATTAGGCTTTATTATTCTTTGAGTTTTATTATTGAAGATATTATTTCAAGAGATGTGTCGGAAAACAACTGTATTTTAGATTTTTACAGTGGAGATTACCGACGTGTTGAAAATCGGAAAAGAAATAGGCCTATTTCTAATCTGGTAAGGGAAAAATAATTTAAAAAATAATTGTACAGATGAAGTTCTACGCGGGACTTACACAAGTGGAAAGTCTCATTATATAAGCATATACTAGAGTATTGCTGTTGCATTGTGGTTGGTCTGGTGGGCTGCTGGTGAGGCTTTCAGACTTCTCGCATGTAGATATCATGCTGTCAATGTTATGTTGGATGGCATGACGTCCAGTGCGCTTGTATCACAATCAGGTTCATGTGCGTTTAGACTGTGACTGTGATGTGATTAGTGATTTTCTGAACCAAATGTCACACATCCGAGTATCCCAATAAGAGCTCCATCTCTGTCAGCAGCTGGTAAAGGGCAGGTATGCTGATAGTTTTCATAGCGCGCTGAATGTCTTCTTCTGCATTTATTCTCAAACTCCTACAGATTAACAGTATGAATAACGGAATGCATTCTGTAATGATTTACAACTATGCTGGGATATTTGTGCATTTCAACATGATACATCTGACTTCAGCATGGCTTCTGGGTCAGTTTTGTCCTATATGGGATGGGACAGCCAAGTCTACCCCATAACCTCCTTATTTTCTTCTTAGGAAATGTATGGAAGATAAACAGTGTTGATATTCTTTACTTTCCTCGCATGGGTGCTTGCTAATTGTATATCTCCTTCATCCTATCCTTTAATCATCATCCTCTGCTATTTCTCAAGTAATTCAAACCTTCTTAAATCTATAAACAATATTCTTAGTCACCACTTTTTCCTTGTTTAAAAGACACATATGAACTCCCCCCTGTCATATATCCTCTCCCATGTTCTCTTGAACCCAGTCTGCCAGGTCTCATTACTCTGAACAAGAGCATAACAAAAGAAAAAATAACCCATTAAGTTCCTGCAAGTAAAACTTTATTACAATCACTCATATAGCAGCAATACATAATCATAAACATCTGGGTTGTGAGACTGTCCCACTAACCTCTCTGACATGGAAGTTAAATAAAATAATATAAGCTACTTACTTAATCCTGCCATTTGTGAAGTAACATTATGAGCACTAGGTGGTGGCACAGGGTCATCACTGAGGTCAATCAGATTGTCAACTGTAGGGTTTGCAGCTGTGGGAATCTGGCAACAAATTAAAATCATGGAAACGTACTCCAATAATCTGCTGATATTGTAAAATAAAAATCATGAAAATATACTTCAATAACCCACTGAGATGGTAAACAAAAGATATGCAACTGTACTCCAAAAAATCTGTTGAAATAGTGAACTGGTTGGTTGGTTGGTTGCTGATCCAGCGGTCCATGGGCTCATGCCAATAGTGAACTAAACATAATCAAAATGTACTCAAATAATCTACAGAGATGGTAAAATAAAAATAAATGCACTATTATAATCTGCATAAATGGTAAAATTAAAATAAATGCACTATTATAATCTGCATAAATGGTAAAATAATAGCAAGACAAGATGTGCTCTATGTGCATCAAATATATCTCTGTAGTTAATATGTTGTCACAGAATTTATGAATATTTTTTTGGTTTATTTGTTAGGGTCTGTTCTCAAAATCCTGCTGGATCTTTCTTATAGCAGAACAATAATCCTGCTGGATCTTTCTTATAGCAGAACAATAATCCTGCTGGATCTTTCTTATAGCAGAACAATAATCCTGCTGGATCTTTCTTATAGCAGAACAATAATCCTGCTGGATCTTTCTTATAGCAGAACAATAATCCTGCTGGATCTTTCTTATAGCAGAACAATAATCCTGCTGGATCTTTCTTATAGCAGAACAATAATCATGCTGGATCTTTCTTATAGCAGAACAATAATCCTGCTGGATCTTTCTTATAGCAGAACAATAATCCTGCTGGATCTTTCTTATAGCAGAACAATAATCCTGCTGGATCTTTCTTATAGCAGAACAATAATCATGCTGGATCTTTCTTATAGCAGAACAATAATCCTGCTGGATCTTTCTTATAGCAGAACAATAATCCTGCTGGATCTTTCTTATAGCAGAACAATAATCCTGCTGGATTTCCATCAGGATGTTTAGGGAATGGAGAATAATTGATTGAACGCACACTTTCATAATCTTCCAGACTATCTGGAAACAAATCCAATACAGCACAAAATTTAAGATTGATAGATTCCACAGGTGAGTTTCATAATACTGTATGGATCAGAATACTAGAGATTGACAGAAAAAGATATGTTTAAACTTCCATACAAATGTCTGTATAAAGCTCTAATCATATTGTGGCAAAAAAACGATATCTAATTTTATGCCATGTTAATAAAATAACATCACCAGAGAAAGATTTTGTCGTTGGTTCAGACATCCATTTTAAATATATGGAAACTGGTACTGTCATATAAAGTTTTCTAACATTGACACCTGATGGTAGGAGAAAATACAGAAGACTAAAACGACATTGAGAAGAGCAATGGAACAAGGGCTGAAGATGAAACAACAACTGGAGTACAATACAGAAAATAGCCAAAGTTGGAAAGAAATGATGTACTCTTGTTGATGTTCCAAGTACTAGGGGTGTAATATACAAATGATGATAGTGATGACATATACTAGAATTACAAGTTAATTTGTAACTTTTGTTTATCGTGTACCTTGTCATATGAAGGTGGATGTTGGTCCAGGGGTGTGTTAGCTTGACCGCTCTGGCCTGTACGATACCTCTCAAAACGTTCATACCGCAAGAATACATTGTTAAGGTCATCATTAACACGTAAAAGGTCATCTGAAATAAAGCAATACCAAAACATAGGGTTATAATATTTACTATACATTTTCCATATAAACTATTCATACTTTTACAAATTTTTCCAGTTCAATTGGGAACTCTGAACCTTGGATCACCCAAATAGGAAGTCAACCACAAACCACTGAGCTTCCACAGCTTCCAAAGAAAACAAATTGATAAAGAGATTATTACTGCAGGATCATAGACATGCTTCAGTTTTAGAAATTCATTTGCAGCTGGCCCCCAGCTTCATGACATAATGAAGGACACTTGCTAACTATGTCTCAGCTGGGAAACTACCTAGAAGTGGCTAGTTCTAGTTTCACTGAATCACTGCTGCATATCATTCTGATGACTAGTAAAAATTTCCCCCTAGCACATATCAAAGGGCATGTTTGTTGATGCATCACCTGGCAGGGCTAGTTGAAACCTTGTCAACTTTTCTCATAATGTCTTAATCATAGTGCTCACATCCACTTATGAAAACTTAAAAGTTTAATTTGTTGAAGATTATCTTCATTGCATTCTGGGCACATCAATAGGTTCTCATGTATCCACCAGAGTACAATGATTAATCATGTTACTACTGTGACGGTTGATGATTGGACTATTGTACTTGCTACACTGCATTTTTTTTCTGGCCACTCCAATCTTCAATCCAAATTCTTAAAATCAAGCTATAGATGTTGATTGGTTGGTCCAAAAGACCTTTCTGTAGCCAGACTCTCAAAGGACGTTAATTCTGTCTGCTCAATACATTGGCCGACTCTCTGATATGACAGCAGAGCCCATAATCTATCTGCTCTCATTGCCTCAAATAACTATTCCCTGAAACAAAAACAAACACGACAGAACATTGTTATCTTTGCAGTGCCTTAGACAACTGTCTATTTGCTGAGCATTCCTCTATATTGTGCATACATGTCAAATAATATTTTGTCTTTATATTCCTATTTTTCATATGGAATATGCACATATTTAATTGAATGAAGACACCCATACTGACCTTTAATATGAGATTTTAACACAGAATTCCATTTTACTATTGTCAGAGCCAGTTTTCTGATTGCATTTGGGGGGGGGGGAATTTATGACGATGCCATTTAACTTTTAAGGTCTCAACCAAAGTGTTTATTTTTCTGAAAGTACCACAATAAGTCACATGACTAGCTTTGGAATTTCTTTTTTTACATAATAGCAGGATGAAGCATACAAATATCTTCTTATGCTTTCAGCAGACCCTGGCTACACACAGGTGATACCACAACAAATCCAAGAAAGTTAAAACAGCAGGCACAATACTAACCATAAAATCACTCCTAGCATTGACTGTAAGTCGCAGAAAATGCAGGCCTAATACCACATTCCTCATACACTTCAATGATATGAAATTCAACTTTACTTATAAAATTTTTGACACTCAGCATGTCAGCTTGCTAATTACCACAAATCCCTGCATGCCCAGGACAAATCATCCACAGGAGACTGGTGGAAGTTTTACATTGCTCAATAAATTCAACGACTGTCAAATTTCTGGTATATAGTCATCTGGATCATTTTTTTTACAATCAAACAATCAATTTTTCGATATTATACTTCAGTGGTATGACAACCATAGTGCTATTATTACTAAACAATATCTCTTTCATTACATTACATCATCTAAATATGGCTGCAACCTGTGGAAATAGTGTTTTAAAGTGGTTTGAGACTCAATCCTTTAATAATTCAGAATTTTTGTGCTGGTGAGTTTGTGTGATATATTGAAAATAATGTATGACGATGATCAGCATTGTCAGAAAAATGACTCTGATACTATAAATAATTCTGGGATTTAAAAAAATGTATTCAGATAATACAAACATTCATTTATAATTTCAATGTGCAATACTGTGATTTAACGATATTTCTAGGATTCTGTGTAAGCATGTCATTTCAGCTGTCACAGGTTTACGTTTGTCTTGTGTTGTCGTTGCCCATGTTTGGCATTGGTTGCAGAGATGGCATAATAATAGTTTTGAATAGTGTTATTTTGGTGTAACCATTTAACCTTGCCTGTGTGTTGCCATGGCCTGAAATAGCAGCAAAGAATACCAACACTATTACTTGTCATAGAGACAACTAGGGAGGTGTGATAGTGTAGTTGGCTGTCCCAGTGTATAAACCAAAGTTACCCAAAAGACATGCTAAAGTCAGATATACCAGATCAAATGGTACTGATGTTGCAGTGATGCTGTAAATTACGACATAACACTTTCTATTCTCTGGACTATATTCTGCTAAAGAGCAGGACTTTGACAAAATACAAAAAAAGAAGAGATAACAATTAAGCATAAAATTATTAACCAACCAACCAGCCAACCATCCAACCAATGTGTTGTAGTCACTTACTTGTGATTTCCTCAGTTGCATTTCCGTTCAAAAGCTCCACAATGCGAGACTGCATTTGCCGGCAAGTTCTGTTGAGCTCCTGATTGTAATTAAAGTAGATGTTTCAAAAGAAATATTGACCTTCAACATAAACTATATTAGAAGAAAATTTTGTCAGAACAAGAACTACAAGAGTTAACAGCAAAGTTGGAAAAAGTTAACAGCAGGTACGGAGTGGAAATCAACACATAAAAGAGCAAGATCTTGGTTAACAGCAGAGACACAGAAGCACATACCGACATCATGATGAATGGACATAACTTGAGGAAGTGAATATTTTCAAACACCTCAGATCTAGCATATGCAACAATACAAAGCAGAATTAAAGATAAGACTGGAGATAGCTTTAGCTTCTATGTCAAGGCTAAAATTAATTTGGAAAAACAATATCAGTGTTAGAGTGAAAATCAAATGAAAAATGAATAACAAAGAATGTTACTATTTTGGTGTATCATTGGCATGGATGAACAAGTAAATTAAATATATTATTATATTTGATTGCACATTCTGTTCAAGACATTGCCATAACTCAGCAAGATTTGGCTGTAATTATATTCTGGGCAGTGCTGCACTTATGACTAGGATTTTTTTTAAAGGGGATTGGGGGGGATTTGGGGATTTTTTTTTGTTACATAAAAAAATATAATAGCCAATTATTTCAATTTTTGCTGAATTATTTACTTGAAAAATAACTGGTATGGGGGGGGGGGGGGTTACAGTATCTATTATACTGTATGTCATGTTCTATTCCCCCCCCCCCATTTACCTCTTCTGAGTAGAAAACATCTTCCCAAAAGCATTTAACCCTTCTGATAGTTACAGTCTTGTGGGTATAAAATAAAGCTCTGGAGTAAGTAGGAAATGAGCTTCATCTCTCTAAATTTCTGGGGATCAAAACAACAATCTCTCCTCCCATCCTATTTACAGGCTTGTTTCTGGGCCAATATATTTATGTTCAGTATGTTTTTACATTTATGTTCAGTATGTTTTTATATTTATGTTCCGTATGTTTTAATTTACGGAACATAAATATAAAAAAATATTTTAAAAATCACAAAATATTTTGTTCATATTTATGTTCCGTATGTTTTAATTAGAAATTACTGAGTTTCGAGACCACATGTCTTTGTAGGATAACTAACACCCATTGGAGTGAATTAAAATCGAATGATAAAATCTGAGAAAAGACATTAAAATTTCATCACAGATGTTATCAGAAAACGTTGTTGGTCCTACATCGGGCATGTCCTACACGCAGACACCAACAGAATACACCACCAATCTCTTGAATGGATACCTACAGGCAAAAGAGCATGGGGTAGACCAAAAGAAACACTCAGAAGAACAATACTTAGAGAAAGTAAAACAATCAATATTCATACTATTCAAGAACTGCACAGAATAGCTTTGAACAGACAGAATTGGAGAGATCTGACCTCTGCCATATGCGCTAACTTCAGCACAAAAGGAAAATTAATGAATGAATGAATGTTTTAATTACATAAAGAATCAATAAAATCTGTTTCAGGAATAATAGGTGTTTTACAATTGTGCTTATTAGGACATAGATCAACCAACCATAGCAAGTACAAAGAACACAACTACTTCCATCTTAAATTGGAACTGGAAATTTTAATTATCATTTCAACAAACAACATCTCAGTAAACAACTAAATACTGGAAAAAGTCTGCAATTTTAATTACATGGGCAGCCGAATGAGTGTTGATAGAGACTCAATGAAAGAATTAAATACACGCATAGCAGATGTGGCTAGCACATTTACTAAACTAACTAATATCTGGAAACCCAAAGATCTAGGAAGAAACACCAAGCTAAAGTTATTCAACTCCTGTATTGTCCCAGTATTAACATATGAAAGTGAAAGCTGTAAATCAACTCAAGGAACAGACCAAAAATTAAACAGCATCGAAAACAAATGTCTCCGGAAACTGATGAACATAAAATAGAGTGATTTCGTCACAAATAATTGATTTAAGAAACAAAATGCACCATAAATATGTGTCAAACATCATGAGAAAATGCAGATGGAAATACCTGGGCCACATTTTAAGATAGATAAAAACAGAATAAACCAACAAGCCCTTATGTGGACACTTGAGAGCAAAAGAAAATGAGGAAGGCCTAAAGCAACCCTAAAAAAACACCAAACTTAAATAAAGGGGAATAATAGGCTACAAGACCATACAAGAACTAAAACTGCAGGAAGCGGACAGCAACACATTAAGAACCAAAACCTTTCTCCTATGTGCCGCCTACAGCATGAAAGGAACAAACAAACTAACTATGTTTTAATAGGTGAGTTATCCCAACTACCTGCAGATGATTTCACTTGATGATGGAATTGTGAGATGTGCAAAATACCTCTCAGCTACAGCATCAAATACAAACACGCACCCATGCATGAGCGCATGCACACATACATAACCTCTGATGACACAAAGGCTGAGTCACCCAATGAAATGAACCAGCCCTATGCCATCGGCGCAAATAAACACACAATTCAAGGTGATTTCGCTCAACACTGTAGTCGCAGACTAAGCAATTTGGTAACTGCAACAAAAAGTTTATATTTGAGGTTTTTATTCCAGGAAAACAGTAGCAACTGCACTAGCAATGCAAATATAGCCTTGTTTCCCATCAATATCGGAAAAGACTGAAAAAATTAGCTTTTTTACAAAGTGTTCCTCATGTTGTTGGAACTATCAATAATCGTATTATAATAGATTCCATTTTTAGTGAACTTCTTAAGGATTGTGTTTTTAATAATGAGGAATTGGAAATTTCGTTTGTTTTCAAAGATATTATGAACATGTAATTTTCATTATGAAATGATATTGAAAGATTAGACTTAGATTGCATTAAACATTGTACATTGAAAACACATGTTGTCTGTGGATGAAACATTTTTTAATCGAGTCAAGATTGGATCTAGAAGATATCAGGTGTTTTATTTATTTTTTTAACACGATATTATGAGTACGTTTGATTATGAAAAACACTAAAAATTAAAAAACTAGGGAGATCAGAAATGAACAAATGGATCATTTATTTTATATCAAATTAAGCAACTGTCATAAAAGGATCCGGCATGGAGGGGGACAGTTATGTAATTTGTATTGGTGTGGGTGCAGGATAATCATCTTTTTTGCTAACTAGTGAAAAGTAAAATTGAAACCCAAGTGGTCTGTTCTGTGGGTGAATGATATAGCACTTACACTGCCTCTAGGGAGAAAGGAGAGTGAAAGGAAAGAGGTGAGAAAGAAAAGGAATGAGGAAAAAGGTATCATAAAATTCATTTACCTGAAGCAACTCCAGACCTGAGGGGTCCACAGCAGCAGGACTTAGCTCTGTAAGCATATCACTCATCACTTGAGTGTTGCCTTGTACTACATCCAACTCCCGTCTCAACTTTGTGGTTTGGTCTGGATTGACTGGACCGACAACAGGCCGAACAGTACTTGGAGGGCAAACTCCAGCTGGAGGGTAACCACCAGGAGGCACTGCAGACTAGAAGGTAAATACATTTCTGATAAGACATCAAGAGTAAAAAAATATTAAGTTCAGCCAAACTGTTAAGTCTTCTTCTCGTTCGCAGTTTAACATGTTTACACAGCAAGTAAACAAAACATATCAGATCCTGGGACAGATGACACATATTTTTAAGAACAAAAATGTAAACATAGATACTAAAGTTACTAAAAGTACAAGACTATTATTATCCCACCACTGTGCTACCAGTGCCAAACCTGGACAATGACAGTACAAGACAAACGAAAATAGTGACAGCAGAAATGACATGTCTACGAAGAACACTCAGTGTCATTAAGAGAAAGAATTAGAAACAATAACATCAGACCAAAATAATACCAGTATTGGAACACATCAAAAGACAACAGATCAAGTGGTTTTCATACACTTCCAGACTACCAACAGACAGTATGCCACAGATGACAATGACACATAGACATCACAGCTATAATGCCAGAAGCAGACCATGTAAATGATGGACCACAGAAATCAAAGAATCTACAGGAACAAGCTTACAAACAGCACACAAGAAGGTCATCTCCAGAGAACTTTTCTATCCCTGATGCCGCAAGGTAAACAAGGATCGCAGCATTTAGATAGATAGATAGATAGATAGATAGATAGACAGCAAGTCCAGTTTTCTTTATAGTGCTGTACAGTTCAGCACATTCGTTCTTCACTGCTTTGGTTGCTGATCTATCAGTATATACTTGTATATAGTTGTTGTTTATGACAATAATGTGTATATGATAACCTATTATAACTGCAGTCATAACTTGCAACTCATAAGACTAAAAAATAGACCACAATGGCGACAGACACTGTTGGAGATCCATTGTAAATTACTTGAATACGAAGATGGAATCTGATCTGATAATTTTGTTAATTCATTTTTTAAAAAATTAAAAAATAAATAATATGTATATTTATATGTATATATTGCATTTATTGGAACTAGCATCATATTGCGTGGGACATTCCTATATGTGTTTTATTCTCTATTTCATCGGCCATACAAGAGTTTCAACTCAAAATTCCAATAAAATATTGATTACTGATCTTGGGATCTTTCCAGAGAGAATACACTTATTTTCCTCACACCTAGACACTCCCATATCTATAATTCTCTGTATACATACATTATCACCCTCATTCTCTTCTTCTTGATTCTGTGCATGTTCATTACATATATACTCTTGACATTGCTTAGTTATCTTGTGACTGCCATGGAAACAATGAGCAGGACAAAATACTGAAAGCAAGCAATATATACCCCTGTGTGAGCTATTCATGCAACAGAATGTGTGTGCAACATATTCAGAAAAATTCAGGAAAAAACCAAGTCATTTAAAACATCCTAAAGATCAACAGTATCTTCATACGCCCTGTTGTTCTAGAGAGATATTTTCAGTGCATTTTTTTTCTCGGGATATACCAGAATTTGTGTGGTATACAAAGAAACTTTATGTCTCTAATTTTTTTTTAAAATGTGAATGTTTAAAAATAAATCTCATGATTTTGTTAAGAACCTTGCATGTAAAACTGAAGGCCATAGACAGAGTACAATGATGGAGATAGAGCGAATATCCGGTGTATGGTTTTGTAGCTGATTTTGAAGTCATGGCAACTCCATGAAGACATCTCAGTATGATATCCATATCCAGATCAAATGTGTCCATTAAAGACACTTTAGAAACAAACTTGTTAGTTCTTTCACTAGCATGAACTATTGCAAGTCTAAGACTTAAATAATTCTACATGAGACCATGAAGACTTGATGTATGTTGCCATCCTAACTAACAAGTTGGAACTTCCTAAAGCATGGATGAAGTATAACTGGGCTCCAGTAAAGACCTATGTATAGAAAGTTGATTATTTCCATACATTTTGTTGGTTGACCTTTGGTGATTTTTGGTATGCAACTCCAACCAATAGTGACCAATGAAAGTCACAACAATAATCAAAACCGTAACGAATGAAATCTTGTTTACTTTCTGTACAGAGGTCTTTACTGTTGACGGTTTCGGTTTGGCTTGTCCCAGAATGCCAGTATAAAACTGCTTAACTTACTTGAACTATATTGAAACTTAAGAGGCATAGAGGATTGATTTCATATTACTTTAGTTGCCCTATCAGTCAATCTCAATCTCAACAAAATGGCACACAACTTGCTTATAGTACCTTCACAGCACGTAACTCTGTAGCTTCAAGCAATAATCCCCAAGGAACTCTGGGATTTAAACATATGACCTCGTAAGTACAAAGCGAGTGGCTTAACCACTATGCCAGAGAGATGCCCAACCTCATACTCAAATCATCTGTATTAAAATCATATGCATTCCCATATTCTGTGCTTGTTCTGAACCCATCCCTTTTTTATGGATGCAGTCCAGATAATAAAATTCGTTGCATACAGCTTTACTGTTATAACTGTGACTTAGCACAACATATTTCAGCCTGTCAATGTACAATTATGACCTATGATGTGTGACAGTCAACGCAACAAACAACACTATATTATTGCCTCTTATGACATTCCTGGTGTATAACAGTGTTACTATTCCTTGTTCTTTTTTGGGTCCCTAAACAAAAATATATTCTTCATATTGAGGAATTATTGTAGCAATAAACTTGTCAACACAATTCATAAAATATAAAATTACAAGTTATTCATAGAGCATAGGGTGCAACATGTGAAAGACATAAAAAAAAATTAGCAGCATCAAGTTCATTCTTCAATATTGAAATATAATAGAAATCAATATTCGGAATTTGATCCTAAGATAACTTCGACTTGGAAAATGTGTGTACACTTGTTTCTGTAGTGCTAAGTGTTGTGTCATGTTTAGTTGAGTGGACCTCCCTTGTGTTGCTGGGGCCAAAAGGAGAGCAAAGAATAGCAACATTCTTTACCTTCCATGCATGTAGTAAGATGTGACTAATGAGGTGGAACTGGCTATTTCATCACATATATGGTCCAAGTGACCAAGAAGTCATGCTGAAGTCAGATGTGATAGTCCGAAAGATGCAAACATAGTAGCATAGCTGTAAATTATGACAAAACACATTCTATTCTCTGGACTAAATCTTGCTAATCTGCAGGATTTTGAGAATGAATGCAGAAGAAAAAGTGGTGTGAATAAGTATGAGTAGAAACAAATGTTAGCACGCTTAACATGTATACACTATTATTTTCTGTGCCAGTTCTGCTACAAATGGCAAACACATCTAATACTTCAATTCATATCCCATTTTCATGAATTATGATAAAAGTATTGCCAGTGTTACAATGATTGTGATTGTTTCTTTTTTTATTAAAAGATTTTATAGTGTTATGTTGATTGTTTTTATTTTTTTAATTAAATGTATTCCTTTATATTATACACAACATTTCTTGAATAATTTGAATAACCCTATAATCTGCACTCAACACAAAACAAAAACACTAAAAAATATTATGTCATCTGCATTTTACACACCGCAAATGCATCTTAAACCCATGTAGACATATTTTTAAAGTCCTGATATTTTAGGATCACACATCCAATGTGCCAAATATGAAAGTACAATATTAGGTGTTTTCAAAGGAATTCAATTTATTTAAAAAAAATTAAAGCATTTAACAAATTGAGTTAATTACTCAAATTTGACAGCAGACAGTTATATATATATATATATTCCTTGTATATATATATATATATATATACACATACTGTTTTAAGCATACGGAAGGCAATCTTACACAGATGTGATAATGTACATGATGATGATGGCTTTATTACTTCAGCAACTTCTTTGATTTTAGATGCAATGTTAATTACGCTGGGAAACAGTGGTGGCAGTCAGTTTTAGGTTAGTGAAATTGTCACAAATTATTTACCGAATGGGGACATGATATAGTCAATATTTATACACAAATATTTTATTTGTTTATAATACTATGTCTTTGACTTGCTATCACTTCTAACACATCCTAAACCATATTCCATAACTATCATGAGATGATTTTACCTCAACAACCTCTAGTTAGTCTAGAATATTCCCATCTAAAGATATTACTGTTACAGTGTTATAAGAATTGCATTACAAACTTGGTTGATGCAAACGATAAAAAGTATAATCTAATCTACCACTTTCAATAACATAATAAACTATTGCTACTGCAGCTCTCTCTTCCTTTTTCCACATCATCAAATTACATTGAACTAGTGAGAGACAAAATATTTCATTCTGTGTGCATGTGTCTTTATGTTTATAAATACAGTAAAAATTTATCCAAATCTCCCAATTATCCGAATCGAATTTGGGTGAAATAATTTTAGAGTGAGAGCTTTAGCTGACGTGGTATAAAAACGATCAAGGGTTTGAGATAATAACAGATGAGATCGCCAAGAGTGTCATGGACAAATAACAAGGTGATAATGAAGACAATGGTGACACCGGGGGAGTGACAGAAGATGAAAATATCCCTACACGCGGGGAAACTTTTATGTGCTTCGACAACACTTTAAAGTGGATGGACCGAAATGTGACACTTCTTTCCCTCAAGCTCCTGCAGCACCTTGCCGCTCAGAAACGTGCTACTACGTCAAGGCAACGCACTCTATTCGAGATGTTCAGGTGAGATACATAAATTTATTGAAAAGAACTCATTCAATTGTTTTATGTATGTACATACATATGTAAAATGTAATACTGTACACATATGGGCCTTTATGTAATTTTGCATATTTTTACAGTGATATAGTGTATGTAGTTTATTTGCAATACATAGTTGCTTACATATTACTGTAATTTAATCAATAAAATCCGTTCATTTCAATTCATGATTGTATGTATGTACAATGTTTTGCTTCATTCCTGAGCTATATCCAATTATACGCATTTTCAATTATCTGAATTGGCCCAATCCCCAATTAATTCAGATCATCGGATTTCTACTGTAATCATAAAGTTAACTACTATATGCTGGATATATAAACAACTAGTTACAGTGCTAGTACCACAGATAACAGATCCATTATAATCCCATAGCTATGGATCATATTTAGTGTCTCAGTATGTTGTGCCCTGTAAGTAGTATGACCTAGTCAAAAAGCATAGAGGATTGTATAAGAATGTCAAGAGTGTCCTGCATGTACCATCTTGGTAAAAACAAACAGTTTTATGGCATAATTAGTTTAAAGATGAATGCTTCACTATTGGCATGCAACTAAAGAGGAGCAGCCTTCTGTTGTTTTTTCATCAGTGAAGTGGTGAAACTTTTAGAAATTCATTTCCAAATGAAGGCTGAACATGGTGATGAACATGTCATTCCAGAAAATGTGTGAGTGAAGGAGGTAGTTTTAAAATGGTGTGATTCCTGTGACAAATGTCTCACAAATGGGTAAGTCATATGAGTAATGACCCCAGAGTCAATTGCAGTCATTGAGAACATCATACAGTAAATGCGCCAATTACTGTGGCATTGCCGCAGATAAGACATCAATCAAGCATATCACATCATCCTTGATATGTTATAGTACCATATAATGTCTGCAAGATGGATGCCACTGCAGCTGACTTTCCAGTCTGATGAAGAGGTAGAGCAGGTGGTGCATGAGACCAACATATTTTTCCGTACAGGAATTAGAGAAATTTATGGGGGCATTGGAAAACTCGTATTGACTGCAATGGTGGCTATGTTGAAAAGTGACATCTGTATTTTACTTTTTCAGAATATATTTACAAAAAGAGAATTTAAGGTTTTCATTTGCAGCACCCTCATAATTAGCAGAACAAAAGTAAGTTTCTGTGGTAGTTATATATAAAACAGAATAACAGGATCTGTTTTCAACTGTAGCTATAAAACAAAACTAAACCTACAAGACATGAATGAAAGTTATCTGTATGTATCGGTCCATAATAAAATTACAATATACAACAATTAAATACATGAAAACAAGTGTAGGTCCTCAGCTCTGCTTGAAGGCAGACATAAGCAACAACACCTAAAAGAAAAATAATATCATCCAAGAACAAACCTCTTCATCAGAATCATTCACCAGCTCTGCATATTTATTCTGAGTAATAAATATTGTCAACTTTCAGACAGCAGGACATAACATTTTCAACTTAATAATCACCAAGATCACTTCATTATTCTATGGGCAGTGAACATATTTCTCTTCTAAATGAACATTACATACTTTTCTTTCAACATATATTTTAGTTGAACGCTGTGAAAAGTCTAAGAAAGAAACTACAAAATAATTAAACATAATGAGCGGGTATCTATGGCTATGTCAATAGCGATGTAATACAGCATCAAAAGATCAAGAATCCATGAGTGTAGTTAGAGTTTGAGCTTGGTGACCAGCATGTAGGTACGAGAAACAGTTCTGTTGAATTACTTTTGGCTTACTATACTAATGATATGGCTACAGATGTCCAGCATTCTGTGGAAGTAGTAAAACACTGAACGTCCATATTAGTTACCAATGCAAAAGTCTGATGTGTCGGACCACTGACGCACATAAAACGGCGACACAATGCACTTCCATTCTCTGGACTACATCCTGCTGGAAATCTAGTAGGATCATTTTGCTGCTATAAGAGATATCTGGTAGGAGTATGAGAACAAAAGCGAAAGCACATAGTGACACCCATGAATCATCTAATTATTAGACCATGAGTTCCCAACTCATGGATGTGACCTCTAATGGAGTCGTGAAAGGGTTGATAGCTGAAACTATACTACAAACACATATAGCATTTCAATCAATTTTCAGTTTTATTCATTGTCTTAAAGCTTGAATATTACCAGTTTTTTTTAAATACTGAATATAACCCATACAAAATATAAGTATATATTATAATTATTAAAAGTCTTCTCTGTGAATATACTGCAAAAACCTATACTGATATAAATCAATTCATGAATTCTAGACTGCTCTTACATGTTTGGAAAATCTATGAAATCATAATTACTCAGCACACAATATATTCATGAAAAATTTTGGACTAATTTCTTGTGCGCTATCGGCCATTATTAAAATTTCATCATGCTTGCATTTTAAGCATTACTCCCCTTTGCTTCTACTTCTCTCAGTGAGAGTTCTTCTTCATTTTAAAACAAAAACAAGAAGCAGATAAAATGTTGAGAGAGACATGAGGTTGGTATAATGTAAACTAAACTGAATTCTATTTGAATCACCTGTATAAATATGTCATAAGTTAAAATTATATTGAATTATGTTATTTTGAAAAATGTATTTTCGATTCATTTTATTTACCCAGATAAAAAGCCTATGTAAAAATATCCAGGTTGCTGGTCACTTTGCTTCTATAGAATGAGGTCAATTTGGGACTGCAAGGTGGACTCACTGTGTGCAACTAGTGCAGCATCATCGGTGAAAACAAGTTCTCTGATAAGTATTTCTTATGTTTTCGTCTATGCTCTGAGACGAAATAGGTGAATAGGTGATCGATCGTAATGGGTGCGGATGAAAACGTCACCTGTTGCATCTGCAAGAGCGTGTTTCTGAAGTGCTGCAAAGAAGAATCCGAAGAGGGTGGGAGCTAGAAAGAACCCTGCTTTACTCCAGTGTTTATTGCAAAGCTATCAGATGTATTGCACTTGAACAATATGTTTGAAAGCACGTCTTCATGAAAGGAAGTAATCAAGTCTAATAGTTTTGGTGGACAACCAGTAAATTTTAGAATTTTATATAGGATTGGTCTGCTAACAGTGTCAAAAGATCCATAAAAACCACAAAGAATGGCTTCCTTTGTTCACAACATTTTTCCTGTAGTTGTCGAAGGGTAAAGATCATGTCTATAGTGAATTTTTTGGCTCTAAAATCACACTGACTAGCAGGATACTTTTGAAAAGCAGTTGAAGTCACTTTAGAAGGATATGTGCAAAAACCTTCCCGGTGATGCTAAGGGAGATGCCTCTGTAGTTGTTGCAGTTACCTTTGTCACTCTTGTTCTTGTGGAGAGTTACTATCTTTTGGTCCCTTATATCTTGGGGGATTTTGCATTCTCTCCAGCCCTTTATAAGGAGTTAGTACAAGTGGGGGACAAGGGTATTGATGAGTTGTTTGCCGATTGCCTGTTGCCGCTTGCTAGTTTATTTATCATCTCAAGAAGGTCATCTACTGTGGTCATCTAGCTCTGTCATTTCAGATTTTCTGGTATTTAATCTAGTTGTGGGTCTGCAAGTCTGTCTTCAGAATACAGAGTTGAGATGTGTTCGACCCATCTTTCAAGTTGTTTGTTTAGTCTATTTTAGGATCTCCTACTTTGGACTTTAGTGGGGCAATTTCTGAGATCTTTGGCTCTAGAACTACTTTGATGTTTTCATACATCATTTTGGAGTTTCCCATATCAGCAGCAGTTTGTAGTTTAGTGCATAAATCTAACCAATATTTGTTTGCACTATTTCTACATTCTTGCTGCAATAGTTGTTTTGTGTGTTTGAGGTCGTCGTGTGAGCTTTTTGAGGGGTCATTTGTTTAACTTTAAGAATGATTTCTTTTTCACTTCTATAAGGGCATGGAGTATTGCTTCATTTTCTTTCGATCCAATCTTTGTTAGAGAATTTATGTGCACCGTACGTCGATACGGCACTGACATATATGTGTGTTTTCAGGTTGTTCCAGATGTTATCTATGTTTACATAATTCTCTGTGTATTTTTATTTTTCTAGGTCCAACCGCACAGTGAATCCTTTACAAAAAAGTTCTTTCATTTCTGAGGTTTATACCATTTAGATGTTTATTTTGGCATATGCACTCCTTTTACTCTACAAATAGTCAGTGGCAGAAGAAGAAGAATAAGAAAGTTAAGGAACAGAACTTTGTGAATGGATTTGAACTCTGGTGTTTCAGACATGAAGTTCTGCCGAAGACGGATGTGTCGGGCCATTGGCGCAAATAAAACGGCGGCACAATGCATTTTCATTCTCTGGACTACATCCTGCTGGAAATCCAATAGATCCATGGTCCTGCTACAAGAGAGATCCAGTGGGAGTTTGAGAATGAGCAATGAAGAAGAAGACATGAAATAATATATAATCAACATATAAATTCATGCAAATTGCATCCTTTTGTTAGAAAACGTGCTTGCACTTTTCTCACCTAGTACTCTTGATCTGGGCACACAAAGGATATAATCTGTCACAAGAACAACTTTTAAGTAAAGTCTGCATTACGTCTCAATTACATAAGTAATCACTCAATACATACCCCTCTGATGCTTCCACCTCTATCATGTACAGGTACTGGCTCCTTTTCTGGAACACTCTGCAAAACAATGATTACACAAATATGTTTTCTTTCATCTCTCATGTGAGAAATGGTAGTAGACTGTACTATATACTTATTTATTGTACTATACAGTTTTTATTATTAAGTTACCTGAAGGAGAAAGCTGTCTCTCAGGTGAGAAATGGTAGTAGACTGTGCTATATACTTATTTATTGTGCTATACAGTTTTTACTATTAAGTTACCTGAAGGAGAAAGCTGTCTCTCAGGTGAGAAATGGTAGTAGACTGTACTATATACTTATTTTTGTGCTATACAGTTTTTACTATTAAGTTACCTGAAGGAGAAAGCTGTCTCTCAGGTGAGAAATGGTAGTAGACTGTACTATACAGTTTTTACTATTATGTTTCATGGAGGAGAAAGCTGTCTCTCAGGTGAGAAATGGTAGTAGACTGTACTATATACTTATTTATTGTACTATACAGTTTTTACTATTATGTTTCATGAAGGAGAAAGCTGTCTCTCAGGTGAGGAATGGTGTAGTAGACTGTAGCATACAGTTTTTAACTGTTGTTACATATAGGAGAAAGATAATAAATAAGAGAAAGTGATAGAAGATGTATCAAGGAATATGTATTTTAAAGAGATACACCCAGGACACAAGTGATCTTGAGTAGCTATATGCACTATGTGAAACTTTTCGCTGCACGGGTTCTGGTGTAAGAGTAAGGATGATTGCTAGTAATTGTATTTACCATAATGAAGTTACTTACGATTATCAGAAAATGCAACCTGCATCTCTTGGCCACATTATGAGCTACATTTCCTCAAAAATTTTCTGGCATGCGTATATCAAATTGTGGCTTAGGCATCCACATTAATTTTGCTAGCCACATCTGTCATTGCCATGGACTGCAATTTATTTCTTCTTTGTGACTTCATCAATGCAGAATGTTGTTCTGTCACTTTGTAAGCGTCTGACTTCTATGCAAGTTATTCTGCTTTCTCCAGTACTATGAGAATACATATCCTTTGCTATCTGCTGAAAGACACAGAACTTCTACGTGGATGCCCAGAGTACACCGCTGTTGGTTCAAATAATCACTAATCTCCAGTTCATAAGCAAAAAGTCTCCCATATCTTATTTTCATTGACAACTTGAGCAGCCTCTTTTTTTCTTTCCTAAAATCTATCCTAATGAAAACGCTGTTGGTCCTACATCGGAATGTCCTACTCGCAGACATCAACAGAATGCACCACCAAATCTCTTGAATGGATACCTACAGGCAAAAGACCTAAAGAAACACTCAGAAGAACAATACTTAGAAAAAGTAAAACAATCAATATTCATACTATTCAAGAACTGTACAGAATAGCTTTGAACAGAAAGAATTGGAGAGATCTGACCTCTGTCCTATGTGCGAACTTCAGCACAAAAGGAAAATGAATGAATGAAAATCTATTGAATAATGAATGAATGAAAAGTTTTCAGCAGCAATATTCCTCTGTTCAGATATTTGCAGATGACTGTGTTGGATCATCTCTTTATATTCTGCTATTCATAGGAATTTTCTACAGCACTAACAGTAAAATGCTGATATTTTCCTTACAATTGTAGATGTCATTGCTCACAAGTCACTCACTAGGAAAATATACTCTTTCTTAAAGCACAACAAAATACAATTGTCTAAAAAGTCAGAAAGGTGCTTCCTGTATACTTCTGCTACATAGAAGCAGTGACCATATAGTTTGTGATCTTGTTTTATTTGTTTTGATCCCCAAAATTATGAGCATTGGAGTTCTTGTATTTTTGTATGTATTAGGGTTTCTCTAGAGCTTTATTTCATACCAGAAGGCTTCAACTCTCAGCAGTGTGCAATACTTTGAGAAGAAGCCTCCTACCTAGAGGGAGTAAAACATAATTACTGTATAGATGAAGTGCTTTAGGGCTTTCATAAGAGGAAATACTGGCTCTGTAGAGAATCATCATGGGACATATTCTTTCCAGAACATGGTCATCCTTATGGACTCTCTGAACACTCCATATTCTGGGCAAGTTGACCTTCTGCAGCTAGAGACGTGTGTAAGTAATCTGATATATCACTGCACCATCGTCGTCTTGGGCGTCCTCATCCCGTTAACTATGTCTTCAATTATTAAGTTTTCCATGTTGTTATGTCTCTTTATATGACCAAAAAAAAATCTTTCTTGTTAGGATGTTGTTAAGGAGCCAACCCTCTTCGACATTTATTGATCTTAACACTTCTTGATTTGTCTTTTTAAATGTCCATGGCTTACGTCATTAGAGGTGAGAAAGAGAGTTCTGCAGTGCTATATAACCCCTATACTAACATATGAGTGCGAATCTTACAATAAACTAACTGGAAAGTGGGAGATTGGAGGCAACAGAGATGTGGTTCTACAGAAGAATGCTGAGAATACCATGCACTGCCAGAAAAACTAATGTAGAGGTGTTGAATGAGTTAAATGCGAAACAGACCTTAATCAACAATATAAGAAAAAGGCAATCTTCTTTTTTTGGCCAATTCATGAGACAGGCAGGTTTAGAGAACATAAATCACAACAGGAAAGATTGAAGGCACCAGAGACAGAGGGCGACAACGTGATAAAATATTAGACATTTTGACAACCTGGCATGGCAATGAAACAACATCTTTGATACATAACACTGTGGACAGAGAGCTGTGGAGAGCCATGACCGCCTACGCCACCCGGCATGGCACCTGATGATGATGATGGCTTACGTAAAATTCTTCTGTCACATCTCAATTCAAAAGCTGCGATTCCCTTTGCAGCAGAGAATATAGGAAGAAAACACCAAACCTAAATGATTTTTTTAATGTCATGCTCATCTTTTCTTGTGAATAAGGAATGTATATTAAAATTTAAACAGTAACTATGATATCTCACATTTTTATTTACATGCTGGTAGTATCATACAACTGACGAACAATACATTTTATATCTAAATAAAACTCACTCTGGCTGGAGTGTGAATGGGTGCCAAGTTGTCTAGATCAGCCACTGGGAACTCAATTCCTTTCTGCTTTAATTCTGAGTAACATTTTTCTACCTCCTTTAATTCAGGAATGTCTCGGAATGCATCAGCCCATGTCTATGAGACACAATTGTAAATATAAGTTTTACCCATATCAAATACAAGATAGAACAAATAAATGATATGAACAAAGATTTTTTTATCCACATAGAGACACACAATAGAACAATAATATAGATGGAAACTACATGATATTATGAAGTCTACTAGAAATTTGAGACAATTGTGATAAGTTGTTAGGTTATATGAAAACTAAAGTATTATATTTCTAAATGGTAAAGGTATGTCCCATGGCAGCAGCCTGCCGTCGGGGATGAAGAAAACTCTTCATATACTAAACCAAAGCAACTATTAGGTGGGGTGGCCAGTTCCCTTCCTTACTGTCTTTACCTCCCCTAACTCATGCGTCAGGTACTCATTTACAGCTGAGTTGACTGGAGGAGTGGTCGTGTCCAGTGAGAAATCACAACCCAGACTTTTTTTTTGTCCGGACGTGGTTTTGAACCTGGCACTCAGTGCGGTGATAGCAAGCAAGCTCACAATGAACTAGGGTACCATGACCTAATTTAGGTATAATATGCCAGTTTATACAATATTTCTACTGGTATGGAAAAGATTAACAGGGAATGTTTTAACTCATTTAACAATCATGAAATCAACAAGCTAAACGATAGGATAAGATACCGAGGGTTGGCTGTTTCTTGAAATATTTGATGCTTATATTTAAATAATAATGTAAGCAGTAATTATAATATCAATGGCAGAATTATATTTCCAACAATGAAAACCTAACCCTACCTGAATCATGCAAAGAATTTTCTCCTGAACAATTTGAGGTGGGTCATTCTTTGGACCAATTATCTTAACCAAGTCATGAAGGAAATCTTTTGTAGCAACCTGCACATGAAAACGACGGCCACAGTTTTTCACACATGACTCGATACACTGAAATTGATCAAATAGATTGTCCATCAAAACACCATCTAATCAATATGAAGGATTCACATCTCATACATCTCTTTGTTAATACAAACTATACAGTATAAACATTTTTATCAACTATTCATAACACATGTCATGCATGTGTTGCCAGATCCCAAGAGGGGAGAAAAGAGTTAACAACACTATGACCTGTAAGAAGCGACTCAGGAGGTTTTAGATGTGGAGGTTGGCTGTCCCATACACAGGTCAGAGAGACTACAAAGTCATGCTGAAGCCAGATGTGTCCTGCTGAAAAGAGCAGATATTGTAGCCAAGCTGTAAACCACAACACAATGCATTCCATTCTCCACACTAGATCCTGCTAACCAGCAGAAGATTGTGAATGAATGCAGAAGACCCTATATGTTTCCAGTTTCTAGTGTTAAAGCTGAGTGCCTTCTCTAAGATCATCTGCATTATGTGGTACCTTCTGTGTCATCATCACATGAAAGTTGCAGAGAAATATTATGCTGTGGATGTGGATTCAAAGTGCTAGTTGACAATAACACTAAAGAAAATTATGTAATAATCAACACTGATGGGCCAGTCTTTCATCATCAACGCTCTGCTTGGGCACAAGCAGTCAAAAGGTGGAGATAAATTTTGTGACAGAAGCACTGTCCTGGTTGATGTCAGAAGACTATTCTCATGCATCCATACTTTGTGACTCAATGAACACGCTCCACAAAATTGAAGCAGGAGCATCCGCTTGCATAGGTGGAGTTATTGACACACTCTATGGCCAGAAATATATACCTTTATATTCATGCGAGGACATGCAGATGTTGAGGGTAATGAGTGAGCCAATAAACTGGCGAGTCAGCCACAGTGTTAATAGATACATCAATGGATTTATCTGACATAGTTAATGCATTAAAGGACATCGTCAGCTCAGAAAATTTCCAAAAGTGTGAATCATGGTTGCTTATAAGACTGCATGAGATTGTAAAGATCGGAACAGCCAGTAAATAGAAACGTAACAGACATATCTTCTTCTGCGTTCATTCTCAAACTTCTGTAGATTAGCAGGATGTAGTCCGAGAACAGAATGCATTTGTCAAGGTTTACAGCATTGCTGCGATATCTGCGCCATTCAGCCTGACACATCTGACTTCAGCATGGCTTTGGGTCACTGACCATATATGGGATGGGATAGCCAGCTCCATCCCATAACCTCATTAGTCGCTTCTTATGACATGCATGGAAGGTAAACAGTGTTGCTATTCTTTGCTCCCCTTTCAGGCTTTGGCACGGCAACACATGGGCATAACAGATATATGAAGAGACATAAATCAGCATTGAACAATATCCTTCAATCTCTACACTGATGGATTTATAGAGTCAGGGATCAGAGCACCTATGGAAGTTGATGACAACATGCAGTCATAACTCACGAGTTCAGGCGTGTAAGACACCTGTTTCAATGGCTACTAGGTCTGATATAATCAAATATGATATTCGTTTAATGGAAGAGGTGTGTCAAGTCAATGGGAAAAGTGGCTATTGTCAACATCACTATGTTTAGGGGACCTACAACACAGTAGCTAAAAATGTCATTATATTGAAAAAGTCAAGTGTCAAAGCACTTACACAGTACATCTTGAAAAATGTCTTATTATTCCTCCCCCTCCATCCATCCATCTATCTATCTAGTTATCTATTTACCTATCTATCTATCTATCTAAACATGTAACCCATCAGGGTCGTAGGAGTACCACATTGGATGCATCAATACATAGTCATCCAGTGATTTCTATCTTCAACAATGCGGACAAGTGAGGAAAAATCTTGTCTTGTCCAGTCCTTGATGTTCTATGTACATGTTTTTATTTGTCCTCCCTGTTTCTTCCACCGTAAATGGTTCCCTGCAGTTTTGTTTTTGGAAAGGAATCATGCCAGCATACCATACCATGCAAGTTTTCGTTTTTTCACTATTGAAAGCAATAGTTCCTGTGGACCAGTATACATCGCTATTTTATTTCTTAACACCACATGAAACATCTTGTATAATTCGTCTGTAACATTTATTTTTGCGGGCCTGTAATAATCTTTCCACGTCTGGAGTGAGTGTCGAACTCTCACAACCATACAGCATAATAGAAAGCACTATTCATAGTGAGTTAAAAAATTTGATTTTCACTGTAACGCTAATGTCGCTTTTCTAAATTCAGTCTTGACATAGAAGCTAAAGCCATCTCCAGCCTTACCTTTAATTCATTGCATTTTCCATCGTTGCATATATTAGAGGTACTTCAAAGTATTAAATTCTTCACTTTTTACCCATTCATCATTATGTTGGTCCGTGCTTCAGTGTCTCTGTTGTAAACCAAGATCTTGTTCTTTTCTGTGTTGATTTCCATTCTGTGCTTGCTAGTAACTTTATCCAACTTTGCTGTTAACTCTTGTTCTGGCCCAGCTATAAAATCAATATAATAAGCGAAGTGCAAATTGCAAATAGGGTGACCTCCGATTAATCCTCCCTACCCTAACTCAGAAAGTCAGGGAAGCCATTTTCAGATAGGTAGACTAGGGAATCGATTAATCAGAAATTAAATCCCTATGTATTGGTGATTGAATCATGTGGTGTTACTAAACCAACTCTAGAGAAGTTTGGAAGACTGAGATAGGCTCATGGAAAGTCACATGAATGTTCACTTTAATAACAAATAGTTAGAGAATCTTCAGTCTTTATACAATGGGTTTTTTTTTTTGCTCATGGCCCACTTTTTGGGACAACTTTTCTCTAGTGATCTCCCTGCAGTCTTAAAAAGAAACACATTAACTTTTTTAAAAAACTTGTTACTTTATGAGCACCTACATGTCTGTCTAGAGTTTTGTGAGGTTCAGTCAATTAACTAATAACCCTTCATAATTATAATAAACTCACAGTCAGGCAGTATATGACGGATGTGTAGTTCTTGCCAACAATTTGAGACAACTTTTTGCGGAATGCTCGTATGGCATCTTTGGGCCTGAATAAATAATACAAAATTAGTAGGTATTTAATTCATTCATTAAGTTACACTGATACACAGAATAATCACTTTAAAGATTACATGGGGTGCAAAGGGAACGCATTGCTCTCGGCTGATCCAGGGTTAGCAGATAACCAAGATCCCAAATGTAACTCCTCGTGGTGAACCCTGGTAACAGAAAACAGCAGCTCGAGCTGATTCTGGCAAAATCATTTGGGGATCGTGTCCGAAAATGTGGAGGAAGCAGATGGACAGAGATTTGACTGCAAAAGAGACGGACAATATCTCAGACACCATTTGCATCACCACATACAGCAACACTGTCGACATACAGTGACGCCTGTTAATCCAGTCAGAACATTGGAGGGGCGGCCAATGTAAAAGGCACGTAAAGGCGGATGCATGGCGAGAAACAAATATATGTCATAATGAGTACAATGACACAATGAAAGGGCAGAACAGCGCCAGAGGGCAGCACGAACTGCAAATGGAAAGTTCCTAGGAAAGGTGAACTACAAGCTCTGTTAGCTCGAGACGAGCTTATAGTTACCTGTGATCCTTATAGGCAAAGACACAGACCCAATCGATGGCGTTCGGAAAAGCAAGAAGACCTAAACCAACTCTAATGTCGAGCCTTCCTAAACCAGAAATATGCTCGCGAAGAGAAAGGGTTCCGTACCCGATGGGCTTAGACAAAAAAGGGACAACGATTTTAGCCCTGGCCCAACTCTACTGTCAAGCTTTCCTATACCGGAAATACACTTGCATAGAGAAAGGGTTCAGTACCTGATGGGCTCAGGCGCTATTGGGACAAGGTCGCTCAGCTTGAGAACGCCTTGCTCTTAAACGCGTGGTGTGAGACTCGAACTTGTGCGAGGGGTTTACAATGTCTGTGAACGACGCCTCGGGTAGGAGGGCAAACGAGCCATGGTCCAACTCTTCTGGCGAGTTCTTCCTCATACGGAACCAGGCTCGCGGATGAGAAACGGTTCAGTACCCGATGGACACAGGCAGAGTACGTCCAATTGAACGAGATGGATTCATAGATGGTGGAGCACCTCGTGCCAGATAACGCGCTCGACAGGCGTCTTGGCGAAGAGGCACTACACACCAGCGTGCCTTGCAACAGATAGAGGCTGTCACGGACTAGGGACCACACCCGAAATAAAGGAATGACGAAAACATGTGCTGGACCTCGGACGTCCTGACCACAAGTGGCCAGCCGGGGTGCAAATAATCACAGTTCTACTGTGGAACTTGCAGCACAACATACTTCACGCTCCCCAGTGGAAATCACACAAAATGTTCGTTGTGGTTATATGAGAGCGAACGCAGAAGAAGAAGAAGAAGAAAGATTACATACATTAAATATATTGTGTTATACAATGCCAGCTTAACACTTAAAGGCTAAACAAATTCTCCCAATGTCGTTCAATGTCTTTGTAGATGCCAAATCAACACTGATAGTCTTCATATGATAGATAATGGAGCATTGAATAAAATTATATCACAGTTAATTAAGAGAAGCAGCTGCCATTTAATTTTAAATAAACTAAAATCTACACGTGATGCGGTTCAAATGTTTTGCAACAATAAAATGAATGACTTTGAAAAGTCAGTAAATAAAGTGGAGTCCGCTTAAGTTGAAAATTGCTTAAGTCTAATTGATCATGTTATTTCCGGCCTTCTTTATTTTTGTATTAAAATACCTGTTAAGTTGAATTCGCTTAACTCGAATATTTAGATATGTAGAACCTAAAAGTGAATACCAACTACATAAATGTTGATGTTTAAGTTGAACTGTCATGAAAGAAAATTTGTTTAATCATCCTGGAAAACAATGTGAAATCTCCTACCTACAATTATGATATTTCCCTACATATCATCCACTTTACAAGACCTTCAGACAGAAATTACTGCACGAGCTCATGCTTTTCTCCCATACTTTTCATTGGCCATCTATGTATGCTGGTGTGTCTTGTTAGCCAATGAATATTACGGCAGAAGCGGGATATGACCTGAGATTGTAATGTAGTCGTAGGCTTTATATTATTTGTTGTGATAGCAATAATGGTGGCTGGCAGTCGCTTAGGCCTACTACTTTAACATTAAAATGAACGATTGATTTGTTGGAAGAGGTTGAACATAGTGGGAAGAAGACAGCGGATATATCTAGAGAAAATGGTTTTGAAAGATCGACACTTTCTGGCATATTAAAGCGTAAAGATTACCTATGCTACAGAAAATTATTTTCAGAATGTAAAAACAACAGTGACAAACAGTGAACCTGAACATCCACATCCGATTTTGTTGATACCGCTTTTTTTAAATGATTCACCAAGCTTCGGGAACATTTACTGCCTTTAAGCAGGCTATAAAAAGACATTTTTCACAAGCAATGAAGCAAAGCGAAGTCAGACTTTTTTTAAAAATTAATTTATAAATTTTCATGATTTTAATGTTCTGCTTTTTAAAATAATGAAATATTTCAACACTTCTGATATTTTACTGCTACATGTAGGCCTATTTACTGCATTTGTTAACTTACTGGTATTTCCTAAGTGGTACAATTGTTTTACTCAACGCTACTGGTACACTGTAGTAGTGTATATTCTCAGCGCAGTCTGGATAAGTAGAGTTCCTGATAAGTAGAAAAATGTCCTTAGGTCCCTACGAATTCTACTTATCCAGACTCCACTGTATATGTAAATGAATATTTAATTGCCTGTTTTGGATCTTTTGCAAACAGTGTTTATTGAACCTAGAACATTCCGCAGAAGACGGATGTGTCGGGCCATTGGCGCAAATAAAACGGCGACACAACACATTTCCATTCTCTGGACTACATCCTGCTGGAAATCTAGTAGGACCATGGTCCTGCTATAAGAGAATTCAGCAGGAGTTTGAGAATCTTCTTCTTCTGCGTTCGTTCTCAAACTCCTGCAGATTAGCAGGATGTAGTCCGGAGAACGGTATGCGTTGTGTCATGGTTTACAGCATTGCTGCGATATCTGCGCCTTTCGGCCTGACACATCCAACTTCAGCATAGCTTTGGGTCGCTGACCCTATATGGGATGGGACAGCCAACTCCATCCCATAACCTCCTTAGTCGCCTTTTACGACATGCGTGGAAGGTAAACAGTGTTGCTATTCTTTGCTCCCCTTTCGGGCCCCGGCAACACACGGGCGAGTTTGAGAATGAACGCTGGTTAGTTTGAGAATGAACGCTGAAGAAGAACCTAGAACACAGGGAGACAGACTTTTTGTGTCAGCTAGCCAAATTCAAAAATTTTTTGTTTAGAAGAGCAAAGAAGTTTTTTTCCACCACAAATGTTTTTCTAACATCAAATGACTTTTGTACATTTGGGGTCAAAGCTTTTTTTTTTTTTGTCACCTCCACTGTCGAACATCACAATTTTACAAATCAATGAGAAGAGACAGAGTTTAATTAAAGCATTCATAGATATGCTACAAAATGATAAAAAAAGATGACGAAAGAGACAATTTACATGTAAAGAGTATGATAAAAATGGAAGCGACCAGAGGAGATAGTGCGCCTCTCTGGAAAAATCAGAAGAACCCACAAGCAACAAGTTACTGGGACACTGAGTTTATATATTCTTAAATGGCTTACAGAATGGCAAGATGAGTACTTACGGGAATGTCCCTTGTTCAGTGATACTAGCATAAAACATTGTGACAGGCACAGTATCTGGAAATCTGAACAGTTTTCAACTAACAACATGAAAGGTTTGATATTAATTTCCTCCTTATCGCCATTTAGCATCATATTTTACAGTTTGACTTTGATAGCTGGTGATTTATATTTTCTTAGCTCAAAACCAGTGCATATAATAATTTCAAATCAGCCTGACTAGTCAGTAAAAATGTAATGGTGGGCAGGATTTGGTCCACTTATCATTTTATCTGTAGAACCTGCCATGAAAAATTATGTAGACCTGTCAAATATTTATGATGAACAAAAGAAAAATTTTTAAACAATGAGAAATCTAATTCTTAAGACAAAAATTAGTAGTCGAAATCAAGTCCTAGTTCAAAAAAGAAATTGCTAAGAAACCATTGTCAAAATAAGCAAACAAAAAAGCATTATTAATGAATTAATAGCACAAAAATCAAAATAGGTTAAAATTTGGTTAAGTGAAGTGTACCTCTAATGGTGATGTACGCTCCTCTCAAAAACGGATGCAAGTCCAATATGGTTATATCAAAGTTTTTAAGCATTAATAAAAATGGAGGTCATGGCTCAGATGGGTTAAAATCAAGTTTAACTTGAAAAAAAATACAGAGGATTTATGTTTTGACCAAATGGTCTTTATCAAGACAGGAACAAAAAACACAGAATGGAATTTAAAAAATAGCTAGAAAATTACATGTAATTATGTATTGGAAACTGAAAAATATGGGAATACGAAAGTAGTCAAAAATAATACACTTAAAATATGTTAAGTTACAAGTCAAGAAATTTATACAAGGAAAATGTGAACTTATAAATAATAATGAAAGGAGCTTGATTGACTGACTAACATGGTAAGTGTGACATGTTAATTTTTTTTTTACTTTTTAGTCAACCAGAGACATGCAACAACACAACTCTGAAACTGTTATTATCATTGCCTGTGATTGATAGCTGTTAACCCTGATGAGCAATGTGAGGTAATCTGTCATCCAATGAGAGTTAATATGTATTATTACATAAGAAGAAAATATGAACCCATGATTGATGGTTGTCTCACCCTTCATCTGTTTCATTTATGACATCACAAACTTCCATGTATAAAGCCCAGTTCTCACTTGCTTGGCAGCCATCAGTGGCTTGCTCTGAAAATAAAATTTAAAAAATCCATGAAAAAAAACAATGTATAAAGTAACTGTGGAAAATAATAGTCTATGAAAAGAATTTATATATATATATAAATATATATATAAATATATATATAAATATATATATAAATATATATATAAATATATATATAAATATATATATGTATGTATGTATAAGACAACTGCATTGGGTCAAAGGTCATGATCAGCAATGAATAATTTTCAATAGAAGTCTCTATACAGAAAAAAAGACAAAAGTTTACCTAGATTTACATAAACACATCTGTTTTTACTTTTGGAATTATACTCATTGGGACAATCAGTATGCACACATGGCAATAGAATTGCGATTCCAGACAGTTTAGTAACTGTTGTGGCGAACATCTCCATCGTTAGACTGCTTGTTATTAAGGCCCCACTGGCTTTATGAACTGTTCTTCCACATTATCTAGCAGTAAAGACCCATGAGCACTGCTGATGGTGGAAGACCGACCCATCCATGTAAATCATATATGTATCATCAGCATGTTCGCAGATGAGTGCCTTGGCCTCAGCACAGACATACACAGGGCTACATTTCCTGCATTTTCTATTGGATTTACTGAGTCTTGAATACCATCTGAACGGGTGAATGCTGTCTTGGAAGAAAGGAGTAAACAATCCTTTTTGAGAATGAGAACAGGCTACAAAAGACTCAAGCAACGCATGTATAGGATTTTGGGATTGTGACACTGATATGAGCCCTGTGGACAATCTGCAGAACATATTCTACAAAACTGTCCGCTGAACCACACAACAGGAAAAAAACTGGACATCTGAAACAGCTCTGAAGGATAAGCTCTATGATTCTGCCTCAGGGCTGGAAACCACAGTTCATCAAATAAATCTATGTTATCAACTTATAAAAACGCGCTAGATAGAAGAAAAGCTAGATCTACTCAATGTCTCATAGAATGCTTCCTTGCATGCACAGAGTTGGGTAGAAAATTCCAATCCAGCATAGCACTAATTAGTCACAGTCGGATACAGCTCAAGCATCATCATCCTCACATCATTCACGTTCAGTGAGTTGAATCTCCATTCTCAAATACGTCGGAATGACTATTCTAGTGCTGCACTAAGATAGGTGCACGTAGGTAGCAGTATGTAGTTAGTGTGGACTGTACTTAACTGTCTTACTCTGTGTGACCTATTATCGCTGTCGTTGTGGGGGTTTACTCAGCACCTGCACGTAGCACTGCACTGAGCATTCTAATCCTGATTTTGTTGTAGGTCTAAAAAATGTTTAGTGTAGCCTATTAATTATTTCACTATTTAAATGTGAAGGATGACAACTTATTTGCTATTATTATATAAACGCAATTTATCAAATGAACAATATCGGCGTGTTTGTTACATTTCAGGGCGGTATTCATAAAAATATTATTTTCACATCATAGTGTCATACCAATCAGTATCCCAACAGGAGTTGACAGGGGGTTTCCGTGACCAAACAGAGTAGCCATGTTGATTGTTACTAATTTATTTTTAGCAACATTACGTCATTATCAAGTGATGAATGAAAATTTTGCGTACAGAATGTACAAGAGCTACAATTTCTGGGACCAGAAAATATTAGACAGAAGATGGCATATAAAATGGTGTAATTCATGGAAGTCGTTGTGACAGAATTTTCTGAACTTCCACCTTCAGTATTGTGAATGGTCGTACAGCCTGGTCCCTGGTGTAAACCAAATTCAGTCCCGTTCACGGGCTAAAGATGCGGGCCTCACCACATCATCATCATCAAGTGCCGTCTGCAACCGACCTCCAACATCCCCTGTCTCCCCTGGGCCGCGCAGAGGATATTATACAGATGGTGTGCAGATTTGAAGATGTGCTAGTTGGTGCGGAATGGAGTCGTGCGCTCTTAGGTTGTTTGACAGCCTTCAAAGTAATAGTAACACTTAATAAGGAGTGGTGTCCGACAGTGGTGGAGTGGAGGTACTCGCTCTAATCGGTGAAAATTCCAGGGATTGTGATATGATTGTATATACAGATGGGTCGGTTGAGAGACACATCAGAAAGTGCATGGGCCTTCACGGCTGATTGCCGCGTTTCTCAGTCTTCTGATGTTTCTTGTTTTTTTTTCACATTACATCGAAAAGTATGTGTAGCCATTTTTTCCGCTATCTGCTGCTGCTTTGATAATTTCTGTTATAATCGTGACCGTCGGAAATAGGCGGTCGTAGTTATAATTTAGAACACCTACAGATACTACAGAGTAATGGCAACTTATGGGATTAATGTGCCTGGAAATTTCCTATGAATTAAAAAGATTATATCCTTAACATGAGGCAGTGGCGTACCGAGGGTCGTGCAGGGGGTGCGGTTGCACCGAGCATCAAGGCTTGAGGGGCATCAAAATACCCCTCAAAATAATTAAAACTTTGAAATGAGGTTCAAGTGCCATTACCGTGCCAAAGTTGATGCCACGCACCGTTAAAAAATCCAATTTTTTTCTTGTTAAGCACAATTATCTGGCGATTAAGTAATAGTACATTTTTGGCACATTATTATGAAACATAGTAAAAATAATTAATAAGTAGAACTAGTTCCTCTTGAAAGAAGATACTCCCACACTTTACTTCAAAATTATATTTTTAAGAAAAACGAAAAAATAAGTCTCAATTTCAAACGAGTAGTCAAAATATTCAGCCAGTAAATCTTCCTCACTGGAAGAGAAAAAAACCTACCATTAATATATTTAATTTTACTTCGTTAAATAAAGCGGCGACGCATCGTAAATTCAGTTTCATGGACTATATCCTGCTGGAAATCTGGTAGAACCATTGTCATGCTACAAAACAGGCAGTGAGAGATTTAGAATGAACAAAAAAAAAACCTTCACCAATAATGAACCATTGAGTATAGATTCTGAGCTTCTGTAGCTAAAAAATAAAATATTTGTTCTTAACCAAATTATTGGAGTTAGCTAGAGAGACACAATCAGGAATGAAGCACTAAGAAAACAATTAGGGATCAAGTCAACAATAGAATACATCCAGAAACAACAAATTAAATGGTATGGCTACATAACCAGACAGAAAGAGCAAAGAATTATCAAAAAAAACACTTAACAAACGATACGAAAACAGGAGACCTATTGGACGCCCTCGTAAAAGGTGGATAGATAGTGTATTAGAGACACTCGGAAATATAACAGCAGAAATAGAAGGGCAAAAGACCGTACACTCACTCTCCCCTCAACACCGAAAGGTACATGAGGACAGAAAGAAGAAGAAGAAGAACCAAATAATTCAAATTTTGTACTAGCACGGAAAAGTGTAAATAATACTTGTTCAAATACAATTGTAAAAACATACCCATTTGTCAATTTCCAATGTATGTCTTGTCTCAGTTTTTTAGTTTTACCTTCTGTCGTAACCATTCACCCGTCTTACGGATTAGCTTTGGGGTGCCTCAGCTCAAGGGAGCAGAGTCCTACAGACATCCAGGAAGAAAATCCTAAGACAGTTGGCTGTGTATTTGAACCATTTTCAGCAGTTCTGCTTGCTTCCAAGCGTATTAGCGTTTCCTTTCTCTTAAAACTAATTGACAGAGCCCGGGAGGGGTTAGTGTTGATGGACAAGTCACTTCCTCTTGTAAAACCTGCTATTATCATTATCGTTTAGTTAGTTATCGGTTAGTTAGTTAGTTAGTTAGTTAGTTAGTTAGTTAGTTAGTTAGTTAGTTAGTTAGTTAGTTAGTTAGTTAGTTAGTTAGTCGACGAATCATCATCACTGCAAACTGGACACGTCCATAGTTGCTCCGATCTCTCCTTGAGTGTATCCGCCATCACACTTCTGCTGACAGTACCGGTCCTCTGCTGGTTGACCATCATTCTTCTGCGCCCTCCAAAATGTTCACTTCTAGCAACACCGCATTTCAATCCCTGATCTTTAATCCTAGCCATTGAAAAGGAATCATCATCCACATTATTCTCACTCTCGCGTGTTATATCTCTTAAGGAATTCAAAACCTCAGCGCGATCCATTGCCCCATCACCCTGTGTCATAATCGCGCATGATGTCAGTTGATCCGCTCTTTCATTGCCTCGAACGTCCACATGTCCCGGCACGAAAATAAATGTAACCTCTTTCAGGCTCGCCTTTCTCAAGGCCTCAGTCCACTGTTCGCGAACGAGACCCACTTGTACCTTCTTAATCATACTCATAGAGCCACTCAAGATGCTGACCTGCGTTACCTTCTGTGTGCGTAGCCACTCAAATGCCCTGGTCACCGTCATAGTCTTCATGGTCATACTACTCATAGTGACCGCAAAGGCACCACTCTCCTCCTAGATCGTTTTACCTGCGCACTGAGCTGTGAAGGCCCAGGCACTGCGAACATGCCTAATTACAGATCCATCAGTGTATATAATCACATCCCCCTCTTTGATGTACTCACTGACCAAAGCCTGCACTTTTTTCTCCACAGCTGTGGGATACCATTCTCTGCATTCCCTGCTAAGTGATATTACTACTCTCAAACAAGTTTCGAAATCTGTAGGTAGACTTATCCATTCCGCACCTGCTGCCACATCCTGCAATCTGCACACGCTTTGCATGACATCCTCAGCACGTCCCATCCACGACCTCCCTCTCTTGAGTCTGCTGCCTTTAACTTTCTGTATTTCTGAATGCAACGGGTGGTCCTTTTCTGCATATATTTGAAGGTACGCCCGTGCACGGCAATACTGTAATCTGTGCTCAGCTGTTGGGCAGTCAAGTAGGTATCGCACAGATCTTGTCGATGTGTCTCTTGTGCATCCCAGTATGATACGCATAGCTGCATTCTGGATTCTATCTAGTCTTTCGATTTGAGTTTGGCTAAGAGTCAGAATTGTCAGTGCATATTCCACCACAGCCACAACCAAACCCTGGTACAAAAGAAATAACAACAAATAGATAATAAAACAACAAGAAATAACATTATAGTTTATTCTTCTTGAACCATGCTTCAGATCAGTGGTTCTCAATATACGTCACATGCCTATTTTGGCGTTATGTTGCGGCAAGTGACAGGGCTGAGTGACAAATTATTGGGGTGGGGGTGGGATCAGGAAGCTATCTAGGAATTTTAAAAAAGTAACTATTTGAACAATATTTAATTTGGGTCAAAGGGTATGAGCTCATGGACGTCTGGATCAGCAATCAACCAACCAACAATATGTCATAAGATAATATTAGCTAGGATAAGGTAATAAGCATTGCAGAAAGTTGACATAATTTTTATACTTACTTGTTAGGTTCCATGGGAGCTATGGAAAAGAACGTGCTCCTAAAGGTAGTCACGAATGAAATAACGTTGAAAACTACAGCTGTGTAACACCACATACATTGCAAAACACATTACTGATTACTAACACCGCTCGATTATCTCACTAACTTTGTAAAATCCTTCTTTGTGTGTAGTATTCTCTTCTCATTTCTTCATTTAAAAGAAATTATACGTTTATTATGCATTGAAAAGGAAAAAAATGATATTTAAAATGTGATGAACCCTGTTGTGATTTCATCTGCTGACAATTTATGTTCTTTAAAATTAAAAAAAATATCTAAAAATCCACAAGTGCGCTTAATTTATGTCACCTCTTCATGAATTAATATAACAATAACGTAACTTATTTTTGTCTTAGCAGATTTATCCTTTGTATATACGAGTGCTGTTCACGCCATCAGTGAGAGACATAAACATTTACTGTATACTGTGCCTGGGAACTTTCTTAAGAGTCTCGTTATGATTGACATGTTTAGCTGCATATCTCAGATATGTCTTATTTAAAGGGGGCGCTGGGGGATGGAGGGGGCGCTACAACCAACAATTAATTATTTGTTTTTCAATGAATACATTTCTCGGAATATATAACATTGATGTAGCACTGAACAACGAATACATTTTCATCAAAATGCATATGCAATTCTGCAAGTATTTGTATTTAAAAGCAATACATGTTTGCATGGTGACGCGTGACCGAATGGTTATGGTACCTGTTTCTTCTTCTTCTTCTCGTTCGGAGTTTGACATGTCTACACAGCAAGTCCTGTTTTCTTAATAAATGCTGCTGTATTTGAAAGCTCCTCAGTGCTCCCATACATCTTTCTGTTGGTATCCATCTCTGTGGGCCAGTGTTCTTCCCTTAACTGGTTTAGTGTATTGCAGTCTTGTAGGATATGTTCAGCTGTTTGTGCTGCCTGTCCACAAAGGCACAGTGGTGATGGGACTAATCTTAGTCTATTTAAGTGGCTGTTTAATATGTTGTGTCATGTTCTGAGGCGGAAGATAATAACCTGCTCTGCTCTGTCAAGATAGTGGTAATTGTCTTTTGGGTGGTCAACTTTCCTGATGGTCTTCTTTTCTTGGTAGGTGATTTCTTGGTCTTTTTGTTCCTGTGTTGCTCCATCCTTTGCCAGTCTTTCTGCCTCTTCATTTCCTGGTATGCCACAGTGGATGGTCTCCACTGTAGTACTACCCTTCTTGGATGCTCATTTCTCGCATGGCTTTCTTCAGGTCTGGCAGCTTATCGCTGTCAAGGGTTTGCAGGACAGACATAGCATCAGTAAGAAATACCACCTGCTGGAATTAGCGTGTTGTGTTTTTAATTATTTCATGGTACCTGTTTTTCAAAATTTATTGGTTCTTGTTTGGAACCCGTGTCTCCCTGCTTATTTTAGAATTAATCGAAATATTATATCAATAATTAATTTAAATATTCAATTTTTAGGTTAGGGGATAGTTATGTTTTACATCAGTCAGTTCCTCTTTTGCCAAGTTTGGCACATAAGGCGGATGTCATAGTTCTCCATGCCTGTCGGTCAGTTGCCAAAGATTGCAGGTCTTGTGCATTTATGCCTGTTGATTTTAATTCATTCATAAATGTTCTTCTGAGCGTTGTTTTTAGTCTTTCCTGTTTTCTTTTCCCGTCTGGTGTCCACATGAAGGTTTGTCGTGGAATTCCTTCATTCTAAGTACGTGACTGATGTATGTCCAGCGGCGTTTTCTGATGATGTTTGTCACGTATTCTTGTTTTGTCTCCTCTCTTAGTATGTCGTTTGATTTGAAGTCTTTCCAATTAGTATTTGTGATTTTTCTAAGGAATCTATTCTCGAAGGCGACTAACTTCTTATCCATTATTGCGGTAGATTTCCAACTTTCACATCCATATGCCAATGATGGAATCACACTTGCATTGAATAGTCGCAGTTTAATGTGTTCACTTGCGATCTTCGATCTCAGATGTTTGAGAGTTTGTTAAAGGCGTTGAAGGCGAGAGCAATTCGAGTCTTGATTTCTGAGTTGGTATCTCCGTCTGCTGTTATCTTGATGTTTTACATACTAACCCTAAATACATATTTATTTAAATCAATAAATGATAAACATAAACTGATAAACGTAGATATAATCAAATAAGGGACACGGATCCCAAACCAGAACTAATTTATTTTATATTTAAAAATACAAATCCACAATCTACACGTCATGGTAACATCTATAACAAAGTGGCCTTTATTTTCATATTGGGCCAAAGTAGTCTCATATCAAACCATTCGCCCACTGACCAGCAAACTCAGGTTTCGAGTCCACTCGATATTCGTGGTTTAAAATAAAATTACCTCCGAAGACGGATGTGTTGGGTCATTGGCGCAAATAAAACGGCAACACAACGCATTTCCATTCTCTGGACTACATTCAACTGGAAATCTTGTAGGATCATTGTCCTGTTACAAGAGAAATCCAGTGGGAGTTTGAAAATGAACGATGAAGAAGAAATACAAATTACTTGGTGGTTCACTTAAACATTACCGTGCTCAGATATAAACATGTCAACAGAACGTAAACTAGACTTCATTCGTGACAATTTTTTAATTGTTGTCGTGTTTGTGTTGGTCACTATTTGTAATTTTGGAATCGCATGCCAAAAACAGCTAATGATGACGAAGATTCTCAAACTCCTGCTAGATCTCTCTCTTGTAGCAGGATCATGATCCATTCTAAATTTTAAGCAGGATGTAGTCCGGAGGATGAAAATGCGTTGTGTCGCCGTTTTATTTGCGCCAATGACCAGACACATCCATCTTCGGCGAAGGATGATATTCAGAAGCTTGGAGGAAAGGAACAAACAGTAATTTTTAGATTGAGAATAGGCCACAACAGACTGAGATAACATATGTAGAGAAAGTGTGGTGTTGGCAGCACTAATATATGCCCTTTCTTCTTCCTTCTTCATCGTTCTTCAGTCGGTTATCAAGTTACAGCACTAATACCTTCAATGAACTGTGTAATTCGGTCCAGGAACACCTCAAGTTAGAAGTAGTTCTGTCTCAGTAGACCATATTTTCTCCCCCTGTTCTTGGTAGAGTCGACATGCATGAAGAATATGATCTGCAAACTCTGAGCTCAGTCCACATTTGCACAGATCTGTCTCACCAATTTTGAGCTTTCTGTACATGTGACTAGTCAGTTTGTTGTGGTCAGTGCGTAGACTAAAAGTAATGGTTTGTTCTTTGCGTGATATTTGGTGGTAAGGGTCTTTCGGTTCTGCAGCTCAATGCATCTGCTTCTATTTTTTGTTTAATTTTAAATAAATTTTCGTATATTAATAATATGTAATATTGCTTTCTACTTGTTCTAATGATACCTCTTCCCATTCTAGGAGATCCGCCTTTTTAAAATGTCCACATGCGTCAGTGACCAGTGATCCACTGCATTACTGTTTGGTGGCAGTTTTGAAATATACCCATGTGGAGAGCCTTTAGAGTACACAGAACATATTTTGCAGAACTGCCCACTGTACCACACAAAAAAATGGCCATAGAAAACAGCTCTGGCGGACAGACCCCAAGTCTTTGTCTGGGCTGCGGGGCTAATGACCACAGTACAGGTCAATGATGAAATCCAAATCAACGTCCGACTTAGACTGGTGAACGATGAAGAAGACGTTACTGCACGGAAATGTCCAGAGACGTCCATCACTCTAAACAGGCAAGTCCATGTTGTGCGGTGTATTTGCTGCGACTAAAGTAGCATGATCATGGCGGCAGGTTCCGTAGATAAGGAATAGGTTTGGGGTGTTCAAACCCCACCCATCCTTAGCAAATCTGAATATTACTTTTAGCCCTAGGAACAGACAAATGGTCTGAAAAAACCCCTCCATTAGCGATTTTAACATTCAAGTTTTTCACATTTCCCTTCATATTAGTGAAATTTACACACGAAAACGGACGAATGCCTTTTTTTTAAAAGGTAAAACCAGAGCCGTGCCGTGCTATAATGCAGAGAGGCGGCCGCAGCAGGCGGCGCCAATCAAAATACAATGTCGGGGCGGGAAAAAAAAGCGGGGGGGGGGGCAGAATTTCGAAGGCGAGCATCATACTGAGAAAATCGACCGCAGGGTCCTAGGTAACCCCCATTCCCATTAAAGGTTATCACATCTACGTCCCTGCATGTCGGTAACATGTGAAATGCGGTGGTTAGAGTATCAAACCTCATGTATGTTTTCTCAGACAATAAATATGAGAATGGCTGGACAGGCAGACAGTGCTAGTGGTGAAACTGTATAATCTGACAAAAGTCAATTTCATATTGTGCATGGGCACTCCGAGAACGAGCTATGTACCTCTCAACCACTTCATATTAGACCTTGCATTACATAAGTGTACACTTATGTGCACTTCAAACAGAACGATACTCCTATTGAATTAATATCAAAGATGAGATCATGTGAGAATTAGATATTACCAGAACTAGCGGCTAAAAATAGCGAATGCGATCTTCAATTTAAAAAGTTTATAAACGCGAGCCAAACCAGACAACAAATGTTATGAAGTGTTAAAATCAGATCATGTGATGCGATCACGAATTTACTACCAAGTCGCAGTAAGTGTGTAAGTGTCACGAAGGGTCAAAGACTGCATCATACAGTTAAGTGATCAAACAAAGGAGTTCGTATATATTGTGACAAATAGGTCAGTACCACGGTTTATAGCATGAAAGTTAAGCCTTTGGCTTTTTTAGAGGATTAAAAGTATAGTATAAGTATGTATAGAGTTATAGACATTGGTCGTGACAAATAGGTCAGTACCACTATTAGTAGCCATTCTATCGAGTCTATAGCTGCATGAAAGTGAAAGTTATTGTTAAGCATTTTGTCATTCCGAGAGGCTCAAAGTAGGCTAGCTCACTCATTTGACTCAAGTTTAGGAAGGTATGCCTAAGACTAATTAGTAATTACTTGTTAACAAAGTTAAAAAAGTTGTGTTAACATCATAACCAGTGTGTAGAACATCAAATTGTGTATTTTAAGACAGTCTAGTTGAGGCTATCAAATGGATATATCTGCGTGATGTGTAAAGAGTGATTATATATAATAATGTTGAAGTTTATGTGATGAACAAATTTACTTCGGTGTCAATAACACATTGAAATCGCTCACTATTCACCATGTAGCTACAACAACAGGTTTGACGTGTCGTGTGAACACAGCACCAGTGGACTGCCTGGGGCGTGTTCTGGCTCCACACTCGACTGACAGCCTGTTAGGCAGTCATAAAGTAGGTGATATTGTGCTGAGACTATCTCAAAAAGCATAACGGTCTTGTCAACCTAAACACATAAAGTCTGATATTCTGCGAATTTACGCGTACGAGGTACGATGGTTTATCGGCCCACCGGGTATTGTAGGCGAACGCCAGCAACGCGGTGTGGACCGCATCGAGCATGGTGAGACACATAGAAAACCATGGTCATCCACTGCATCGTACTTCACTTCCTGTCGTCTCGATTTGTCTTGCCACTGGTTTCAAATGAGGTCTGACAAGAGAGTGAGGACGACGCTTTGCACAACTCTTCCTCACTTTAATCAAAATCCCCAGTGCAAGTCATTTTCACATTCACGAAAATTCACCCGAAGGGAAAAGATTTTCCCACAGACTCTAGGAGCATGGAATGTACGCACACTCCTTGACAATGACTCTAACACAAATAGACAGATTCGAAGAACAGCACTGATTGGGAGAGAGTTAGCAAGGTACCATATTGACATAACGGAAAATAATTCAAAATAAACTACGCCATATGAGGGACTCTTGGCTGAATAAGAAAGCAGATGAGATACAAAGATTTGCAGACACAAACCATTTGAGAAACTTCTATGATGCACTTAAAACGTTATATGGTCCAACCTCATCAGGATCTTTTCCACTTCTCAATGCAAATGAAACACAACTAATCGTAGAAAAAGATAAAATCCTGCAGCGCTGGGTAGAACACTTTGAGCACATTTTGAATAACCCATCATCAATAAATGAAGAGGCTATCAACCGATAACCGCAGGTTCCTCTCAATAAATGCAAGGTGACATCCCTACTTTGGAGGAAACTCGTAAAGCAGTTCATCAAATTTCTAGTGGAAAAGCACCTGGCTCCGACTCAATACCAATCGAAATATACAAATATGGTGATAAAAATCTTATTGAGAAACTTCACATAATGTTCCAACAGTCATGAAAAGCAAAAAAATTCCACAAAATTTTAAGGATGCTACAATTATACACCTGTATAAACGTAAAGGGAATCGCCAGTCCTGTAACAACCATCGTGGTATCTCTCTACTGTCCATTGCTGGAAAGATATTTGCCAGAATCCTTTTGAACCGTCTTACATCTCATCTAAATGAAGGACTACTACCCGAAAGCCAATGTGGTTTCAGAAAAGAACGTGGAACAACTGATATGATCTTTGCTGAAAGACAGCTTCAAGAAAAATGTCAAGAACAACACTGTGACCTGTACACAGCATTCATAGACTTGACAAAAGCATTTGACACAGTAAGTAGAGGAAGATTCTGGCAAAATATGGATGTCCACAGAAATTTATCTCAATGGTGCAGCAATTGCATGATGGAATGCAAGCTAGAGTTCAGGATGATGGAGAGTTTTCTGAAACCTTTTCTGTCTCAAATGGAGTAAAACAAGGATATATATTAGCACCTACCCTATTTAGCATCATGTTCTCTGCTGTGTTGAATGATGCTTTCAGAGATCTAGACCTGGGAGTAAACATCACCTATCGCATAGACGGAAAATTGTTCAACCTTCGGCGGCTTCGAGCAAAAACCAAAGTTAAATCACACACAATCAGGGATCTTCTATTTGCTGATGACTGTGCCCTAAATGCCAACTCTGAGGCTGATCTACAATGTATTATAGACAGATTCTCCAAAGCCTGTACCAACTTTGGGCTTACCATTAACACAGAGAAAACAGAAGTCATGTTACAACCAGCACTTGGCAAAAGCTATCTCGAGCCCTGCATAAAGGTAAATGGTGTAGCACTGAAAGTTGTGAATAGATTCACATATCTAGGCAGTACGTTATCACAAAATGCCAACGTTGATGATGAAGTGTATACAAGGATCGCCAAAGCCATCAGTACTTTCTGCAGATTGTACGCAAATGTTTGGCGAAAAATGGCATTAACCTACAGACTAAGCTGAAAGTTTACATAGCAGTGGTACTTCCAGTGCTGCTATACGCTAGTGAAACATGGACTGTGTATAGACGTCATGTGAAAAAACTCAATCATTTTCATACAAATTGTCTCAGAAAAGTTATGAACATCAGATGGCAAGACAAGATTCCAGATACCACTATCCTTGATAGAGCTGGTATCCCAAGCATTGACACGATCCTGATGCAGACACAGATTTGTTGGGCAGGTCATTTGGTGCATATGCCAGACCATCGTCTGCCAAAGATACTTCTCTATGGTAAGCTAGAGAAGGGTATGCGATCTCAAGGTGGCCAAAGGAAGCGCTACAAGGACTCGTTAAAGAACTCACTGAAAGCCTTTGAAATAGACCACGATACATGGGAAGAACTTGCACAAAATAGATCTACATGGCGTTCTAAAATAAAAAAGAGTGCATCATCTTGTGAAAAGAAAAGAAATGCAGCAGCTCAACAGCGGAGAGCAGCTAGAAAGTCACGGATAGACCAAGATCCGTCTACAGTCATCATTCCATGTCCAAACTGTCCAAGGACATTTACAGCTCGAATAGGGCTCATTAGCCATCTACGAACTCATAATCAAGGACATAACTAAAATTGAATTTTCAAAAGTGGATGTAACAAATGGTCATCATCACTTGTGATGGACGAACAACAACAATTACTACTCACTAATGAGTTTGAACTGTGATGTAAGCTTAGTTCAAAATCAGAGGGACAAACACTACAGTAGTCACTACACTAAACTTAAAAATACATGCAACTAATGCAGAGATACTGCAACAAGTAGGACATTACTTGTTTCCGTGGACACATAATATAATGTCATAATCACAAATGGTGGTAGATGTAAAACTAAATAGAAGTTAAAAAAGGAGAATATTAATGGCTAACGCTAAAAGTACTTTCCAATGACATCAGAAAAATATTAACATCTAAACAATTTACAAGTAACAAACTAAAGATGAAAATTATAAAATGCTATAACTATGACTATACACATCTAATCTAGACTAATGTATGGCTCATTCTTCTTCTTCTTCTTTCGTTTGTTTGAAACATGTCTATATCTGTAATTCTGTCTCCGTAATTGAGGTTGGGCCCTTTCGAGGTATAGGGCCCGGCACCGTCCCTGCCTGAACGTCCGCCACAGGGCAGGCACCATAACTTTTTATAGATACAGACATGTTTCCATTGTGTTTTGTGCGTGGCATCCTGATTATCTGTGCGCCTTTTGGCTGGATGCCTCCGTCTTCAGCGCTCTGCTTACTTGGGCAGGACTATGGTCCTGCTCGAATGGGACTGCCCGACCAGTCTTAGTTTCCAGCCCCTGATGGCTGAACTGCAAGGTGCTGGCCTTGATGGGGATGTATGGCTCAGAAATATGGATAATGAACAAACAGCTGGAATACAGAATAGATGCCTTTGAGATATGAATATATAGAAGAATTATTGAGACCTTCATGGAAAGAGAAGAAACTAAACACAGAGGTTCTGACAAAACTGTGTATGAAAAAAGAACTTTTAAAGGAAATACAGATTAACCTTTAGCAAGCTATGTTACAAATGCCTATGTACCATCCTCAATGTTAAGTGGAGTGACTGTAAATCTAACGCTACTATAAGAGAGGAAAGCAAACAAACCTATATATCTTCCTTCATTAGACACAGGCATTGGACTTACATCGGCCATGTTCTCAGAATGAACAGCCTAAGAATTCCTCATCAGTCACTATATTGGGTGCCACCCGGAATAAGAAGAGGAGGGAGACCTAGAGAAACTCTACGAAGAACCATTAATAGAGAAGGCATGTCAATGAACCTAAACAACACACAAGAATTGAAAGACATGGCAACACAAAGACAAGAATGGAAAGCTATGGTTTCTGCCCTATGCTGCCTATGGCCTTGGAGGAACATAACATAAGCTATGTTTATAATTACGTAATTTCTCTCCTGCCACCTAATTATTTTTTGAAAATTTATTTTATTGTTGGTGGCTGTTTTGAAAACACAATAACTTTTTGTTGTTAGAGATATTTAAATAATATTTGTACATATAAATAAAGAATTGAATTTTGCATATATTGGTGTAAGTTTTGTTTGTGTGTGCTCCAAATCGCTCCACAACAGTTGATGCTTGGCCTCTACATACAGAAATCAGCATGGTTGACTGTATATTCTACTGTGAGAACTAACTCCAAAGAATTCGTCATCTGAATCACAATCCATTAAGAATGAATTAAAATTACAATAAAACAAGTCTATAAAAACAGATTCACTTTCATGGTGCTGCACTGGTAATGATCCAATAATGACCAAACAGGTGTAGTTTTCTTTTTTGCTATTGCGTTTAGTAACCAACGCTCTGGCATCTTCAATCTGAATATAATATGAGTTTCTCATTTTTTTTCCTTCCTTGATATTCTATCTTTCTGTAGCATTTCATCTCAAAGGCATCTATCTTCTTTGCAGCTTTTTAATTAGGATCCATGTTTCACAGCCGTATGTTGCATATGGAAAAATAAAGTTTGTAGAATTAGCAGTTTAGTGTCTATTTTGTTGTTTTTCCATATGTTTTTCAACCATGTTATTTTGCAATATGCCATTGCCAATCTCTTCCTTATCTCTGCCATGCAGTCTCCTGCACCATTGATGTTTGCTCCTAATTATTCAAATTTATCCACACATTCTATCTCAGTATTGTCTATTCTGATTTTTGGTTGTTGTGTTTTTATATCTGCTAACATGATTTTTGTTTTTTTTGCATGTTTAAATATGTTTTGTGATGCCATGAGACATACCTTTACCTTACTTAATACATGGAATTACATTGGCAGGAAAATATGGACCGTCAGATTGTCTGCATTTTAATCTTGAGCAAATTCAACAATGCTGAGTTTGTGAGATTGGACCACTAACCTATCTATCATCAAACTAACTTGCTTTTTTAAATAAACAGACAAAGGTTGTATGGTAGTAGACCAATCAAAGAACCACAATGACATAATATGCTGAGGATCTTTGCCCAAACTAATATTCCCTCTAAGATGTATGGAAGTGCACATCTAAGCAGTGCGCAGCACACAAGATTCAGAACTGTGTGTCTAAAAAAATAAGCCTTTCAAACATGATTTTCATGTAGGTTTTCATATCTACTCAGGGACAAATTTTAATGGGAATGTATGTCCATGATGAGGGTTTTCTGGAATACGAGAAGCAAATACATAATAATTCTATCACTTGACAGAATTCATATTATGAATTCTTGTACAATTCATAATACCCGGTAGTGATATTATGAATTGTACAGTTCAGAAAGATAACTTTTCCAAATACAATGAGTGTTGAGACAAACAAATCAATAGTCAAGGACAAGGATTATACTGACCAATATCTTGCTTTCCCTTCTTGTGAACTCCACTGACTAGTCTAGCTAAAGAAGTAAGAATCAATATGATCTTTACAGTTATGAAACCTGCTGAAAACTCGTGATTGATTCAGTTACAACTAAATTGAGTCATAAAATATTAGCTAAATTAAGAAATATAATATAAATGTATGCGGGTGTACAAGAACCACTGCTTTCAATAGTGAAATGATGTAAACTAGCAGTGTTTGGACATACAGTCATCCCTCAGTTATTGCAGTTAATAGGGACCAGAACCGGCCACAATAAGTGAAAAACTGCGAAGTAGTGTCATCCTCTCATTTTTAACACACATACATTTTTTGTGTATGTATAATATCAATAAGTGTATATGAAACCATATGTTATCATAATGTGCATATGTTATAATTAGAACATTAAAGAATAGTTTCAAACATGTAAATAAAATATTAATAGTATAAATAACATTATCATCATCATCAGGTGCCATGCCGGGTGGCGTAGGCGGTCACAGCTCTCTGTCCACAGTATTATGTATCAAAGTCATTGTTGTTTCCTTGCCGTGCCAGGTTGTCAAACTTTCTAATATTTTCTCACATTGTCGCGCTCTGTCTCTGGTGCCTTCAATAAATAACATTTTAAAAAAATAATGCGAAATAATATAAATATGATATGTGTGTGTGTAACATAAGTACCGGTAGATGTAACTAAAGTGTACTGTAAATATGTTTTTATAAATCCGCGATGTACTGAGGCCGTGATAAATGAACCACGAAGTATCGAGGGATGACTATATCCAGACATGATTCCTTTTCAAAAACAATACTGCAAGGAACTGTCAGAGGAGGGCAAATAAAGGCATGGATAGACAACATCAAAGAATGGACAGGACAAGATATTTCTACACTCATCCGCATCGCTGGAGGAATCTCTCTGCAGAAGCATCCAATGTGATACCCCTACAACCCTGAAGGGTTACGAGTTTATTGATTGATTGATTGATATTGAGTCAAACAGTTTTCTGGGACTTGCAAAAACTCTGAATAAGCTCCCCATAATAAAGAATTCCAGAAGAAACATCCTTCTGAAGTGGAAAGAACTGGTAGAATTTAGATGTCTAGTTGTAGGGAACAAAAGTCACAAATTTGTTATGCTGTACTCAACCCAAATAAAAAGACACCCAATCAATGACACAAAACAGTAACCTTAGAGTCACAGCATCCTGATAAATTTGCTGAGAGTTGGATCAGAGTACTTACATTGTTGTCCTGAGTCCTGTGATAATGAAGTAATTCCTTTAGTTGTATTTAGTTCTTGACAGCCTATAAGCATTTCTGACAAAAGTACAGCATCTCCTCAGTTGAGTAACTGAGGTGATATCCAAACTTGTATACAGTTTTCTCAAAGACCTAGTTGTGTTTATTTTTGGGGGGTGGGGGGGGAGGTATTATACATGTTTAGTCCCAGAAAGGAGGTACTCCAGATTCTTCTGTCAGATCTGTATTCCAGATTCTTTTGTTGTCAGATCTGTATTCTAGATTCTTCCGTTGGCAGATCTGTATTCCAGATTCATCTGTCAGATCTGTATTCCAGATTCTTCTGTTGGCAGATATGTATTCCAGATTCTTCTGTCAGATCTGTATTCCATATTCTTCTGTCAGATCTGTATTCCATATTCTTCTGTCAGATCTGTATTCCAGATTCTTCTGATGGCAGATCTGTATTCCAGATTCATCTGTCAGATCTGTATTCCATATTCTTCTGTCAGATCTGTATTCCAGATTCTTCTGTTGGCAGATCTGTATTCCATATTCTTCTGTCAGATCTGTATTCCAGATTCTTCTGTCAGATCTGTATTCCAGATTCTTCTGCAGTAATAGCATATCTAGCATTCCCTGCTACCTGGGAATCTGCCACAAATGTTCATTGGCCTGCATATCTTCATCATTCATTAGGATCATTTGATAGAAGATAAAAGAAATTGAGACAAGACATGCAGTGACAATATAAATTTTTTTCACGAGTGATAGATTGTCAGCCTATCCCCCCAACTTTCCTTAGTCAACTCGTATGACATGCCGGGAAAGAAGAAAGTGGCCTGATTCTTTGTACCTTGAACTAGAAGTCCAAACCCCATGGTTGCCATACAGGCGATAGTAAATTTTCTTTCCTAACCCATCTCAAATGTGACAATTATCGTTTAAATATGTAACACATTTAAAAAAACTTTAGTTACTAAAGGTCAAGGCAAATTATATTTACATCTGACTAAAAGAGCAGTGAGAGTCAGATTTTATTATTTTTATAGGTGACTGATATAACAGTGATCGGTATTTTATCTATCTCAGTTGGCCTGGATAATTTTATCTGTCCACTATTCTGGCAATTAAAATTTTAAAATTTAATATATAATGTATAATATAAATGCTGATGCTGGTGTAAAAAGCTCAAACATTAGGGGCAGACAGTCAAGGTTTCTAGGGCATTTGCTGAGAAGAACACATCTTGAACACTTAATAACCAATGGAAAGATCAAGGGGAGAAGAGATTAAAAAAAAACTGTCAAAAACTAAAGTTACTAGATGGACTTGTATTGTGGCATAGTAGAAGCTCACCAACCGAGCTTATTGACAACACAAGAGACAGAGAGTCGTGGAGAAACATGATTGCCTACGCCATTCGGCATGACACTTGATTGATTGAAATTGTATATGTCACTATGCTGCATGGACTTTCCCACAGTGTTTCATCTACTGGGGATGTCAACAAATGTTATTATTATGAATTATAATAGACTGCAAGATAATTTTTGAAGTAAAAAAATATGTGCAATTTCTTCAAGGAAGTTGTATCATACTGTGTTTCAACTGTGTTTAAATGACCATGTGATGGAACTAAATCCTACAGATAGATGCAAAAAATGGAATTCCAATCGCTGTAAAGTGTTTTTTTAATTCATGTTGCCACATTGCTTGAATTAAAGAGAAATAATTGTATTCATATATTGGTGGACGAAAGAGTTGACAGATTCTGTGATACTCTGTGTCGAGTATGGCATATCCCTGTATGATGGACCAGCAACAGTCTAGAAATCTTTGCTACAGTTCTGGTTAATTCTTCTTCTTCTTCTTTCGTTCACTTGAAACATGTCTATATCTGTAATTCTGTCTCCTTAATGAAACTCACTGTCGTTTGTAGTTCATACAGTGTCCCATAGAGTTTTGATTCCAGTGTTGTTTCCTCTGGCCAATATGTCTGCCTCAGCATTTCATGCTCAGAACACTCTTGAAGTATATGTTTGGCACTCTGTGCTGCCTGTCCACATGTACACATGGCCGTTCTGGTTAATAATCCAGTAGTCATATATGGGCCGGTTATGGTGCAGGGATGGCGGTTTGTTATCCCTGCTTGCCTAAAAGGAAGTACAGTTCAGTGTTTCAGTACTTTCTAAATGAAATATGTGACGGGTCTAGTGAACTAACAGTGTGTAGAACTAAAATGCTCGCAGGAAACATGGGGAGTTCTCAGAAAATGAAACTGATACGCCATCTCCAGAGATCTCTTTTACCCCTGACGCAGCAAGGCATAAAGATGTATAAAGCGAAAAGAAAGAAGTCATAGATGGACCATATACCGCAACTGAAATAGATGAAAGTGTTTTTACAAAGTGAAAGTATGCTGTTGGTTGTATCTTTCTACTAGTGGGTCTTTGTCGTGAAGCAGGTGAACATTTCATGCTTCTTCCTAGGGAATCTCTCTGTTGTAGTGGTTTAGCTGTTCACTTTGTGCTTTAGAGGTTGCGGGTTCAAATTCTGTTAGTAACAACATGCTTACATGGTGGATTTTTTGGGAGATTCCTGGGGATTATTGCTTGAAACTACTTGCGACAGGCTGCATGCTTCACGGGGAGGGTTAAGTACATAAATCGAGTAACCTGAATACAGTGAAGTCAATCCGCAGCACTATTTCAACATTTTTCAACCCATTTTATGATTCCTGTACCAGACAGATCAGCTGTGACTTTGCTACCTATTATAAAAGAAAATTTTGAATACTTTCGAGTACAGCAGCATTTATTAAGAGAACTGAACTTGCCGTGCAGACAGATTAAATTTCCAAGAGAAGAAGAAGAAGATTTTGTGTAAAGTGACAAAAAAATTTTTTTAATTGTGTAAGCAGTGATATTATGTATGAACATTTGAGATGTTTATATTGCAATTTTTATTTCTAGCTGGTGTGTTACTGTTTTATATGTAAAACTATTATTGCTTTTCATCAACCAACTGGAAACATATCAAGTTTATTGATGACAATGGATAAGAAGATGGGGAAAATAACAAGACTGTAAAAGATTAGAATCGAAAAAAAGCAAAGAATGAGGGAATTTATTAAACAATGAAAAGAGAGAAGAAAGATAGAAAATGATAGACAGGTAGAAAGAAGTATAGGGAGAGATGGCATGAAATAACAAAAATTGAAAGATTATCATGATATGATGAACATAAAGAAGGAGAGATATGAATAGATGAGTGGAAAAGGTAGAAAGAGTCATATACAAATTTAGTTATGTGGTTTATACCAAATTCAGGTTTACTGCCCTTGAAGTCTATTACAATACATTGTGTTACCAATCTAGTGCACTGATATCTGTTCGTAATATTGTATTGATTATGTTTATCTTGATCATAGTTGAAATAGCGACATTGGTAGTTATTTGAGCTGCCTAATATTGGCTGTACCAAGAGTACTTGAGGGTTGTCTTTACTTGATATTTTTTTTCTTCTTAAGCATTCGTTATTTTATTTTTGAAAAACACAAAATAATGTATTAGGTGGCAGTAAACATGAAAGAGGAGTAGGAATAATATTAGACAAAACTAAGGCTAGGTCATTGATAGGATACCAAGCTATTTCAGAAAGTGTTATATTTGTAAAATTAAAAAATAAACCATTAGACATTAGCTTCATTCATGTGTATGCTCCAATAGCTGACAGCACAGAATCAAGTATAGAACTATTTTATGAAGAAATTAACCTGGCCATGAAGCAATGTAAATCACAAGAAGTAACAATCATGGGGGACCTAAATACAAAAGTGGGTATGGGAAAAACTGACAATGTGATTAGTAATTATGGACTCTGTGATAGAAATGTAAGAGGTGATAGACTAGTAACTGGGCTTAAACTAATAACAGGATAATAGGTAACACATGGTTTAACCAACATCACAGACGTCTGTGGACTTGGAAGAGCCAGGAGATAGCATGCACAACCAAACAGATTACATTTTAATAGAAGGTGGTACTGCTAGTAGAACATAATGGAAAATAGTAAATTACTGCCCTTGAAGTCTAATTTTAATAGGAAGTAGATTTAGAAACATTTTAATAGGAAGTAGATTTAGAAACATTTTAATAGGAAGTAGATTTAGAAACAGTCTGATATCTGTTAAGACACGACCAGGAGCTGACTGCAATAGCGATTATGTACAGGTAACAGGTAAACTGAGATACAGTTTATACAATATCACTGTTTGTTGCAGGTTTTATTTTAGTCAGTGAGTTATCTTTGACATTTGAGGATAAACATCAGCAGGAAAGGTTGAGAAGCTGCTGACACCATCAGCATGATGGGCCCCTTCACAATTGGCATTGTTGTTTGCTTAACACTAGCTTCAGGTGAGCTTGTAATGTACTTCTTTTTTTTTCTTTTCAGTTTGATCTATCTATCTCTATTCTATTGTCTTGTCTTTTCTCTGCTTTTGCTGTAAGGCATCACAGGATTTAAAAACAATCGGTTTTCAAGCTATGGCATGTTTGGTTGCTTGATATGCAGTATACCACTGAAGATGGATGTGTCGGGCCAGTGGCGCAAATAAAACAGAGACACAGCGCATTTCAATTCTCTGGACTACATCCTGCTGGAAATCTAGTAAGACAATGGTCCTGCTACAAGGGAGATCCAGCGGGGGTTTGAGAATGAACGCTGAAGAAGTAGAAGATATGCAGTAATATTTTGACGACTCAGAATTTCTGTAACTCCTTCAATTCACCTTCTTCTTAGTCTTCCTCTATATCTTGCTGTTTCCATTTTCATGTTGTATGCTGTGACCAATGAGGATTCATTCTCATTAAGTGGCTGAACCATTTCAATTTCTGTTTATCAATATATTTGACCACAGACATTGTGCCTACAGTTCTTGTAATCTCTTCATTCCTCACATAATCTCTTCTTGTTCTGTTTGCTGCTTTTCCTTTTACATCTCATTTTACACATAGTAAGCTTTCTTTCATGCTTTTACTGTTAGTGTTCATATCTGAAATTGATACATTTTGATCAGAATATAAATACTTTAAAAACTGTGCTGAAACTATCAAAATTTGTGATTTGTTTCACAATATGTTTTTATGTGTAATAAAGGACAACAAAATATGTTATATTTGTTGAAGACTTGTGCTGCATAAAGAGCTGTCACTGTATGGTTATACAGAGAATACAATACCACAAGTTTCTAACTTCCTCAGGATTAACATACCAGCTTGATTTCTGATACTACTGTGAGATTGTTTTCACAGAATGTCTTGGATATATTTGTCTGAACCTGTCTTGTAGATTAAAAGTCATTAGTAAATATTAATGTCTGTCCCAGTTTGATGGCCTGAATTCTGATTTGACTGTGTAGATCACTTTATAGCACTAGTTCAAATGGTAACCTTGTGATAGTTATCAACATATGCTTGCATGAATGTTTCCAGCTGTAGTGTAGAGGTAGGCAACATTTTTGTGCTGGTGAGGAAAATTTCAGGAATATTTGCTTGTGATGACTGTAACAATTTTTCCCCTGAATTTTAGTTCTCTTAAATTCTACAGGAAGTTTTAACATTCGTCTCAAACTGCCAATGGTACTTTTTAGCTTCAAATTAGTTGCTGTCTTTTAAGTCAAATATTGCTTCCAAGGTAAATGTTGGTCCCATAGCAGCAACCTGCCATCAGGAATGATGAAGATAACTCTTTACGTACTAAGCTGCAGCAACTATTAGATGGGGTGGCCAGTTCCTTTCCTTGCTGTGTTTCCTTCCCCAACACATGTTTCATGTACCCATTTATAGCTGTGCCGACTGGAGGATAGGTCATGTCAAGCAAGAAATCATGACCCAGATTTTTGTTTGTCCGGATGTGGTTTTGACTTTTGACACTGGCACTCTGTAATCCGGTGATCGTATAATTCTAGTGGTAAACATCAAAAGCAATATCAAGGGTTTGAAGTAATGATTTCCTCCTTATCACTGTTTAGCAACATATTTTACAGTTTGACTAGGGTAGCTTGTGAGTCAATATTTACTGAGTCCACAAGCAAGTGTTTTTAGTAATTTTCAATAAGCAAGCAGTCTAGTAAAAATGGCATGGTGAGCTTTATTTTGCCCATATATCCCTGCTCTAGTGTCATCTTCTAGGTCAGTGTTGACTGCAATAGTCTTCTGCTTGGATTAGAATTCTTGTAAATGCAGATGTTGCAGCATTATCAGAAGCTATCCTGACCTTTGTCTTCTCCAGCAATTTTCTATATACCCGGTACATTTTACAAAGTGATGATAAGGTAACTTCTAAGCAACCTGAGATTGTGACTCAGTTTATAGATTTTCAATCTAGAGCCAATCCTCCAACAACAAATTTTGTATACTATCATATAGCTCCATCACAGCTGAAATCATATTGTTCTTGAGATATTTTATACTAGCCAGATCTACATATGTTTGCCATTGTCATACTACTATTGGTTGCATAGAAAGCAGTTTTCTTCCCTAATACACTTCCCTCTGCATTGAGTCTTTGATAACTCAAGCATTGAGCACATACCAAATCACAGAACCATCAGTGTAGACAATTATCCCTGAGTACTACAGGTATTTGTTTTCTTACTAATTCTATGAATATGCTTTGAAAGAGTCAATGGGACTATTTATGCTGTCAGTGGCTTGAGTCGATGGCGAAATCTATGCTGAAGGAAATTACCTTTACCTTAATTTTTGTACCTAGACCTGTGGTTGTTGAGGGAAATTAAAGAACAAACAGATATTGGGCATATTTCCTCTTCCGCATCTATAGCTAGAGTACAGGAACTTGGAGTGAAGTGTGGTGTTACAAGAAACGAGCGGCCTATAGAAATCAACAGAAGAGTTATTAATCAACACAGAACCGGAACAGTCAGTTAGCACATAATGAATATGAGATTAGACACCTTGGATGATGATTTTACGACTAAATAGGAGTAACTAACATGTTTGCCACAAAGAATATGTTCTTCTTCAACTACTCTGTGAAAGCACAGACCCATTGCTGAAGGTATATATTTTTTTAAACACTATCCAACAGCAACACATGGTATTTATTACTATTGCAATGTCCGTCTTACTAGTCCTTCACAACGATAAGCTACCAGACCTGAAGGAAGCTAAATGAGAAATGAGCATCCAATGAAGACTCATGCTACAGTGGATACCATCCCACTGTGGAATACTGGGAGATGAAAACGCAGATATGTAAGCAAAAGATGGATCTACACAGAAACAAAACGTTCAAGAAATCAGTTACCAGGAACAGAGGACCCTTATTAAAGCTATTAGGAAAGTTGACCACCCACAACGATGGACCATTGAGATAAAAGAGGTGACAAATTCCACAATATACTCAGCATAAATGAGGGCATCTCCAGAAAACTCTTCTACTCCTGACGCTGAAAGGCAACAAAGGGTTTAGTGAATAGATAGATAGTTATCACACAAAATACATCAATCATTATCTCAACAGAGCAGAACAAATTATCATCTGCACCAGGACAGAACATAACAGACTAATCAGCCACTTACATAAATTAAGACCAGTTCTATCACCTCTGTGCTTAACCGGCAACAGAGACTGTAGAACATCTTCTGCAAGACCTCAGTAAATAAATCAGTTGCTGACGAAACACTGACCCACAGAGACAGACATCAATATCAAGCTGTATGGGAGTTTTGAAATACTTTTAAGTACATCATTTATCAAGAAAATTTGACTTGCTGGGTATAAATATGCTAAACTGCAAATGAGGAGAAGAAGAAGACTAGTCAGACAAATCTGTTGATAGATCACCTCATGGAGAAAATGAAGCAAGGTCTTGATCAATGTCTTTCCTGATCTAGATACACAACACGTACCAGTAAGCATTGTACATATGTGTCCTAGGACAAACGTGTAACACGTCTGATTTTATGCTCATTTGTAATGTGTGATTGTGTTTGCCAACAGCTGATTAAGACTGATAATCATTGTTACAGCATTTAATTTAGATAATCTTGTACTACCACCAAATACTGGGTCAATGTCACATAACCAGTTATCATATTTCCTGCCGTATAAGATGCACTGGGATATAAAATGTTATATTAATTATATAATGTAATGGTTATTTATAAGATGTGAACTACAGTAGCGCAGTGAATAGTGCACTGATTTCCTAGCCTGTTGATCTATGGTTTACTCTCAATTGAGTAGAAATTATATAGAGCACAAATGACACTCATTTAACTGCAACACAGTAATCATTTTTTTAACAGCCTATAAATTACAGCTCTGAGGCAGCACATTAAAAATACTTTTGTTACTGCATGTTTTCTTGTTAAGTAGTGCAGTGTGGTGTTACATCTATCTATTGTCTTCTATGATTTTTCTGTAAGGTGTCACAGGATTGAAGGATGATTGACTTTCGGGTTATGACACGTTGTGTCACTTGACATGTAGTAATATGTAATGTATATCAGTCCACCTTCTATTTGGTTTATCTCTCCATCTTATTGGTTTATCTCTCCATCTTATTGGTTTATCTCTCCATCTTATTGTTTCCATTTTCATGTTGTATGCTCTTGCCTCTGGTCTATAAGGGTTCATTCTCATTAAGTGTCATAGCCATTTCAGTCTCTGTTTTTCAATATTATTTGACTACAGATGTTGTCCCAACTGTTTTTGTAATCTCTTCATTCCTCACATGATCTCTTCTTGTTCAGTTTGCTGCTTTTCTTAGGCATCTCATTTTACACATAATAAGCTTTCTCTCTTGTCCATATCTGACATTGATAACACAATGTTGGTATGAAGATTGAATTGATAATTTAGTTTCCATCGGAATATATTTTTGTTTAAAAATTGGTATACGTTCATAATTTTAGTAGTTAGCTTTTTGAATTCTTGTCTCGATCTCTTTGTGCATAGGAAATATTTTTATTGCACCACCAAAAGACAAAACTTCAGTGACATTCAAACAATGATTATCAGTCTTAATCAGCTGTTGGCAAACACAATCACTAACACGTGAGCATAAAATCAGACGTGTTACACATTTGATCTAGGACACATATGTACAAAGCTTATTGGTACGTGTTGTGTATCTAGATCAGGAACGACATTGATCAAGACATTGCTTCATTTTCTCCATGAGATGATCTATCAACAGATTTGTCTGACTAGTCTTCTTCTTCTCCTCATTCGCAGTTTAGCATATTTATACCCAGCAAGTCCAATTTTCTTGATAAATGATGTACTTAAAAGTATTTCAAAACTCCCATACAGCTTGCTATGGATGTCTGTCTCTGTGGGTCAGTGCCTCATCAGCAACTGATTTATTTACTGAGGTCTTGCAGAATATGTTCTACAGTCTGTGTTGCCTGTTTACATGAATGCAGAGGTGGTAGAACTGGTCTTTATTTATGTAAATTATGGGAAAAAAGGGATGAAACTAAAATCGTGTAATCCAGAATACACAACTGTAAACATAGCAACATGTCCATCACATTCTAAACTAGAACAACTCTGGTTTCAAATATATCAGTAGGATATGGTGCAACAATGATAATTGTGAATTTTGAGATTGAACAGCATAATAATACATCTAATATTGTTGGTTGCAGCTGGAGCAGCATCAGTACTCAAGTTCTCACCCCAGCGTGACTTCTGCTCATGGGGAGCTCAGTATTGGTGCAGTTCGGCACAGACTGCTAATCTTTGCGGTAAAACAGAGTGGTGTGCAAAAAATGACTGGCCTTATGATGTAGTTCAGGCAAGTATATTCTATTTTTCTCTGAATATATTTATATATTGAGATATGGACATATATTAGCTTCATATTTTTGCTATGTAGCAGTTTCAGCTACTTCATCTTCGTCGTACACTTATAAGTTCACATGATTCATTTGTTGACTAGGCTTTTAATTTACTGTAATGGCTGATACTATCATGGCAGCCAAACTTTGTTGCTGAGACAGCACTGAACTAGATGAATATAATATCTTGAAACACTCTGGTGGTTGCAGGTAAAATGAGGTTGGCAACGCCTCCAAGTAAAAGTCTTACTGCATTATCCTTGATGTTGTATTTTATTTGAGTACCAGTAGGGTGGGGCAAATGGAAGAAATGACATTGCATCTTTTCGATGCTAAAGTGTGTGTTATTTTCCTATTATAAATATTTTGCATGTCCCTTTGTCCATATAATAATGGGATTCCACAGTATTATTACCGGTATAATTTTTTTATACTTCGGCCCATACAATAGTTTCCAAATAATTTCCAGTAATGTTACCTCATTTGCTTATATACGGATCATCTTATATTGGAAATATACAGTATATCACAGAGATCAACACACAGGCATGTCACCTTCTGACTTTTTTAATAATTCCTCAAAGTTTCTTGTTAATATTGCTAATTGTTTCATGTATCACATATTTTCATTCTTGTTTGCCTCTTTCAGAGTTACAGTATTTAAAACAAGGATGGGTATTATATATTTGTGTGCAAATTTAGTGTAGTTTTATTTTTTAATACTACCCTATTATTACTATAATAGTAAAGCAAAATGAATTAAACAAGTTACTGAAAACTCTTACCTTGCCTATGAATAAAAAATATATAAAAAAGTATATATAAAAAAACATACAATAAAACTAAACAGGACAATTCTCCATGTATCGGCTCAAATGGAACCTTTTTCAAGAGACAAACAACAGTAAACACCACAATAATAAACAGAATAGATGACTTAGCCTGTCTAGAGCCACGTCTCAAAAACATAAAACCACGTCTCCATGACGCAGGATTGGAAATACATTTACTGAAAGAGAAAATGTGTGCATTCATTATAAACAAACTGGAAAGTGGGAAATTAGAGGCAATATAGATGTAGTATATAATGAATGCAAGAATAATATAAGAAAAAGACCCCTTTTGTCACTTTATCAGACAGGCAGGTTTTAAGAACATAGTCACAACAGGCAAGACTGAAGGGAACAGAGACAGATGGGGACAACGTGAGAAAATATTAGTTTGACAACCTAGCAAGGCATGGAAAGAACAACGATCCTGATAACAATACTGTGGACTGAGAGCCATGGTCGCCTACGCCAACCAGAATGGCATATGATAATGATTGATGAGTAATGATGTGGTGGTGGGGTGAGTGGGTTTGGGGAAGGAAGGATACAAGAAGAATCATCATTTGAAAACGCATGGAATGAATGTGAAACCAAATATAGACATAAACATATGTATACAACCACACCTAAACATACATAGAAATGTATACACACACCAAGAGTTAAGAAACAAATGTGTGGCCCAAAGTAATTTTGTGGATACATAGAACAATGTAAAACAAATTGCATATACAAATAACTATACATGTGTGGGCACCCATCGAAGAGACAACTACAATAACAGAGGAAATCAAAGTCTAAATATGTAAATGATTGAAGAATAACAATATGGCATTCTAATGTATAATTGATGGACTAGAGTACAAAATAATCACATGTTGACATACACAAACAAAAGAAGACATAAAGGAAATATATAGAAGTACGGCAAACACAAAAATAATTACTCACGAAGGTGTACAAAGACAAATAATTACAAGAATCCGTGCAATACGGGAGTAGAGGGTATAAAGAAAAGGTGGGTAACTCAAACAAAACGGTGATTAATGTTCATTCCGTGTGGTTGTAAGACTCCCATATGGCAAATGAGACGATATTCCAAGGACTGACGTTGCCGGTCACCGATATAACAACGTAATAAACCGGTTACAGAGACATCAGAGCTACCATGATGTGACGAGCTGTTAAAATGATTAGCCACTGGGGAGTCATGATGATTTGTGATATCTCTCAAATGTTTGGCGAATCTATCAGCTAAACATCTAGATGTCAAATGTTCCATTTGAGCCTATACATGGAGAATTGTCCTGTTTAGTTTTATTGTATGTTTTTTTAGATATACTTTTTAATATATTTTTATTCATAGGCAAGGTAAGTGTTTTCAGTAACTTGTTTAATTCATTTTGCTTTACTATTTGTTCATTCGGCTACTGCGGCACCCTCCACTTTGTCGGACACCCTCTGACCATTTGGTTATTTATATTACTATAATACTCTTGTATTCTGCATTCCATGTTCTCATATTTCAACACTCATGTCTCAGAGACCACTTTCTGCACACTGAAAATCCTGTTTTGTGCATCATTATTCATGTGTAGCTCCAAGTTTTTAATATGTCTGACTTTCTAATTGTGAAGGGAAGTAAGTCATTTGCTCTGGAGCCTGTCCTGCATATGCAGTTGAGGGTATTCTAATTGAATAGGAACTGATTAACAGCTTTTCTACATAAGCTAATATAATAACCATCACAAAATTGTGTCAGGATATCTCCACTACATTAGGTTTCCTCATGAATCTACTACAAAAGAATTGTGTACTCATAGTTGTTGTTTCTTTGGATTTGTTTAATGGTTATGTTATGAAAGTTCTTCTGGATCTGTCATGTATCAGCACAATGTACTAGATGTCCAGAAGGATGCAGTCCACAGACCTGTTTTATTTTCACAAATAGCCTGAAGCTCCAACTTTTATAGCATTATACATAGTAAACTTCCTAATCCTGTACTAAACTCTTCCTAGCTACCTTATCAACATACTTGGTAGGGTGAAATAATTCTTTTTCTTCCAAAATCTAAGATCCATTGAGCATCATTGGTAAGAATACTATGATTTATAATTTGGAATATATTGATTTGTGTATGTAGTAACCCCGCCGAAGACGGATGTGTTGGGCCATTGGCGCAAATAAAACGGCAACACAACGCATTTCCATTCTCTGGACTACATCCAACTGGAAATCTTGTAGGATCATTGTCCTGTTACAAGAGAAATCCAGTGGGAATTTGAGAATGAGCGCTGAAGAAGAAGAAGTATGTAGTAACAACATACTGAATATATTAATGATTTTTTAATCTGTTTTATCCTTAGGATTTACCATGCACAGTGACTCAACAGCTAATGAAAAATACCAGAAAGCTTATCATAAATTCAGCTCAGAAGCCTGTAAGTGACTCTGTACTGTTTTATTAGCTTGTTGATGTGAGTGTTTATGTCTGCCTGTCTTTTAGTCTAGCATGAAAATCCATCATCTGCAGCAGTGCAACTTTATTTGGATTATGTTCCATCTCCAAACCTGTTCTTATTATTTTTTCTGTGCTCATTTTGAAACTTCTGCTGATAGCGGGATGTAGTCTAGAGAAAAGAATACCAGATGTCATGGTTTACATCTTGGCTGTGGTATCTGCTCTTTTTGACATGAAACTTTGGGTCACTTTGACCTATGGAATAGTACAGCCAACTTCACCCCCAAACCTCCCTAGCCACCTCTTCTGACATGCTTGACAAGTCACAGTATTGCAATTCTATTCCCTTTTCAGCTTCAGCAATATGTGTGCATAGAAACCTTTGGAGCACTTTTTTGACTTTCCTCACCTCCACCATCCTAAACATGTTAGTCTAGTTCTAAAATAGCTTAATAATTAAAATAGCTTAATTATTAAAAGACACTTCAAATAAAAAGGAATACATATAAATATATAGAATAAATTGAACCTTAAAATATTCAAATTATTTCCCTGTGAGATATATGCACCACGATGGGAATCAATGATCTTAACCTATAGAGCCCTGAGTTAAAATTACACAATATCCCCTGTGTGCCTGAATTCTTTTTGGAAAATTTGCATTATTTATGAGTGAGTGTTTGGTAAACGTGATAACGTTTTTGTTTGTAAAGATATCAAAATAATTTTTGCACATGTAAATAAATGAGTGAATAATAAGTATAATCATGTTGTTGTATGTGTGAAATAACAGTTGTGAGCATGTAGTGAAGTTGAAAATTGGGGGAAAAATCTCAAAACGCCATTTAAAAAATCGCAAATATAATTTCTTGACAACCCTAAAAATTGAGCAATGTGTGGCAACATTGATAAAATCCTCCTAAATGCCTATATCTGTTGTATATATGTTGTTTTATATCAAAACTAATATAATATGGACTGAACAAACTAATAAAACATGAAGAAATCACATACAATGTCCGTAAGTCCAACACTAGGTCTATAACAACATACAACGTAATGATATTTCATGCACACATGGCACCCCTGATGCATATCGTTTTTGTGTTTTTGAATGAATACACAAACATTCTTATAATATAGCAACAAATGAAACACAAAAGCAACAATTAAAACATGTAATCATGATCACTTACCATGCCATGCGGGTACTCCATTTGATAGTAAAATATGGCATCAAAAGTGGACAAACAATTTCAGAAATTTGTTGACAAAACCAGCCGGCTTTCTCCCTTCTTACAATCTTATTGTTTGAAGGACTTTGACCTTTAGACTGTGACGTATTCCTAGTTTCGTGTGGCAGGAATTCCATGTCATATGAGCTCTACCTCGTGAAGTTCTGTACTCGGGAATCGGGCGATATCTGTTTAGGCCAACGGGCACAGTATTACGACTATAGGTACACAGGAGCATATACTCATTGGTGCAGTATTGGGCCTTTAGGGCCCGCAAGGTTAAGGTACAAGAAATAGTGTGTCCTATCAGCAGTCTTCAGTACAGAGAAACGTGCACTTGCATCTGTCCCCATCATATCAAGATATCATCAAGTGCTGCCTCCACATCAAACGTTTGCTGCAGCAGACCTCCAATTCCTCTGTCTCGTGTCTTGGTGTCGACTCTGATAGATTTCATTGTGTCCATCCCATAATGTTGCTTTCCCACTTGTATTTCTGTCTAGCTATTGTTTGCGTCCTCTAACCAACCTTCAAAACTTTACCCCGATAGAGATATCTTGCTATGCCTGTTCCCCTCCATCTCATCTCAGACATACTTAATTGAGCAACTGCTGATTATTGTACAATTAATTAGTAACATCTCACCTCTTGTTTGTTCATATCTAGGTTTTATCAAAACATTTTGTATATGTAATGATCAGTTTCTTGTTTGTTCATATCTAGATATGTATAATAAGTTTCTTGTTTGTTCATATCTAGATATGTATAATAAGTTTCTTGTTTGTTCATATTTAGATATGTGTTTTATCAAAATATTTTGTATATGTAATAATCAGTTTCTTATTTGTTCATATCTAGATATGTGTTTTATTAAATAATTTTGTATATGTAATAATCAGTTTCTTGTTTGTTCATATCTAGATATGTGTTTTATTAAATCATTTTGTATATGTAATGATCAGTTTCTTGTTTGTTCATATCTAGATATGTATAATAAGTTTCTTGTTTGTTCATATTTAGATATGTGTTTTATCAAAATATTTTGTATATGTAATAATCAGTTTCTTATTTGTTCATATCTAGATATGTGTTTTATTAAATAATTTTGTATATGTAATAATCAGTTTCTTGTTTGTTCATATCTAGATATGTGTTTTATCAAAATATTTTATATATGTAATGATCTGTTTCTTGTTTGTTCATATTTAGATATGTGTTTTAAAAAATATTTGTATATTTAATGATAGTTTCTGCTTACTACATAATTTAAGAGTCACTTACTGCAGTCATTGTGTCTTCCTCACATCTTCAAATTTTGCTGCATCTAGCATCAAATAACACACTAAATCAATGATGAAAATGACATCTAAGATCAACAAGAGAACTAACAACTAAATGACAAAACTTAATGGTTACTGTAGCTAGAAATGAGAAGTATAAAAAGCTGCATCTGTTCTATATACATTTGGGGGTGGGGGGAGGTGGTTCAGAAACATGGACAATAAACAACCAATTAGAAGACAGAATTTATACCTTTGGGATGTGGATATATAGAAGCATAGGGAGAACTTCATAGAAAGTGAAGAAAACAAACACAGAGGTTCTAACAACACTTTGTATGAAGACATAATTATTAAAGGAAATAAAGATCATACAAATAAAGTATTGTGGACATATTTAAAGACATGACAATTTGTTGAAGACCTTACTTGAGGGTAAAATTGAGAGGAGGTGAGCAAGAGGTAGGCAGAGATACAAGAGAGAGAGAAATATAATGAGATGGACAGAATACAGTTTAGCAGAGTATACCACCAAGGCAAGAGACGGGATGTTGGAGTACTGTTACAGTCGATCTATGTTGCGGAGACGGCACATAATGATAATGGTGAATGGTTACAGCAAAATATAGTGCAATATTAATTGCAGTAAAGTACGTTAAAAATGACAAAATATCAATACTGTGAACCTAAATCAAAGATTAAATGCAGCTACAACAAACACTGAGATAATAAAAATAATATCTATGTTTGTAATAAAGTGATCACATGTTGGGAAGACATGGACAAACACAGATTATTACTTATGATAGAATGTAGCAGGTATAGCCAGATGGAGAACATTGCACACAGACAAGATAGTAATGATTCAAGTCTGTATTATTGAATAATTTCTCGTCAATGTTGATACCCTTGAGTGATTGCTTTGTTACTTTGGCAACATCAAAGGGAGCAAAGATTAGCAACACATTGAATTGCCATGCATGTCACTGGAGGTGACTAAATAGGTTTTGAGGGTGTAGCTGGCTGTACCATCCAATAGGTTAAAATGACCCAAAGCCATGCTGAAGTTGGTTGCTTCAGGCTAAAAGTTTACACTATGACACAAAGCGTTCCGTTCTCCTGAGTACATTCTCCTAAACAACATGAGTTTAAGGATGAACTCAGAAGAGAAAGAAGATAACTTGTGCTGAGTAGTATTGTTACAATTTTGTGTTTCTTCTCCCACAGTCATCTGAACACGATTTAGCTCAGTTCATTGCCAGGGGCTGTTCTCTTCTGGAGGACAGTATAGCTAGACTGCAGGTAATCATATATATGTATGTGGTTGGTGATGGTGTGTGTGTTTGGTGCTATTTGCTGGTTATGTATTGATTTGTAGTTGTAGATAAGACCAGATCACTGTTGCATTGCAGTGACCTTTGTTTTTCATGAATCATTTGTGTTTCCTCTTGTGTGGTATGAGTTTTCAAAAATCTCTGTATTTTTACATAATGCTGATCTCTTTGCACCTGTCTTCAACTACATTTTCCCAATTATTCAACTAATTTTTCAATATTTATTTATTAAAAAAAATATTAACTACCCAGTTATGTGGGGAGGGGGACAATAAACTGTTATGTTTTTTGAACAGTTGCTTGAGGCAGTGAGGGAGGTGGAAGTTGCAAGGAGTCACATTTATTTCCTTGTCCAACAATGTGCAGCAGGGAGCAAGCCAATAAGCTCATAAAATCTGCCATTGTCTCAAGAGGTATAGTAATGAGTTGAACTAACATACTAAACTCTTTACGAGAAAGAGATCGGGCATACTAAATTAATGAGGTGATGATTATTTCTATATCCTGAATATGAGACCATGGCTTGAAATGTAATGTTACCAGAAATGTACATTATGAGTTTAGAGGAATGCTTACAAGAGCGTTATCAGAGCCCAAAGGGGGAGCTAAGAATAACAACAGATCTTGCATTTTCTTGCATGTCATAAGAGGTGACTGAGGAAGTTATGGTGTAGAGTGGGCTGTTCCATCCCATACAGGGTTAAAGTGTCCCTGAAATCGGATGTGTCAGGCTAAGATGTACAGACATCACAGCAACTCTATAAACCATGACACATAGCATTCCATTATGTAGACTGCATTCTGCTAATGTGCAGGAGTTTGAGAATGAAAGCAAAGAAAAGAAGAAGAAGAATGTTCATTCCCCCCCCCCCCCAAGAAATAACTGGAAATGTTGGTCTTCATATAATTGCAAATATTCTTTATGAGATTGAAGCATCAATTGTATGCACAGATGATGATTTTAAATTCTTCTTCTTCTTCATCGTTCATTCTCAAACTTATGTTGGATCTCCCTTGTAGCATAACAATGGTCCTACTCGATTTCCAGCAGCATGTAGTCCAGAGAATGAAAATGCGTTGTCGCCATTTTATTTGCGGCAGTGGCCCGATACATCCATCTTCGGCAGGTCTTTGTGTCTTAAGGATGGTCTTACCTAAATCCTTGCCCCTTCCTCATCATCATAGGGGCTTTCTCCATATTGAAGGTTGGCTGTAGCGCGACCTCCTACATCCTTCCTCTACGCATGTGGTTGCATCTGTGGGTCTCACCAATGGCCCACTAGACAAACCACCCATGCAACAGAAAACCTTAGTGGATGACATGCCGTTATATTGACGTTATCTTCTTATAGAAGCTTCATGGCATGTCATCTATACAGTTATAATTTTGTTTTGTTGTTGAAATGGTTTTCATATTTGCCTGAATATATATGTATGCACCCTCTGTGGTTGGGAGGGAGCCAGAGATGTACTGTGCAGCACTGAGGAGGAGGGGGTGCAAAGGGAACGCATTGCTCTAGGCGGACCCAGGGTTAGCAGATAACCAAGATCCCAAATGTACCTCCACGCGGTGCACCCTGGAAACAGAAATACAGCAGCTCGTGCTGATTCTGGCCAAATCATTTGGGGATCGTGTCCGAGAATGTGGAGGTAGCAGATGGAAAGAGATTTGACTGCACAAGAGACAGACAATATCTCCGACACCACCAGCTGCACCACATATAGCGACACTGTCGACATACAGTGAAGCTAGTCAGTCCAGCCCGAACATTGGAGGGGCGGCCAATGTAAAATGCACGTAAAGGTAAATGCATGGCGAGAGACAAATATGTTTCATACAGAGTACAATGAAACAATGAAAGGGCAGAACAGCGCTAGAGGGCTGTGCGAACTGCAAATAGAAAGTGAAAAGTCCCTAGGAAAGGGAACTACAAGCTCCGTCAGCTCGAGACGGGCTTCTAGTTACCAGAGCTCCTTACAGGCAGAGACCCAGACCCATCCATCGGCGTTTGGTAAAGCAAAAGACCTAACCCAACTCTAATGTCGAGCCTTCCTAAACCGGAAATATGCTTGCAAAGAGAAAGGGTTCTGTACCCGATGGGTGTAGGCAAGAAAGGGACAACGATGGCAGTCCTGGCCCAACTCTACTGTCAAGGTTTCCTATACCGGAAGTACACTTGCAGAGAGAAAGGGTTCCGTACTCGATTCGCTCAGGCACAAAAGGGACAACGATTTAGCCCTGGCCCAACTCTACTGTCAGGTTTTCCTACACCGGAAATACACTTGAAGAGAGAAAGGGTTCAGTACCTGATGGGCTCAGGCGCTATTGGGACAAGGACGCTCAGCTCGAGAACGCCTTGCTCCCAAACGCGTGGTGTGAGACTCGAACTTGGACAAGGGGTACACAATGTCGGTGAATGACACCTCGGCTAAGAGGGCGAAAGAGCCAGGGTCCAACTCCTCTGTTGAGTTCTTCCCCTTAAGGAACCAGGCTCACGGATGAGAAACGGTTCGGTACCCAATGGGCACAGCACGTCCAATTACACGAGGCAAGTTCATAGACAGTGGAACACCTCGTTCGAGTTAGACGAGAGCAAAACATCGTCTGGGCGAAGAGTCTCCACTACGTGTGCCTGGAGACAGATATAGAGGCTGTCACAGGCTAAGGGTAGCCAACCCGAATTGTCAAGGCATGCCGAAATCGGATGTTCTAGGCCTACAAGGCGCATAACGGTGGCACAACATAATCACGCTCCCGGCGGAAATCGCATGGATATCCGTGATGGTTACAATGGAGTGAACGAAAAACAAACAAAACAAACTGAGGAGGAGGAAACTGACATCACTGTTTTTCTATGGCTGAGGCCCATCATAGAGGCACAGTGACTCAGGACATGACAATCCTTTTGACTTGAACATTTGGTTGCATGCCTGAAGCGAGCTATAGAGAAGTTCGGCATAACCAGTAGTCAATTGGTGGCGGGGAATGAGCACAGTGAACTCTATCTTGGCTACAGTGGCTAGGAGCAGTGCATAGGTTGAAACCTACCTTCCTGGAGGTGTGATAGTTATTCTCTGGCTCTGTCCCGGGGTGGCCCGAAAATCCACAGACTTCCCAGCAATATAATGGCATTATGTCAAAGGGCATGAGCCCATGGACTGCTGGATCAGAAACCAACCAACCAACATCCTTCCTGTTTTGTGGTGCACTCTGATTAGACTAACCTGTCTATCTCATGATGTTCCCTCCCACTTGTATTTCTATCTACTTCTTGCTCACCACCGGTGAACTCTACCTTCAAGTAATGTCTTCAACAAGGTGTCATATCTTAAAGAGATATACCTCCAGTATCTGGAAATAACCAAATATGTTGGAAATGTGAGGGCTTGGGTAAGACAGGACAAATATGGAGATAAATGGAAATAGATATAAGTGTTAACAATATTTATAAACAAAACATACTAGCAATGAGACAGTATTGTATAGTCCAAAAAAAAAGAGATAAATCTCCAGTATCAAGGAACAATGCAATGTACTAGAAGCGTGAGGGCTGGAGCAACACATGGCAAATTAATTTAGCATAACCTGCAAACACTTGGTAATTACTTTCTTTCAACTCTTGATTACCATAAATGTTTTTCTATCCTGGCATCTCTGCAGTGGGGTTAAGTTGCTTATTGTAGATGAAGAGTATGGTGTCTTTCTCGTATCATCAATTCATGCTGAAGTTGGATGTGTCCGGCCAGGCGGTGCAGATACCATAGCAAAGTTGTAAGAAATGACACAGCATTCAGTTCTCTGCTACGCTGCAGGAGTTTGATAACAAATGCAGAGGAAGATATCATTTGATATGAATATTATTTTCTGTCACATGATTCTATATTAATGTGTAAATATTGTGTAATTATCATCTTTATTATGGAGTCTAATATATCTTGCTTATTATTCTAGTGTATGCAATTGCTTTAACTTTAGCTTAATTTTCTACAGTGTAAAGAACTAGTCACCAAAGAAGCTGTCCTACTTAAGCTGGTGAAGCTAGTGAACTCAAAACTGGTAAATCTTACATTCTCAATCAGTGATCACCTGTAAATTTTACTCATTGATAAAATAAATATACACGCTTCAACTGGTCATATTATCCTTCTCTCTGAAGCATTATATAGAATTTTTTTATCATTAGTTGACTGAACCAATGTTACTATATTTTGGGAATGTTCATAGATACTCATTGAAGGGTATAAAAACTGATAGTTCTTGTAAGAAATACAAAGATAAAGTCCCCAGAATATCAGGTGTAACCCAGCAGACTGGAAAAATGATGGCTACAGAAAATAGGGAAAATATAGAATGAATACGAATTAGTAAAGTACAGTGTTATCAAATTATACTGAGAAGAAACATAGGTACAGATGATGTTTCAACTCATTTAGTGTTTGACTTCTTCATGTAAGATTTTGTGCTTCTTTTTATGCTCTCATCTCTTTCTACATATGCTTAATATTGCACATTACCTCTTACTATACACCCCACTATATAGTATTTGACAAGGTGAAGCATCAGAAATGATAAAAATGTTTTAAAATCTCAATGTTGATGGGAAATATATAAAGATATATATATATAGGAGAATTCCAAAAGATAGAGATGGGCAACAGACAAGGATGTGTAATATCACCAAATTTGTTCTCCCTGTTTAAAGAGGATATTATGTGAAACACAGAAAGTATGCCAGGAATAGCAGTTGGAGGTTGCGATCTGAATAATCTAAGATATGCTGACAATACAGTTCTGATTGCAAGTTGAAGGGAGCGAACAAGAACTTCAAGCCCTGTTAGACATGGTAGTACAAGAAAGTGAAAACAAAGGTCTCAGTTAAACAAGAAGAAAAAAGAAGTAATGGTTGTTTCAAAGAAATACACACCGCCACATGCAGTATTACTATCAATGATGCAAAATTAAATCAAGTGGATAAAGTCAAATATTGTGGCACCATTTTAACATGAGATGGCTGCTGCTCCAATGAGTTCAAGAACAAGATAGCACAAGCCAAATCAACATTTGAAAAAATGAGAAACATTCTATGCAATGTAGTAATATCAATGCATATGTGAGTTCGAGTACTAGAATGTTATATTGAGCCAATCGTACTTTATGGAAGCGAAGCATGGACAGTAAACATAAACTGGAGGCAACTGAGATGTGGTTTTAAAGAAGAATGATGAAAATTTCATATACAGCCAAGAAAACTAATGTAGAAGTTAGAGATGCTGAAGTAAAATTACAAATTATAGCAAATATTAGAAGCAGACAATAAAGATTTTTATGGCATGTGATAAGGAAAGTAAAACTTGAACATTTAGTAACTACCAGTAAGATCAAGGGGTGAAGAGACAGGAAAAGAGAAATTTCTGGATGGGTTGTCACTGTGACACACAAAGAAGTCACCAACTGAACTTATTAACAACACAAGAGACAGAGAGTTGTGGAGAAGCATCATCGCCAATGCCACTAGGCATATAGGCATATCACTTTATTGATTGATATACCACACTCTCTCTTCTTATATCACGACAACTCACTTACACACACACACACACACACACACCCCCTCCCCCACGTGTGGAAATTCATTGTAGTGATTTTTATTTTTTGTTTATAGTGATGAAGGCTTTTACTGGAAACATTATCTGTACCTGTGTTTTGTTTTAAGTATAAATGTTTAGCTATTTGGTAATACTTCACTTTACCTATTTTCATATGTTGAGTGATGCCACATTTGTTGTCAAGTTCTTCCAGTCTCTGCAAAATTCAAAATGGATGGCTATAACATGAACATTGCAGAGTTCTTCAAACAAGCTGTTGCTTCACAAAAATGTACTAGAAAAAAGGCAAGAGCTATGTAATGCTCCACAGACTCCTCTCACATATGCTCTGAGCGTGGAAGAAAATTCCAGACACATGCGGAACTTATTCATCACACAGACACACGCGGAACTTATTCATCACACAGACACACGCGGAACTTATTCATCACACAGACACATACGGAACTTATTCATCACACAGACACATACGGAACTTATTCATCACACAGACACATACGGAACTTATTCATCACACAGACACACGCGGAACTTATTCATCACACAGACACACGCGGAACTTATTCATCACACAGACACATACGGAACTTATTCATCACACAGACACGTCGCTGTGATTATCATCCACGTTGAGCTCAATTGGTCTTCATCGAATCTTCAGGAACAACCATTGCGTTGATGAGATGTGGGTTACTAGACTTTCTAATACGGTGATCTAGGATCAGTTAACATTTGAGGAATTTTTTCTGTCAGGAGAAACTATTTTCTATCAGGAGGAACTATCATCCTTAAAGATATCCTTAAGCAGCCTCCTATCCTCCATGCATTAGTCATGTCCTAGCTCTCTAAGATGATGTTGGCCTAGATCAAAACATACTTTAAATATTTTCATACAATGTCTGCTGTGTGTGACCACAGTATTACCTCCAGATTTTGAGGATGTTTCAAGCACCATAAATATAATTTTTTCACACTGTATAGTATAATTTAATATACTCATACATAGCAGTTGATAATTTTCTGTGTATGGGCCTACAACTAGTCGGAGATTAATGTTGTACTGCTATTGTATTCATCAATTATTTGGAATTTAATAGTCAAATCCTATTATAACATCTGTATCCAAACCAATGAAATATGTATGTAGTAACTGAAATAATAGTTTTTTTTAATACTGTTAAAAATATTCTTAATTATATCTGTTATTTTTATGATCTCATCTGTGTATTTGGAATCAATCATTACTATGTCTATAATAAACTTTCACTTATTCCAATATCTAACCATTAGTCTTTTTCTTTGTTCATTCTTTAGTCTGTGAAGTCTGTAGCTGCTGCTGTTGGTGTCTGCAAAAAGAATATACCAAAAGACCAGGTAAGTACTGGGAAATTTTATTTATCATAATCATAATTTGCATAGACAATCACGATCTTCACATTTGTCTGTTGCAAGAGTTTACTAAAATTTTGAATACTGACATCTTTCCATTCAATAACAGTGAACAGTTCAGATTTTTCTCTCTCAGTACTGAATCGAACTTCCAGTTAAGTCTATTTATCATGTATAACCTCTATTATTTTGTGATGATTGTAAAGCTCTGATATAACCAAATTGGACTAATGTCCACGGTTGAAAGAAGTGTACCTCAGCATAAGAGGTACATTTTACTTAACCAATTTTGTTCTACCTGTCATGAACCCTTTCCTTATGAAAAAAATTATTGTCTCTTTCTAGTGTTAATAATTAGCTGTGTTTTGAATATTTGTACCCTGTATTCTTAACACTAATATTTAGTTATAAAACTAAATAAAAGATGTATAGGAACAGACTCTTTCTTTCAAGTGAAGGAAATTACACTTTTCTAAGTTCTTGTACAACCTTACCAGTGACTTGGTTACTGTTAAAAAAGGGGAAGACTTTTGCCATTAATTTCTTAATACTAAAATACTACAATCATCCACTTCAACAGCATAGATCATATGGGTGCTCAAGACACTTTCATGTTTTACCGGTAATCAGAGTTAGTTAAATCTTGAAAATCTCTATACATTTAAATATATGTCATTTAAACTAATACACAGCATAATAGTGTATGTTATTTGTTGTATTCCTGCTACTTTTCTAGTCACATAACTTTGTTTCACATCTTTTTATTTGCTGTTTTTAATTATTATTATTTGCTTTCATTTTCAAAGGTCTTACTATTTTCCAAATAGGGAGTCATCTCTCTAATAGGAACAATGTCTTATTTTGTGATGTATATTGTACCATCTGCTTAATGCAATCATCAGTTGGAGGTCAACCTTAGTTATGGAGAGTAATCTATACACATTTGAAAACAAATGATTCAGAAAGAGACATTTTGTAGATAATAAAAAAAACTAACATAGAATTAATAGAAATATGCATGCAACCAACAGTTTCATCAGTAATCGGCAAATGAGATAGGTTCATATCTGTCACATGATCAGAAGAAGCAACCAAAGAATCACAAAGCAAGTCCTTGGGAAACAGTAGAGAAAAGGAATAAGATGTTGACCCAGACACTGAAAAGAACATTGAAAACATGATGAACATAGACTAGAACAGGTGTTAGCAACCTATGGCATGCGTGCCATACCTGGCACGCCAAGCAATTTAAAATGGCATGCAGACTCTTCACGTTTCCTGTATAAAGTTGATTATAAATCGATCAGCAGGGTTTTAGCAACAGATTGACTTCAGATATTCAGAATTATGGACATCAAAATTTGTTGAACTACGGAAGTCTGGAAAATTAAAATCTAGAAAAGTCTGCAGCTATTCTCAGCTGTTGGACATCCCTTCCAAATTATTACATCTGTTTGAAGAAAATTGCTTTTGCTCTTCTTTCAGCTTTTGGATCAACCTATTCCTGTGAGCAAATTTTCTCTCATATGAAAGCAGTGCTAAATCCACAGCATAGTCGCCTAACGCCTGAACATTCAGAAAATTGTGTCAAACTCAAAGTGACAAAGTATGTTTTCGATATTGAGCAACTGGCTAAGGCCCATGCAAGAGAAAGTTTTTTTTTAATCTTTCAAGAAACTATTTCTTTTAATGTTGTTTACAACTTTACATATTATTGAATATCACTATATATTAATTTATTAAAATATAAAAATAAAATATATGGTAAAATATGAATATTGACCTCAACTTGTACAAATTATATGTGATGTTGGCACTCTGAATAATTTGAAACCTTAAGTTGGCACACAGTTAGCAAAAGGTTGCCGACCTCTGGACTAGAGCACTAGAGAAACTCGCACAAAATAAGAGGACTTGTCTGAACTACTACTGGATAGTAGCCACATGCATGCAGCTACTTATGCAGCACAAAATAAGAGAACTTGTCTAAACTGCTACTGGATAGTAGCCACTGCCACATGCATGCAGCTATTTATGCAGCACAAAATAAGAGAACTTGTCTAAACTGCTACTGGATAGTAGCCACTGCCACATGCATGCAGCTATTTATGCAGCACAAAATAAGAGAACTTGTCTGAACTGCTACTGGATAGTAGCCACTGCCACATGCAGGCAGCTACTTATGCAGCACAAAATAAGAGAACTTGTCTAAACTTCTACTGGATAGTAGCCACTGCCACATGCAGGCAGCTACTTATGCAGCACAAAATAAGAGAACTTGTCTAAACTTCTACTGGATAGTAGCCACTGCCACATGCAGGCAGCTACTTATGCAGCACAAAATAAGAGAACTTGTCTAAACTGCTACTGGATAGTAGCCACTGCCACATGCAGGCAGCTACTTATGCAGCACAAAATAAGAGAACTTGTCTAAACTTCTACTGGATAGTAGCCACTGCCACATGCAGGCAGCTACTTATCTGAAACATATAATATTTAATATACACTTATTGACAGTAAAGGCTGCAACTACCTTTACCCTTGTTTTTGCATATTTTCAAGCCATGTGTGATGTGTGCAGATGTGGTTTCGACAGCTCAGAAGTATATCAGCAAGTTCTTGACAGAAGTAAGTTCTTTAGTATTTCTTTTCAGCAATTTATTTTCATATCCCAGATGGAATTCAGTCCTTCTGTGTTGATATTGAAAGGTATATGTACATATCAATGCCAGGAACTAACCTCTTTTCGAGAAATTTGTATAACTTTGACAAGAATTAGTTCTTTTGTATTCTTTATGGCATATTTATTTAAAATGTCCCTAGACTTGACCTTAGGCATGCTGTGTTTACAATTACGCAATTTCTCCTCTGCTGCTGACTGCAGCGGAATTAGTTTTGGAAATGTTATGCAATCTTCATGGCTGTTTTGAAATCGCGATAACTTTTTTGTTGTTACAGATATTTAAATAATATTTGCACATATAAATACAAAATTAAATTCTGCATTTATTGGTGTAAGTTTTGTTTGTATGTGTGTGATACGAGACATGTGAGAAAGTGATAAAGACAGGTTTAGGCTTATTTAGAGCTAGGCCTACCATATTTTTGATCGATTGAAAGCTGTTGAATATTATATATTTTACATAGTGAGAACCTTGTGGAATCGTGGTCTATTTTAATTAAACAAATTGAAGTACTTGCCTCTCAAGATTTCCACATTGAATCCGGAATAAATAATGATTCACTGAATATACGATGATAGAAAAGTATAATAAACTCGATTCACTGTCATATCGCTTCGCCGCAAAGCCAATGCTTAAAGATTGCTTGGATTTCCATTCCATAGTCAAACACTATCGTCTATCACCATTTTGACAATAGAAACAGGAAGTTAGATCAATTCTTTTCTCAATGTTGCCAAAACATTGGTTAAGGTAGTTCATTTGTTTTGCACATTAGTTTTATTTGAAATAATACTGCAAAACCTTTTTTGATCTGATAGTTAAATACATATTTAAGCTACTAGTCTCATGTCATATAGAGATTAATTCCACTATGAATATAGCACCTAGATTTCCTCATAGCACAATGTTTTTTGTACTAAACTGAAGGTAAAATCCACTGGTTGTCAACCTGCGTTTAACTTATATTTAGAAGTGCTATGACTAAACCACACACCCATGGCTATGTGAATTTGGGTTCAAAATTAATCATTCTTATTATATAGTGCCGTTCTGGTTAATTCTGTCATCAGGAAATGGGTACCAACACTCATTCTTTAGGAAGGTCTAGGAATGGTACCATTGCTATGGAATACATGCTGAAGGGTGTAGTGTATATATACATATATTTATTGTTTCTGATCAATAGCCTGCTAAATACTTTGGTTACAACCAGTTGCTATAATGTTGATTTATAACTTAACTGTATGTTCTCTGTATATCTGTAAATTATATATTCACTTGCAATATCTGTCAGGAAGCCTACTTGAAGCTGATAGAACCCCAATGTGCCAAGCTTGGACAGGGACATCAATTGGTAAGATTATAGTAGCTCTGTTCCATGTGAAACTAGTAAGGAAGTAAAATCACTTTCTACACCATTTAACAGTATGTGAATGGTCTTAAGGCCTTACTATTGGCCAATCAAATCAACTATTATGCAGAAGTAAACTCTCAATAGATGACATGCCACCATAGAGAGGCTTTGATTTTGTGGAAAGTCTAAATGTCTAACTATTGGACCATCAGTTGTTTATTGACAACCATTATGGAAAAGTAAATTCTTAGGGCTTGTAATGAGAAATGCAAAACTTGAAAATTTAGTAACCACCGGAAAAATTAAGGGGAGAAGAGATAGGAAGAGAAAGAAAAATTTCCGGATGGGTTGTCACTAAAGCACAAAAAGATGTTATCAGCTTAACTTATTAACGAGACAGGAGACAGTTGTAGAGGAGCATGGTTGCCTACGTCACTCTGCATGACACTTAGTACATGCTAATATAATGGGTCTTTCTTCTTGCTGAAGATCTGACTAGGCCTCTCAGATGAACAATTAATGTAAAAGTAATCTCTGAGTAGATGACTAGTGAGAATTTCCTTTTATGGAATCTCATATCATTTCATCTGTACAATTATGTTTCTTTTTGGGGATCTCCCTAGCGTAGTGGTTACGCTGTTCTCCTTGTGTTCAAGAGGTCATGAGTTCGAATCCAATTTGTGTCGTCTTGTTTAAAAAAATGGATTTTTTGGACATCCCTGGGGATTATCACTTGAAGCTACAGAGTTCTATGCTATGAGTGGTACTCTCGGTAGGCGGTGTGCCGCTTCGTTGAGAGTGACGGAGTACATATGGGAAACTGAGTACAGTGAAGTCAATCCTCTACGATTTTTGAACCTCCCACCTCCCCCCCTTTTTTTTAAATTTATGTTTCTCTTTGTGGTGCAACATTTAGAGATCTCAGCATTGCACATAATGCTGGGGAAACCAGATGAACTTCAGCCATGGCCATGGTCCTGGCTTCCATGTATATGTTGCTTTAAGCGGTGGCACAGGGGGTGTGGTGAACAGCAACTCCGTGCAGGTTGTGATAATTCCCTGGCAGAGCCCAGAATCACACAAATGTTAGCCCTACATAATGGAGTGCCACCTTGGTTGGTGGAAAATGCAAAACCGACTGTATCATCCATCCTAAGTAAATTCAAGTAGGAACCAAGAGGATACATTAAAAATTCTTAAGACCAGCGGGAATTCGGTGCCATTAGAATGGACTGGTTCAATTCCCATTGGTCTGAAGAATTGTCATGGTCAAGTGATTTTAATATCAGTCTTCAACCTCCTAACCTCAACAATAATGTTTTTCTACATATTCAAATGACTTTAATATCAGTCTTTAAGACTGATTCTAGAGGACAGAGTGCCAGGCAAGAGAAGAGGAAGACAATGGACCATTGACATCAAAGAAAGTATACACGTCTCTGGCCAATGCAGGAAACAGAGTATCCACGATGAAGACAATCTTTTGGATTGTCATTTGATATATCAGTCTTTAAGCTAACCTGAAAATTATAAATAAACAGGATCAGATGACTTCAATGTCAGCCATCGAAATCCTGACCTGAAAATAAGAAAGATACATGATCAGATGATTTTACTATCAATCTACAGGCTTCTGATCTGGAAAAACCCAGAATAAATGGATGTGATCAGATGACTACTATCAGGCTTCTGTTCTGGGAAAAAACCCAGAATAAATGGATGTGATCAGATGACTACTATCAGTCTTGAGGCTTCTGATCTGGGAAAAAAACCCAGAATAAATGGATGTGATCAGATGACTACTATCAGGCTTCTGATCTGGAAAATTCCAGAATAAATGGATGTGATCAGATGACTACTATCAGTCTTCAGGCTTCTGATCTGGAAAAAACCAGAATAAATGGATGTGATCAGATGACTACTATCAGGCTTCTGATCTGGAAAAAACCCAGAATAAATGGATGTGATCAGGTGACTTTAATAATGTTTATCACTTACTGTCTTCTGTTTGCAGATGGAACTAATCTCATCATTTTGTCTTTTATGAAAGCTGATCTTGTTGACAATAATAAAAGCTAATTTTTTGTCTTTTATTTTTAGTGTCAAGTCATAGGACAAGCTAAATATAAAGACTTCTATAATGGTCTCATAAGTGCTGTGAGTATTATATATAGTTCTTATTTTTGTTTGCCTGTTAGCATTCATTGTCAAACTCCCACTGAATATCTCTTGTACTTTGAAAAGAGATGAATTGTATCACCGTTTTATTTGCACCAATGACCAACACATCCGACTTCTACAGTTTATTGCTTATAAACTATGTTGTTTTATAAATGGTGCATAGTGCCTGTGTATTGTGAAACCCGAAGGGATTTCAAAAGTAACTCAATGTAATCTGTCATGCATGTCTTTGAGGTGACTAAGGATCTTCTTCTGCGTTCGTTCTCAAACTCCTGCAGATTAGCAGGATGTAGTCCGGAGAACGGAATGCGTTGTGTCATAGTTTACAGCATTGCTGCGATATCTGCACCTTTCGGCCTGACACATCCGACTTCAGCATGGCTTTGGGTCACTGACCATATATGGGATGGGACAGCCAACTCCATCCCATAACCTCCTTAGTCGCCTTTTACGACATGTGTGGAAGGTAAACAGTGTTGCTATTCTTTGCTCCCCTTTCGGGCCCCGTCAACACATGGGCGACTAAGGATCTATTTCTGGGCAAAGACAAAATCTTATGGCATGACCAGCCGTGGAGCTGTTGGAATATGGTACTTTGGCTCCTTTAGTTGGTTGGTGGTGCCTGTGATGTTATTCTAGTATGTGTTAAAATCTGCTATATCAGGGCTTGGAGAAATTTGACTATTGGTCCTAATCAGACAGATACGTCATTTTTATTGGTCTGCAAGACTGATTTATTATTACTATATTTACTTGTCTGTGAAAATATAAAAATAAGAAGCTATCTTAGTCAAACTGTAAATTACAATGCTAAGTGATGATAAGAAGTACATTTTACATAAAACAGTGGATGTTGCTAGTTGAAAACAGTGCTCAGAATATGAAATATATCTCTTGAGACAGTGTTCGCTGCTAAACTCTTAATGTTAAGTATTGGAGGTGATGAAAGATAATACAGTCATCCCTCGCTACTTCAAGGTTCATTTATCGCGGCTAGTCATCTAACCAATGATAACAATGTGCATCTCTTCACATCCTCTTCTATTTTTTTTATTTGACAATAATTATTAATGAATTAACAAATCATTATTGTTAGTAAGTTTGGCTTAAAACTAATTCTGAAGATTAAAAAATTTTTTAATCAAAATTTGAATAAAATTGTTGCTTGATTTATTGAGTTTTATTGTCTTTCAGCAAGCACAGTCATTGTGTCATGGGAGTACTCAGTGCTTTGATGCAGCCACAAGCCTCCAGGCAGTCCAGGTCAGCAAGTACACAATGTAGTAGATTGTCTGTATTACAAATAGATCATTTTCAAAAATAGAATATTTATATAGAACAATATCGTATGCTATCAAGAGCCCAGAAGGGGAGCAAGAATATTAACACTGCCACAAACTATGTATATCAAAGGAAATAACTAAGGAGGTAGTGTGAAGTTGACTAACCCACTCTATGATATTTACTGTGATGAAGTCTGCTGAAGACCCAAAACTGATCCGCTGGGAGGGAATTAACCATATCTGCAGAGTGTCTCATGATTTCAAGACACAGGAAAGTCCCCTCAGAGTAGAAGATATCCAGCTCATGGCATTTCTCCCGGCAGCCACATTGAGTAAAATCTTCCCATAAAATAAATAATGTCCTAAAACACTAATCTGAAGCTGAAAGTAAAAATCCACTTTCTGACATAGGGAACAAGAGTGACAAACTTGTGTTCTATCATCATATAGAAGGAATGAACAGCTGAGAATATAAACAGTTGTAATATTACATGGTTTAACAGCATCAAATAATAAATAAACTTCTGAATGAGAGAAAAGAAAAAAATGTACGCTCATGTAGTGACAAACTTGTGTTCTATCATCATATAGAAGGAATGAACAGCTGAGAATATAAACAGTTGTAATATTACATGGTTTAACAGCATCAAATAATAAATAAACTTCTGAATGAGAGAAAAGAAAAAAATGTACGCTCATGTTATATGAGGGCTGTTCAACAAATTCCCTGCCTGATTTTCGGTTTTCTTCAGAAAACTAATATGTAGAGCATTGCTAATTATCAGGTGCATGTGATGACCATGTGCCAATGTATATATGAAACTGGAGGTATTTAACTTCTCATACTTGCTTTGTGGAATCCTGTAAGTGAAAGTGGCTTAGTGTGTCTCATCACATTTAAAAAATGGAAGCTAATCTTCAACATGTGCATTTATTTCTGGTTTCAGCTTGAATAAACTGGTTGCAAAACCTTTGAAATATTGCAATACTCTTTCAGGGTCCTATCTAAATAGATTGTAATATTAACTGGTACATGCCATAAAATCATAACTGATGAATCGCCATGAGAGTGAAGTACAGGCAATTAGATTGTCCATTGTGACAATATGTCTGCACATTGCTACAGCAAACAAGTTTATGATGAAACACAACATTCTATTGCTCCTACATAGTGGTTAAGTTGTTCATTTTTGCCCAAGAGGTTGCATGTTCAAATCCTGCTCGCTATGTCTTCTTTATAAAATTCATTTTTTAAAAATATCCCTGATAATTATTGCAATAAGTTACAAAGTTATGTGCTATGAATGGTCATCTCGGCAGGAGAGACATGGCACTTAGTTGCGAGGGACAGGGAACATATGAGGTAACCAGATGATATCGATCCTTGACGCCTTATGAACGTTTTTCTCCCTTTAATGGTTCTTTTTTTTCATGCATTGTCAGAAGATCTATGTTAATTTTCTTCTTTTTCTGAGAAGCTTTCCCTAATCTTCTATATATCTACATCTCAATGTCATGTTTTTTTGTTTTTTTGCGTTCATTCCATAATAATCAGCACAGATATTTGTGCGATTTCTGCCGGTAGCGTAGTTACGTTGTGCCACCATTATGCACCTTATAGGCCCAGCACAGCCGATTTCAGCATGCCGTGACATTTTGAGTGGGCTACCCTAGCCTGTGACAGCCTTTGTATCTGTCATCAGGTGGCGAGTGTGTACTGACTATATGCCAAGACGGTTTGTCCTTCACGTCCATCTTGCACGAGCTATTCAGCAGTTAGTGAACTTGTCTCGTGTAATTAGATGTATTGTGCCCATGCCCATCGGATACTGAACCTTTTCTCATCCACGAGCCTGGTTTCAGTTTAGGAAGAACTCGGCAGAAGAGTTGAACTAGCGCTCGTTCGCCCTCTTAGCCGAAATGTTGTTCACCAACGTCGTAAACCCCAAGTCTGAGTCTATACATATATTTAGGAGCATCTATGAACAGAGCTTGTCTCTTTGGTTGGTTGTGCCTATGCCCATCAGGTACTGAACCTTTTCTCTCCGCGAACATGATTCCGGTATAGGAAAACTCGACAGAGTTCCTTGGAGAAAAAAATGTCCACACGGCACTGCCCTGTAGCACTGTGCTTCCCTTTCAGTGTACTCTTCTTCTTTTTCTGCGTTCAGCATCTGTGGTCATGCTATACCGTCAGGCCTGTCGTCAAGACAAAGTCCACTGTCTTCTCCAGGTCAGAGTGGCTGCCCAATAGCTTTTGCCTCAAGTCTGTATCCTCTGGCCAGATCTGCTGTCTCTGCTCTTTGTATGTTGGGCAGTCCTGAAGTATGTGTTCCGGTGTCTGGGTTCCGGATCCACATGGACATTCATCTGTGTATGAGATCCTGAATCGGTAAAGGTGACTCAGTGTACTCATTATGCTATCTTTATGGTGACTGACACACCGATTCTCATAACATCTGCCCACTTTGTAGCATCTGCATTGGTTGCCCCTCCAGTGCTTTCGCTGAACTGACTAGCTTCACTGTTCATCAACAGTGCTGCTGCATGTTATATTGAGATATAGTCTGAGATACTGCCTGTCTTTTTGCAGTCAAATCTCTTTCCATCTGCTACCTCTACATTCATGGACACAATCCCCAAAAGTTTCAGCCAGAATCAGCACGAGCAGCTGTATTTCTGTTTCCGGGATGCACCACAGGAAGATACTTTTGGGATCTTGGTTATCTGCTAATCCTGGGTCCACTGATAGCAATGCAGTACCCTTTGCACCCTATCTCAATATCATAAAATCTATTTTCTAGTTATGTGTTCATTACTCATGTTTATTCATTATGCATGCATATACACACATACTCAAGAGTATTCGAAGGAGTAATAACACTCAATAGAGAGTGCAGGGAATGGTGTCCGACAGTGGTCGAGTCGGAGGTGCTCGCTCTAATCAGTGAGAATTCCAGGGAAGGTGATATAGTTATATATACAGATGGGTCGGTTGAGAGACACATCAGGAGTTCCTGGGCTTTCAAGGCTCAAAGGTGGGGGGAGACTATCAGAGAGGAAAGTGGTGCATTCGTTCAGACGACAAGCAGCTCGACAATGGAGATTCTGGCGGTGACCAAAGCTTTGCAAATGGTCTGCTCACGGACTGTCTGCGAGCATGCCTGTATCCTCAGTGACTCCATGAACATGATTGTGAAAGTTCAGATGGGGTACGTTCAAGAACAGTGGCTGGATGCAATGAATAATTCCTGTGTGCGTACAGTGACTTTTATTTTTGTGCCGGGACACACGGGAGTCTGGGGTAATGAAAGAGCAGATAGGTTGGCCGCCCACGCTGTTACTACGGCTGTTGGTGGAGCGATGGATCGGGCAGACATTTTTAATGCCCTACGTGAAAACGCACGAACAAATGACTGTACAAGTGACGATGACTCTTGTTCCATGATTAGAATAAAGGAACTTGGTTTGAAATGTGGTGTCTCTAGAAAGGAGAGTTTTCGTGGGCGAAAAAGAATGATGGTCAATCAACAATGTACTGGGACTGTCAGTCAACGTGTAATGGTGGATACACTCAAGGAAAGATCTGAGCACCTATGGACTTGTCTGGAGTGCAATGACGATGATCCAACGACTAACTAACTAATACACACATTTACATCTATAATGTGTAAATTGAGGAAGTAAAACAATATTATTAAATGTATTTCTAATATTAAAGGCATCATTAACGGAGTGTGAAGCTTGCAAAGTTGTTGTCAGTGAAATCCGTCAACTTGATCGAAATCAGAATGTCCAGGTAAAGATTCATTTGTTGTCAGAAATGTAACTTTATAGTTGGGAGTCATTTAAGTGTGTTATGAAAATCAGTACACGGCTAGGTTTCCAAGAAAAGTGTAACGAGATAAACTCAGTAGTAATTGAAAATATAAATGTAACAAGGTAGACCGTAGTATTTGAAAATAGAAATATAACAAGGTAGCCTCAGCAGTACATGAAAATGAAAATTGGAGGTAGAATGTGAAAGAGAATTCATTTGTAATAAAATGTTGTAATAAGGAAATCTAGAACCAGTTTGAAATGGAGAGTGTAGAAAAGAAAACCAGAATGCGTGGAGGAGGTCGGGGGGAATCCAGAACTATGATTCTATGATAAAATTGAAATGAGATTGTTTTTGGGTTCATAAAGAAGCAAACTTGATTTGCCAGCTTGAATTGGGGATAGATCTATTACCATCTTGAATTGGGTATAGAGAAAACTAGGATCATGTTGTGTTGATTGGGAGAAAGAATAAAATTAAAATTATAATATAAAATTATGTCTAGCTTGAGAACAGACATTTTATATGTGAACATTAATGTCACAAGGCAGTCTATCATGGATCTAAAAAAGTGGAGAGTATTTCTATTGATCTCTCCTATACCACAGGGTGTTAAAGAGGCTTGACATACTGAAAAGATATGGTCAAGAATTCATAATGTGTTTAAAAGAAAGGTTGCATGAAGACTTTAGTCTCTGCTTTGTGTGACCTTAGATGAAGATTAATTGTACTTTTTTATCACTATTCTAGGCTACCATTAAAGGTCTGTTCAAGTCTGTCTGTGTCAAACTTGGAGAGTTTGATCAATTGGTGAGTATTCACACACTCAATGTTATATTGGTGTATTGGGGGAAACTTTGCTTTGGATAGCTGAGCTAAACCAATGCAACATATTTTTATAAAATGGTTGCAGGAATATGTATAACAGTTGTATATACATTGGCAAGAGTTTGTAGTTACTAAATGAAAATCATACAAAAGAGTAATGTAAATTGTATTTTTATTAGATTTTTTAAAGAAACATATTCCAAGTATTCTTTTTCTGCTTGTGATTTCCCCCGGGAGAGTGAAATATGTTGTGCTGCTGGTTTCATAGCAGAGCTGCATTATTTTGTGTCTTCTGGCCCAGCACATCCATTTTTGGCATGTTTTTAATTCAAGTGAGCTTCCCTAGCTTGTATCAACCTATCTGTTGTCAGGCAAACGAATGTGTATCTGCTGTACACTGTGACTATCACCTACTGTGCCCTAGGACTTTAGGGCAGGTGAAAACATGTTTCTGGGTGGCAGTTTCCGAGGAGACAGTGAATTTTCAACTAATAAAAACACTCTTTCCACAAGGGTCAGAGCTTGGTAGGCATGTATTTGCTCTAGAATTGTCACAGTTATCCAAGTAGGATTATGTCATCTAAAGAACCTATGCTGATTTAATGAGTCATTCATGATTTCTCTGTGATACAATGTAAACTTAGATATGATTTGTGAGACAAGCATATGACTACTGGCAAAATCAACTAGAGCTATCACCAGACACTGATATGACTGCATCTTAGCTTGGGAATAGGGAGACAGTGCTCTGTGCAGAGCATATCCGAGCGGTTCCGCCACCTACTGGATGAGCTCACTGTTGTACCAGTGATAGCAGAATACCACACCATTTTTCGACCTACTGACCCATATCTCATTGCGAGAGAGCAGGCTTTTATCGAGACCAAGTCAAAGAAACAAAAATATGTTCATATGAGTTACTAGCTTTGTACACCATACTGACACAGTTAACGAGCCACCCCTGTCTCACTACAGGGAAACTAGCTGGCTCGCTTACCTTGCTCGACTCTCTCAGCTGGGGGAGACTATAAAGATACGCTGCTTAACACTGGAGAACGAGCTCGTGAGTGCATACCGGATCCAAATATTCTCAATTTACCAAATATATATATATACAGGGTCTAAATGCTCAAAATAGTGTTTGAGACAAAATATTTTTGTGAGTACTCAAAAACAAATACATTGTTGAAGACCTCACTTGAAGGTAGAGTTGAGGGGCAGTGAGAAATAATAGGAAGAGATATAAATGGGATGGAAACAGGATACAATCTAGCAGTGTTCACCACCAAGGCAGGAGACAAACATTTTGGAGGATGAAGATGCTGCAGCCAACTTTTGATGTGCAGACTGCCCTTTATGATAATTGATAATTTACCCAATTTTGTTTCAGGAGTGTGTTTAATGTTTTCATGTTTAATACAAATCACTAGTATTATCTAGTCATGTGTATAAATGTAAAAGCTGGACACTCACTGCAGATACAGGAAGAAGTATTAGGCATTTGAATGCAAGTGCTACAGATGTGTGTTAGACTTACGTAAAACAGAGGTTTATATTTCGTTTCAATGGGACACGACAGACTTTAGCTAAAACTAGTGGGTAATGATGGGCAATGATGAGCACACAAGAAATCATAAAAATTACAATACATAAATCACATTCAACATTTCAACCAAAAGGTCTTTATCACAACCATTCATATATATTTTTATATGAATAAAAAACGTAATATATATTATAATAAACGTAATATATAAACGTAATATAATATATAAACGTAAACCAAAATATATACACCTTGCAGCCTGACACATCTGACTTCTGCATGGCCTATTCGTCACTTTGATCCTCGATGGGATGGGGCAGTCAATTCTATCCCCCCACACCTCCTTTGTTGCCTTTTACATAACAGAGTCACTACTCTTTACACCCCTTCTAGACCTGACAACACACAGGTTGTTTTGGGATAATAAATGTGTCACATTACTTGCTCACAGCAAAAGTATTTTTTTATCATCATCTCTTTTGATTTTCTTTCTATTCTTGTACAAGATTTTTTGAACTTGTTCATGAATCTAATTTTTGTGGGTTTTTTTTAAATATTATAGTGTGACAACCTGGCAGATGAGGCACTGGATTATGTATTTGAATTGATTGCTACAGAAATGGTCAGTGTTTGTTCTTTTATAATAGTTTGCTCATTTTTCACTCATTGACCTTTGTTTTATTGAATATGTAAGTCAGGCACCAAACACTTTAATTACAATTACTTGAGCACTTAATGTGCTGTTACTAGTAATTGTTTTTTTCATGAAATATTTGCTAGTCATTGCACATCCTAATTGTGTTGTTTTTTTAACTCTCTTGTAAATAATTATGTTTCTCTTAGACAGGAGGTGATCAACTATTTTATATTGGCCCAAACTGTGCCAAAAATGTAAAACAAGGATGAACATGGTCACAATGTGGATGGGTAACCAAAAAATAGTTACCATGCTGTTCAAGCAATGCTGGTAAACAGGTTGTGTACAATGTTTCATCTTATATGCATTGCATCACCGTCTTCAAATTAAACAGAAAATCACATGTGCAATTCATTCTTGAAGTGATACTTAGAGATTGTTCTTTTAGATCTATAGTTCTTGATATTGTGTGTGGAGTGTTAAATTCTGTGCATGGCGTCTTCTGACAAGCACAAGCCCAGCCTCGTACCCACGCAGCTTAGAAGGAATGTTATTACCAATATAGCTATAGATGTCCAGAATTCAGTGAGATAGGTACAACAGTGAACATATACAACATACCACTGCTAAAGTTGGATTGCTGGGCCATTGGCACAAGCAAAATCTTGGCACAGTATATCATTGTTCTGTGGAGTTATGAAAATCTAGTACGACCGTTGTCCTCCACAAGATAGATCCAGTGGAAGTTCGAGAATAAATACTTAAAAAATCTATAGGACATTGTCCTGCTGCAAGATAGGATCCAGTGTGAGTTTAAAGAACAATGCTGAAAAATTATATTAGGTATTCTTACAGTGTACTGCAGTGTGCATGCCCTTCTTTTGAGATATTACTGTGTAAGAAAGAGATCAGAGCGAACTTTTTTGAAAGATTAAAGTGCAATGATGCTATTCCTATTACCACCATGTGGTACCATCTTATTGTGGAATTCCTGGAAACAAGAAAGCAGATTATTTGGCTAAGGAGGATGCTGATAATAATAACTAAATGTGTCAATAATGTACTATCAAAAGAAACAGATGATCAAAGCAATTAGAAAGCCACATGTAGCACAAGATGATTACCAAATTATGAACAGGTCAGAACAAGTTGTTATTCTGCGCCTCAGAACAAAACACAAACGACCACCATCTCTTGTATACATAGTTGAAGATTAGCAACATGTCCATGTGTACATGTGGTCTGGCACTTCAGACAGCAGAGCATATTCTTCAGAATGCCCAGAATATGAAAGGCTGAGAAAAAAACACTGGCCCAGAGAATTAATAATGGAATAAAAACTCTACTGACCTCTGTACTAGTTATAAAACACTGGCAATTTTATAGAAGAGACAAAACTTCAGATGTAAGCATGTTCTAGGTGAATGAAAGAAACAGAAGAGTATGCAGATGTGTTCCCTGGAGTAATCAGTGTTATGTTCTCCCTCAAACAGGAACCCGATGTTGTATGTGATGAGTTGAAGTTGTGTACATCATCTGTACAAAGTAAGTGTAATATTATTTGAAACATCTGTAGAGCGTTGTAAGGGAATAGAATAATCTTGATAATTAGCTCTGCTGTGCTTGTTACTCTTTCACTGACATAGCTGTTACTCTTTCACTGACATAGCTGTTACTCTTTCGCTGACATAGCTGTTACTCTTTCACTGACATAGCTGTTACTCTTTCGCTGACATAGCTGTTACTCTTTCACTGACATAGCTGTTACTCTTTCGCTGACATAGCTGTTACTCTTTCACTGACATAGCTGTTACTCTTTCACTGACATAACTGTTACTCTTTCACTGACATAACTGTTACTCTTTCACTGACATAGCTGTTACTCTTTCACTGACATAGCTGTTACTCTTTCACTGACATAGCTGTTACTCTTTCGCTGACATAGCTGTTACTCTTTCACTGACATAGCTGTTACTCTTTCACTGACATAGCTGTTACTCTTTCACTGACATAGCTGTTACTCTTTCACTGACATAGCTGTTACTCTTTCGCTGACATAGCTGTTACTCTTTCACTGACATAGCTGTTACTCTTTCGCTGACATAGCTGTTACTCTTTCACTGACATAGCTGTTACTCTTTCACTGACATAGCTGTTACTCTTTCACTGACATAGCTGTTACTCTTTCACTGACATAGCTGTTACTCTTTCACTGACATAGCTGTTACTCATTCACTGACATAACCAAATGTCGCCCGTGTGTTGCCTGGGCCCAAAAGGGGAGCATTGAATAGCAACACTGTTTACCTTTCACGCATGTCGTGAAAGGCGAATAAGGAGGTTATGGGATGGAGTTGGCTGTCCCATCCCATATAGGGTTAGTGACCCAAAGCCATGCTGAAGTCGGATGTGTCAGGCCGAAAGGCGCAGATATTGCAGCAATGCTGTAAACCATGACACAATGCATTCCGTTCTCCGGACTACATCCTGCTAATCTGCAGGAGTTTGAAAACGAACACAGAAGAAGAAGAAGAAGATAACCAAATGTATTTGATATGCTTGACAACTGTAGGTCTGTATTTCAGCAGAAAATGTTCCTTCAATTCTGTATTTTGACTACAAATTCTGTATAATGAATAGACCTACTTTATAATTGAAACATATTCTGTGTATATTTTAAAAAGTTGAAGCATATCCTATTCAGGACATAGCTATCAACACATATAATAATAGTATCAATATCTTGGACACATAGTCACAAATGATGGCAGATGTGAAACAGAAGTTAAAAGGAGAATAGGAATGGCTAAAAGTACCTTCAATGACATGAGGAAATTATTAATATCTAAACAAATTACAAACAAGTTAAAAATGAGAATTATAAAATGCTACATCTATTCCATATTAATGTATGGCTCAGAAACATGGACACTAAATAAACAATTAGAAGACAAAATTGATGCCTTTGAGATGTGGGTATATAGAAGAATAGGGAGAACATCATGGAAAGAGAAGAAAACAAATAAAGAGGTGCTAAAGACACTTAATATGAAGAAAGAACTATTAAGAGAAATAAAGATCAGGCAAATAAAATACTTTGGACACATTAAAAGACATGACACCCTATTGAAGACCTTACTTGAGGGTAAAGTCAAAGGGAAGCGAGCAAGAGGTAGGCAGAGATACAAGTGGGAGAGTAACATTACACGATGGACAGGTTACAGTCTAGCAGAGTGCACCACCAAGACAAGAGACAGGAGATGTTGGAGATACGTTGCAGCCAACCTTCGTTGCGGAGACGGCACTTGATGATGATGATGATGATATCAACACAGCATTTTTAGCTGGAGTGATTTTCTAGGCAATATTTTATGTTTAGTATGTTGCCATTGCTTTCTCAATGGTCCAGATGCACCATTTTCTTTGGCAGGGGATTGAACCTGGTACCTTATCCATCTAAGGTACACACTATACATCTATGCCACAGAACTCAACAAATCGTATATACTTAGCTGTCCCATCCCATATAGGGTCAAAGTGACCCAGAAGCTTTGCTGAAGTCGGATGTGCCATGTTGAAAGGTGTATATAATACAGCAAAGTTGTAAACCAGCACAATGCATTCTATTCTCCAGTTTACACCCATTTTATCTGCAAGAGCTTGAGAACGAACGTAGAAGAAGAAAAATATCCTGCATGTGACATTGATTTGAAATTATTGAGTTAACACCTCCAAAGCCTGTGGCACAAAAAAAATGGTGACACAAAACACTTCTGTTCTCTGGATTCCATCCAGCTGGAAATTTAGTAGGGCCATTTTCCTACTACAACAGAGATCCGGTGGGAGTTTGAGAATGAACAAAGAAAAACTGATAAAACTCGTCAAAAATTGGCCTCGCAGCTTTCAGTCAACAAGGATTGTGCAATTCTTATTATCAGAACTTTAAGAATTTCGTAGGTGTGCACAAAATGGGTTCTTCAAAGTCTCACAAATTACCTCAAATTTAAATAGAAAGCAATTTCTTTGGAATTATTGGGGCATTCCAATGCTAATGTAGAGAACTTTCGTCCCAGATTGCTTGTTGGTTGGTTGCTGATCCAGCGATCCATAGGCTCATGCCCTTTGACCTAATGCCATTAAATGGCATTATATTGCTGGGAAGTCTGTGAATTTTCAGCCCACCCCGGGACAGAGCCAGAGAATAACTATCACACCTCCAGGAAGGTAGGTTTCAACCTATGCACTGCTTCCAGCCACGGTAGGGTTCACTGTGCTCATTCCCCGCCACCAATTGCCTACTGGTTATGCCAAGCTTCTCTATTGCTCTAGGCATACAACCAAATGTTCAAGTCAAAGGGTTTGTCACGTCCTGAGTCACTGTGCCTCTATGATGGGTCTAAGCCGAAAAAAACAGTGATGTCAGTTTCCTCCTCCCCAGTGCTGCACAGTACATCTCTGGCTCCCTCCCAACCACAGAGGGTGCATACACATATATTCAGGTAAACATGAAACACATTTCAAAAACAAAATAAAAGAACAATTGTATAGATGACGTGCCATAAAGCTCCATGAAGAAGATAACCTCAATATAACGGCATGTCATCCACTAAGGTTTCTGTTGCATGGGTGGTATGTCTAGTGGGCCATTGGTGAGACCCACAGACACAACCACATGCGTCCCAGATTGCTATAGGTGATAAAATATTGTCACATCCTTTTTAGCCTGAAATAAAATAAACTGGCATCATCCTCAATCATGCAATTTCAGAATTCTTCAACAGGACATCATAATCACTGTCTTCTGGCACAAGGATTTGTGATTCTTGTTGATATGATGTCAAGAGAACAATCAATCCACAAGCTTACATCAAGACAATGGCAAAACTCAATTGGTGGTTTTGCAGCTTGACCTCAAAACATGAATCTTTCAGAACTTCTCGGCAATGTATGATTTCACACAATTCCAGGCAACGCTTGAGGCAACCATGAAATTAGATTGGATTGTACTCCCCCATCCATTTTATAGCCCTAATCTGGCTCCTTCTGATTTTTATCTTTGTGGTCCACTTAAGAATGCACTCTGCTGGACAAGGTTTGAAGATGATGAGGGTGTGATTCTTCTTCTTCTTTCGTTCACTTGAAACATGTCTATATCTGTAATTCTGTCTCCTTAATAAAACTCACTGTCTTTTGTAGTTCATACAGTGTCCCATAGAGCTTTGATTCCAGTGTTGTTTCCTCTGGCCAATATGTCTGCCTCAGCGTTTCATGCTCAGAACACTCTTGAAAGCTCCATCGAGACCAGCACCGTGCAGAGGTGATGGGGCTTAGTTCAGCCATCAGGGGCTGGAAACTAAGACTGGTTGGGCAGTCCCACTCGAGCAGGCCCATAGTCCTGCCCTAGTAAGCAGAGTGCTGAAGACGGAGGCATCCAGCCAAAAGGCGCACAGATAATCAGGATGCCACGCACAAAACACAAGGGTGTGATTCAAGCAGTGAAGAAATGGCGATGTGGTTAGGACAAAATTTGGTACGGACAAGCCATACATGCACTTGACTTGTTTCACGCTGGTGTCAAGCTGTAAAAGTACCTTAGATGGAAATTATGTTGGAGGATAAAGATGTTTACAGAACATGTACACACATTACACACATTTCTTGCATTTTGAATACATAGTTATGCTGAAGTCAGATGTGTCAGGCTGAAAGGCGTAGATATCGCAGTCAACCTGTAAACCGTGATATAATTCATTATTCTTTTGCATTCACTCTAATAACCAATATGAATTTTTGTGTGGTTTCCGCTAGGGAGCATGAAATATGTTGTGCTGCCATTTCATTTTCACGACAATGCATTCCATTCTCTGAACTATCCATATAAACCAGTAACCCATCAGGGTTGTAGGGATACATCAAGACACTCTAGCATTTTCTATCTTCAATGATGCAGACGAATGAGGAAAAATCTTGTACTGTCCAGTCTTTGATGTTATCTGCCAGTGCTTTTATTTGTCCTCCTCTGCTTCTATTTGATCTTGTCTGTCAGTGCTTTTATTTGTCCTCCTGATTCTTCCATCTTTGACCATTCCCTATAGTATCATTTTTGACAAGGAATCATGCCAGCACACATGTACAAACCATGCATGTTTTTGTAATTTCACTGTTGAAAGTAATGGTTCTTGTGGACATGTATACATCTCTATTTTATTTCTTATGTATACATTTGTATTATTCTCTCTATAAGAGACTTATAGAATTCATTTATAACATTTGTATGGGAAGGTCTGCAATCGTCTCTCTATGTCTACAGTGAGTGTCCAACTCTCACAACCATATTGCACAATAGAAAGCACTAGTGAGTTATAGAGTTAATAACTTAGTGCCTTCTCTGAACTAATTCTTTCTAATGTGCATGAGTTTTAGAATCGATGCAGAAGAAGACAAAGTTCCTTAGAAAAATAATGTGTTTTATTACTTTCTAGAGGAAGACCAAGAAGAGGATGCACCAGTAGCATTGAATAACGTATGCACATGTTGCATGCAGGCCTGCTTGCCCGGAACAGAGAAACGTTCAGAGTGTCCACTATGAAGATGATGCACCAGTGTCATTGAATAACGTATGCACATGTTGCATGCAGGCCTGCTTGCCCGGAACAGAGAAACTTTCAGAGTGTCCATGATGAAGATGATGTTCTGGAATGAAAATATCACTTGATGTATTACTTTCTGATCTTCCCTCATACCTACAGCATGAGGGTGGGGAGATTTGTGATAGCCCTTCAAAGATGTGTCTATGTTGTGATTGAAGAAATTCTGTACCAAATGTTGTGATTGAAGAAATTCTGTATCAAATGTTGTGTTTGTAGAAATAATGTAACAAATGTTGTGATTTAAGAAATTCTATATCAAATGAGGAATTTTAGAACAGACTGTCTACAGGACATTTAACTAATAAACAGTTTCTATAAGGGAGAGGAGACTAAGCGCCTATGGGTCTGTCATAAGTACAGTGGCATCAACACCTACTAACCAATAAAATTTGTTCCAAATTTGTTGTTTTTCAGAAACTTCTCAGCATCACTCACTAAGTAATTCTGGGGAAGTGTGTGAGATTTGTAAAATCATTCTCCAAGAGCTTGATAATGCCATTAATTCCAATACTACTAAGGTATGTGGTAAATACATTTTGCAATCTTGTTTTTGTCTGTCAGAGGCCACATGAGTTCAACTTGGATGATGATGACAGTAATAGTGTGTCTGGATTTTGGTTACTGAATCCTATGCATAATTATAATTTCTTTCCACACCTTTTGTAGAAGGTGATCAATTGATGTAATCCATTGAGCTGCTCTTGTCTTCTGTGTCTGCAATGGAAAGTGAGCCATCCCTATGTCAAACTCGTCCATAAGCCTATGTTTAGACACTGTAGTGCATAAAGTATTTGTTCTGTCCTCTGATCTTGCAATATCCATAAGTCATGTTGAGGGGGTATCAGGAGTTTATCCACCTTCTTGCCACAGTTTCTAGTACTAAAAGTCATGTTGAGGGGGTATCAGGAGTTTATCCACCTTCATGCCTGAGTTCTTAGCACTAAAAGTCATATAGAGGGATGAACGGACGTTTAACCACCTTTTTGCCTCAGTTCCTAGTACTAAACGTCTTGTAGAGGCGGAACAGGGGTTTACTCACCTTTTTGTCTCAGTTCCCAGCACTAAACGTTATGTAGAGGGCTGAACGGGGGTTTAACCACCTTTTATTGTCGCCGAAGATGGATATGTCGGGCCATTGGTGCAAATAAAACGGTGACAGCGCATTTCCATTCTCTGGACTACATTCTGCAGGGAAATTTAGTAGGACATGTCCTGCTACAAGAGAATCCAGCAGGAGTTTGAGAATGTACGCTGAAGAAGAAGAAGACCACCTTTTTGCCTCATTTCCTAGCACTAAAAGTCATATTGAGGGATGAACGGGGGTTTACTTACTTCTTGCTTCAGTTTCAAGCACTAAACATCATGTAGAGGGTGAACGGGGTTTACCCACCTTCTTACCTCAGTTCCTAGCACTAAACATCATGTAGAGGGATGAACAGGAGTTTACCCACCTTCTTACCTCAGTTCCTAGCACTAAACATCATGTAGAGGGATGAACAGGGGTTTACTCACCTTCTTACCTCAGTTCCTAGCACTAAACATCATGTAGAGGGATGAACAGGGGTTTACCTACCTTCTTTCCTCAGTTCCTAGCACTAAACATCATGTAGAGGGATGAACAGGGGTTACCCACCTTCTTTCCTCAGTTCCTAGCACTAAACATCATGTAGAGGGATGAACAGGGGTTTACTCACCTTCTTACCTCAGTTCCTAGCACTAAACATCATGTAGAGGGATGAACAGGAGTTTACCTACCTTCTTTCCTCAGTTCCTAGAACTAAACATCATGTAGAGGGATGAACAGGGGTTTACTCACCTTCTTACCTCAGTTCCTAGCACTAAACATCATGTAGAGGGATGAACAGGGGTTTACCTACCTTCTTTCCTCAGTTCCTAGCACTAAACATCATGTAGAGGGATGAACAGGGGTTACCCACCTTCTTTCCTCAGTTCCTAGCACTAAACATCATGTAGAGGGATGAACAGGGGTTTACCTACCTTCTTTCCTCAGTTCCTAGAACTAAACATCATGTAGAGGGATGAACAGGGGTTTACCCACCTTCTTGCCTCAGTTTCTAGTGCTAAAAGGCATTCTAATTTTTCACCGCCCAATCTATTTAAACTTATTTTACTTCAATTTATACTTATATTTTTTATATTAACTCTTACTTGACCAGATACAAAACTAGCAACAGGGGGAAATGACAAATATGTTGTCGTTTGGTCCACTACAAGTTAATAGTAACATATTATTTACCCTTGTTAATATTATTTTTTCTATTTGCAAACACCCTTGTTATTGGGAGATAAGTGTGCCCTGCCTTTTTGTGCATTTGAATATTTAAATTAATTATTCATATAATATTTAGATTAGTTAATCCTAAAATAAGCAGGGAGACACAGGTTCCAAATGAGAACCCTTTTTTATTATATACCATATGGTACACAGTTTTACTGCAATCTACACATTCATTCAATTTGTAACTTTTTTCTGATTATGTTTGGAATACAAATACATTTATATTAAAATTAATAAAGGATAAACATAAACTGACAAACATTGCCAAGGGAACTAATCAAATCAAATAATAAATAGGGAAGCACGCATTCCAAACAAGAACCTTTGTTTTTACAGGATGGTCAACCTATTGCTCAATACTCATTAGCTATCACTTAGAACAAAGGTGACCAACCCATGGCATGTGCTCCAATGGTGGCACATTGCATGATCATAAATGGGACATTATTACACACCAGTGCTAATAAATAAAAAGAAAGCCTGATCATTATCAAGTGACATATTCTTTCCAGAATGTAGTCTTTCCTATGGATCTCTTGAATTCTCTGCTGTCTTGAACAAGTTGTCCTGCATCTTTCAGTGACATGCGCAGGCATTCTTGAATGTCTTTTATCCAACGGCGTCTTGGTTGGCCTTTGACCCTGTTGCCTTCTATCATCCCCTCCAGTAACACTCTCTCCATGCCGTCGTGTCTCTTAATATGACCGAAAAAAACTAGCTTTTTCTTTAATATGGTGTTCAGAAGCCAGCTTTCCTGGACATTAATTGTTCGTAACACCTCCTGGTTTGTTTTCTTTGCTGTCCATGGTATTCTCAGAACTCTTCTATAACACTTTAAGTAAAATTATGTTATTCTCTTGGCCACTGTTTTATTTAGTGTCCATGCTTCGCATCCATATGTCGCCACAGGAAATACACATGTTCGTAGTAAACACAATTTGGTAATTTTGATAAAAAGAAAACCTATCCATTTAAAATATATTAACTATTAATCAGCTTTAATGAATTTAAGCAATGTTAATTTATTCAAGGAAATATAGGTTATAATATCCATATGAACTGATTTTTATTGATCTGAGTGTGGGTAGTTGTGGTGGTTGGCTGATATGAACTACAGCATGAGAAAGAGGACATACTTAATGCAAGAATTTGACCACCCCTGTCCTAGAACTTGCATGGCAGGTCACAGTGTTTCTGTTATTTACTCCAATTTTGAAAACTGGCAACAGTTATAATCACATTAGGAACAGATCAGAATAAGTTGTAATTCTACGCCTCAGAACTTAACACTCTGACTCCGCAGTTACATATACACAAAATTCAAGATTGGCAACATGGCCATGTGGACAGATGTACATGTGGACAGGCAGCACAGAGTGCCAAGCATATACTTCAAGAGTGTTCTGAGTATGAAAGCCTGAGGCAGACATATTGCCCAGAGGAAACAACACTGGAATCAAAGCTCTATGGGCCACTGTGTGAACTACAAAAGACAGTGAGTTTTATTCAGGAGACAGAATTACAAATATAGACATGTTTCAAGTGAATGAAAAAAAGAATCCATCCCACTACCATTTTGCAAGGCCAGTTGCCAGTTGTGAAAACATCAGAATAAAATCAGGGACACATCGAGTTTCTTCATTTTTGTAATGTAATTTCTGTTGTAATTTCTTTAACAATAACAATTTGTAATAATGTAATTATTACATTTTTTAAATTTAATATTTAATTTAAATTATTTTCTCATTTAATTTTTTTCTCTTTGCAGAAGAAATTGGAGGAATTCTTAGATAATATCTGTGACCGTCTGCCATCTCCCATCAACACAGAATGTCAAAACTTTGTTACTCAATATTACTCAACAATAATCCAACTGCTTCTGAACAACATTGATCCCAAGAAAGTGTGCACTGCATTAGGTGTCTGTAACAATGAAACATGTATGTTTCACTATAATCTAGTCATGTCTTTTTCTCTATCTTTGTGTAGGTACTTGGACAAAATTTTCAAAATATGTATACATCATTAAAAACACTATAGTTAGATAGCCCTTGAAAATGGCAATTCAACAATAACTCAACCAAATCTAACTGAAAAATGCTATGAATTTTTTATAATTAATTTGGCATAAAAATAATTTACATGAAACATATCATCATCAGGTGCTATGCTTTCTGACATAGGCAATCATGGATCTCCACAGCAATATATCACTAGTACTATGTGTTAGGCTTGTTGTTGACTCTATGCCATGCCAGGTTATTAAACTGCCTAATATTTTCTCCCGTTGTCATCCTGTCTCTCTTGCCTTCAATCTTGCCTGTTGTAACTATGTTCTCTAAACCTTCCTGTCTTAAAATGTTACCAAAAAATGAAGATTGTGTTCTCCTTATATTATTGATTAAACTCCGTCTCACATTTGATTCTTTCAACACCTCCACATTAGTTTTTCTTAGTATTCTCAGCATTCTTCTGTAGAACCACATCTCTACTGCCTCTAATTTCCCACTTACCTGTTTTTTTATTGTCCAAGCCTTGCATCCTTATGTTAGTATAGGAGTAATGTTCACTGCAGTGCTCTATTTCTCACCTCTAATGCTAGGGTCATATTACACAATATATTTTTCATTTTTCTGAATACTGTTTTTGCCTGTCCTATTCTGCTTCTTATTTCTTTTGAGCTGCTTCCATCTGATGTTATCATTGTACCTAAATACTTGAATTTTTGGACCTGTTTTAATACTATGTTATTTACCTAAGTGAAACATAAAAGAAAATATAAATTACACTTGTGACCAATTGTAGCCGAGCTGATAATGTCTGAATTATCTTAGTTATTTTCAATAATATAACACACACAAACTATTCATTTTTGTTTTCACAAAGACAAGATGCTTCTGATGCTTGAATTTTCAGATGGACACAGAACTAATTGATGTTCATAATGGTGGCTAATTAGCATAATTATAATGAAAATAAATTATTTATCTATTAAACATAATAAAATAGACAGAAATGATATATTTTTGTATTCACATTTCAAAATGTATATGTTTATCACATTGCTGTGATTCTCAGAAGCATGTAAAACTAATTAATATTCAAAATTGTGACTAATTATTGTGCATAATTGTGCATAATTAAAATAAATGTAGTTTTTTTTTTAAAATGTTACTGCTATCTTCAGATAAGTCTAGCATTCTTTAAAGTTTTATATAAAATGAAAAATACTTAAAGAAATTAATAAATCTAATTGCAAACATGCACAACGAAGTACAAACTAAATGTAAACCCTTGTTACAAGAAATGTATAGCCTAAGTAAATTTTTCCTTGCATGTGAATCCCAAATATCCAAGTACCTACACTTTGTATCTTATCTTTTCTGATCTTTGTGTCTTATCTTTTCTGATCTTTGTGTCGTATCATCTCTGACAGTCGTATCCTCTATTTGATTTTTTTCAATCATTCCTCCCTATCTCGCTATTTCATGTTCTCATACTTGGATATATTTTCTCCATTATTGTTTTTTCTGTGATTTGATGTTCTACCGTATGTCTCCTTGTATAAACCGATCCATGTATAAGCAGAGGACATGATATTAATGTCCACAATGTGATAAAAGTAAATGTCAAAAACCTGTGTGTATGCTGGGGTAGTAAAAAAAAATAATAATACTCGTAATAATACTGTGAAATCCCCTTATTATAAGAGTGGCAAGCACAATCATGCTAAAAGGAAATTAACACAAATTTTGGCAATTGTAACATACTAGGTCATTTCTAACATTTGCCCCACTCACATTCACTTAATGAATGTATGAATAGGATAACTGGGAACAATACATCGATCATACAGTGCGACTTTTGCAGGCTGCATCCCTAATGGTCATTAAGCCCGTAACCACCAGATATCAGAATTATTCCACCAATTAATTCAGTCAGGAATGATGTCCACTACTGTGGCATTGCCGCATCATTTGTGCCTACGAACATGCACTAAGCTCACACAGAAGTTGCAGAAGAAACAAAATTTTGATTTGATTCAATGTTTCACTGTTCTTCTCCGCCATTACTGATGGTATAAACACATTTTTTAGAATGACATTACAGCCTTTCAAAGTCCCTATAAAGTCAAATTCCAGCGAAGAGCCTTGAAACTATTTATGTGTTGTAATGAATGTTCACACATTCTGAATGAATTTCAAAGCCCTAGAGTTATTTCAAGTACAAAATCCTACTTATTATAACGCTAGACCTAGATTTACATTACTTACTATATATCATACAATCTCATGACTAGACATTTTTTAACAGTCTTATACAGTATTTTGGACACTTAAAGTGACTCGGTGGTATCAAAATACTGATTCTGGAGAGACAGAGTGCCAGATGAGAGAAAAAGAGGAGAAAAAGACCAAAAGGACGGTGGACCAATTACATCGAAGAATATATGAACATGTCTCTGGCCAATAGAGTCCAGCTTGCTTGGGACAGAGAGACGTTCAGAGTATCCACAATAAAAATACTAGACTAATGAAAAATCAATGGCAAGCTTTAATGTAAATATTGCCTAGAAAATCTCTACAACCAATGAATTTTTGATTGATTGCTACATCCTGAATACTACCATGTTATCAATATTGTCAAGTGGTGGATAACGTTTTTAGAATTGTGGACTGGATGGGGTCTATTTTGCATGGTTTAGGGTCAACAAACCTTTTTTTAGTCCTTTGAAGCTCTAAGAGACATTACAGTAGTTGTCACCAAATGCATAAGACTTTTTGTGTAGGTGTGTCTTAAGCGTCAAACATCAAACAAAAACTTGCGGCAAACAACAGTTTTTAGATAGTAACAGTAGTAGTGGTTTAACTTAATAATTTTCTCGTTGGCACTATTTAGCATCGTGTTTTACAGTTTAGCTCAGATAATTTATGATGTGATATTTTCTGAGCTCAGGCATCCATGCATATAGTAATTTGAAATCAACCTTGGATGGATGGATTTGGCCAACAAACCATATTGTGGTCTGGTCAATGTTAAGTTATTATATTTTGTATTCCTAAAATTTATTTCATTACTTTATTTTTTAAATTTATTTATTCCAAAACTTACATCTACAAAATATAGTTGTGCAATTCCTATCTTGCTTTCCTATTCCAATAACTGAATAAATATTTGTTAATTGTGTGCTAACAGCTGCACCACAGGTCAAGTTGCTGCCTAAAATTAGCATTCAGTCAAATGATGTTCAGTGTGAGCTGTGTAAGTATGCAGTGCAATACTTGGACACATACTTGGAGGAAAACTCTACACAGGTAAGGTCTGAAGAAATGTTACAGTAGAAACTGTTTTATAATAGCGTGACTGATTACAGTCTCTAATACTTAAGTTTAGACTGACCAACGTTACCAATTTATGATGCATGCAACACTTTATGCTATAGTTTGGGCTATTGTATATCATAGGAAGATGGTCATTCTGATGGACAGCTTCAGTCACAACTTTTTATATCTTGGCATATCAAACTGTACATTTTTATAATCTTGTATGGAGTTTTATTGTAGTTTATTCTTCTTCTGCATTCGTTCTTCAACTCATGCTGCAATGAAATGTGTTGTCTTGATTTGCATGTCATGGCAGCTGCGGTCAGCTAGTGTTAAGTCACTTACTCGCCGACCAGCAGACCCAAGTTTTTAGATCACTCATTATTCATAGTTTGAAATAAAAATTTCTTTTGTAGTTCTCCCACCAACAAAGTATGGTACCATGGCCCATGCTGTGGGAAGATTATATATGGCACTTCTGCTACTGAGCAACTGCTGTAGATAACACTAGTCAGGTCGTTTCTGATCAGCAACTGGACTAGGTAACTAAGAACTTATTGGAAAACTGTCTGCTATGATGCTGTTTCATAACTCAGGTTGCATTTACAGCTTGGCTGCGATATTTTTGCCTTTCATTCAGACATATTCTACTTCAGCATGGCTTTTGGGTCACTATCATCTATGGAGTGGGAAAACCAACTCCACCCCCAAACCAGCTATTTTCCTATGTTCCATAATAGTTCTGTCAGGTTGAAAGGTGCAGATAATCACACTGAAACTGTTGACCATGACACAGTGCATTCAGTTCTCCTGGACTACATCCTGCTTATTAATGAACAAATAAGATCACAGCTCTCAGTAATTATTCTTTGCTTCCCTTTCAGTCCCCATCAAAACATGAGACATTGAAGAGTTAGAGGTACTGAACACTTCAGTAGTTGCAATCTAAAAATCAAACAAGATAAGAGGGAAAATACAGAAAGAGAGCAAAAAAAAATAAAAAAAGGGATAAAATGGATAGTCAATAAAAATGTACTTAAGTTGAACTAAGTTGTACTAAGTTATATCTGGTGCATATTGTATGATTGATGGCAAAGAGGGATATTGATTGTCATATATTGATATAAATCATCACATTTCTTTCCATTGAAGCATAAAAACTCAAACTATTGTTGAGTTTTTAGGTACAACTAATACATCCAATGATATGGTTAGTACATTGTGGACAATTAGTTCTTGAACCACAAAGATTGAGTGAGTTGTAGTCCTGATGTGAGCCCGCTAACCACCAAGCTGATGAAAAGTTACTGAAATACTGTATACTGAAATATACATTTTTTTATTTATGCAAAACATGATTATCCTGTTCATGTGTTTTCTTAGGCTCAAATTGAGGCTCTGCTAGACAAGATGTGTGCCCTTCTGCCAGGAAATTTGAGTGAGCAGTGTAAGAGCATAGTTGCTCAGTACGGTCATGCGATAATTGAATTGTTAGAGTCAGAACTGCAGCCTGAGTTGGTGTGCACTGTTCTTAAACTTTGTACTGGAAATAAGCAAGGTCAGCTACACCTAATATTGTGACGTTCTCTCTAATTAGTTAGAAGACTAAATGTTTAGTGAAAAATAGCTAGTCACAAATAAGAACAGTTGATGAAAGTTCTATTTTCAATGTACAGCAATAAAGGAGAATGATTAGAGAGTAATCAAAATCACTCTCCTATAGACCACCAATCTCTTGAATGGATACCTACAGGCAAAAGACCAAGGGGTAGACCAAAAGAAACACTCAGAAGAACAATACTTAGAGAAAGTAAAACAACCAATATTCATACTATTCAAGAACTGCACAGAATAGCTTTGAACAAACAGAATTGGAGAGATCTGACCTCTGCCCTATGCGCTAACTTCAGTGCAAAAGGAAAATGAATGAATGAATAGATAGCCAGATGCATAGATATACAAAGAATGATGGATCAAGTATGTCCATGATAGTTATATATGAACTTTGTATTATTTACATGTCTGCATTCTAGTGCCTCTGTAGTGGTAATATTGTTTTTTGCTGTTTGTTTTGTATATTCTTGACAAAAAAACTAATGGTTCAAAATATTGAAAATGTCTTGTGTATTGTTATTTGTATTTTTCCGTGTTTACACCCCATAGCCCTTATGAGAATGTACCAAAGCAAATTTGTCACTTAGAACTTATAACAAATGATCAGTTTGATAAAGAGCGAAGGGAAGACTGAGAAAGAGATGGATAAATAACATTACGACCACCCTCCAGAAACATGGACTCAGTACGACTCAGACATCACATCTGGCCTTGAACAGAAACTTACCACCCCTATGCTTAACAACAAGTGTGGATGCTATCAAATAGCCCTTTAGTGATAGTCTGTCCGTTGTCATCAAGTGAAACTCAAAAACGTATGTTCTACTAAGTACTATTGTTACACAGTATTATAGACATATTCTCTAAAACCTGTACCAACTTTGGGCTTACTATTAACATGGAGAAAACAGAAGTCATGTTACAACAAACACCTGGCAAAAGCTATCTCGAGTCCTGCATAAATGTATATGACGTAGCAATGAAAGTTGTGAATAATCACATACCAAGGTAGTTAGTTCCTTTGGTACCAAGGGTTAGACATAGGGCAGAAGTTATGGTTCTACATGCATTGCAGTTCATTGCAAGTTGTAGTTCTTGGGTGGTGTTAATATCCATTGTCATTGCCTCACTCTTGATTTTTATTTGTAGTGTTGTCCTAGGTCTTCCACATTTTCGTTTTCCTGTTGCAGTCCATGAAAGAGCTTGGTGGATAAGTCTGTTCTCATCTGATCTAAGCACATTTACATACACCTGGGCAGTGCACTATCACAAAATTCCAACTTTGACGATGAAGCGTATGCAAGGATCACCAAGGCAATCTGCCTTTTCAGCAGATTGTACACAAATATGTGGTATAGAAATGGCACTAACTTAGAGACTAAACTGAAAGTTTACAGAGAAGTGGTACTTCTAGTGCTGTTATATATGGGTTAAACATAGTCTGTGTATAGACAACGTGAGAAAACTCAATCACTTTCATACAACTTGTCTCAGAAAATTTATGAACATCAAAAGGCAAGACAAGATTCTGGATACCACTGTCTTTGACAGATCTAATATCCCTAGCATTGACACTATTCTGATGCAGACACAGATTTGCTGGGCAGCTCATCTGGTAAGTTTACCAGATCATCACCTGCCAAAGATACTTCTCTATGATGAGTTGCAGTAGGACATACGATCTCAAGGTGGCCAAACGAAATGCTACAAGGATGCATTAAAGACCTCACTAAAAGCCTTTGAAATAGACCAAGATACATGGAAAGAACGTACACAAAATAGACCAAGATACATGGAAAGAACGTACACAAAATAGACCAAGATACATGGAAAGAACATACACAAAATAGACCTACGTGATGATCTACAGTCAAAAGAGGCACAGCAGCTCAACAGCAGAGAATTGCTAGAAAGTCACTGGTAGATGAAATTCCGTTTACAGTAGTCATTCTATGCCCGAACTGATCAATGACATTTATGGATTGAATAGGGCTTATTAGCCATCTACGAACTCATAATCAAGGCCATAATTCTAACTCAATTTTCAAAAATGGATGTAATAAATGGTCATTATCACTTGTGATGGACGAACAACAATGAGACACATGGTTCCAACTACCTATGTATAGCACACTGTTATCATAAACAGTTTGATGTTAATAGTGTACTGTACATAGGTAAATTATCACAGTTTTGAAGTCCGTTTTGGTGTGATAGACAATATCCTCAAATTTAGATTGGAGCACTCACTCATGCACTTGTTTCATATGCAATGATGATGGGTCACTAACTAACATTCTGCGTTCATTCTCAGACTCTTGCAGATTAGCATGATCTAGTTCAGAGAACTGAATACATTTTGTTTTGTCATGGTTTACAACTTGGCTGCGATATCTAGGATTTTCATCTTAAATTCATCAAACTTTAACATATCTTCTGGGTTACTTTGACCTCTATGTAATGAGATTACACCACCAAAATTTCTTTAGTTACAACTTACAGCATGCATAGCACATCACAGTGTCACAATTCTTTGCTCCACAATCAAGTTCCAGCAGCACATATGATAGATGTAACAATAAAGTTTTCAGGGTTAAAGTAGATCACATTCTCTTTGTTTGAGTAGATCACATTTTCTGTTAGAATAGATCACATTTTCTGTTTTTCAGTAGATCCAGCTCTCTTTATTAGAGTAGATTGTGTTCAATTTCTTAGAGAAGATCACATTCTCTCTGTTAAAATATGCCATATTTTATCTTTCAACTACCAGCTCCACCATACATCAAGTTTCAATCTAAATTTGCAAATCAACCAAATGATGAGATATGTGACATGTGTAAATTTGCAGTTACATACTTTGACAACTACTTGGATAAAAACACTACAGAGGTAAGACAGAACAAATTTTATACTGTAGGCTGTTTATTGTCTTGAACAAGTATAGATGTTTTCTTATGACTTCTGTGTAATCTGGTCTTCATAATGAAATGTAAAGCTGGGATTTGTTATTCTGCATTAGTTTTCATACTCCTGCAGATTGGCAGCATGTAGTCTGAAGAATAAATGTGTTGTGTCATGGTTACAGCTTAGCTGTGATATCTGTGCCTTTCGGCCTGACAAATCCAACTTGAGCATTGGTTCTAGGTTACTTTGACTCTATATGGGATGGGACATGCAACTCCACCTCAGAGCTCCTTTATTAGCATCTTCCAACATGCATGGAAGGTAAACAGTGTTGTTATTCTCTACTCATGGGTGAAGCTGGGGTTTTATAGTGCTAAGTGAGTTTTACTAATCACAAAAGTAGAGCAAACCAGTATTTGACGAAAAGGACAAAGGATCAATCTCTCAATAAATTGCCATGGCAAGTAGTGTAAGCGACCATGCTTCTCGACATCTTCTTGTCTTTTGTATTGTTAACATGTTCAGTTGATAATGATCTTCCATGCCATGATAACAAACCATCCAGCAACTTATTTTGTTTGTCTTCCTCTTCTTCCCTTGATGTTTCCAGCAGTTACTAAATGTTTCAGTTGTGCACTTCTCATCAGACAAGGAACAAACACTGTTGAGTACACAACAGGTAGAATTCCATATTGAGAAATAGCTTGTTTGTGTGTCAATCTATAGAGATTAGGAGCGATGAAATGTGTTTCCTATGTGCATTCAGCAAGGAGAGTGTTCAAAGCTTTCTTACATACCCAGATGACTCCAAACGGGCACGCTGGTGTGTATTGCCTCTTCGCCAAGACGCTTGTCGAGCGCATCTATCTGGTACGAGGTGTTCCAACGTCTATGTACCCATCTCGTGCAATTGCACGTACTCTGCCTGTGTCCATCGGGTACTGAACCATTACTCATCCAGGAGCCTGGTTCTGTATGAGGAAGAACTCGCCAGAAGAGTTGGACCCTGGCTGAGTATGCAATATATTGAGAAGAAACATCACACTCAGACAGAATCTCTGTATGTATATAAGTAGAAGGTATACAATAACTTGAAAGCGGCAGCCATTTGGTGTTATCAATATTTTCCATGTTTGACCACACAGCTCGTATGGTTTCAATATCGTGAAATATTAAAGTAAATGTGTAACTTGAAAACAAAATTGGAAAATTGGGAGACAAGAAATACATCATAAAACCTTTTACTGACCTAATTTGTTGAAATTTCAAACCTTGCTCAACTTCAAATGTAGAGAGACTTTGTCTTTCCTTTAAAGTAAAACAATACTCTATTATTAAGTGGTTTTATTATTAATACATTTATTAAGTGGTTTTATTATTAATACGTTTATTAAGTGGTTTTATTATTAATACGTTTATTAAGTGGTTTTATTATTAATACGTTTATTAAGTGGTTTTATTATTAATACGTTTATTAAGTGGTTTTATTATTAATACTATTATTAAGTGGTTTTATTATTAATACTATTATTAAGTGGTTTTATTATTAATACTATTATTAAGTGGTTTTATTATTAATACTATTATTAAGTGGTTTTATTATTAATACTATTATTAAGTGGTTTTATTATTAATAGTATTATTATTATATAGTTAAAAGAAGAAAAAATCTCATGAAATAATTTTTTTAATATAATATAAACAGACCCTAAGATGACTTTAAGTTGTCCCTATTTATGGTGCAAGTGAAGAGGACAGCAGCACAGAACTCATTGGAGAGTGTTATTTGCAACCCTATGTTCCACGGGGTACTGAAGGAAATAGATAGATAGATAGATAGATAGATAGATAGATAGATAGATAGATAGATAGATAGATAGATAGATAGATAGATAGATAGATAGATAGATAGATAGATAGATAGATAGATAGATAGATAGATAGATAGATAGATGTATAACAATTGATGGTTGGCAACACAACTAATTTAATAGTTTCACCAGAGTTAAGTATAAATACAGAGAGAGAAACTACAACAAGTAAAACAGTATCAATATCTTGGGCACATAGTCACAAATGATGGCAGATGTGAAACAGAAGTTAAAAGGAGAATAGGAATGGCTAAAAGTACCTTAAATGACATGAGGAAATTATTAATATCTAAACAAATTACAAACAAGTTAAAAATGAGAATTATAAAATGCTACATCTATTCCATATTAATGTATGGCTCAGAAACATGGACACTAAATAAACAATTAGAAGACAAAATTGATGCTTTTGAGATGTGGGTATATAGAAGAATAGGGAGAACATCATGGAAAGAGAAGAAAACAAATAAAGAGGTGCTAAAGACACTTAATATGAAGAAAGAACTACTAAGAGAAATAAAGATCAGGCAAATAAAATACTTTGGACACATTAAAAGACATGATACCTTATTGAAGACCCTACTTGAGGGTAAAGCCAAAGGGAAGCGAGCAAGAGGTAGGCAGAGATACAAGTGGGAGAGTAACATCACACGATGGACAGGTTACAGTCTAGCAGAGTACACCACCAAGACAAGAGACAGGAGATGTTGGAGATACGTTGCAACCAACCTTTGTTGCGGAGACGGCACTTGATGATGATGAAGTATAAATAATGGCTGATATTTTTGACAGTGAATTTATGAAAGTATAATTGTATCCTGTTTGTTTTTGTTTGTGTGCAGGAAGTTATTATCTTGTTCAAATGTGTTTATATAGGCTGAACTTGAAGCTCAGTTGGACAAGGTGTGTGCCATTCTGCCAGGAAACTTGAGTGCTCAGTGCAGAAGCCTAGTCTATGAGTATACTCCTCTGATAGTTAAGCTGTTACAGTTTGAACTGCAGCCTGAGCAAGTGTGTGCTGTCCTTCAATTTTGTACTGGAAATAAGCAAGGTTAGTAATACCACTTTTGCAATATTCTCTCTAATTGGTTACAAGATTTTAGATAAAGTTTCTAGAATTTCTCAACATATAGTACACTGAACCTCGTTGGGTGCGAGGGAGAGGAGATGGCTACCGCCCTCATTTGCAGAGCCAGTGAAATGTGAGATCGCTAACATCTCACACCCCTACGGCATTAATAAATGCTATGGGTTACTTTACTTTTTTTACTTACACTGAACAAAATGAGACATTATTATTTTTGATAGATACGAGGGCAAGTTAATAAGTAAGTCACAGATAACTGTAAAAATAAAGACAATATTATTTTGAAATTTACATTATCCCTTTTATTTTTCTACAGAATTTCCACCAACATTGATGCACTTATCACATTGTCTTATCAGTCCTCCCAAACCTGCTGCATAGAATTGTGTGCTCTCTTTTCTAAACCACATTTACCCTTCACATTCATCTTCTTTGTCATTTGTGAAATGGGTTTTCAGTGGACTAAAAAGGTGGAATTTGCTATCATACTTTAAAAATACACTCCTAACCATAAACTCTGATGGAAATAAATACATTTCTAATAAATTCTTTTGTTAAAAAATAAAAAATAAATGAATAGCAAAACTTTAACTTTAATATAAGTTTTAATATTCTTGTCTTCATCATCATCATGTGACATATTCTTTCCAGAACATAGTCTTCCTTATGGATTCCTGGAACACTATGTGATTCTGGATGAGTTGACTTGCCTCATCTAGAGACATGTTTAAGCAATCTAATATATCACTGCACTATTGTCGTATTGGGCGCCCTTTCCCCTGTTGCCGTTAACTCTGCCTTCAGCTATTAATCTTTGCATGCTATTATGTCTCTTTATATGACCAATAAACACAGCTGCCTTGTTAGGATGTTGTTAAGAGGCCAGTACTCTTTGACATTTATTAATCTTAAAACTTCTTGATTTGTCTTTTTAGCTGTCCATGGTATATATAAAATGTTTCTGTAGCCTCTCATTTCTAAAGCATCGATTCTTGCCATCCGCAAATTAAAAACACAATAATTTTACTACCACATGATCCCACAGTAGGCAATATCATTTTCTTCAGGTACCATTTATTCAAACGACCTGTCCTTGAGCTATCAAACTTCGTTATATGACAGATTGGAATGTATCTGCCTGACCTAGTCATGTGTGCTATCGGAAAAACTCATAGATTTGAAAAAATTCCACTGCACAATTTTACTGCTACCTACTCTACATTTCTTTTAAATTCCAAAAAATTGATTGAAATAATTTTTAATAATTTTTGTTCTGCTTTTTTATATACCTATGTTTTAATATTATAATAAAAATTAGAATAAATGTGTAGCATGTCAGAACCAAGGCATTTTGGGATATTTCAAAAAGCCAGCCAGATGCAAATTTAAAGCCTAAAACAAGAGGACATATCTGGGAAAATGGGGACATTTGGAAATCCTAAGCTTAAGGGACTACTTGTATTATTATCATGTGTCATGATCACAGCCAAAGGAACTATTTCATCATCATAATGTGTCAAGAGCTACCTCCTCACAGCTTAATTTCATAATCCTCATCCTCCCCTATTTTATTTACTATATTTATTAAATAGATATTTATATATTGTGTACTAACAGCTGCACCACAGGTCAAATTGCAGCCTAAAGTTAGCAGTCAATCAAATGATGTGCAGTGTGAGCTGTGTAAGTATGCAGTGCAATACTTGGACAAATTCTTGGAGGAAAACGCTACACAGGTAAGGTCTGACTAAATGTTACAGTATTGAAACCTATCTTGTCAGGATATTGCACAATTTTAATTGTTATCGTATTTGAGTTTTATTGTATTTGTAATTTATCTGCCTCAGTATGTGCCAGGTAATGCATTAGTAGCTACAATCTGCTTGGATTTTTGTATGTTAAAATCTTATTTTGTATTATTCATTTATCTATCATGAGTAATGAAAACCACTCTGTTCATGCAATTCTAGCTTTATGTCTGTGAATACAAGGTTAGCATTGTGGGCAATGGTATGGTTGCTCCAAAATCAATAATAGGTAAGACTACTATAGAACTTTATATGAATAGTACTTTGGTTGTACATCACAATTAATAGACAACTCACCAGTGTCAGGAAACAATACAACAGGCTGTAAATGCAAGGACTGAACAAGTAAAAACAAAGATATATTTAAGTGTTTCCAATGTATATAAATAGACCATAGTAATGATGAAGATAAAGGCTGATGGCATTTTGACCAAAAAATCTTCCTCATGACAAAAGACAGCAAACAACCAATAAATCCAGCATAGAAACACACTCATAATATAATATTTTCAAGGAGTTGGAAAGGAAATGGAAATAGTGAGGAGAAGCTAGGAGGTATAAGTAGATATTGAAATGGTGAAAAGTGAGGAAGAGATAGGTACCATAAGAAGTATGCAACAGAAATGGATAAGAAAAAGAAAAAAGAAAAAGACCTGTCTGATAGGATAAGAAGAAAAAAACAGAGAGAATAAGAAAAATATAGTATATAGAAGAAACAAAATGGATAAGAGATGAAAAATAAAGATATAGGCTTACTTATCTTGAAGTAGAATAGTCATATGTGTGTGAAGTAAAGAAGCACAAGAAGAAAGCCAGTGACTTGAAATAATGGCCAGTCAGTGACTTGAAATTATGGCCAGTCAGTGACTTGAAATGACGGCCAGTCAGTGACTTGAAATGATGACTAGTCAGTAGAAAGAACATGTTGTAGGCAGAATAAGAAAAAAACCAGTGACCCCAATGCCTTCTATCTTACTGTTATGAACTAGTTTACTCTTTTCTCTATCTTACTGCTGTGGGTGAGTTTATGCTTTCTTCTATATTACTGCTATGAATAAGTTTACTCTAGCTTCTATCTTACTGCTATGAACAAGTTTACTTTTTCCTGTGTATCATTTCTTGTTGGTAAAGGTTAAGCAAATGTGGCCTCAACACGTGATAAATCCAACTTTTTAATATTACTAATTCATTCAGATTTCGTGATCTAGCTAACTTCGGATTAAAAAGTCACTAGGTATGCTTCAAACTGCGCACTACACACTGAGAGCCCCCCATCCCCTTCCAAAGTCAGGGGGGGGCTCTACCACAGATATCACAGTAGTAGACAGATCAATGGATCCGCAAGTAGACTTAGCTTGTGTAAAATACGTCTTTATCGATGTTGCATTAAATAATGTACATATTTGTTTCGTTAAAAAAAGAGGCCACATTTGCTTAACCTGTACTCTTTCCTCTCACCATCATCAAGTGCCTTCTCCGCAACAAAACAAAGGTTGGCTGCAACAGATCTCCAACATCCCGTCTCTTGTTTTGGTGGTACATCTGCCAAATTGTAACCTGTCCATCTTGTGATGTTACTCTCCCACTTGTATCTCTGCCTACCTCTTGCTCGCATCCCTTCAATTTTACCCTCAAGTAAGGTCTTGAACAAGGTGTCATATCGTTTACTGTGTCCAAAATATTTTATTTGCTTGATCTTTATTTCCTTTAATAATTCTTTCTTCATATTGAATGCTGTTAGAACATCTGTGTTTGTTTTCTTCTCTTTCTATAATTTCTCCCTCGTCATCGTCAATTGCCATCTCCGCAACGAATGTTGGCTGCAACAGATCTCCAACATCCCCTGTCTCTTGTTTTATTGTCCATATTTCTGAGCCATACATTAACTCTTAGTGGACCAGGGACAAAACAAGCAAATAGGGTTATCGCTATATATGACAAATAGGTTGTCGCTTTGTCCATGACAAGTTAATATAAAATAGATGTAGCATTTTATAATTCTCATTTTTAGCGTGTTTGTAATTTGTTTAAATGTTAATATTAGATGTTTATCCTTTGCTCTATCTTACTGCTATGAATGAGTTTGCTCTTTCCTCTATCTTACTGCTATGAACGAGTTTGCTCTTTCCTCTATCTTACTTGTATAGGCGAGTTAACCTGTTTTTCTGTCACCTAACCCCCACACACTGCTAAAAACAATTTGATGACTGAAATCATTAAGTACCAGTATGAGTCAACCATTCCATCCCTGTAGTATATGTTTTCCAGTGTCAATAGACAGTCAATACTGTGAAAGTTCTCTTATTTTTGTAGGACAAGAGATGGATTCAGCACATTGGGAAAGAATTTAGCATAACTGAGATCACTTACTTCAAATCAAGCGTGGCAGATCATGGATGGCAGAGGCTGAAGACACACTGTGAAGAGTATGTGAATTGGAAGAAATAGGAAAGAGCAGTGAATGGGTGGAGGTAGAAACTGAGAAGAAATCACTGACTAAAGTAATAATACAACTAGATAAAGAGTGTTGAAAAAGGATGGAAGTCAGGGCTCAGGATACAGTGCATGAACTCGCTCAACTACACTCAAAACCACAAGACGTACTTATATACACAGATGGCTCCGTTAACAGAAACACAAATAAAAGCGGTTGGGATTTTGTTGCCTACAGAAACGACGTGAAGTTGGTTGAGAAATCTTCAGCATATTCTACTATCACATCAAGCATGAGGATGGAGATAGAGGGAGTTACAGCAGCACTTAATTGGTTGATAACTGACACATCAACACACTCTGTAATACTCACAGACTCTCAAAGCATGCTGCGCAAGATAGAAAAGTTCATGCTAAGAAAAGAATCGTGGGACTTATTGAACAACTCAATTGTCTAGAGCATTACATGAACGTACTGCCCTGATCATGCTGGGGTCAGAGGAAACGAAAGAGCCAACTTATTGGCAGGCAATGCGGCGATAGACGGCACATTGCTGAGAAGAGATAAAGCAGACTTAATGAAGGCAGTAATAAATTCATTTCAAGATGCAGATGATGTCAATGAAGTTGAGAACGTACACATACAGAGAATGTTAGAAATGGGAGTATCTAGAGGTGAGGGAAGGAAAAGTAAATTCTTTGGAAAGTCCCGAAGATCACACAATCAACACCTGACCAGAACTATAAGTCTACATACACTGGGATAGCTGCTGGAGCAGAGCACTTATGGGAATGTCCCACGTGCTGTGAAGCAAGTTTCTAATCATCAAGAATCACTTACTTCGAACAATATTTCAGCTAAAAGGTTAAAGGATGTAATCCATAACTATTGATAGAATGACAATTTTGGTCTAAAGTTTCACAAGGGATATAAGCAATGGTTGATCATTTTAGCAGTGAAGCTATGGCCAATAAAAATGTTTCCTGTTTGTCTTTTATTTGTACAATATATGATTATCCTGTTTGTATGTTTTTGCTTAGGCTGAAATTGAGGCTATGCTAAACAAGTTATGTGCCGTTCTACCAGCGAACTTGAGGGAGCAGTGTAAGAGCCTAGTTGCTGTTTACGGTCCTATGATAATTCAGTTGTTAGAATCAGAAATGCAGCCTGACCAAGTGTGCGCTGTACTTAAACTTTGTCCTGGAAATAAGCAAGGTGGGCAGCACCTAATATTATATTCTCTCTGATTAATTACAAGAAATATTCAATTAAATAAATAACTAACCACAAATAGGAACATATGTAAATTGAGGAAAGCTGTATTTTCTATATAATAATAATATACATAAGTCAATCAGAATTACTTTCCAGTGGATACCTGAACACACTATTGTAGGCAATTATATAGCAAACTTGCAATCACAGATCAAGTTATATGTATCAAACAGTAAGGTTTTCCCTTATAAATGAACAATCATAGATCAAGTCACACGTATCAAACAGTAAGGTTTTCCCTTATAAATGAACAATCATAGATCAAGTCACATGTATCAAACAGTAAGGTTTTCCCTTATAAATGAACAATCATAGATCAAGTTACATGTATCAAACAGTAAGGTTTTCCCTTATAAATGAACAATCATAGATCAAGTTACATGTATCAAACAGTAAGGTTTTCCCTTATAAATGAACAATCATAGATCAAGTTACATGTATCAAACAGTAAGGTTTTCCCTTATAAATGAACAATCATAGATCAAGTTACATGTATCAAACAGTAAGGTTTTCCCTTATAAATGAACAATCATAGATCAAGTTACATGTATCAAACAGTAAGGTTTTCCCTTATAAATGAACAATCATAGATCAAGTTACATGTATCAAACAGTAAGGTTTTCCCTTATAAATGAACAATCATAGATCAAGTTACATGTATCAAACAGTAATGTTTTCCCTTATAAATGAACAATCATAGATCAAGTTACATGTATCAAACAGTAAGGTTTTCCCTTATAAATGAACAATCATAGATCAAGTTACATGTATCAAACAGTAAGGTTTTCCCTTATAAATGAACAATCATAGATCAAGTTACATGTATCAAACAGTAAGGTTTTCCCTTATAAATGAACAATCATAGATCAAGTTACATGTATCAAACAGTAAGGTTTTCCCTTATAAATGAACAATCATAGATCAAGTTACATGTATCAAACAGTAAGGTTTTCCCTTATAAATGAACAATCATAGATCAAGTTACATGTATCAAACAGTAAGGTTTTCCCTTATAAATGAACAATCATAGATCAAGTTACATGTATCAAACAGTAAGGTTTTCCCTTATAAATGAATAATCATAGATCAAGTTACATGTATCAAACAGTAAGGTTTTCCCTTATAAATGAACAATCATAGATCAAGTTACATGTATCAAACAGTAAGGTTTTCCCTTATAAATGAACAATCATAGATCAAGTTACATGTATCAAACAGTAAGGTTTTCCCTTATAAATGAACAATCATAGATCAAGTTACATGTATCAAACAGTAAGGTTTACAATTATAAATTAACAATCGTAGTTCAAATCACACCTGTCAACCTGTAAGATTTTCCCTTATAAATTAATAATCATAGATCATGTCATACCTGTTTGTTCATTTGTTTGTTTGTTTGAGAACCCCAGGAATTGCGAGCAATTAGCTCTTACTTCATATGTGCAGTGGAGTGGTTTTTCTGAGCTTTCTTTCATACCCAGAAGCCTTCAGCTTTCGACTTAGTGCAATGTCTAGTGACGGAGCCTTCTACTCAGAGGGGGTCTATAATTGTATAGATGACATGCTGCAAAGATTCCATAAGAGAGCCTCAATATAACGGCATGTCATCTACTAAGGTTTTCTGTTGCATGGGTAGTTTGTCTTGTGGGCCATTGGTGAGACCCACAGACGCAACCACATGTGTAGTCACACCTTTCAAACAGTAAAGTTTTTCCTTATAAATTAGCAATCATAGATCGAGTCACACCTGTCAACCAGTTTTTTTGGCCTTATAAATTAACAATCATAGTTAAAATCACACCTTTCAACAAGTAAGCTTTTCCCTTACAAATTAACCATTTTTTAATCATATTTGACTTTTACTTCATTGATGCAACCTTTTTTTTTTAAAGTATTTTTTTGTTCATTCTTAAATCCACACCCGATCTCATTTATAGCAGATTGATGGTCTTACTAGACTTCCAGCAAGATGTAGTCCACAGAGAACTGACATGTGTTGCACTACCGTATTATTTGTGCCAATATCCCAACATATCCGGCTTTGACAGTGGTAATCTTCTTCTTCTGTGTTCATTCTTAAACTCCTGCAGATTAGCAGGATGTCTGAGAACGGAATGCGTTGTGTCATGGTTTACAGCATTGCTGCGATATCTGCGCCTTTCGGCCTGACACATCCGACTTCAGCATGACTTTGAGTCACTGACTCTATATGGGATGGGACAGCCAACTCCATCCCATAACCTCCTTAGTTGCCTTTTTGCCACTGTCTCGCAGCCTGTTGACATAGCTACAGACACCCACAGAAACATTTTGAAATGAATTCAATTCTCTGGACTACATGCAGCTAATCTACGAATGTTTGAAAATGAACGCAGAAGACGATGCCAATTTTCAGATGACACAGTTAATCATAAACATCCTCTATGATACCATTTAGCAGAATTTAATTGAATTGTAATTTCAGGTTTCATTATATTTCTGCCATAGCACAATCTCCATGTTAGAATGTGTCACAATTCTTTGTTGGAGTAGATCACATTCTCTTTGTTACAGTAGATCACTTTCTCTTTTTTAAAGTAGATCACATTCTCTTTGTTACAGTAGATCACATTCTCTTTGTTACAGTAGATCACATTCTCTTTGTTGAAGTAGATCACATTCTCTTTGTTACAGTAAATCACATTCTCTTTGTTGAAGTAGATCACATTCTCTTTGTTGAAGTAGATCACATTCTCTTTGTTACAGTAGATCACATTCTCTTTGTTGAAGATCACTTTCTCTTTTTTAAAGTAGATCACATTCTCTTTGTTACAGTAAATCACATTCTCTTTGTTGAAGTAGATCACATTCTCTTTGTTACAGTAAATCACATTCTCTTTGTTGAAGATCACTTTCTCTTTTTTAAAGTAGATCACTTTCTCTTTGTTAAAGTAGATCACTTTCTCTTTGTTACAGTAAATCACATTCTCTTTGTTGAAGTAGATCACATTCTCTTTGTTACAGTAGATCACATTCTCTTTGTTACAGTAAATCACATTCTCTTTGTTACAGTAGATCACATTCTCTTTGTTACAGTAAATCACATTCTCTTTGTTGAAGTAGATCACATTCTCTTTGTTACAGTAAATCACATTCTCTTTGTTGAAGTAGATCACTTTCTCTTTGTTACAGTAGATCACATTCTCTTTGTTACAGTAAATCACATTCTCTTTGTTGAAGTAGATCACTTTCTCTTTGTTACAGTAGATCACATTCTCTTTGTTACAGTAAATCACATTCTCTTTGTTGAAGTAGATCACATTCTCTTTGTTACAGTAAATCACATTCTCTTTGTTGAAGTAGATCACATTCTCTTTGTTACAGTAGATCACATTCTCTTTGTTACAGTAAATCACATTCTCTTTGTTGAAGTAGATCACTTTCTCTTTGTTACAGTAGATCACATTCTCTTTGTTACAGTAAATCACATTCTCTTTGTTGAAGTAGATCACATTCTCTTTGTTACAGTAAATCACATTCTCTTTGTTACAGTAGATCACTTTCTCTTTGTTACAGTAAATCACATTCTCTTTGTTGAAGTAGATCACTTTCTCTTTGTTACAGTAGATCACATTCTCTTTGTTACAGTAAATCACATTCTCTTTGTTGAAGTAGATCACATTCTCTTTGTTACAGTAAATCACATTCTCTTTGTTACAGTAGATCACATTCTCTTTGTTGAAGTAGATCACATTCTCTTTGTTACAGTAAATCACATTCTCTTTGTTGAAGTATATCACTTTCTCTTTGTTACAGTAGATCACATTCTCTTTGTTACAGTAAATCACATTCTCTTTGTTGAAGTAGATCACATTCTCTTTGTTACAGTAAATCACATTCTCTTTGTTGAAGTAGATCACTTTCTCTTTGTTACAGTAAATCACATTCTCTTTGTTGAAGTAGATCACATTCTCTTTGTTACAGTAAATCACATTCTCTTTGTTGAAGTAGATCACATTATTTTTAAGAGTATTTATATTGTCTCTTTGATAGATAGCATCACACATTCTCTGTTTTATAGTAGATTACATTTTATCTTCAACGATCAGCTGCCCCACACATCAAGTTCCAGTCTAAGTTTGTTGCCACACCGAATGATCAGATCTGTAGTATGTGTGAGTATATGGAGAAGAACTTTGATAACACCGTGACTGAAAAGGCTACAGAGGTAAGAGTGAAGATATTTTACAGTGTAAGCTTGTACGCAAATGTTTCTTTCCTATTGTATGTAATTGACATTACTTCTTGTTGTATCTTTGCTCATAACAACCTAATATGGCTCAGCAACACTAGCGTGACTGCATCATTGAGGAACATCAAGTTTCAGAAGGACAAAGATAAAATGATTCTTAACAGAAATATGAAACATCCAAATATCCAATTTTTCTTATTCTTTACAATTTCCCATGGAACTTAACTTTATCACCTTAACTGTTGCTCTGCAATGATGTATAGGCTCCACTATCTCCTTCATTTCTGCCCATTTTGTTCTTGAGGCTAACGGGTATTGAACCAGTCCGTACAATGGCACCAAATCGCCTAGCAACTATTGAACACGCGTTCTTCCGTACTTGACTAACCACATCTCCAAAAAAAAGATGCGATTTCATCAAGCCTTTCAAACCGTGCACACAAAGTCACCAGAAAAGACCGATCGAGACAAGGACTATTACAACAACAACAAACATCCCGTACAGGTATTGAAATATCCTCAGTAACAACAAACATATAACATAATATCTGTATTAGTTATACAAGAGCCGATAAGTCTTCTTGTAAACATGGATAACATATATAGACAATACAATTTTGCTTCAAATAATTGTTTATACAAGTAAACATAAGTAGGAAGCCAGAGGACAATTATTCTAGGCGATTTGGTGCCATTGTACGGACTGGTTCAATTCCCGTTAGTCTCAAGAATTTTTAAAAATTGTCCTCTGGCTTCCTACTTATATTTACCCATTTTGTTCACCAACTTTCCTATTACAACCAGTAATGCTCTGCTTCATACATATAATAACCAAATTGTCAGGGGATATCCAACAAAGTGGAGATTGCAGCAGATAAGAATTGATAAATAACACCAAAAATAATGTAATTGTGTTACTATTAGCCTACTAATAAATAAGTAAATATTCTCAATATAAAATATTGTTAATGAAAAACAAAACAAAGAACAAGGATTTTTTCCTCCGTTATGGTCCAGTATATGTCCAAATATGTTTCTGTGTGTCAGAAAGAAATAGAGAAACATTGAATAAGAAAAGAAATGATAAATAAACTGGATGACTCTAACCCTGTGTACATTTTCACACTTGACAACAAATATATATATATATATATATATATATATATATATATATATATATATATATTGACATGTCATGTGTACACTGTCCAGTCTCAAACGCTTTGGTATACACTTGTATTTAGCTGCTACCTATCATTGTATACTTTGTATTATTTCCTATTTTCATTTAGTATAGGTATATTATTATATTATAAATTATATCACACTTCATCTTCCTCTCAGTGACTAGAGCTTGAGACTGAACATGGCACATCATTTTATATACATTTATTTTGTCAGTGTGAAAATGGATGCAGGATGAAAGTCTCTTGTCTTGTCTAGCCATGCGTGCATTGAGACATCATGGGGAGCCGAAGATTTCTATTCTTTGCCAGTTGGGAGGTTTCACTTGAATTTAGATTGTCTCGTTAAAATATCTTTGATGTTGTCTATCCATCTGCATCTTGGGCGACCTCTAAAGCCTGGAACTCTCCTACTTAAAGAGAAAGTGATCAAGTTTATTATGTGTTTCTTGTTTTTTTTATTTAATATGTTTGTTTATTAGAAATATCCTTATTTAACTGTAATGTAGAAAAAGTCCTTAAAAGTTTGTTTTGGTTTTTTTCATTTTACAACATTTTACATGAGTATTTTTACTTATTTAATAGTAGGCTAATAGTAACAACATTATCTTATCATGTTATCTACTAACACCAGTGAGGAAGACAACCTAAACAACCACCTGAGGGAACTTTTTTTGCAGACTTTCAAGCAATAATATCAATATCTGAAGAACAACTATAACAAGATATAAATAGATTCTACACAACATGTAGGAACTATAAGATAAACACAGACAAATACCGAAGTAATGTCAGTCACAAAAACAAAAAGAAACACTATTATTTTCATCAATGATCGACAACTTAAATGGGGGAAAGAATATCATCAAATGGGAAAAACACCAAAGAAATCTAACATATATGCAACATAGCAAACCAGATCTTAGGGCAGGCGTATGGGGTGCAAAGGGAATGCAATGCTTTCTGCATTGCAACAGATTAAGTGGTTTTCACATGCTTCCAGACTACCATTATATAACGTCCTTCAAAAAGCATTGCTATACAGACATGATGGGTTCAAAGCCAGGGGCAGATCATGCAAAGATGGGTTACAGAAATAAAAGAGTCAACAAAAACAAACATATAGGAAGCATACAAAAAAGGTCATTTTCAGAGAACTCTTCTACCCTTGATGCTGCAAGGCATAAAGGATAGCAAAAAGAATGAAAGACGATCTCCTATTTAAATCAACATTTACAGGTACCAGTGCTAGAATTTACCGGTATATACTAGTTGTATATTATGCTGCTGAATTTCTGTTGCATCATAAACCCATAACCCTTCGGGGTCGTAGGGTTACCACATTGGATACTTCAGCACACAGAGTCCTCCAACAATTTCTATCCTCAAAAGCGATGCAGATGAGTAAGGAAAAATCTTGTCCTGTCCATTCTTTGATGTTGTCTGTCCATGCCTTTATTTTCCCTCCTCTGCTTCTCTCCCCTTTGAGAATTCCATGCTGTATTGTTTTTGACAGGGAGTCATGTCTGCATACATATCCTAACCATGCTAGTTTTTGTCGTTTCACTAATGAAAACAATGGTTCTTGTACACCTGCATACATTTCTATTTTATTTCCTGCGTATATGTTGGTCTTATGCTGCCTAAAGGAAATTTGTAGGATTCATCTGTAGCATTTGTACTTGAAAGCCTGTAAACATCTCTCCATGTCCGCAGTGAGTGTCCAACTCTCACAACCATACAGCACAACAGAAAGCACCAGCGACTTATACAGTTTGACTTTCACTCCAACACTGATGTTGCTTTTCCAAATCACAGTTAGCCTTGACAAGGACGCTAAAGCCATCTCCAGCCTTACTTTTAGTTCTGCTTTGCATTTTCCATCGCTGCATATGCTGGATCCGAGGTATTCACCATAGATTCACATCAGGGTTTCTGTTTAGGATATCTTTTAAAATATTCTATTCATTTGTTTCACACATTCTTATCATTGATCGTCCTCTATTTTCTTCCCTTGGCACCTCATGTTCTTCCTATTTTCTTGCTAGTTTTATGTTGCATTATATAGTATTCTCAAATCTCTTTGCTGCTTTATTTTCTTCCTCAGTTATTATGGCTGTGGGATTTTGATTATCTTTTTTTTTTCTATCTACTAATGCAGCACACATAGTGTATATGTGTCAGCACACATAGTGTATATGTGTGCTTTTATGTGTGCTTTTATTCTATATTCCTCACTGACATTGACTGTTATTACATGAACTCCTTTCTTCTGCTAGTTTGCAGGTATTCTCTGTGCACCATTCTTTATGTTGTTCACAGCATTTTCCTTGGGTCTTCTTATATGTCCTTAGAAATCATTCGTCCAGTTATATTCAGCATTTTATTGTGGGCTATTTTCAAGAATTTCAAATGGATTTCTCAAATGTAAAATTTTCCTTTTGTGTCCTTTTTTAAAATTTGTAAAATAACAAAAAAACATTTTCAATATCAGGTTTACAAATAGGACAAATACACAGGTCCAATGTTTCGACAACTAGGCCTTTGTCAAGATAGGGAAAAACACACAGACTGGAATAGTGTCTTGTGTTCTTTTTTATTGAATTATTTACTGTGCAAAATTACTTTTTTCAATTTTTATAACCATAGTTTAACTATCTTATGTTGGCAACCCCCTTGAGACAGCAAATCTATGCAAGCCCATAGATGTGGGGGGGGGGGGGAGAGAGAATGTTGTGCAGTTAAAACACCTTTCCTTCTCTAAATTATCTCCTTAGGAAAATAAAATATGTCAATTTTTGCCAAAAAATCAGGTAAAAATTTGGGTACAACTACTTAAATAATGGACAGATTTAGTGTAGTGGATGGAGATTGTCTTCTATTTGAACATGTTATTCTTCTTGTTTGATTAGGCTGAGGCTGAAACACTTCTACATAAAATATGTGATGATTTGACTGGTGATTTGAACGAGATATGTGTTTTACTGGCTGATGAGTTTGGTACTGATATGATTAAGTTTGTCCAGCAAAAACATGAGGCAGGCCAGATGTGCATTGAACTTAAACTTTGTGCTGGAAGTACACAAGGTTAGGACAAATTGTTTTGTACTTCTTTGCTAATTTCTTATATTCAAGCGCCATCACCTCATTGAAGATTGACTGCAACAAACCTACAACATGCTATCTTTTATTTTGATGAGGCTCTCTGATAAGCTGTTGTGGTACTCTCAGTACTCTTTTTTAGTACATGATTTCAAAAGCCTCTATTATCTTGGCTGTAGTTTTATTTAGTGTCCATGTTTCACAGCCATATGTTGCCACTGGGAACACACACACACATGTACATAGCAAACATACCTTAATTGTCCTAATTAAAACAACTGAAAAAACTATCACAGGGCAAACACAGGAACTAAAGTATGTTGTTATGTACTTGTGTGTTCCCATTGTGACCTACGGCTGCAAAATATAGACAATAAATAAAACTACAGCCAAGATAATAGAGACTTTCAAAATCAAGTGCTACAGAAGAGAGTACCATGGACAGCAAGAAAGACCAACCCAAAACGTGCTAAGAAAAATCAATGTCCAAGAAAGCTGGCTTTTAAATACCATATTAAGAATGAATTTTTTAGGTTTCTGCCGTGTGAAGAGACAGGATGGCATGGAAAGAGTGTTGTTGGAGGGAGCGATAGAAGGCACTACAGGCAGACTAAGATGTCATTGGACAAGAGATATTCAGGAATGCATACAAATGTTGCTGGAGGAAACGGGACAACTTTCCAAAACCACAGGGATTTCAGAAGATTCATAAGAAAGACTACATCACATGACACTATAAGACAGTATCTTGTCCATTTCATAAAGTTTCCCTCTCATTTATATCTCTGCCTACATCTTGCTCATCGTCCAACTTTACTCTCAAGGTCTTCGTCAAGGCGTTACATTATTTTAATACAATGGGAAATTATTACATCTGTCACAAATAGTCGCTAAAAATGTAAAAATATGGTATGAACATGAAAACTATATACAGTAAAAACTATCCTGAGCGAACCACAAGGGGTGGATTTTTTTTTCGCTAGAACAGTTTCTTCTTAATCAAGATGTGCTGTGAATATTTAACTATACATGCTTGTAACCAAGATAATAAAATATTGTATTCATGTACTTATAAAATATGTCCAATATAAAATCATGCTCTCTTTAGAGCAATAAAATTGTTTATACCGTAAAGATTATAGAGTGTTTATGTACTTAAGTTCTTTTCAGTGTACGAGATAATCTGGTGTTGGTACAGTACTGTATAATACACGTTGCTGTATCTGTCAGTCAAAAGTGCTGAGTTTATTGCTACACCCTAAAAAGCATGTACTACCAACAACACTTTAGATGTATTTTGCATGGTGGACTAAATAGCATTTCATTCTTCTGCTCGGTGTAGTTTGCAGGCTGTAGCTCAGTTGTTAGTTGCTTCCTGTTTGGGTGATCCTATGTTCAAGTTCAACTGGAAATATTTTTAAATCACCAATGGCTCCTAGGTCGACCCAGACTAAAGAAATTGGTAGCAAACATCTTGGAAAGTAAAGGTGGCTGGCTTGATGCTGACCACTTCATTCCCAGGTATGCCATTTGGTAAGTGAAAAATATCCTCAATGAACCTCAGTGGCATGGAAAATAATCTCTTTATTCACTAAACCCTTTGTTGCTTTTAGGGTCATGGGTAGAAGAGTTTTCTGGAGACAGCCCTCTTATGTGCTGAGTATATTGTGGAATTTGTCGCCTCTTTTATTTCAGTGGTCCATCGTTGTTGTGGTCGCCCATTTAACTACGAGCACCTTGAGTTCTCACTGTTGGATTGCTAATCCTGTCGCAGTGATGTATCAGGAAAACCTCACCTGGCTATGCTGTGATCTCTAATTAACACATACATTAATGAGTTCACCAATTCCAGATGAAGAATCCCGAAACACCGAACTACACTTCCATTTGTGACGACTTAGAATCAACACAACCGTCATCTTTCGCCATTTTAATCGGAAGTCGTTAGTCAGTGTGTAATATAATTCTTGTGTATTCCATGCAACAGTTTCTTGGATATAAAATTCTGTTGTTACTCCTAACGGCCTTAATTAATTCTGTCAACTAAAGAAATATTTATATATTTTCTGCCAGGCAAAACTTGGAAACAGGATGATAAAGGTTGGCTAATTCCTGAAAATACAGAGAATAACACACACAAATTGACGTTTTCTGAGGCCATATAAAGAAACATAAGAGCTTGTACAAATTAATAGTAGAAGGTATGGTTGCTGGTAACGGCTAAGAGAACACCCAAAACGGCGATGGATAGGACATATATTACATTGTTCAAACACCGCCGAAGACGGATGTGTCGAGCCATTGGCGCAAATAAAACGGCAACACTGCGCATTTCCATTCTCTAGACTACATCCTGCTGGAAATCCTGCTGAAAGGGAGATCCAGCGGGAGTTTGAGAATGAACGCTGAAGAAGAAGAAGAAGATTGTTTAAACAAGTCCGTGTTTGCAGTAGGTCAATTAAACCAGAATCTTAAGAAGATTATCCATAAAGAAGACTACATTCTAGAAAGTATGCCACATGAAAAGTATATGTGTTGGTGTATATATAGTATTTGTACAGGTCTAACAGAACTGATAGATCACATTTCTGCAGCTGTAGTACCCCAACAAGGACTACAGGTTAACTGGTATAATAGTCATGATTTTGTGTAAAAATATACTATTATTTATGTTAGTATTACTTATAATGTCTGTCCCAGGGTTGTCTGAAGTGGCAGCACCAGCACATCTGGTGGCACCTGTACTCAAGATTGGTAAACAGAAGACTGAAACATGTGCACTATGTGAAGCGATTATGCTAACACTGGAAACCAAGTTGAACGATAAAGTCATACAGGTGTGTTCTAGAGGCACTAAATTTTTGTTAATGTATCTGCAAACAAAATGAGTGTATAGATGTTTTTATATGATTTAGATATAAAAGTACAAAATGAGTGTATGGATGATTTTATACGATTTAGATATAAAAGTACAAAATGAGTTTATGGATGTTTTTATACGATTTAGATATAAAAGTACAAAATGAGTGTATGGATGATTTTATATGATTTAGATATAAAAGTAAAAAATTAGTACATGGATTATTCTATACGCTGTAGAAATCAAAGTCAAAAATGATTGCATGGATGATTTTAAACACTGTAGAAATAGAAATAAAAAATTAATTTTTAGGAAAAAATTTTACGCTGTAGAGATAAAAGAAGCAAAACTCCACAGCTTGCAAGATTAAAGTGAATGATATAGTATTAAAGCAGGTCCACCAATTCAAGTATTTAGGTGCAACGATTACAGCAGATGGAAGAAGTTCAACAGAAATCAGAAGCAGAACAGGGCAGGAAAAATAACATTCAGAAAAAATAAAAATATATTGTGTAAGATGACGTCTTGAGAGGTGAGGATGAGAGTTCTGCGGTGCTATATAACTCCTATACTAACATATGGAATCTTGGACAATAAACAAACAAGAAATTGGGAAAATAGAAGCAGTAGAGATGTGGTTCTACAGAAGAATGCTGAGAATATCATGAAGTACTAAAAAACTAATGTGGAGTTGTTGAAAAACTAATGTGGAGTTGTTGAAAAACTAATGTGGAGTTGTTGAAAAACTAATGTGGAGGTGTTTAAAGAGTCAAATGTGAGATAGAGCTTAGTCAATAATATACGAAAAAGATAATCTTAATTTTTTGACCAAATGATGAGACACTGAGGTTTGGAGAACATAGTCACAACAGGCAAGATTGAGGGCAACAGAGACACAGGGCGACAATGTGAGAAATATTAGATTTACACCCTGGCATGGCAGGGAAACAACAACGATTCTGATACATAATACTTGTGACAGAGAGCTGTGGAGAGCCATGACTGCTAACACCAGCCGGCATGGCACATGATGATGAGAGATAAAAGTCACTTTACAGTAGCAGTCTCCTTGTGTAAAGGTTGGATTTTTCATTTTACTACCAAAGGATAACAATTCCTGTCCCGACCATTATTTTACCTTTATACCTCCATGACTGTGAGATTGAAGTTCTTTCTAACTGTTCACCCATATACTTCATCTTTTATCCACGCTAAAACTGATAAATTGTGTGTGTCTGTGAATTTTCTGGATGAGAAAGTGGATGAGCAAAGCATAAGAAAACTTTATGTATGCTATACTGAAGAGAAAAGAGATCACCAGGTTTAGAGAATTTACTTATTGTACCTATGTTTTCTTATTTCTACTCCATGCTTCTGAACATAGCTACATACTACCTTCCAAGAGTATCATTCAGAGCAATTACCTTAGTTGACAGATCAATCTCACTGACATCAAACTACTGTATTAGTCCATAAAAGCTTGGATATTTTGAAGATATCTCTCAGCATATAGCGACTAACATCATCTACTAGAGCCCTATCAAAAGAGCGCATCATCTTGTGAAAAGAGGAGAAATGCAGCAGCTCAACAGTGGAGAGCAGCTAGAAAGTCACGGATAGACCAAGATCTGTCTACAGTGGTCATTCAATGTCCGAACTGTCCAAGGACATTTACAGCTCGAATAGGGCTCATTAGCCATCTATGAACCCATAATCAAGGACATAACTAATTGAATTTTCAAAAGTGGATGTAACAAATGGTCATCATCACTTGTGACGAATGAACAACTTCAACTTCATCAAAATAGCAGATGATGTGATTGAAGACTCTTCGGGGGTGGGGGATTTCACTTACCTGGGCAGTTAAATGTTGGAGGTATTTGTGAAGTTAATGTTGCTTGTAGTCAAGTTACCATGTTAGTGAGCTCAGAAAAGTTATGAACATCAGATGGCAAGACAAGATTCTGGATACCACATCCCTTGACAGATCTGGTATTTCTAGCATTGACACTATTCTGATGCAGACATAGATTTGTTTAGCAGGTCATCTGGTACGTATGCCAGATCAGCTCCTGCCAAAGAAACTTCTCAATGGTGAGCTGGAGTAGGACATACTATCTCAAGGTGGCCAAAAGAAGCACTACAAGGATTCATTAAAGTCTTTACAAAAAGTTTTTGAAATAGACCGAAATGCATTGGAATAATTTGCACAAAATAGATCTACATGGCAATCTACAGTCAAAAAGGGTGCATCATCTTGTGAAAAGTGGAGAAATGTAGTAGCAGTGGAGAGCAGCTAGAAAATCACGGACTGACCAAAAACCATCTACAGTGGTCATTCCATGTCCAAACTGTCCAAGAACATTTACAGCTCGAATAGGGCATATTAGCTGTCTATGTACTCATATGCAAGGACATAACTCTAACTGAATTTCAAAAGTGAATCTAACAAATAGTCATCATCATCATGTGATGGACAAACAACACTATATTAGTATACCACAGTTTATGTAGTTGATTGTATCTCTGAACAAAATAAAACTGTTAGCATTTGTGTAGGAAATGTCATAGAAAGAATTAACAATAAAATAATTATGTAGCACCTTCTGATCTTTACCTATTTAGTTTTTGTAGCTAATATAAGTAGTTGAAATTGGATTGTGTCAGGTTCTTCAGATTTCACGAAATACATTACGATTTTTTCTAACAGAACAGTTGTAATATTGTGAGTAACTTGATTCTTACTTATTCTGATCTACAAAGAATTCTGTGGATTTATTCTCCTAGACATGCATGAGCCAATGAAAGTGCAATGAAAGCACCAACACATTATCATCAAAAGCACTAATACTAGGAGAATTAATTATAGATAAGAATGACATTAAGATTTTTACATGAACATTTTATAAATGTGGACACTAGACTGGAAGGAGATATGATATAGTGACATAGAATTTGGGATTACCATCGGGACAACTGAGGAGGGGCTTCTACGGTGTGTGCATAACTACGCGAGCTACAAGAACCATCCATACTCTTTATCATGTGATTGGAGAGATCGAATTTCTATGGGTTTCCCCAGAGTGTATCAACATCGATTAAGAATGCTAAACTAAATTAACTAATCTCATTTAATTTCTGAAACTGTAAAAATTTTGACGGAATTATTTTTAATAATTGCAGGAGGAAATAGTTTCCGTTCTGGAAAAAGTTTGTGATCTTCTGCCAGCGAATGACAAAGCTACTTGTATCCAGGTTTTGCCCATGTATACAAGATATGTTATTGATCTTTTAGACCAAGAACTACCACCCAAATTGTTTTGCAAGGTCATCAAGATATGTATAGATGATCAGTTGTCAGGTCAGTGATGTTGTGTATGAAGTTTAAGCATGCGTTTTTATAATCGAGAGATAGAGAAGTAACCACCTGACCACCAACTCCCTTTAGTTATAGTTATATGAAGTCTCAAAGTAATTTTAGTATGGTGGTGTGGGTTTAAACATTCCTCTTATTCTTGTGTTAAATTATGTCACATCTCGTGTCGCCCAACATGGCTTCCTGCCTAAAACAATATTATAGGGAACAGTGGAGGGTATAAGAAGCTGAGGGAAGGGAGAGAAAGTCATGGATGAACAGCATCAAGAAATTTACGACTTCTAATTCTACCTGCTCATCTGCACCATAAATGAGAAAATAGATATCAGTGTGTTGATGCATTCTACCCAGCACCCCTATAACAGGTACTGGGATGTGCTGCTACTAATACCTACCCAGCACCCCTATAACAGGTACTGGGATGTGCTGCTACTAATACCTACCCAGCACCTCCTATAACAGGTACTGGGATGTGCTGCTACTAATACCTACCCAGCACCCCTATAACAGGTACTGGGATGTGCTGCTACTAATACCTACCCAGCACCCCTATAACAGGTACTGGGATGTGCTGCTACTAATACCCACCCAGCACCCCTATAACAGGTACTGGGATGTGCTGCTACTAATACCCACCCAGCACCCCTATAACAGGTACTGGGATGTGCTGCTACTAATACCCACCCACCACCCCTATAACAGGTACTGGGATGTGCTGCTACTAATACCTACCCAGCACCCCTATAACAGGTACTGGGATGTGCTGCTACTAATACCTACCCAGCACCCCTATAACAGGTACTGGGATGTGCTGCTACTAATACCTACCCAGCACCCCTATAACAGGTACTGGGATGTGCTGCTACTAATACCCACCCAGCACCCCTATAACAGGTACTGGGATGTGCTGCTACTAATACCTACCCAGCACCCCTATAACAGGTACTGGGATGTGCTGCTACTAATACCTACCCAGCACCCCTATAACAGGTACTGGGATGTGCTGCTACTAATACCTACCCAGCACCCCTATAACAGGTACTGGGATGTGCTGCTACTAATACCCACCCAGCACCCCTATAACAGGTACTGGGATGTGCTGCTACTAATACCCACCCAGCACCCCTATAACAGGTACTGGGATGTGCTGCTACTAATACTAGTTGCTGAAAACATTTGCAGCTTAGACTTGCAACAAATTAGTGCAGAGGTGGACAATTTTGGGAATTTGCTGGCCAGATTTAACTTTCCTCATGTGATATGTGACCAAAAAAACCAATTCTTTTAAATACATTAGAACTCAAAAATTATGGGCCAATGTATAATGTGCTTTTAAATAAGCCTGTGGGATAGTAAAAATAACTTAATTAGCTGCATTTTTCCTACTCCTGCTCTAGAGTTGATAGTTTAGTTTATTGTACATTGAGACCACACAAATTATAATTTTTGCTTATATTTTGTTTTTTGCCCATGTGTTACTGGTGCCCAGAAATAGAGCAAAGAATGATAAAGCAGTCATCTGTCATGCATGTTGTAAGATGTGACTAAGATTGGAAGTGGAGTTGGCAATGTCACCACATGATCATGGCTATGATCAAGTCTCCTGAAGATCAGACATCTATCTCCTAGACATAAATGTTCCTGTACATTTATCTGCGTCATGCCTCAAGATTGCAAGAAAGTTTCAGCAAAGTTCCCTCCATAGTAGAAGATTGTTCATCGCATAACATTGCTACCCAAGCTTACCAGATAATTGGGAACTGTTTTGGCTAAATTTTTGGTAATGAATTTTAGGAAAAATGGCAGAAATATTGTTAACAAAAACTACTGAAAACTTAAAAAGTGAACTCCTATTTCAGTGAGAAGCTATTTTAAAACAAATTCTAATAATTACATGTACAAGATTCATTCTGTTTCTTGGTTATATTTTAATAGCTGTTACTTGACAAATTCAACCAACAACTTGTGCAATGAGATTTCTCATCTGTTTTAAGCAATAAAATGTTGGGAGAAAATTGATACATTTCCAAATACACATACAAAATCATCACTACATAAATGTTATTGCCAGTGACATTTGAAAATGACGAAATTTGTAAAATTTAGCTATGAAATGGCCAATAAGGCAGCCCCTGTTGTGAAAACTGTCATGTGGGACTTGCCAAAAGTCTGAAAAATTTCCCCATTAAAAAGGAACTCCAAAGAAATTACAATCTGAAGTGAAAGTAAATCTCCAACGTATCACATAAGAAACAAGAGTTACACTTGTAGTCTTTCGGGACTCTATCATCATCCTATTTTGTTTTTCAGGCTTTGAGCTCCAAACACCAGTCAAGAAAAATGGAGCATGTTCTGTATGTTTGTTTGTAACAGAAGTGGCATATGAAATGTTGGCATCAAATGCCACTAAGGTAAAAAATACATTCAATTGTGCAATCACAAAATATAAAGAAGTTTTTGGATTAGATTTTCATGGATGCTTACATTAATTTGTACTCTTTTTTTTTTTTAGCCATGTAAGAGAAAATACCGTATATTTCCAAATATAAGCAGAGAATTTGTACATTTCTTTCTACTATTGATGTAACAGTGTCTGCTTATATACATGCACAATACTTTTTTTTTATCTGCCATAGAAATACAAAAACTATGACACTGGATATTGTCAGATACCAGTAACATAAAAAGAAAAAAAGTTGCAAAAAGTCACTAAAACTCTTTGAAGTCGTTTTCACTGTTTGAATTAAAAACAGTTCACGAATATCATCCTATGTCATGGGCATATTATGGTGGATATCATTTGTCTATCTGTACATTGTCATCATGGCATCCATCATCCTTAAAGATAGCATCGTCCTCACTTCCATCCATCGTATGAAATGAATGGAGCACTTTTTGAAAGATCTGGCAATTGCTTGTGGATGGAACATTAAACCATGATTCTCTGATCTACTTAGCGATTATGAAGATGTCAGTTTTTTAATGTTGCCGCCCTTATTCACAACTAAATCAGACTCTTGGTTAAATAAATCTGGTTGCAGAAGGGAAGTAAGGACCCCAGGATTTACAGATACAGACAGCCATATTTCATTGCATAGTTTTCCACTTTCTCAGTGAGATGTTCTTGAAACAAATCTATGTATGTTATCTTTTATAGTGCCCCCTACATATTTTTCTGTGTGACCTCTCCCTTTATATAGCCATCCCAGAGTGTGATTTTTATTCATCTAAGTTGTCATGAGGGCATGCAGAAACATGCCACTTGAGAATTACGCTTCCTTAGGCAGTTTTGTGTTTAGTGTTTTGCGCGGAATGCTAGATGTTCCATTAGTGTAGATGGATCAACTGATCTAACAGAAAAACTAATGAACTAGTTGGTTTAGACGTGTATGCCACGCTCCTGGCAGTACCTGATAATCCTGAAATACCTCCCTTTGGGAATTAAACAGGCATCTAACACAGCCATGTCTTTGAGACAACAGACCTTAAATCAGTGTGGTTGTCACCTCATTTACTCAACCTGTGATTTTATCAGAAAGGCTATGGACTGTCAAGAACTGCTAACTCACAGATAAAGGGATTTCTTCATCAGCTTCATCTTCCATCATTATGTCATTGTTCAGTTGGTCAGATCTGTATAGTACTTTGAGCTAGATATGAGTGGGTTAGTGCTTTCCCTCAGCTTAATAATTATACTATGATTGTTTCTTTCTGTTTATTCTAACTGCAATTGTAAACCTAATCTCAGCAAGATACGCTTACCATTCATTGTTATTTGGTACAAATCGTGAAACCTCAGCATTTGTTCCATAATCTTTTTCTGCATGCGAGAATTATATTTTTTCTTTTTTTAACTTCATGCCAAATATTGGGCATTTGGTTATGAACATTTGCTTGGTAAGACCAAAAACCTATTGGTCTATCCAGATTTCAATGACATCACTTCACAACCAAATAGCAACCATGTAAACCGAGGGGAGGAATCTTAGTAAATCTGAATATGTAATAAAGTATCAACAAGCAAATAAAAAAGCAGGAAAAACACATCGGTCCCTTAATGGATTATTCCCATAAAAATAAAGTCACCACAAATATCACAAAAACCTAGGAATTATCCTTGAAAATGGAGAAATTACTTCTTTTTTATTTAAAAAACCCCCTCCCCACTCTACCAACAATATATCTGCAGCCATGATTCTTTATTAAAAATTAAATTTAATTACTCGTTTCATTTTAAGACATGTTACATCTAATACATATTACATCTAATACATTTTACATCTAATACATATTACATGTTACATCTAATACATTGTACATCTAATACATTTTACATCTAATACATGCTACATCTAACATATCTTACATCTAACACACGTTACATCCAACACATGTTATATCTAACACATGTTATATCCAACACATGTTATATCTAATACATGTTATATCTAACACATGTTATATCTAATACATGTTATATCTAACACATGTTATATCCAACACATGTTATATCTAACACATGTTACATCTAATACATGTTATATCTAATACATGTTACATCTAATACATGTAATACATGTTACATCTAACATATCTTACATCTAACACACGTTACATCCAACACATGTTATATCTAACACATGTTACATCTAATACATGTTACATCTAATACATGTTACATCAAATACATGTTACATCTAATACATGTTACATCTAACATATCTTACATCTAATACTTACATCTAACACATGTTACATCTAATACACGTTACATCTAATACATCTTACATCTAATACATGTTACATATTACATCTAATACATGTTACATCTAATACATTTCACATTTAATACATGTTACATCTAATACATGTTACATATTACATCTAATACATGTTACATCTAATATATTTCACATCTAATACATATTACATCTAATACATGTTACATCTAATACATGTTACATCTAATACATTTCACATCTAATACATGTTACATCTAATACATCTTACATCTAATACATGTTACATCTAATACAGTATTAATGACCTGCTTGTCAACAGACTGATATTGAGAAAATCTTGGATGATGTGTGCAATCGTTTACCAACAAACATTAAAGCTGAGTGTTTGACTTTTGTAAATCTCTACTTGCCCTATGTCGTTGACCTCATTCTTCAGAGTTTGCCACCACAGGAAATTTGTAAGAAACTTGGTCTATGCAGTTCTACAGTAAGCCAAGGTAAAGTACCTCTTTATACCATTGAATCATGAGTCTTATTGGGCCCATGTTTTGTTTATGATCAACAATATACAGGACAGAGAAAAGGAGTCATCACCCTCGTGAATTTTATATGTCCATACTGTTTCTCATAAGGGGTTTAGTATGTCAGCTGGATCAATTGCTGTACTTTCCGTTATAGTGGCAGAGTATGCTGGTCGATCTACTCTCTCATTGTCCCAAACACCTGCATTACTAGAAATAAAAATAAATTGTTTAACTTCTTGCAATTTCAAAAAGCCAACTATGTAAATTATGAACTTGCACCAATTTTGAAATAAAAATCTATCCCAACGAAAACAAAAAATAAAATCCTCAATTCATTCTTCATACCAACATTGTGTTATCAATGTTAGATGTGGACACAGCATAGGACATAGTTCTACCAGTCTCTGTGATCTGTCTTGCTTGTAATTTGTAATGCATACATATTAAACACTATTGAGGACAGAGGTGAACACTGGACAGTTCCAGAAAGGCCAGGACATATGACCATTGGTGCTGATGCCCAACTACCACAATTAAGAGGCGCCTGTCTGCGAAGCAGGGCAGCAGCAAACCAGTTACTTCTGCATTTATTCTCTCACTTTTCATATAGCAGAATGTAGTCAAGAGAACAGAGTGTGTTGTGTCATTGTTTTGTACCTTAGCTGCGATATCTGTGCCTTCCCACCTGACATATCTTTCAGCTTAGCCCATATGTCGCTTTGACCCTTTATGTATGAAACAAATCTCTTCCCCAAACCTCCTTCAATCAATCACGTGCCAGGCTGAGCGGTGTAGGTGATCATGCTGCTCCACAACTCTCTGTCTTGTGTTGTTAATAAATTCAGTTGGTGACTTCTGTTTGTGCCACAGTGACAATCCATAAATAAATTCATTTGGTGACTTATTTTTGTGCCACAGTGACAACCCATAAATAAATTCAGTTGGTGACTTCTTTTTGTGCCACAGTGACAACCCATAAATAAATTCAGTTGGTGACTTATTTTTGTGCCACAGTGACAACCCATCCAGAAATTTATCTCTTAATCTTCCTCTGTCTTCTTCTCCCTTTGAACTTTCTGATTGTTGCTAAATGTTCAAGTTTTACTTTTCTCATCACATGCCCTAAAAATCTTTATTGTCTGCTTCTAATTTTTGCTATAATTTGTCATTTTACTCCAGCATCTCTGAGGACTTCATCATTAGTTTTCTCGACTGCCCATGGAATTTTATCGTTTTTCTTAAAAACCACATCTCACTTGTCTCCATTTTATCTTGGACACTTTTGTTTTAAACCTCCTTAGACATTTCAGTAACTAGAGATTTACTGGTCTCCTAATATCTAATTCTATTACATTTGACCAGGTGGGCCATTTGTGAGATCTGCAGACCTTCCACGTGTAGTGTTAACACTGATTTCTAAACTCCACTACCTTACAGAATTACCAATTTACAAGATAGACTAGGATTACTAATCATCTTTAAAAAATAGTAGTAGTGTCACAAGATTAATCTGTTATTGTTTTCAATACTATATTTGTAAACTTATACATATTTTTTTTTCATTCTTCAGTTGAACTCTCACAAATTGTTCAAAAAAATGCATTGTCTTCTGTTAAGTCTGGGACACAGCTTGTACAAAAGAATGCATTGTCTTCTGTTAAGTCTGAGGAAGAGTGTTCACTTTGCGTCTATGTAGTCAAAGTACTTGATACAATTCTTCAAAAGGATGCCACACAGGTAAATCTACAGTAAAAGTGCTATTATTTGTGTGTGTTTAAAATAACAAATATTTGATGATAATAATAATATATTATCTTATGTTTTATGAAAGATTTAGTTTCAACCTGTGTGGGAAATTTAACATATATGCTTGTATTCTGGTAATTTGTTGCACTAGATCAAGCTTGTTGTCATAGCAAAATCCACAATATTTTAGTTCAGAAGATACTTGTTTGTGCTTTTTATAAGAGCACAGAGAGCCTGAAAACACACTTCAGTGAAGCTGTTGGTGCTGTCACCTGATGATTAAGAACAATGAAGAAGGGAAACACATACTTCATTGACACTATTGGTGCTGTAGCTTGATGACTGAATGAAAAATGATGAAAAATAATGGCATTGCATCCAACATTACAGTGAGCGAAGCAGCTTTCTGTGATTTCAAATATAATTCTTCTAAGTCAGGAAGTCAGGATAAACATAGCTGTCAGGATAAACACTAAACTGAGATTGAAAGTATTCCACTTTCTGGTACAGAGAATTAGAGTGTATACCTCATACTCTCATGAGGAAACAACAACAAAAACAATCTGTTACATGAGAAATTGCTAAGCAAAATGTATTATTGAAACAAGCAATAGCAATTTCCTGTATGAGAATAATTCAATGCACCATAGCATCATTTTTGTATAAGTATTTAGACTGTAAAACAATATCTAGTTTTTATGGCAACTGAAAATTGGTGTTATCAAAATATAGTAAGTCTAATCATTGTAAGTTTACTCATTAGTCAGGAGGATTGTTATGTGATTAAAACAATAAATGTTATCTGTTAGAGACTTTACAGTACTGAATTTTAGTGTTAGAAGGTGGAGTGCTAGATACATAACAGAACTTTTTTTTAGCTTTAGGGTATGATGTGTCAGAGACCTTACAGTACTGGGTTTAGTTTTAGGAGATCAAATGCTAAAGACCTTACAGTACTGGGTTTAGTTTTAGAAGATGAAGTGTTAGAGACCTTACAGTATTGGGTTTAGTTTTAGGAGATGAAATGCTAAAGACCTTACAGTACTGGGTTTAGCTTTAGGAATGAAGTGTTAAAGACCTAGCAGTACTGGGCTTAGTTTTAGTAGATGAAGAGTTAGGAACCTTACAGTACCTAATTTTATTTTATTAGATGAAGTGTCAGAGACCTCAAAATACTGAATTTAATTTTAGGAGTTGAAGTGCTAAAGATCTTGCAGTACTTAACCTTTAGCAAGCCAGATTAAAAAATATGAAACGTCTCCCTGCCACCGGATTCTTTTTTGAAAATGTGCGTTATTGATGGTGACTGTTTTGAAAATGTGATAATTTTTTGGTTGTTAGAGATATTTAAATAATATTTGCACATATAAATAAAGAATTGAATTATGCATATATTGGTGTAATTTATGTACGTGTGTGTGTGATACCAGATGTATGAGAAAGTGGTAAAGACGTTTTTCACAAAAAACATATATTTTATAACAAAGAGGAAAAAAATAAATAAAAAAATAACTTACCTTATTTATCGAATTCCTTGGCAACACTGTAAACTAAATCACACAAATCTGTTGTATTTATGTTCTTTCACTGCGAAATTATCAAAATATAGCCGGAGGAACTGTATAAAACATTTAGATTTGCAGTACAATCCTTCTTTGAGCTTAGGTCTAGTGATTTTTGGTGCTACTTCAACATATTCGATATCAAATGTCTACATGTCTCCAAACCAACGCAGCATTCTGTATATTCACTGCTGTGAAACTAAATAACTCAATAATTCATGATTCAAGCCACGATTCAATGTTATTTTATTAAAAATACGATGAAAGAAAGGTCCCTAAAACCGGTCACATCATGGCATCGTACCGGTGTGCAGATGTGGTCAGATTCATTGCTATAAAATTTGTATCTTCTGGCTAGCCATTGTTACAACGATCATGTCGGACATAGGAATGAACCAGCTTCAATAGCGCATGTTCCCGAGTAACCAATCAGGCTGTGGGGCATCTATTATAACGATATCTCATTGGATGGGGTATGTCGCCAACAGCGCTAGACGCTATTTTGTTTTTCTGCGGCCTGAGTTGATATAGGCGTGGTGAAGGTTAAATTTAAATTGGTGTGGGGTATGTGTTAGAGTTGTCACAGATCTATTACAGGGAAATTTTTCCACATTCCAACTTTAAAATTATGCATCATTTCTCTACTGCTATAGTGACTCTGAGATTAAAAAGTAACAACTTCTGCTGCTGATAAATCTAAATCGCATCGCACTGAGAGCCCCACCCCCAGGGTCATCCAGGGTGGGGGCATCTGAATGCGTAACACGCAGATTGTTGAATGTGGCGATTTATACATGTTTAGACAAATTTCATTTCGTTAAATAATGTATGGTGTGTTTCTTTAAAAATGTGGACACCTCTCCCCATAATGTACCATGTCACAATACTGGGCTTTAGATTTTGAAGGCATTGTGAGAACATGTATTTAATTGCTTATTATTTTCTGTATTTGTTATTAACAGGCAGAGATTGAGGCAGCCCTCAATCGAGTTTGCAGCTATGTATCAAGTTTCAAAGACCAATGTGAACAATTTGTTGCACTGTACACACCATTTGTTATTGATTTCATTACTAAAGAGTTCACACCACCGCAGATCTGTGATGCACTTGCTCTGTGCACAAATGATACTAGAGGTCAGTATTTATGAAAACTATTATTGATATTAGAAATTTGAGTACATGTTCCTAAATTACACCTGGCTGAAAATGTGCCTGCACAGGTTTATATAGAACAAGTTTTGGTTTCATGCTTACAATAAACATAAGTACTTAATAGTATGTTAACGCCATTATTTGTTGTGACAGTTCTGCTGCAAATTGTAAACACATCTGCTAATTATAATCATAACCCATCATCGGGAACTGCGGTGAGCTATTGTAAACTTCAAATGAATGAGGAATGCTAGTGTTACTTTTATTGGGGTTTTTTTAATTTATTAAATGCATTCCTCATTATTTGCACTTTATGCAAACAAAACAAAAAAACACAGAAAAATTCTGAAGTCATCAGCAGTTATCCAAGAACTTATGATATGGAAATACGTGTACACATGTTTCAAAGTCAGTGGTTATTTTAGAGGCACAGACCAAAATTTGTTTACTAATGTTATTTATTTATTATCAGTTGTATTACAGAAACAATATTTACCATAAACATATTTTAAAATATTTAAAAAAAAGAGAATCTGTGTAGTTGAGCACAATTAATGTTTATGAGTATTCTAGTGCGATGGTGTTATATCAAACCAGTTCTTTTCTATGAATGTAAGGCATGGAATATAAATACCGGTTCATGTTTGGTAAACGGCCTCCTTTTATTTCGGAAAGCGAAATGAAATAATTTGCAAGGGGATGTCAAATCTGTGTTCTTTGTGTTTTCATCAATTATATTTCCCTTGTCTGTATTCATCAGTGCATGGACTTGGAGATATTTATTTAGTTAAATACTGTGAAAGGAGAGTATTTATGTAAGAGGAGGCTGGAAAAGGCAAATTATTGGCAACATTGTACAACCAGCAAATCCTTTCTTTATTGCAGTAATATAATGTCATAGGAAGACATTGTGCGCATATCTTTGCATCCGAGAGCAATTCTCGCCCTGTAACATATGTGTTAGTGTAGTGTGTTAGTGTTATTGTTCGTCCATCACAAGTGATGATGACCATTTGTTACATCCACTTTTGAAAATTCAATTTTAGTTATGTCCTTGATTATGAGTACGTAGATGGCTAATGAGCCCTATTCGAGCTGTAAATGTCCTTGGACAGTTTGGACATGGAATAACGACTGTAGACGGATCTTGGTCTATCCGTGACTTTCTAGCTGCTCTCCGCTTTTGAGCTGCTGCATTTCTCTTCTTTTCGCAAGATGATGCGCTCTTTTTTATTTTAGAACGCCATGTAGATCTATTTTGTGCAAGTTCTTCCCATGTATCGTGGTCTATTTCAAAGGCTTTCAGTGAGTTCTTTAACGAGTCCTTGTAGCGCTTCCTTTGGCCACATTGAGATCGTATACCCTTCTCTAGCTCACCATAGAGAAGTATCTTTGGCAGACGATGGTCTGGCATACGCACCAAATTACCTGCCCAACAAATCTGTGTCTGCATCAGGATCGTGTCAATGCTTGGGATACCAGCTCTATCAAGGACAGTGGTATCTGGAATCTTGTCTTGCCATCTGATGTTCATAACTTTTCTGAGACAATTTGTATGAAAATGATTTGAGTTTTTTCACATGACGTCTATACACAGTCCATGTTTCACTAGCGTATAGCAGCACTGGAAGTACCACTGCTCTGTAAACTTTCAGCTTAGTCTTTAGGTTAATGCCATTTCTACGCCAAACATTTGCGTACAATCTGCCGAAAGTACTGCTTGCTTTGGCGATCCTTGTATACACTTCATCATCAACGTTGGCATTTTGTGATAACGTACTTCCTAGATATGTGAATCTATTCACAACTTTCAGTGCTACACCATTTACCTTTATGCAGGGCTCGAGATAGCTTTTGCCAAGTGCTGGTTGTAACATGACTTCTGTTTTCTCTGTTAATGGTAAGCCCAAAGTTGGTACAGGCTTGGAGAATCTGTCTATAATACATTGTAGATCAGCCTCAGGGTTGGCATTTAGGGCACAGTCATCAGCAAATAGAAGATCCCTGATTGTGTGTGATTTAACTTTGGTTTTTGCTCGAAGCCGCCGAAGGTTGAACAATTTTCCGTCTATGCGATAGGTGATGTTTACTCCCAGGTCTAGATCTCTGAAAGCATCATCCAACATAGCAGAGAACATGATGCTAAATAGGGTAGGTGCTAATACACATCCTTGTTTTACTCCATTTGAGACAGGAAAGGTTTCAGATAACTCTCCATCATCCTGAACTCTAGCTTGCATTCCATCATGCAATTGCTACACCATTGAGATCAATTTCTGTGGACATCCATACTTTGCCAGAATCTTCCACAGACCCTCTCTACTTACTGTGTCAAATGCTTTTGTCAAGTCTATGAATGCTGTGTACAGGTCACAGTGTTGTTCTTGACATTTTTCTTGAAGCTGTCTTTCAGCAAAGATCATATCAGTTGTTCCACGTTCTTTTCTGAAACCACATTGGCTTTCGGGTAGTAGTCCTTCATTTAGATGAGATGTAAGATGGTTCAAAAGGATTCTGGCAAATATCTTTCCAGCAATGGACAGTAGAGAGATACCACGATGGTTGTTACAGGACTTGCGGTTCCCTTTACGTTTATACAGGTGTATAATTGTAGCATCCTTAAAATTTTGTGGAATTTTTTCGCTTATCCATGACTGTTGGAAAATTATGTGAAGTTTCTCAATAAGATTTTTACCACCATATTTGTATATTTCGATTGGTATTGAGTCGGAGCCAGGTGCTTTTCCACTAGAAAGCTGATGAACTGCTTTACGAGTTTCCTCCAAAGTAGGGATGTCACCTAGCATTTCATTGAGAGGAACCTGTGGTAGTTGGTTGATAGCCTCTTCATTTATTGATGATGGGTTATTCAAAATGTGCTCAAAGTGTTCTACCCAGCGCTGCAGGATTTTATCTTTTTCTACGATTAGTTGTGTTTCATTTGCATTAAGAAGTGGAAAAGATCCTGATGAGGTTGGGCCATATAACATTTTAAGCGCATCATAGAAGTTTCTTAAATAGTTTGTGTCTGCAAATCTTTGTATCTCATCTGCTTTTTTATTCAGCCATGAGTCCCTCATATGGCGTAGTTTATTTTGAATTATTTTCCGTTTGCAATTGAGTGCTTCTTTTTTAGACATTGATTTTGGATCATTTAAGTATGCTTTGAAAAGGTGGTGTTTTTCGTCCAACATTTCTTTGATTTTATTATCATTCTCATCAAACCAGTCATTTTGTTTTTTGATAGAATGACCTAGTTCCTCAGTAGAAGTGTCGTAAATTTGCTTGCTCAGATATGTCCAGTTCGTATCTAAATCTTGCTCTAGTTGTGCAGATTTCAGACATTCATCCAGAGTAGAGGCTAGGGACTGTTGTGTGTTTACATTTGATAACTTTCTGACGTCTATTCGTTTCTTTGCTTTGCTTCCTTGTGGGCGTCTGGCAGGCTGTATGCGAATTCTTAGTTTTGATACAATAAGACGATGGTCAGTCCAGCAGTCTGCACCGCACATGGATTTTGTCACTCGACCATCTTGGCGGTCCATTCTTCTTACAATTATATAATCTATAAGATGCCAGTGTTTTGATCGAGGGTGCATCCAGGAGGTCCGGTTTCGGATTGGGAGTTAAAATATGGTGTTGGTAATGAGGAGGTCATGTTCGCACAAGTTTGTAACAGACGAAGTCCATTGTTGTTGCACTGACCCACTCCATATTTCCCTATTACACCGTTCCAGGAGATATTGTCATTACCCACTCTTGCATTGAAGTCTCCAAGTAATATGAGCTTATCAGCTTTTGGAACTGCACTGATAGCTGCATGAAGTTCATCATAGAACTTATCTTTAACTTCTGGATTTGCCAGTGTTGGTGCATACGCACTGATGATTGTTGCATATTTTTTACCAGAGAGCAGGGGGAATTTTACTGTCATGAGGCGGTCATTTATTGCCTTTGGTGGGCCTGCTAGTTTGCCAACAAGTGTTGTTTCAATGGCAAAGCCTACTCCTGCTTCACGTCTTTCCTTAATATCTCTTCCGCTCCAAAAGAATGTATATCCTGAAACTCTTTCACAGAGCTGACCGACTCCAGCAAGTCGTGTTTCATTCAGAGCTGCTATGTCAATATTGTACCTTGCTAAATCTCTCCCAATCAGGGCTGTTCTTCGAATCGGTCTATTTGTGTTAGTCATTGTCGAGGAGTGTACGTACATTCCATGCTCCTAGAGTCAGTGGGAAAAGATTTTCCCTTCGGGTGAATTTTCGTGAATGTGAAAATGACTTGCACTGGGGATTTTGATTAAAGTGAGGAAGAGTTGTGCAAAGCGTCGCCTCACTCTCTTGTCGGACCTCATTTGAAACCAGTGGCAAGACGAATCGAGACGACTGGAAGTGAAGTACGATGCAGTGGATGACCATGGTTTTCTACGTGTCTCACCATGCCCGATGCGACCCACACCACGTTTCTGGCGTTCGCCTACATTACCCAGTGGGCCGATAAACCATCGTACCTCGTACGCGTAAATATAACATATGTACTGCTTCTCTGTCTGTCACAGGTAGGCTTAAGAAACCTACGGTAGCCATTTTGTATCTAGAACTGAGCCAACAGTCAGTGACATCACAAAATGTAACAACATTTCGGATCAACGCAAAATTTATATAAAGTTAGATAGTAGTCTAACAAGAACCTAAACATCCTCAAGTGCCGCCTCCACATTGGACTTCCAATATTCTCTTGTCTTTTGCTTTGGTGGTACGCTCTGCTAGACTATAACCTGTTCATCTCATGATGTTTCCCTCCCATTTGTATCTCTGCCTACATCTTGCTCTTCTCTCCTTAACTCTTCTCTCACATAAGATATGTCTCTATTTCTATGGGATCTGAATCATGCTACATGCATGGCAGGCTACAGTGTTATAATAAATTTAATTTTTTTCCATGTTCAGACTTCAAGAATACACAAGCACTACGAGTTCTTTTCTCTGATATATTTGGAGTTCCAAAGTATTTTGATGTAGTCAATTCAGGTCAAAGGGTGTGTCTCCATGGTGTAATGGCCTTGTGTAGTTTGTTTGCCTTGTTTTCACGAAGATGTATATCTTAAATTGGACCATGATTACTTGCTTATGAGTATATTTTTTAAGATCTGTGAGGAATATTGCATTATGTGTTCTAAGTGATACTTATGGCAAGCATCGAGTGCTCTTTTTAGAGGTACGGTAAATGTCGTAGCAGAGCTCTTTATGGTAATGTCCCTTGTTCTGTGATGCTAGTCCCTAATAAAGAATAAAATACATATCAGGAAACCCGAGTACAATTAAGTCAATCTTCTAGCCATGTTAGTCCACTCAGATGAAAGTACATACCTGGAATTGTAGGAAAGTTCTGAATCATTACTAAAACAACTAACACTTTCATTTAACTGAAAGAACTTCACACCTGTAGAGACAGTCTGAGTAAAATTGTATCGATTCTAGCAAATTATTAAACATGTAAAAACAGTTTGAGTAAGATTGCATTGATTCTAGCAAATTATTAAATTATCATATATTAATATGTTGAAATCTGATTTGCTGGGCCAAAATATGCAAATATAGCAGCTTTGTAAAATTTCTTTCACGTTTTTAATCTCAAATCACATGAAAGAAATGTGTGCTGATTTGTTCAGAGAGAATGCAAGTAAACAAAAGATAGATCTTGTAATTATTATTATGAATTGATAACACTAGTTGTGTTCTGAATCTCATTTAGTCCAACTTGTATTGCAGTAAAGTTTCAGGCTCCTACATACATTAAAAAGGCTGGTTCAGGACCAAATTGCATTGTGTGTGAATACATTGTCAAGTATCTTGAGACATCACTGGTGAAAAATGCAACTGTGGTAATTTTAAAATTCAGACAATCTCATGCTTTGTCACTGTTTTAGTTATGCACATTTTTTTCTTACTTTATTCAGTTTTGTTAAGGTTTATTTTCTGTGAATTGTGAATGTTTTAATCTCTTTTTTTAAGATTTTAGTTAGTTTTTTTGCATGTTTCCTGTTTATGTCACCTCTGACCTAGTTTCAATCCTTTTAGTCATTTCCACATAGTTAGCTATGTAAACCTCAGTAGTGTCACTCCTGCTCGTCTTTTATTTTTAATGTGTATGTAATCTTGATAAAGGATTTTTGGTCTAAACTTTGATTTGTGTTTGTGATTATGTGTGTTTCCAGTGAATAGCAAAACTTCTTTACTCTGTTTATAGCTTTACCTTTTGGTTTCAGTTTTACTCAATAAGTACATATTTCTAATATAAAGTAGTGTACAACTCGGAGTTGTTCACACATTGTTAACACGAGGATCTTACAATGTATGAACCAAGTATGGCATTTTTTTGTAATGAATTTGTTCAGTTTTCCCACCGGACCATGCAAAAAATGCCCCAGCACAGTGTTGATGATGAATGGCTGACCCATCAGTGTAGATTATTACATCATTTTCTGCAGTGTTATCGTAAAGCACCCTGACTTCTGCATTCACCGCCACAGGATTATTTTCTCTGCAACTTCTGTTGAGTGTGATAACTACAGAGAAGGTACCATGTAATGCAGGTGGACTGGGTGTCCGCTCCTCCACAGGATTCATGAGGTCAAATTTTTATCCAATTTTTTCAGGATATGCTTCAACTATATATTTATTCCCTCTAAGCTGCGAGGATGCACAAAATTCAAAATTGCAAACCTAAAATTCTGGTGCTCCAATATTTTATTTGTCAGCACCTCTCAAGTTGATCAGGTGTGCTGTTGGTTCTATATTTGTATTGGTTGACTATTCTCTTTTCAATTTTGATTAGATTCTCTCTCTCCAGAAATGTAAGTCTTCATTATCATATTTTTGGCATTGTTATCTATCTATTCACCTTTTAGCTCCCTGAGGAGCATAGGTGCTCAACAAACCTCTTCTATCTTGTTATATTGTTGTGAACGTTGGACACTCAATGCAGATGTGGAAAGAAGAATTCTCGCTTTTGAAAACAAGTGCTACAGACGTTTGTTAAGAATTAGCTATATAGAACACAAGACAGATATATTTGTCCGGCAGCAAATAAACAAACTTGCAGGTTATCAAGAACAACTTTTGACAGTGGTGAAACTGCGTAAAGTTGTTTGGTTTGGACATGTAATGAGACACGACTCACTTTATAAAATTATTTTGCAAGGAATAGTTGAGGTTGGAAGGATAAGAGGGGGACAAAATATCTTGAATTGATGACATCAAGGAATGGTCTGAGTGTTATATTTCTACATTCCTTCAAATAACTGAGGATAGAGAAGTTTGGAGAGCTGTTTGTGCTGATCTCTCCAATGTGACAACCATGATGGGTTGTGGGTCTTATTATATTGTTAGATAGTGCTCCCAGTTTTTTTCTTCACTACAATCTTATTCTTTACTCCAGGTATTTCATGGTCTTCCTTTTTCCCTCTTTCCTTATAAGTTTTATCCCTTCTAAACAAAATAAAAGCCAGCTTAAGACGGATGTGTCAGGCCATTGCCCATATAAAATGGCGACACAAGGCATTTCTCTGCTCTGGACTACATCCTGCTGGAAATTTAGAATGGATCATGGTCCTGCTACAAGAGAGATTCAGCAGGAGTTTGAGAATGAATGATGAAGAAGAACAACAAAATAAAAGGGATACATTCAGTCATATTTTTATATAAAGAACTTCTGAAATATGTCAGCACTTTCTACAATTAACTCTTAATTATTTTTCTAACTAGCAACAAATTGAGACAGCCCTGGAACAAGTGTGTAACTTTGTCCCATCAACTTTTCGGCCACAGTGCAATAATTTCATCACTCAGTACACTCCAACTCTTGTACAGCTTCTGGCGACATTTGCTCCAAATACAGTATGCTCTCACCTAGGTTTGTGCTCAAGTCAAGTTAAAGGTATGTCATGTAGGTTACAGAAAGATACTTAGAATATCATGGAAGGATAAAATCAGAAACTCTGATATTATAAACACACTGAATATTCCAGAGTGTTGGTTACTAAACACAATAACAAAAAGAAAACTACGCCTGTTTGGTCATATAAAGAGACATAACTGTTTAGAAAGACAAATAATGGAGGGAAGAGTACCTGGGAAGAGGAGAAGGGGCAGACCAAGAAGACGATGGACTGACGACATTAAAGATAATATGAATACATCGCTAGAAAATGCAAGCCACATGGCCCAAGACAGAGAGAGGTTCAGAGAGTTCATTGGGAAGACAACGTTCTGGAAGGAATACGTCACATGACAATGACATGTAGGTTTGTGCTCAAGTCAAGTTAAGGTATGTAATGTAGGTTTGTGCTCAAGTCAAGTTAAAGGTATGTAATGTAGGTTTGTGCTCAAGTCAAGTTAAAGGTATGTAATGTAGGTTTGTGCTCAAGTCAAGTTAAAGGTATGTAATGTAGGTTTGTGCTCAAGTCAAGTTAAAGGTATGTAATGTAGGTTTGTGCTCAAGTCAAGTTAAAGGTATGTCAGGTAGAAAAAATGTATATGATCCTGTAATACACAACTATTCCAGTTGATGGTTTTGATTGTTGGTTGGTTGGTTATCCAGCTGTTGGCTCATGCCTTTTGGCCCAATGTCATTGTGTGATATATGTATGTGTTTGTGAGTTGTTGTGTTCCATAGAGGATGTTCTATTTATCTGACCGTACATCATTCAGTAATGGGCATTTCACGTTCATTGCTATCAATTCATTTATTTTAGCTCTTGAGATTGTGTAATTAATTCACATGCTCATTCCCTGGTCCTCTCTGTATGGATAATTTGATTATTCAGAGAGAACCATGTCATAACTGCTTTGTTTGGGTTCACTAATACTCCAGATGTCTTATACCACTGACCATTGTGATCCAATTCACTTTGTAGGTCATGGACAATTTGCCTTCTTTCTCATCACTGATGGTATACCAGAATGTCATCTGCTTAATCAAAGGGTTTTGCCCTTTCCAATCCGTTGTTCACCTGTAATGTTCATAATGGAAATATTAAAAAGCACAGGAGACAAAGGTGAACTGTACAGAAGGTCTGGGTTCATTGTTGTCCGATCTGAAATCCAACTCCCACTCTTCATTATTACCTTCCTATGAAATAAGACTTGGGAAGTCCAGTTGACAAGAAAATGGTTAATATTCAGTTTCAACAACCAAGACAGCTGGAGACACAAAAGGAGAATGTTGTAAGAATCCTCTAAATCAATCATCACTGCATATTCGTGGAAACTCTCTCAAAACATCTTTTATGGGATGGAACAGTCATCTTATGAAACTCTCATAAACATCTTCTTTGGGATGGAGCAGCCAATCTTATTTATTTATGATGTGCGTAGCAGGTCACAGTATTGCTATACTTTGCTCTAATTTTGGGCAGACAAAACAAAGACAGTTACTTAACCTTTAGGGCCCTGAATTAAAAATTAAGAAACATCCCCTTGGGCATGAATTCTTTTTTGGAAAATTTGCGTTATTGATGGTGGGTGTTTTGAAAACGTGATAACTTTTTTTTTAAAAAGATATCAAAATAATTTTTGCATATCTAAATAAAGGAGTGAATAGTGAATATAGTCATTTTTTGTGTTGTTGTATGTATGATATGACAGTTGTGAGCAAGTTGTGAAGTTGAAAATTCGGGGGAAAACATCGCAAAACGCCATTTTCAAATTGTACATATAACTTCTTGACGACCCTAATACTTGAGAAATGCGTGGAAACATTGATAAAATCCTCATAAATACCTATACTTATTGTATATATATTGTTTTATATCAAAACTAATATAATATGAACTAAAAAAAACTAATAAAACGTGAAGAAATCGCATATAACGTCCGTCCGGTAAACACTAGGCATGCAACGCAGCGTAATTATTGTCTATGCACACACGTGGCACCCCTGATACATATTATTTTTGTGATTTTGAACGACTACACAAACATTCTTATCAAATAACAACATATTAAACACAAAAAACAACAATTAAAACATGTAGTGTATAAGAAATCGCATATAACGTCCGTCCGGTAAACACTAGGTCTAGCCCGACACGCAGCGTAATTATTGTCTATGCACACACGTGGCACCCCTGATACATATTATTTTTGTGTTTTTGAATGACTGCACAAACATTCTTATCAAATAACAACATATTAAACACAAAAATCAACAATTAAAATATGTATTCACGATCACTTAGCCATGCCACGCTGTACTCAATTTGATAGTAAAATATGGCTAAAAAATGGCCAACGTCGCTCTTGAAATTCGTTGACAAAACAAGCCGGCTTTCTCTCTTCTTGCAATCGTAATGTGTAAAGGAATTTGACCTTTAAACTGTGACGTATTCCTAGCTTCGTTTGGCAGGTTTTATACGTCACGGGATCATTACTTCGTGAAGTTCCGTACTCGGGAATCAGGCGATGTCCTATGTAGCGGGATTGTGCCAGCAGGCACAATGGAGCTGTGCTCATAGGAGCTGTGCTCATAGGCGCAATATTGCGACCACAGAGTCGTAAAGGTTAATTCATAATTGTAAGGTACTGTTATGTAATAATAATAGTGTTCTGTTGCTGTGACACAAATGTTTGATGACTTCCTCTTTTCTTTATGAGTACAGTTCCACCAAAGTCCTTGATGTTTGTACCCGAAAGTGAATCAACAACTTCATCTCCTCAAATCAACGAGTACTGCAGTGCTTGTAAATTTGCTTTGTATGAAGTTCAATCAGCAATGGGTGATCCATTCTGGCAGGTAAGACTAACTGTCTTAGTCATCTACAGCTATTTCCAGAAGAGAGGTTGATGGGAAGATTTTTAGACAATTCAAAACAAATTAGATACTCAAATATTGAACAACCATAGAAGAGTATGGTGATGTCATGACAGAAATTACAAATCATGTTGCACTAGCATGAAGTGCCTTTAACAGACTGTCTAATATCTGGGGATCAAAGTCAATCAGCACACGCGCGAAAATGCGCTTATTTAATTCCCGCGTTATTCCGGTGCTATCATATGGATGTGAGAACTGGAAAAGCTCTTTATCTTCAGAAAAGAAATTACTGAGTTTCGAGAACAAATGTCTTCGTAGGATAGCTAACACCCATTTGAGTGAATTCAAATCAAATGATAAAATCAGAGAAGAGACACATACAATTTTATCACAGATTTTATCAGGAAACACAGTTGGTCCTACATCAGGCATTTCCTACGCGCATACATCAACAGGATTCATCACCAATCTCTTGAATGGATACCTACAGGCAAAGAGCCAGGGGTAGACCAAAAGAAACACTCAGAAGAACAATACTTAGAACTTAGAGAAAGTAAAACAATAAATATCCAGAACTGCACAGAATAGCTTTGAACAGACAGAATTGCAGAGATCTGACCTCTGCCCTATGCGCTAACTTCAGCGCAAAAGGAAAATGAATGAATGAATGAATGAATAGAAGGGTAGTCGTGCAAACATGTCAACTAGCCGGGTTGTATAATATCATGGTTGCTGGTACACCTCTCTGCCTGGTATCTCTGACTTCAGCACCTGTGTTTGTTCGGGCAGGATTGCGGTCCTGCTTGATATTGGGTTGACCCGGACAATCTTATTTCTAGCCTCTGTTGACTAGACTAAGCCCCATCTCCACTTCAAGGAGTTGGCCTCAATGAGGGGAAGAGTAATCAGTGTGCTTGCTTTCTAGTCAGTGGTCAAAGTTTGATCTTCAATTCAGCTGGAAAAACTGTTTGAAAACACTAACAGCTTTCCGGATGACCCAGATTCAGGAAACAAGTACCAGATCGAAACTGTGGAAGTAAATATGGTGGGTGTGGTGCTGACCACATTAATACTTGTGATCTATTGGGGAATACCAAAATATATGGGTCTAATTCCATTTTTCCCGGAGAAGCAGAGGACAAATAAAAACATGAACAGACAACATCAGGGACTGGACGAGACAAGATTTTCCTCACTCATCTACATCATTAAGATATAAATCACTGGAGGACTGTGTGCATTCAATGTGGTACCCCTACAACCCTTATGGTTTACGAGTTTGTAGGTAGATAGATTGGAAGAAGACCCATAACTGTTACTTACTCATATATTATCTTAGAGCTGCTTAATACCAATAAAGAGCATAGTTTTAGCTAGTGATATGAGCACCAAACTCAGAAGTGAATGGGATCACTTGACAGTATCGAGATGCTCCAGTTGACTCACTTGTAATTATGTACCTCATGGAGTAAGCTAAACTTGGAGAATGGTAGAGTAATGAAGTTTTGGTAGCACACAAATAGCGACGTTATGTCCAAAATGTGTAGAAGTTCTCAGAGATGCTGAAGTAAAAAGACAAATTATAATAAACATTTTAAGCAGTCAAGATTTGTAGGGCATGTGTTGATTTAAAGCAAAACTTGAACATTTAGTAACAACCAGAAATATCAAGGGTAGAAGAGACAAAGAGAGGAGTTGCTGTATGGGTTGTCACTGTGGCACGAGAGAATGTCACCACCTGAACACGAGAGAATGTCACCACCTGAACACGAGAGAATGTCACCACCTGAACATGAGAGAATGTCACCACCTGAACACGAGAGAATGTCACCACCTGAACACGAGAGAATGTCACCACCTGAACACGAGAGAATGTCACCACCTGAACACGAGAGAATGTCACCACCTGAACACGAGAGAGTTGTGGATCAACATGATCATCTACGCCACTCAGCATGGCACTTGATTGATTGATTGATTGATTGATTGATTGATTGCAATGTCTTGACATGCAAATATCACTACCCGTCCCTTTTTATTCTTCTTCTGTGTCTGTTCTCAAATTTTGGCCAGCAGAATATAGTCTGGAAAATAAAATGCATTTTATCCTGGTTTACAACGCAGCTGCAATATCTGTGCCTGATTAAATCTGACTTCAGCATGGATTTTTTGAGGTCATTTTGATTGTTGGAAGTATCATTAGTCAACCTTGTAGCCAACCTTTCTTGGTCGCCTCATACTTCATGCATGACAGGTTACATTGTTACTATTCTTTGTTCCCTTTTCAGGGGACAACACAGAAAAACACTGACCCTCCTTAGGAGGTCACAGAAAGGTTAAAATTTGGACAATATTCAATAATATATATAACAATAAGCCATGACAAAAGTTGTATCCTATAGGGACCACAGAAGAAAATATGTTCTGAAAAGGGACCAGGGCAAAAATGGATAAGAACCACTGATCTTCTTCCTCTTCTTCTTCTCCATTCATTCTCAAACCCCTGCATATTTGCAGGAAGTAGCCCAGAGAACATATTGTGTTGTCATGGTTTACAGCTTGACTAGAATATCTGCGCCTTTCAGCCTGACTAATTTGACTTCAGCATAGCTTATTGGTCACATTAACCCTCTTTGGAATAGGACAGCTAACTCCACTCCTAAAACATCCTTAGTCGCCTCTTACGACATTCCCATTGTTGCTATTATTTGCTTCCCTTTTGGGCCTCGGAAGCAAACAAGCACAGCTGATCTCATTCTTAGATCCTAGTGTATGATTTGACAAGGATTACATTTTTCTCGTAAAGTAGTAGCTCGGGGTAGTGCATTGACAACCTTGTAGGGAAGTAGTAGCTCGGGGTAGTGTAATGACTTCCTAGTCTGGTTTTTTATTGATATATTTGCAATATATTGATTGTCCATTTCAACTGGAAACATTTTTAGACCACAAACAGCTGTTAGATTGCCTGTGTTACTGAGAAAAAAAAAAGAGCGAAGTATTCTAACACTGTATCCTGACACACATGTTGTAAGAGACAAGAGTTGGGTATTCTGTCACAGAAACGCATGCCTGACCCGGCTGTGGGATATCATTTTTCACCTGTCACTCTTCCCGAGATGTTCTTGTCCAATTCTTCACATTTGTCTTTGAAACACATTTTCCACCATACACCGAATGTATTCTTTGATGAATGTTGGTTCGTCGGCATCCTTCGGTTGTAACAAACTGAATCACTGCTCGTTGAACAAATCTGGACACATTCACATCAGCCATGTTGTTGACTGCCTGCACAGGACACTAACAATGTGAAGAGAATGACCATTTTTTTCATTGATGTGTACTTCTTCTTCTGCGTGCGTTCTCAAACTCCTACAGATCAACAGGATGTAGTCCGGAGAACGGAATGCAATCCGTCATGGTTTACAGCATGGCTGCAATATCTGCGCCTTTTGGTCTGACACATCCGACTTCAGCATGGCTTTGGGTCACTGACCCTATATGGGATGGGACAGCCAACTCCATCTCATAACCTCCTTAGTCGCCTCGTACAACATGCATGGTAGGTAAACAGTGTTGCTATTCTTTGCTCCCCTTCGGGCCCCGACATAATACGGGCGATAGATGTGCACTTATTACATCAGTCATGACGACTTCACACTCCTGGGCGGGTTTCATTTGAACTCGTCTCGTAGTTCATACATTTGTGTAAAAAGTAAAACTGCGTAAACACAAAATTTAATAGTAATTACAACATTTCTGTGTTAACACGAAAACTAATTGTAATTCAAAAATGTTTTTGTAGACATGAAAACTAATTGTCATTCAAACATGTCTGTGTAAACACAAAATCTAATTATAATTCAAACATTGTGTGAAAAAAATCTAATTGTAATTCAAACATATGTATGTGAACATTCACACACAAAAAATTGTATTGAAAAAAGGGTTTATGTAAAACTACAATAATAATTGTGTCTTTTTCAATCAGAACAAGACAAAAGAGATCCTGGAAGCGCTGTGTAATTATTTACAGAGTGGTCAGGCAGAATGTCTGAAACTTGTGGATACCAACATAGACTTTGTAATCAATTCAGTGAGGGAGTTCAGATTTCCTATAGAGTTTTGTCAGTTAATCAACTTCTGTGAACCACCAGGTAAGAAGGCAAACTGAAGTTGTTAGAGCGTGTATGTGTGTTATTTTTCCAAGTTCATTCTCAAGTTCCAGCTACGTAACAACTTCGTATCCTTCTAATTATCAGCCTAGAGACCATAATGTGTTCTCATGGCTTACAGCTTAACTGTAATATCTATTGACCTGAGATATCCAACTTCAGTATGGCTTTTGAGTTGCTTTGACCAATGAGAGAACAGCTAACCCCAGTCCTGAGTTTCTTTAGTTGCCTCTTACGACATACATTACAGGTCACAGCCTTGTTATGCTCTGCTGCCATTATGGGCCTTGGCAACATACAGGCTAGAGAGTGCATATCAATATACCAATTGCATGAAAAAGATAGATGGCATAAATTGATAGAGCATAAGATTAAATGTAATCTTTGCAGTCAAGATTAGAAGTTGTAAATCAATACAATGTTAAAACATCGTGGTACATTCAGTTGTATGTCTCCTTCCTGCTGATGGTAAAGTTTCTTTCCAATTGCAGTTAACCTTTCTTTCTAATATGCTATTCAGTGGCATGCTTTACCTACGTGTGTTTAATGTCATCAAATTTAGATGGATCTGAATACAATTTATACATTGCTGAAAAAGGCCCAACTGAGATGGATCAGACATATTGTGACCAGATATACTGCACCTGATAAACACTTCCTAAAATAGATGATGTATGTACAATAGCTTCTTAATTCGTAGTGGACCAAACAACCTATTTGGCATTTTTTCCTATTTGCTGGTTTTGTCCCTGGTCCACTAAGAGTAGAGGCAAAGAGTTAAGCTGGTGGACAGATGAAACTTTCAAGAACTTTCTCAAAATACATCTATAGATCTTCAACATTGGCATCAACTGTTTAAATACGTTGCACACTGTTGTCCAATTGAGCTCAACAATACTGGCATTGATGCTGACATCAAACTGGAGAGGCACAGAGAAGACATGCCGCTCAAAAGGACATTAAAGCAAATAGCCAGATGTCCAACTCTGACTATCTGTCAAAACTGTGACAGGTAATTCTTGTTTCAGTCATCTCTGCATACATTAGAGAGTGTATCAATACATCACAGATTGTTGACATCACCACCTTTGATGGACAGCTATTTTTATTTTGTTGTTTTATTTTATTTATATATATATATATGTCTTCTTATAAAATATGTCTTCTTATAAAATATGTCTTCTTATAAAATATGTCTTCTTATAAAATATGTCTTCTTATAAAATATGTCTTCTTATAAAATATGTCTTCTTATACTGTTTTATTTTATAATATTTAAAAAAAATTATTTGGATGATAATTTTTGTATTCTCACTATCTCCACAATTTCAAATAACATTGTTTTATTTTCAGCTTTTACAGTTTTCAGCTAGGTTTTTAAAGTTTTCATACATTTTTGTGCTTTCAAAATAGCTTTATTTTGTGTTATAATATTTCCTTGAAAGTTAACACTATGTATTAATAAGATTAAGTGTCATCTCCACAACAAAGAATGGCTGCAATAGATCTCCAACATATTCTGTCTCTTGCCTTGGTGATACACACTGTACAAACTAAATCTCCTTTTTATTTCCTTTAGTAGTACTTTTTCCTGCCGAAGATTACTTTCTTTGGCCATTGTGCAAATAAAACGGCAGCATAACGCATTTCCATTCTCTGGATTACATCCTGCTGAAAATGTAGTAGGACCATTGTCCTGCTGCAAGAGATCCAGCGGGAGTTTGAGAATGAGAGCTGAAGAAGAAGAAGAGCAGTACTTTTTGCATTATCTTTCCGTGTGTGTAGATAATCTATCAATTTATTTGTTTATCTTTCCATGTCGGCAGACTATCAATTTATTTGTTTATCTTTCCGTGTGTGTAGATAATCTATCAATTTATTTGTTTATCTTTCCATGTGTGTAGACAATCTATCAATTTATTTGTTTATCTTTCCATGTGTGTAGATAATCTATCAATTTATTTGTTTATCTTTCCATGTGTGTAGACAATCTATCAATTTATTTGTTTATCTTTCCATGTCGGCAGACTATCAATTTATTTGTTTATCTTTCCATGTCGACAGACTATCAATTTATTTGTTTATCTTTCCATGTCTGCAGACAATCTATCAATTTATTTGTTTATCTTTCCATGTCGGCAGACTATCAATTTATTTGTTTATCTTTCCATGTCGACAGACTATCAATTTATTTGTTTATCTTTCCGTGTGTGTAGATAATCTATCAATTTATTTGTTTATCTTTCCATGTCGGCAGACTATCAATTTATTTGTTTATCTTTCCATGTCTGTAGACAATCTATCAATTTATTTGTTTATCTTTCCATGTCGGCAGACTATCAATTTATTTGTTTATCTTTCCGTGTGTGTAGATAATCTATCAATTTATTTGTTTATCTTTCCGTGTGTGTAGATAATCTATCAATTTATTTGTTTATCTTTCCATGTCGGCAGACTATCAATTTATCTGTTTATCTTTCCATGTCGGCAGACTATCAATTTATTTGTTTATCTTTCCATGTCGGCAGACTATTAATTTATCTGTTTATCTTTCCATGTCGGCAGACTATCAATTTATTTGTTTATCTTTCCATGTCGGCAGACTATCAATTTATCTGTTTATCTTTCCATGTCGGCAGACTATCAATTTATCTGTTTATCTTTCCATGTCGGCAGACTATCAATTTATTTGTTTATCTTTCCGTGTGTGTAGACAATCTATCAATTTATTTGTTTATCTTTCCATGTCGGCAGACAATCTATCAATTTATTTTATTATTCACAATACATTGACAGCTTACACAAAAGAAAGTTGTTCATTCTGTACAAGCGTTGCTACCAAGGTTGGCTTACATGCGCAGCAAAAGAAAACTGTTGATGAGATAACTGCACTTGTAGCAACTACTTGCAGCACAGTTATTCCAGAAGCCATGAGATCTCAGGTTAGCAGTTTCATATACCCTGACTGTATTCTTCAGTTGCCTTGCAAACAGTATTTGTTATTTGATGCCACAGTTTACAGCAAAACTGTGATGTCTAGCCTTTCAACCTTGCACAACTGTTTTCAGTGCATTATTATTTTAAACCAGGATTTTTTCACTACCAGCTAAGTACTAGTGTGTTGCTGAGTACTGAAAGGGTAACAAAGAATAGAAACACTTTTATATACCAAAAGTCATAGAAAGAAACTAAGAAGGTTTTTGGGGTGAATTTGGCTGACACATTCTATATATATTCATTCTGTACATCACCAGTTATGGAAAATTATGATCAACATGTGATTTCCAAAATATCTTACATATTTAGTTGCAATGCTGTACCTTAGCCCATACAATCCCTGATAGCCTGCAAGCGACCACTGTATATTCATTACTGAATAAGTCGTTGGAGCCTAATTGACACACAGTCGTTAAGATTGATGTCTTTTACCAGTTCCATGCAAATACACATGTTAAATTTAGCCCTGATGTGATTACTAGTAATTGCTGCTTCCATTGTTGTTTTCTGAACTGCAACTGAACTGAACTGTCATTTCTGAACTGCAAAAGGTTTATTATGACCTTCAATTTTCCTCTAAACTAGGTAAAAATGGACCTACTTATGATTTGGATGATATTGTTGCCCATTTTTGGAGGAAATTTGAAGGGAAGTGACTGAATCAGACGTTGATGGTAAATTAGTTTAGTATTTAGAAAGTGAAAATAATACTCATGTGGAAGACGGGTAATGGACACACTATCACTGACGGATGTCTACATGAATTAATATGGCATACACAACAAAACACAGAATATAATCATACAAATGACAATACTCCACCGAAGACGGATGTGTTGGGCAATTGGTGCAAATAAAACGGCAACACAATGCATTTCCATTCTCTGGACCATATTCAACTGGAAATCTTGTAGGACCATTGTCCTGTTACAAGAGAAATCCAGCGGGAGTTTGAGAATGAAAGCTGAAGAAGAAGAAATGACAATACACAGGACATAATCAACGCTTCGGACCAATAGGCCTTTTTCAATATACGCACATAACATACAAACATAAAAATACCACAAGTAGAAATGAATACACCACAATAAGTGTGTCCGAGTGAAAAAACCACTTGAGTGATGTTCACGCTTGTTGTGGAGCTGTGGAGAGCCATGATTGCTTGCGCCAGCCATCATGGCACCTGATGATGATGAGTAAAGGATTCTTTAAAGACTCTAAATGATGTATATAATGATAAAATAGTAATTATAAAAATAATCCAACTGTCTGTAATATAATACGAGAATTTAAAAAAAGTGTGTTACTATTTCACTTTGTATGTTCACAGTGCTCATCAATGGTCAAGAAGCATACCCCAGTGCTTGCTCACCTGATAACACAGAACAATGACCCTTCTGCTGTCTGTCAGGTATGCAGTTATACTATAAAATGTTTTCTAAGTACTGTCAGGAAGTTGGTGATCTGGTTGGGAAATATTACAAAAGTATATTGAAAAATTAGTACCATATCATATTCAGGATACAACCAACATTTATTGGACAAATAATTATTTTGGAAATATTTGTTCTCAGTAGTTTGCCATTTTGTTCTGATTATCCAAATGCCTGCCACAGAAATTGAAGCTGGTACCTTGACTATCATTTACGAGTGCTGTAGTTCTCCAATACAGAGCCAGACTGTTGAAAAATAGCATAATATTCATGGGAAGCTAGAAGGGAATATTGAAAAAAGTATAAAAATTATGTAATCTTCATTTATCAGCTCTTATTCCCTGCTCAAATTATAATTATCTATATCATTGGTTGTTGTCTATGTGATTGAAAAGTTAGTGGGACGCATGTGGTTGCATCTGTGGGTCCTCCGGCCCACTAGACAAACCAAATATGCAACAGAAAACCTTAGTGGATGACATGCCGTTATATTGAGGTTATCTTCTTATAGAAACTTCATGGCATGTTATCTATACAATTATGCTTTTCTTTTGTTGTTGAAATGTGTTTCATGTTTACTTGAATATATATGTATCCACCTCTGTAGTTGGGAGGGAACCAGATAAGTACTGTGCAGCACTGGGGAGGAGGAAACTGACAGCACTGTTTTTTCCTATGTCTGAGGCCTATCATAGGGGCACAGTGACTCAGGATGTGACAATCCTTTTGACTTGAACATTTGGTTGCATGCCTGGAGTAATAGAGAAGTTCGGCATAACCAGTAGTCAATTGGTGGCGGGGAATGAGCAAAGTGAACCCTATCTTGGCTACAGTGGCTGGGAGCAGTGCATAGGTTTAAACCTACTTTCCTGGAGGTGTGATAGTTATTCTCTGGCTCTGTCCTGGGGTGGGCCAAAAATTCACAGACTTCCCAGCAATATAATGCCATTTTAATGACATTGGATCAAAGGGCATGAGACCATGCACCGCTGGATCAGTAACCAACCAACCAAAGGTTAGTGGGGCCCATCTCACAAACAAAATCCACTCGATCTTGTTCATAGTTCACTGTATAGGATGTGCTATAAAGGATATCCTTCCATTAAACATTGTCCTGTACAGAATATTCTTACATTATACAATGTCCTGTACAGAATATCCTTACATTATTATTATTGTTTTTATTATATTAGAAGAATCCTTGACTTATTAAATTTCATTTACAGACTGCATCGCTATGTCCAAGATCTTACTATGGAGTTAACAAAGCTTTGAAATCAGGAGGCGGCAAGTGAACATTTTGCAAAGAAGGATAGTATATGTCATATTGTATATGCTTTAAATGACATGGTACTGACATATGTTTGGGAAGATATTTTTGTTTCTTATTTATTTTTTCTTCTGATTTCTTGCAACACTCAAAAATGTATTCTATCACATTGCTTTCTGAACGGTCCAGATGCACAATTTCCTATGGTAGGGATCAAACTCTGTACCTTGGCCGTCTTAGATGCGCTCTATACCATCTATACCACTCCACCACAGAGCTAGACTATATATATATAGTTTTCAATTTAAAGAATTATTCATGCTGCATATATCATATGGGTTACATGGTACAACAGTTGCTGATGTGCCTCTTTACAGTATCTTTGCTTTATCTCTGACTTCAGCACCTATTTTTGCTAGTGCAAGACTGTAGTTCTATTAGTTGTAAGAGAAGGCTTAATTTCCAGCCTGTGTTGGTAAAACTAATCCCATCTCTACATCAAGCAACTGGCCTTGATGGAAAGAACTGTTGAATCTTCTGAATGTGGGGGAAATCATTTCTCGAGAAACTGTGAAGTACTATATAATTAATATTTTCATTTTGCTGAAAGAGATGCATCAATTTGATGAAGCTAACAGTAAAGATATGTTGATTCTAATAAGTTTTAATCTTGAAGTGGTGTTGTACAAAAACTTTTTATATGACTCTTTACATATACAGTACATTTGAATGATGTAGTTTGATTTTCTTGTGTAAAGTATATCGCATAACTTGTGTTAAAAGTTAAGAGAAGTGTTATCAAACTGTCATCAGTGAATATATTGTATTTTCAAGTAAATAGTGTTAACAATCAACAGTTGGTGTATTATATTGTTAAGTAAATAATGTTACCAATCTATCAGTAGTAGATACTTTATATCATGGCCTCAACTTAATCATGGCCATCTGCAATAAAAGACCTCTGCACAAAATTTATTAGGTCTTCATTCATTATTTTTTTTAATGTCTTGTTTCCATTGGTCACTATTTATATACTTGGAATCACATGCCAAAAATAGCCAAGGCAACTCTAAGTATATAAATAATGAACGGAAAGCATGACAATAATAAAAAATATAACAAATTAAGTCCTAATTAATTATGTGCAGAGATATTCTATACTGCAGATGGTCATGACTCAATCAATAGAGATCACACCATTGAGTGGTGGAGATAGAGATAAACAATAAAAAAAATTGAAATAGAACACATTCTCAGAAAAAAAGTTTTACAATATAACTAGACAAGCACTGGAATGGAACCCATAGACAAAGAGTTGAGTTGGAAAACCAAATAGCATCTGACATAGAACAATAGAAGAAGAAACTAGATAAATTGGAACCTCAGATAGCATACCACAAAATTATTAATAATAACAGTTGCAGCCCTATATTTCACATGGAACTGAAAGGAAAGACACTTTTGTTATTTTTAAAATTATACTTTTTTGCACATTTTTTCGAATTAAACTTCACATAGATTCTGTTCGCGAACTGCGAAGAGTAAGATCAAGGGCGGGAAATATATTAAATTATTAAAAATACAAATATTTTGCGATGTACATTTTGTTTTTTCTCAATGGTAAATACTAAATTTGACTTGGCAACATTTTTGGTAAGGAAAACATTGTCCAAGTCATCTTAGTTTTCAATATTTTTATGGCTTTGTTTGATCATTATTTGTTTCTTTAAAAAGGTCTCGTTTGGACCGATATGTGGATAATTGTCCTTGCCCTTTGTTTTATTGTTTTTTTCTCCCATTTTTGTGTGAGTATTGACTGTATATAATAGTACCTAGTGGAGACCATATGTGCTTTATGTATTGAACATTCCTGGTATATTGTATGGAACAACAGATTTGTAAATGTTAGCTTTACTAAACACACTCTATGCAACAGTCACACAGGATAAGAATAGTCACAGAAACATGGTTGCACAGGATAAGAATAATCACAGAAACATGGTTGCACAGGATAAGAATAGTCACAGAAACATGGTTGCACAGGATAAGAATAGTCACAGAAACATAGTTGCACAGGATAAGAATAGTCACAGAAACATGGTTGCACAGGATAAGAATAGTCACAGAAACATGGTTGTACAGGATAAGAATAGTCACAGAAACATAGTTGCACAGGATAAGAATAGTCACAGAAACATGGTTGCACAGGATAAGAATAGTCACAGAAACATGGTTGCACAGGATAAGAATAGTCACAGAAACATAGTTGCACAGGATAAGAATAGTCACAGAAACATGGTTGCACAGGATAAGAATAGTCACAGAAACATGGTTGCACAGGATAAGAATAGTCACAGAAACATGGTTGCACAGGATAAGAATAGTCACAGAAACATGGTTGCACAGGATAAGAATAGTCACAGAAACATGGTTGCACAGGATAAGAATAGTCACAGAAACATGGTTGCACAGGATAAGAATAGTCACAGAAACATAGTCTCACAGGATAAGAATAGTCACAGAAACATAGTTGCACAGGATAAGAATAGTCACAGAAACATAGTCTCACAGGATAAGAATAGTCACAGAAACATGGTCACGTGAGTACATAATTCATTGCTGTCTACAAGATGCCGTAATATGTGATGGTTACTGGCTGCTTGGTTGACTATGGTCAGACAAAAATGAAAATCAGTACAGAACACAACATTTCAACTAAGCTGTGTACAGAGGCAATGATGTAGTTATATTTCATACATAAATTGCTGTTGTAATGGTACATAGTTGTTTAATACACTTTCTTTTAAAGTGGATTTAGTGGTAGTTTAATTATGTTTGTCCATGTCTGAAAAACAACAGCTCATAAACACATGAATATACCACACAGTGGCATTGAGAGTTACAGGATATGAGCTTACAGACTGATGGATCAGCAACCAACCAACCAATGCTGTTTATAGAAAATTATAAACTAGCATGGTTTGGACATGTATGCAGACATGATTCCTTCTCAAAAACAATACTGCAGGGAATTGTCAAAGGGGGAAGAAGCAGAGGAGGATTAATAAAGACATGGACAGACAACATCAAGTAATGGACAGAACAAGTTTCTTCCTCATAGATCTGCATCATTGAAGATAGACATCACTGGAGTACTCTGTGTGCTGAAGCATCCAATGTGGTACCCCTACGACCCTGACGGATTATGGGTTTGTTCATTCATTCATTCATAGAAAACTAAAGAAGGCTAATGAAATTTATGTCTCTGAATTTAGTCATCAAAATCCTGTTTTCATGAGATGGTATTTCAATTGAAGTTGTATTTTATCATTGACGAATCAGTTTCTGGAGACCATATGTATTGTGCACTTAGCGATGGTCAAATTAGTAAGCTGTGACTGCAATTTCTGTAAAGACTAGATTCAAGAAATTATATCATTTGTTTCAAAATGTTCAGCTACTAATAAAAATAGGGGCAATGGCCACTCAGTAGTTAGTGCACTGGCTTCTGAGTCTGGTGCTCCAAGGTTCAATGTCCATATCAACAAAATATGGAAATATTTTTAAATAACAAACGGTTCCTTAAGTGTACCAAACCTAAGGAAATGGGTACCAGATCCCCTAGGAAAGTAGCGAAGATGGTGGTTATTGAAAAGTATGGAACATCATATTCCCCTCTACGACTACATGGCATAGCAAATGACTAATTTACTATTAGTAATATTATGCTATGCAGTTTATGTTAATGAAACGTTGCATGTAAAGCTGATATTTACCTATTTGTTCCTGTATTTTGAACTACTAGCTTTCCAGATTTTCAAATTACTTGTTATTCAATTATTAAATGTTCTGATGTGTGAAAGAACTACTGTTGTGTCCATTTTTTAGTCAACTTAGATCACGATTTATAACTTAATTGTAACAAGTTTACAAGTAATGCACATTTTTTTTCAATATTGTGAATGAGGTAGGTATAGGTATTTTTCTTTATTTCTTTTGCATTTGTTCTCATTATTCTTCTCACTAACAGGATGTATTCAGAACAACGAAATTCATTGTGTCATGGCTTACAGTTTGGCTGTGATATCAGTGTCTTTCAACTGACAATTTTCCACAGTGCTTTTCATCACATCCAACTTCAGCATGGTTTTGGATCACTTTGACCTTCTTTGGAATGGGATAGCCAATTCAATCCCCAAATTTCCCTAGTTATCTCCAACGTGTTTTTCCGGCTACTGTGTTACTATTCGTTTCACCCATTTCGGGCCCAAGCAGCACTCAGACGAACTGCATTACTAATTTACATTTTACATAATTTATTCTACTCAATATTAACCCTATTGACAATATGAATAAGCTGTATGTTTGTTAACAATTAGGAATATTTCAATAGCTAAAGGACAACAGAGTTTAGTCATGACAAAGACCTCATTATTTAAATTACGTTATTATGTTATGAACAAGAAAAACAAAACTTGAACATTTAGTAACCACTGGAAAGATCAGGGGAGAAGGGACAGAGGAAGATGACAGAAATTGCGGGATGGATTGTCATTGTTGCACAAAAAAGATGTCCACCAACTGAACTTATTAACATTACAAGAGACAAGAGAGCTTTGGAAAAACATGACTGCTAGTGCCACTTGGAATGGCACATAAGTGATTGAAATATGTCATGTGCTTAGCTACTTTTGGTTCTCAATATCAAGAGATTGTCATTTTTTAAACTGTGTTTATTATTTCTCAGTTTGTCTTCTATAGTGTACTTGTCCTTCATGGAAAATGTTTCCTTACAAAATAAAGAAATTGTGGATTTAGATGAATGTGACAGTGGTTTTTTTTTCTACTCAACATTGCATTTACTAAGCTTGTTATAAATAAATAAAAAGAAACCAGATATGTTTTATTAGGAACAAATTTCAACATTAGATAATTCCATGCAATGCCAGGGCTTGAAATAGAAGCAATTAATATTATTACTGTAGCCTGTCATCATCTGAAAAGAGGAGACAAAGGTAGTTTGGGAGTGAAGCTGACACTAAATCTTCAGTGCTTTCTTAGTTTCAGCAATAAGATTGACAGATTTGACATTAAAGCTAACTTTTCACCACTGTGATCAGGAGTTAAGGGAGATACAAAAATACCTTTAAAACTGTGTAATTCACTTCAGGTCATCCATAGAACTCCTCAGATTGGAAGCAGTGCCACATCTGTAGGCCATATTTTCTCCCTGTCTTCTTGGTAGAGTTGACATGCATCTGCTCAGTACTCTCTGAGGTCAGTCCACAGTTGCTCACCAATTTTGAACTTTCTAAACATGAGACTTCTCAGTCTGTTGTGGTCAGTTCATAGTCTTCTTATTCAGCGTTCATTCTCAAACTTCCACTGGATTTCTCTTGTAACAGGACAATGATCCTACAAGATTTCCAGTTGAATGTAGTCCAGAGAATGGAAATGCGTTGTGTTGCTGTTTTATTTGCGCCAATGGCCCAACACATCCTTCTTCTGCAGTAGTTCATAGTCTGATGATAATGATTTGTTCAATGTGTGACATTTTTTGGTAGGGGTCATTTGGTTTTGCAGTTGGGTGCATTTGCTCCCACTTTTTCTTAAATTCTGACTTTATCATAGTCTTACATTCATAGTACGAATTATCACTTTCTATGTGTTCTAGTGATTCCCCTTCCTGTGCCCAGAGATAAGCTTTTTCATTTTCAAGTATGCCACAGTGACCAGAGATCCACTGCAGATTCTTTGGTGGTGGTACTGAGGTGTAGTAAGCAGGCCATAAGTTCATTCATGCGCATGTTCTTTGAATCTTTCAATGTCTGCAACAGTGACTTTGTTGAATCATCATTGCAGATATACTTAACATGTTACGGCTTGTTCTGCTTGCTATGCTGTACCATTTTAATAGTTACAGAATATGAGAAGTAATCCCTTCCATTATAAGATAGTCGCATGTATCCTGACGGGACCAAAAGTGGAGCAAGAATATTTTACTTTCCATGCATGTTGTAAGAGATGACTAAGTAGGTTTTGGGGTGGATTGGGCTGTTTCACCCCATAATGGGTTACAGTGACCAAAAAGACATTCTGAAGTTGGGTGTGTCAGACCGAAAGACGTGGATATCACAGCTAAGCTTTAAACCATGACACAACAAAGTTAATTCTCTGGACTACGTCCTGCTAATCGGCAGGAGTTTGAGAACGCATGTGGAAGAAGATAAGCTGGTGCCGACCACAAGATGTCAATTTCGCTATGGCAGGACACCAGTGTGAAGTCAATATGAATTAAAATATATCTCTCTGATAGTTAATTTTGGTATCCTTTCTCAGTTAAGAACAATGAGACCAGTTTATATGAGGGGTGAAGGTCAAGCACACGGAGCTGGACCCGCCGACATGGTGGAATGACGACACAGAGAACGCACAGAGAAACAAACGGCAGGACATCAAGGCCTGACAGAAAGTATGCAACTCTGTGCACAAACAAAGACCAGAATGACACTGAAGCAGATCGTAGATGACACTATATTACTGTTAAAGATCTGCGCTCAGCAAGCCAAGGAAGAAAGTATGCAACTCTGTGCACCAACAAAGACCAGAATGACACTGAAGCAGATCGTAGATGACACTATATTACTGTTAAAGATCTGCGCTCAGCAAGCCAAGGAAGAAAGGTGAAATGAATTCTGCAACCTGATCAGTTCAGACACATCTTATGCGTTCTTAGCGGAGCTCTTTTCAGTAGAGCATGGATGGTAATGTTTATAGATTCTGTATCCATGATTTTCAATCCACTGATTTGACATGGCAGAAATCAGACGAAGATAAGGGGAAGGCTTTCCTTGATCATTACAATCTAGATGTCAGGAGGCTTATTACCACGATATCTGGTCTATGTACGGACTGAGTGGAATGAGAGCATACATATCACTGCAGAGACCTCCCAGGCCACTCTTAAATTGTCGCGTAACACCGCACGATATACGATATTAGGACTTCGCCTTCCTTAAGGACAGTGACATAAACGACCTGGTGAGTTGAACGACATCACCAATAGTGGTACTATCAAAGAAGAATGGATGCACAGCTACTTATTGCCACTAAAGATTCCCAATAAAAACTCCGTCTACACCAATGGACACCGAATTATAATGATGAAGAACACTACATGCAAAGACTGTAGGTAAAAGACAGGCAAAATACTTCAAATCAAACGACATACTAAGAGAGAAGACAAAACAAGAATACACGACGAACATCATCAGAAAACACCGCTGGACATACATCGGCCACGTACTTAGAATGAAGGAAGACAGAATTCTACGACAAGACTTCATGTGGGCGCCAGACGGGAAAAGAAAACAGGAAGACCAAAAACAACGCTCAGACGAACATTTATGAATGAATTAAAATCAACAGGCGTAAATGCACAAGACCTGCAATCCCTAGCAACTGACCGACAGGCATGGAGAACTATGACATCCGCCCTATGTACCAAACTTGGGAAAAGAGGAACTGATTGTTGTTGTTCGTCCATCACAAGTGATGATGACCATTTGTTACATCCACTTTTGAAAATTCAATTTGAGTTATGTCCTTGATTATGAGTTCGTAGATGGCTAATGAGCCCTATTCGAGCTGTAAATGTCCTTGGACAGTTCGGACATTGAATGACTGAGAACACTACAGGCAAACTTATTTAGAAGATGGTCACACGACACCTCGCTTAAGACCTGGAAGAAAGCTGTAGTTTTCCGGGCACACTTGGAGGTTATAGATGTTGAAAAGAAACATGGCACATCGCATCTGTTTTTCGCCTATGACGTATTCGAGGGCTTCCATGCAAGTCTGGAACCATGTGATGTTGCGATTGACTTGGAAGATGTGTGCAACAGTGTACCATTCAAATACTTAATCAACACTCTCTTGCTCTTCCGTATTCATCCTGTCGTCGTCAGATGAATATCGCCGATGTTGATCGAGAGGAAGGTGGCTCATATGTGTGGTTGTTGGACATCTATACCCATAACAATACGCCCGGGCTTCCATGGGGATATCTCCTATCACTCGTATTATTCCATGTATACACCTTGACAATCATACTGCAGCAGCTTTGCGGAAGAGATAGGACATTGTCTTCAGCGTACGATATCCTGATATACAGACCATGAAGGGTCATAACAGACACTGTTGCAGAACTGCAGAATGAGCTAGATCCTGGTTGTGATGATTCCGGAGCACTGGTCAACAAAAAGAAGACAGCGGTGACATAGTTCTCTCTTAACAATCACTCAGTAAAGTATGTGACACCAACGGTGGAAATGAGAGGGCACAATGTAAGCCTAATCTGGACCTCATTTTTACAATACATGTGTATACGTTTTGATCGTAGGTTCAATGTCAAAGCACAAAAACAGTTTGTGCTTTCGGGAACACGTTGATCATGTTATCGATAGTCCAGAAAAGGTCTTTCAGCTCTGTGATTGGCAGCGGCTTATACTAAACAATCACAGTTGGTAATCCTTTATTATGCTATTGCACTCCATGGCATTGAATACGTAGGTGCTACTATCACCGCCAGTCACACTCAGATTCAGAGACTAGAGAGAATTCAAAACGAAGCGATGTGGATGATCCTTGTTTGTTCCAGGGACACGCATTGTGTGGCTATGAAATTCCTTTTTTATTTTCCGAGCATATCTCACAGAATTTATATGTGGCATGTCCGTGCATACCTCACAGTGAGTTCTGACACAGACGATCCACTACACAGTGAGCTCCCTCGTGTGGCGGAAGCAGGTCCAAGAGATTGTGGATGGGTCGCACCGAGGATACCGTTAAAAACATTTGTGCCCAAGAAGGCATAGCTCCTGACGAGTAATGGATACCTATCCTTATAGTCTTTCAGAAGGCACTCAAGATAGTCATTACACTCAATAGAGAGTGCAGGGAGCATAGCCCTGTGAGCGTGCATGCTGAGATAAAAGCACTCATCTGCGAACATTCCAATGACATAGATGTAATTTACACGCACGGGTCAGTCTTGATTCTTGATTAGAAACTGGCTTCACAGCACGCGGGACATTTCCATAAGTGCTCCGTCCTCCGTTCCACCAGCCATCCCAGTGTATGTAGACTCATAGTTCCGGTCAGGTGTTGATTGTGTGATCTTCGGGACTTTTCCAAAAAAAGTACTTTTCCTCCCATCACCTCTGAGTACTCCCATTTCTAACATTCTCTGTATGTGTACGTTCTCAACCTCATTGACATCATATGCATCTTGTACGGGTCGGTCATCCGCCACCAGTGGTGTGCATGTGCCTTTACACAATGAAGAATAGTGTACGAAGCCAGTGGGGCCATTACCGCCACAACAAGCAGTCTAAAGATGGAGATATGTATTATAATGCAAGTAATTAACAAACTCTCAAACATCTGGTGATCGAAGATCGCAAGTACACACATCAAACTGCGACTTTTCAATGCAAGTGTGATTCCATAATTGACATATGGATGTGAAAATTGGAAATCTACCGCAATAATGGATAAGAAGTTAGTTGCCTTCGAGAATAGATGCCTCACGCCCATGTGTTGCCGGGGCCCGAAAGAGGAGCAAAAATAGCAACACTGTTTACCTTCCATGCATGTCGTAAGAGGAGACTAAGGAGGTTATGGGATGGAGTTGGCTGTCCCATCTCATATAGGGCCAGTGACCCAAAGCCATGCTGAAGTCTGATGTGTCAGGCCGAAAGGCGCAGATATCGCAGCAATGCTGTACACCATGACACAGCTCATTCCGTTCTCCGGACTACATCCTGCTAATCTGCAGAAGTTTGAGAAAGAACGCAGAAGAAGAAGAAGAAGAAGATAATTAAAAAATCACAAATACTAATTGGAAAGACTTCAAATCAAATGACATACTAAGAGAGGAGACAAAACAAGAATATGTGACGAACATCATCAGAAAACGCCGCTGGACATACATCGGCCACATACTTAGAATGAAGGAAGATAAAATTCCACGACAAGCTTTCAGGTGGACGCCAGACGGGAAAAGAAAACAAGGAAAAAAAATCAATGCTCAGAAGAACTTTTATGAATGAACTAAAATCAACAGGCATAAATGCACAAGACCTGCAATTCTTGGCAACTGATCGACAGGCATGGAGAACTATGACATCCGCCCTATGTGCCAAACTTGGCAAAAGAGGAACTGACTGACTGAAAGTAATTAACTGGCTCGAATCGTAAGCATATTCACATGCGTGTTAAATGAATATGATTCAGAAAATGAAAACATGTGATGTATGTAGGGGGTGTGTGGAGTCATTAGAGAGAGAAATATAAATAACCAAATGGCCAGAGGGTGTCCGACAAAGTGGATGGTGCCGCAGTAACCTAATGAACAAATAGTAATGCAAAATGATGTAAAAAGGTTACTAAAACACTTACCTAGCCTATTAATAAAAATATATTTTTAAGAAAAAAAAACAAAAAACATACAATAAAACTAAACAGGACAATTCTCAACGTATCGGCTCAAATTGAACCTTTTTCAAGAGACAAACAACAGAAAACGACAAAATAAAAAAATAAATAGATGTCTATATTTCATCAAGCCCTCGTCTCCATAATAGCGCAGGGATGGCAACGCATCTAGTCAAGGTGAAAATGCGTGCATTCATTATAAACAAACCGAAAGTGGGAAATTAGAGACACTAATGATGAGTGCAAGAATAATAAAAGAAAAAGATAAGAAAAATACCCCTTTTGTCACTCTATCAGACAGGCAGGTTTTAAGAACATAGTCACAACAGGCACGACTGAAGGGAACAGAGACAGATGGGGACGTGAGAAAATATTCATGTGACAACCTAGCAAGGCTTGGAAACAACGATCCTGATAACAATACTGTGAACAGAGAACCATGGTCACCTACGCCAACAAGAATGGCATATGACAATGATAGATGAGTAATGATGAGGTTGTGTGGTGGTGGGGTGAGTGGGTTTGGGGAAGGAAGGATAGAAGAAGAATCAACATTTGAAAAAGCATGGAATGAATGTGAAACCAAATATAGACATAAACATATATATAAAACCAAACCTAAACATACATAGAAATGTAAACACACACCAAGAGTCAAGAAAGAAACACATAACAAGATGGACACAGATGTGTGAAGGATACCCACACAAAATGCACAGGCATGTAAATGTATCCACACACAGGAAAGGGCTCACACCAGAATAGGTATACACATTGACACAGAATGGAGATACGTGCATTAACATAAAAAAGCGCTCACATAAATATACATATATATATGTATACACAAATATGAACATTCATGCACATAAACACTTTCTCGTATAAATAATAACATGAACATTCATACACATAGAAACATATACATATATTAATGGAAATATAAACGTTCGTTCACATAAAGATAATGCTATAACAACTGCATATGTATACATACAAATGTGTGGCCCAAAGTAATTGTGTGGATACATAGAACCATGTAAAACGAAATGCATATACAAATAACTATATATGTGTGGGCACCCATCAAAGAGACAACTGCAATAAAAACGAGGAAATCAAAATCTAAATATGTAAATGATTTAACAATAACAAAATGGCAGAGTACAAAATAATCACATATTGACATACACAAACGAAAGAAGACATAAAGGAATTATATAGAAGAACGGCAAACACAAAAATAATAATTATTCACGAAAGTGTACAAAGACAAATAATTACAAGAATCAGTGCAATACGGGAGTAGAGGGTATAAAGAAAAGGTGGGTAACTCAAACAAAACGGTGATTAATGTTCATTCCGTTTGGTTGCAAGACTCCCATATGACAAATGAGACGATATTCCAAGGACTGACGTTGCCGGTCACCGGTATAACAACGTAACAAACCGGTTACAGAGACATCAGAGCTACCATGATGTGACGGGCTGTTAAAATGATTAGCCACTGGGGAGTCACGATGATTCGTGATATCTCTCAAATGTTCGGCGTATCTATCAGCTAAACGTCTACCAGTCTCACCAATATACTTCATATCACAACGCTTACATATGATAGAGTATATTAAGTTACGGGACACACATGAAAAAGAATCATGAATATCAAAGTGTGATTTAGGAAACTGTCTATCACTTTTCATCCTCATAATATGCCGGCACTACGTATCCTATTACGACATTTCTCTATCCTCCAGTTAGATCCCATCTCCAGTCCTGCATTTCCCTCTCTTCCACTAGTCGCTTTTCGGAGGGACAGAAACCTTCGGGATCTCTTAGTTCATTCTCGTCTGCGCACTTCTGCAGGTCAACTAGGAACTGTCCCTTGTCATCGAAATTGTTTGACTTGCCCTTTTGTTCTTCTCACTCCTATTTTACAGTTTCCTAAATCACACTTTGATATTCATGATTCTTTTTCATGTGTGTCCCGTAACTTAATATACTCTATCATATGTAAGCGTTGTGATATGAAGTATATTGGTGAGACTGGTAGACGTTTAGCTGATAGATTCGCCGAACATTTGAGAGATATCACGAATCATCGTGACTCCCCAGTGGCTAATCATTTTAACAGCCCGTCACATCATGGTAGCTCTGATGTCTCTGTAACCGGTTTGTTACGTTGTTATACCGGTGACCGGCAACGTCAGTCCTTGGAATATCGTCTCATTTGTCATATGGGAGTCTTGCAACCAAACGGAATGAACATTAATCACCGTTTTGTTTGAGTTACCCACCTTTTCTTTATACCCTCTACTCCCGTATTGCACTGATTCTTGTAATTATTTGTCTTTGTACACTTTCGTGAATAATTATTATTTTTGTGTTTGCCGTTCTTCTATATAATTCCTTTATGTCTTCTTTCGTTTGTGTATGTCAATATGTGATTATTTTGTACTCTGCCATTTTGTTATTGTTAAATCATTTACATATTTAGATTTTGATTTCCTCGTTTTTATTGCAGTTGTCTCTTTGATGGGTGCCCACACATATATAGTTATTTGTATATGCATTTCGTTTTACATGGTTCTATGTATCCACACAATTACTTTGGGCCACACATTTGTATGTATACATATGCAGTTGTTATAGCATTATCTTTATGTGAACGAACGTTTATATTTCCATTAATATATGTATATGTTTCTATGTGTATGTATGTTCATGTTATTATTTATACGAGAAAGTGTTTATGTGCATGAATGTTCATATTTGTGTATACATATATATATGTATATTTATGTGAGCGCTTTTTTATGTTAATGCACGTATCTCCATTCTGTGTCAATGTGTATACCTATTCTGGTGTGAGCCCTTTCCTGTGTGTGGATACATTTACATGCCTGTGCATTTTGTGTGGGTATCCTTCACACATCTGTGTCCATCTTGTTATGTGTTTCTTTCTTGACTCTTGGTGTGTGTTTACATTTCTATGTATGTTTAGGTTTGGTTTTATATATATGTTTATGTCTATATTTGGTTTCACATTCATTCCATGCTTTTTCAAATGTTGATTCTTCTTCTATCCTTCCTTCCCCAAACCCACTCACCCCACCACCACACAACCTCATCATTACTCATCTATCATTGTCATATGCCATTCTTGTTGGCGTAGGTGACCATGGTTCTCTGTTCACAGTATTGTTATCAGGATCGTTGTTTCCAAGCCTTGCTAGGTTGTCACATGAATATTTTCTCACGTCCCCATCTGTCTCTGTTCCCTTCAGTCGTGCCTGTTGTGACTATGTTCTTAAAACCTGCCTGTCTGATAGAGTGACAAAAGGGGTATTTTTCTTATCTTTTTCTTTTATTATTCTTGCACTCATCATTAGTGTCTCTAATTTCCCACTTTCGGTTTGTTTATAATGAATGCACGCATTTTCACCTTGACTAGATGCGTTGCCATCCCTGCGCTATTATGGAGACGAGGGCTTGATGAAATATAGACATCTATTTATTTTTTTATTTTGTCGTTTTCTGTTGTTTGTCTCTTGAAAAAGGTTCAATTTGAGCCGATACGTTGAGAATTGTCCTGTTTAGTTTTATTGTATGTTTTTTGTTTTTTTTTCTTAAAAATATATTTTTATTAATAGGCTAGGTAAGTGTTTTAGTAACCTTTTTACATCATTTTGCATTACTATTAGAGAGAGAACACGCTAAAATATGGGCCTCACTACAGAAATGTAGCTTTATCTCGTGAGTGTTAATGGAATCGAACTGGCCAACCAATTAGTTAGCCTCGCCACCATAAAAGATGGTAAGTCTATGGACCTAGCAGACATACTCGGTGCTATTCGTGAATCCTCATCGCGATAGACGTGGTCCACAGAGAACACCTAACAGAGATTTCAAAAAGAGCACTGAACCAATATGGAACCGGAACCATCAGCAGTTATACCCGAATGTGTTGTGCTAGTGACGCAAATAAAACGGCGATGCGACGCGTTTCCATTTTCTGGACTACATCCTGCCGGACATCTAGTAAGACAATGGTCTTGCTACAAGAGAGATCCGGTGGGAGTTTGAGAATGAACGCTGAAAAAGAGAATAAATGTAAGCCGTTATACCCTGAAAGATTTACTGAAACGGAGATCTGAGCACATATGGACATGACCTGTGTGCGAAGAGTATAAACGACATACATAACTTAATATAACCGATATAAGAGGCCTATGGCCGAGTGCATTTCCCTGCTGGTTGTTGTTTGACCCACAACTTCTTATTCATCCAGAGAGATTTTTTACTTATTTTGCCTCTGGCACTTCATATTTGAAGGTTGTTCCACTATTTGCAACCTAAAGACACTTTTAGTAGGGATCGATCCCTCTCCCACACCTAGGATTAAAGTCCCTTATTTATAGATCACATCATCATATTTCCCACAACTTAGCTACCTGGAAGTTTTAAATGAACCCTGATAAATAATTTGGGCCACATTTCTTCTGAATAGTTGTACGGCCAATGTGATATTTGTTTGAGGCACTGTGAATTAAACAAATAGGAATATGTTCATGTCAAATAAATTTCCTCTCTATTCAAGCATGATTAGTTAATTTGTGTATTCCCAACGATGTTTTGTCTGCCAAATCTAGTCAACCTTTTGACCATGTCAAGAACGGCGCATACACGTAAATTAGAAATCTGTTACATCATGGAGCATGTTAATGTTAGATCATAATTATATTATTATTAATGCTTATCCAAGGGGTTGGTGTCTCTGTTTATCAGTCCCCATTGCATCATATTTTTGTTGGACCTTTATAATTTCTCACCGCTATCTTATCAGGCATTTTGACACACTTTATCTAGTTCATATGTGATTACGTCATCCGTTAGCAACCTATTTTTGTTAACCAGGACCTTTTTGAACACTTTTCCCCGTCTCCCCCATCCCTCCTAAGACATAACAAGGGGATGTCAGCTTTTATTAGAGCTCAGCAAAGTTGTTTAATTCATTCGGGACCGATCGCCACTATAACGGTTTTATAGTATGGGTCTACAGGACCTTTCGCCACTTTAACGGTTTCGATTTTAGATCGATCAAATATTGATCAGTTATATTTCGTTTTGCCCAGTTCAAGTTTTTATGGTAGCCTCTGAACATCCAGGAAACCACTTCCTTTAGAAAACTGAAGACGACTCGCGTGGCTGCAAAAGTAACCATTTCTTTGACCGCCATACGCTGCGTTTGTTATTTCCGAAATTCTGAAAAAAAGGACAACGCCCACTTCTTCTAGATACAGTGCAGAACAAGCTATGGTTATGTTTCAGAGCTTGCTAATTAGTGAATCTGATAATGATGATTCCGATAGTGATTATAGTAAATGTTTACAAGACCTTTGACACTGCCTGGCACAAATTCAAAATGATAAGACTAAATATGATTTTAACGTGCGACCAAAGAATAGGACCATATCTAATTTTTTTTTAGCATGAAATTTAGAAATTTTTAAGAATATACATGAGAATAGAGAATATGACTACTTCGAAGTTTCATGGAAGTAAAAGCTTTGATAAAATAACATGTAACTACAGTGTCGTTGCATGCAATCTTCGTTGCGGAGACGGTACTTGATGATAATGACAGTGTAGAGAACTACGGGAAACTACAGGAAGACAACATCAACAAATTGAGCAGCAATAAACAAGTCGTGATTTTTCGACTGTGAACGGGACTTTGCCGTCTAAATACACATTTACACCAAATCGATCGTCATCAACACTCTGCGATTTGCATCTGCCAAGGAATAACATAGGGGACCTATAGGGGCATTCACCAGAACCAGGGTCATAGATACGTCTTCGAAAAGGAGGAGGGGAAAATTTACCGAATTAAAATCAAATCTTCGATCTTATGAGTCATTCCTTCATTTTCCATGGGTGTTCTTTTATATTTTTATACAAACAATTATATTTTTTCGGGGGGGGGGGGGTCTACCCGTTTTTGGCATTTTTTTCCTAGTACTAAGAGTCATGATCTGACTTCTTAAGTCATTCCTTCATCTTCCTTGTGTTTTCTTTTATATTTTTATTTTTAGACAAACAATTATATTTTTTTCGGGGGGGGGGGGGGGTTGGGTCTACCCTTTTTGGCATTTTTTTCCTAGTACTAAGTGTCATGATCTGACTTCTTAAGCGAAAGAAACACCCACTTCCCCCTTATCAACGGTCTTGACCCCAAATAAAACATTATACGGTAGAAGACCTCTGTACGCAATCAATTAGGACTTCATTCGTTACGGTTTTTTTTTAAATTATTGTCGTGATTTTCATTGGCCATTATTTGTATACTTGGCGTCGCTTGCCAAAACTAGCCAGGCGACTCCAAGTATATAAATGGTAGCCAGCGAATAATGCAGTAGTAATAAAACACGTAACGAATGACGTCCTAATTAATTATGTAAAGAGTTCTTCTGTACCATATAAGGTAATTTCCCAGAGCACATACTACAGAACTGTTTCAGTTTGTGACAAATACTCGGCGCAAAATATTCACGAATTTCTGTATTTAATGAATAAATGGTAGAAGTTTCTCTGGCAAAGAATGCCGCAATAAAAGCGAGCACAGGGCTCAAAAGAAACAATAGATTAATGTTTTTGAGATTGTTGAATAGTCCAATGTCAGATGAATAACTTCTAAATCATTAATGTGATCCATAAATGTCAAGTGAATCCAAGGTGGAGAAAGTGAACAATGTATAACCCAAGTATGGAATTATTGAGCACTGTGAACATTATGCAGTTATGTTGTATGGTGTACAGGATTTTTGATTTAGTTAAGATCAAATCTTGCAAAATGCAATGCCCGAAGAAGGCCATTGGAATCACCAGACTCAACCACAATGTGCAATGAGAACATCAGAAAGATAATAGATAAAACACCATGCATATAATATATATAGAAACAACAGATAAAATAGTTTGGACAATGGAGGAGGGGGGGGTTTAAATTTAAGTAATTATTACTAATACGGACGTTTTTATAATAATTGTCTATTGTCATAACGTCCACACTTGCCGCTGAGCGTAGAGGTTTGTACAGAAAATGTAGTCTGTGTTTCAGAGCCAGGTGTGTTGCTATGGTTGTAGTGCAGTCATGTTTATTCAGGATAGTTTTGATGTTGTCTATCTATCTTTTCCTAGGTCTGCCCTTGGCTTTGTATCATTATTTAAATCTTGTTATAAGCTCTTATGGGACCGTTCATCCTCATAAGATGTCCAAACAATTTTATCTGTTGTTTCTCTATATACTTGATGCACTATGTTATACTTACTATCCGTCTGATGTTCTAATTGCGCACCTTGTCGAATATGGTGACTCAAATAGCCTAACTTAGACATTTCGCAAGTTTCGATCTTTCTCTTATGTGTAGGTGTTAGTTGCCAAGTCTGGCATTGGTAGCATAATGTTGACACAAAGATGCTCTTACTTATGTGTTTCTGTATCTCTGTGTTGTTTTTGGGTGCTATTGCAAAAATGACATCTGGTATATCACAATATTTTCATTTTGACATCTTGTTTCTATCTCTCAATTGGCTCGTCCGTCTTCTGTGAAGATACTTCGTAGGTACTTGAACTCTTTGACTTGTATTGTTTTTGTGTTCTCTATTTGGATGTTTAAATGATCTGTTGATCTCGTTATAAGCATAGTTTCTGCCGTTTGTCTATTGATCCGCTTGTTGTATTTATTGCATATTCTTGATTGTGAGTTGATGTGAGTTTACAGTTTTTCTTCATCATCAAATACATGATGTTTTTATCGTCAGCGAAAAGCAGTTTATTGAGTTTGTTTTTACGTTGTTCATTCTCTGTTGTTTCATAAATCAGAAGTTGTATAAGAATACGCATATAAATTCTACTACATATGACTGTATGTAAAAAATAAGATGACAGCTATGTTGATGGAAAAGATCTAAAGATAGTAAGAAACATGTATTGTAAACAAACAGCTGCATCGAGGGTTTACGGTAATGTAGGAGAATTTCAAAAGATAGAGATGGGCATCAGACAAGGATGTGTAATGTCACCAGATCTTTTCTTTCTGTATACCGAGGATATCATGTGAGACTTAGAAATCATGTCAGGAATAGCAGCTAGAGGTTACAAAATCTGAATAATCTAAGATATGCTGACAATACAGTTCTGATTACAGAGAGAAAACAAGAAGTTTAAAGCTTGTTAGACATGGTAGTAAAAAAAAGTGAAAACAAAGCTCTCAGTCTAAACCAGAAGAAACCAGAAGTAATGGCTTTTTCAAGAAATACACACCGCCAAAATACAGCATTACTATCTATGATTCAGCATTAAATCATGGGGATAAAGTCAAGTATCTTGGCACCATTTTAACATCAGATGGCAGGTGCTCCAATGAGTAACAGTAATTACAGTAAGAGTAACTGTAACAATGAAACAGTAACCATATGAATTTTTTAAATTAATAGAACAAGGGGATCTCATCCAAATTTCTCGTTTTTGTATATAGGTAACAATAATTTGTTAAAATATTTTAGACAGATGCATACAATTAAAAAAAGAACACACTAATTGGTAAATGCAAGTTTAAAGTGAAAGTACATCAGGAGTAGATTTCTCAACTTTGTTTTGACAAAATAATTAATTAAAACAAATCTGTTGACAACTGTGCATATTATCTCCCCTTCATTGCAAACGTAAAACCACCTTCTATAAAGTGAAAACCACCTTCTATAAAGTGGGAAGTTCTCTGTTTACTGTGACTAAATTATATTTTATTAATGAAGCATTATGTTTAGTCAGTGTGACTATCTAAGACACAATAGTCAAGTTTTCTTCCAGTAAACAGAGCCCTATTTCTATCTCGTGAGCACAGTTCACGAAAGTAAGATTGCTCTTAAGATGTCAACATTAGGACTAGTAAGAAAAACCAAAACACAAACAATGCGTGATGTGGACTGTGCTATGTGGTTTAGATCAGTGGTTATGGTTTAGATCAGTGGTGCCAATGTGGTGTGGAAAAAATCAAGCAAATTCAGCGGCACTGTTATTGTTGTCTACCATGCACATCGTAAAATGTGACTAAGAAGATTTTGGGTGGTTGAGTTGGCTCTCCTATTCAATAAAGGATCATGTTATCCAGAAGTCATGCTTAAGTTGGGTGTGTCAGATCGAAAGGCGCATATATCGTAACCACGATGTAAATGATGACATGCCACATTCCATTCTCCGGATTACATCCTGATAACATACAGGAGTTTGAGGACGAACGCATAAAAAGAAGAAGCAGATAAAGATCAGTGGTTCTCAAAATGTAATTAGGTCCACGTTTGGGGCTATATATTTGAAGGGAGGGGATAATTGCACAAAAAAAATGAAACTATGACGAAGATTCTTCCAGATCTGCGACATAGAAATAAGTTTTTGAATGCTTCTATTCTTTTTACAAAACTGCCCACTTTATCACAGCACTAGGGGGAAACGATGGCTATCGGAAACAGCTCTGGCGGAAAGCTCTACTGCACTGTCTAACTGCTGCACTGGAGCTTCTCTTTGAACAGTTCAGTTCTTTGATGAATCCATATCAGCATTTGACCTGCTGGAAAACGAGGAAGAAGGAGAAAATAATTATGCGACGCATAAGATATACGATAGTAGTAATCCTTGAGGAAAAAATAAGTTTTTTTCTGGTCTATAGAAATTAATCTCTAGTGCCGGGAACAACACGTCGGCTGGAAATACGAGGGCTGCGGCAACACAGTGCAATATAAGGAAAAACGGATTTAGATACAAATGTTATCAATATGTATACACACGACATACTAGCGAATAGACGTAAAGACATACGATGTTTTGAATAAGAAACCATCATCAGGACAAACGATAGCTGACTAACAATGAATAGAAACATACATATGATGAAATGGGAGGCAAGGGATGATGAAAGTGAGAGAGAAAGAAGTGAAGCACAAGTGGATATTAAGGGAGTGATATTACGGACGATGTGATCAATCCTGGTAACAGGAGATAAAAATGACATTGAGATCTGGTCAACAAGACATAGATGCTTTCCATCTTAGTTCTCACTCTGGATAATTGAGTTTCTGCGTTTTTTCTCAAACTCCTGCAGATTAGCAGGATGTAGTTTATAATGCGTTTTGTCATAGTTCACAACATTGATGCGAGATCTTCGCTTTTGACCTAACACATCCGACTTTAGAATGGCACTGGATCATTTTGACCTTATATAGGATGGGACAGCCAACTCCACCATATAACCTCCTAGTCGCTTCTTAAAATGTACATGGAAGGCAAAACGTATTGCTATTCTTTGTTCCCCTCTCGAGACTTTAAAAAAAACTAATGGTGTGTGACTTTTTAAAAACAATTTGTGTTGTCTAGTGCTTTTGACGGAACGAGTTGGTAGCACTTGCCTAAACACAATACGTATTAAAAGATGGTTATTTTGTGCATCAATCATTCAGGGCAATATACTGCTAATTTTCCCAAACAACTTGTATATCATATATTAATAAAAGAAAAGTGTGAAAACCAGAATACTGGTTTCATTAGTTATTATAAAGATAAAGAATGCAACAGATCGCATGTAACCCATGTCTGCTGAAAGACACAGTACAAATAGAAATGACCGGAATATACCGGTGTGGTATCAAAAATTCCCCATTACACATTGTTTACTACACTGTATAATCTTGTCTCTCAATTAGTTGTGTAGACTATTTGAAAATAATCCATCTGAAGTCACATTATTTAACCATTACAGTGATTTTCATTGGTCACTTTTGTATACATTGTGTTGACAGCCAATGACAAATCAACGTCAAGTAAAGTCATTTAGAAGAATGAGTTCACGTGACTGTATTTGACGAGAGACACGGTACAGTAAGTCGATATGACCTAGCAAAAGACACCTTACAAACAAAAATGTAATAGTCATGATTGAATGATTGTCCAAACAAATGTCATGTGTTTTGTTTTTGAGAAAACTAATTGTACTTGAATTAAACTCACAACATAAAAACATGACTCTTTTTGCAACTTGACGTTTTAAAAAGATAAAAACGTGATTGCAATGCAAAAATAGGATAAAAACTGAGGCTCTGTATGGAAAAATAATTTTGTGAAATATATTTTGAGGCTCTGTCTAGGATAGCAGGGCTATAGAGAGTGGACATTTCCATTATTCATTAAGGGTCATAACCCCGCAGATACTATCAGATAAGGGGATGTAATACATGTGAAATGTATTAATATGTGAAAATGTATTAATAAATCATAAGAACACAAATATTTTGATCTGATCATGTGGTAATATAATTTAAATAAACAACTCTCATTTATCTTGAGTGATTTTGTGTAACTCTTCCCCGTTCTACTATTTATAAAAACGTTTTTTTGAAAGCAATATGCGCGACATTCTTCCCTAACTGTTGACATGGTGAACAAAAGTGTGGCACATAAACTTTTGGATGTTAAGGGATAATGTCCGTATAAGGTTCAAGTTCCCCGCGGAACTTTACATACAAAAGTTGGCTCTTGACTTTGTATGGGAACTAGTGTCAGTAGTCCGTTCACATGTCTTAGACTCCACCGCGGGGTCAAGGTTCAGCCAGTGTCGAGTCAGCTCGCTCGTCACAGTACCGCTTGGGATCTAGGCTGGTTCCTCCCCATATGACATGTTAAGACAGGACGAAGTCACCGGGGTGAAGTTTTCGGTCGTACGGAATGTTAACAGCATAAACGTGCTCAGCTGAGTGGTGAGCTATACTCAGCGTCCGAGTGGCTTTCGAATGTCGGCGCCTGCTATGTCATACCGCCTCGAGAGAGGATTACGGGGGTATAGGAGAGCTGCTTAGAAAGTGCTTCACTCGACTTTTTTGTCATGAAATTATCTAAATTTTAGTATTTTTTGAATTTACACGGTTACCTCCCTTACACTTAAACGTATTTCTGATTTAACATTTGGATTTATTGGAAAGAATAAATAAAGTATTTTGATAAAAAGTAGTAATGTAGTCTTACAGTTTTTATGGCTATAATTCTTAATTCGTAATTTAAAAGATCTTAATTATCTAATTATAATTTCGTTAACAAAAGAAAATAAATTTAGTATTCACGAGGGGAAAAAAAGGGATTGCAATTTGTGAGTTTTAAAACGCTTCATTTTTTAGAGAAAATTTACTTTCAACAATAGCTCAATTTCACAATATAACGACATCCACCTGTGTCAGCTGAGTTTTTTAAAAAATGTAATCTCAAAATATTTTGACTTGATACATTGCTTACTAAAATTGCGGAAATATAAATTTGTTTATGTTATATGTATTGTAATTGTATGTATTGAGTGCAAAGATGTGTCCAGGTCTCACCAAGATTGTCTTGGTTTTATAACACTGACTTATATCTCGCCCTGTTTTGCCTATGTCCCAGTTTCTATAACATTTTACAAATACAACGAATGCGTTACGTGTTCAAATCAACACACTTGGTCTCGCTTCGTTCAAGCTAATAAACACGCTTGGTAACCCTAAATGCGGTCGAGCGTGAAGACTTTTATTTATACATAGATCAGTGGTCATAAGGTATTTTCTGTAGACGTATTAATTAATTCACAGTATTATGTGATTGCCATGTGTCTTCTGTCACGGAGATCATCCAATAAAGAAATTACATTTCCAACACAGCTGATCCCTGTATTTGTTATAATTAAAAAGAAATAATCTCTCCAAGAATCTGTTTCTAGTAAACAAAAATCTGAACGTAGTGATAGATAAACTTAATTTCCAATAGAAATCGTCGTTGGTTGGCGGGTCTGAACGGGGAGCATGGGGAGCTAAACTGTTACCTGTCAAGCATATCGTAAGCAGCAACTAAATGAATTTAAGGTGGAGTTTGTTGTCCCATATAGGCCCGTAGATAAGTAGGTTCTTGGGTTGAGTTATTTAACTTCCCGTCCTTTAGCAATCAGAATAGGTCTATGTCTTTTGGTATTAGAAATTTAGCCAAAATGCGGGTTAAAAGCTCCCCCCCCCCCCCCCCCCTTCCGAGATTTTCACAAAAGGAACAATTCACATGAAGAAGAATACACGAAAAACTCGAATGACTTTTTTTAAAGGAAGAACTCCTCCTCCTCCCCCTACTTTATAACATTGGTCTCACCCCACAGTGTCAAATTGACCTAGAGGCTATGCTGAAGTTCGATTTGTCAGTTAAGCTGTCAATTATGGCACAAATTTTATCTGGACTATATCCTGCTGATCTGCAGGAGCTTGAGAATGGATACAGAAGATGAAACAAGAAGTTGAAAAGATGTTTATACAGAAGGCATTGATCTTGAACAGATGTGTACATCAGAAGGCATTGATCTTGTTGAAGAATGGAGATTATCTTTTCAAGACTATCTTTGCAATCACTAGAGAGTTCATTGATAAACATAGGCTATGAATGGGAATGAATGCTGTGTTCACGGAGTTCATCTCCGAACATTTTCATGACACGTATGTTGTGAGACACAGACGATCACAATAATCCAGAATCAGTGGTTCGAATGGACATTTACCACCATATCACGTGGAAGAACAGTTCACGAAACCAGTGGAGCCTTCACTAAACAACAAGCAGCCTAACGATGTGTGTGTTTGCTGTAACGCAAGTACACTTGCCAGAAGTTGAAGCCTATTTCCGCTAAGACGATATCAATGTCATCATCATCAGGTGCTATGCCGGCTGGCCTAGGCGATCATGGCTCTCCACAGCTCTCTGTCTCCAGTACTATGTATCAATATCGCCGTTGTTTCCCTGCCGTGCCAGGTTGTCAAACTGTCTAATATTTTCTCACATTGTCGCCCTCTGTCTCTGCTGCCTTCAATCTTGCCTGTTGTGACTATGTTCTATAAACCTCCTTGTCTCATGAAGTGGCCAAAAATATGAAGATTGTATTTTTCTTATATTATTGATTAAAGTCCCTTTCGCATTTGACTCTTTCAACACTTCCACATTAGTTTTTCTGGCAGTCCATGATAATCAACATACCTTAACCAAAAGGTTTTAATCCCTTATCGACCAATCATCAACTAGGGAGACATTCATTCATGCACTGTAAATGTCACGTGAATGTGTCTCCTGTGTAAATCATTATTACACGTTTTTGAGTATTCCTGTATTTCTCAGTTGTTGGTTTTTTTGTGTTGTGTGGGTGGGGGGGGGGTTACCGTGAGGATAAAATGCGATGATTGAACAGACCTAAATCTGACCTATTTATTCGAGATTCTTAATCAGGGTTGACACATACTTTTAAAAAAAAAGAAAGTGACATTTCCCCGTAAACATGACAGAAGTTTAACATTACAATAGGCTATTCATTTAAGATGAGGTACCGTCTTCGCACGAAAGGCCAGCAACAGTCCCCATTTACCTCATATTCCTTGCCCTGCTATCACACCACTATAAGCTTATAACCCGGTGTTGTGGCATACGCCGGAAAGGGGGGTGGTGGGGGAATTTCATTGTTTAGGGGGACACTTCGAGAAAAAAAATGTGTACTTGAGATTTAGTTTGTCTTTTATATGTTTTGAAAATTTAACCTACTTAACTTTTTTTTATTCTAATAATTTTATAGTGTTTTCTTCCAAAATCCTAAGTCTTGTGTCCTGAACAAATTTTAATTAGGCTTCATTTATGGAATAAGTCAATTTTTTAATAGACCTATAAAAAATGTAGAGCCCCTTTATGTTTAATGGCGGGGGAGGGGGGGAGACATCAGAATTTTTGAAAGATTGAGGTGGGGAAAGGTTTAAAGAAAAGGTTGGGTAACACTGCTATAACATGTCATGTTCAAGGAGTATAACATTGGATGAACAACACCCAGAGTTCTCCAGCAAATTCTATCTTCAGCAACGCAGATGAGTGTGAAAATACCTTGACCTTGACATATCTTCGTCTGCTTCTTCCAACCTCGACTGTTCCCTGTAGTATAGTTTATGACAAATAATCATATCATAGATCGTCAAAAAAAAACCACCAAGGCCGTAGACAAGTTTTCATTGAGGAAGGGGTTTACCTATAAAATAATGTGAAAAAAGACATTTGTCAATTTTTGTATGTAATATCCTCTTTGTGATGCGAAAGCCGATAATTTTTTTGATGCGAAAGCTGATTACTTTTTTTATGAGAAAGGTGATTACTTTTTGATAAGAAAGGTGATGACTTTTTTAATGAGAAAGATGACCTTTTTGTGAATAATCGTTAATGTAGAGGTTTCATTCCACCTTTTGGCTAAATTCCTAGCAATAAAAAACATGTTATGATTTCCTAAGGGTGGGAGGGTGGAGATGAACACCCACCTCCCTTAACAGCAGACCTATAAACCATGCAGGTAGGTATATTTGTCGTTTTACTATTGGTAGTAATGATTCTTATAGACCTGTATGAATCTATTTTATTTTGTAAAGTACACATTTGTCGCTAGATGGACTAGTATTGGGGCTTGGTTAAAGCTCACCAACCAAGCTTATTGACAACATGAGAGGCAGAGAGTCGTGGAGAAACATGATCGCCTATGCCATTCTGCATGACACTTGATTGATTGACACATTTGTCTCATGTTCTCTATAGGAGATGCGCAGAATTAGTCTGTAACATTTGTATTCGAAGGTTTGTAACCTCTCTCCGTGACTGCAGTGAGTGTTCAGCTTTCACACCAATACAACACAATAGACAACATAAGTGAGTTTCAAAGTTAGTTTTTCACACTAACACTGATTTTGCTTTTCCACATTAAAGTTAATCTTGACATATTCGCTACATCCATCTCCAGCCGTATGGACCTATCTCTTAGTCTGTTTTGCGTTTTCCATCGCTGCATGGGCCTATGCAGGATCCTAGGTATTCGAAAATATTCAAGTCCTCAAATTTATACCAATTTATCATGTTGTTGGTTTGTGCTTCTGTACCTTCGCTGTTAACCAAGAACATATTTCATTCAGCGTTGATTTTGGTCTCCTTGCTAGCACAATGTGAAAACAATTCTGACAACACTGTGTATGAAAAAAAATTATGGTGCTTTATGGGGGAGATGTGGCCACATCACGTGACCATAGTCCAACTTTTAAATATTGTTGAGTAAGAAAGACATCTCCAAATAATCACATGTATATTTTGATAATTTTGTGTTTCTTGTTTAAGTGTGGAGCTAGTGGAGCGCATGGTCATGTTGTTAGAACTCCTTTCTCAGGCCCTTGATGTCCTGGGTTCAATCCACGGTTGGGACTTCTTCTTCTTCTTTCGTTTGCTAATAATGTCTATATCTGCAGTGTTGTTTCTTGTATAAATTGGACAGTGTTTTCCATTTCTTGTTTTGTACCATAAAGTTTAACATTCATTGGTGTATCAGAAGGCCAGTATGTGCATCTTAATGTGTCATAGTTTGCACATTCTTGAAGGATATGTTCTGAAGTCTGGTTGACTTGTCCACAATTACACTTTGCTGTTGTGCCAATTTTAAATTTTGTATACATATGGCTATTTAGTCTATTGTGTACAGTTCTCAGTCGAAATATGATGACCTGTTCTTGTCTGTTAAGTAGGTGGTAGTCGTCCCATGGAGGTAAGTTAGGCTTTCGTTGTGCCTTTATCATGGATTTCTTTTGGTGATAGCTGATTGGTACATCCGGTTGCTGCATGTTAGCACCTTCCTTGGCGAGTTGATCAGCTCGCTCATTTCCTGCTATTCCACAGTGTGATGGAATCCATTGCAGTATAACTCTACACCTATTTTGTACTATGGACAATAACTCTTTTAACTCTGGAAGTTTATTGGATTGTAATGCCTCTAGTACTGACCTTGCATCTGTAAGTATTACAATAGGGTGGGAGGTCCTGTCCAATGTTAACAGTTTCTCTGCAGCTGTATAAACAGCTTTGACTTCAGAGTCATAGTTGTTGCAGTAATTCCCTGTTGGTATACAAGTGGTATCAGTGGTGCCATCTGGGTATTCTACATATACACCACTTCCTCCATTTTTTACTGCATTCTGTGCTGATCTATCTGTATATACTCTGGTCCATAGATCACTTGGGTAAACATCATCAAGGAAACTGAGAGCTGCTACTCTTTTCTGCAGATTATTCTGATGTTCATCCCCATGCACACCTGCTACTGTTGTTTGGATGGTCACTGGTAGGCATGTCCGTTTTTCCCATGGGGTGTGTTCTGGTTGAGATGTCAGTGGTATTGTTACCTCTGGCAGATCCGATACCTGTCTACGTAGACGCTTGGCCTGGTGTTTGAAGCTGCTTCTTTTAAGCCGTCCTTGTGACAGAATACGGTAAAAAAATCAAATATCGCCTTCCATCTATAACATACAACAAAAGAATGTATAGTTACAGAACAAGAGGAAGACCAATAAACAGATGGATTTATAACATAAGAGGCATAGGCCTACTACAACAACATGACAGTACAACAACAGATGCAACACAATTGGCTAAAGATAGATGACATAGGCTCCCCGCGATGCTTCACGGCACTAGTGGCTAGGACAAGACAAGACTAAAAGACATAGGTTCCCCACACCATTTCATATCACTCACTAACATGTTTTATCGGGAGCAACATGCTTCTGTCTGCTTCAGAGGAAAAAATATCTGACTGATTTTAAGTAAAAAAAGGAGTCCAGCAAAGATGCATACTCTTACCAAATGTGTGTAACGTATACTCATGAAATATAATACTAAATGTTTGAGAAGACTCACATTATGAACAGTTTGAATCTCTTAATATCGGAGACCATGAAATTCTAGAAAGGGACAAACAAACGGAAAAATAAAGCTAAAACTATTAAGAAGCTACACTTTTCCAGTGGCAACATATGGTTGTGAGCAATGGCATCCACAATGGAGACAAGATACCGTCATTTAAACTGAAACGTTTTAAAACTTCCTAAAAATGACATGGACAGAAAGTCGAAACAACGTAGACGTCAGGAAAGACCTGAACATAGAGGACTGGCTCTTCAAAACTATTAAAAGCGCAAGCTAACATATTCTGGACATATAAAAAATACACAATGATTTAGAAAGATTAATCATGGAGGGAAAGTTAAAGAAAAGAGAACAAACAAAAGGCAGACCAAGACTAGATGAACATAGGATATCGAATATCTTCTGAACATGACACAGCTGAGAGGCGTACAAGAGGACAATGTTATGTAAGGAATACGTCACATATATAGATATATTCATTCATTTTTATTTAGCGCTGAAGTTAGCGCATAGGGCGAAGATCATATCTCTCCAATTCTGTCTGTTCAAAGTTATTCTGTGCAGTTATTGAATAGTATGAATATTGTTTGTTTTCCAGCTCTCACATCCATATGACGGCACCGGAATAACGCATGGATTAAATAAGCGTATTTTCGTGACTGTGCTGATTGACTTTGACCTCCAGATATTAGACAGTCTGTTAAAGGCATTTGATGCTAATGCAATGCGAGTTGTAATTTCTGTCATGACATCACTGTCGAGTCTTAATTTGCTTCCTAGATAGGAACATTTGTGTACTTTTTCAAGTTGTGTCAATTGCGTTAGGTGAACCGGTGAAGTCCATAATTTTGTTTTTGATGAATTTATTTGGAGACTAATTTGGCCTGCGATGATTTTTAATCTATCAGTTTTTGATTGTGTATCCTGATGTTTTTCAATCAATAGTGCAAGATCATCGGCAAAATCTATGTCTTCTAATGTTGTTTTATTTATCCATTTAATTCCTAAATTTACGTTGGTTGTGCTTTATCTCATTGCCCAAACAATTTTGATATTGTATAGCAATGGTGACATAGGACAAACTTGTTTAACACCAGTAATCACAGGGAACCAGTTTGAATTGCCTTTTCTATTCCAACGCAGCATTTTGAGTTTGTATAGAATGATTTTATCATATTTATATATTTGTTTTTAAATCCATATATTTTTTTAATTGCCCAAAGCGATGGTTGATGCCGAAGGTTTTTTGAAAATTAACAAAGTTTTATTATGAGATTGGATCTAAATTCTAAACATTCTTCAATTATTGTTCTAAGAGTGAAAATATGGTCAAGGCAGGAGCGACCTGTTCTAAACCCTGCCTGCTCTTCTCTAAGTCTTTTGTCTAAGGATGTCTTTACTCTTGCAAGCATCATATTACAAAGGATTTCACCAGATACGGATAGCAGTGTGATTACCCTCCAGTTATCCCAGTTTGTTAGGTCTCCCTTTTTTGGTAGTTTGATAATTATAGGGCCTACCTTTTTTCCATTGTCGGGGTGGGCATTGGTTTTTCTAAATCATATTGAAAATATCCAGTAAAAAGGATAAGTGGTAACATTGGAAGTTAATGAGTTTGTCTCTCTTTTGGAGAGGCGTGCCCTTTCATCCAGCGAACAAAGTCCAATTAGGTTATATCAGGACACACTACCATAACATATTAGAGGTAACAAAAACCCCTATCATTTGCTGCTTTCAACATTTCACTTGTGATGTCATCTTGACCTGCTGCTTTATTATTTTTCAGTTTGTTAATAGATATATGGGGAAAGAATTTAACCCCTGAGCAAAACTCCGTTCTTTGCTTTAAAAAAAAATTAATAACAACACTATAAGAAGGAGATGATGTTCGTCCGTCGTGATCGACGATGACCAAAAACTCAACCATAATAATAATAACAATAAATAATAAAATAATAAAGTTAATAGTGCGTTTTTAAATGACTAGCAAGTCCAATGCGCGCACAAAATGTTCTTTTACAGAATTGACAACAATAGAAGGTATCTGTGTGAGGTTGAGATGTTTTTTTCTTTTCTACGTGTCCGCTTCTGTCTTGCAGTTTCTTGTCTGAATTCTTCTGCCGCTAGTGCTCCCGTTCTAATGCTGTAACGCCATGCTGTTCTATCCTGAGCGAGGCTCTCCCAAGCGCCTACGTCAATGTTAAGATGTTTCAAGGATGACTTGAGCGTGTCTTTGAAACGCTTTTTCTGTCCACCTACTTTTCGAAATCCTTCCTTGAGTTCTCCATAATATATTTGTTTTGGCAAACGCGAGTTCTCCATACGTACAAGATGATCTGCCCAGCGTGCCTGCGCCTTCATAATAATAATAACAATAAATAATAAAATAATAAAGTTAATAGTGCGTTTTTAAATGACTAGCAAGTCCAATGCGCGCACAAAATGTTCTTTTACAGAATTGACTACAATAGAAGGTATCTGTGTGAGGTTGAGATGCTTTTTTCTTTTCTACGTGTCCGCTTTTGTCTTGCAGTTTCTTGTCTGAATTCTTCCGCCGCTAGTGCTCCCGTTCTAATGCTGTAACGCCATGCTTTTCTATCCTGAGCGAGGCTCGCCCAAGCGCCTACGTCAATGTTAAGATGTTTCAAGGATGACATGAGCGTGTCTTTGAAACGCTTTTTCTGTCCACCAGCTTTTCGAAATCCTGCCTTGAGTTCTCCATAATATATTTGTTTTGGCAAACGCGAGTTCTCCATACGTACAAGATGGCCCGCCCAGCGTGCCTGCGCCTTCATAAGTATTGTGTGGATGCTTATTGAGGTTGATTTTTCCAAGACCTCGTAGTCTGGTACTTTGTCCCACCAATGGATGTTTAGTAATTTACGTAGGCAGGTAAGATGGAAATGATTTAACTTTCTTGCATGTCTAGCATACACTGCCCACAAGAAGGAGATAGTGATGTAATCACGCACATAATTCGCAGAGGCACGTACTGAAAAATAAAAAATAGTTATTCCCCTTGCTCAATACATCTTCTGTGAAAGAAATTTATTAAATCCTGCGTGACGTCATTGAAGAACATGGCGTACATTTTGAGATCGGTGGCTCGCAAGGTTAGTAAATCACGAAATTTATTAATTTGAATGCACAGTTAACTCAAAAATCAGTCCAAATGGCGAGATGTTATGATAATATTATAAAATAACTTTTTATATTTGATTTCTGTATTATGTTTTATGCTATAACATTTTTTGTAATGTTAAAAACGTCTGAAGCCAGTGAAGGTCATTATTTTATCAGTGAGGCCAGTGAAGATTCTGAAAATACTCGGCACCGTCAGCATACATGCGACTCATGGGAGGGATCACATTTAATATTCTGTAACTATCAACTCACAACGCATCATCGGAGATGTATTTGGTTATGACTGTGCCCTAATTTCAAACTATGAGACTGATCTATTATAAAAATGAATGGTCATGAATTTCTTTTGACATATAAATCATATAATTGATGATTCTGACTGCTCCAACCAAAGCAGGTACTTGGACATCTGAGATGATTAGTGTGTTTGGAAAATTTTTCACTTACACTATACATGTCTTGTGTCCTGGTTTATATTTAGTGATATCGTTATTCATGTTTGAAACTAGATTTATTAAGTTCGGTGAAAGTAAAGAATAGTTCTTTGCTGTGCTATAAATAGCACAATATTGACAACTTTAACTATCCAACATGATGGATTCCCGTGTAACACCAATAAAAATAATGGCTGCCGTGACGTCACATCCGACAATCACTTGAGTTCAAATCTAGACATAGACGAACTTATGCATAATCTGTTTGTTTTCCAATTTACACATTTTTTACAATTTCCTATTATTTGTGGTGAGCGATCAGTATTTCTGCCCGCTACACACAGAGTGAGGTGCGCGCACACATTAGACATATTATTTCGAATCCTAACCTTACTCTTAAGTACTTACCCGTGAGCTTGCCAAATCACACAACAAAGGTCAGGTAACACCTCGACACTAGAGCAAAGGTCACAGCGGAGAACTATAATTTACTTCAGCCTTAAGTTCTTTAACCATTTTTCTTTTCATATAAATATATGTAACTTTGACATACCGTAACTTTTAAGAGACCTGGACATAGCTGAAAACATCAATTATATTTTTAAAACATCATTTGTTTAAGTTATGCAAATTAGCCAACATTTTGAATATTAATTAGTTGTACTTGCATCTGAGAATCACAGCAATGTTGCGACATCATTGAATTAAAATTTTTAAGGGCTATCTAACTATATTATTTGTAATTATGTAGCACTGTTTAAAAAAATTTGTCATAATTGTAATAATATATAGATAACCCTCTTGTTTAGCCAGTTTTCTTTTAATTTAAATTCTCTCAGGATGTCCCTATGTGATCTTTTTGGTTCAATAGCATTCTTAATTCTGAGCATTCTTTTGGAACATTTTGTTTCAAATGCTACAATAGTCTTAAGTTCATATCATTAAAAAATGCAATGAAATGTAACATCTATTCAATTATAAACGTTGCTTCAGAAGTAGAGACTAGAAATGGAATGTTATATCTCAAGGAAATTACCATCTGCCATTATTGTTTTCAAGGTCACAAACTGATCAAATTCATTTTTAGCACAGAGATCTAATCAATATTACTACTAAACTGTAATTCAGTCAACATTAATAAGGGAAAAAAACTTGGGGGTGTTCATTATTTTCAAATTGGAAAATCTCTATCTTCTCTGCAGCTTTCGTAATTTTTTAAGACATGAGATCAACCACAGTTATTGAAGATTGTATATGCTTGTCTGTTGTACCTTTGTGTGTGTGCATAACTTGAGAGAAAAATTGTTGTAATGATGAAATGATGTCTTTTAGAGCATTGATGTCCTTGGATATGGGTCATCGCGCTATATTCACGCAACAGTCTATGTTGGAGCTCAGGCAGTAAGTAGATTTTTTTTAAATAAATATTTTTGTGTACCTTTAGTAACAAATGTTTGTTTTTATTCATCTGATCACCTGTGTGATGTCAGGACCAAAATAAAGCAAAGAAGAGCAACACTGTTTACCTTCCATGCATTCGTACGAGGTGACTATGGAGGTTTTGGGGTGGAGTTGGCTGTCCCATCTTGTATATGGTCAAAGTGACCCAGAAGCCATGATGACGTCAGATTTGTCAGGCAGAAAGGCACAGATATCGCAGCTCAGCTGTAATCCATGACACAACACATTCCATTCTTCGGACTACATCCTGCTAACATTCAGGCGTTTAACAAACACAGAAGAATAATACAATTTACCTGATAATCATATTTGTATCCTGTGACAATTGTCTTTGCTATTATTATTAATTTCTACATGTCCTAGTATGATTTTGTTCCATGAAATATGATCCTCACATTCTATGTTATTAATCTTAACATTAACCTTCACCGAGCCTATATCAACTCTGGTCGTCGAAAAACAAAATGGCGGCTAACGCCATTGGCGACATACCCCATCCAATGAGATATCGTTATAATAGACGCCCCACAGCCTGATTGGTTACTCTGGAACATGCGCTATTGAAGCCAGTTCATTCCTACGTCCGACATGATCATTGTAACAATGGCTAGCCAGAAGATACAAATTTTATAGCAATTAATCTGACCACATCTGCACACCGGTACGATGCCATGATGGTCGACCGATTTTATAGACCTTTCTTTCATCATATTTTGAATAAAATAACATTGAATCGTGGCTTGAATCATGAATTATTGAGTTATTTAGTTTCACAGCAGTGAATATACAGAATGCCGCGTTGGTTTGGAGACTTGTAGACGTTTGATATCTTATATGTGGAAGTAGCACAAAAAAATGGCTTTAGACCTAATCTCAAAGAACGATTTTACTGCAAATCTACATGTTTTATACAGTTCTCCCGGCTATATTTTGATAATTTTGCAGCGAAAGAACATAAATACAACAGATTTGCGTGATATAGTTTACAGTGTTGCCAAGAAATTCGATAACTAAGGTAAGTTATTTTTTAAATTAATTTTTGTCCTCTTTATTTGTTATAAAATATATTTTTTTTTGGGAAAAACGTCTTTACCACTTTCTCATACGTCTGGTATTACACACACACATACATAAATTACACCAATATATGCATAATTCAATTCTTTATTTATATGTGCAAATATTATTTAAATATCTCTAACAACCAAAAAATTATCACATTTTCAAAACAGTCACCATCAATAACGCAAATTTTCAAAAAAGAATCTGGTGGCAGGGAGACGTTTCATATTTTTTAATCTGGTTTGCTAAAGGTTAATCTTAAAAAAATTATCAATCAATCAATCAATAAACCCATAACCCTTCAGGGTCGTAGGGGTACCACATTGGATGCTTCAGCACACAGAGTCCTCCAGCGAATTCTATAGTCAGCGATGCGGATGAGTGTGGAAATATCTAGCCCTGTCCATTCCTTGATGTTGTCTGTCCATGTCTTTATTTGTCCTCCTCTGCTTCTTCCACCCTCGACAGTTCCCTGCAGTATTGTTTTTGACAAGGAATCGTGCCTGCATACATGTCCGAACCATGCTAGTTTTCGTCGTTTCACTATTGAAAGCAATGGCTCCTGGACACCTGCACACATCTCTACTTTATTTCCTACTTTAATTCGTAGAATTCTTCTGTAGCATTTATACTCGAAAGCCTGTAATCTTCTCTCCATGTCCGCAGTGAGTGTCCAACTCTCACAACCATACAACACAACAGAAAGCACCAGCGACCTATACAGTTTGATTTTCACTCCAACACTGATGTTGCTTTTCCAAATCACAGTTAGCCTTGACAATGACGCTAAAGCCATCTCCAGCCTTATTTTTAGTTCTGATTTGCATTTACCATCGCTGCATATACTGGATCCGAGGTATTTGAAGGTATTCACCTCTTCAAGCTTGTGTCCATTCATCATGATATTAGTCTGGTTTTCTGTGTCTCTTCTGTTTACCAAAATTTTGCTCTTATCTGAATTGATTTCCATTCCGTACTTGCTGGTAACTTTTTCTAACTTTGATGTTAATTCTTGCAATGATTGTTCTGACCCAGCTATAAGATCAATATCATCAGCGAAACGCAAGTTGCAAATAGGGCGACCTCCGATCGATATAGACGTGTTGTAGTCATGCAATGTTTCTTGTATGATGTGCTCTAAGTATATGTTAAAAAGTACTGGGGACATTACGCATCCCTGTCGAACTCCCACAGTTGTTTTGAAGAACTCTCCAATTGTATTGTGTGACAAGACAGCACTATTTGCATTTTCGTACAGAGCTTCAATAATGTCTATAATTGTGGTGTCAAAATTAAATTTCTTTAGTATGTGCCACAGACCATCATGCCAAACACGATCAAAGGCCTTTGTAAAGTCAATGAAGTTGTGGTATAAATCACGTTGGTGTTGAATATGTTTTTCGATTAGTGTTCGGATGTTAAATATTTGTTCAACGGTGCTTCTGTTTGCTCTGAAGCCAGCTTGTTCTTCTGCAATTATTTCTTCCGACTTGTGTTTTATTCTGTTAAGTAGTATTTTGAGCATCACTTTACTGGGGTGTGTTATAAGGCTAATTGTTCTGTAATTTGTACACACTTTCAAATTTCCTTTCTTGGGAATTGGTATTATTAGTGATTGTGTCCACTCAGTGGGCCATTGTTTTGTGTTCCATATATTTTGGCATATTTTGGTCATAATATTTACCACATTAATGCCCCCGTATTTCAACAATTCTGCTGGAATGTTGTCTATACCAGGTGACTTCCCTCCTTTCAATGTTCGTATGGCCTCTTTTATTTCATCTACTAGAATTTCTGCATTTCCTATTTCTCTGTTGTTTAGTTCAGAATTCTGTAATATCGTGTAGTCAGGATTACACTTGCAGTTATACAGCTCCTTGCAATACTCTGTCCATCTTTTCACTATATCTGTTGTTTCATTGAGTATCTTTCCGTGTTTGTCTTGTATTGTAGATATCGTTGGTCTATTTGGCTGTGTTATCTTTCTTAGAGTGTCGTATGCTACCTTACTGTTTCCGCGCTTAATACCTTCATTGATGGTTTCGCATTTTTCCTCTAGCCACACTTCTTGTGCTTGTTTCATTTTCCTTCTGATGTTTTTGTTTATTTTGCTATATTGCCCTGACATTTCAGGGGCCTTTTTCTTAATCTTTTTCATTTCTCTCCGTTCGTCACACAATTTTAGGATGTCATATGTTACCCAAGGTTTGTGTGTTATTCTTCTTGTCCCTAGTATTTCTGTTGCTGATTCTAATAAAGTTCCTTTCATGGTTTCTGTGAGAGAGTTAACATCTTCATTTACAAGGTTTAAAGCTGCAAATTTTCCTCCCACTGTTGCCTCAAATATCTCTGCTATTTCTGGATCTTTCAATTTTTCTAAATTAAATCTTAATCGTGTGCATTTGTTTTGCTTATGATTCTTTTTCAGCTTAATTTTGATCGTCAATAGAACCATATCATGGTCACTACCGATGTCTGCTCCTGGAAAAGTTCTTGTTTGTGCTTTGTTTATGCTGGACTTGAATTTTCTCGGTGTAAGAATGAAATCAATTTGATTATGTATGTCTGCTTTTGGAGCATGCCACGTTGTTCTTCTGGAAAGCTTGTGTGGGAATAATGTATTTGCAAGAGTAAATTTAAATTTATTGGCAAAATCCAATAGTCTTAGTCCTCGTTCATTCGTTTCTCCTGTTCCAAATTTCCCTACTGTACCGGCCCATTGATCATAAGCATCAGGTCCTACTTTTGCGTTCCAATCGCCTAGTACTATTAATAGATCTTTTTTGGGGATCTCCTTTATTGTGTCTTCTAGTGTTTCGTAAAATGCGTCTATTTCCTCTTCGTCATAATCGGCAGTTGGGGCATAAACTTGAATTATCGTGATATTTTTGTGTTTAGCTGCTACACGTATTGTTATAAGTCTGCTGTTTATAGGGGTGCAACTAATGATAGATTTAACTTTCTCTTTGTTTACAATAAACCCCACTCCATGTTGGTGTTTTGTTTCATCTCCGCTATACCATATTTTGTGACCGTCATCCGTTGTTGTTTCACCAAATCCCGTCCACCTTACCTCTGCCATGCCCATTATGTCCCATGTATACTTGTTTATGCCAAGTATAATGGATAAAAAAATACTACAATGGATAAAAATACTACAATGGATAAAAAAATTATAACAACAGTTGAAAAATAAAAAAAGTGGCAATGTCTTGGATATTCCTTCTGGAGACCTATCAGAAACAACCTTGTGCTGAAGTCTGTTAGGTCGAAACGTGCAGATATTCCACAGAAACACTGTAAACCATGACAATGCATTCCATTTTCTGGATTACACGCTGCTAATCTGCAGGAGTTTGAAAACGAATGCAGAAGTGTAAAAATGCAAGAAAAAATATGAATATTAAAAACAATTTGGAAATTAAAAAAAAAAATCAGCAATACAAGACACTGCCAAATACAACTAAAATTGTTTCGTTGGATGTGAAAACCTTACATGTTAATGGGTTTGCATATTATTGTCTTAGTATAACAGAATTTTGTTTTTTGTAAGATATAGTTTGTTCTGTTCCTGTATTGTATTAAAATTCAATGTCTTAAACATCAGATTTTACTGATATTTTTATCTACTGTTGCAGGTCCCATTTAGCCGTTTTGAACCAGACAATTATATTGATTATGACAAATTGCAACACAATGTAAAGACTGTCAAAAATAGGTCTGTGAAGATTTTATCATTCTTAGTTAGTGTTAGTATTATTCATAGTTGAAGTGACTTTTCCATATTTCTTTTCTTAAGGTATAATTTAGAAAAATTAGCTTGAAAGTAAGAACATAATTGTAAGATTACTTTTTGCAATTTAGGTTCCTTTGTGATAATTTGTTAAAATAATAGAATGTTATCATGTGGTTTTACTTGGAGTGGTATTGGTTCTAATCACATTACAGTTTTCCTCTCTCATGGGCATCATCGCACACTTAATGTCAATATTACTGATGTGCCATGAAAGTGTTCAGCCATCCTCTTGCATCCTCTGCAGTTCTGATTATAAATGTATTGGCTTTGTCTTTCCCTTGGTTCTCACCAATAGAACTAAGAGGAGGTTAATTAAAAATGGGTACGGCACTTTCTTCATGTAAGCCTGACAAGCAAGCACATACCGTATATTTCCTTGTATAAACTGATAATTTTTTTACGTTATCCGAACTTGATTTAGTGGTCTCCACCTATACATAAGTGCAACACACACAAAAAAACCATGTCAAATCCCGGTAACGGAGTGGAAAAAAACAAACCCCCCCCCCCCCCCAACACCAGTGCCTCATGTTCTTTTTTGATATATCATATTCAAGCTGGGATAAAAGGCCTAGAGTTATGATATACCTGTATCTGATGTAATTTATTAACAGAACTACTGTAACTTGTAGGTACATATAATATCTGTGAAATACATGGATCTACCAGCAACTTATGTTTATCGTCTAGGTCTACCAAGTAATGTTTTGTTAGAAACTATGATAGTAACAGATACATTTAAAGTGGGTTTGACTTGCGTACAATAAAACTGTTTGTCACAATTAGTAGGCCTACTACAAATTTTCTCTTCAAAGCAATACCTAGGCTAAACAAAGGAATTTCATATCTCTTTCCATGCCGCGGTGTACCTGGTAAACATGAATATGAAGTATCTCGTTTTATAAAGGTCACAGTGTGCACAAATCTCTGTCTTCTATACTGTAAGACCTGTGTACAGAAAATATAAACAAGATCTCAAAAGTCAGTTTTTATTATTTCCGTGCATTTCATTAGTTGACCTTTGCTATTTTTGTCAGACTCTAAAGTACATAAATAAGTGACCAATGACAATAATACAAAATGTAATGAATGAAGTCCTAATTAATTATGTACAGCGGTTTTCTTCACACGACAGTTTCTAACAAACATGCCACTTCGGGAATTTCACTCGCTTAGCAGTCTTGTGTTTTTTTTAAAACCTGTAAATTCTTCTTTACCCTATAAAAACAAATTTCATCGCATCGTTTCCCGCTTAGATTTTACTGTCTACTGTAATTTCGCCTGAACCCTGAGGCAAGATATTTAGTTAATTACTATTCACTAGCACAGTTCCACATCAGAATGCCTGGACACAAAACACAAACAATTCGTCCGGAAAGGAAAAGTACAGTCTGTTGTTAAAAAATTGCACCACCTGTGATGTGATTAACTGTCTATATAGGTGATTAGGGAAAGGTAGAGCTGTATTATCTCTGATGCATTGTTCCCAGAATATAGTGACCATATTCATACGGGTACTGTGGTAATATGAGCGGGACAAATGAAAGAAATGACCTTGCATCTTACGGTTGCTAAAGTGTGTGTTAATTTCCTTTTGGCATGATTTATCTTGTCCTTTCATTCTTATAATAATGGGATTCTACACCTATCTATTTGCTGTATCCCTTGTTTGCCTTGCTAGAGTAAGGGGGTAGAGTCTTCTCTGGAGATGGCCTTCCTGTGGCGTTTTTATTTCTGTAATCCATCTTTTACATGGTCTGCCTCTGGCTTTATAGCCGTGATGTCTGTGTCATGGCCATCTGTGGCATGCTGTCTGTTGGTAGTCAGGAAGCGTGTGAAAACCACTTGATCTGTTGTCTTTTGATGTGTTCCAATACTGGTATTGTTTTGGTTATCTGTCTGATGTTATCGTTGCTAATTCTATCTCTTAATGACACTGAGTATTCTTCGTAGGCATGTCATTTTTGCCGTCAATATTTTTCTTTTGTCTTGTGCTGTCATTGTCCAGGTTTGGCACTGGTAGCACATTGATGGAATAAATCCACCTCTGCCTATAAATGGATTCTAGACTTTTGTCACATTTCAGACATTAAAGTCCTGTCTTTGGCTTATAATCGAATCGGTTTATAAACAGAATTTAGCGGTATCATGGAAGTACAAAAGAATAAAAATAGATGTCAAGTTTATGCATTTTGTAGATGATTTAATGATCAGTAATGTTAAGCTTGGCTGCTTCTGCGTTCACTCTCAAGTAACCATGAATTATCATGTGATTTCCACTAGAAAGTGTTAATTACATTATTCCATTTAATTTATTTGCTGCATATAATATGCTAAGCACATCCGTTTTCTGCATGCTTTTATTTGGATGAATTTCCCTAGCATGGATCAGCCTTTCAATATGACAACAGGCATAAGCATGTGTCTCAGCTCTTCGCTATGATAGTTTATCATCCACTGTGGCTTTGGACATTGCAGACTAAAACATGCCCTTTTAATTTAAACTGTTATCATGGTTACAAGTCTGCATAAGCGATGAGTCGCAAATTTACAACTACTTCGTTAAGAGTGTTAACCCATAAATATGTGTTTCTTTGTGCGATGGTGTGGTAAAGGTGAAAAGACATGACACCTTGTTAAAGACATTACTTGAGGGTAGAGTTATGGGGAAGTGGAAAAGGATTATCCAGAGATACAAGTAGGAGGGAAACATGAGATGGATAGGATACAGTCTAGCACCAGAGCAAGACTCAGAGGTTGATGGAGGTCAGTGCAGCCAATCTTTGTTGCTGGTGTTATCACTTTTCTATGGTTGGTTGGTTGCTGATCCAGCGGTCCATGGGCTCATGCCATTATATTGCTGGGAAGTCTGTGGATTTTCGGCCCACCCCGGGACAGAGCCAGAGAATAACTATCACACCTCCAGGAAGGTAGGTTTCAACCTATGTACTGCGCCTAGCCACTGTAGCCAAGATAGGGTTCACTGTGCTCATTCCCCGCCACCAATTGACTACTGGTTATGCCAAACTTCTCTATAGCTCCAGGCATGCAACCAAATGTTCAAGTCAAGGATTGTCACTTCCTGAGTCACTGTGCCTCTATGATGGGCCTCAGTCATAGGAAAAACAGTGATGTCAGTTTCCTCCTCCTCAGTGCTGCACAGTACATCTCTGGCTCCCTCCCAACCACAGAGGGTGCATACATATATATTCAGGCAAACATGAAAAACATTTCAACAACAATACAAAATCATAACTGTATAGATGACATGCCATGAAGCTTCTATATGAAGATAACCTCAATATAACAGCATGTCATCCACTAAGGTTTTCTGTTGCATGGATGGTATGTCTAGTGGGCCATTGGTGAGACCCACAGACGCAACCACATGCGTGATCACTTTTCTATGAAACCACATTGCCTCTACTTCCACATTTCTTTCCAATCTGCTGATTGGCTAGGTTTCACTTGCATAAATTAGAATTGATAAAATATAACTTAAGAACTTTCTTTCTCAATCAAGTGCCATGTCCTGGGGGGGCGTAGTTGATCATGTTTGTCCGCAACTCTCTTGTATTGCTAATGTTGGTTGGTGATATACTTTCATACCACAACTCTCTATCTCTTGTATTGCTAATGTTGGTTGGTGATATACTTTCATACCACAACTCTCTTGTATTGCTAATGTTGGTTGGTGATATACTTTCATACCACAACTCTCTTGTATTGCTAATGTTGGTTGGTGATATACTTTCATACCACAACTCTCTATCTCTTGTATTGCTAATGTTGGTTGGTGATATACTTTCATACCACAACTCTCTTGTATTGCTAATGTTGGTTGGTGATATACTTTCATACCACAACTCTCTTGTATTGCTAATGTTGGTTGGTGATATACTTTCATACCACAACTCTCTATCTCTTGTATGCTAATGTTGGTTGGTGATATACTTTCATACCACAACTCTCTATCTCTTGTATTGCTAATGTTGGTTGGTGATATACTTTCATACCACAACTCTCTATCTCTTGTATTGCTAATGTTGGTTGGTGATATACTTTCATACCACAACTCTCTTGTATTGCTAATGTTGGTTGGTGATATACTTTCATACCACAACTCTCTATCTCTTGTATTGCTAATGTTGGTTGGTGATATACTTTCATACCACAACTCTCTATCTCTTGTATTGCTAATGTTGGTCGGTGATATACTTTCATACCACAACTCTCTTGTATTGCTAATGTTGGTTGGTGATATACTTTCATACCACAACTCTCTTGTATTGCTAATATTGGTTGGTGATATACTTTCATACCACACTTGTATTGCTAATGTTGGTTGGTGATATACTTTCATACCACACTTGTATTGCTAATGTTGGTTGGTGATATACTTTCATACCACAACTCTCTTGTATTGCTAATGTTGGTTGGTGATATACTTTCATACCACAACTCTCTTGTATTGCTAATGTTGGTTGGTGTTATACTTTCATAACACGTGACAACCCATTCAGCAACTTCTTTCTTGTCTTCCTCTCTCTACTCTTGATCTTTCCAGTGGTTAATACATTTTCAAGTTTCGTCATCAAATTCCCTAAAAATTTGGTGAGTGCTTCTAATTATTGCTATAATTTGTCTTTTTACTCCAGCATATCTGAGGACTTCTAAACTGGTTTTCTTATCCATTTGTGGTATTTTCATAATTCTAAAAGAACCACATCTCAGTAGTCTCCAATCCACTGAGTTTTTTTAAATTTGTTTACCTTCCATGCTTTATATTCATAAAAAAATTGATAACACTCTAACAGTTGAATTTGTATATGCATTGATAATACTCCATTGCATAGAAAGTCTCTCGTTTCCTTCTCTCACCTCTATAAAATTATGGTTCTTGTCTGGAATGTGTGCGTACCAATGTTTACAGTGCTCATAGTTTTTAAACAATTGTCCGATCGTAATGTTTTAGTATTTTGTGACGTCATATCAAAATGCAATTGTAAATTTAAAAAATACCAGAAGAAAATAGAACACAGTTTTTGACTCCCTTGACATACAGATGTATAGAGTTTAGGGAAGTGGGTGGTAGGGGCTAGAGTGAAGTATGCCTAATTCTCTCTCCTCTCCTCTCCCCCCCCCCCCCCCCCCAACATTAAACATCCCTTCTCATTCAATCGTGACATAACTTCGCTAGCATTAGCCATTTTTATTTGTGGTGACACACTTTGCAAGTGACGTAAGATCATTGACTGCGTGAAAACTGTGCATACCATAGCGCACTTTCAATGAACCTGTGCATGATATCTTACATTCGTTACACATTCTGCGTATAGACAAACTATTACGTAAGCATGCATTCCAGACAGGAACCAAAATTATAAATTAATATATAATTGGTAGTTCCATTATGATTATATTATTTCTTTTTCCTAGACTGGGCCGGCCGCTGACACTTTCGGAGAAGGTCTTATATGGTCATTTAGATGACCCCCAAAATCAGGTAATTTTGCACATTTTTAAATCCTTCATGACATCTCATGATCTATCTAACTTTCACCCTGTTACCAGACAATGTGATAGATATGTAATTTAAATATGCATTTACCACCAAAGATGGATGTTTTTGACCATTTGCATACATGAAACAGTAATACAATGGATTTCCATTCTTTTGACTATATCCTGCTGAAAGAGAAAACCAGTGGGAGTTGAAAATTTCTCCGCTTCTTTGATGACAGTCTTGTAGTGTGAATTCTTTGTTTCTTCATTTAGAGTTCTGGTACGGTTCCATAGTTTGCTTGTGTCTTTTGTCATGTATAGGCTGCTGGTCTTTTTCATGCCAGCTCTTTAAATCTCTATTCCTTTCTGCTCATTGAACGTGTGTTTGATTTCATTGTGTTTCTATTTATTTTCTACTGTAGGGTTTTGCTCTATTGTATGTGTTGCATCATTCAGCTCGGTTTGCAATTTTTCTAGGGTCTCACTCCAGTAAGGCTTGTATTCTCTTCGTCTGCCTCTTGGTATTGCCTTCTGCGCGAATTGTTTATTTGTGAGGTGGTTGTGGTTTATGTTGTTAGTGAGGGTGATATTCTGGCAGAGCTGGTCTGTTTGTTCAGTGTGCTTTTTTAAGTTTCAGCTTGGGGACATGCTATGTTTTCCTGTCTTGGAGATTTGTAGGATGACTAGTACATGGTCACTTTCTCCCAGTTGACTTTCTACTGTTCTTGTAATGTGTTTATCTATGTCATCTGTTGCCATGGAAAGATCTGGTGAACTCTGAATAAAAAATTTAGATGAGTCTCTTGTATGCACATTATATCAATCTGGTTTTTCCTCAGGAATTCCTGTAGCTCAGGTTTTCTGTTTTGCACTCCTTCTGCATTCTACTGATCAACTCTGAGGCATTTGGTTTGATCAGTAGCACCACTCTGCTTTCCCCTGACCTCTTGGTTAGCAGAGGCACCGGTTTGGGTAGGTCCTTTCACGGCAAGAAACCCAGCTCCGCGCCATCGACTGGGTCTAGAATTTCAGTGAAATCTTACGATACATTAACTCCGGGATCGAATGCCATAACTAGAACTAGATTACTCTGCATTATTTTATAATCAAACTATTTGTTCATATAACATTTGTCTATGTAAACAAACAAACCATGTCGATTGAACTAACATTATCGGCTACACAAAAAAAAAGTCTGAATTTGAAAAAAAAATCCTTGAAAATGGTTGTTAATTAAATTTTAAAAAGACAGATTATATCAGCAGCTGAACAGTCACAACTGATCTATAACGTGTTCTATTTAGTTGAACACTAGCGGAAATGGAAGTGAGTTAGGGCTATTATTATTTTCTGGTTAACTGGGTGAATAACATTTGTTTACAATCGCAATAGTTTTGTTCAAAGAGGTATGGAGGTACGGATGGCTCTAATCACATACAACTACAGAAAATAATTTTTATCTTTCTACTATAGTCGCAGACAGCGTGGTAAAGGTTAAATGTTGGAATAACTGCTAAATAATTTTGCCTAGTGGTATTGTTTTATATAAGATTGTACAATTAATTTTTAAATAAATAACACTACAATTAATGAGTCTGTAATGTAGCTTCTCTTTCTTGTATTGTTTTTCATTTCTTATTTACCATACTCATTTTTCAATTCATGTAGGTTAATGATGACAACATAATTCTATGTAGTCCCATTCTCTGTTGTTACCTTTTCTTTGTTTGTCCCTATCTTGATATCTTGCATCATCTTCAACCCTTTGGCCGACATGTTGGTTTGTTCTGTTGTAGGCTCTCTAAAATGTATTTAACCTATTCTATTATATTTATTTTTTTATAATTATCAACCAGTATGGTACAAGGTTTTACTGCTGTATCCCATTTATTTAATTATTTATTTTTAAGGAGGTTGTAAGAGGTGAAAGCTACTTGAAGCTGAGACCTGATAGAGTAGCCATGCAGGATGCAACAGCACAGGTAACAGCATTTCATTTTCATGTATTCTTTGCTACTAGAAAAACTACAAAATATAAGCAATTTTTTTGTAGCTCTATTGATATTTCTCTTTCAAGGTTTTCACATATTAAATTAATATAATGAAAATAAATATTGAATCTTCTAATTCACCACATTAAATGAAGGATTTTAAAAATCTGTTCTCTTTTAAAATCTGTTCAATTTTTTACTGAACTAACATTCTTGTTTTGCAATTAGCATCGCATGTTGCTAGGACCCATGATGAGGAGCAGAAATGAGCAATAATGTTGTCTGCCATTGCATGTGACATGCGTAAGAGATGCTTCAAAAAGTGGGTGGCGTCATGCTGCAGATGACTAAGAAATGGGCATCTGTGTGTAAAATCACTTTAATCTTTGTCCCTAGAAACATGAGAGACTAAAGAACAGATAAGTTAGCTGGTGCTTCCACCATAACCTATGCAGGGCAAACATACTCTATGCATGATCAGATATTTTTTTTAGGTCAATGAGGGAGTGAGGATCTGTGTAACCCAGAGATGGCACGTTACAAAAAATTTATTATTTTTTTTTATATACTCAATCTACACTGTGTTAATGAAGTGGAGATCTGAGCACTTATTCACATGTCCAGTGTGAGGAGGCAATCATCAACATACCTAAACCTGAACACAATCACAAAAATGTAAGTAACATATCCCTTAATAAATGATGACGGTACAGGGAGAAATACCAGGATCACACTTTATAAAGTTAGAAACATTTTAAAAGGTAAACATGCAGCTGATTACTTTGCAGAAGACAATAACGTCAAAGTCAGCCCAGACAAACAACAGGAGGTTCGAGAGAACCAGCAAAACATTGGACAAGGCGAACCTATACCTGAAGTCATGGAGGCACCAATCACAATGAGAGAACTGGAGCATGCAATATCCAAATTAAAAATGAAAAAGTCCCCTGGAGCTGATGGAGTGTCCAATGAAATGATTAAAAACCTGGGAATTGCAGCAAGAGCAAGGCTACTGCAGATCCTTAACACAAGCTGGTCCACAGGTAATGTACCACAGGCGTGGAGAGAAGCAATAATGATACCACTCCTCAAATCAGAAAAAGATGGCAACACAGTCTCCAACTACAGGCCCATCAGCCTCACAAGCTGTCTATGTAAAACAATGGAGCGCATTATCAATCTTAGGATGCAGTGGTATCTTGAAAGTGAAAACCTTCTGGTATCACAGCAAGCAGGTTTCAAACAGTGCTACTCTACTGAAGATCAGGCAACCTACCTCTCCCAAGAGATTGAGGATGCCTTCCAAGAAAAGAAACTGGTACTAGCAGCATGGATAGACCTCAGGAAAGCATTTGATAAGGTCTGGAAAAACGTGCTCCTAAAGAAATTGTGAAATTGCAGGGTTAGCTCAAGAATGTACAAATGGGTAAAAGCATACCTGCATAATAGAAGAGCCAGGGTACAATTAGATTGTCGCAAGAGCAAGAAAGTTCTACTGCGTCATGGAGTCCCCCAAGGAGGAGTCCTGTCACCCACACTTTTCTTGGTATACATCAATGACCTAGTTGCTGAACTACCACACGGGATCAAAGTGGCAATGTATGCTGATGATCTGGTGCACGGAAGAACATGCAACAGTGGCCACTAAACAAATACAAAGAGCTATCGATGCCCTAACCTTATGGGCAAATAGATGGTGTGTCAGAATTAACACAGATAAGTGCAGCACTACACTCTTTACTCTCTCACCAAAACAAAAAGCTGGTCATATCAAGATAGATGGAAAGCTCTTGAAAGAAGACAAACAACCCACATACCTCGGAGTTACTTTTGATGATAAGCTGACATGGAAGCAGCACATAAACAAAGCAACAACAAAAGCCAGGAGGAAGTTAGCTATCCTGAGAAAACTAAGTGGAACCACATGGGGAGCCAGTGGAAATATACTTAGTAAAGTTTACTAGCAAGGCATAAGACCACACCTGGAATATGGTTCAGCTGCGTGGTGTCCTGCATCAAACACCACATTACAAGATCTAGATAAAGTGCAAAACCAGGCACTTAGAATAATGTTGAGAGCAATGAAATCAACACCCATAGCAGAGAGATGCAGAAAATGGGAAGAATGCAAACACTTGGCGAACGCAGAGACACAAAAGTACTAATTCAAGCAGAAAAGTTCCAGTGTATGCCAAGTCATCCAATGAAGGAAATATTACAAAATCTAGCAATGGGGCGACTGAAAAGAAGCAGCTTTATCCATCAAGCTAAACGACTCCGTAGACAACTTACAGACCTACCTGAAGTTGATAGCCCCTTAAGGTCTGTACCAGAACAAACCCAGTGGAGTGAAAGACATGGAATGACAATATACATTCAGACCCATGTGAAAGGAATACTAAGCGAGGACGAACAGAACAGTGTGCAGCGAATGACAGTCACCCTTAGTTTCCTGGATGAGGAATATCCACAAGATATATGGGTCAGAGTGTACACAGATGGGTCAGCACAGAATGCTGTGAGGAATGGAGGTGCAGGTGTGTATATAGAATATCCACACAAGCCTAGAGATACAATCAGAACACAGATGGGAAAATTCTGCAATAATTATGATGCAGAAATCCAGGCAATTAGTGTGGCAGCTAAAAAACTGCTGAACTCCAACTCTGACCTACAGCCTGTGGTATTCCTGACAGATGCAAGGTCAGTGCTTCAAGCTCTCCAGTCTGGAAAACTAACAGACTTGAAAAAACTACTTAGCGAATTGTCTTACCAGTATAGGGTAACCATGCAGTGGATACCCTCCCACTGTGGAATACCAGGAAATGAAAAAGCAGACCAACTGGCTAAGGAAGGTGCTGCCGAAGACCAACCAGATATACCAATCACCTACCATCAGAAAAAACAGATGATCAAGTCAATAAGAAAGCCACAAACGCCAACACAAGATGACTATCACATTATGAACAGATCAGAGCAAGTTATAATTCTACGTCTCAGAACAGGACACAACCACTCCGTAGTCACATGTATACAGAGTGCCAAACATATACTTCAAGAGTGTTCTGAGCATGAAACGCTGAGGCATACATATTGGCCAGAGGAAACAACACTGGAATCAAAGCTCCATGGGACACTGTATGAACTACAAAAGACAGTGAGTTTTATTAAGGAGACAGAATTACAGATATAGACATGTTTCAAGTGAACGAAAGAAGACGAAATATCCCTTAATTTTTAGAATAGCTTTCTTACTTTTATACTTTGTAGCTGCCATCATCTCCCAAATGCACTTAAATTATATTTCAAATTGTCTGCTTCACCACAGATGGCTATGCTCCAGTTTATCTCCAGTGGTTTACCAAAAGTGGCAGTACCATCGACAGTTCACTGTGACCATCTAATTGAAGCTCAACTTGGGGGGGATCAAGACTTGAAAAGGGCAAAGGTATGCATTTCTGCTTTCATCCTTTCTTTGTACACTTTTTCCAGTTCATGGTTTCAGAGATCATTGCATCATCATGGGGCAATATATTAAGTTAAATAATTCACAATAAACATTTGCATTTATGCTTTGCACTAGATTCTCAGGACAAAATAAATAAGTGCCCAATATAGTTGGGTGTAGTCAAATATGTAGTTCTAGTTATAAAAGTATTCTATCGTTCAAATTTCCATTATGCATGTTGAAACATTCTTGACATTTTAGAAATTGATAAAAGAATGTTTAACAAAATTCCTACGGAAATTTCTACATAATCATTTAAAAAAAAAAGTTAGATTGGGGACTAGATTCAGGTCTCAAAAGAAAGTCTACATGGTTTTTCTATAGCAAGGGTGGGGAAAATATGTCATAGCAGCTAGCCAGCATATGTGTTGCTGAGGCCAGAGAGTAGAGCAAAGAATAGGAATACTGTTACCTACCACATATGTGGTAGGTAACACGCAGAAAACAAAAATCATGTCAACAGATATAACAACACAACAACCAAAAATCAGAATAGACAATACCGAGATAGAATGTGTGGATAAATTTGATTACTTAGGAGCAAACATCAATGGTGCAGGAGACTGCATAGCAGAAATAAGGAAGAGATTGGCAATGGCATATTGCAAAATAACACGGCTGAAAAACATATGGAAAAACAACAAAATAGAAACGAAAGTGCTAATGTTACGAACTTTTATTTTTCCGGTTGCAACATACGGCTGTGAAACATGGACTCTAAGTAAAACAGCGGCAAAGAAGATCAACGCCTTCGAGCTGAAATGCTACAGGAAGATACTTAGAATATCATGGAAGGATAAAATCAGAAACTCAGATATTATAAACACACTGAATATTCCAGAGTGTTGGTTACTAAACACAATAACAAAAAGAAAACTACACCTGTTTGGTCATATAAAGAGACATAACTGTTTAGAAAGACAAATATTGGAGGGAAGAGTACCTGGGAAGAGGAGAAGGGGCAGACCAAGAAGACGATGGACTGACATTAAAGATAACATGAATACATCGCTAGAAAATGCAAGCCACATCGTCCAAGACAGAGAGGTTCAGATAGTTCATTGGGAAGACAACGTTCTGGAAGGAATATGACACACCACATATGTTGTAGGAAGCAATTAAATAATGATGGAGTTGGCTTCCCCATTCCATAGAGGGTCAGTTATCAAGAAACCATGCCGAAGCCAGATGTGTCCGGCTGATAGGTATAGATATTTCAGTTAAACTAAACTATGGCACAGCCCATTCCGTTCTTCAGACTACATCTTGCTAATCTGCAGGAGTTTGAAAATGAAAGAAATTGAAGGAAAAAATACGACCAGTCAAGCCATTTTAAACAGTGCAAGAGACTGTAAATCGAGATCTGGAGGAGGGCACCAATAGCTATGTCCAAATTAAACCAACTGAAAAAAATGGCACTTGCAAACATGGGAACTAAGATATGTTTCTTCCGTACATGTGTGTTCTTACGGGCGACCTATGGCTGCGAAACATGGACAGTAAATAAAACTATAGCCAAGAGAATAGAAGATTTTGAAAGGAAATGCTATAGAAGAGTCTCGAGAGTACCATGGACAGCAAGAAAAACTAATCAAGGCATGCTAAGAAAGATCTACATTCAAGAAGGCTGGCTATTAAACACCATGTTATGGACATTTTTTCGGCCATGTGAAGAGACACGATGGCATGGAAAAGATGTTGTTGGAGGGGGTAATAGAAGGCACTAGAGGTAGAAGCAGACCAAGACAACGTTGGATGAGAAATATCCAGGAATGCATGCACGTCTCTAGAGGAAGGAAAACTTGCCAAAGACCGCAGGGATTTCAGGAGATACATAAGAAAGACTGACTATTCATAAGCTATCTTAGCCAAACTGTAAAGTACATTGTTAAACAGTGCTAGAGAGGGAGTGATTATATCAAACCATTGATGTTGCCATTTGAAATTAGTGTTCAGATCAATATAGACTTATGAGACAGTTTCCGTCTGCTAGTTTTGATGTTTGACATTGGAGACAATAAAAGCTTTTATCCATGTTTGGTGGGCATGCTTGGCCCCATACCAAATAAACAATTCTGAATTTAGCCCCTATTCCATAAAAGGTTGCGTACTTTGGTCTAGAGAGAGCACAGATATATAAACATTAGAGACCCTCACTGGTACTGTAGTTTTTTGTTGCTAAGAGCTTTATATTTCAGTAAGAGATAAGAACGCAAGCAGTTATTGGTTGAAAGTACAAGATGATTGTCTTAACTGTAAATGTATAACCATGGATTTGTGGGATACCTTGGTCATAAATTATATAATCTTGGTTTCTGTATAAATGTTTTACTTGGGAATGTACTTGCATGCATGACCAAATCACCTTATAAGGAATGCTAGTGAGGAATGTAATTGTTCTGTTCTTGTGTACTAGTTATAATTTTTAAACATTTGTATTGTTTTCCTATAGTCAGGCAGGATTTAGTATGTTAAAAATTCATGTACCTCACAGAGCTTATTGTTTTCTTGTATCATGTTTAAGTAACATTTGTCTATAAAAATAGTGTTCGGTTGATAGTTGATGGTAGAGGACCCTGTATCTTATTACAGTGATTGTCAACATCAGCGCAGATTGTCCTATCATATGTGTTCAACCAACATTAACAAATTAGTGCAACCCAAAGGTGTGGGTGACACGAGTTGTCTACTCATGTATATGGTTGCATACATTTATCAATCAGTCTTTTATTATTGTAATTTCATTTAGTTTAGTTGCTAGACAGATCACCCTTACTGCATATCAAACCATCATTCCATAAGTGCTTGGATATACTTAAGCAGCATGATATATAATTCACAGATATATAGTTGTCTTTATAATGCTGATCATGCTTTTTTTTTCCCACTTTATTAAAAGTGCTCGCTTTTTCTGAAGATTGACCTTATTTACATGAAGACTGCTTCAAAGGAAGGTTTTACAGAGGTGGTTTTTGTAGTAGTTATTTTATAAGTTAACTCATTCACTCTTTATCTTTGTAAGAGTTATCCCTGTCCTGATGCAACCAGATATCAATTGTCTATATCAATCTTAATACCAAGATCAGCAGAATGCAAATTTATGTTTGTATATGTGTCCGGCTCTGTGGCAAAGTGGTACATCGCGCCTGTGAGGGCCAAGATACAGAGTTCGATTCCTGCCACAGGCAATTGTGCATTTGGACTGTTCAGAAAGAAATGGCAAACTGCTGAATGTATTTATATTGCCTAGAAAATCACTACAGCCAACAAATTCTGGATTGATAGCTACATCCTGAATAGGATATGCTACCAATATAAGTGTAAACATTTTAAACCTTCTTCAGAAAGTGCAATGGGAAACATAGAATAAGCAGCATTGTGATACCTGCCATGTTGCATGTTAATAATATGCTGAAGACATATATGTATGGCCATTGGCGCAAATAAAACTCATTTCATTTCTTGATTTATATCCTGCTGGAAATTACGAGGGGGAGTCAATAAGTAAGTCACAAATGGCTCTTTAGAAAAAAACTGAAGACGATAAAAACCTGAAAACTGTTTATTTTTACACATACATTATCCCTTTACTTCTCAACATAATTTCCACCAACATTGATGCATTTATCCCATCGTTTTATGAGTCCTCCCAAACCTGCTGCGTAGAACTGCGTGCTCTGCTTTTTAAGCCACATTTTCACTTCACATTCAACTTCTGCGTCAGTCGCGAAATGCTTCCCGCCAAGATGGGTTTTTAGTGGACCAAAAAGGTGACAATCACTAGGGGCTAAATCGGGGCTGTAAGGAGGATGTTCCAGAATTTTCCAACCAAGATTTTTTATTTTCTCCTGAGTTAATCGAGCCGTATGTGGTCTAGCATTGTCATGAAGGAGTAGCACTCCTCTAGTCAGCAGCCCTGGACGTTTTCTTCGAATTGCATCCCGAAGCACTGATAGAACTTCACAGTATGATTCAGAATTCACATTGTCACCTTTCTTTTTGAAATTGGTTAAAAGCACTCCTTGACAATCCCAGAACACTGTCAGCATAACCTTCCCTGCTGATGGTGTAACCTTGAATTTTTGGACACAAGGCGAAGAAGGATGTTTCCATTGCATTGAAGCACGCTTTGATTCCGGCTGGTAGTGATGCACCCATGATTCGTCCCCAGTAATAATCCTGTTCATCATGTCTTCTCCTTCATTTGCGTATTGACAGAGATGCTCCAATGACAAGCCTAATCGGTTCATTTTGTGTTCGTCCGTCAATTGTCTGGGCACCCACCTTGAACACACTTTCTTAAATTTCAATCGGTCATGCATGATGCTGTATGCTGAACCATGTGAGCACCCTATTGCAGCTGCTACAGCGTCTATCGTTACTCGTCTGTCACCTCGAATCATCTCCTCAACCCGCTGCACAGATGCGTCTGTTGCAATTTCAACAGCACGACCAGATCGGATTTCGTCAACAATTTTAGAGCGTCCTTGAGAAAATTTTTTTACCCAGCTGTGCACCGCTTTACGGGACAAACAATTGTCAGCATAAACAGGAAGCATTTCTTTATGAATGTCTTTTGCAGGCAGTCCTTTTGCCCATAAAAAACGCACAACAGCACGTTGTTCATTGATTGTACACTCTGTAAGTACAGTAGCCATTTTGTTTTTTGTGCTGCGCATGCGCAAGGTACAGCTAGCGCCATCTAGCGAACATAAACATAAAGTTCTATGATGATATCAACTATAAACAGCTTTAGAAACCACCTACTGCATTTTCCTGCCATCCAACATCAATTTGTGACTTACTTATTGACTCCCCCTCGTATTAGGATCATTGTTCTGCTACAAGAGAGATTAGCAGGAGTTTGAGAATGGACACTGAAGAAGAATAAGCATATTAATATGTGACTAAGGATTCATCACAAATACAAGGGGATGGAGTTGGCTGTCCTGTTCTATTGGTCAGTCAATTTATAAGCCATGAAACGCTGATTCTTGTATTGTACCCATTCGCTTGTATAAACAAACGAACCATTCCGATCAAACTTAAATTATCGGCTATGCAAAAGAAATCTCAATATAGAACAAAAATCATTGAAGTTTGTTGTAATTTTGAAATATTTTGGCGAATTATTTATGCGGCTGCATAGTCACAACTGATCTATAGCGCGTTGTATTCAGTTGAATACTAGTGGAAACGGAAACTAGTTAGGTCATCTTTAATTTCCACAGTTAACCCAATGAATGTTTCTTTACAATCGTGATATTTTTGCTAAAAAAAAAGGTATGACCTCTACATACGGGTGCCTAATAGTCGCGGAGAGCTACGGAAATACATATTTAATTCTTTGAATTATAGTCACCTCGAATGCTGGAACAGTTAAGTTCATGCAGAAGAAAAGTAGAAAGTGTATACATAAAATGTTTTATAAGTTATTTGCTATCAAACCAAAATCAACTAATTGTGAGTGCTGACTATTTCAGGATCTCAACAAAGAAGTATATGATTTCCTAGCCACAGCAAGTGCTAAATACGGTGTAGGATTCTGGAAGCCTGGCAGTGGAATTATTCATCAGGTAATTTTCTCTTAATAAATGAATATATGACCAAAATATATGGTCTGAAATGCAATGATAGTGAGAAACTCATGGAAAGAACTAAACAAACACCAGCAGGGAGGGATGGAGAGAGAGCTTAAGAAATATTACTGGAGACAGACAAGACATACACTGAGACTAACAAAATGCTGCAACCAAATCTACACGACACCGTAAATAGACTACACAACAAATATGAAACCACAATATTTAGGCTGCAAATAACACAAGTACAACTTTAACATCCACAAAGAATTACTGCAGACCAAACACCATACTGCAACAGACAAGAGGAGGAAACTCCACCTTATTGAATGCTCTGCACTACGTGGCCTATGAAAACAAACGTTATCACCAAACTTCTCCTCCTCTTCCCACCACCACCAGGACAGAGTAGAAAGAGTGAAAGTTCGCACAGGGATCTGATAAGTCACAGATGATGCATGAGTGAAAATTTGAACTGGTAATTTTGGTATGGAGCATCAAAGCAGAACTGAACTCTGATTCCAGACATCTCGAGTCCACCATGTAACCAAATATCAAAAGATGCCAACCTGACAAAGCTTAAATTACTGATCTGACAAAAATTTTAAAACAAATTATATTTATTTTTTATTAGCAACACCAAAAGTCTAAAACATGCAAACATTAGCAGGACTAGAGCTTCAGAAAATAAACTGTTGTTGGATTAATCATACATTAAGAATAGCTTGAAGTCCAGAGAATATCAGAAAATTTGAATACATAAAATAGTCAGAAACTTATGCCATTGTTTTTTTCTCTTTCAGATTGTATTGGAGAATTATGGATTTCCAGGTGTGCTTCTGATTGGGACAGACAGCCACACACCTAATGGAGGTGATTACTTAGAATGGATGTCTGATTTTTCTATTTTTGTTATTCTTGTTCGATTATTCTGGGTTTTTTTTCTGGGAGCAGGGAAACTTTAGCAGGCTACCATGCATACACATTCAAGCCTGTAGATGGGGTGCAAAGGGAAAGCATTGCTCTAGGCGGACCCAGGGTTAGCAGATAACCAAGATCCCAAATGTACCTCCACGCGGTGCACCCTGGAAACAGAAATACAGCAGCTCGAGCTGATTCTGGCCAAATCATTTTGGGGCTCGTGTCCGAGAATGTGGAGGTAGCAGATGGAAAGAGATTTGCCTGCACAAGAGACAGACAATATCTCCGACACCACCAGCATCGCCACATATAGCGACACTGTCGACATACAGTGAAGCTAGTCAGTCCAGTCCGAACATTGGAGGGGCGGCCAATGTAAAATGCACGTAAAGGTAGATGTATGGCGAAAGACAGATTTCATACTGAGTACAATGAAAGGGCAGAACAGCGCTAGAGGGCAGCGCGAACTGCAAATAGAAAGTGAAGTCTCTAAGAAAGGGGAACTACAAGCTCTGTCAGCTCGAGACGAGCTTCTAGTTACCTGTGTTCCTTACAGGCAGAGACCAAGACCCATTCATTGGCGTTTGGTAAAGCAAGAAGACCTAATCCAACTCTAATGTCGAGCCTTCCTAAACCGGAAATATGCTCGCGAAGAGAAAGGGTTCAGTACATGATGCGCTCAGGCACAAAAGGGACAACGATTTAGCCCTGGCCCAACTCTACTGTCAGGTTTTCCTACACCGGAAATACACTTGAAGAGAGAAAGGGTTCAGTACCTGATGGGCTCAGGCGCTATTGGGACAAGGACGCTCAGCTCGAGAACGCCTTGCTCTCAAACGCGTGGTGTGAGACTCGAACTTGGACAAGGGGTACACGATGTCGGTGAACGACACCTCGGCTAAGAGGGCGAAAGAGCCAGGGTCCAACTCCTCTGTTGAGTTCTTCCCCTTAAGGAACCAGGCTCACGGATGAGAAACGGTTCAGTACCCAATGGGCACAGGCACAGCACGTCCAATTACACAAGGCAAGTTCATAGACAGTGGAACACCTCGTTCGAGTTGACGAGAGCAATGAAATCGTCTGGGCGAAGAGTCTCCACTGCGCGTGCCTGGAGACAGATATAGAGGCTGTCACAGGCTAAGGGTAGCCCACCCGAATTGTCAAGGAATGCCGAAATCGGATGTGCTAGGCCTACAAGGCGCATAACGGTGGCACAACGTAATCACGCTCCCGGCGGAAATCGCACGGATATCCGTGATGGTTACAATGGAGCGAACGAAAAACAAACAAACAAACAAGCCTGTAGATAGGGAGTAAAAAACCCCAGGAAATAAAAAATGACATTTAGTACTAGAAACATAAAAAAGGTAAAACACCTTATTGGTTTTCTCCAACTAAAACCTCATGCAACCATAGGAGTTACCTATGCAAACAAATGATTTTTGTTGTTGAAAGGTTGAACATCTTGTGTTATTGATCTGTAACTTATCTGTAACTGCACATACACACTCCTCTCAGTGTCACTGCTCCTGACCAATATTTGTGTGGAAATGTTTGCCATTTGAGTGTGATCCTCCTTTTTTCACATTCACAGGTGGTCTCGGAGGTCTTTGCATTGGAGTTGGTGGTGCTGATGCTGTAGATGTAATGGCTAACATTCCCTGGGAGTTGAAATGCCCCAAGGTAAGATGAAACATTTTTTTTTCCAAAGCACATTACATTCAAGAGAAATAATAACACAAACAGGGGTCATGTCTTGACACCTAGGGTCACATTTGTATTTATATTTTCAAAATTGATAAAGAGTATGGTATTTATTTCTATTTTTTTATATATAATGTCATTTATTTCATTCATTCATTGGTACCGTACCTTCCGACGTAAACGATCATTTCTCTCCACAGTCCTCTGTTTTACATTTAAATATAGTTTCTGATGATTCTGCATCATGCCAGGCTTTCAAGCAATCCAAAATTTTCTCATGTTGTCTTCCTCTGTCTCTCTTACCCTCGATCTTTCCAGTTGTTAACGATGTTCTCCAGCCCACCTCTTATCATGACATGACCCAGGAACTGTGATTGTGATGTCATCTTCTAATGCAGTTAATAAGTTCTCTATTTGAGTTGACCAGTCATTTATTGCTGGTTGATAAATCATGTGACTTCAACAATGAGCGGTTGTTTGCTGTAATAATGAATTACCAAGATCTGCAAGATGTTGTTGATAAGAGACAATATGTTCAATTTCTTCAACAGCATGGTATACTGTATGCACTTTGCTAATGTCAAAAAGCACATTCAGTGACACGCTCAGTAACAAATATACATGGTAGATAAATGTGTGTGTGAGGGTGACAAGTAAGACATTATTTACATGGATGTTGCAGTAGTATGCCTAAGCCACCTGCTCACTGACCAGGTGAACTGTGTTTTGAGTTTTCTCGTAGTTTGCAAAAAAAACATAATTCATGGTCCACCAAGGAAATGGGTACCAGGGTCTCTTTTTATGTTCACTTATTCAGCCATAATGTTCTTTCTTATAAAGTTATTATAGTCCTATCACATAAATCATAGTTTCCATCAGAAAGTTTAGGGATTTCCACATCTCTGCTGTATTCCTTTCATGAAGACAAAATTATTATATCTGCTTATTTTAGGTATCAGTGCTCATGTTCTTGATAGGTCGATGGATGTTGGCATCTCTTCTTAGTAGCTGCTGAATTTGACACGGTCAGCGGTTTCTGGTCGGTTTACTACTGGATTGGGCTGCTGAATATTTATTTCTCTCTAGTATCCTAGTCTTCAATCTATTTTTATTGTTTTATTTCGATATGTACAGGTCATATCTTATTGTGAACGTGCAGCAAATTGTAAGGTGCATATGTTGTAATGCCTTATTTCTATTGCTACCTTGTGCAAATTTTGCTTGTTTATTTAAAGTTGACACATTCAAAGTCTACATTTTTTAAACATTTGTGTTAGGAAATAAATCAGCGACTCACCCATGTGTTGCTTGGGCCTAAAAGGGGAGCAAAGAATAGCAACACTGTTTACCTTCCAAGCATGTCGTAAAAGGCGACTAAGGAGGTTATGGGATGGAGTTGGCTGTCCCATCCCATATAAGGTCATTGACCCAAAGTCATTTTGAGGTCTGATGTGTCAGGCCAAAAGGCGCAGATATCGCAGCAATGGTGTAAACCATGACACAGCTTATTCCGTTCTCCGGACTACATCCTGCTAATCTGCAGGAGTTTGAGAATGAACGCAGAATAAGAAGAAGAAATCAGCAACTTCGGTGACTTTCAATTTTCCAGTAGATATTTCTAATACTCTTCAACATGAATACATTTCTCTAATTTAATATTGTGCATTTTTCTTGTTATAGTTGTAATGTTCACATTTATGAAATTTGTGGCTTTTATTTTTTTAAAGTATAGGTAGCTAGCTCCAACCCTTTCCTAGTCACCCCTGGCAACATGCATGGTAGGTTACAATTTTCATAATCATTCACTTCCCTTTCAAATGTCTGCAATGATTGATTACAAAATGATATGACACTTTTTTAGTATTTGCTAATTATTGACAGGTGATAGGTGTCAAGCTCACAGGAAAACTTTCTGGGTGGACTTCACCTAAAGATGTCATTCTCAAAGTGGCAGGAATTCTTACAGTGAAAGGAGGCACTGGTGCCATTGTTGAATATTTTGGGCCTGGTGTTGACTCCATATCTTGCACAGGTGAGCATGAAATTTAGCAGTTATTGGCTGTTTAAATAACATGATGATTAACCAGTTTATAGATTTTATTAAGCAAACTCTCTTTAAGCATGTCACAGACTTTGTGTAACTCAATTAGACTTACGCAAAACACAGGTTTATATATCGCTTCAATGAGACACGACAGACTATAGCTAAAACTAGTAGGTAATGATGCGCACACAAGAAATTATACAAATTACAATACACAAATCATATTCAACATTTCAACCAAAAGGTCTTTATCAAGACACAAACAAAAGACAACGAATGGTACTTTAAACACGAAGTCTAATTGTTGTTACGTTTCACGCAGTTACCTTGTATTGATTGTAACTCATTTATTAATGTTTTTATCTCAAAAACAAGAACACTGAGGTTCACATTATCATATAACTTCCCAGTCCACCTAGTTAAAAGTGATTACATTGCGAGTTTTAGGTAAACTCATACTAATTGTGAAAGTTTTCTGTTGTAAAAGTTTTCTGATGATTGCTGTTTCAGCAATCTGAAACTATCATAGTTTAAAAAAACACATTCTGTTGATAGTGTGAATATTCTGTGGTAGAGTTTGGACATTTGGCTGATCATAATTGTCAATATATTATTTCTTCAGGTATGGGTACAATTTGCAATATGGGTGCAGAGATTGGTGCAACAACATCTGTTTTCCCCTACAATTATCGAATGCAGGATTATCTCAAGGCAACCAACAGAGAAGGTAAGAGTCTGCATACCATTAAATTTGCTTAAAGTAATTGTAAAAGCATATAGATCTCTTTTATTGTTTCTATGTTCTTATTGTTTAATGATTTCTGTCTTTTGTTGTCGTATGTTCCTGTCATATTGAACCACTGTTTCCATGTCTGAATGGTGAGTAATGAATAGCAACTCTGTTACCTCTCATGAATTTGTAGGATGTGACTACGGTAAGGAAGCTAATAAATAAGTAAAAATCAAACCAGAAATTGGAAATTAGAGTAATGTGGACTAGTAGAAGACAGAAGCACATACATCTAGAAAACATTATGGAAGTTAACCTTTAGCAAGCCAGATTAAAAAATACGAAACGTCTCCCAGCCACCGGATTCTTTTTTGAAAATTTGCATTATTGATGGTGACTGTTTTGAAAATGTGATAATTTTTTGGTTGTTAGAGATATTTAAATAATATTTGCACATATAAATAAAGAATTGAATTATGCATATATTGGTGTAATTTATGTACGTGTGTGTGTGTGTGTGTGATACCAGACGTATGAGAAAGTGGTAAAGACGTTTTTCACAAAAAACATATATTTTATAACAAATAAAGAGGAAAAAAATCAGAAGAAAAAATAACTTACCTTACATATCGAATTCCTTGGCAACACTGTAAACTAAATCACTGCGAAATTATCAAAATATAGCCAGGGGAACAGTATAAAACATGTAGATTTGCAGTAAAATCATTCTTTTAGCTTAGGCCTAGAGTTATTTTTTCTTCCACTTCAAAATATTCGATATCAAACGTACAAGTCCCCAAACCTACACGGCATTCTGTATATTCACTGCTGTGAAACTAAATAACCTAATAATCCATGATTCAATGTTATTTTATTCGAAATACGATGAAATAAAGGTCTATAAAACCGATCCATCATCATGGCATCGTACCGGTGTACAGATGTGGTCAGATTAATTGCTCTTAAACTTTTACGAATAGCTAGCCATTCTCAAAAACGATCATGTCGGAAGTGGGGGATGTACCGGCTTCGATTGCTCATGTCCCCAGCTATGTGCACGGACTGTGGTACGTGTAAATCTCACGATATTATCGTTGGGTGGGCCGGGTCGCCAAAAGCGCGTGCGGCCATTTTGTTTCTCGGCGGCCGGGATTGATATAGGCTTGGTGAAGGTTAACAAAGATCTGTGTTTGTGCTTTAGTGACTAATATACTAAGGCACTTGATAAGGAGAAACATAAAGACATCATTATAATGGTGAAGAAATTAGACATTTACGGTAAAGATCTAATAATAATAAGAAATTTATATTGGCAACAAAGAGCAACCATAAGAATCGATAACTAAACAGGAGCATTTCAACACATCAAACAAGGGGTTAGACAAGGATGTGTGCTGTCATCCGATCTGTTAAATGTGTACAGTTAAATAATAATGAGATCCATACAAGATAAACCGAGGTGGAGGACATTATAAACAGCGTTATATACGCTGATGATACAGTTTTTATAGCCGAAAATGAAACCCGTTACAAGAAATGATGAATATAACTGCAAAAGAAAGTCAAAACAAAGGGCATGATCTGAATAGCAGAAAAATTGAAGTAATGGTAATATTAAAGAATAGATGTCTTCCAGAAGTCCAGTGCACTAGAGACTTGATCGACTCCAACCCAAAAGACTAAATTCAAGCTTGCACAGATGGACATCCATAAAACCTAGTAATATTCACAGACTATGCAACAAACCAAAACACTCTTAATGAGGATTAATGCATCTCTAGTCTGCTCTACAAGCCCTTGATAACTGGAATCCAGCAGCAGGGATATAATCATAAGCAACATATTTCAAGCTGCAAACATACATCCTGTAGCATCAATATTACTCTGGATACCAGGGCATGTATCAGTTGGAATGAAAGTACTAATAACCTAGTGAAAAGGGGAGCAAGTATGCCGTAACCTTAGAACAACTCGCCATATCAGCAATAACTAAACAATGGATGGATTGCTGTGCCACTGGCTCAATAGGAAGAATCTTATAGGCAGACATGTCCTAACCAAATCTATATTACAGCAAAAATAGGCTAAAGCCGCAAAGACTGAATAACAATATTTAGGCTGCGAACAACACATGTACAACTTAAAACACCTACAAAGAATTACTACAGACCATATTGCAACATGCAAGAGTAATACACATACTGTTTATAATACAATAAACAGTAATACACCACCTTATTTAATGCCCTACACTACACTGAATGCCCTATTGCTACCCCCAAATCCCTCCAACACTAACACCCTTTATACAGACACAGCACAGATGAAGAAGACATGAACCGAAAGCTTACAACCCTGAGGATCGGATAAATAAATCAGAAGTTGCCTATCTGTTACTCTGACACAGAAAGGGAGCAAATAATAGTAACACTGGGATATGCCATGCATGCTATAAGAAATGACTAAATTTGGTAGGGTGTGGTATTTGCTGCCACATCCTATAAGAAGTCATGATGAGCCAAAAATGCTAGACCGTGTCAGATGCCAAACTGAAAGACAAATGTATTATAACTAAGCTGTTTATCCGCTGTACACAGCACATTACATTCTCTAGACTGCATTATGCTAACACACAAGATTTTGAGAAGGGACAAAAAAGTTGTAGATCAACTGGTGGATTTTGTGTACTTTTGATTTAAAATATCAAATGTGATATATATGTGTACAATTCCATCTATGTGTATCCTGCATTATTGTTGTGTATTGTTTCTAAATTGTGTCCAATCCCTATAAGATTCATGTGTCATTTTTGTAATAATACAATCGACTGCCCTCTTTAGCTATCGCAACACTGGCAAACTCCTACAAGGACTTGCTGTCTTCAGATCCCAATGCTAAATATGACCAGCTGATTGAGATTAATCTTGATCAGGTAAATATGTGTTTTGTCCATTTGTCAATAACAGAATATGTTTATCTGTATGGGGCATGTTAACCATTTCTGAATCCGTGAGACAAAATACCAGTGCTAAGAGCATATTCAGTTGCTGTTATAGATAATGTTTGCATATTATTTTGATGTTTTTCAACAACAACAAATTGTTGGCTTTTATATTTATTATTTTCTTCTTTCATTCACTTGAAACATGTCTATATCTGCAATTCTGTCTCCTTAATAAAACTCACTGTCTTTTGTAGTTCATACAGTGGCCCATAGAGCTTTGATTCCAGTGTTGTTTCCTCTGACCAGTATGTCTGCCTCATTGTTTCATACTCAGAACACTCTTGAAGTACTATCTATTTTAATATTGTCTTTCTGCTTTAAGTACTGCTAGCATGCATAGGTAAATTTTGGTGTCACAATTATCTCACTTATTTTAACACAGTGTTCTGATTGATCATTATCAGCGAACATCACTGCACTCTCGGCAAACGCATAGGTGCTCAGACTTGGTTAAACACATTCTGCCCCTTAGATGTCCAGTCCTACTCATACCACACTGAATACCAAATTCTCCCAAGTGTGTCCTAGTTGCATTATGGCTACATTCAGCAAGCGCAAACCTAGCAACCGCACAATATCTCTCTATCTATTCTAAAGTCATCAACTGTATGTGAATTCAACACAAAATCATCTGCTCTCTCATTTCCACAAACATTCTTAGTAAATAGACATCATTGGCGTCCATGTGTTGCCAGGGCCCGAAAGGGGAGCAAAGAATAGCAACACTTTTTTACCTTCCATGCATGTCATAAAAGGCGACTACGGAGGTTATGGGATGGAGTTGGCTGCCCCATCCCATATAGGGTCAGTGACCCAAAGCCATGCTGAAGTCGGATGTGTCGTGCCGAAAGGTGCAGATATCGCATCAATATTGTAAACCATGATACAACACATTCCGTTCTCCGGACTACATCCTGCTAATCTGCAGGAGTTTGAGAACGAACGCAGAAGAAGACATCATTGCACATGAAACATGTCCATAGGCACTCGGACGCCATATTACCATCACCCTACAACCGTTCCAATTTATTGTTGGTTGATCAATTTTCTTATGTAATCAGCGTGAGATTCATATCTTATAGCTTCACATTCTACTCAAGCATGCATTGTTATAGTTATCTCTTGAATCCACACAATGTGACTGACCACCAGTTATAGTTATCTCTTGAATCCTCAGTCCACAATGTGACCACCAGTAAAGGTAACAATTCTTGTCAAGCAATGCACACTCCATACCCGTGTTCACCATGTGTTGCCAGGACCTTTAAAAGGAGCAAAGAATAGCAACACTGTGACCTGCTATGCAGGTCGTAAAAGGTGACGAAGAAGGTATTTTAGGGGTGTAGTTGACTGTCTCATCCCTTAGATGATCAAAGTGATTTAAAACCATGCTGAAGTTGGATGTGCCAGGTCAAATGGCACAGATATTGCAAATGAAATTTCACCAAGACCAAGCCGTAAGCTAAAACACAGTACATTCCATTCTCTGGAATATGTTCTGCTACTCTGCAGGAGTTTTAGAATGAACGAAAAAGAAAAATACCCACATAAATAATATAATTTAAACATATCCTGTATTGCTTTTTAATTATTGAATTTTTACATCACCACTTATAGTCTCAGTAACATTGCCAGTATTTAAAATGACATGGCTTTTTCTGCACTCACACCACTACCAAATTCACACAAGTTGTAACTATTAGACTGTCTTCCTAATCCTGGAAACCGATTAACTCTCACATATTTAGGACGCAAGTGTGATTTGATTTGCATCTCAGATTTTACCCCTCTAGTTGGTAGAGTATTCCATTTTTCCTTAGAAGTAGTAGCTGTTATTAAAAAAAAAAGGTTAAGCTATATCAAATCAAAGTAAAAAGATTCCCCATTTCAGATTGAATGGTTTTGTGTTGGGTTATCAACCATGAAACAAGCTAACTATTAGAAATTTCTAACCAGATACTAGAAGGCCAGCTGATGATTAGGGTAACAACACCCTCTATGATGAGTGAGATAAAAAGGGTCTAAAGGGATCTTTGAAATTCCTAAAACACTTGAATATAGGAACAGAATGTAATAATTAAGTATGAAACAGGTAAACCTGAACTGATAGCCACAGAAATTAGAAGATACAACATTAGCATAGTTGGGATCAATGAACTTAACTTATCTGATCCCTGGGGTTGTGAGCTTTCTTCCATGTGCCAGGTGGTGGTAGGTGCATGTCTTCATCAGCTGTGTTGTGTCTGTATAGAGGGTGTTAGGGATGGAGGGGTTGGTGGATCAATTAAATGACATGGATCAATAACTCTTCTAGAGTAGAATTGATTACAGGGAGAACAGTATATAATTTATAAACAGGTGATGGGCAGCATATCTTCTGCGTTCGTTTCAAACTCCTGCAGATTAGCAGGATGTAGTCCGGAGAACGGAATGCGTTGTGTCATGGTTTACAGCATTGCTGCGATATCTGCGCCTTTCGGTCTGATACATCCAACTTCAGCATGGCTTTGGGTCGCTGACCCTATATGGTATGGGACAGCGAACTCCATCCCATAACCTCCTTAGTCGCCTTTTACGACATGCATGGAAGGTAAACAGTGTGGCTATTCTTTGCTCCCCTTTTGGGCCTGGCAACACACGGGCGATGGGCAGCATATGAATTATAATATTATTTTTTTAAACTCAATCCGTACAAGAACATAAGAGAATTACTGCAGGTGTGTGAAAATCACAGTGATACAGGACTTTACACCAACAGAAACAGTGTACAAATAGACAAACTTGTGTTTTGTTAGTCACCTGCTCAAAGTCAAATGAAACCACTGTATTCTCCAGTTCATCACTTTGTTAATAATAGTGTTATCCTGAATTTGTATATAGTATCCACAGAAAGTCATACATTCTTATTATTCTCAAACACTGTCAGCACTTGTGTGTTGAGCTTTGTTTAGTAGGAGTTGGTTATCTAAATTCTTAATTCAAAAAATGTCAGTATTGGATTGTAAATTTTATTATGTTCACTTTTGGTAATTCAATGGTTTAAAAAAAATATAGTTGTTTGTCAGTACAGTGTTTCAATTGAATGCACCTGAAAACAATGATTTTATTATCTTATTTATATTTGTGTGCACACATTTTCTAATTGAATGCACTTGAAATGAAGACCCTGACTATTTTATTGTTTAGCATTTTTGGAACTGTGGTAAAATGTGCAAGTATTTTGAGGGCAATATTCTTTTGGTTGTTTTTATGATTTATATGTTGGGTGTGCTTTCAGTACATTGGAAGTTTTCTGTATCTTAAATCTGGCTTTGTTTTTCTATGTAAGTTGTGGGGTATTGAGTCTGGAGTTTTCATTTGAAGCACACATTGATGTAAAAACCCTGTCAACAATAGTTCTGTTGGTGGGCATTGCTGCCAGAATCATGTTGAAAATAATAGAGAGGAGACTTTCAGATTACAGGAATTTGCATTGGATCCACAACATAGCAAACTAGCTATAAGACCATAATTCTAGCCTGATATTAAAAGAGTAGTTAGGGATTCGATACACTTCATATGGAGACAAACTGTAAGTGGTAGGAATGATCTGGACTTAATTAAACTGGTTTGCTCAAGATATATATGTTGAAAGTCTGTGATGGACCTGTGCCTCATAGCCGTTAAGAGGAAAAAGAGACTGACTAGAACAGCTAATTTTAGCAGGATCTCCCTGGCGTAATGATTAACCTGTTCCCTTTGTACTCAAGAGGTTTGGGTTCAAATCCCGCTTGTGACGTCTTGTTTGCAAAGTGAATTTTTCAGAAATCTCTGTATTATCATTTGAAGCTAGGGAGTTATATGATAAGAGTAGTACTCTACCATGTGACGTGCCACTTTGTTGAGATATTCATAGCACATATTAGGCAAACCAAGTGTAATGAAGTCAATTCTTTTGCCTCATGCCTCGCTAAAGTTGAATTTAATGTGAACTTGTTTTGATAAGAGTAAAACTACATAAAATGTATGTAATAATTGTATCATAGACATGTTAGGTTATGTTTACTTTGTACTAAACATATACTGTATAAAAAAAAGCTGTCAAATACCGCATTTTTCCCACTAAGGAGTTGCAGGGAGGGATTTTGTAGCAAACATATACATATACTAAACATATACTAACTTGTGGAAATTGAATGAATTATGGTACTATAATAATTTTTTTATTACAAGTTTGTATTTTGTCCACTCTGCATGCTTGTTTTTTTTTCAGTTTTATGTGTTTGTAATTTAAAGCTTTAGAACTGTGGTGATTTGTGATGTGGCTTTCTCATATAGTAGCCATTGGTTAATTTCTCATGAGGGTGATTTTCTTTTAGGCCACAAGCTGTTCTGTGGCTGACTCTACCTAAAAGTGGGTTGCAGAACAAATAATAGAAAGGAAAAGCATGCAGCATGGTGCTGACCATGTGTTCTGTTGGTCACAGGCAGTGCTTATCTGATAGTATAAACCCACAACTCTTACCGGTGTATCTGAACTAATGTATCTACTACTCTTATTTTTCTGTGTTCATTCTCAAACTCCTGCAGATCAGCAGGATGTAGTCCAGAAAACCAAGTGTGTTTAAAGAGAATTGTATTTTTTTTCATTATTGATATAGTGATTTCCTCTTGTATATGAAATACATTTTAAAAAAATGAAAGATACAAAAAATCATACAGAATACCATCACATGTCAATAACATGGAGAAAAATCTTACTGGCACGAAAAGCCATTCAAATGCATTGAAGTTGAAATTACTATCTCAATTTTGAAATATTTAAAGAATTTCATGCTCTGTCAAGTGAACATCAGGGTGAATATCATCAGTCTCTATCTCACTTACTACTGGTACACTGTCGTCATCATCAGCATTGTCCTCAAAGATAGCATCGTCCTCACTCCCATCCATTGCATTACAGATGGAGCACTTTTTGAAAGACACATTACTGATGGAGCACTTTATGAAAGGACGGTCTTTTCGGACAGAATCTCTAACCAAGATTTTTTTTACCCGCTTAGCGATTGTGATGTTGTCAGCTTTATTTACGCTGCCACCCTTCATCACAGCTAAATCGGTTGACAATATTCATTCCATGTTGTCTGAAACTTGTCCTTAATGGTTAAGGAGAAATCTAGTGGCTACAGGAGGGAGGCCTCCTGAAATAACAGATACAGACATCCCCCATCTCTCTGCATAATTTGTCTAGCCCTTTAAAAAGAAACAAATGTCCCCCATCTACCACTCAATGCATCCTTTCATGTCTAGACCTCTTTACAAAAACCGCCTTCACACCTTTTCATTTCACTGTGCAATTTGAGGGCATGTCTAAAAGCCAAGCTTATATTTAAAAAGATCCATTCATTGACTAGGCTTAAACCAAGTCATCATAGAGGCTGATGCTATTGTTGCAGCCAACCTTTGTTGCTGAGACTGTACTGAATGAATGAATTAATCCAGTATCTCGGAACACTTTGGTACCTGGAGGTCACAGATTCTATGAGGTTGTCCACGCCTATTTTATACGAGTACTGTCAGGGTGGGGCAAATGGACGATACGGCCTTGTGTATTACCATTGCTAAAGTTTGTGTTATGTTCCTTTTAGCAATATTTCACATCCCTTTATTCTTATAATAATAGGATTGCAGTCTTTCATACTTTTATCTGTACACTAGGTTACTACTATTTTGGATATTATAGTTAAATCCTCTGCTTATATTCGAAAATATATGGTGATTGTTTGAGTGTAATTTTTTGTAGGTGTTTCATATTTTATCTTTCACTGCTGACTCATGTAATTATTTGTCATGTCTCACTTGTAAAAGATGTTTTTCTTTGACAATATTACATTTTAGTTTTGATTTCTGCATGTAAAATTTGGTCGCACACACACAGAGATATTCATACATATTACCTAAATTAATTTCAAATGATCACAGAAACAGAGAAGTACTGAAAATATTGTAAATAACATTTTTTCCCCATATGTTTGCTCCTTAATAAAAACATGAAGATTTGTGCGATTTACACTGGGAGTGTAGCTACGTTGTGCCACCATTATGAGCATACATCCGATTTCAGCATGCCTTGATATTTCGGGGGGGCTACTCTATTCTGTGACAGCTTTCTATCTGTTGCCAGGCGGCGAATGTGTATTGACTGCACCAAGTCGGTTTGTCATTCACATCTATCTTGCATGAGGTGTTCCTCAGACAGTGAACATGTCTCATGTAATTAGACATGCCTGTGCCCATAGAGTACTGAGCCTCTTCTCATCCACATGGTTTCTGGTTTAGGAAGAACTTGACAGAAGAGTTTGGCCTGGGCTCGTTCACCATTCACCAACATTGTAAACCCCTCATCAAAGTCTGTGTCTATACACATATTAAGGAACACGGGAGACTAAAAGTTTGTTCTTGAGCTGAACAGAACTATACTTGTCTCCTTAGATGTATTGTGCCTGTGCTTATCAGGTACTGAACCTATTCTCTCCGCAAGCATGTTTCCAGAATAAGAAAAACTCTACAGTAGAGCTGGACCCAGGCTCATTTGACTTCTTAGCCGAGTGTCCACGAGTGTGACTCATCCATATTGTGGATGACTGGGGACTAGAAGCTTGTTCTTGAGCTGAACAATACATCATTATTAAATAATTAAAAACTTCCAATGTTTGAACCATTTTGAAATCATTTTCAGAGAAGACGGATGTGTCAGAACATTGACGCAAATAAAACAGTGACATAGCTCATTTTGTTTGTTTGCATTTATTCTCGACCTCCCACTGGAACTCTCTTGTAACAGAACAATGATCCTGCTAGATTTCAGCAGGATGTAGTCCAGAGAATGGAAATGCATTTGGCCGCCATTTTAATTTGTGAAGTAGCCCAGCACACCCGTCATGAAATAACAATGCATTTAAATTAAAACAAAAACATAACAAAAAATACAACACATGCTAAAAAGCTTCCATAAGAGAGCCTCAATATAATGACATGTCATCTACTAAGGTTTACTGTTGCATGGGTGGTTAGCCTCTTAGCTGCAGAGGTATCCGTAAGGATATGATCAGGGGTTGCAGCTATTTTGCTGAGATCTTCTTCTTAGTTTCCCAGGGAAACAATTCATCTGGATGCTTTATTATAAGCTTCCAGGCAGATTTTTGTATTGGGAAGCTAGGAAGAGAAGGATCTCCACAAAATGGTGATGGTTTCTCATCGTGTCCTTAAGAGTACCTCCGCAGCTAAGGGTTTAGTCTAGTGGGCCATTAATTGGGACCTGCAGATGCAATCACATGTGTATAATGCATTTTCATTCTCTGGACTGCTAGAAATCTAGTAGGACAATTATCCTGTTACAAGACTAATCCAGTGGAAGTTTAAGAATAAACACTGAAGAAGATGAAAGAAACATTTTATTTAAAGCTGGCAGTTTGTTGCTGGGGTCCATTAAGGGAAGCAAAGAATAGTGACACTGTTACCTGCCATGCATGTCGTAAGAAGCGACTAAGGAGGTTCTGGATTGGGTAAGACTGTCCCATCCCAAAGAGGGTGAAATTGACCTTGAAGTCTGGTGTGTCGTGCCGAATGTGCTGATATCACAGCTAATCTATAAACCATGACACAGCGCTTTCTGCTCTCTGGACTACATCCTGCGAATCTGCAAGAGTCTAAGAATGCAAAAAGAAGAAATATTGAATACTATTTGCAATGGACAAATTAAAAATAGATAGAAATAATAACCAAACTGTCTTGAGGATATCTGACAAGGTGAAGAGCTCCACATTATTTTAGTAGACAGTGACAATAAACATCATCATAGGTGTTATCACTAAAGATATATCAGCAAGCCGTCTTCACTATGACTTCTTATGGTTTTGCTAGATCTTGAAGCATGTGTTCTGGAATCTATTTCTGTGGATCCTACTAAGGAAGAAGTTGCCACCTTCATATATTTTGGGGCCTCAAATATGTGATGTCTGCAATTCAAGAAATTAGATTAAGTTGTATTTTAAAATAACGATAATTGTCATGGTAAGGCTGAGTATGATTTGGAAAATTAAGATATTACAGTAAAGATCTATACATATCACAAGTACTTCCTATCCTTTTGTATCGATGTGTCAGCTGATCCGCCTACAGTCGTCATTCCATGTCCGAACTGTCCAAGGACATTTACAGCTCGAATAGGGCTCATTAGCCATCTACGAACTCATAATTAAGGACATAACTAAAATTGAATTATCAAAAGTGGATGTAATAAATGGTCATTATCACTTGTGATGGATGAACAACACAACACAGCTGAAAATTAAATGCCGATATGAAAATAAGAATTGAGTCTTTCGAATATAAGGACCACAGACATGTTAAAAATCAGTTATTTAGAACTATCTTATAACATATATTAATTCTCAAATAAATAAACAAATTTGTAGGTTATCAAGAACCATTTTTGGTGGTTGTGAATGGCGTAAACTTTGTTTGGTTTGGACATGTATCGAGACACAGCTAACTTTCTTAAAATATTTTCCAAGGAGCAGTTCAACACAGAAAGAAAATAGACTGAAAGAGAAAATCCTAGATTGGCAAGGTATGATTCTTCAACACTCATCAGAATAGCTGAGGACAAAGGCGGTAGGAAGGTTTTTTTGTGCTGACGTCTCCAATGTGGTATCTGTACGACCATGACAGGTTCTGGTTTTTATTATTATTATTCCTTTCCCACATGGATATTCATTTGCATGGCTATCCTTAACCGGTAGATGTGGCCCTGTAGTCTGCTGTGGCCAGTTCTAAGTTGAAGTGTGTTCTAAGTTGTTGTATATGTAGTTGGTGTATTTGGTGCCTCTACAAATGTGAGAATATCACAATATGAGTGTGCCTTTACTTTTAAATATAGATGATATTAAAGATAAAATTTTGAAGTTATCTCGTTCATTATCAACTCAGTGGTAAGAGTGAATGGTGATTCCACTTAACAAACCAAACTGCATCGAATTAGCCCGTAGCGCAAAAGCCAATCATCCACATTGTACTGGCAATATAATTGGATATATTAGTGATGTCTTTGCACTACTTTTGCAACCAAACTAAACCATAAGAGCACATTTCGTTATCTGGACTACATCCTGCTAATCCTTTCTTCCACGTTGATGTATAATGGATGCAGATTAGTATCTTGGTCTCACTTTACTGTAGAGGGTATCTGAAGTGTTACATTTTTCCTCATGTTTTTCAGGTCTATACTTTCAAGTGAAACATGCTGTAGATTTGTATATATTTTTTGTAATTTCAGCTTGAACCACATGTGAATGGCCCATTTACACCTGACCTTGCACATCCTATCAGCCAGTTAGGTAAAGTGGCCAAAGAAAAGGGTTGGCCCCTAGACATCAAAGTAGGTGAGCAGTACATAATGTGCCACAGTGTATTATCAAAATGTAATTATTGTTTGTTGAAGATATGAAATTACATTTATCTCTTAGTTGATTGTTTTATACATTTTCTGACTTTTATTTGCTTGAAATATACCATTATTTACAACATTGTCACCAACATTGTAAATATTTTAAAGCTATGCTGACCAAATTCGAAGATTGTAGAATTTCAAAATTACATGCCATCGGCGACTAACTTTGGCGGTCATCATAACTATTAATGATACTCTAGAAAAACTGCAATTAGCAGCAACAGTATTACTAATAATAGCTCATCCAGGATAGTACTTATTGACAGAACCCATAAAATAGTCTTTTGACGTCACTTTATAAGTTTTATTATAGAAAAATTTGATACTCTGGAAGATGAGATTTTGTGATTAGCAAGTAAATCTATATCCAGCATCATAATAAATAGGATTTAGGTCTTGAAATAACTCCAGACTTTCACATTCATTTAGAAAATGCAAACATTCATTGTGACACATAGAAAATGTCAAAGCTGAGAAGAGTTCTGTTTTACGTATGGGTTTCTAAATACGGCAATGTTGATGTCTTTAAAAATGTGCATATACTCTTAGTAATGGATGTACACTTAGGATTACTGATCAACAAAGTGTTACACCCACAATAGTCTGCATGTCACATGAGAGAAATAGACCTGTGAATGTTGGTGATGTAATCATGATTGTGAGGTCAATATAAGTGCTTTTTCTTGTTTGTTATTTTGTCAGGGCTAATTGGCAGCTGTACAAACAGCAGCTATGAAGATATGGGCCGTTCAGTCAGCATAGCCAAACAAGCTCTAAAGAGAGGAATCAAAGCCAAGTCTTCTTTTACAATTACTCCAGGCTCAGAGCAGATCAGAGCAACTATAGAGAGAGATGGCATGGTAAGGGACTTTATAGAACGTCATTCATCACCACTTGGTTCTTGATTAGAAGCCAGCAACACTGCGCTGGGAGCATTCCCATAAATACTCAGCTTGCGAGTCGTATCAGATGTCTAATAGTGTCTTAATGTCTGCCTGTTTGTTATCGGCGCCCAAAAGAGGAGCAAATAATAGAGACATTGTTACCTTCCATGCATGTCGTAAGAAGTGACCAAGAATGTTTGGGGTGCAGTTTACTGTCCATTTCCATAAAGGATCAGCGGGATTCAGAAGCCATGCTGAAGTCGGATGTGTAGACTGATGGGTACAGATAGCACAATCATGCTATAAACCATGATAATGTATTCCGTTCTTCGGGCTACATCCTGCTAATCTGCAGAAGTTTTAAGATTTAACAGAGAAATGTAAAAATGTTAGAATAAATGAAATCTACTTAGAAAAAAACAAAAGTATAAACTGTAATAAAAATGTCTCAGTTAGTTGATAGATGTCAGTTCAAATTGTTCCAGGAAAGGTGCACTTTCTTGCCTGGTCACTCTTATTTCTATCTTTCTCTGAAGGTGCACTTCTATTTCAGCCTCCTTTCATCACTTTGTAATGCATCCACTATTATTCAGGTGACATAATCTTTCCAGAATTTTATCTTCTTTATGGACATCTGAAAATATTACAAATCTTTTAGACATTGGCTGCAACAGCATTTAAAACTTGGCTGCAGCCAAGGACTTGTTTAAAAACACAATATCTTTTGTCTATTGTCATCTTGGATGGCACTTTCCCATTTTCAACAATCATGTATCTTTATATGTTCAAAAACGCCAGTAATCCAGCTTTCTTGTTATAATAGTTTATAGCCTACCAATGAGCATTCAAACAACAATAACAATAAAAAAAAATGTAAAATCTTATTATATTCCCTAGTTACTATAAAAGCAAGTATGTCTCCACCCACCATCAGGAAAAATGATCTAGTTGGCATTCTGTTAAAGATGGTCGTGTAATTATTTCATCATAACTGTACGCTTCAACAAGCTCTGTTTCTTTGATGATTTCTTTACTCTGTTTGTAGATTGCCATAGTCCAAGCTTTGAGAAGATTATGTTTACATGTTTTGAAGCCTAAAAATGTGTGTTTTTTTATAGTGCTTGCTTTATGAAAAGATAAATACCATGTGTAAATATATACATTGGCATATACTTGAAATACACAATCTATATAAGTATATATTGTTTCTTTTTTTTCTTTCAGGCTCAAGTTTTGAGAGATATTGGAGGCGTTGTCCTGGCCAATGCCTGTGGACCATGTATTGGACAGTGGGACAGGAAGGATGTCAAGAAAGGAGAGAAAAATACAATTGTATCATCCTACAACCGCAACTTCACTGGCCGAAATGATGCCAATCCAGCAACACATGCTTTTGTCACATCCCCAGAGCTAGTGACTGCTCTTTCACTTGCTGGAACTCTGACCTTTAATCCTCTTGTAGATGAGTTAACTGGGAAAGATGGTGAGACATTTCAGATGTTAATATTCCTACCACTTCTGTTCTTTTATCACAAGTGTTATATATGCTTTTTTTTAAAAATAACATTTGTTTCTCAAAGTAGGAGTGGGTGCTCACTTGTAGGAGGAAAATAGCCCCACTAGATTTCCAGCAATTTTATTTTATTCATAACGAAGATACACCATGTCACCATTTTATTAATGTAGGTACTTGGACAAAATTTTCAAAATAATGCTACATAATTACAAATAGCATAGTTAGATATCCCTTAAAAATTGCAATTCAACCATATCTCAACCAAGTCTGTACGTCAACCCTGAAAAAGTTACGAAATTTTTTCCAATTAATTTCACATCAAAATAGTTTACATGAAACATCTGGGAAAATATAAATAAAACTTGTCCCCACAAAATGTAGCCAAGCTGATAATTTTTAAATTTTGTTATTTTCAATAATACATCACACAAACTATACATTTTTTTGTTCAGGAAGACAAGACACGTGTTGATCCCATTTATGTAGCTATCAGAAACACGCACAACTAATTAATATTAAAAAATGGCAGCTAATTAGCATATTTTAAATACCACATAATATATATATTTTTGTGTTCGCAAAGGCAAGACGGATCTATTGATCACATTTCTGTAATTTTCAGATGCACGCAGAACTAATTAATATTCAAAATGGCATATAATTAGCGTAATAAAAATGAAAATAAATTATATAACAATTGAATATAATAAAATACAGCACAAAATATATATTTTTGTGTGCGCAAAGACAAGACACATCTATTGATTACATTTGTCTAATTTTAATATGCGCGAAAAAACAATTAATATTCAAAATGGCGGCTTACTAGCATTATTAAAATAAACTATATAACTATAAAATATACTAAAATACCACAGAAAATGTATATTTTTGTGTTTGTAAAGGCAAGACGCATTGCATCTGTTGATTACATTGTGCTAATTTTCAGATGAAATTAGAGCTAATAAAATTCAAAATGGCGGCTAATTTGCATAATTAACATTGCATTAGGTAGTCTAATTATAAAATATTTCCGTTATTTATGATATACGGTTCAACAATATATACATGTTTTGGTTTGGGAAAATTTGATGAATCTGGTTGTGTTTGTATTATTTTTAGATAATAACCAAATCTAATTAATATTCAAAAGGGCTAATTTACATAATTAAAAATTGTGTTCATAAGATTGTTAAATGTCCTAGTTATTATGATAAAATCTTTCTTTGCCTCAAATGTGACAAAATTTTCATGGTTTATGTGTATACTGTGTTTAGCTAGTTTTGTGAGTAGCTTGTGTGGCGGAATATTCATGTACATCTATTGGTAAGTAGATCTTTTATTTCTGTTGTATTATTTTCTTTCCTCCCCCCCCCCCATACCATTATACACATAAAGTTATTTGTAGCATTATTGTGGAGTCATATTCTAGGAATAATAGTTGAGCAATTTGTGATAAAATTTAGTAACAATATTAACGTGTAGGGTCTAAGTCAGAATTGCTGATTGATGAGCTTAATTTCCAGTTCCTGAAACATGGAAAACACTGCCTAAATTACCCCCTCCCCCGCGGACTTGCATGTTGCTTCAGATTATCTATGGACCTCTTTTCAGCCATTTACATTTATGAAATTATATTTCTTAATAACTTTTTTATCAAAAGAAAAACTGATGTTCACTATGCAGATTTGATAGCAGATAGATAGGCCTAGTAGTAGTTATTTACCGTAGCCATAGTGCGTAGTCATGGTGCGTAGTCACGTGATGACTGTGTAATTGCGCGACATGCTTAGTCGGTAAAGTAGGCCCAGATATATAATAAATAATAATATATTATTCTATACTACATATCTTAGTAAATTTGCGATCGCTCTATGTTTTTAATTGCAGCAATGTATTAATTAGACTTATACCCAAAAAAAAATAACAACAAAACAAAACTACACATTTAAATTAAATGCGTGATATTTACGTAGAAGTCCGACATGGAGAAAATAATTAATAGAACAGCCATAATGGCCGCTGACAACAAGTTTGTCTTCACAAGATATCAAGGTCTTTAACAAAATTAATTTCATCTTCCCGCACTGTCTAAAATTCTTAAAAGTAACACATATCAATACAAAAATGGTCAAAGAACTTACTAAAAACTGCGGAAAATGAACTGTAAGTTAATGAAATGGTTATAACTTACCTATATTACAAAAATAGAACATCCGTATGGGCGATTTTAGCATAAAATGGCATGGTGTTGAAAATTTATTTTCATCTTCCCACATGATCTAACAATCTTATTAGTGACACATATCTATATAAAAATGGTCTAAGAACTTCATACGATAATTGAAAATGGCGGCAAATCAAAGAGATATGTCAATAAAATGGTTATAACATACCTGTGAGAACTAAGCTTGGAATTATTTCAATGTATTACGATATTTTCACAAAAAACAATGTCTCGTTTTCACGCCAGATTTTCCAGATCAAGAATCAATCACTCTTTTCTATATAAACAATATTTTAGTATCGAATTTTCTCAAAAAACCATGTTCTCCAGAATACGTACTTGATAAATGCATAGCCAAAATTCGGAAATCGATTACGTCGTTTCAGCCGGATGTCCAAGTACCTAATTAATGCCAATGGCCCAGCATATCCAACTACAGTGATTGGGAGAATTTGGTGTGGATTGTGGAACGCATAGAATTTGATATCTGATAACCAATGAACGACAAGGACAATTGCTATGCATACACTTTGACATCTGCTGTGGGAGACTCAGCAATATGAGTTCAGAAAACACATCCTTGTTCAGAAAACTTCATACAGTTTAGTATATGGTAATAACCTGTCAGTTATGTTACTTTATATCTTTCATCTGGTGACATTGACTTGTTTTGCTAGAGAAAGCAAAAATTATTTACATAACTTTTAAAAAATAAATATATGTCACTCTTAGTAGGCATTTATCAATAGATGTCTCCATCTTCTACTTTTTTATATCCAATTCTTGAATCTTGAAAAGAGAACAGAGCAATGCCAAGAGAGATAGAAATCAAAGACAACAAATATTGATGGATTATAAGAACATATCTTTATACAAGCTGACTAGAATCTATGGAGAAAGAGATAAGTGACATGCCAAGGAACACCTGACTAAGAATAATAAGAGAGATGATATCTCTTAAGAGTTGAGAAGACAAAGTTCACTGGAGAACAACAGTTGAATATTTGTATAGTAGGAACTGAAAGAAAAAAAGTAATAGCATTTTTGTTATTTTGTAATACTTTGAATATTTTATCCCTGATTAACATTGTTAAAAAATTCTTAGGTCAGAAATTCAAACTGGAGAGTCCCAGTGGAGATGAACTTCCTAAGAATGGATTTGACCCAGGACAGGATACATACCAGGCACCACCTAAGGACAGCAGTTCAGTTAAAGTTGTGGTTGCACCAGATAGCAAGCGTTTACAGCTTCTCTCTCCATTTGACAAATGGAGTGGCAAGGACCTGGAGGACTTACTAGTCCTTATTAAGGTAGACATTCCTGTTTATTTCATTTTCATTCTTCCAGTCATCAGATGATAGTATTTAGACCTACTATGGTGTGTGCTTTACTTAAGTTCATCCGTCCATAGGATATCAGAGCATATACGCTGTCAGTGCGCGGTAATAACAAACACAGGTACATTCGATAATTTCCAAATTCACTTGGGACTGAGACAGGGATATGTACTATTCCCCCTTATTGTTCATAACATATATAGATCACATCTGCAAAGACAACGGAGAAAACAATCTGGAGGATAACTTAACGAATTGCTATTTGGACGACTAAGCACTAGTAGCATCATCAGAAGAGCAACTACAAAGTCAAATAGACAGAATCAAACATACCAAACCTTTAACATGAAGATAAATATAGAAAAGACCGTAGTAATGAAGATAGGCAGAACATAAAGAAATACCAATATGTGTGTATATGTATATATATGAAACAGACTTAAACAAGTGACAGAATTCACATACCTAGGAAGAAATATAACAACAGATGGCAAGATCAGAAAAAACATACACACTAGGTGTAGTAAAGCATACCATGCCCTAGGACAAATGACACCAATCTTCAGAAACAAAAATGTAGATTTAAACACCAAAATAACACTATTCAAAACGATTATTATGCCAACTCGTTGTTACCAATGCAAAACATGGACAATGACAGCACAAGACAAACGTAAACTTGTGACAGCTGAAATGGCATGCTTATGCAGAATCCTAGGAATATCGCTAAAAGACAAAATGAGGAATGAGAACATTGACAAAGAGCCGGCACCACCACAATCTTGGAATATATTAAGAGACAACAGATCAAATGGTTTGCACACATCAGCAGACTACCATCAGATAGCATACCACAGTAAGCTATGCTACACAGATACAGTGAAGGAGACCTAGAGGCTGACTACAAAAACGATGGACCACTGAAATAAAAGAGGTGACAAATTCCACAATATACTCAGCACACACTAGGGCCATCTCCAGAAAACTCTCCTACCCATGACGCTAAAAGGCAACGAAGGGTTTAGCGTATAGATAGACGTCCGTCCATAGAGCATGTCAAACTCAGAAGTGTGTTTTCTTGATATTCCACATAGCTTATCTAATCCAGAGGCTATAAGATTTGACTCTTCCCTATTCCAGGCAGTAGTAGATGTATGCCTTCTTCAGCTGTGTTGTGTCTGTATAGAAGGTGTTCATTTCTTCTTCTGTGTCCAGCACCTGCTGTCATGTTATATTGTCAGACCTCTCATCAGGGTGAAGTCCACTGTCTTCTCCAGATCAGAGCTGCAGCCCTATAGCTTTTGCCTCAAATCTGTATCCTCTGGCCAGGTCTGCTGTCTCTGCTGAAAGTTAGTGATGGAGGGCTTTGGTAGCAAAAACCACATAGTTTAGTTGACACTCAAAACACAAACTGTTTTCAGATTCGGTCTCAGTCAATGTGTTGTCTTTTCAGCAAATAGAATTGTAACTCAAACTACATTCATCTTGTCCAGTGATTTTATCAAACTCTCTTGCATACCTGTCACATTGTAAATTGTCCGTATTGTGTACAAAATATATTGTTTATTTTGCCTGGGTCCAGAAAAAAATAAAGCAAAGAATAGCTACACTGTTACTTGCCACGCATGTCATGCAAGACAATTAAGCGTGTTTGGAAGGAGAGTTGGCTGCCCCATACCATAGATAGTCGAAGTGATTCTGAAGTCAGGCTAAAAGTCACAAAAATCACAGTCAGGTAATCCGTGGCACAAAAGACATTCCATCTCCAGACTGATTTTTACTAACTAGGAGGAGTTTGAGAACAAACCAGTAGAAGAAATAATATTTATAGATATGAACATTATAGATTATTCATTGTCTTTTTACTTTTAGGTCAAGGGAAAATGTACAACTGACCACATTAGTGCAGCTGGACAGTGGCTAAAATACAGAGGTCATTTAGATAACATATCAAATAACCTACTCATCGGGTAAGTCTTTAGTTATCACTTAGTGTCATGTAACATTTTTCTAGAACTGAAACCTGTCAGTTACATTAAACAAGTTAAAGGAAAAAGTGAATCCTTCTGCTTATAATTTCAGATAGCAACTTGAGTATACATTTAAAATCAATGGACAGACTAAGAGTGTCTTGTCTGAATTGGATCATTAAATGACCATTTCAGTTATACCTTTTAATATGGGCAATAAAGTGTGTAAGTTGTACTGCTAGCTTACAGAAAAACTGTGAATCTCGTCTTTTCTGTCAGCTCATTTGTTTTTGGCAATCAATCTATTTTGATAGAGTGTGTTCTTGAGAGACACTGTCTTCTTCTATGTTTGCACTATTATAACTACTTAAAATCTGTGTACATTCACATGGGTATTCACATTCATACTGCATAAATTCATGCCAATTGGCAGCATATAGTCCGGATAAGGAAATGCTGTAGTGTCGCAGTTTACAGCTTGACTAATATATATAATACAACATAAATATCCTTTGTTACTCCTTCTGGACTAAGTATGTTGTGTCATTTTACTTTTAAATGACAAACTGTTGAGTTGACAATGTCTGGCCAAAAGGGGCAGATAATCTGTAAAGTACAACAGAGCACATGTTATATCATCAGAAGTTTGAGAACAAATATGGAAGTGCCTGTGTGTTGTCAGCCATAAAAACAGAGCAAAGAATAATAATTCTGTTATCTGCCATGTATATAGTATGTTATCACAAAATGCCAACGTTGATGATGAAGTGTATACAAGGATCTCCAAAGCAAGAAGTACTTTCGGCAGATTGTACACAAATGTTTGGCGTAGAAATGGCATTAACCTACAGACTAAGCTGAAAGTTTACAGAGCAGTGGTACTTCCAGTGCTGTTATACGCTAGTGAAACATGGACTGTGTATAGACGTCATGTGAAAAAACTCAATCATTTTCATACAAATTGTCTCAGAAAAGTTATGAACATCAGATGGCAAGACAAGATTCCAGATACCATTGTCCTTGATAGAGCTGGTATCCCAAGCATTGACATGATCCTGATGCAGACACAGATTTGTTGGGCAGGTCATTTGGTGCGTATGCCAGACCATCGTCTGCCAAAGATACTTCTCTGTGGTGAGCTAGAGAAGGGTATACGATCTCAAGGTGGCCAAGGAAGCGCTACAAGGACTCGTTAAAGGACTCACTGAAAGCCTTTGAAATAGACCACGATACATGGGAAGAACTTGCACAAAATAGATCTACATGGCGTTCTAAAATAAAAAGAGCGCATCATCTTGTGAAGAGAAATGCAGCAGCTCAACAGCGGAGAGCAGCTAGAAAGTCACGGATAGACCAAGATCCGTCTACAGTCGTCATTCCATGTCCGAACTGTCCAAGGACATTCACAGCTCAAATAGGGCTCATTAGCCATCTACGAACTCATAATCAAGGACATAACTAAAATTGAATTTTCAAAAGTGGATGTAACAAATGGTCATCATCACTTGTGATGGACGAACAACATATAGAGTTTGAGAAAATTAAGAAGGGTTGGACATGAGGTTGGCCACCCAATTCCATGGAAAAATTAAAATTAAAAAACTATATACTGATTCGCAAGAGGTAACCCATATTTTTTTTCAAATGCAATATACATATTTTTCCTTAAATTGTTGAGATGATGATAAATCTAAATGTTTATACTATAAGACTGCCATGGAGAAATAATTATAGAAGCTTCTATAAAAGAAGGATCACAGCTTGAATAAAGTTGAGTAACTACGCACAAGGAGCAAAGAAGACGTGACTAATTAGCAAAACTAGACAAAAGCGTTAAGCATAGTCTGTCTTCTATTCTTATGGAGGATCAGAACATGAGTAATTTTTTGTATAAACTATTTATTGCAGTGCAGTAAATTTTGAAAACAATGAAATCAACAAGGTGGTCAATCGACTGACAGGGGAGGTTGGTCAAGTCCCTGATGTTGCTCGGTATTACAAAGTAAGTAAATGCAAGTTTGTTTTTAAATATGAACATTTTCCTTTGTTTGAGAGTTATATTGTTCATTTTTCTTCAAGATAGTTTTCTGCATTCGTTCTCAAACTTCTGCAGATTAGCAGGGTGTAGTCCATAGAACAAAATGCATTGTGTCATGGTTTACAGCTTTGATGTGACATGTACATCCTTTGGCCTGATACATCATACTTCAGTATGGCTTCCTTGTCACTTTATTGGATGGGGCAGTAACTAAACCCCAAAATCTCAGTCACCTTTGCAACATGCATTGAAGGTAGAAGGTAAAGAAATGTCCCATGGCAGCAACCTGCTGTCGGGGATGAAGGTAACTCTTCATGTACTAAGCAGCTATTGCAGTAATTTAAGGGTTCTGCCAACAGGCAGTTGTGCAAAGATAGTCAATTAAAAATATGCACAACTGTGTGTATTCAAATTTTGAGATGGTGGTTGAATATCTGCTGCTTATTACGTTGATCTCAGTGTTATTTCACAGTCATTGTTAAGTTTAAAATTGTGTAAATGTTTGAGCTGTTCATGTCATAATTTATGATTGTTGTACAACCAGATGATAGCTTTCTGTGGGAAAATTGATAATAGGTAACAGCTGCAGCAAGCTAGTCTGACAGGTGATACTTGGAAACAGAGTGATGAAGTTTTAATGCTGAAAACGCTCCACCCCAAAATCTCATTAATCACCTTTGCAACATGCATTGACATGAAAACACGCAAATTGGCATTTTTATCAAATTGTTTATATCGAGATAAGGTTATAAGACAATATTATTAACCATTTTATCCCATTTATCTCTGTTATGTGATCATGAACAGTATTGTTCTTGATGAAGACCTTTTCATCGAAACATCGATTTTTGTGTGTTTTATCTTGCTTTCAAGTTGCGCTAATTTTTTCTCTGGGAAAGTACTTTAACTCTTTGTCTCGGTAAACCGCAGTGTTTTCCTGCTATGAGTTGAGAGCTACCTGCTGACAGCTAAAGTAATTACTTCATCATCATCATGATCTGATGACTAGTAGAAGAATGGCAAGGCAGGACAATCTGTCTCTCAAAAAACTAATTCTGTCTAAAGTGATTCAAATGGGAATGAAAGTAACATAATTGGAAAAATGTTACAATGATAGTTAATGTCACAATACACTCAGTGTGTTGTGCTGAAAGGGGCACAATGTATCCTATACACTTTCCAGCAGTGTCATTTTAGTCAAAGATATCAAGTTTTGTTTATTTAATATGATATTGTTTTTTATTTAGGCAAAGAATCAAGGATGGGTTGTTGTCGGTGATGATAATTATGGTGAGGGAAGCAGCAGAGAACATGCTGCCCTAGAACCCAGACATCTTGGTGGTAGAGCTATAATTGTGAAGAGTTTTGCTCGCATTCATGGTAAGTTGACATCTTGAGATGAGGATCTGTTATGTGTGAGTACCTGCTTTTTTTATTACCAGAACTGAAAGGGGAACAAAGGCTAGTAACACTGCATAGTCATAGAAGACTAAGAAGATTGGGAGTGTTTACTCTTTTTGTGCAAATGAACTTGAAACCCAGTTCGCCAAGTCATTGGGAAAGTAACACTGTACTGTCAAAGCTTCTGTTCACTCGGGTGTAATCACTTAGATTTTTTAACACGATCTGAACCAATTGAGTTATTGTGAGTTTGCTTCTTGTTTTGCAACAAAGCTGTGTCCTTTGACCCAGCAGATTCATTATCAGTGCTTTTTAGTTTTGATTATGTACGGAGTTGGATGCATTAACCTGTAGCAACCCAGAGAAAATAATGCATGCTTCCTCTGACACTTGGCCATTATTTTATATGACTTCTGGATTTTCTGCATGTTTACTTTTTTTGGCATAACTTTTTAATTTATTGAGGTTTTTATTTTAAATTCAGAGACAATAAGAGAAATGGATGCTCGATATTGTCACATTTGTTTCTGTGTCTATGAATGAGACTACCAACATTCACAATAACAAAAACAAGTGCACATAAAGGATTTAATTTCCTGATAGGCCTAGACTAGACCTGGTCCACTCACGGAGCCAAGGATGATGATAGCAAGGAAACCCAGCTTCTCAAATCCCTCATTACTGCTGACAGCATTCACATCACTATTATTATTATTATATATTATCAACATTTCCATTATTATACCTTAATCTATAGTAACTAACACACTGAAGCCTTCAAAATTTCCTTTGATCGAGTCAGCATCCAAGAAGAATAGACCTACACGAACAATGACTTTCCAAAACGAAATAAATAATGTGGCTTCCTAATGTTAATATACGAAATATAATGTAACTGTCTTTCATACTGCTGAAAAATTCAGGGACAATCACTAGCAAAATCATGATCCGAAAAGATCATGTGAGACTGTTTACCGTGACAACAAATGGCTAATTGAAATGTGGCATGCCACCGTTGGGTTGCTATCGGAACAGGAAATATGTGACATATGCTGCAAGTTAATCTTCTCTCTTGACAAGCAAGGTAAGTCACAAGTGTTTCTATATCTTTGGACCTTGGAAACATAGGGTCATTGTTTTAGTTTTGTTGTTTGCATCCACTTTATATCCTTTTTTGCAAGGACCATGGTCAGGGTTAGAGCTCAGATTTCCCCAACATGATGTGCAATTCTAGGTTCTGTGAATGTCTCATCACAAAGGAAAATATAATTGTACAGATGAAGTGCTGCTGGGCTTCCACAAGAGAAAAGTCTCCTTATATTGACATGGCATCTACTGAGACATTCATTACTAAACAGAAGTAATGAATATTGCAAGATAAAAGAACATCATCATCCAGATAAACAACTAAAACAAGTAGATGAATTCAAATATCATCGCAGCAATGCTGTAAATCATGACACAACACATTCCGTTCTCCGGACTACATCCTGCTAATCTGCAGGAGTTTGAGAACGAACGAAGAAGAAGATAGGGGAAAAAAGGAAGCAGAAGTAACTTCTGACCAAGTCCCCAAATAGGCACATACTCCATTGTCTTGTTGCTGAAATGGTTAACTTCAACAATAAATACTGCTGTAACTTAAAACTATAGGTCAGTGACCCAAAAGCTGTTCTAAAGTTGGATGTGTCAGGCCAAGATTGAAAACCATTACAACACATTTCATTATCAGGAATACGCCCTGCTAACCAGCAGGAGAATGAGTGCGGAAGTTATATAGAATGTCTGTACCAAAACTTTTCATAGATAAATACATGCATTTTATTTTGCATTCTTAATACTGTCAATTAACTCTACAGAAACCAATCTGAAGAAGCAAGGCTTACTTCCACTGACATTTTCTAATCCTTCTGATTATGATATGGTTGAGCCCACGGATAAGATTTCTTTGTTAGGGCTGAAGAATCTTGCTCCAGGAAAGGTACACAATTGTGTTAATGTGTTGTTAGTTAACTCAATAAGAGAACAGTTTATTTTATGGCGCGGGGCAACCTTTTTGGGTTCATGAGATGGGTTTGGTTTTTTTCGTGGTGGCAAGGTCAATGAGGGAACATTTATTTAGTCCTTTATATATGTACAGTTTTATTATTTTATATTGACAGTTTTCTTCAGTAACCTATTTACCTTATTTGCATTTACCTCTGTTTGCCGCTTAGCGTCATGGGGAGCTGAAGTCTTATTTCTTTAGCTAACTGTGATGCCGCTACTATAGTGCAGCCCTGGTGTTAGAATTAAGCTCTTCAATCATGGAGTACCACATACTCTGCATTCACTTTGATATAACTATTTCAAAAAGCGAAACAGCAGTAAAACACTTAATAATAGTTATACAAAACACAAGGTAGTTCAGCTTTAGGGATCACAAACTAACAGTTATGAAAAAGGTAGACAGCAGTATATAAAGTACTATATCAACATTTCAACCATATGGTCTTTATCAAGAAAAAATAGTTTGTATAGTATCTGAATTTCCTGTATATTTTTTTGTTATAAAGAACTTGTGATTGAAATGTTATCTATATTTTTTGGTGCCCAATAATAATTTAGTTGAAACATTGATTTAGTGTATCTTGTCCCATCTTTGTTTGCTGCATATAAATAACCTAAATATAGGAGGATATTGTATTTTTTCTTTGTTTTATTGTTATTTTCTATATTTTATTTTTTTATATTGACAGTTTTCTTCAGTAACCTATTTACCTTATTTGCATTTACCTATGTTTGCCGCTTAGCGTCATGTGGAGCTGAAGTCTTATTTCTTTAGCTAACTGTGATGCTGCTACTATAGTGCAGCCTTGGTGTTCTAGTGTTTCTCTGATGTCATCTATCCAAATTTGTCTGGGTCTTCCTCTGTTTCTCTTTTCAGATTATCTTTTATTGAAGGTTCCTTTCTGGTTAGATGGCCAAACCATTTTATATTTTGTGTGTCTTGTAGACTGTTATATATATTTTGTGTACCATTTCGTATGTTTGTAACCTGTAAAGTGAGCAACCTTGTGTTTTGCATAAGTAAGTTGATATAACAATTTTGAATTCTCTTTATTTTGTGAGTATGTCTACATTAGGAAATTAATTTAAAGTAAATTCTGAATACTTGCACATTTTGACTTGAACATATTTTGCCTTGATTATTGTGGGACAGGTCAATCAACTTAAAATCCCTTGCATATCATTCACTTTGGATTTAGACATCCCAGTGTAGAAGAGAAGCAACTAAGTACAAATTTTGCAAAGATGTTTATTGTTGACTGCTCAGTATTTCTGTTGGATCAATTAGTGGCGTATTCTTTCCGGAGTCTTTTTTATGGAAGCATTGAACAACTTATGATCCTGGTCAAGTTGCCCTGTTACATCCAAGGATATAAGTGGAGGGAGGCTTTCTATGGATTGTGGAAATAAAGGCCGTTTGTCCATAGAAGGCACTGTTACATGTACAGAAAGGATTTTGTTTGTACCTCCGAAAGAAAAAGTCCACACTGTCATATGCTCCACTATTATTGCACTAAAACATGAAATGTCTCTCATCCATCACCATCTTGGGCAGCCTATTACCAGCAACCATGCCTTCCAATCAATGAGTGGAAGGCTGATGTATCCAAGTTCAATGTTAGATGATACATTCTAATAGACTCTTCTTCTTTGTTTGCTCATACGACCATGTTGATCTTTCTTATAAGGTGGCTGCTTGTCTCAAGTTTGTCACATAGCTCTACAGTTTTTCCTTCAGGAGGATCACCTCTCTAATGTACAGGAAATGGGGTAATAAAGTTTTGCTAAACGTCGATTTGTGCGTGTGTGCCCATATATGTTTTGTATTATTAGCAAAACTTTATTACCCCATTTCACGCCTTACCTGTTGGATTTCAGTTTAGCGCAGTGAGTAAATATTTTTGAATCTCTAATGTACTCTTTGCATGAAAATGAGTCTTGGGGCACATGTTCAACTGTCTGCTGGTCTCCACAAGAGCACGTCTGTCTGACCAAGTTTCAACATATTGCACATGCAGTGGTTGAGTTGACAGTGACGGCTTTAAGTCAGAAGATAGTAACTTGGTCTCTTCTTGGCATCAGTAATATATGCAATGATCTCTCGGATCATTCTCTGGATGTTTTCCTTACCATTTTTTTTTTTTAGCTGAGTCTGATTTATTAACTGATTTATTTCATCACTACAAAGACTGATCTATTTTATATTGTTTGTTTGCAGCCGGTTGAATGCCACCTGAAGCACAAAGATGGAACAGTTTCAAAGATTTCTTTGAAACACACTTTGAATGAGGGCCAAATTGCGTGGTTCAAAGCTGGCAGTGCACTCAACAGAATGGCTGAACTAACCAAGAAATAAGTTCATGTCTGTTTGTGTAGTTGTGTATTTAATACCACAGCGGTGATAACACATTAAGTTGATAAACATGGAGCTCGGCCCTGCATGCTGTCACCAGAGTTATTTTTATATTCAGACTTCGGACCCCATATATCTCAGACAGATAGACTTGCATTCAGTATTTTTTTTCTTGTTAGAATAATTTAATTCAGTTTGTTAATTTGACCCATACAGCTTTACTTAATTGCCTTCTTGTATTTGGAACAGTTATTAGTCGACATATTTGTCGGTATCAATTACTGGACGACTATTTCTTGATTAAACATAATAATTTAAACTTGGGTTTGGGTCTATGATTTTTTTTCCATGAAATATGTACTCCCAATTTTGTGACTAGTACCTTTATAATACTTTGCTGACCAAGAAACTAGTGCATATTTATTTCCAATTACCAACAGTGCATTTTTAGAAAAAAAATAAAAAATGGGCTGTTTTAGAAAATTCATTTTCTTAAGATATAACTGGTTGAAATTTTCAGAGTATGGTAGCTTTATCTGATATTACTGTTACGCCCTGACAACCTTCAAATTTGGTCAGCAAAGTGTCAACAAATAATTTAAATTGTGTTTTATCGTTAATTTGGACATGGCTAATAATTTACCTGTCCAAAACTATTCTACTGTCTCTGGCACTTTCTTCACTCACTCATTAATGGTTTTCTGAAGTCACTTATGGAATAGATCATAAGTAGATTAGTTGTCACAGTTGGTTTGTTCAACATAGGGTAGTGAGTGTTTTTTGTCTATGTCTTTGATTATTTTGTGTACTGTACTGTGACACAAACATGATTTGTGTTTCAGACAATACTATCTAGAAGTTCTTGTGCAGATTACACATTTTGTGGAGATCCAAGATTTATGTACATATTGCTGGATATAAATTTGTAATTACGTCATCCGTTACAGATTAATCTGTACAGTAAAGTTGAAAATGGCTGTGTGCATTTAAAAATTGTACTTGTATAGTGATTGGTTGCAGCATTTAACATACAGTGTCTGATCCCAGCTTTCAGTGTGTTGTGATTTGTTACAGCATTTAATGTTGTACAGTCACTGAATACACAGCCTCACAGTGATTGGTCTCAATATTTGGTGCACTGTGATTGATCTGATTATTCCAGAATTTCCACTATCATGCATATCATAGTCATCTGGAAGTATCACTGTACCTAGTGTTTCTGAGTTGATTTCAGGACAAGTTTTGTTTTCCTGTAAAGCTACAGAAATATAGAGATCAACAAGAAACATACATGTTAGACATCGTAATAGACTGGAGACCAGAAGTTTGTGTGAATTGTTTAATAGTAACTGAAGTTGTCAGACTTTGTCACTGAAATAATTGTATCTGTTGCAATGTCTAGACACATGTAATAATTATGAATTGTCATGAACAGTTTTGATTTTACCGCAGTCATAGACTTTTTATAACTGGCTGGATTTGCAGTTTTTGTCTGTAAAAATGTCCTTAAATATATTTTTAGTGTTTGCAGTAAATATGTTTTGTCCAGACATAACTATGTGGCAGATAGAAGATGAGTGTCTTGGGTGGCCAAGGTATCTGGATCAATTTAAAAATCACATGCGATTCATGCTTTTTTAGAAAGCAATAGCAACCCACAGAAAATTTAAATATTGCCTTGAGAATCACTACAACCAAAAAATATGGGTTGACTTCAACATCTTGAATAAATAGGATATGATTCTTCAAACTTTTTTAAAACCATCATCATGAGACTAAAGGCATGCTGACATGCATATTGAAAGATACTGTAAATATCAGACCTAGTCATAGCTTTGCTTATTTAGTTTTTTTTGGAACTATTGTTTGAGCTTCTGTTTTTAAATCTCCTGGTTAGTTTATCAAGAAAATCGATGACAATAATTTCTGTAACACTGGATAACATCAAGAACTGACAAGGAAATATTTTGATACTTTACAATTTTGATATCTACAAGTTTATCAGAGCAATCTACAGGGGCTCTCACAAGTTGATGTTTGCTAAATAACATATCTACATTTATATTTCGATATGTCATAGTTTTTATTTGTTGCTAATAGTAGTAAGTTACTGTATCGGAAGTTTAGTATTTTCCAGTATAGCTGTGTGCTAGTCAGATTTAAGTTTTCTTAGATTTATTTCAAATATATCCGTTTCATTAGGTTGATTACATTGAATAAGGCTCATGTCAATGATTCACAGTTTTTTTCACATACTTCAGCAAATATTTAAACTCCACACAAGAATCAAATTATCATAATTGGTTCAGTGCAGATGAAAATATGTGACATATACTACTGGAATGTCCTATCTTTATGGAGAGCAAATTAGACCTTCCAACACTCTTTTACAACACTGTACAATAATTGCAAAACTATTATAAATTCCTGAACTTGGCATTGGTTGCTAAAGGGTTTTGAACTCAGAAGCTCTAGATAATAATCTTCACAGACATCTCCCATTTCTGTTTATTTGTATAACTATTCCAATAATATTTAAATTGTGTGATGTATATCTGCATATATTAGTATCCTATAGAAGCAGCCGTTATAGATTTTGTTTATAAGCAGACAAGTAGTTCTTACCATGTACAGCCTTACTGTGACAGTATAAAACATTTCATCTGCTCAAAGATAATGTTATTGAAAAATATAATTTACTGAGATTTTAGTCATAAGTTATAGGATCATTTGTTTGTAAAACCGTACATTTGTGATACATTGCATCAGCTGTATAAATGTGAAGTGATAGGTTTGCATTGCAACTGAATAATTTGAAAAATGAATATATTTGAAATATAGAATTAATAAAAGGTCACTGTGATAACAGTTGTGATTCATACTGTTGTTATTGATTCTCTATGTTGTTTCTGAAACACTGCATTTGACTGTTGACGTACAAAACTTGCGCTGTGGTTTAGTAGTTAGTGCACTGATTTCTTTGTCCGGTGATCAGAGACTTTTCTGTGTTCGTTCTCACATTCTCAAACTTCTACAGATTAACAGGATGTAGTTTGAAGAACAGAATGCATTGTTTCATGGTTTACAGCTTTGCTTAAATATCTGCACCTTTTAACCTGACACATCCAGCGTCAACATAACTTGAGTCACTTTCACACTATATGGGATGGGACCTCCAACTCCACCCCATAACCTTCTTAGTCACCTCTTATGACAAGCATGATGGTAAACAGTGTTGCTATTATTTGCTCCCGTCTGGCACAAATAATCAGAGGTTCAATTCCCACTTTAACTACTGTAGAAATTTGAAAAAGAAAAGATGCTAGACGTAATGCTTACTGCATCATCCATTGGTGTGCCACTTGTCAATGAAAAATAGAGACGGTACACAGTATTCCCTGGTACGCTGCAAGTGTGAATGAGTGAGTTGGGTATTTTGTTTACTTAACCCTTTCAGTCCCGACCAATCAGGAAAAACTCTGGGCGTAATTTCTTTGGCAAGGGGAATATAACTACCAAACATAAGAAGTGATTGTGCAAGAACATTAATACAATTTGCAATCAATTTTTATGATTCAAAGTCTAATTAACAGATAAATGGAAGGGGGTACTGATCTGTGAACATATCTTTGTGAATGTGTCATGTAAGACAAGTTTATTTGTCATGTAACATACGAAAGGAAAAAATGAGAACCAGTTTCATGTCTGCTTCACTTGTGTCATTCATCAGTTCACCAGTAGACAGACATTCTGTAACTGTTAACTACTCTGTTTCAACTTCAAACATATAGAACTAGTTCACATAAAAGAAAGTACTAGATATCTTGTGAAACAGGTTTTCAAAAAGGATCTGGTTTTTCTAAAAGTTGATACCAGCATACACTCCTTATTGTTAACCCCTTAACTGCGGAGGTATCCTTACGGATACGATGAGGGGTTGCTGCCATTTTGTTGAGTCTTCTTCTTAGTTTCCCAGGCAAACAATTCATCTGGATGCTTTATTATAAGTCTCCAGGTGGATTTTTTCCAATGGAAGCTAGGAAGAGGAAAATCTCTACAAAATAGCGGTGGTTTTTCATCGTATCCTTAAGAATACCTCCGCAGCTAAGGGATTAAGGATCACCTTAACAATAGACCACATCTTGTACTGGATTATAGCCCACAATATAAGGGAATTGACAATGCTAATTGCACTGAAAGGAAATTTTTCTTCACATTGCATAGACTTACGTAAGGATAAATCAGTTTCTTCTTCTGTGCTTGTTCTCATAATCCTGCCAGTTAGCAGGATATAGACAGAAGATAATGTATTACAGGGCCATTCAACTGGCGGTCCGTGAGCCAAATCCGGCCCGCAGAGGCCTAGTAAGTGACCCGCAGATCATTGCTAAAACAGTGAAATAAAGTTATAAAAAAGGCTGGGATACGGACTTCTGGCCCGTATGATCCCCATTTTCTACATTTTGGCCCCCGAATAAATATAATTGAATAGCCCTGATGTATTATATTAGCTATAATATTGGCCATAGGACATAGACTGCTGGATCAACAAACAACCAACTGTAATATTTCCACTTTTCAATTCAACATGACACATTTGACTTAAGCATGACATTGGTTGTCACTTTTGATCTTTTACAGCAGGGCTATTCAATTAGCGGCCCACTGCCAAATCTGGCCCGTGGAGGCCAAGTAAGTGGCCAGAGGATCATTGCTAAAACAGTGAAATAAAGTTATAAAAAACCTAATTGTATAAAATCATTCAATGTGTTTTTTTATAAATCTGGCCCTTCTTCAGCGTTCGCTCTCAAGTAACCACAACGAAATTATCGTGTGATTTCCGCCGGGGAGCGTGAAGTACGTTGTGCTGCAAGTTCCACAGTAGAACTGTGATTATTTGCACCCCGGTTGGCCACTTTGTGACCTGGACGTCCGAGGTCCAGCACATCCGTTTTCGTCATTCCTTTATTTCGGGTTTGGTCCCTAAATCTGGCCCTTGATGATCCCCATTTTCTACATTTTGGCCCCCGAGTAAATATAATAGAATAGCCCTGTTTTACAGGGTGATGTAGCCAATCTCATACTTAACCCTCCCTAATTGTTTCTCATGACATGCATGGTGGGTAACATTGTTACTCTTCAGATTATTCTCAAAATCCTGCAGGTTAACGGGATATAGTCTGAGATCAAAATGTGTTGTCATGTTTACAGCTTTGCTGCAGTGTCTGCACCATTTGGCCTGACACATCCAACTTTAGCATGGCTTCTGAATCACTCAGACTCTCTATTGGATGGAACATCCAACTCCATTCCCAAAACTTCTCTTGTTGCATCTTATGGCAGGTTTCAGTATCGCTATTCTTTGCTCCAACTTTTGGGCTCTTCAATGCACTAACCTGGAGAAAACTTTACCCTGTCAACAGGATTAACAATTCAACATGAATACAAAATATTCTAAAATGGTGCTTCTTTAGAACATGGACTTGCCCATTAGAGGAGTGTTACTTGTTTATTTAGTCATATGATTTCCTATAGTAACAATATGATGTAAATCTAGGTCATTTTCTAAAAATAGACCTCTCCATGTCATTTTATTTGAGTAGAAATTGAAAGTACATGTAGAGATTGAAAGTAAAGGTTTGAGGAATAAAATTGTTCTCCCGTGTGTTGTCAGTGCCCAAATGGAGAGCAGAGCATAGCGACACTTGCCATGCACATCTTTAGAAGTGGTCAAGGGGATTTGGAGGGTGAAGTTGATTATCATATCTCAGTCACCCATAAGCCATGCTGAAGTCTGATAGATCAAATGTTTAGATCAAATGTTCTGATAGACCCATGTGTTGCCAGGGCCCGAGAGGGAAACAAAGAATAGCAACACTGTATACCTTCCATGCATGTTATAAGAGGTGGCTAAGGGAGGTTATGGGATGGAGTTGGCTGCCCCATGCCATATAGGATCAGTGACCCAAAGCCATGCTGAAGTCGGCTGTGTCATGCCGAAAGGCACGGATATCGCACCAATGCTGTAAACCACGACACAATGCATTCCATTCTCCAGACTACATCCTGCTAATCTGCATTAGTTTGAGTTGAATGCAGAAGAAGAAAAGAAAAAAGTTAAATTAATGATCTTGATATGTGTATGACCATATATAAGGTCTTTAAAATAACTTCATAAACAAGAGATAACGACTGAGGTAGTGTTTCTTAGTTGGTTGCTAATCCAGCTGTCCATGGGCTCATGCCCTTTGATCTATTGGCACTATATTGCTGGGAAGTCTGGATTTTCTGCACACCCCGGGACAGAGTCAGAGAATAACTATCACACCTCCAGGAAGGTAGGTTTCAACCTATGCACTGCTCCTAGCCACTGTAGCCAAGACTGTAGGTGTCACTGTGCTCATTCCCCGCAACCAATTGACTACTGGTTATGTCAAATTTCTCTGCTCCAGGCATGCAACCAAATGTTCAAGTCAAAAGGATTGTCATGCCTTAAGTCACTGTTCCTCTATGATGGGTTTCAGCCATAGAAAAAACAGTGCTGTCAGTTTCCTCCTCCCCAGTGCTGCACAGTACATCTCTGGCTCCCTCCCAACCACAGAGGGTGCATACATATATATATTCAGGTAAACATGAAACACATTTCAACAACAAAATAAAAGCATAATTGTATAGATGACGTGCCATAAAGCTTCTCTAAGAAGATAACCTCAATATAACGGCATGTCATACACTAAGGTTTTCTGATGCATGGGTGGTTTGTCTAGTGGGCCATTGGTGAGACCCACGGACGCAACCACATGCGTGGTGTTTCTTAGTCCATTCACAAATTCCTGCAGATTAACAGGATGTAGTCTGGAGAACGAAATACATTGTGTCATGGTTTACAGCTTTGCTGCAGTGTCTGCGCCATTTGGCCTGACACATCCAACTTTAACATGGCTTCTGGATCAGTTTGGCCCAATATGAGATGAGATAGCCAACCACCCCCAAAACCTCATTGTCGCCTTTTACAACATGCATGTTGTTATTCTTTGCTCCCTTCTTAATGCACAAGTGGGGGGGGGGGGAGAATGTTGCTATTTTTTAAATCCCTTTTCATGCCATGGCAACACGTGTGATAACTGATATGGTATAGTAGGGTCCTACCAACTAAATGTGACTTGATTTTGTGTGGAAGATTATGGAAACATGGGAAGAACTGATATACAGTTGGGGTCTACCAACTAAATGTGACTTGATTTTGTGTGGAAGATTATGGAAACATGGGAAGAACTGATATACAGTTGGGGTCTACCAACTAAATGTGACTTGATTTTGTGTGGAAGATTATGGAAACATGGGAAGAACTGATATACAGTTGGGGTCTACCAACTAAATGTGACTTGAGTTTGTGTGGAAGATTATGGAAACATGGGAAGAACTGATATACAGTTGGGGTCTACCAACTAAATGTGACTTGAGTTTGTGTGGAAGATTATGGAAACATGGGAAGAACTGATATACAGTTGGGGTCTACCAACTAAATGTGACTTGATTTTGTGTGGAAGATTATGGAAACATGGGAAGAACTGATATACAGTTGGGGTCTACCAACTAAATGTGACTTGATTTTGTGTGGAAAGCCATGACAACACATGGGAGAACTGATGTGATACAGTAGGTGTCTACCAACTAAATGTGACTTTATTTTGTGTAGTCTTACTGAACGACGGCTAACAGACTATCATTTTTTGGTACTAACGTGAAAAAAATATAAATTACAGTACACAGGACATAATCATGCAAATAACAGTACATGGGACATAATTGACGTTTCAACCAAAAGGTCTTTATCAAGATATGTACATTTATAGTTAAAAAACGAGTAGAAGTGACGCAACTAACGTGTCCCAACGAAATGTGGAAATGGCTAGGGTGATAGGAACACGAAATTCATAAAAACGTAAATACATGTAGAAACAAGACGAATAAAGAGATGAAGAAAAAAATGACGACTACACCAACCGAGAATTAAACAAATGAATGGTCAGAATTAAATTCAAATGGCTTGAGGGTACCAAACTAAAAAAATAAACCCATTTTCAAGAGCGTACCTAGATCTATCATCAGTGGTGCATGATCTGAGGCCGTGACCTGAGTATCAAGAGCACCACAATGGCCGTCACTGATGGCGTAGAAGTGTGCAGCGATAGAAGTATATTTCCTGTGTTTTATGGCATGAAGATGGCTACAGAGGTGGTCACTCAACCTTAAGCCAGTTTCACCATTATACTGCTTACCACAGCGTTTACATATGTTAACATAAGTGACATCGCGGGATTCACATGCAAAAACCTCATCGATAGTGAAGGTGGTCTTATCAAATGAAACAGCGCGCATCTGAACCACATAACGACATATGTAGCAATGAACACTTTGCAACGACAGTACCAACAATGATGAACAAAGGACCTACAATGGCTCTTGACCAGATGTCATTGAGATTTTTGTCGCTTCTTAAGTTTAACTCTATTATAGGTGGAGGAGGAATCTTATGAATTAGTGATTAAGACCATACAGAGCCATAAGACCATCAGTGGGACGTATAGAAGTATACAAAGAACAAACATCACGCAAAAACAGACCATAAGTGCTGTCAAAAGACAACTGGACTGATGAAAAAAATTGTTACAGCATGCTTGGTGTTTTTTTAATAATGAAGGCTGTTGTTCGACTAAGAGTTGGAAAATGCTGCCCAGTAGGACAGGAGTAAGCAGAGACAATGGGTCTACTGGAATTCTTGTGGATTTTAGGCAGCGTATAAAAAACTCGTCTGCTTAAGCAGCTTTCATCGATGCAAAGAGCCTTAGCAGAGGTGGGAAGGTGGTTGTTGCGGATCAGTTTTCACAGTATTGTTAACCACCTTCTGGTTGGACACAGTCGAGTCAGATGTACGAGCTGTGTAAAAAGAAGGCTTAGATAGTTATGAGTGGCCCTCCTGGGGGTAAAGGTCCTTACGCCACAACATAACAACTACACCCTTATCAGCTTGTTTGATGACAATGTCATTGACGGCAAAGAAGCGGCAAGTATGATGTTGGATCGTCTGGTACGGTTGTCATGAAGCGATTGAACCTCATGGATGGTGTTCTTGATGTAAAAATCAAGACCCTCTGATGCATTCGGCTTGGGAGTCCACTGATATTTCTTCTGCTCATATTATCCAGAACGCCTGTGTTTTGCCGGTGCCCGAAAGGGGAGCAAAGAATAGCAACACTGTTTACCTTCCACTCATGTCGTAAAAGGCGACTAAGGAGGTTATGGGATGGAGTTGGCTGTCCCATCCCATATAGAGTCAGTGACCCACAGCCATTTTGAAGTCGGATGTGTCAGGCAGTAAGACGCAGATATCGCAGCAATGCTGTAAACCATGACACAACTCATTCCGTTCTCCTGACTACATCCTGCTAATCTGCAGGAGTTTGAGAGAACGAACGCAGAAGAAGAAGAAGAATATTATCCAGAGAACAAATAGTGTGAGATTACTTTTTACCTAAAATATGATAATGGGGGCGAAGACGACAATGGTAGTGGTGGATGTCTTGAATAAGAGAGTATTGATCATATGCAGGACGGAGAGAGAGGAACTTGAGGGCTCTTTCTGAGGGGAGGAATTGTACTGTCAGAAAGACTGAGGTCAAGAGGAATGCAAACAACCAGGGTATTGAAATTACCAGGAAGATGATAGTCGGCATTAGTGGTCTGGTGAGATGGAGGATTATCAGGGTGAGTGTTAAGGAGTGGCGGTGGAAGATTAGCACCAACATTAGGCCTAGAACGGGGGAAATAAGGGTGAGGTGTGTAGTCAAGAGAATTGATTTTATTATTGTGACAAGACGAATGCACATAAAATGGCAACGCTGCTCATTGAGAACGTTGACAATGCCACGGATGAGGGAGTAGAGTAGTCTGTTATTGTAAGGGAACGTAAACGGTGTAGAAGTGGGCCATTGGAAGTGTCTAACTCAGATAAAAGATGAGTATGATTGGTGGATATCATGCGCAAGAAACAGGCGGGTGGATGGAAGTGAGAGGAAAAGCCTTTAGTGGTAACATGATGGCGACCACTGGTATATTGAAAAATTACGGTGACAAAAGACCATTTTTTCTTCTTGAAAGTGACAAGTAAAAGGTAGTACTGATAATAGAACTAAATGAGTGAATAGAAATAAATGAAAGGGACAAAAGCGAAGTCAATGGCTGTATACCAAGATGGGACCAAGCTATACGTGTCTATTCATAGGACATCTTGAACATCTATTTTGGAGGAACCTATGATGTTCCGTTTTCATTTCTTTATATTACCGACATCTGAGACAAAATTGTCTCGCTTCATCAACTTTATCAACAATTTTAACCCTGCTATTCAATTCACATCTAACATTTCCACTACTTCTGTCAACTTCCTGGACATTATTGTCAATCCTAACCTCAGTATATCTGTTTATTGCAAACATATACGTTTTTATGTATTAGGTATTAGTTTATTGATTATCATCCTCGCACATCGGACTTGTCCATAGGGACTCAGATCGCCGCTTCAGTAAATCTCTCAGGGTATAACGGCTGATGGTTCTGGTTCTATGTTGGTTCACTGCTCTTTTTGGAAATCTTTGTTGGGTGATTTCCTGTTATTCTCATTCCAACCATTTTCACAGCGAAAGGAACAAGTTAGTTGTGTCGTTTCTACTCGTTTTTTAAATGTAAATGTACATGTTAACTTTTCGTCATATAGGCATAAAGGCCTTTTCGCCGAGACATTGATTATGTCATATGTACTGTTATTTGAGCGGTATTAAATTAAATATTCACCGCAAAAATTAAGTATTACTATCAATGATGCAAAATTAAATCAAACGGATAAAGTCATGTATCTTGGCAACATTTTAATATCAAATAGCATGTGCTCCAATGAGATCCAGAACAGGATAGCACATGCCAAATCAAGATTTCAAAAAATGAGAAACATTTTATGCAATGGAGTAATATCAATGCATACACGAGTTTGAGTGTTATGTTATATTGAGCCAATCTTTCTTTATGGAAGTGAAGCACGGACAGTAAATAAAAGTCCACAAGATAAGCTGGAGGCAAGTGAGATGTGATTAGGAAAGAATTATATCCGCCTAAGTTGGATGTGTCGGGCCATGTGCGCAATTAAAACGGCGGGACAATAATGATCTTGCTAAAAGAGAGATCCAGCGGAAGTTTGAAAATGAACGCTGAAGAAGAAGAAAGAATGATGAAAAGTCCATGAACCGCCAAAAAAAAGATCTTGCTAAAGATTTTCCTATGAGGCTTAAGAGTGATATATATATACCTCTGTACTTAGTGCAGTCCCTCTTACGGCCTTTTTTCTCCAGATGGAACAATCACCACTGTATTCCACTCCTGTGGTGTCTTTTGTGTCTTCCATATCACATTGAACAGTCTGTGTAGCCACTTTATACCTGTCACTGTTAGCATTTTTATTAGTGCTATAGGTATGCCATCTTTTTCTGGTGCTTTGTTATTTGGTGCATGTTTAACAATGAATGCCTAATTAATTCTGCTGAAAGGTCTTTACAGGAAAAGGTCATGATAGAAACACATCTATTGTTAGCCTGGATTGCACCACTAAGTGAAGCTTGCACAATGACGTAATCGATATCAAAATTTAGCTACACCTGAAGTATAAATAGGCCTACGTTATTCCCGTACGAAGGTTATTCAAAGGGGAGTGCCTCAGCTCAAACAGGCTTTACATTCCCCCCACTAAAAACACAAGGCTAGCAGGGTATCTTTCCTTCGGGATATCACCAATTAAAGGAAAGGGTTGTCTACATTATACATAAGTAAGTCAACTTTGATTGTTTTATGTGCCTATGTAGTGACAATACGGTCAGTATCTCTAGATCGATTGGGGTACAACTTTATGAGATGATACCAGGTCTATGTTACATCATATATGAAATTATATTTACTCTGTTTTATTTCTAAAAACAATCCAAGTGTTACTGCATATTTTGAAACGTATCCGTAATCTGGAATGTCGGATGTTACAACTCGATTGTCGATTTACCCGTTTAGATACCAATCAATCGGTGTGTATTTCTTTGAAACAACCATAAAGAAGTGACATGACGAGTAGCGTGGACGAGCATGCTTCTCCACAACTCTGTCTTTTGCGTTGTTAATAAGTTCAGTTGGTGACTTCTTTTTGTGCCACAGTGAAAACCTATCCAGAAATTTCTTTTCTCTTGTCCCCCTGATCTTACATGTAGTTTACTAAATGTTCAAGTTTTACTTTTCTCATCACATGCCCTAAAAATCTTGATTGTTTTTAATTTTCGCTATAATTTATCGTTTTACTCCAGCATTTCTGAGAACTTCTACATTAGTTTTCTTGGCTGTCCATGGAGTTTTCATCATTCTTCTTAAAAACCACATCTCAGCTTATCGTAATCTTGGCTCCAGTTTATCTTGGGCACTTTTGTTAACTGTCTATGCTTCGCTTCCATAAAGAAGGATTGGCTCAATATAACATCCTACCACTCGAACTCATGCATGCATTGATATTACTCCATTGCATAGAATGTTTCTAATTTATTGAAATGTTGATTTGGCATGCGCTGTAGGTAGATAGTTAATGAGTTTGCCTCTTCTTTCCTTCCTCTTTTACCCTTTACGGGTGTCGAGGGAGATACAATGTTCTTGTTCTCGCTTTTCTAGCAGCTTCAGATAATGTTATTTGGTGTGCGTGTAATGTCTCTTTGATGTTGTCGATCCAGCGTACTCTAGGTCTACTCTTGGCTCTTCTTTCTGCTTCTCCTCTCTTCGTATATGCTTTATAAACTAATGAATCACATGACATTCTTTCCTGATGATCAAACCATTGTATCTGTTGGTTTTGTATGTATTGTAGAATTGATATGACACCCACTCTTACGACATCGTTTCTAATTATGTGTCTTCTGGTCACTCCTGTGGCTTTTCTCAGACATCTCATCTCTGTTGTAACCAATTGTCTCTTATGTTTTGTTGTTAAGGACCATGTTTGATATTGGTACCACAGGGTTGGAACGAAGATACTTTGGATAAGATGTTTTTTGTTGACATTGGTAGCATTTTGTGTTGCAATAACGGGGATAATTGACCCAGTATTTTATTCGCTTTGCTACAACGAATGTCTATTTCGGTGTCCATCTTTGCATCTGGAGACAATGTTACGCCTAAGTATTTGAAGGTGTTGGTTTGTTTAATGACTTGATTTTTCACTGATATATTTAGATTGTGTATACCCCTTCCTATCGCCATGGTTTCTGTTTTATCTATGCTATCTTCATGTTGTTGTTCTTGCACTCGATGTCCATGGATGTTAGATGACGTTGAAGTTCAGTTTCTTTATTTGCTATTATAGTCTGATCGTCGGCAAAAAGTAGCTCTTTGGAATTTTCATTTTGTTCGTTTACCGCCGGAATCGACAATGACTATGCAGCTCAACTGGGGTGATGATGAATATGATGCCTGCGACGTGTTCAACTGTGATTAAATTACTCCTATGAGTATCTAGAATTGTATGCTACACTCTGAGACTGTGTAGAAGGAGTCTGTGGGACATTACGTAGCTCATTTGTGTTATACATTATTGTGTTTGAAGTTATATGCAGCTACTGCACCATTCTTGATTCTGTGACGATAGTTGGATCTGTCCTGTGAAAGTCTCTCCTATGAATGTGTGTTTATTTTAAAGTGTGTCAGTGATGTCTTAAGAGTGTCTTTAAAACGCTTCTTCTGTCCTTCGGCCTTACGGGAGCTAGTCTGGAATTTTCCCTGTGGCAGCTTTTTTGACAGAGGATGATCGTTCATGCGGACCAGGTAACCTGCCCAGTTGTCTATGCCTTCATGAACATTGTGTGTTTTATATTTGAGTAGCGCCTCACTGTCTGATATTTTATCCTATTAATGGATGTTATCTTCCGACGGCAGCTTAAGTAGAAATGGTTGTCCTCTAGCATGTCTGGCGTATGCTATACATATTGCACAGGCTGAAAGAAGTGATGATATTGCAGCTGCCTGGTAAACTGTGAGTTTGGTGGTGGTTGGTATTCATCTTCTCGGGGCCGTAGATAAGTTTCCCTTATTCGTAGTTTTACCAAAATTTGAAAAAAAAAATCATTTTGATGTGCCAATTCTTCCTTTAGATAAAAAAATGTGCTAATCTTTTTGTTAAAAATCGGATTGGGGGGGGGGGGGGGTTGGGGGTTGGTGTATGCCCACTAAGTTCCTAGTTTTAAAAGTTATGTTCTGATTTGATGAAGAGGAAATATGACCTCCTCCCAAACTCCCCTTATCTACGGGCTTGCCCCATCTGCCCCATACATTTTTGTGTAATGTTCCAAATGTGGCACTAGCTTTCAATCACTATTATGTAAACATAATTGTCGACGTTTACAGCCTGAGAGAGTGCTGCTCCATACATGCCTAATAGATTTAGCTTAGACCAAATAGCAGCTTCATGTATAAGTGTTTGTTAGCTTTCGTTATCAAATTGCCGCTAGATCTCTCTTGTAGCAGAACATTTATCATACTAGATTTTCAGCAAGATGTAGTCGAGAGAACAGAGAGTTGTGTCGCCGTTTTCTTTGTGCCAATGACCCGTCTTCAGCAGTACGCATAATAATAATAATAATAATAATAATAATATAACAAAGTATAGAATGGAATTAATCGTTGTAATTAGATTTTGTGGACTAGAAACGACATTTAATAGTTTTGATCATAGGTTCCCAAAGTGGAAGGCAGTGGAATTTCGGATGTAGGAACAACTAGATCGCCGATTTACGCTGGAGCCTTCGGGGGAAGTGGACGGCGATAGTGTGTTTATAAGCAACTAAGGGGTGTTCAGGGTGTGCAGAAAGGATTAATTGCATTTCCATCTTCTTATTTGGCTGAGCGGGGGTTTAGTGCTGTAGTGAATTTACTATCAAAGAAAAAGAACCGATTTCATAGAACTTAGTGATTTATGACTGTTTTTACAGAAAATTGAACTCTATATTAACAAACCTTTAAAAATGCATCAGGTTCATGTTTCACATTAATTTTGCATTTTTTGCTTTGTATTTTTACGTTAGAAGCTCGACATAAACAGTTGTAATACATTTTTTTCCGCCGAAGACGGATGTGTCGGGCCATTGGCGCAAATAAAACTGCGACACGACGCATTTCCATTCTCTGGACTACATCCTGCTGGAAATCTAGTAGGACAATGGTCCTGCTACAAGAGAATTCAGCAGGAGTTTGAGAATGAACGCTGAAGAAGAAGTAATACATTTTATAGTGTTTTAATTATTACAATAAGATTCTTACTAATGTAAATCAATCTCTGAATATGTATTGTGACATTTCACATTTAATTTCACATTTTATGCCTATGCATAATGTTATTCGAACATACACCTTACAATTGTTACATATGGACTATGTTTCATCACAATCGGTAGGTCTATAACAATGACTGTATTCAAGATGAAGCATATATTATCCACACATTTTTCAATAATTTAAAGACATAAACAATAATGTAGTTGCGATTTATGTCGAAAATATCAAACGGTTTGAACACGTAAAATTGTTATAATTGTGGTGGTGGGGGGGGGATGTTACATTTATGTCTTGCAAAGTGTGGTCCGAAAAAGTTAGGGAAGCTATGGTTTAAATGTACTCAATGTACAATCACTTGCCACATTGTCTAACAGGCGAAAATTGAATACTTAGAAATATAGTTTAATAAAATAGAGTGTGGATATCAAATTATTAATGTTGTTCAAACTCCACGATTACCATCAGGATACATTAATAATTTGTAATACAATTTACACTGATTTAATTAATTTTCATCCAAAATATGATACGTCAATTTTATCAATGATTTTTTTTCTTTCAGAAAATGGTGTTGAAAAAGTCAAAATCCAGTCTTAACTCTGGAGCAACACAAAGGGGAATAACACATAAAGGAATGCATAGGCTAGAAATTATTGCAGCTCGACGTTATACATTTTTTAGTAGGAGTATTCAAAACATTTTGAGATTTACGCCAAAGATTACTGCTAGTAGTGAGCAAGCAATGAAAAGCATGTCTGCGTGTATTGAAAATGTTTACAACTATCTTGGTTTGGAAACGCGTAATATGTGGACACACAATAACAAGTTAGGACATGCACCGACTTTGCAAACAAAAGACTATTCTCTAGACAAAGGTAATATGTGGCTGTTGCCAGAAAGGATTAGAAACATGATGACAGATGTTGATTTTATCACATTTATCAGTCAAGATGTTGGTCTCAATTTTACTGAGATACAAGACAATATAATGGAGAAAAGTCTGGACAAGCTTAAAACTAAAGTAACTTCCTCATCGGGAATTATTGCGAAATCAAAAGAGAACTTGCAGAAAAAAGAAAACACTAAAGCATCAAGAACAAGACACACGTCGCATAAAAGAGGCGTACAACGACTTCATCTGTTAACCAAACAACAAAAACAGAAATCCGAACAACAGCCAGTTCATGAGGAACAAAATGAAGAACAACTAGGAAGCTTAGAATTATCTTTGCATTTACCTTTCGGTATCGAGGCTCGAAGTGTTTCTTATGATAGAATAGAGAAGAGATTTGGCGAGGTCTGCAATACTTCCAAGGTGAAGTCTTCAACTAAAATTCGTGGTCGCAATAAAAATAAAATACCGTGTCGTCACGGATATTGCAATTCAGACCTGAAGTACGACACAGAAGCTGGTCTGGACATAATATATGCAGATGACAGTGACATATCATTTAGTAACAATAATAAAGAAAATCACATCACTTGTGGGTCAACACAGCTTCAGAGAAACTATTGCATCACTGACTTCATTACAAACTCTAATTTACGAGCCAAACGAAAAACAACAAAGAAGAACATTTCAAATATTGAACAAGGTGATGTCCAAGATTGTGCTAACTCTAATGATAGAATACGATACAGTAAAGGGTCGTTTATTGTTGTTTCTAAAGAAGAATCTCAACTATGGAATATGGTTTTATCAGATGAAGTAAATGTAACGGAATCAACGCCAAGATTTTCAAACCTTGACAACGACCAGGAGATTCATAAACCGATATTAAAACAGGACGATGAACGTAATATTTCTGAAGATGAACATGCTGGGATTCATAAACTTACTACGTTCAACAACAGATGGCAAGAACTAACAGAATTTGATGATGGATTTGTGCAAGTAGATATAGTACTTTCAAAAGACCAGGAGGAATGGATATCTTCCTCAAATGGAAATTCAAAGTCAGAACTAATGTATGATAACGGATACACCATCTCCAGGGGACCGAGCTTTCCTCCGTGTTTCGTTGTTGACTTTAGTTCTAAAGAAATGCACAGAAGTAATGATAAATGGAGATTTATTATTGGAAGGAAGAGAGGATTAGACGGTTCCTGCTGGTTGGTATCGCTTCAGGATAGATGGCTGACACTAGCACAAGCAAAACAGCAACTTGAAAAAAGCATTGCAGAAAGTCAAGTGACAAGTTTCAGTTTGTCTAATTTTATTCAAATGGTGGAAGGTTTAGATAATGTCGGAACTGTTGACGACCTGCACGTCTGCGATAACAAACCGATTCCTGAGAAATGGATGTCTTCATATTCTATCTGGCGCAATATGCCGCAAAAAGTGTACCAAACGACAGACATTTGTTCAGCCGAGGAGGCATGTCAGAAACTTCAAGCAGATAAAGGCTCTCATACAAACGTTAGTGACGTCATTACAACAACTGAGTCCCTGGATAAACAAAAGTTGACGGAATGTAATATTTGTTACATGGATTATGATTACTCGGGAATAGCTACATCACCGATAGTCTTGTGTCCTTGCTTACACAATTACTGCATTAACTGTTGGCGTGAGCACATTCAACATAGCAGTAGAGCGAATATTATTACCTGCATGGAAACATGCTGCACAAATGTGATGGACATGATTACGGCATCGACTATTGTCCCTTATAGTTTATTAAGCAACTGGAAGAATCAGGTCATTTCAAGAAGCATTGATTCTAGCCCTAACTGTAGTTGGTGTCCAAATATTGTCTGTAAAAAAGTTGCAGTGTCAAGAGATGGACCGATGAGATCGCAGTTCGGAAAACTAGTCATTTGTGAATGCAAGTTCTGTTGGTGCAGCGGATGTCACAAAGATCCTCATTGGCCTGCATCGTGCGACCAGAATGCAGTATACAAAAAACTGTTGGCGAAAACAAAAATGGACATCATGTTTGAAAACGATGATATCAATTTTGAAGTCGAAGTAAAAAAATGTCCAAACTGTCAGTATCCAATTGAAAAGAACAGCGGTTGTCCTTCGATGTACTGTATCATGTGTAATTACGCATTCTGCTGGAACTGTATGAAGGAAACATATACACATCGTACTTGCATAGGACTACAAAGCTCAAAAACTACAACATATGTCCTTTCCAATAAACGTGAACTAAACTTACCGCTTAAATTTTTTGATAACTGCCTGACTATACAACGAAAAAGTAAAGCGATACAGGACATTAAACCTTGGCTTGAACAACTTCGATGCCGAGCAAGTTTTTCGAGACTATCATGGAAATTTCAATATGCAGAAGACATTTATGTCTCAACCAAAGTTGCCGCTTTACACGCGGAAAAATGTGTGCACTTCCTCAAACAAGTTTACACTCTACAAGAAACAATGTATGTTCTGTCTGACTTTGCAAATCTCAGTAAATGTAAAACAAGTAAAACGTTTGTTGGACGTGTTATATGCAAAATTGGTCGATTAGATTTCATTGCATCGCGAATAGAGACAATTTTAGGAAAATCTTTGTTACATATATGTAAATGTAACGAAATGATAACATTTCTATTACCAATTGGTCAAAAAAAAATGGCTGAACTTTCATTGGTAGCGCCTGTGTTACAAAACTTGTCCAAGGACGTCGAGACATCCTGGATCGGGGAACTTGATCCAAATACTATGCGATACAAATAAAAACTTTATTATTTGTGTAATCAATTGTGGTAATTTTTTTGAAAAAAATGTAACAGGGAATTTAAAATTTCAGTTTTCTGGTGGCTAACGAACATTCTCCCAAGTCTTCAGTGGCGCTCATTTCTTTCGACGCCACATTTTAAGCCCAGCTCTTTCTGGACATGGAAAAGTATAATTACGTTCATTAAATGTATTTATCCGTGTTCTTTCTCGTAAAGAGTTAAGTATATCATCCCGGTCCATTGTTCTATTGTTCGATACAGTTATTCTATATTCGGCCCAAATCAAAGCACTTAAACATCCGCACACTTGATGAGGGAAAATAAGAAAGAGTGCTTGTGCAAAGGGGAAAAAATTAAGCTCATGCCAAACCATCCGATGCACACGCAAATTTCCAGATCAGCCACAAACAGGGTGAAGAGAACTAGCTTCTATCAAATCTCCAACCATCGTTATCAACAACACAAAGATATCCTTACAACCTTCCCAACTGAAATTGAAACACTAACGGATTTTGAAGAGCCAGATAATAGTTTCCAAAACGTCTCCATAATAACAGAGGTTTCTGGAATAATTTATAAGGAGTACTAGACTCCACCTCAACTAAAAGCTTTGACACTAGAGATGATAGAAATAAAATACAATCCCAAGAAATGGACACATGTCTACACAGATGGATCGGCAGATGGAGAGTAAGAAATGGAGGCGGTGGAATTTTTATAAGACTCAAAGATGGGAAGACAATATCAAAAGTTCTTCCATCTGAGAAATACTCCTCTAACTTTAGAGCAGAAGCAGTTGAACTCTATCAAGCACTGAAATTCTTTACCAAACCAGGACTGCCAAGACCAAAGAAGATAGTTATATTCACAGATTTCAGATCCCTACTGGAATCAATCCAGAGCAACAGAAACGAAAGCCTTCTGCATAAGATCAGACATGAGCTAAGACGTATTAAAAAATCATCTGCAATTGCCCTTCAATGACTACCATCACACTGTGGACTCACGGGAAATGGGAAAGCGAATGTTCTGTCAAAAACAGGAAGCGAAATGGAACAACACAGACACCAACTGTCCTACAAAGAAGCAAAAACAATAATCCAGAACACATACACAGCAAAATAAAAGAATCAAATGGAAGTGGACGATAAACAATATGCAACACATCGCCTTCAAAGATATCAACAGACCACAATATTTCGCCTTAGAACATGACACTGCAGACTGTTTGGCCACCTTTACCGATTGACGATCTCATACACAGATGAATGTCCATGTGGATCCGGAATCCAGACTCATACTTCAAAATTGCCCAACATAAAAATAGCAGAGAAAGCAGACATGGCCAGAGCATACAGACTTGAGGCAGAAGCTATGGAGCAGCCACTCTTACCTGGAGAAGACAGTGGACTTCGCCCTGGCAACAGGCCTGACAATATAACATGACCGCAGATGCTGAACCCACAAGAAGAAGACACCTAAATCGCCCGCGTACTGCCGGGGCCCCGAAGAAGAGCAAAGAATAGTGAAAATTTTACTTATCGGGCATGCGTTTGCTAAGAAGTTTGGAGAATGTAGTTGGCTGTTTCATCCCATAGAAAGTCACGTGACCCATAGAACATGATGAAGTAGGATGTATCAGGCCAAAAGCTTCAGATATCGCAGCTAAGCTGTAAACAATGACAAAACGCATTTCGTTCACTGGATTACATTCTGCTAATCTGCAGGAGTATGAAAATGAATACAGAGGAAGAAGAAGAAGAAGCACAAATAAACCGATCATTCTTATTCTAAATTCCATGTAACGAGAATGTTACTAATGATCACGTATGTACAAAATACATCCTTCGCAAGTTGACAGTATCATATTACGATAAACATGATCTAGGGTATGCTATGACATTGCCACGATTTTAGGAGAGCTCGACCAGTCTTAGTTTTCAGCTTCTGTGGTCGACTTTACAGCTTTGATGATGGTCCTCTTTTCTTGGTAGGTGGTCTCTTTTTGTTTCTGTGCTGCTCCATATTTTGCAAGCATATCTACCTCATTTCCTGGTATACCACAGTGGAATGGTATACACTGTAGTACTACCCTTCTTTGGATACTCACTTCTTGTAGTTTTTAATTATTTCTTCTGCCATGTTTAAGACCTGAACTTTTGCAGAGTATTAGGAGCAGAAGATTCCAGACACGTGGATTCATTTTCATTTTCTGATTATTTTATGTTAACTCTAGCACCTCCACTCTTTACTGTTCTGGTTGTGGATCCATCGGTATATACTTGTATCCACGCTTCTCTACGGTACATATCTTCGATCTGTTACATACTATTGTTTTCTTTTGGAGAGCATTCAGTTCTCTCAAAGTGTAATTTGTATTTTTCGTGGTTCTTATAGTGAGATGTTGATCAAGTTCTGTATTATGTCTGGTTTGTCTCCCGATGATACTGAAAGCTCGTAACATTTTCATTTATTTGCTAATTTTTTCCCCATTGGAATGAACTTTTAGTGGCTCTAGTTCGATTCATTGAACATTATGGAATATTACATTTAGAACTCTAAAGCAACTTGTTACACAACTCCAGATGGTTGAGAAAATAATTCATGTGGACGAAATGGGCTAGTCCAAAGAAACAAATGATTTTAAAGAATAAAGTATTAATGGTATTTTCTTCCAATGTTGTGTGTTTATTTATACATTATGCTTTTAATAAAATATTATTGTATACAAACAACACTTATCATATTTTATGTCTTCCCGAGTTAAAGTTGCCTTGATTAAAACAACATTATTGTATAACGAAACACTTAACATATTGTATGTCTTCCCGAGTTAAAGTTGCATTGATTAAAACAATATTATTGCATAGCAAAACCTGGGGGGGGGGGGGACTACCACCTCTACCAGGTGCGTCCACATGTGGCGGATAGTGGAACAGTTGGAGTGTTAGCTGCAATTAAGCGCAGCCGCGGACCATGCCGGTGCCTCTGCATGCCTACCAGGACGGGGTGGGATATCAGGCGGCGCTGATATCCCCACTGAAATACCCCATGTGTCCAGCGACGGACAGCTTCAAGCAAATATGAACTACTATAAGCTCATACTACAGGCATGTGGTTATTAATTTCATGTAAAGAGTTTTTGTTTTTTAAATTTGATGCCTGGCAGTCACCATCGGGAGATGGAAAGCTATGGGAGACAGTCGTGACAGAAAAACAGGAGAAGGCCACTCCACAAACACCCGATGTCTTGCGGGCAGTGCTGGGATGCTCAAGAACATGGATAGGAAGACTCCGTAACTTTCCTAACCGAAGACGGAACATGACAGCCTGAACAGGCGTGGGTACCCAGCAATGGAATGGGACATGTACGCACCATACAGTTAATGACTATGCTCAGATTCGTTACACGGAATGGGGCTACCCCTGTGATTCATCGTCAGGCAGGAGCTCCGGACCTCCAGCCTCGAATGGGTCCACCAAAAGCTACTGATGATGACTCTGTGTATCGGGGTCACGGGATTAAACAGAGTAGAGCAACAGGCCAAACCACAAACGTATAACAAAACATCTGTCATATTTGCTGTCTTCCCGTGTTAAAGTTATCTTGATTAAAACATCTTCTTCTGCGTTCGTTCTCAAACTTCTACAGATTAGCAGGATGTAGTCCGGAGAACGGAATGAGTTGGCATGGTTTACAGTAATGCTGCGATATCTGCGCCTTTCTGCCTGACACATCCGACTTCAGCGTGGCTTTGGGTTGATGACCCTATATGGGATGGGGCAGTCAACTCCATCCCATAACTTCATTAATCGCCTCTTACAACATACATGGAAAGTAATCACTGTTGATATTCTTTGCTCCTCTCTCAGGCCCCGGCAACACACGGGCGGAGTCAAACAATATTATTTTTTAACAAAGTACTAGTCATATTTTCTGTATTCCCATGTTAAAGTTGTCTTGATAAATACAAATTATTTGTAACATATCTAATTCAGGTTGTAGCCATCACCCTAGCATTTTTGGCAGTAGTGAATTTATAGGAAATATAAATATGTTAAGTAATTTGCCATTACTTTCTGAACAGTCCAGATGTACATTTGCCTGCAGCGTGATTTGAACTCGGTACCTTGATGGCAACAGAGCTGGACAGTGTCTTGAAAATTAAACATTAAATTATGTATTTTCTTTTAAATCCTCGAATTATTTTCTATTTTGCTGCCAGAATTAGTATATATATATATATATACACAATATACAATAAACTGCTGCTTCTTGAAAACAACAGAGTAGTGAAAGCTAATTTGATTTGGAAGACTACCATAAAAATGTATGGGGCAAAAAGGAAATAGTGACTACCACCAAACTCATAGTTTACCAGGCCGCAGTAATATCACTTCTTTGAATATGTGAAACATTGGAGGTATCTGCTAACATCTGCTTTTGTCACGCTAAGCTAATCGATCATTTCCACCTAAGGTCCCTTTGTAAAATACTTTGTGAGATTTGTATCTCACATTCCATTGGGGATATAAAATATCAGACAGTCAGGTACTGACTAAATCTAAAAATTTAAACCATTAAACATGCACACAAAGTTGATGAATGCACAGACACTCTGAAAAGTCACCTGGCTCACATGACAATCAATACAAGTAAATGCGTGAAACGTAACAACAATTGTACTTAGTAAAACACAGGTTTATATAATCGCTTCAATGATGTGCACACAATAAAACATACAAATTACAATACAGAAATCATATTGTCCGTCGTGTTTGAATGAAGTGATTATATAAACCTGTGTTTTACGTAAGTACAACTGGTCCACATGAAAGATCTTCCTCTGTCAAAAGATACTGACATATGGAAAACTCCAGACAAGCTCCTGTAGGGCTGGACTACAGAAGAAGCATTTTAAAGATACTTTTAAGACATCACTGGGTTCATTACGGGATGATTTGTCCAAATTGAAACTTTTTAATATTATGCGTAATGTCATTTAGCTTTCGTGACTTGAGATTTAAGTTGCAACTTCTACTTCCGATGCACCGATCTCAGCCACCAGATCATTGATGTAGACCAGGAACAGCGTGGGGGACAATACCCCCCCCCCTTTTGTACCCCATGACGTTGTAGGACTTTCTTGCTTGAGTAACCATCTAGTTGTACTCTAGCTCTTCTGTTATGCATGTATGCTTTTATCCATGTATATATTCTACCATTCACTTTACAATTTTTCAATTTCTTTAAAGTTCCCTTTTCCAAATCTTGTCAAAAGCTTTCCTCATGACTATCCAGGTTTCTATGATCAATTTTTAAAATCTTGAAATGCATCCCCTATCTCTTGAGAAAGGTATGCTACCTGATAATCAGTAGAGTAGAATTGTCTGAAGCCTGATGCTGTGATACAAGAAGGTTTTGCTCTCAATGTACCAGTGCAGCATGTGGTTGATAATACGCTCCATAGTTTTGCATAGAGAGCTTCTGAGGCTTATTGGTCTGTAGTTGGAGACTGTGGTGCTGTTTTCCTTGTTTAGGGATTGCTATCATGATTGCTTCCCTCCAGGTCTGTGACACCTTGCCTGTAGTCCAATATATATTCATAATCTGCAGCAGCTTTGTTTTTGCTACAATTTCCAGATTTTTTTATCATTTCATTGGTCACTCCATCAGCACCAAGTGACTTCTTCATTTTCAGTTTAGAAACTGCATGTTCCAGATCTCTGAGTGTGAATGGTGTCTCCATGATTTAAGATATGGTTCCACCTTGTTCAATGTTTTCTCGCTTCTCACGAATCTCCTGTTGTTTCTCTGTGCTAATTTTTATAATGTTGTGTTAGCAAATTAGTCTGCAAAATGTAGTCATTTGCCTGTTTTCCCATGAGGATGTTTCCATATTTTTGTAATGTGACCTTTCCGTTTCGCCCAGTACTTCGCCATTTAGTTGTTTTACCGACTTCCACAATTTCCTGATATCGCTTTCTTCTTCTTCTTCTTCTTCTTCAGCATTCATTCTCAAACTCCCACCGGATCTCTCTTGTAGCAGGACCATAGCCCATATAGATTTCCAGCATAGTGTAGTCCTGAGAATGGAAATTCGTTGTATCGCCGTTCTATTTACGCAAAAGGCTGACACATCCGTCTTCGGCTGGGTATCCCTTTCAAGATTCAGTTATTCTGTTTTCTCTTTCCAGCTGCTCCGTCTGGCTTGTAGCCTGGCTCTCTCAAATTTGGCCTTAGCTTTTTAATATTTATTGTGGTGCTCTTGACATAGTCTTGTCTCTGACTGCTGACGAGATGCTTTCGCGTCATTATGCAGTATTTCTAGTTCATTACTCCAATAAGGTTTGTGGTATTTACAGGCTCCTCTATGGATGGTTTTACGAGCAGCCTGTAATACACATCTACATAATTCATTGACTACCTTATTGATATATTTCTCTGTAGTTAGGTCTTTGGCTATTACATTGGTGTAGTCTCGGTACATTGTCCAGTTTGACTTCTCATAGTTCCACCTAGCGAGAGTGCTGCTATCTTTAATATATTCACTATCTACAGTCAGAAATACTGGCCGATTGTTGCTGCTTCTAAGCTGTTTTCCAACAATAAGATTAATGTTCCACTTCAAATTTGGTGAGTGAAATGCCAAGTCTGGTGTAGAAGTGGTATTCCATGATCTAGAGTAGATGGTTGTGGGGGGGGGGGGGTCATTTTATTGGTTGATCAGGACAAGTTCATGCTCATCCTGCAAGTTTTCTAGTTCCTCACTTCTCCTGTCCATGTGACCATAGCCCCAACTCTGCGAGTGGCTATTGAAGTATCCGCAGACAATCAGCTTTCCTTGTACTGAGATTGTGTCTAGTGTTAATGGATGGGCGGTCATTCGGATAGTAATTGTTGGAAAATGTGGAATTCTTTACCTTTTGTCCTGAAGTGGGGTATCTGGTATTCCGCTCCTTCCACATATGTTTCTAACTGGCATGCACTCATATTATTCTTTACCAGCATCAGTATTGCACCTTTTCGATCTGATCGATAGCGGTGGAAACCTCTTATTTTGAAAGTTACATCCTTGTTGAGATGGGTTCTTGCAAGCAGCATACATTTACTTGCTCTTCATTTATGTATTCGAGTTCCAACAACTTTTGTTATTGTTGATAACTTCAGCATTCCACTGCATTATTTTTAATGGTCTTGTTTTCTGGCCGGTTGTTCCATTCTCATGCCTCCTGGCTCTTCTTGGAAATTCAGAAGAACTTCCAGTAGCCGGAATTGGACCCTTTCGGGGCTTAGGATCGACACCATCTCTGCCTGGATGTCCTTCACAGGGCGGGCACCATAATATATATCAGATATAAGCATATTCCCAGAGCATGGGTTGGTGAGTTGCATCCTGATTGCTGTGGTGCTCCTTCTGGATGGTTGCCTCCGTCTTCAGTACATGTACTTGCTAGGGCAGACTGTGGTTTTGCTAGATTTTAGAGGGTAACCCCTCCTATTTAACGATTTTCCCTAAAACGTTCACCAAAAATCTCATGAAAATTATAGGAAATACGAAAATAAGCGATAGACATTAATTTTTAAGTAAACCCGTCCCCCATCCCTTCCTGTAAATGTGTCTACAGCTCAGTCAGACATCCTGAAGATTTCATGTTCATCTCTGTATTCTATGTGTTGTACGATATGAGATCGATATTGGAAATTGTTAAATATACGAACATGAAGTTATGATCAATGATTGTATGCGTCAGCTGGCATGATACATGATGACTTTGTGTACTTTAACAACAATGACAACTCATGCAATGATTCAGTTACTATATATAAACGTTTAAAAGCACATCTCATTTAGTGTCTTCTTGTTCTTGTGTGCTCGTTCTCCCCATGTAAAGATAACGTTGAATACTTATCTTTACGAAGTTCCGCTGGCTATGAATCCTGGGAACCATTCATCAACGTAAAACACTATATTTTTAGTCCAAAGAGATAGTCCTGGTCAAAGACACCATTGTAAAGTAGTTCACTATGGTACTACTGTAGAACAAGGCTATTAAAGTATTCAGAATGATATGATAAGAGAAAAGATAGACACATCAAAACATGAACAGTTCTTCGATAGTTAAGACAAAAATTATGGTTCGTATAGAAAACTCCAATCCCAAATTAGCACGTGATTCCTCAGTATGGTTGGTTGGTTGGTTGCTGATCCAGCGGTTCATGGGCTCATGCCCTTTGACCTAATGCCATTAAATGGCATTATATTGCTGGGAAGTCTGTGGATTTTCGGCCCACCCCGGGACAAAACCATAGAATAACTATCACACCTCCAGGAAGGTAGGTTTCAACCTATGCACTGCTCCTAGCCACAGTAGCCTCGAGGCAATGAAAGAGCGGATCAACTGGCATCGTGTGCGATTGTGGCAAAGGGCGATGGGGCAATGGATCGCGCTGACGTTTTGAACTCCTTAAGAGATATAACACGCGAGAGTGAGACTAATGTGGATGATGATTCCTTTTCAATGGCCAGGATTAAAGATCAGGGATTGAAATGCGGTGTTGCTAGAGGTGAACATTTTGGAGGGCGCAGAAGAATGATGGTCAACCAGCATAGGACCGGTACTGTCAGCAGAAGTGTGATGGCGGATAACCTCAAGGAGAGATCGGAGCAACTATGGATGTGTCCAGTTTGCAGTGATGATGATCCGACGACTAACTAACTAACTAACTAACTAAAATACATGGTTTCTGGCATGACCAGGATCCGGTAAAGATCTTGATTATTTATTATAAACTGGCTTCACAGCACGCGGGGCATTCCCATAAGTGCCCTTGCAGCTATCCTAGTGTATGTAGACTCAGAGTCCCGGTCAGGTGTTGATTGTGTGATCTTCGGGACTTTCCAAAAACTTTACTTTTCCTCCCCTCACCTCTAGATACTCCCATTTCTAACATTCTCTGTATTTGTACGTTCTCGGCCTCGTTGACATCATTTTCATCTTGAAATGTTTTTATTACTGCCTTCATCAAGTCTGCTTTATCTCTTCCCAGCAATGTGCCATCTATCGCCGCATTGCCTGCCAATAAGTCAGCTCTCTTGTTTCCCCTGACTCTAGTATGACCAGGGCAGTATATCCATGTAATGCTCTGGACAAATGAGTTGTTCAATAAGTCCCACCATTATTTTCTCAGCATGAACTTTTCTATCTTGCGCAGCATACTTTGAGAGTCTCTGAGTATTACCGAGTGTGTTGATGTATCAGTTATCAACCAAGTAAGTGCTGCTGTAACTCTCTCTATTTCCGATTTCCGATTAAAGATGGCGTCATGAGCGGTCACAGTTACTTTGATGCACTTGTGATTTGTTTTTCCTGAGGATGTAGTCGTAACCGTCGATAACAGTTGCCATGTTCCGACAGACAGACGTTGTGCTTGAACTATAACGAGCTTAATGAGGAAGGCGATCATCGAGATTTGACAAACACAAGACGAGATTTGACAATAATACAGCTGGCAGATCGCAAGCTCATGTCAACAATATTCTGAATGTACCACTTGCCGTATTAAGGACATGGGAAGTATTGTGTTAAGAAATTTTCTATGGATGTGGTGAAGAAAGATGCAGGGAAACTTGCTCAAGACCGCAGAGAATTCATGAGATCCATAGAAAAGACTACGTTCTGGAAAGAATATGTCACTTGATGATGACCACTTGCCGCGGACCGGAATGCTATATGGATAGAGATTGCGGTTGTCTTGTGATGCGTTTTCTTCGACAGAAAAGGCGAAAATTATGTGTGCAAAAGCTTGTCTAACGAAGGTCGGTAATGTACGATTTTTACAATTCATTGCAAGAGTTACCAAGAAATGCCTGCCTAGCACATATACCAACTTTTCACTGTCGAACGGGAATTCCCACAAAGGTGCACAACAACTCACTATCCAGTATATTCGAAAATATTTGTTAGACATGAAAACAACGTTAGAATTCGGCCCCCACAGTTCGTGGACGGCCACAGCGGGGGTGTGCGGAACAACAAAGAAACCTATCGAAATGGAAAGAGATGTGCCCTGATGTCTCGTCTGTTTGAGTAAAGACCTGTGTACAGAAAGTAAACATGACATGAAAGCTGATTTTTTTTATATTTCCATTCATTTCGTTCGTCGGTCTTTGATTTTCTTCGCATGCAACTCCAAGTATATAACCAGTGACCAACGAAATTAACGACAATAATCAAAAACGTAACAAATACATGCTTTTTTCTGTACGGAGGTTTTTACCTCGACGGTCATGGTTCTTGCGAAACACAGCAGTTCCTTGTCTCTATAAGTCGACTGTTAAGTATGACATCTAAAGCACTGCTATTCAATAAGTCGTGACGAGATACATAAACTGGTGAATACATTAGGTCAGTCGTCCATACCACAATGGCAAGTTAATCAACGATACGGTTCGCTGATTTCCCGACATAACCACATGTGATATTTGTGAATTTTCAAGGGAGGACAATAGTCCCTGTAATACCTGCTTCATGATATTTTGGTTAAAACAACGGTACTGTCTGCTCACATCTGTTAAAAAGTCTCAAGTAAGACTTGCACTGATAAGAACGATGCTCACAACTTAATAATCACCACGACCACAACACACTACAAGGTGCCGACTGTGCATTCATCCCTACGAAACTATCGAACACCACCTTTTTTAATGTCCAGCCCTGGGTTACGTCAGGAAAATGCTTCTCCATTTCAGAACAGATAAATGGAGCACCTTATATGGAATAAAACAACAGCTCAAAACACATGAATATATCACAAAATGGCATTGGATCCAAGGGCATGAGCCCATGGACCACTAGATCAGCAACAAACTATAAGAAAACTGTCACCGTCTAGAGAAGCTCATCTGAAATAAAAGCATGCCGAAATCAGATAAGCAAATAACGTCCATCCATCGGGTACTATTTCTCTCTGCGAGCCTGTTTCCGGTATAGGAAAGACTCGACAGTAGAGTTGGACCCGGGCTGCCTTCTTGGCCGAGCGCCCATTATTGGTTCTCTGCCCGTAAGGAGCACGGGTAACTAGAAGCTTGTCTCGAGGTAACAGAACTTGTAGTTCAGATTCCCTTGGAAGCTTTTCCCATTCTATTTGCACATAGCGCTGCCCTCTGGCGCTTTACTGCCCTCTCATTGTACTCAATATGTTATCTTTACATCTCTCACCGTGCATCTGCCTTTACGTGTCAATTTCATTACCCGCCCATCCAATGATCCGACCGGACTGTCTTGCGTCGCTGTGTATCGACATTTACGCTGTATGTGTTGTTGACACAGAGGTGTCGGAGATATTGCTTGTCTATGCTGTCAAATCTCATTCCGTCTGCAGCCTACACACTCACTCAAAAATTGTTGGCCAGGAATACAGCAAGAACAGATGTATTTCTGTTTCCAGAGTGCACCGCGAGAAGGTACTTTTAGGAACTTGGTTATCTGCTAACCCTGGGTTCACACGAGAGCAATGTGGGTCTCTTTGCACCCTACCGATGAAGTCTAATAATCTATGTAAATACAATAAAATGTTGACTGATAGAGTTTAATAATCTATGTAAATACAAGCAAATGTTGACAACGATAAAAGTATCTATGTTTGCTTACAGCAATGCATGATAAAAAATGAACAATTAATTGAATATCCTCAAGAGATAGGCATACATAGAATCATATTGATTAGAAATATATATTAGGAACAAACTATCAATGTGTGAAAGTATCTTATCATAGTACATAGAAAAAAGAGGGGTAGGACAAGAATGTATTTATCACCCAGCCTTTATTGTTCTTCTGAGTTCGCTCTCAATCACCTGAAGATTAGCAGGATGAAGTACGGAAAACGGAATGCGTCATAGTTTACTGATTTGATACGATATATGTGCCTTTCGCACTGAAACATGCGACTACAGCATGGTTTCTGGGCAATTTGACCGTATATGAAATCGGGCAACGAACTCCTCCCCATAAGCTCCTCGTTCGCCTCTTATGACATGCATTAACGGTAAACAGTGTTGTGTATTCATCAACGGTGTTTGATGAATATGACTGTGGTCTATTTTTAGGGAAAACCAATCTGCTATAAATAGATGTATACATATTGCACCACACGGTGAAGCTTGTGTTTCACGAATATCGACATGTATTGAATAACTTATTCATGTCTAAATTTAGATATGCATCTGTTATAAATGACTTGTTTCTGTTAGAATCTTAGTATCACCTCTTTCTTTACGTGCATATTCTTGATTAACTAAGGACAGTTTAGTAGCAGCGTAAGCAAGTAAGTTGTACTAGCTACATTTTACTTTCAATGATAGGAGACTATAATGTAATTATGTATCTATAATCTTGATAAATTATAAAAAGAAAGCACATTTCATTATACACAATAATGAGAGTTATGTGTAGGTAGGTCTACGCACAAACTTCATTTAATGATTAGGAGTTTGTAAGCATATATAGCGTAAATGAATAACATTATCTGGAGGCATCGAGTAATTTGGAAAAACAAAATAGGAACCTGGTCCTTTAGCTGAATCATAGGTCTATTGGTCTCGCAACGTGTGCCAACACGTCTTCCAACCAATACGCATTTCCGATTAAAAGACATATGCGTTCATTCTAAATCTACTACAGATTAGCAGGATGTAGTCCATAGAACGGGATGCTATGTTTAATGGTTTACAGCTTAGCTGCAACATCTGCGCCTTTGTGATGGTTATCAGGGAGCGACGTGGAGAAGTAGACTATTCGCTGTGAACGTGGACCGGTAGATCGAGATACAGACAACATGTAGCAAATTGCTTAGAAAGGTCTCGGCCACAAGCACTTAAACCAGCTTAGACCATTAAGCCTTTGTGAAGTGAGTTGACAAATATAAATAACAACCAAAAACGTTGCTTCGGGTGTATCATGGGTAAATTAATAACTTTATTAGAAAGTTTCGATAAATTATTGCAACAAATCAGAAAGTATCAGCCGATAGTTGAACTGTGTCAGTTCAGCTGACATGAATTTCTATCGCAGTTAAGGCAATGAAACTAATAAGTTTCATAGGTAATATGTAAAGGTAGTTCATATAATAAACTATATTAGTGTAAGGTACACTCATCCACAGTCTGATTCATTATATGATACGCTGCTGTATCCAGAACATTCACTTAGAGAAGAAAATTGATGAAATCATGTTTCTCCCAACAATCACGCAAAGTATTCACTGTTATATGCTATAACATAACAGAAATAAGCCGTCAAGGCCCATCATTATAAGGTGCGGTATTGAAATAAACACCGTATTTTACACCGTATTGCCATTGCAGCGGGTGCTTTCAATAACCCACGTAACATCTGGACGTCAAACACACTAAGAAACACCCCAAAACTCAGGTTGTTTAACTCCAACATCATCCCTATTCTATCATATGGATGCAAAAGTTGGAAAGCCACAAAAGCCACAGATAAGAGACTAGACTCCTTTGAAAACAAATGCCTACGTACCATCCTGAATGTTAAGTGGAGTGACTTTAAATCTAACACTACTATAAGAGAGGAAAGCAAACAAACCTATATATCTTCCATTAGACAAAGGTGTTGGACTTACATCGGCCATGTTCTCAGAATGAACAGCCTAAGAATTCCCCTGCAGTCACTATATTGGGTGCCACTCGGAGTAAGAAGAAGAGGGAGACCTAGAGAAACTCTACGAAGAACCATTAATAGAGAAGGCATGTCAATGGACCTAAACAACACGCAAGAATTGAAAGACTTGACAACACAAAGACAGAAATGGAAAGCTATGGTTTCTGACTTATGCGCCGCCTATGGCCCTGGAGGAACATAACATAACATTGAAATAAAAGATGACTGGTTGGTTGCTGATCCATTGAGTAATGCCACTGTGTGATATTAACATGTGTTTGTGAACTGTTGTTTTGTTCCCTTTATGATGCTCTATTTATCTGCTCTTGGGGGGGAATATTGGCTGCAGTTGAGTTATATTCTGGTCACAGTTGATCTCCATATTTCTTCCGATGTGTAAGCAAGTGCTCAGACGACAAGCAGCATGACAATGGAGATTCTGGCAGTAACCAAAGCTTTGCAATGGGTCTGCTCACAGGCTGTCTGCGAGCATGTCTGTATACTCAGTGACTCCATGAATATGATTGTGAAAGTTCGGGCGGGGTACGTTCGAGAACAGTGGCTGGATGCAGTGAATAATTCCTGTGTTCGTACAGTGACTTTTATTTTTGTGTCGGGACACGCGGAAGTCCGGGGTAATGAGAGAGCAGATAGGTTGGCCTCCCACGCTGCTACTACGGCTGTTGGTGGAGCGATGGATCGGGCAGACATTTTGAATGCCCTGCAGGAAAACGCACGAACAAATGACTGTACAAGTGACGATGACTCTTGTTCCATGATTAGAATAAAGGAGCTTGGTTTGAAATGTGGTGTCGCTAGAAAGGAGAGTTTTCGTGGGCGAGAAAGAATTATGGTCAATCAAAGACGTACTGAGACCGTCAGTCAACGTGTAATTGCGGATACACTCAAGGAAAGATCTGAGCACCTATGGACTTGTGCAGAGTGCAATGACTATGATCGAACGACTAACTAACTAACTAACTAACTAACTAACTAAATGCAAGTGCGTTTTCTCACCGCGTTTAACTTTCTCATCTGCGCGAGTCGGACACCCATTTCTACAGCTTAGTTGACTGAAGATTAGCTGTCATTGAATTTTCATGCAGTACATTCGAACGTTATGTCATTACACTCTACACTGAGCTAATACCACGTTTGATTCTCCTTTAGATATTCATAAATAGGTTAAGTGTAGACATAACGTGATTGTATGCAATAGACAAGACAACATTTTTAACACATTATTATTTTGTCTGATAGCTAATTACAAACATTTGCAATAACTTATATACGATTGATCCATTTTATTATTATTATTATTATTATTATTATTATTATTATTATTATTATTATTATATATATGTTTTTGTTTTTTCCAGAAATAAAAATGGTGTTGAAAAAGTCCAAATCCCGACTTAACTCGGGAGCAACACAAAGGGGAATTACACATAAAGGAGTTTATATTCTTCATGATACTGTTTGTAAACGTCGAGCATATTTGGGCAGCAGTGTTCAAAATCTTCTGAAATTTACAGCAACGATGACAGTTCAGAATGAAGAAGCAATTAAAAGCATGTCTTCGAGTTTTGACAAGGTGCAAAACTACATTGGCTTGGAAATTAAAAACGCATCGAAATACGAACGTCCAAAAACATATTTATCCCCAACTTTACACGTCAGCGAGTATTCTCTCAACAAAAATAAGAGATGGCTATTGCCAGAAAAGATAAGAAAAATGATGGCAGACATTGATTTTATCACAGATGTGAGTCAACATTTTGGTATAAAATTTACGGAGATACAAGACAACACGAAGAACAACTTTAACGGCGTTAAAACTAAAGTAACTTCTGCATCGGAAATCATTGCCAAATCAAAAGAGATTTTGAAAAAGAACGAAAAGACTAAAGCATCAAGAACAAGACATACTTCGCATAAAAGAGGGGCACAACGACTTCATCTGTTAACCAAACAACGAAAACAGAAACCCAAACGGCGGCGGGTTCACGAGGATCGAAATGAAGAACAACTGGAATGCTTAGAGTTAACTTTGCATTTACCTTTCAATATCGAAGCTCGAAGTGTTTCTTATGCTACACTGGACAAGAGATATGCGCGTACATGGAAGACTTCCAAGATGAAATCTTCAGCTAAAATGCACGGTCGCAATAAAAATAAAAAACCGTGTCGTCGGGGATATTGCAATTCAGACTTGAATTACGACAAAGAATTTGGTCTGGACGTAATATATGCAGATGACAGTGACATATCATTTAGTAACAATAATGAAGAAAATCACATCACTTGTGGGTCAACACAGCTTCAGAGAAACTATTGCATCACTGACTTCATTACAAACTCTAATTTACGAGCCAAACGAAAAACAACAAAGAAGAACATTTCAAATATTGAACAAGGTGATGTCCAAGATTGTGCTAACTCTAATGATCGAATACGATACAGTAAAGGGTCGTTTATTGTTGTTTCTAAAGAAGAATCTCAACTATGGAATATAGTTTTATCAGATGAAGTAAATGTAACGGAATCAACGACAAAATTTTCAAACCTTGACAACGACCAGGAGATCCATAAACCCATATTAAAACAGGACGGTGAATGTAATATTTCTGAAGATGAACATGCTGGGATTCATAAACTTACTACGTTCAACAACAGATGGCAAGAACTAACAGAATTTGATGATGGATTTGTGCAAGTAGATATAGTACTTTCAAAAGACCAGGAGGAATGGATATCCTCCTCAAATGGAAATTCAAAGTCAGAACTAATGTATGATAACGGATACACCATCTCCAGGGGATCAAGCTTTCCTCCGTGTTTCGTTGTTGACCTTAGTTCTAAAGAAATGCACAGAAGTAATGATAAATGGAGATTTATTATTGGAAGGAAGAGAGGATTAGACGGTTCGTGCTGGTTGGTATCGCTTCAGGATAGATGGCTAACACAAGCACAAGCAAAACAGCAACTTGAACAACGCATTGCAGAAAGTCAAGTGACAAGTTTCAGTTTGTCTAATTTTATTCAAATGGTGGAAGGTTTAGATAAAGTCGGAACTGTTGACGACCTGCACGTCTGCGATAACAAACCGATTCCTGAGAAATGGATGTCTTCATATTCTGTCTGGCGCAATATGCCGCAGAAAGTATACCAAACGACAGACATTTGTTCAGCCGAGGAGGCCTGTCAGAAACTGCAAGCAGATAAAGGCTCTCATACAAACGTTAGTGACGTCATTACAACAACTGAGTCCCTGGATAAACAAAAGTTGACGGAATGTAATATTTGTTACATGGATTATGATTACTCGGGAATAGCTACATCACCGATAGTATTGTGTCCTTGCTTACACAATTACTGCATTAACTGTTGGCGTGAGCACATTCAACATAGCAGTAGAAATGGAGCGAATATTATTACCTGCATGGAAACACGCTGCACAAATGTGATGGACATGATTACGGCGTCGACTATTGTTCCTTATAGTTTATTAAGCAACTGGAAGAATCAGGTCATTTCAAGAAGCATTGATTCTAGCCCTAACTGTAGTTGGTGTCCAAATATTGTCTGTAAAAAAGTTGCAGTGTCAAGAGATGGACCGATGAGTACGCAGTTCGGAAAACTAGTCATTTGTGAATGCAAGTTCTGTTGGTGCAGCGGATGTCACAAAGATCCTCATTGGCCTGCATCGTGCGACCAGAATGCAGTATACAAAAAACTGTTGGCGAAAACAAAAATGGACATCATGTTTGAAAACGATGATATCAATTTTGAAGTCGAAGTAAAAAAATGTCCAAACTGTCAGTATCCAATTGAAAAGAACAACGGTTGTCCTTCGATGTACTGTATCATGTGTAGTTACGCATTCTGCTGGAACTGTATGAAAATATCACATACGCATGATGTCTGCACCGCAAAAGGTATCAAAACCGCAACACATATTCTTTCCAACAAACTCGAAATCAAATTGCCACTTAAATGCTTTTATGAATGTCTGAAGTTACAACGAAAGAATATAACTATTCAGGAAATGAAACATTGGCTTGCACGCATTCGATGTCGAGCAAGTTGCTCAACGCTATCTTCAAAACTTCAATCTGCGACAGACATTTCTGTCTCAACAAGGGATGCTGTTTTACACGCTGAAGAATGTGTATATTTTCTAAAACAAGTTTACACTTTTCAAGAAACAATGTATGTTCTATCTGACTTTGCTAAACTGAAGAAAACGAGCAAGTCGTTAGTCGGACGTGTTATCTGCAAAATTCTTCGATTAGATTTCATTGCCTCGCGAATAGAGGAGACAATTTTAGGAAAATCTTTGCTTCACTTATGTAAATGTAAAGAAATGATAACAATTTTATTACGAGCAGGTCGAGAAGTAATAACAGAACTGTCTGTGGTAGCTCCTGCGCTACAAAACTTGTCCAAGGACATCGAGACATCCTGGATCGGGGAACTTGATCCTAACACTGCTGTGCGGTTTATATAAATTATTAACTATTAACGAGTACGGTTTATATAAATTAGTAACTATTAACGAGTACGGTTTATATAAATTATTAACTATTAACGAGTACGGTTTATATAAATTATTAACTATTAACGAGTACGGTTTATATAAATTATTAACTATTAACGAGTACGGTTTATATAAATTATTAACTATTAACGAGTACGGTTTATATAAATTATTAACTATTAACGAGTACGGTTTATATAAATTATTAACTATTAACGAGTACGGTTTATATAAATTATTAACTATTAACGAGTACGGTTTATATAAATTATTAACTATTAACGAGTACGGTTTATATAAATTATTAACTATTAACGAGTACGGTTTATATAAATTATTAACTATTAACGAGTACGGTTTATATAAATTATTAACTATTAACGAGTACGGTTTATATAAACACTGCAATACTTTTCTGAAATAAATATCTCTTTAAGCAATATTTGCGCGCACAATAGTGATTGATACTGATCCTAAACCATACGAACACAATTCGATTTTTTTTAAATTACCGAACACTCATCATCATCAGGCTCCATGCCGGATGGCGTATGCGGTCATGGCTCTCCACAGCTCTCTGTCCACAGTATTATGTATCAAAGTCGTTGTTGTTTCCTTGCCGTGCCAGGTTGTCAAACTGTCTAATATTTTCTAACATTGTCACCCTCTGTCTCTGGTGCCTTCAGTCTACACGAACACTACTATAACCAAAGGAATTCTGATCCTAGTTTTAAAAAGGCCGTGAATTGACTTGAAGAAACTTTATATCCATAGTAAACAATATGATCAATTAGTAATATTTTTGCATATTGTGAAGTACATTATGTCGCAAGTTGGACATTATTATTTTTGTGAATTACGCTAGCATCATCATCATCAAGTGCCGTCTCACAACGAAGGTTGGCTGCAACAGACCTCCAACATCTCCTGTCACTTGTCTTGGTTGTGCACTCTGCTAGAATGTAAACTGACCATATCCTGATGTTACACTACGTATCTAGTCAAATACTGGACATGTATAGCGCGTTTTGTTAAAGGTGGTTAGCAGGCTCTCCACAACTTTGTTTTTGACATGTACATCTGGGCATCGAACAACGTACCTTGGACAGTCTTGTGGTTGTAAATTAGACATGAAATATAATGACTTTGAATGGTCGATACCATGTTCTGCTTTTTATATTACTTTAAAACATTAGAATTTCTGAAATACAAGATCTTCTTATTATATATATATATATATATATATATATATATATATATATATATATATATATATATATATATATATATATATATATATATATATAAACAGAAAAAGGTACTGTCCTAGTAGAGACTAACACATATTAAACGGAACAAACTTTTATGAAACAAGGTTTACCCGTAACTAGGGTACAAAGGGACATAAAACATATTATACAAGAAATACAATTAGAAATAATGCAACAAGTTTTATTGGGACAAGCAATCTTGCTTAAGAACGAGAGGGGCGTGAAATGTGATGTCTGTGGTTGTTGTCCTTGGCATCCACATAAATTCTGCATGGTAACTTTTAAGATGCTATAGAGATGTGACATGGCATGTATTGTTTCTCCATTTCACTCTACACCACACTCGTACAATGTGCAGAGCGCTAATATTTTCATTGTGCTTCCGTAACGTGCAGATTATAACCTATATGTGGGGTCTTTGTTACCTCTAATATGTTATGGTAGTGTCCTGATATAACTTAATTGGACTTTGTTGTCCGCTGGTTGACAGGGCATACCTCTCCAAAAGAGAGATAACTCATTAACTACTACTACGTAACGCGCAGATAGTAAAACGGCAGTCATTTGTACTGTAAGCTTATTATTTCTGCGTGCTATACACTGAGAGAGCGCCCCCCCCCCACGCAATTGTGTAGCACCCAGAAAAAAAATGTAAAGTATAGATATTATCAACGCACATTACGTTTCCGTTTTGTAGAAACACAACCGATTTCTGCTTATTTCTAGGATGACTCAAACCATCTTGTTTGAGTTAGCAGCAGCAAAGTTTGTTATTGTATGTAGTAACAAATACAAGCAAATTGTCATGTGAAGTGACTATCTAAAATGTGAGATTAAAAACCTGAACAGTGTTTTGGCGTCTACTAGGAAAGAACCCAGAAAACATATGTGAAATGTTCTTATGATTTTTCCTTATTCTTCTTCTTTTAGCATGTTGCGTTTCTATTTCTATAATCATTTAACCCATCAGGAACATGAATGGTCAGTGTTCATAATCTTCTGAAATGTGTAGATTCGCCCTCTTCGGCTCTCGTACATGTATTGGTCAGACATAGATAATAGACAATTTCCTGCCTTTACGCACAGAGAAACAGCTGAAACCACCTATTTCTTCTCTCTCTCTCTTCCATTTTCCATACTATTTCCAGTTGTTTTTGGCCTATTACTTTTTATTCAGCTTTTGGCCTATTACTCTTTATTCAGCTTTTGGCCTATTACTCTCTTTTCTGACACTGTACTACTAATGCTAGACCTTGACTCTTAAAGAGACTAGAACAAAAACTCGCAGGGTGTAAAATGAAACGCCTGAGAGAAGCCCTGTGGATAACAAAATGATCTAGAATAAGATAGAATAAACAATGACACTAAGAAATATAATGTAAACAATATAGTGCACAGAATAAATAGACACTACAATAATCAAAAGGCTCTGCCATCTGATAAGAATGGAAACAGATCGCATTCCATCGATAGCCTTCAATAAAAGATCATCTGAAAAGAAAAACAGGGGAAGACCCAGACGAAGATGGATAGAAATACTAGAAATACATGATGATGATATAAATACATAGAGATGGTAGAAATACATAAAGTGAAATACTAGAACACCGAGGCTGCACTATCTAAGCGGTAACACAGTTAGCAAAAGAAAAAAAGACTTCGGCTCACCATGACGTGTAGTGGCAGACATGGATAGGACAAGAGAAGACAATAATTTTTATTCTTCTTTTGCGTTCGCTCTCCAACTTTTGCATATTAACAAGTTGTATTCCAGACAACGGAATACATTGTGTAATGGTTTATAACTTGGCTACGATATACACGCCTTTCGATATGACACATTCGACGTCAGAGTAGTTTCTGTGGCACTTTGAAATTCTATGAGAGGGGACAGCCAACTCCAACATCTCCTTGCGACATGCATGGCAGGTGTGTCGATATTCTTTGCTTCCCTTTCAGCACGCGGCAGAACAAAAAACTGAATCTCATGAAGCGATATAGAAAATGACTTTTCATGAGATTTATCCTTCAAAAAAACTCAGATTCGTCATCAGTTACACCACAGACTTTTAAAATTACTTATAATTGTCATTGTAAAGTGTTGTATATTGAGTGATCTTCTTCGGCGTTCATTCCCAAACTTCCGCTGGATCTCCCTTACAGCAGGACCATGTTCCTACTAGATTTCCAGCAGGATGTAGTCCAGAGAATGGAAATGCGTTGTCGCAGTTTTATTTGAGCCAATGGCCCGACACATCCATCTTCGGTGGATTTAGTGTTAATATTGTCGTGTGCAGTCAGGAAAAGGGGGGGGGGTCGAGTATATACAAATGTGAGGATATTATTCTGATGTAAAAGTTACCATTGGAACACAAATACCATAAGACAAATGGGACCAGTAGTGTCACCATACTTGTAGAAAGACATTAAACAATATGCTGAACGGTTTACCTCCACCTCAGATATCACTCAGAAATGAGTTACTTTTCTCTATAATTTGTAATCCGTATTTTATGATATTCGTGTATATTTGATGTTACTATTGTAAATTTTGTCTATACTAGCTAATGTTTGTCTTGAGATAACTTTTTATAACAATAAAAGCTACAGTTCAGTAATTCATCATTTTTAGTTTCTTTTTTTTTCAATTTAAATAATTGACGTGTGGTTTCCTCCGGAAAGAGTAAAGTACGTTTTGCTCTTGTTTAAATTGCATCTTACGCCTAGTTTTCGGTTGTTATTTAATTCGGAAAAGCTACCATAGTCTGGATCTGTCTTCCAATCTCACTCCAGGTGCGAGCCTGTGTATATAGGCTTTATGACATGAAGGTTTATCACCAACTGTCCCATTGAATGTTGCTGACTAAAGCATGTCCCTGTGTGGCAGTCTCCTGGGGAAGGGGGGGGGGCAGAGACGGTAATCAAAGAATTTAACTTGGGTGGATTGCGTCTATTTCGTTCGAGGTATGCCGCTGCAAGTGAGCATACAATTAGACAGCCCATTTTCCCCTTCATTCCCTGTGTTGAACATTTCCATGTACATGTTTCAATTCTACAGTTGTTTTTTTTACAATTGTCAACTCACCAAAAGCAACAACAACAAAAAACACTATATCAAAATGAGGAGTACTGTGTCAGCTGTCAAAAAAAAAACACTTGAAGCTAACATGTTTAGGAAAATACAATATTAGGCAGGGGCCATGAGAAGATGGAAAAAATAATCTGCAAGTGGCCTACGGGACAAAATAGTTTGGAGTCGCTGCGGCTATACGCTTACCTGAGTCACTGGGTGTCGTACTTGGATGTATTTTCGTGATGGGCAGATATTACAAGAATCTAATGTCGTTTATGGGAGTATCGCACAACATTTAGCAGTCGGAACCAAGCCAAAAAGTGGATACAAATACCCCCCCCCCCCCCCCCCCAATTTAAAATAAAATGATTTCCCCCAAAACAGTCACTAAAATGGAAAAAAATGGCTAATGAATGCGAATAAATTATTTTTTCCGCAAAACCCCTCATACCAAATATGTATATACTGCCCTGTAGAGTGGTGACAGCGGCTCTCACCTGTCTGGTAATGCATCAAATAACACACGTTGGTTGCAGCAAACCTTCGATGCCGACTACACTTGATGATGATGAATCTTTAAATTGAAAACAAGATTTCTGCAGTGGGCAAGTAACTCTGACAAAAAAGTTTGTAGACGCTATATCATATATTAGAGTGTGCTTCTTACAGAGCATTATCTTTTTGATGGCTTCAAATTCAGCTTCGAAATATTTTACAAGGTCTTCAAAATCTGCTTTAAGTTTAAAGGATACCCATTCTGTTCTTACACCACAAAACACGATAGCAAAAAGTACATTATCAAACGTTAATGGTGTGGTGTCTACTGTGTTGGTGCCCCAAAGAAAACTGAACGCAGAAGAAACAACATCCACCAAGCCTAAAGATGATGATGAATCATTTATTGACAAGAAAGTATGGTATCCTGCACTGTGGCAAGAACAGCTGAATAATATCATAGAAATGCGCAAAAGCAGAGATGCACCTGTTGATAGTATGGGCTGTAGTGTTATTAGTGATGCATCTGCCAAACCACACGTATGTAACTTGTAAGACTAACCACAATAATAAGTTTAAATATTTAAAATGGTTAAAATAAAATAGGTCTACCCCTACCTAATAAAAAAACATCATTCAATTTTAAATCATGTACCCACATTAATTAATTCTTCTTTCTTTTCTCTTTAATTTATAGCGATAGCTCTTTTATGCCTTGCAGCCTCAGGGGTAGAATTCTCTGGAAATGCCTTTTTGTATGATTTTTTTGTTTGTTTTCACTTGACTTTTATTTCATCGTTTGCTGCTTGCAAGGTCTGGCTGTGCATCCATCATGTCTGTATAGTAGTGCTTTTTGAAGGGCGCTATCTGATGGTACTATCTGGAATCATGCTAAAATCACTTAATCTGTTGTCTTCTGAGGTAATCCAGGATTGGGCATTGGCATTGTGTTTGTTAGTCTTCTGATGTTTTCATTCCTGATTCTCTCTTATTGTTACTCTGAGGATTCTATGTAGACAAGTCATTTCTGTTTTAACAAGTTTTCTTTTGAATTCTGTTGTTAGTGTCCACGTTTGACATAGGTAGCATAATGATGGTATGATGATCGTTTTATATAGTGCAGTTTTGGTGTTTATGCTCACGTGATTATTTTTGAACATAGGAGACATCTGCTCTAAGATTCAGTATGCTACGTTGCATCTATGTTGGATTTCTTTGGTATTTTTCCCATTCTACGATATGCTTCCAAGATACCTGGTAAGTTAATTCTTTCACCTGTTTAAGTTGTTGATCATTAATTAGAATAGTGGTGTTTCTTTCTGTTTTTGCGATTGACATTACCTCAGTTTTTTTCTGTGTTTATCTTCATGTTAAAGTCCCTACACATTGAATATATAATTGAATATACTAATAGTAGAGTCTATTTATTTGTTGTTCTAGTTCTTTCATTGCTGATATTGTTTCTTGATCGTTTGCAAAAATAAGTTTGCTCAGGGGGTTGTTTAGGTTGTATTGGCAATTTTACATATGCATTCAATATATGTGATGAATAACAAGGGAGATTGAACATATCCTTGTCGCACTTCAGAGTGTATGTGGAATTTATCAGAAAGCCCAACACAGCACGTGGGCCATTCCCTCTGTTTCAGCAGCCACTCGACTCGATGGTGAGTCGAGTCTAATGCCACAGAAACAGACTTCGGCATCAGGGTACAACTCTGGCCCTTGCGACAGGTTTCTTTGTTGTTCCTCCAACCCACGCCGTGCCCGTAACTAGTTCAAGCACAGCGTCGGCCTGTCGGAACAACATGGTAACTGTTATCGAAGGTTACGACTACGGGATTGTCTAGATGATGTGCCATGAAGCTTCTATAAGAAGATAACCTCAATATAAAGGCATGTCATCTACTAAGGTTTTCTACTAAGAATTTTCTTGGTCGACAAACACGATATACAATTCTTTGTTGTTTTCAATTGTTTTTTCTGCCAATTGTCTGAGTATAAAAATGGCATATGTACATCTTTTGTTCTTACAGAATCCCATTTGAGTGTTGCTAAACTGTGGTTTTATGAGAGTGTTGCTAAGCTGTGGTTCTATGAATGCTCGTAATCTTCTTCTAGGATTCTGTTGAAAATTTTTCCAGTGTGGCTTAGGAGTGAAATACCTCTGTACTTTGTACAATCTCTTTTGTTCCATTTTTTCTTCCAGATAGGTATTATTACAGCATTTTTCCAGTCTTCTGGTGTGTCTTGTGTGTTATTATATTAAACAGCCTATGTAACTATTTTATCCCTATATTTTCTGCTTCTTTGATTAATTAGATTTGTATGTTATCGGGCCCTGAGACTTCGTTTGATGGAGCTGTTTATATGGCATTTTCTATTTCTGCTAGTAATATGTTTGGTTCTAATTCTTCTGTTATATTGTTTAGTATGTTGTCATCCCCTCCATCTTTTAGATTTAGCAATTCTTTAAAATACTGTTGCTACCTTTCCATGATTCATTTCTGATCATTGATTGTCTTTCCATTTTCATCATTTATTATTTCGATTGGTTCATTTTATCTTCCCTTCATTCTTCTTCTTCAGCGTTCATTCTCAAACTCCCATTGAATTTCTCTTGTAGCAGGACCATGGTCCTATTAGATTTCCAGCAGGATGTAGTCCAGGGAATGGAAATGCATTGCGTCACCATTTTATTTGCACCAATGGCAAATTTGCACATCCATCTTTGGCGGTACTTCATATTCAAACAGATTCTAAAAGATTTTTTAAATGAGTGAGACAGAATCATTGATGATATATGCAAACACAAGGAAATAGAATATTGACTAGTTAATCTGTGACAACAGGTGAGTCACTATTGACAAAATGGTCATATGGTTATCAATCAATGATGTCCCTGGCCAAGCCCATAGATAAAAGAAGGGGTGGGGGTTGAAGGGTTTAGACCTCCTTCTCTCAACTTCATTAAAGTAAAGCATAACATTTTACACTAAACAATAAGTTAAAAAAAAATAAAAAGGGTAAATTTTTACCCCCTCCTGTTTCTCCCCAAAAAGATCCATAAATTCCTACAAAACATAATGGTAATTTTTTTTAGATATAATCCTTACACCAAATCTTACCTATCTGAAACCCTGACCCTTAAAAAATAAGATCACTGACATACTATCTCCACTATAACCTGGATTTATATCTCTGCTCCAGGACTTTACATGTAATGTTGCTATCACTGAGAACTTTGGGGTGCAAAGGGAACGCATTGCTCTCGGCGGACCCAGGGTTAGCAGATAACCAAGATCCCAAATATACCTCCTCGCGGTGCACCCTGGAAACAGAAATACAGCAGCTCGAGCTGATTCTGGCCAAATCATTTGGGGATTGTGTCCGAGAATGTGGAGGTAGCAGATGGAAAGAGATTTGAATGCTTAAAAGACAGACAATATCTCCGACACCACCAGCAACACCACATACAGTGACACTGTCGACATACAGTGAAGCTAGTTAGTCCAGTCCAAACATTGGAGGGGCAGCCAATGAAAAAAACATGAAAAGGTGGATGCATGGCGAAAGACAGATAAATTTCATACTGAGTACAATGGAAAAAATGAAAGGGCAGAACATCGCTAGAGGGCAGCGCCAACTGCAGATAGAAAGAGGAAACGATTACGGAAATGGGAACGACAAGCTCTGTTAGCTCGTAGCGAGCTTCTAGTTACTTGATTTCCTTATAGGCAGAGACCCATACCCAATAATGGACGTCTAGCAAAGAAAAAAGACCTGGCCAAACTCTAATGTTGAGTCTTCCTATACCGGAAACATGCTCGCAAAGAGAAAGGGTGCCGTAACTGATAGGCTCAGGCAAAAAAAGGGACAAAGATGGCAGTCCTGGCCCAACTCTACTGTCAGGTTTTCCTATACCGGACATATACTTGCAGAGAGAAAGGGTTCAGTACCTGATGGGCTCAGGCGCTATTGGGACACGGTCGCTCAGCTCAAGAGCGCATTGCTCTCAAACACGTGGTGTGAGACTCGAACTTGGGTGAGGGGTTCACGATGTCAGTGAATGACACCTCGGCTAAGAGGGCGAAAGAGCCAGGTCCAACTCTTCAGTTGAGTTTTTCCTCTTAAGGAACTAGGCTCACGGATGAGAAACAGTTCAGAACCCAATGGGCACAGTACGTCCAATTACATGAGGCAAGTTCATAGTCAGTGGAACACCTCGTGCGAGACAGACGTGAGCAAAAAATTGTCTGGGCGAAGAGTCACCACACACACACGTGCCTGGCGACAGATAGGGAGGCTGTCACAGGCTAGGGTAGCCCACCTGAATTGTCATGGCATGCTGAAATCGGATGTGCTAGGCCTACAAGGCGCATAACGGTGGCACAACGTAATCACGCTCCTGGCAGAAATTGCACGTATATCGTGCTGATTACAATGGAGCAAGCACAAAACAAACTGAGAACTTTCATTGCGTTTCTTTCTGAAGTTTGTAGATTTCAATGAAAATGCTAACTTCTGACACAACTATCTTTTATAATTTCTGAGAATTTAAAGGAAAGTGTGTTGTCATGTATGTCTTATAATATATACATCCAACTTCTGCATGTCATTTTTGGATCATCTTAAATTTAGACGAGAGCTGGCAAACATAAAAAAAAGCTCAAACATCACTCTTTAATGGCTACCAGCACCAATGGAAATTTACTGAAAATGAGAGAGCTGATGCCCTGGCAAAAGCAAGAGGTAAAATGGAACAATCCAGCTATCCTCTGCCATACAGTGAGGCCAACCTTTATACATCACACGGAAGAAAGATATGGATATTGACTCGAAACCAGACCTCCTACACCAACTTCATAACTTCATAGGCAACAACAGACCATCATCTTTTGACTTAGAACTGGCCACTTCAGGCTACAGAGTCACCTGTACCAGATGACGGTGACCCATGCAAATGAATTTCCATGCGGAACAGGCATACAAATCCCCCGAATACATGCGCCAAGACTTTCCAAAATACAAAGAACTGCGAAGCAAGACATGGCTACAACGGACAGAACTGAGGTAAATATTTTGGGGCAGCCGCTCTGACCTGGAGAAGACTGGAAACTTCATCCTGGCGACTGACCTGAAAGAATCAAAAGATTCCTGAACGCAGAAGAAGAAGGATCATCTTGATCTTGTACGAAATGGGGTAATTAACTCTGTGCTAGACCTTCTTAGTCAACTCTCATATGGAGATTTGGTATAGAGTTGATTAATCCACTTTGTAGATAATCAAAATGATCCAAAAATGCCATACAGAAGTCGAAAGGCACAAATATTGTAAGCAAGCTGTAAACCACTAGACAATGCATTCCATTCTCTTGAATACATTCTTCTAAATGTTAGTAGGAGTTTTGAGAACAAAAGTAGTTGACCACTTTTTGAGTCATTCACTATCATTTTAATGTTTGTACCACCACCCAGCACAAAGAAGAAAGTGAAAACTCGCAACCCTGAAACCTCGCAACCCCAGGGATTTGATGAGTTGGTTGGTTGCTGATCCAGCGGTCCATGGGCTCATGCCCTTTGACCTAATGCCATTAAATGGCATTATTTTGCTGGGAAGTCTGTAGATTTTCGGCTCACCCCGGGACAGAGCCAGAGAATAACTATCACACCTCCAGGAAGGTAGGTTTCAACCTATGCACTGCTCCTAGCCATTGTAGCCAAGATAGGGTTCACTGTGCTCATTCCCCGCCACCAATTGACTACTGGTTATGCCGAACTCTATTGCTCCAGGCATGCAACCAAATGTTCAAGTCAAAAGGATTGTCACGTCCTAAGTCACTGTGCCTCTTTGGTGGGTTTCAGTCACAGGAAAAAACAGTGCTGTCAGTTTCCTCCTCCCCAGTGCTGCACAGTACATCTCTGGCCCCCTCCCAACCACAGAGGGTGCATACATATATATTCAGGTAAATATGAAACACATGTCAACAACAAAATAAAAGCATAATTGTATAGATGACGTGCCATGAAGCTTCTCTAAGAAGATAACCGTAATATAATGGCATGTCATCCACTAAGGTTTTCTGTTGCATGGGTGGTATGTCTAGTGGGCCATTGGTGAGACCCACAGACACAACCACATGCATGGATTGGATGAGTAAGTATGTTTAATTAACGTTTGAGCCAAATCTAAAGATTTTCTAATAGCCAGTATTTATTTCATTGAAATAGGATTATAGATACCAAGTTTTGTTATCGCTAATGTTGTCCAGTCAGACGAAAGACGAGGTGACATCAGGTGCCATGACTCGACTTAGGCAACATGGATGTAGCATTAAAAATATCCTTTCCACGTCAGACGAAGAGCTTGGAAAACTAATTTACCCTGTTGGATTTTGGAAAGTAAACAATTCTTTTCCATATTAGTTTTATCTAGAGCAAGAATCTTATAGATCTATTCACCTTGTAGTACTTTGTTTTATATAATTTAATGCAGAAGTGTTACAATATGATCTCTATACAAAATTTAGATCACACACGTGCAGTGATGTGATATACATATTTAACAAAAACAATATTATTATATTAAACAAAATTATATAGAGTGTTATATTTTGCAATATATTCCAGTATTATATTAAAAACGTATAATTTAGAACGTTGTGCCACATGAATTTACACATTAGTGTTTGCCGTTAGTCTGCGAACAAATTCGTCTGCGAGTATGTTCTTTTGTGAAGCGCCAACATCTTTTGATGGATTGGTAGCAATCATAAAACATTCACTTGTCTCATGACAAATGCCACCAAAGAAATAGTAAAACTATTTAACTACTCTGTATTTACTTTTATATTTATTGTTTGTTCTCTGTCTGTATTTTTCTTGAGAATGACCTTGTGATTAAAATATTGATTTAGTCTGTTTTGTATGCTGTCATCTATATTTTTTCATATCCGTTAGTCTGATAGTCTGTTTGCGAATGGTAAACTTCCCTACCTTGAGTTAGTCTAATAGTCTGTTTGCGAATGGTAAACTTCACTACCTTGAGTTAGTCTGATAGTCTGTGAATGGTAAACTTCACTACCTTGTGTTAGTCTGATATTCTGTGAATGGTAAACTTCACTATCTTGTGTTAGTCTGATAGTCTGTGAATGGTAAACTTCACTACCTTGTGTTAGTCTGATAGTCTGTGAATGGTAAACTTCACTACCTTGTGTTAGTCTGATAGTCTGTTTGCGAATGGTAAACTTCACTACCTTGAGTTAGTCTAATAGTCTGTTTGCGAATGGTAAACTTCACTACCTTGTGTTAGTCTGATATTCTGTGAATGGTAAACTTCACTATCTTGTGTTAGTCTGATAATAATTCTTACAGCTGATGGGAATTGAACCAGGTTTGTTCCAGCAGCACCGAATCGCTTTGCAACACAAGTAAACAGGTTTTCCGTACTTGACCAACCACATCCCCAAAAAAGATGATGCGCAAAAAAGACTTTCAGCCTGTGTACTCAAGTCACTGAGAACAGACCAATCGAAACAAGGACTATTACAACATTAACGAACATGCCGTACAAGTATTAAAGTATCCCCAGGAACATAAACACCATGCATATTCATACACAAGGACCTAAAGGCCTTCTTGTAAACATAAATAACATAGAGACATAACAATGTTGCTTCAAATAATATCTTATACAAGTAAATTCAAGTAGGAAGCACGAGGACAAATGAAAATAATTCTTACAGCTGACAGGAATTGAACCAGGTCTGTTCCAGCAGCACCGAATTGCTTTGCAACACAAGTAAACAGGTTTTCCGTACTTGACCAACCACATCCCCAAAAAAGATGTGGCGCAAAAAAGACTTTCAGCCTGTGTACTCAAGTCACTGAGAACAGACCAATTGAAACAAGGACTATTACAACATTAACGAACATCCCGTACAAGTATTAAAGTATCCTCAGGAACATAAACACAGAACATGCATATTCGTACACAAGGACCTAAAGGCCTTCTTGTAAACATAAATAACATAGAGACATAACAATGTTGTTTCAAATAATATCTTATACAAGTAAATTCAAGTAGAATGACTATTTTCAAGCTATTATTAATTGATTACTATTCACTTAACAGAGGCAATTAGAGAGACATAATTACACAGTGAGCTCATGCAGAGTATGGCATATATAATTATTTTAATGCAAACACATAACTTTTTTAAATGGCTTCGACCATTGTTTAATTTGATAAAATATCAAGTTAAGTACAACAAATCTTTCACTCTCTGTGGAGTACAGATCCTCAACAAACCTCTTCCATTTTATCCTATCCTTAGCTATTGTTTCCAGTTCTTTCCATGCCCAGCCCAACACTTTTGGTTTCTGTATTGATATTTTTTCAGCATGTACTTACAATTTTCTTCTTTTTCTCTTTCCCCATTTATTTCAGAACATTGCACATCTAACAAATTTGTTCATAGATCTTCATCTTTCGTCCACTTGAAACATGTCTAGATCTTCTTAATATATGACATATCCATCACCAGTGTTATTCCTTTAGTTCTATCTCTATTGATGTATGTTTATTTTTTCCATAAGTTCCTCTTTGGTGGTCTTATCTTCCATTTCAAACCTTCTATTCTACATATTCATTCATAATCTGGTGTTGATACTGTCAACTATCTATTCCTAGGTCTTCAACGAACCTTACTTTTTCCATCTATATTTATCTGTACTGCTACTTATACATGATAAAATAATTCTAAAATTCTGTGTTGTTTTCATAATTTTAAAATTCTTTCTGAGAGAGAACTTCTTCTTTCGTTCACTTAAAACATGTCTATATCTGTGTAGATATATACATTTCCATTGTGTTTTGTGCGTGACATCCTGATTAATTGTGCACCTTTTGGCTGGTTTCCTCTGTCTTCAGCACATTGCTTACTTGGACAGGACTGTGATCTTGCTTGAGTGGGACTGCCTGACCAGTCGTAGTTTCCAGCCCCTGATGGTCGAACTAAGCCCTATCACCGTTTCACGGTGCTGGCCTCGATGGGGGAGAGAGAAGTGAAGAATAGCAACATTGTCAATATAACAACAAATGCCAACAGGTCTAGATTTTTCAGTCAAGCTAAATCTGCAGAAAACATCAAACATATTCTGCAGAACTACCCCATAGAAGAAAACTGTGACCACCTGAAACATCTCTGATGGACAAGCTCTGTATCAAGTTGCTGGTGAAAATAGTGGCTGTGTGTGTTTGCCGTGTTGTGTTTTCTCATTGAGCAAACCCATAGGTGCTCAATGTCCTCCCGCAGATGCTGATGGTTCCATGCCTCGCTCGCATGTTCCTAGTTGTTCCACATCTATTACTGAATCCCCTGAATTGCAGTCTCAATGCCTCATCAATTGCAGTCTCAATGTCTCATCTATTTCAGCCTCCATGCCTCATCCACTGCAGCACCCATACCTAACAGGCTCTCACCGAGTAATTTCAGCATGTATCCCCCTTCATTCATCCATGTCAATTCACCAACCACAGATGTCTTGGATACAAATCTCTCTGGTCTTTAATTACCACAAATGTGAACATATGCAGGGCATTAAACCCAAAGATACAAAGTAGTTTGGACGCAGCTATAGTTGCCATCCACTCATATCAAACCGGTTGTTTTGAATCTTTTATAGCATGGACAGAGTACACAACACTTATAACTGCTTTTATAAATGAGGTCTCTCAGAATTAACTCTAACTCGAAGCATATGTTGTTCTAATCCCTAGGAATAATGTGCAATGAGGTGACTTCTCCAGAGCTTTATTTCATATCCAGGAGACTAACTCTCAGTGGTGTAAAATACTTTTAGAAGTCATGATAGCACTCAAGAGTGCATCAATTCTAGGGGATTTCTGGCATTTCAGCAACATGCGAAATTGGAGTCATAATCTTCAGCTCCCTTGCCAAGCAACATTTTCTGTTAGATCTGTCCATTGCACCTATTTCATGACTTTGGTTATGGTGGGTGGGTCAGCCAGCTGTGTATTCCCTACCATCCAAGAGCACTCTTCAGTTATGCAGGGCTAACATATTTGCCTGATTCTGTGCTCTCCCAGGGAAACTGGAAATATGTCTTGCAGAGTTGCTTTTCACCACACATCATGTGCCACATGTTCATAGTGGGTACACATTGACGGCATGGACCATAGTCTGGACTGAAGCTCATATGGTTGCATATCATGATGTACAATGTTGGTTTCTCTGAATGTTACACTACAAAGGAAAATACAATTTTACAGATTAAATTATGTGAGACTTCCACAAGTGGAAAACTGTACTATATTATATGTCATCTACTGAGAGGTTACTGCTCCACAATGTTTTAACGGATGGTATTCTTCTTCTTCTGCGTTTGTTCTCAAACTCCTACAGATTAGCAGGATGTAGTCCAGAGAACGGAATGTGTTGTGTCATAGTTTACAGCATTGTTGTGATATCTGAGCCTTTTGGCCTGACACATCTGACTTCAGCATGGCTTTGGGTCACTGACCCTATATGGGATGGGACAGCCAACTCCATCCCATAACCTCCTTAGTCGCCTTTTACGACATGCGTGGATGGTAAACAGTGTTGCTATTCTTTGCTCTCCTTTCGGGCCACGGCAACACACTGGTGAACTGATGGTATAATAATGAGACATTCAGATCTTTCATATACAGGCTCAAAAGATATAGAAGTGCAAAGGAAAATAAGCACAAAACAAGTTCCATAAAAAAAAGCTTCATGCAAGGATAACATCAGAATTGTGGATTTTGAATAAGGAAAATTTGTCTCTTAACATTGATTCACATTCTTTTGCAATCAAATAGATTCTTTTATTTTCTTTTGATTAGAAAAAAGTTGCCTATATCAAGAAGACCTCTGAAATTTTGGCCAGTGACTTTGGAGGAGATATACCGGATACTATTAATGGCCTATGCAGTTTGCCTGGAGTAGGACCAAAGGTTTCATATAACTGTCTTGTTATACTATAAGTTATATTGTAGGATTAAAAGTATTGATACTTAAATCATTTATATATATATATATATATATATATATATAGAGAGAGAGAGAGACAGGGTGTCAATAAATTATTGTACGCTGAAACTGAAATGAAAATATGTGCTCAGTTTGACATCATTGAGATTTGTTACTTATCCAATTCCTGGGGTTGCAAGCTTTCACTCTTTTGTCACTGTGCAGGATGGTGGTAGGCGCATGTCTTCCTGTCTTCTTCAGCTGTGTTGTGTATGTATAGCAGGTGTTAGTGGTGGAAAGGTTTGGTGGTAATAATTGTTTCCACAGGCCTTGTAGTGTTGGGCATTCTTTTCTTCTTCAGCGTTCATTCTCAAACTACCACTGGAAATCTCTCTTGTAGCAGGACAATGGTCCTACTAGATTTCGAGCAGGATGCAGTCCAGAGATTGGAAATGCATTGTGTCACCGTTTTATTTGCACCAATGGCCTGACATATCCATCATCTGCAGCATTAACTTGTTTAAAGAAATGTTATACTGTCTTTTGATTTGAACGTCGATTTTTATTTTAATAGCTATACAAAAGTTGTGTGCCTTTCACATATCATTATCAGCTCCTTTTTGTCTTTTTCTGTGTTCATTCTCAAACTCCTGCAGATTAGCAGGAAATAGTCCAGAGAACGGAATGAGCTGTGTCATGGTTTACAGCTTTGCTGAAATATCTGCACCTTTTGGCATAACACATCCGATTTCAGCATGCTTTTTTTCAAATCTGAAGACTCCATAAGAAAATTGCATTTTATCTCGAACCCAATTGTAATTGTTTAAAATTTCAGATGGCTCATCTGGTTATGAAAAGTGCCTGGAACACTATTACTGGTATAGGAGTTGACACTCATGTCCATCGTATAACAAACAGACTAAGATGGCTACCCAAACCAACAAAGGATCCTGAAGCTACAAGAAAAGCATTAGAGGACTGGCTGCCTCGGTAAGTAAACATCTTCTCTCACTCTGAAAAGAGTATTTGTTACTTTAAAGAGGATACATAAAATAAACAATATAAAACTTGTATGATTCATTAAAAAAATGGACTGAATCAATGTTTTAACCAAAAGACTATTGTATCAAGAAAATAACATTATCTTCATTGACTCTGTGCTGTGGCAGAGAGATATAGAACATATCTCAGTCAGTGAAGGCGCTAGGTTCTTCTTCTGCGTTCGTTCTGAAACTCCTGCAGATTAGCAATATGTAGTCAGATGAACAGAATACACTGTGTCATGATTTACAGCATTGCTGCAGTATCTGTACCTTTTACCCTGACATATCTGGCTTTGGCATGGCTTTGGGTCACTTTGACCATATATGGAATGGGACAGCCAACTCCACCCCATAGCCTCCTTAGTCACCTCTTACAACATGCATGAAAGGTAAACAGTGTTGCTATTCTTTTCTCCTCTCTCGGGCCTCAGCAACACACTGGCAGCTAGGTTCAATTTCTGCTGGGGAAAGTTGTCTGTTCTCACCATTTGGAAAGCAATGGCAACCTACTAAACAAATATTGCCTAGAAAATAACAGCAACCAAAAAAATGCTATGTCGATCACATCATTCTGAATAGCATAATATTTACTAAACTATACACCTCTATGTGACAGGTCCCAAGGGAGCAAATAATAGTGACACTGTTACCTGTCATGCACATCGTAAGAAGCTACTAAGGAAGTTTGGAGATGGAGTTGTCTGTCCCATGCCATAGAGGGTAAGGGACACAAGCTAAGCTGAAGTTGGATGTGTTAGGCTGAAAGGTGCAGATGTCACAACCAAGCTGTAAAATATTAAACAATGCATTCATTCTCTGAACTATATCCTGAAAATTTGCAGGAGTTTGAGAATGAACACAGACGGAGAAGACTAAACTGTTGAATAAATTCTTGTGTTGGGAACTGTACCACTGCTTTTCAGATAAAGAAACCCAGCCTTTCTACTACTGTTTAGAGAAATAGAGATCAGACCTCACAAGCTTATGTTTTGATTCTGCCTACAGGTTTTATCTCTATATTTTGTTTTGTTTTGAACACTGAAATCTACATTGCTAAGTTAGCTAAGATTAAAGCCTCTGTCATTTGTGTTGCTGGAGTCAGAGGAATAAAGAGTGGCAACTGTGATCTACCATTTATGTCTATCTATCTATCATTAAGGCTTTGTCTACCTAGGCTTAAAAAGTCTGTTTGCGGCGAAATACTCGGAAGAAGTTGGCAGGTAACTCAACGGGTACATAGGCGCTAACAGCAGAGCTGTGTGGACAGCATAGGGCACAGTTAGACACATAGTACGCTCTGGCCATCCACTGCACCTGATTTTCTCCCAGTTGTCTCGACTTTGTCTTGCCACTGGACCAAGATAAAACTCAGGAGAGAGAGTGTGGTTGACGATTAGCGCAACTCTTCCACACTATAAACCAACTTCAGCGCTAGTCATTTCTCAACCCATTTATTTACTTATCTTTACTAATTAAATATGAAGAGAACAAAGTGTGAATCTGAGGAATTCAGACAAGAAACTGCAAGACAGAAGCGGACACGTAGAAAAGAAAAAACATCTCAACGTCACACAGATACCTTCTATTGTTGTCAATTCTGTAAAAGAACATTTTGTGCGCGCATTGGACTTGCTAGTCATTTAAAAACGCACTATTAACGCTATTATTTTATTATTTATTGTTATTATTATTATGGTTGAGTTTTTGGTCATCGTCGATCACGACGGACGAACATCATCATCTATCTATCTATACGCTATATCTCTTGTTTGTCTTGCAGTGTTAGGGGTAGAAGAGTTCTCTGGAGATGGCCTTCCTGTGTGCTGTTTGTAAGCTTGTTCCTGTGGATTTGATTTCTGTGATCCATCTTTTATTTACCTCTGGCTTTATAGCCGTTATGTCTATGTGTCATGGCCATCTGTGGTATGCTGTCTGTTGGTAGTCTGGAAGTGTTTGAAAACCACTTGATCTGTTGTCTTTTGATGTGTTCTAATATTGGTATATTGGTTATCTGTCTGGTGTTATCGCTTCTAATTCTAACTCTTAATGACACTCTGAGTATTTGAAGTATTAGGTATTCTAGTTATACCTTATTAGGTATCAGAGTATTAGGAAACTATTTATGTATCTAAAGAAAGTTGGCATTAGAGTTGGCTAACTAATCTTATAGACAGTCAAAGTGACCTAAGAATGTCATAATAGTAATGCAAAATGAGGTAAACAGGTTACTAAAACACTTACCTAGCCTATTAATAAAAATATATTTAAAAAAGTATATATAAAAAAACATACAATAAAACTAAACAGGACAATTCTCCACGTATCGGCTCAAATTGAACCTTTTTCAAGAGACAAACAACAGAAAACGACAAAATAAAAAACAAAATAGATGTCTATATTTGTTCATTAGGTTACTGCGGCACCATCCACTTTGTCGGACACCCTCTGACCATTTGGTTATTTATATTTATCTAAGAATGTCATACTGAAGTTGGATTTATCTGGCTGAAAAGTGCAGATATCCCTGCTCTATCTATGCAGATATCCCTGTTCTATCTATGAAAATATCCCTGTTCTATCTATGAAAATATCCCTTCTCTGTCTATGAAGATAGCCATGTTCCCCCGTGTATTGTCGGGGCCTGAAAGGGGAGCAAAGAATAGCAACACTGTTTACCTACCATGCATGTCGTACGAGGTGACTAAGGAGGATATGGGATGGAGTTGGCTGTCCCATCCCATATAGGGTCAGTGACCCAAAGCCATGCTAAAGTCGAATGTCTCAGGCCGAAAGGCGCAGATATCGCAGAAATGCTGTAAACTATGACACAACGCATTCCGTTCTCCGGACTACATCCTGCTAATCTGCAGGAGTTTGAGAACGAACGCAGAAGAAGAAGAGGCCATGCTGTAAATCACAATGCAAAACTAACCAGCAGAAATTTGAAAATTATAAATTTCCATGTTAGATGGCTGGTTGTCAGAAAATGATTTTTTTCTATTCTTTAAAATTGTTTATTATTTTTTTTATTTCAGAAATCACTGGAATGATATTAATGAGCTATTAGTAGGCTTTGGACAACAGATTTGCCTCCCTGTCAAACCAAAATGTGAAAATTGTCTTAACAGATTTATTTGTCAATCCAGTACGGCCTCCAAGACTTAGCTCAAAGAATGTCTAACAAAATATGCAACAGAGCATGTTCACAGAGACTCACAATTCAGTAGACCATGTTCTCCGTGTCTATCAATCATGCAAACGTCAGAGTGGCATACTTCTGAGACCCCTGTGAAAGATATATAAACTGTATGAAGATGGAAAACAATATGAGGTATTCTGCCAAATTTGTAAGAGAAATCAAAGTGAGGAGTGAGCATAATGCAAGAATTGTGAATCACACATTGTACTTGTTAGCATCCAGAAGGATCATTCTGTATTTCTGCCCAAAATAGCCCATATTCTTTTGTAAATAATACTTTATTAAAATACTTAATTACAAGTGTACTCAATGAAATTGTTATTGGTTCTACCTTTCACTGGAAGCTCATTTACAGGGTTGAGATGGGGGCTAGTACAAATTGGGCAAGGCACTAGCGCCATATTACTGCTGCCCAGACAAAGATGGCTAAATCAGTGGGTGAGGATACCCCACCCGTACAAAATTGTTCAGATCCTCCACTATCAGAATATCTTACAGATACTGCCTCACACCTGAAATTATGATACAATTCATTCCAGCCTGTGTGTTGCCAGGGCCCGAAAGGGGAGCAATGAATAGCAAAACTGTTTACCTTACATGCATGTCGTAATAGGCGACTAAGGAGGTTATGGGATGGAGTTGGCTGTGTCAGACCGAAAGGCGCAGATATCACAGCAATGCTGTAAACCATGGCACAGCTCATTCCGTTCTCCGGACTACATCCTGCTACTTTGCATGAGTTTCAGAACGAATGAAGAAGATAGCATATCAGCTATGCTAATCAAAACTGGAAGCCATTGACTGCAAACAGAGATAGAAGATTCAATATCATTTTCAGAAATGAAGTCCATCATCAAAAGCTCCATGAACATGAAATGGAACTCAACTTCAAAAGGGTCCCCAGACTCCAGAACATATTCTGCAGACATGCCCACTCTTTGATGACGTGAGAACCAAAATATGGCCCCAAGAGACAGATCTGAAGGTGAAGCTGTGGGGCAACCGTGAGGACCTCCTGCAGACGACTGAATTCATGGAGGCTGCCCACCTTCCTGTATAGACTTATGAGCATAGGAAACTGATCGCAGAAGAAGAAGAAGAACTCAACTCACCCATATGGCCAACACCTACACAGAGACAATGTTTCAAGATATACCTAATAGGAATGCCATGGCTCATAATGAATGGGAAAATAATAAGCAATCTACGATATGCGGATGACATGGTCCTCTAAGCAGAAAATGAATAGGAACTACAAAGACTAATAGATAAAGTAGATAATATGGACTAGATTTTAACATCCAAAAATAAAATCTTGATAATCAGCAAACCCAATGAAAAACAAACATTAAACAAAAATACATGGAGAAATACTGCAACAAGTATATCATTACCAATACTGTATATTACATATCACAAAGGATGATAGATGTGAAACAGAGGTTACCTCTTACAGGACCAAGCGAAACCTATTTGTCATTTCCATTTTTCCTGTCTGGACCAATCGCAAATTATTTGTCATTTGGGAATATTAGAGTTAATACTCTGTAGTATGTTTATATTCGATCCCATCATTTCCAAATCAATGTCAATGATACTCGACACCACTTTCGTCTGTTTAAATCAATCGTCACTTGTAGAACATGTGCTTGTGATTCTAAAACTTTATTCATAACAAATGAAATTTCAACTGTTGATTTCTGTTTCCTGATTTTTTTTTTTTGAATGGCTTCCTCATCTATTCTACAAATAGTACCGGTATATAAACACTATAAATTATAATGTTTTTGTGTTGTAAATGTGATTACATTTTCATGGATTATATGCACAATGATGTGTTTAGTTTTGTCAAGCTTGCTATATAAGGGAATATTCATTTGCATCGAGTGGTCCGGTTCAAGATGGGCGTAGTTGTGTTCTTCGTACTTGCTGTGGTCAGTTGATCTGTATCCTAATAAGCACAATCATAAAAAATCCATTATTCCTGAAACAGAGATCAACACATCCAAATAAAAATCATGGAATTTACCAGTTCAACAAATAACATCTTAGTAAACAACTAAATACTGGAAAAAGTATCCAACTGTAATTACTTAGGCTGCTAAATGTTTGTTGACGGAGACTCAATGAAAGAAATAAATACACACATAGCAGTTGCAGCTAGCACATTCACTAAACTAATTAATATCTGGAAATCAAAATATCTAGGAAGAAACACCAAGCTAAAGATATTCAACTCCTGTATTGTCTCAGCATTAACGTATGGAAGTGAAAGCTGGAAATCAATGCAAGCAACAGAACAAAAAGTAAACAGTTTCGAAAACAAAAGTCTCTGCCATAAATAGTGATTTAAAAAACAAAATACACCAAAAATATGTTTCAAACATCATAAGAAAACGCAGGTGGAAAAACCTGGTCATGTTTTCTTCTTCTTAAGCGTTCATTCTCAAACTCCCGCTGGATCTGCCTTGTAGCAGGACCATGGTCCTACTAAATTTCCAGCAAGATGTAGTCCAGAAAATGGAAATGCGTTGTGTCACCGTTTTATTTGCGCCAATGGCTCAACACATCCATCTTGGTCAAGGTTATGTTTTAAGACTAGATGAAAACAGAATAAACCAACAAACCCTTATGTGGACACCTGAGGGTAAAAGAAAACGAGGAAGACCTAAAGCAACCCTAAATAACACCATACTTAAAGAAGGGGAATGGGTCAAAGGGCATGAGCCCATGGACCGCTGGATCAGCAACCAACCAAAGAAGAGGCATGAAAGGAACAAACTAACTAACTATCGAGTAGAAAATAGACCTAGAAATTTTATAATTTTATTTTCCTCTTTCATATCCCCAAACTCGCCCATGTGTTGCCGGGGCCCGATAGAGGAGCAAAGAATAGCAACACTGTTTGCCTTCCATGCATGTTGTATGAGGCAACTAAGGAGGTTATGGGATGAAGTTGGCTATCCCATCCCATATATGGTCAGTGATCCAAAGCCATGATGAAGTCGGATATGTCATGCCGAAAGGCACAGATATCATAGCAATGCTGTAAATCATGACACAACGCATTCCGTTCTCAGGACTATATGCTGCTAATCTGTAAGAATTTGAGAACGATCGCCAAAGAAGAAGAAGATATCTCCCAACTGCATCTCCTTTTTTATATAATTATTGGAAGTAATATTATGTTTAACGAATGTAAATCAATGTAACATTGAGTTACTGAAGGCTTTCATTTATGGATCGTGTTCTAGGACTATATTTTAGCAATTTTTGAAACATTTAGTAACAATAGCACGTAAATTTTTAAGATTATAAAAACTCAAACATTTTATGGCATGACCACTGTAAATTATTTTAAAAAATAAATTTGTAATTAAAAATTGAAACTTTCCTGAAGTATGGAAATAGCAGTTTGGCGAGAATGAGTTTAAATATAGTTTTAAGGGAAATTTACTATCTAATTTTATCATATAATTTTTTTTTAATTTCCACTTCAACCAAATTGTTTTTAAAACAATTATCAGATACATGTTTAACCATTGTGAACATACAGAGAATTCATTGCCGAACATTTACATATATAGGGCCTAATACATAGGTGGTATAATTAAATGATTCATAATAAAATTGATGACATCAGTCATAGATAAAAATTCATGCTGAAAAACAGGCTGGTAAAATTGTGGTTTTACCCTGGCCCACTAAGAGTTTAAAAGAGAATAGAATTGACTAAAAGTACTTTCCCCCACTGTACAAGATCTTCTTCTGTGTTCGTTCTCAAATTCCTGTAGATTAGCAGGATGTAGTCCAGAGAACGGAATGTGTTGTGTCATGGTTTACAGCCTTGCTGCGATATCTGCTCCTTTTGGCCTGACACCTCCGACTTCAGCATGGCTTTGGGACACTGACCCTATATGGGATGGGATAGCCAACTCAATCCCATAACCTCCTTAGTCGCCTTTTACGACATGCGTGGAAGGTAAACAATGTTGCTATTCTTTGTTCCCCTTTCATGCCCCGCAACACACGGGTGTCTATATGAGATGAAAGCAAACAAACCCATATATCTTCCTTCATTAGATAAAGGCGATGAACTTAAAACGGTCATGCTCTCAGAATGAGCAGCCTAAGAATTTCCCATCAGTCACTAAATTTGGTACCACCTGAAGTAAGAAGAAGAGCGAGACCTAGAGAAACTCTATGAAGAACTATTTATAGAGAAGGCATGTCAATGAACCTAAACAACACCCAAGAACTGAAAGACCTGGCAATACAAAGACAGAAATGGAAAGCTATGGTTTCTGCCCTATGCGCCGCCTATGGCCCTGGAGGAACATAATAACTTTCAATTACATGAGTGCCCGTGTGTTGCCTGACCCGAAAGGGGAGCAAAGAATAGCAACACTGTTTACCTTCCACGCATGTCGTAAAAGGCGACTAAGGAGGTTATGGGATGGACTTGGCTGTCCGATCCCATATACGGTCAGTGACCCAAAGCCATGCTGAAGTCGGATGTGTCAGGTCGAAAGGCGCAGATATCGCAGCAATGCTGTAAACTATGACAATGCATTCCGTTCTCCGGACTACATCCTGCTAATCTGCAGGAGTTTGAGAACGAACACAGAAGAAGAAGACGACAATTACATGAGAAAAATATTCACATCTAAACAAATACAGTGGAATCCCATTATAACAACTTAGTCTGGACTGACAAAAATATAGGTATGTATATTTTAATAATATGCTTAATATTTATCTAATGTGGAGGTACAAAGAATATAGAATAAATATAATTAGGGATTTTGAAAAGTGTTGTTATATAGGGAAATTTGTTATATAAGAATGCGCTTTAGAGGGATTCCACTGTAATAAACTAAAATGAAAATTATAAAATGCTACATCCTTTCTACATATTCTATATTAATGTATGACTCAAACATGAATAATGAGCAAACAACAAGAATTATACTGAAAAAAGATGTGCCGAGCTGAAAGGTGCAAAATAATGCAGCTTTCCTGTGAAACCATCAGCTGACCAATGAATGCATGGATACAATCGAAAACATAATGTAAAAAAAGGCTTGTTTTGTTCTGCTTGTGGGCCTTCTACACCTATAAATAATTACAACAGATCATACAGCAACAGAAAAGAAACAACTTATTGAATGCCCTGCACTACAAGAATTAAGAAGAACGAAGACAATTGTTACCACCAAACCCCTTCATCACTAACACCATTTATACAGACACAACACAGGGAACGAAGATATGCACCTACACCACCTGGCCCATGGAAAAAATAGTGAAAGCTTGCAACTCTGGAGATCGGATAAGTAAATGTACCGTAGATCTTATTTGGTAATTGATATTCTTCTTCTTCAGCGTTCATTCTCAAACTCCCACTGGTTATCTCTTGTCACGGGACAATGGTCCTACAAGATTTCCAGTTGGATGTAGTCCAGGGAATGGAAATGCGTTGTGTTGCCGTTTTATTTTCGCCAATGGTCCAACACATCCGTCTTCAGTGGGTGGTAATTGATATGATCGAGGGGATCCATGGAGTAGGTTTGGGCATAGTCCTATTGTTATTGGTTCGGAGGACTAATAACCACAACTAAAGGCCATCTTCCTCTCAAACACCACTGCTACCATCCACCTGACGTGGGGCTGTCCATGAATTACGTTAACAATTGAGAGGGTCTGAAAAAGTTCGGCAGTTGTGCACAAGGTTTGGGGCGGGATTTGAAAAAAGTTGATGCCAACAAAACATAATGTACAGGCCCCACACCGATTAAATTGTTTCTTCTGCGTTCGTTCTCAAACTCCTGCAGATTAGCAGGATGTAGTCCGGAGAACGGAATGCGTTGTGTCATGGTTTACAGCATTACTGCGCATTTTGGCCTGACACATCCGACTTCAACATGGTTTTGGGTCACTGACCCTATATGGGATGGGACAGCCAACTCCATCCCATAACCTCCTTAGTCGCCTTTTACGACATGTATGGAAGATAAACAGTGTTGCTATTCTTTGCTCCCCTTTCGGGCCTCGGCAACACAGGGGCGGCATACATATATATTCAGGCAAACATGAAGCACATTTCAACAACAAAATAAAAGCATAATTGTATAGATGACGTGCCATAAAGCTTCTCTAAGAAGATAACCTCAATATAACGGCATGCCATCCACTAAGGTTTTCTATTGCATGGATGGTTTGTCTAGTGGGCTATTGGTGAGACCCACAGACGCAACCACATGCGTTGGATGAACAGATGGGCCATGGGAAACACTGGGAGGGAAATATATAAATATATGATTATCCTAAAGACAACATCAATTGTGACAACATCGCCGAGAGCAATGCGGTACACTTTGTATCCCTCCAAAATATTGTATTTCTTTGGTCTTTATTTCTTTTAACAGTTCTTCTTGTTCATACAAAGTGTTAGGCCTATTGCTGTGACAGTATGAGGTTTTGAGGGTATATTAGTTCTATATGTACAAATACTATTAGTCAAATATCAGCGAGACGACAGATTATTTCAATGTATATAACCAGTTTATTTATTTACAAAGACCTGGTTTCTAACCTTCGGACTCCCCGCCAGTGATGTAAGCTGCTAGAATTTTTTTTATTTCTATGTATTTCATAGGGGATAAGAGATAGGGGGTGACAAAGAGAAAAGTTACTAGATGGACTTGTATTGTGGCACGGTAGAAGTTCACGAACCGAGCTTATTGACAACACAAGAAACAGAGATTCGTGGAGAAATATGATCGCCTACGCAATTTGGCATGACACTTTTTTGATTTATCTATAAATAGTCTGATGCTATTGTAGCATGTCTGATGCTAAGTATAGCTTCTCTGGAAATCGCCCCCCCCCATCTGAGTAGAAGGCTCCTTGAATAGACATTGATCTAAGCCGAAAGTTGAAGTCATCTGGATATGAAAGAAAGCTCAGAAAAACCACCGCACTGCACATAAGAAGTAAGAGCCAATTGCTCGCAATTCCTGGGGTTCGCAAACAAGCAAACAAACGTAGCTTCTCTGGTTCCTTTGTTTTTCCTAAAAGCAAACTGTTCTTCACGGACTTCAATATCTTCTTGTTTTTAATTCTTTCATGTATAATCTTGAGTAGTATTTTGATTATGGGGCTCATCGCACTTATCTGTATTCTGTACAATCAACAGCCTGGGTTTCTTAGGTAGTAAGAATATTGATGATGTTAGATCTTTAGTTTGGTGGCTTATTTCATATGCCTATATGTCATTGCGAATTTCTGTGATAGTGTCCACACCTAATTCATATATAGTTTTTTTGTTTAATGTCTGCTGTTATGATATAAGCTCATGCAGCCTTTTCACATTTCATTGTTTTTATAACGTGTTCCACGCCTGATTCTAGTATTGCTAATTCATCATTGTTTTGCATTGTAGGTTTTTGTTCCGTTGGTCATCAAGCATGTCTGTCATATAATCTGTCCATCTTGTCAGTACTTCTGTCCTATCAAATATAATTTTACTCAACAATAAAAACTAATAAACTCAACAATAATAGACAAAATAGATGACAGAAATTTTATCAAGCCATGTTTCCATTTTTCTCTTTTACTAGATGCGATTCTATTTCTGCGTCATAGAAACATGGCTTGATAATATTTCAGTCATCTATTTTGTCTATTATTGTTGAGTTTATTAGTTATTTGTCTCTTGAAAAAGGTCCCATTTGGACCTATACGTTGAGATTTGTCCTTTGTAGTTTTATTGTATGTTTGTTATATAATTTTTTATATATTTTAATTCATAGGCAAGGTAAGTGTGTTTAGTAACCAGTTTAATTCATTTTGCTTTACTATTTGTTCGTTCGGTTACTGCGGCACCCTCCACTTTGTCGGACACCCTCCGACCATTTGGTTATTTATATTTGCCTCTCAGCCGCTACCTTACATTGTTTTAGTTGTCTACTTGCTGCTGTTTCTCATTTTTACTTAGTATAGGTTTTTTTATTATATCACTTCATCTACCTCTCAGCGCTTGTTAATCATCATGCCATCCTCTAAGCGTTTTCTTCGCATTATCCATTCTTCTCTTTTACTAGATGCGATTCCATTTCTGCGTCATAGAATCATGGCTTGATAAAATTTCAGTCATCTATTTTGTTTATTATTGTTGAGTTTATTAGTTATTTGTCTCTTGAAAAAGGTCCCATTTGGACTGATACATTTAGATTTGTCCTTTATAGTTTTATTGTATGTTTGTTATATACTTTTTTAATATATATTTTTATTCATAGGCAAGGTAAGTGTTTTTAGTAACCAGTTTAATTCATTTTGCTTTACTATTTGTTAGTTCTGCTTTGCATTTACCATCGCTGCATATACTGGATCCGAGGTATTTGAAGGTATTCACCACCTCTTAAGGCCTATGTCCATTCATCACGATATTAGTCTGGTTTTCTGTGTCTCTGCTGTTTACAAGATTTTGCTCTTATCTGTATTGATTTCCATTCCATAATTGCTGGTAACTTTTTCCAATTTTACTGTTAATTCTTGCAATGATTGTTCTAACCCAGCTATAAGATAAATATCATCAGTAAAACGCGTTGCAAATAGTTGTGTACCTTAGTTACTGGAGAAATTATTTTAAATTATAAGTGAGTTCCGGAAAGTCACGTGATAATTTAAAACCGGATGACATTTTCTGATCGATAGAACAATCACGTAAGTGTCTTGATAATATTTCAATTTAAATCAGAAGTAATCTGGTACAATTTGTACGAATTATACTATGCGTTTGTAATGTTTATAACTTAACGATTGTGTATGTTTATGAATGGGTTTGAATTGAGTTTGTAGGTCTATCTCTGAAATTTAAATGTGTTATGCGTGAGCACAGGCGTTGTAACCTAACCGACGCTGCACGATCACACTACGATCAGTAATAGCAATGAATGCACATGTTGTTTACCATATGTAATTTTGTAGGTGAACATGTGTCCATACAACGTTCAGTGTTGTATCTTGAGGATGATTGTACAGACAAAATATATAGCATGCTATGCTGCTACTTTCCAGAATAAATGGTTCTGATTGGCCCACTTACACTAGCGTAGTTAGGCCTAGACTAGACATTATTTATTATAAATAATAATATATGATTATATGTTATAATTACCTGAGTGACATTCGGTAAAGTCTTTAGAATCACTTTACACTGTAGGTAGACCTATTCGACGCATCTGCTGTTTCGTCCACCGTTGTGACTTTTAGGGGGGTTTAAAAGATTAGAATTATAGATATTTTTAAGAGGGGGGAGAAGGGTTAGCAGTGTTTAGAATTAGCAATTAATTCTCTAAGAATTCTTGTCTAAGGTGTGAATCGATATGATTGGTTTTTCAAGGGAAATCCGTAACGTTATATAGTATATTATATAGCCCAATGGTGGACGAAGCAGCATTTTTACCGATTCATAATGGGATGTTGGTTAAAATTTTGGTCTTCACAGAGCTATAAATACCAAACTATAAATTTTTTTTTTAAGTAGCTGACATCACGGATTTCCATAGAACACACTAATGTAATTGATGGATGCTGTGATGTCACATCTCCTGACAGTACTCAATGACATCAACCACATTTATAATTACACCATAGCTAATTTATTTTTAAACTTATAACTAACTCTAACCCCCATCCTAATATAAATACTAATTCCAAATTAATATGCCATTTCAGTAAATATTTCGGTAAATATTCTTTCAAGTGTACACTGCGCTATAAATAGCACTGTTTTCATATTAAACTAGGTGAGGTCATGGATTTCCGTTGTAACACCAATGAAATTAATGGCTGCCGTGATATCACATGCTGACAATCACTCAGTTCAAATCTAGACACAGACGAAATTATTTCATAATCTGTTTATTTTCTAATTTACATAATTTTTTAAATATTCCACTGTTCTGTACTGCACGCTCATTACTTCTGCGCGCTATACATGGAGCGAGGTGCGCGAACACATATTAAAAATATTATTTCAAATCACACAACAAACTTTGGGGAATTCCTCAAAACCAGAGCAAAGATCACAGTGTACACCTGGACGAAAATACTGCAAATCTTTCTTTCAGGCGGACACTCCCAATCCCCTCCCCCATTTTTAAATTACTTTTTTCTTTCCCTTTTTATTTTAGCCCAACGTTAATACCCCACCAGGTTCTCATATAGTGACTTCCTCTATTCCAACCTTGACCTTCAATCATAGCACATCTTACCTGTGAAAGGTTGGGGAATATAATACATTGAAACCAGACCAAAGGTCACAGTGTACACCTAAACGACGAATGGGCTAGGCAAAATAAATGTCATTTAATTGTCCATGTGTTGCAGAGGCCAGAAAGGGAAGTAAAAAGCGAGGCTGAAAGTAGCAGATAGCAAAGCCAAGCTGTAGGCCTAAACAAATAGTTCCATTCACTCACTGGACTACATTCTTCAAATCTGCAGAAGTTTGAGGTTGAATGCTAAAGAGAAAGAAAAGCTTGTAAATTGTGACAGTACCATCACTGTTTTCTTACATATTTTAAGTGTCTTAATCTAGTTCGCTGCTGTATTCTGTAAATTTTAAAATTGTCTTATAGTTTGAGTAATCCTAATTTTGCAATGTGATCCAATATCTATGCAGCAATGGCGGACGCAGCTGCAGCACCAGCCGGTGATAGCCCGAGGGGTGGGTTTCGTGGCGGATTTGGAGACAGGGGCCGTGGTCGGGGTAGAGGTCGTGGCCGTGGCAGAGGACGTGGACGTGGTGGTAAAGACAACGACAAAGAATGGGTTCCTGTGACCAAACTTGGACGTCTTGTTAAGGATGGCAAGATCAAGTCCTTGGAAGAGATTTACCTCTACTCACTGCCAATAAAGGTACATTTGTAAATCATTTTGTATCTAAATGTATGTAGTATGTTTGCCAATTTTGCCTAAAAATGTTAGCACACTATTATATTAGTAGCAAATAAATTACACATTTTTGCTATACCTTTACATCTGTGGTCATAAAATTGGGCGCATCTTGCTTTCCGGCGTTCACTGTGAAGTTTGACCTAGTTTTGAGGTATTCCCCAAACCTTCATATACACAAAACTGCTGTTCGCGAAAGTTCTGCGAGAGGTTATGACGTCACGGTTCGCGCGAATATACGGCGTGGCGAAAGGAAAAAAGTTAAAAAAAGAGGGCCGGAAAAAGGCGCGTATTGGAGTGTCGAATACAATGTTTTAAGGACAGGGGAGGGGGGGGGGGGTTAAACGAAACAAAAATTATAGATAATTACTTCTGATATTTCAGCATTAGAAAATTATTTAAAAATCAGGCAAAAAAAAAGGGGGAGGTGTGAAAAAAAGAAGTTCCTGTGGTCAGAAGTTCCTGTGGTCACTTTCATTCTGACGTTTGTGAAAATGACCGGAGTTATGGAGTGCGATTTTTCTTTTTTCGTTAAGCTACGTGATAGTGATAGTAAATGTGTTTTGGAGTGGTGCATGGAGCAAGGTTTAATTAATAATCATTATGTGTATCCTACTTGTGGTGCAAACATGAAATTGGTAAAACAAACACGAAAATTGGATGGATATATTTGGGTGTGCCGGCAATTTGGAATTAATCGCCATAAAATTAGTAGAAGTGTAAGGAATAATTCATGGTTCTCCGAAAGTCATTTGAGTATGGCTGACATACTCCTACTTACATATCTCTGGGTTAAAAAAGTTAGGAGCGGTTTCATAATCGATGAAGTTAAGGTAGGGGCCAAAGCAGTCGCTGACTGGAAAAGATTTTTGTAGAGAGATCTGTGTCGAGATGTGCGTTAAGGAGACAGTGAAAGTTGGAGGGGAAGGAATCGTGGTAGAAATAGACGAAAGTCTATTCGGCAAGCGCAAATATGAAAGTGGTTGCAGAAAGAACTAAAGAAGTTTTGCTAAACATCATAAAGGAGCACGTGCTGCCAGGCACTACCATAATATCTGACTGCTGGAAAGCATACGCCTGCCTTGCAGACGAAGGGTATGTTCACCTGACAGTGAACCATAGTATTGAATTCAGAAATACTGAAACAGGGGCCCACACAAACACAATCGAAGGTTTGTGGGGCCTTGTTAAAAGAAATTTCCGGAACCAGGGTAGGATGTGTGAAGGGCAATTTCCCTCCTACCTATCTGAATACATATGGAGAAAAAAATATTTCGGAGAAGGCAACGATCTTTTTCAAAGATTTCTCTCCGGAATCAAAGAGGTTTATCCACCAAATCCGGACGGATGAACATGTGGACGCCCGAGTGCTGCCGGGGAGCAAAGAATAGCAACACTGTTTACCTTCCGCGCATGTCGTAAAAGGCGACTAAGGAGGTTATGGGATGGAGTTGGCAGTCCCATATAACGTCAGTACCCAAAGCCAAGCCATGCAAGTTTATCCGCCACGCCAGGAGGGAATTAGGTAAGTGTTTTTGGTGTCGTTTAATTAACATTTTGTTTACATTTTTTAACTATTCGACTGGATTTCGTGGTATTCTACCCGTTTCCCTTCTGGATTTAATCAAAGTGAAGTGATGGATCTGTAAACGTAAAAAAAGCCACGCCGGTCGCCGCCGCGACAAAACTCTCGTTTGTGTTGGGTTTGTGACGTCACAACACGCCTCACACAGATCGGTTGGTTTTACAAGGTTGAGCGGCAATCGGCAGATATTTTCTAGGAGTTCTTGTGTGAAATAACGTTCTGTTTATCCACCAAGCTGAATGAGGTACGTATTTAATGTAAAATTTTGAACAATGTTTAAATTTTGAACTAGCCGACTATGGATTTCGCCATATTCCACGCAAAGCGAATGAAATGAAGGATCAGCCATTCACAAAGCCACGGCGCGCGCAAAAACTCCTCCTTTTTGCTTCCGCACTATGACGTCACGGCATCCATTAATTTCATTGGCGGTGCGCGAAAATCCATGACGTCGGGTAGTCCGGAATATAAACATTGTTCTATTTATAGCACACTTAATTCCTGAACGCCAGAAAGCAAGATCTACCTAAAATTGTGTCCCGTTGCTATGCAACTACAAACAACAGTATTAAATCTTGGTCATTCATCCTGAAAAAAGTGAAAACTAGGCTGACAATTAGCAAGTTTCCTTTTCCTATAAATTGTTGTTGGGGAAGTAATTTAGAGCTGTATTTTAATTTTTAAACATATTGAAAGTAAGTGCAACAGACCTCCATCAGATCACAGAGTAAGAGAATAAGTAGGCCTATAATATAATTAAATGTGTATTATACCACACCATGGATAAAAAAATTAAAGTAAATTTCAGATTTAGTTTTTTTGTGTTACCTAAAATAACCCTATTTATGTTTTGGAATTTGAAAATTTAAAAAGAAATATATTTTGTTGTTGAAAACATAGAAAATAATGGGTAGATCTTGCTTTCTGGCGTCAAGTGTGCTACAAATAGCACACTGTTTACATTATTAAGTAGGCGAGGTCACGGAGTTGCGCTAGAAAAAACTGTCTGCCAATGATATGCAGCGCGCAGTGACGTCAAGCGACTGCGTGGCTGACATTTTAAAACAGATATTTGATCGATTTGACCAGTGGTTTTACTAGTGGAAATCCATGGAAATAGCCTAATTAACAATGCAAACAGTGTGAAATGAGTAAAATGAAGTATTTACCGTATTCACCATGGATAGGCTCTCCGTAAACCATGCATTATTTATAATACAAATCTCAAATAATACACAGCACACATCACAAGCTCTACTGTAGAAATGCGCGGATTTAATTGGTTTCCGATCACGCCAAGCCCAGTGTTGCCAACTCATTTCATCATATAAGCACCAGAAACGTCCCTAATAAGCATCAAATGTAGAGCGGAAAGCATCAAAATGGCAACCCTGCTCTCGCCGTAGGCCGATTTATTTTTTCAAATTTCAAACACCACAGGCCCCCTTTTTTAAACGTCTAAACCCCCCCCCCCTTTTTCCTCAACATCCAGATGTAATGAGGGGGAGACCCCCTCAACCCCCCCCCCCTTTCAACATCCAGATGTAATGAGGGGGGGAGACCCCCCTCCTTTACCTATTATTTTTTATACCACCACCTCCCCGTTTTTAAAATTATTCTTATGCCACCCCTCTCCCAATAATAAATATAAAACTTTCTAATAAATTATATATAAATTATTGTAAAAATAATAACCATCTCCACCCCCCCCCCCTTTTCATCATTTTAAAAACCTCAGATACACCAAACCACAAAACACGCCAAACAATTTCGCACATACCGCGTCGTCACTACCTCTCGCAAGCCGTGTCGCGAACTGCACATCAACGTAAGTTAAGCTTTGGGGAATACCTCAAAACTAGGTCAAACTTCTCAGTTGATGCCAGAAAGCAAGATGCGCCAAATAATGCATTTCCTTGTATAAAATTGTTACGTAGTATCTGATAAAAATGACTAGACAGCAGGATAAATTTAAACTGTCTGCATAAAAATGAGTAATTTTTCCCTATCACTGTATTATGTTTTTGACATTGTACGTTATTTAGGGAGAGTGTTTTAAATCTGTATTAACATTGTTTTTGAGAATTTTTATTTTTGTATACCTGAAATATTTCATGGAAAAAAATGAAGGGTTAGAGAATGTATGTGTTGTTTGCGTGTGTGTGTGTGTGTGTATATATATATAATTTAAATATATATATGTGTGTATAAGTGCACACAAAAAAACATCACATATTCACTTTTGGATGTCTATTTTGACTTGTCCTTTACAGAACGTCCTCACTGCCACTCTGTAAGCTTCTTTGTTCTGTACAAACGGCACAGCTTCTTCTGGGTGTCATGTTCAGAAGGTCTTCAATGTCATGTGTACATCAGTCTTGGTTAGCCTCTCATTCTCTTTCCCAGAACTTTTCCCTCCATGATTAATCCGTCTCTTTGTAAGTCCAAAATGTGTTGCATTTTTTTGATAGTTTTGAAGAGGGTCTTCTATGTTCAGGTTTTTTGCGGACATCTTTGTTAGTTCATCTTTCTATCAGTGATATTCTTCAGACCTTTCTACTATAACATTTCATTTAGAATGACAATATATTCTTTTTCATTGCAGATGTCATTGCCAACATCTCACAGCCATATACTGCCAATGGAAAGATATGGGTTAATAGTTCTTTGTTTTTGTTTGCTCCTTACCATGGATTTTTCATGTTGTCTTTTGTAGGCCATTGCTAATCTCTTTCTGATCTCAGCATTGCAGTCTCATGTGGTGTTGATGGTTGACTTGAGATATTCAAAGTTGCTGGCAAGTTATAGTTCTTTGTCAATGACTTGTAGGAGTGAGTAGTTTATTCCATATTCTGAAAAAGTGATCCACTTCTGGATATAATGCAGCTAAATGCATAGGCTTCTTCTGCGTTTGTTCTCAAAATCCTGCAGATTAGCAGGATGTTGTGTCATGGTTTATAGCATTGCTGTGATATCCGCGCCTTTCGGCCTGACACATCCAACTTCAGTATGGATTTGGATCACTGACCCTATATGGGATGGGACAGCCAACTCCATCCCATAACCTCCTTAGTCGCCTTTTACGACATGCGTGGACGGTAAACAGTGTTACTATTCTTTGCTCCCCTTTCGGGCCAGGCAACACACAGACGAGGCCTGTTCTATTTCTGATGTCATTTCATAAATAAATTGTATTCATATCGTCTGTGAAAATAAAACACATCGATGTCACTGACTTTATCGACTGGGCCTAATGATCTGACAACTTTGATATATTCAATGCTGGAAAGCCATTAAATGAAGATATCTAGGTCTGTTCTATTGTCACTTTATTACCAAATTAACTTGTTCATGTCGTCTGAAAAAATGTTACTTTTTAAACTCACATTAAACGTAAGTGGAATTCCCGTAATTGATATTGCATCATGGACATATGGTTACCAGCAATTCCTGTTTTTTAAACAGAATGGTATGTTTATTGTAGAGTACTTCTGTGTTCTTTCTCAAACTCCTGCAAATTAACATCATGTATTTCGGTAAATGGAATGCGCTGTCATTTACAGTTGTGATGCAATATATGCGCCTTTTGGCTGACACAACCCAACGTCAGGGTCATTATAACCCTACATGTGATGAAACAGCCAACTCCACCTCATTACCAAAGTTGCCTCCTATGACATGCGTGGAGGTAAACATTGTTGCTATTTATTTCTCTCCCTTTGAGCCCTGTCATGTAAACATAGAATACATTTTATAGACTAAAATAAATGTTATTGACATTGTATTTTGCTCAGGAATGTGACATCATTGACTTTTTCCTACCACCTGGAACATTGAAAGATGAGGTTCTCAAGATTATGCCTGTTCAGAAGCAGACCCGTGCCGGTCAAAGAACCAGATTTAAGGTATGTCCTCATAGCTGGTTAAGAGAAATTAGCAGGATGTAGTCCAGGGGACGTGTTATTGCATGGTATATCTGCATCTTTCGTCTGACACATTTGACTTCAGCATGGGTTCTGGTTCACTGTGACCCTATATGGGAGGATACAGCCACTCCACCCCATAACATTCTAATCGCATCCTACATACATGGAAGGTAAAGTTTGCTATTCTTTGATCCCCTTCTGGGGCCAATAACACACTGGCGATCTGCCATTTTAATCTGATTTGTCGTCTGGCAAATTGGGTTCTATATATAGGGAAAAATTTGTTTGATAAATTCTACTCAGTGTTTGGTAATGTTTCATTTATTCATTTTGCAAAATGTCCTCCCCTTTCATTTTACATTTGCCTTCATCTATTGTGACAAAGTGCAACAAATCAGAACAGGTTGTTGCAGCCCCTATTTGTTAATCTTCATGCAGTGTCAGATATGATTTAGATGAAGAGTAAGCAACAACCCATCTAGTTCTTGGGTTTTCCTTGTACCGTGTAACCTGATCTTCTGCTGTTACGTGCACAAAGGGCTAGTTGCATTGGTTCCACTCTCATGACATCATCAAACCACTGTCTTTGCTGTCTTTCAATGTAGTCTTGACTTGATGTGGTATTTATTTCATTTCTGATATCTTCATTTCTCCCATCAATCTCTTGTGACATTTATAACTTCTCAAACAGCTCATTTCACATCCTGTAATCTTTAGTGTCTTTGTCAAGGGCAATATTTGACATTCATAACATATTGTTAGTGATTAGAATATGAATCAAGTCTCTTTAGATTAGTACTTATCCTGTAATAATGATATTTACCTTAGAATATTTAAATTTTCTAAGTGTTTCTGCAATGGATCACTGTGCTAGTGCAGGAAATGAGGCAGCTGATATAAAAGGTTTCATCACACTATCAATGAAAAAGCAACCACAAAAATTGAACAAATGCTACATGAAGTCAAATTTTCATCCTAAAACTGAACAGACTTCTTCAGCGTTCGCTCTCAAATAACCACAACGAATATTTCGTGTGATTTTTGCCAGGGAGCGTGAAGTGCGTTGTGCTGCAAGTTCCACAGTAGAACTGTGAGTATTTGCATCCCCGTTGGCCACTTGTGGTCAGGACGTCCGAGGTCCAGCACATCCGTTTTCGTCATTCCTTTATTTCGGGTTTGGTCCCTAACTGAACAGACAATAACACAGTATTTAATTTAATTAAAACGGAGGCAAATAAGGTAGAATACATTTGAAAACAGTGGGTGGACCTCCCTGGCATATTGATTAAGCCATGTACCTTGTAATAGAGATTATGATTGTGATCTCCTATTTACATTTTATGGAGGTCCATTTCTTAAAGCTATAGCGTTATGTGCTGTAGTTCTCTTGGCAGAGATGTCACTTTGAGATGGGCGGAGTAAATATGGGAAACCCTGGTACAACGAAGTGGATCCCTTTTTATAACAAATACTGAAGTGTGCAAAGTGTTTGTTGACAGACATCAGTAAAGTTCAATAGCTCATAATTTGTGACCAGACTTTGTGAAAATGACTATTTTTACTGAATAATTATGTTAATGCACATTTAACTTCTTTTGTCAGGCTTTTGTAGCAGTTGGGGACTACAATGGTCATGTTGGACTTGGTGTCAAATGCTCTAAGGAAGTGGCCACTGCTATTCGTGGAGCCATCATACTTGCCAAACTGTCAGTCGTCCCAGTCAGACGAGGATACTGGGGTAACAAAATTGGAAAGCCTCACACTGTACCATGCAAAGTAAGTTTATTGTAGTGTGCATGTATAGCGAAGAAAGCAACGCTATGACCTGACTCTTGTATATTATACAATTATGGTGGAATCAGCTGTCCCACCGATACATAAAAGTTACTCAAAAGCTATGTTGAAGTTGGATGGGTCAGGACAATGGGCACAATGTTAAATTGTAATACATACACAATGCATGGTTATATATTACTAAGCATCAGAGGTTTGAAAACGGACATAGAGGCGTTGTGGATTAAGGCTCAATTATGGCTAATACGTATGCATCATGTTTCTTAGTCACACAGAATGTTGGTTAAAAAGTGTTGTAAATAGGAAACTTTGTAGTGAATGTGTAGAATATCATTTTCGCTGCACTAAAGACAAATTTATTAGATAGCAAATATTTGTTTAGCACAAGTTCATTTAGGATTAGAATAGAATTGTGCAAGCTGGAAATTTCTGGCAGTATTTAAAATAGATTCTGATGTCTTTCCATTGTCACCAGGTCACAGGAAGATGTGGCAGTGTTTTAGTACGTCTAATTCCAGCTCCTAGAGGCACTGGTATTGTCAGTGCACCTGTGCCCAAGAAGTTGTTGACAATGGCTGGCATTGAGGATTGTTACACATCTGCCAGGGGTGCAACCTCCACTCTTGGAAACTTTGGTATGTACACACATTTTTATTGTGAGGAGTCTTTAGCATCACTATTATGATTTGTAATGACTGAATCTTTGCATATGTCCTGTAGTATTTCTTAGTCAATAGGCATGTCCCAATTATTTAGTTTTTTGTATAGACCCCTTAGATGCGAAGGATAAGATGAAAAGTTACCGTCATTCTTCTTTCTGTCCTCATGTACCTTTCGGTGTTGAGGGGAGAGTGAGTGTACTGTCTTTTGCTCTTCTGCTGTTATATTTCCGAGTGTCTCTAATACACTATCCACCTTTTACGAGGGCGTCCAATAGGTCGACTATTTTCGTATCGTTTAAGTGTTTTTTGGATAATACTTTGCTCTTTCTGTCTGCTTATGTGGCCATGCTATTTAACTTGCTGTTTCTGGATGTATTTTATTGTTGACTTGATCCATAATTGTTTCCTTAGTGCATCATTCCTGATTTTGTCTCTCAAGCTAACTCCAATCATACTTCACACACATTTTATTTCAGTGGTGCTAATCGCCCGCGTGTTGCCGGGGCCCGAAAGGGGAGCAAAGAATAGCAACACTGTTTACCTTCCACGCATGTTGTAAAAGGCGACTAAGGAGGTTATGGGATGGAGTTGGCTGTCCCATCCCATATAGGGTCAGTGACCCAAAGCCAGGCTGAAAGGCGCAGATATCGCAGCAATGCTGTAAACCATGGCACAACACATTCCGTTCTCCAGACTACATCCTGTTGATCTGCAGGAGTTTGAGAACGAACGCAGAAGAAGAATAGGTGTTAATCTTATGTATTGTTCTAGAATCTAATGTCCAAGTTTGACACACACAATGTTGGTCATTTTGCGAAAAAAATAATCTTTCTGGAATCTTATATTAAAGCACCCAGACAAATTATTTCCCTTGGAAATTAAAGATCTCAACAAAATGGCGGTAATATTTAATTGTATCCTTCAGGATACCTCCACGGCAAGGAGTTACACTAATAAATAAGTAGACAAATTATTTTTTTATTATTAATTTACTAATGATTGTCTTATTAGGTTTGTGCTTAGTAATCTTTTTGCATTTAAAAAGTTATATGGACAAGTTGGATTTATTATATTCAGATTGTAATTCAGATAGTTATAGACCCATCAGCCCATTTAGTTACACATGATGACATGGAAATATTATTTCACACCAGGCTCATGTATAAAGCAAACAACTGATAACACATCCCAAAATCTCTTTCCCACCCAAACACCCAAAGAAGGTGGTTTTAGAAATTATGTCAACAGATAATTAAATAATATACATAGCACCAAAAAATACAAGATACATTTTAAGAATGGAAAAATATGCCACAACGGATGTGCTGGGCCGGAAGGTGCAAAATAAGACAGTTCTGCTGTTTAACCAACAACACAGTGTACTTCACACTAAGCCTGGGCTGATATGGAGAAAGCACATAGTTTATAGTTTATTCATAGACATGTAATTTGTGGCATCATGTATAAATGGATAAGCCTCTATTTATTCTCTAAAATAGACACACCTGGGTAAAGCACAAGGATTCAGGTGAAAGAAAGAAAATAGAATAAAACATATCCCAAGGAAAATAACAGGCAACTTTTTTTTTGCGGAAATTGAAATGAAATTTAGGCAATTTCCCCCCTACAAATTATTTCCATTGTCTAGTCTGTCTATAATTACCGATATGTGGTTCTGGGTTGAGATATTTATTTTAGGAGGGTTGTATGTGTGGGTCTCTAGGGTGACGAGCAGAGGGACGATGTGCAAAAATCATTGCGACCATCAGAATTGTATATCTCTTATGATTGCGCTAGCCATTTTGTATTTAGGACTAAACAGGCAGTAAATGATGTCACAAAACTACATTATTGTTTATCGACACTGTTTTTATAAAAAAAGTGTGAAGGTAGATTTATTTTTGGGATATGACTCAAGACTTATTGACTTTAAATGGCAGAGCTATATATTATATACAGCTTCTGGGTTATATATATATATTACTCAGACATTAAGAAAACATGACTTGCTGTGTAGACATGTCAAACTGTGAACGAGGAAAAGAAAAACAAAACGGAACTCTGAAAATAAATTAGCACAAGCTGCCAGAAGAAAAAAGTTCCACACACCTAGGAATAACAATGCACAATAGATTAACTTAAAAAACTCTGATAGAAAAGGGTCAGAAAAAAGTGATATCTTTTAACAAATAAATAATCATCGCTGCTGCACTTGGATATTGATATATGGGGGGTGTAGGGTAGGGGGGAAGAAAAGCATTTACCTTGTGTTAAAGATTGAGGGTTCAGGTTTGACTTGGTATGTTTATATGGTGGTTTTCTCTAAATCCCTAAGAATTATCACATGGAGCAGCAATTGGGATGCAAATGGTTTCACATTGCTCATGTGTTATTCACAGGGTAAACAAGCATAAAACATGATCCTAAAGTACCTCCTGTGGTGCACCCTGGAAACACAATTAGGGATTAAAATCCATGGATGTGGAGACTAGATGGAATGAGAATTGACTGTAAAAAGACAAGCAACATCTCAGACAGCTGCATCAATGCATTCAGCCAAAATGCAGAGGCATTGGAGGGGCGACCAATATTGATGTCCTGTTATGCACAGACGTTACAATTTGACGTCACTTAAGAGTACACATTGAACATGAAGGCAACATATGCTAGAGGGCAACATTATGTATGAGAAACAAGTATTTATCTTTGAGAACATAACATCTAAATTGACTGTCGCCATTGCCCAACACAGCTCATACAGAGAGAATTGAGTTCAGTACCCAAGGGCACAGAGGGGAATGTCTTAATTACATGACAATTTTTCGCAGACTACAAAGCTCCTCATCCGATAGGTCCGATAATCTACTTTAGATGATAAATGCAATGGCATAGTCAAGAACACAGACCGTGCTGGACGATGGCTTTAATGGACATCACTAGAAGTCTAATTTGACTCGCCTTTGCCCAACATGGCCCATACAGTAAAAATTAGGTCTGGGGCACAGGGTGACAATGGAATGGTCTTCCTGCATGAGAATAGTTCACCGGCGGTGAAGCGCCTTGTTGGAAGTAAGATGCATAGTGGGCAACCAGCTCGTCTCATAACCTATTCAGAACACTCGCCTCTGAATAAAAGGCTTCTTCAATAGGCATTGCATAATGCCAAAAGCTGAAGTCTTCTGGGTATGAAAGTAAGCACTATCCCTCTGAACATAGGAAGTAAGAGTAAGTCTCTTGCAATTACTCGGCATATTGACAAACAAGCAGCAGGTACATTCTGAGTGGTAACATCAGATGCTGGCAAATAACTTCACTTTGCTGACATAAGAGGAAACCATAGTACAATGAAGTCAAATCATCTGCACTTTTCATTTATATATTTATTTGAAGACATTAATGATAATCTCTATATTTCTATAATTGTTCCTTTTCACAGCCAAAGCTACATACTCTGCAATTTCAAAGACATACGGATATTTGACCCCTGATCTATGGAAGGAAACTGTGTTCAGTAAACCCCCTTACCAGGAGTTCACTGACTACCTGATGTTGAACCACACCAGGACGGCTGTTCAACGTCAAGAACAGAAAGTCTACTAGTTGAGAATTGAAAGGTTAAACTCATCAGCATTGATGAGGTAGCAATATTCAATGTGCATATATTTTTGTCAGAAAAACACAATCTAGATATAACACCCGGGGCAAACATTTTATGAAGAAAACCATGGTGACCATGTAGAATTTTTAACATAGGGTAACCTACACGTGTGATTTCCATAGGAAAAATGTTTCAAAAAACCAAAACACAAAACCTGTACCCCAACAATGGAAAAAAATTCTGTACAAAATGTTTTTGAAACGTACTAGTACTCCACAGTTTTTATGGATTGCACTATTAAAAGAATGTTTCAATATGTTTGTTAGAATATTGTAATTTCTTTACGGCTTGCATCTTGTATGTTTTATAATATATGGTTGCGTGCAATGCAGAGATGCTACGCTGCTAAATGTTTCAAGTTTGCACAAGTTGTTGATGTGCAACAAAATGCATTCAGTATACAAGCAGATGCCAGCATTCACAAATTATCTTTAATAAATGATATAACTTCATCTTTGTGTCAGTGTAAGAATAAAACAAATTGAATAAATATTTTTGCTAAACACTCAATGTCCAGGATTGATTTTATGTTCGTAACTGGATTCTGTTCTAATGGAACCATATTTACATATGGCATATTTTAATTGCTTGAAGCATATGAAATATGTAAGTATACTGTAGCACTTTGTCACTTTCAATCTCACACAAGTTGAAAGTGGATTGATGGAGATCTACATCTCTTGATTTCTGTAATTTTGTGCTCATTCTCAAATTTCTGCTGGTTAGCAGGATGTATTCCTGATAACGTATTTTGAGGCTGCATAGCGCAGTGGTTAGCATACTGACTTCGCATGAGTATTCCTGGGTTCATTTCCTAGTTTAGGTGAAAATATTTTTCAGATCACAGTTTCTGGGTCAACCTAGTCATAACTGCATACCGGATTAGTCCGGGATGTAAAGACTGCGAGGGAGAGGAGATTGCTATCGCTTTCATATACCAGAGCCACTGAAAAGTGAGATCGCTAACATATTGCACCCCTACGGCGTTAATATAAACGGGTTAACTTTACTTTTATGCAGAGGCTGTAATATAAATTTCCACATGACGCTGAGTAGGGTGTGTCCATATATGTTTTGCTGCTCAGTTTTTTAAAATTCAGAGGCCATGTTTATATTTGTTGCTAAACCTATACATTCAGAAATGGATACAGATTTGTGTATATATTTTAGTCAACTTTGTTAAGCATTGATAAACCTTTGAGAAAATATAGACACCATACATAATGAGCGTAACAAACACGCATGTGAATGATTAAATCTCACTGATCTGGACATATCAAAATACAAATCAATGAGTTCAAGAACATTCCAGCATACACAGATATATTGCCCTGGAAAAACAATTGGTCCTCAACCTTCTGTTGCATAAAGCAAAACCTGTCATATTTCAATATATTTTATTATAATGTTGGAGATTTCAGTGTTCTACTCAGATACATATTTGGCCCCCTTTTCCGGCATTGCGCTGAGTACCACATGGTTAAAGTTTAGTACCACTGCTATAACAATTCATTGTGTAACTGACCATGAAATGACCACATGTAATATCGGTCAGTCACATTGACATACTATAACGAATCATAAGAAAACCAACAGGCTATTTGAAATCTAAATGTCAGGTTTTAGTGCAATACCATATAGACATTGAAAAGTGATATATGCATTGACCATGTCACTGTGACTGGGTCATCCATTTCACAGGGGCACATAAATTATTTTCTACACCCAATTTTGAGTTTGTGTGTTTATTTATGGTGCGATATGATTTTGAAACTGGTCGAAGAAAAAGTTATGAGAATGAAAACTAAATGTTTTTTTGAATCACTAGTTTGTGTAAGGATGGCATGAATGTGTTTTATCACAAATATTGCCCTATGTGTAATAAGACAGTTTGCACTGAAAGCTTGTACAATGGAATTTCTATAGAATTGTTTCCCAACGTGGAGCCCACGCCTCACAGTGGAGCAATTTGATTATCCAGGGAGTAATTTGAACAAGTTTAATTAGGGTTTGTTTAGGGAATAATTCAATTTTTGAATATAAAAAATGTATATGGTACATAGGGGGACATCATAATTTTAGCAAGACCTAGGTGGTGACGTGGCAAAAAAGGTTGGGAAACACACACACACATATATATATATGTATATACACACATACTAGAATAGAGGTGAATATTTTTCTTCAAATTATTCAAATACACTGCTGTAGCATGCTCTCAAGAAGCTAATACTACAGATTCTATCATGAATGTGTCTTGAACATTAAATAAACAGGATAGTGTAATGGAAAATTAGAAGCAACAGATATGTAGTCAAGGCCATAAATACATATTCTGAGGGGGGGGGGTGTGTTTGGTTGGCTACATTCTTAGTACGGTAAAAAAAAAATAATTCATATCTTTTACATTTTTCTAGAAGCTTTGCTCTCGTGAGAAAAATAGATTAAATGTGAATGCTTTTTCTTATAATATAGTAAAAAATAAATAAACATCCCCGTAGAACGAACACTGTACTTGAGTGATGCACTACTATCCCGATTGCATGTTCGAATTCTCAAAATTGCATATTTATGAATGGCGCATAATCTGCATTTATAATTCTGCACAAGGTATTAGGAAGATAGACGAGAGAAAACTTTGTTGCATGTGGAGATATCACCAAAAAAAAATCAAGAATCAATGCTGGCTACATCTAAAAGAGCTGCTGACCCTCATGTTACCCTCTTATTATCCTGTTTTATCACTCATAATTAATTGCTGTTTGGGGCTTTGAATGCAGTCAACAGTGTGAACATATACACAATGAAAGGATGGCAATAGTTCTGGGACACACTGAATACCACCATTATAGTATAGTATTGATGCATGCAAGATATCATTCTCGACACTAATTACCTTATATACTCCACTCAACCTACCTTTATAAGTCCACTCAACCACAATCCACCCCATCCTTTAAGGTAGTGGAAAACCAGCATAGGCGAAAATTCATCATTCCTATCATTGCCTTTCAATTATACCTACTATTGATATACAAAATTATTGTAGGCCTACTTGTAGCTAAAATCTTTCAAGGTCCAATTCACCTGAGTTTCCAAACGTGTGAAACTCTTGTTTTAATAGGATCCGCATACAACGTTGTTGCTATAATCTTTAGCCTCACTAATTTATTCTGCATCAAATATTTCTTACATTGATTCTTTCATAAACGAGTGCGCATTGTATCTGCGCAGAACCAGGAATATACCGATAAGTTAGTGCTCATTCTCAAATTCCTGCTGGTTGGCAGGATGTGTTCCTGATAATGTATGTTGGGGCTGCATCGTGCAGTGGTTGTGATGTCAGAATAAGTCAGCTGTTGTACGTGATCAAAATTAGCAGTATACAAATTGTCAACTATAGGATAATAAGCTCACCTATTTGTAAACTGTATTAGGTCAAGTATATATATGATGGTTAAGGACTGCAAACAGTGACAGCCATGAGTGTCACAGGTGACAACAACTTATACTTGTGATTGTCATCTAGTTTATTGGATAATTTATTAGGGAGGACATGGGAAACTATATGCAGGCCAATACAGTGCATAAACAAATTTCCCATTAGTTCAAAATCATCACATATGTTTTTTAAAAATATATTGCACAGTTGAATCTCTGTTTTTGAAATAATTTCCCCATTTTTGTTCAAAATCCCCAATTATTATTGTAAATAGCAAAAAAAACTATTTCTGTTGTTACATATTTTTGTTGGTTCAGGACAAGTTGTCAAAATAGAATTGATATTTAATACAAATGTGTCAGGATGACAAAATATTGATGAAATAACTAAAAATTGTATACAATAAAGATGGATGTTTAACCGTTCAAGGGATACAACTCCTCCAAATTCTAAATATGATTTTAAAACTGCGTTATTTCAAGCTGTTCATCATATCACACTCAAACTTAGTAGATCAACAGAAAAATGAAGTCACGCGTGAAACTATATCAGAGGTAATAATGAAGGTTCTAACAAGGAATTTCAATGTCTTTTTCCACATTATATTTGGTACGCAAATTACTTTCATATTTCCATTGTAACTACAACTGGTCATCAGTGCACACACAAATAAATTGTCAAAATTCTGCAAACGTTCACAGAATATTTCCACCCTGTAAATACTCAGTCTGAACTACGCATCGGTCATGGCCAGTGATTGACTCTGTGCAGACTAAAAATGTAATATCGATTGCAATGAAACAAAATACATTTTGTATTTCCGCAGCCCATAAAAAGCCTACCCGCACTCACAGGAAAACATGCAGTAATGAAAGTGAAATCTTGTTTTAAAGAATTTTCTTTAACACTTCAAAATCCCTGATTATTTTCACTCCTTGTCTTAATTTCTTTTTATAACGCATGCGTTTAAACTATCTCTATAACAGTTAACAATTTGTTTTTTTTTGGAAAAGGGTAGTTTTTGACCTGTGCACGTGTTTGAAAAGGATAAAAGACCTTGATGCAATGTGCTGGTGAGACATTTACTAGTAGTGACTTTGGACAAAACCCTATTCAGTATTGTCCAGGGAAAAAAAATCACTGCAGCCAAAATACTGGGTTGATAGCTACATCCTGAATGGGATAGGCGTACACTCATAAAATTTTACAATTTATTTAAAGGTGCACCATCTGTCGAATAAATCTTGCTTGTTCTATCATGCCCATATTTTTAACATGAGGCATTTGTCTTTTCACATAATCACTTTTTGTCAACCGCCATGAAAGTTGTGGGAAATGTCAAGTTAGGATGATTTCTAATTTAGCCTACGCAATACCTGTTCAAATTAAACCAGGCTGTGATATTGTTGGTCATTTAGTGGCGCACAACAATACACTCTGAAAATTAGGACAGGTAGTGTAAAAAATAAATTTTCTTTAGTAATATTATGCCTGTCCGGACTTAGTTATTGTAACAGGATTCCACCGTCGGTTGGTTGGTTGCTGATCCATGGGCTCATGCCTTTTTACCTAATGGCATTATATTGCTGGGAAGTCTGGATTATTGGCCCACCCTGGGACATAGAATAACTATCACACCTCCAGGAAGGTAGGTTTCAACCTATGCACTGCTCCTAGCCACTGTAGCCAAGATAGGGTTCACTGTGCTCATTCCCCGCAGCCAATTGACTACTGGTTATGCCGAGCTTATCTGTTGCTACCAAATGTTTCAAGTCAAAAGGATTTCAACAACAGAATACAAGCATAATTGTACAGATGATGTGCCATAAAGCTTCTCTAAGAAGATAACCTCAATATAACGGCATGTCATCCGCTAAGGTTTTCTGTTGCATGGGTGGTTTGTCTAGTGGGCCATTGGTGAGACCCACAGACGCAACATGCGTGGATTCCACCGTAGAATAAATATAATTTGGGATTTTGAAAAGTTGTTATATAGATAAATTTATAAAAGAATGCGCTCTGGAAGAATCTTTATGGAATCTGAATATTTCTGAGAAGACTATTAAAGGAAATAATCCATTATTTGAACATATATAAGACTGTACACTGGTGTATTGGTAGAAATTATCTGCATCTTTTATCCTGAAATATTCTACGTCCACATAACTTTTTGATCACGGACCTATAGAGTTGACTGTCCCATCCTATAGGTCAAAGCCATGCAAACATGCTAACCATACTTTCTGTTCTCCAGACTACATTCTGACAAGCAGCAGGAGTTTGAAAAACCCTGCAAAAGTCAAGTGTAAAGGTATATGTACTAAGAACACACCTATGTTCAGTTTGATCCTCTTTGACCGCCTGTGTAATGGGAACCAGTTGATGCGCTGAAAGCAAAGAATAGCAATTACCTACCACGCATGTTGTAGGAGACAAGAGATTTTAGCTTGGACATTTAAGCTTTAAATTACATTCCGCTCTCTGGGCTATATCCTGTACAGGACATCGATTAACAAACTTTTTGCTGTAGTGATTTTCTAGGCAATATAAATATTGTCATTAGGTTGCTATTACCTTTTGAAAGGACCGCATGCGGCGGTGTTTGTACCCGATACGTTGACCGTATGAGACATGTTTTGTACCACAGAGCCAGATAAGTTGGCCTCGTCTAAGAAAATTAATACAATCTTGGTTTTTTTTTTCTTTTAAGTTATGTACGACAACAGCCTGTGGTTGATAATACACTCCATAGTTTTGCATAGACAATTGGTTGGTTGATAAGTATAATTCATGTTCATCCTTCCAGTTTTCTATTTCCTCACCTCTCCAGTCTATGTGATCTGCAACTCTGCTAGTGGCTATTGAAGTCTGCAGTTTTCCTTGCACTGAGTTTGTGTCTAGTGCTAATGGGCAGTCATTTGGATAGTAGTAGTTGAGGTGGAATATCTGATATTCTGCTCTCTCCATATGTTTCTAATTGGCCAACACTGATATTGTCTTAACTAGCGGAAGTATCCTGTCTTTTTGATCTGATTGTTTGCATTAGAGTCCTTTTATCTTGAAAGTTATATCCTTGCTAAGATAGGTTTCTTGCAAGTTGTACACACTTTATTTGTTCCTCATTCAAGATGTTTTCGAGTTCCACTTTTTTGTTAATGCCTTCAACATTATTTTCATTGATCCTGTGTCTTTGGCCAGTTGCACTATTCTCCTGGCTCGTCAGAACAATTTAGAACTTCCAGTAGTGGGGTTGGACCCTTTCGAGGCATAGGACCAGGCACAGTCCCTTTCTAGATGGTTGGTTGGTTGGTTGCTGATCCAGCGGTCTGTGGGCTCATGCCCTTTGACCCACATTATATTGCTGGGGATTCTGTGGATTTTCGTCCCACCCCGGGCCAGAGCCAGCGAAAAACTATCACACTACTAGGAAGGAGGGTTTCAACCTATGAACTGCTCCGAGCCACTGCAGTCAAGATAGGATTCACTGTGCTCATTCCCCGCCACCAATTGACTACTGGTTATGCCGAACTTCTCTATTGCTCCAGGCATGCAACCAAATGTTCAAGTCAAAAGGATCGTCACGTCCTGAGTCAGTGTGCCTCTATGATGGACCTCAGCCATAGGAAAAACAGTGCTGTCAGTTTCCTCCTCCCCACTGCTGCACAGCAAATCTCTAGCTCTCTCCCAACCACAGAGGGTGCATACATAAACAAATAAAGGAAAAGAATACAACATGGCATAAAATACATTGTAACAAAAAAACATTAAGAGTGTGAGAGGCATAATTGTATAGATGACATGCCATGAAGCTTCTATAATAGATAATCTCAATATAACGGCATGTCATCTACTTAGGTTTTTCTGTTGCATGGGTGGTTTGTCTAATGGGCCATTGGTGAGACCCACAGACGCAAACCATGCGTATCCCTTTCTAGAGAACCGTGAAAAGACAGTTGCCAACCATAGCATTAGTTAGTTTGTTCTTTTCGTGCCACAGTTGGCACATAGGGCAGAGGTTTTGATTCTCCAGGTGTTGCGATCCGCTGCCTGCAGTTTTAGTTCTTGATGGTCTTGCAACCTATTTTTCCCCATCTTTAAGTATGGTGTATTTTAGGGTTGTTTTAAGCTTTCCTCATTTTCTTTTACCCTCAGGTGTCCATGTAAGGGCTTGTTGGTTTATTCTGTTTTCATCTAGTTTTAAAATGTAAAGCAGGTATTGCCATCTGCATTTTTTAATGAAGTTTTAAACATATTATTGATGCGTTTTGTTTCTTAAATCACTATTTGTGACAAAATTGCTCCATTTTATGTTCATCAGTTTCCGGAGACATTTGTTTTCAAAGCTGTTTAATTTTTTGTCTCTTATTTGAGTAGATTTCCAGCTTTCACTTCCATACATTAATACAGGAGTTGAATAGCTTTAGCTTGGTGTTTTTTCCTAGATCTTTGAATTTCCAGATATTTGGTGAATGTGATAAGTGCAACTGCTATACATGTATTTCTTTCTTTCATTGTCTCCCATCAACAAACATTCTACTGCCCTAGTAATTGAAGTTGGTGACTTTTTTCGGTATTTGGTTGTTTACCGAGATGTTATTTGTTGAACTGGTAAGTTCCATGATTTTTGATTTGGTGTGTTGATCTGGAGGTCAATCTGATCTACAAGTGTACATAGTTTGTTAGTTATATCTTGTGTTTGTTCATGAGTTGTGTTTCAGATTGGAATGTCATCTGCAAAAACAAGGTACCATAACATACGTCAGATAATAAACATGTTCCCATTGCGTGGGTGGTGCACCTCTCTGCTGGTTGCTTCATGACTTCCCCATGTGTTCTTGCTAGAACAGATTGTAGTCTTGCTCGATTTTTAGGAAGGCCTGACCAGTTTAGTTTTCACCTCCTGTTGGTTGAGCCCCGTCCTATCATCACAGCAAGGATCTGACCTCAGTGAGTTTTCTTGCAATACCTTCTTGTATTTCTGCAATATTTTTTCACCTGCAGTTGTGTTTTATTGTCAAGTCTGTCGTCAGGATGAAGTCTACTGTCTTCTCCAGGCCAGAGCGGCTGCCCCATAGCTGTTGGCTAAAATCTGCATCCTCTGGTTTTTGTATGTTGGGCATTACTGAAGTACGTGGTTATGAGTTTGGGTTCCTGATGAACATGGATATTCATCTGTGTATGAGATCCTCAGTCTGTAGAAGTGTTCCAACAGTCTGCAGGCCTAGTCTATGGCGAAATACTATGGTCTGTTGGTATCTTTGGAGGTGATTTGCTGCATTGGGTTTATCTTCCATCTAAATGTGTTTCTTCCACTTTGACATGTACATGTTATGGATTATTATTTTTGCTTCTCAACAGCAAAAAAGTGTTACTAGAAATCTTCTTTAATGACTAACAAATAAAGTGGGTGTTTGTGTTGTTCATTGAAGGGCAATAGCTGAATACTTTTGGATATGTCTGATATGCAGAAGCCTGTAATTTTTGGTGCTTTGGACTGATTTTAGTAGGGATCTGCAATCTGTAAATATTGCTGTTTTCTTTGGTTTGGATAGTTTTGATTTAGTGAGGACTTTCAGTGTTTGATGAAATGCAACTGCTTCTGCTCTAAAGTGGAAGTATTTCCCTGTTGAAACAGCTTTAGATCTGTCTTTGAGTCTTATGAAAATGTCACCTCTGCCATTCATCACTGGTCCCTCTGCAGATCCGTGTGGACATGCGTCCATTCTTTGGGATTATATTGTCTTTCTATCATCTCTAGTGTCAATGCTTTAGTTGACGTGGAGTTTGGTATTTCTTTTTTTTTAATTCCAGAAACCTCTGTCGGAGACTGTTGCCTGACTCTTCAAAATCAGTTTCAATTTCAGCTGGTAGGTTTGTGAGAATGTCTTTGTGTTGTTGGTGGAGTAGATGTGACAGAAGCTGGTTCTCTTCAGTCTGCTTGTGGTTGATGTATCAATTTGAGCATGCAACAGATGGTTGGTCATGTGCACAATTTTCTCTTTGAACAAGCACTCTTCTGTTATTCAGTGGCAGATGTTTGCATTTTTTGTTTGTTAATTGCTTTGATTGAAATGGTCTTCATCCCCCTCCAGAAGTCATAGTTCTGCATTTTCTACTGTAGGTAGACGATCAAATTGTTTGTGAAATACCCATATCAATCAAATGTTCGATGTAGCTGTCATTACTTATCATGCAATTTTGCGTGAGTCCTGTATATACACAATATTCTTGTAGCTCTCGGTATTTAAGGCCTATCTTTAATTTGTCTGTGTAGTACCCTGTGCATATACAATATTCTATTTATCTCTGTACTTACCATGTACTTTTTTTCGCCCAGTGCTCCGTACATATACATATATGCTACAATGTTTTCCATATTGCTCTCGGTACCCAGGCATATCCTGCAATTTTTCGTGCAGTGCTCATTACATACACAATGTTTCATGGTATTGACGGTACTTAGGTCCATCCTTTTCGTGCAGTGTCCCATATATATATATACAATGTTCCATGTTACTCTCAGTACTTATCCTGCAATTTTTCGTGCAGTGTCCTGTACATATACAATGTTCCATGTTACTCTCAGTACTTATCCTGCAATTTTTCGTGCAGTGTCCTGTACATATACAATGTTCCATGTTACTCTCAGTACTTATCCTGCAATTTTTCGTGCAGTGTCCTGTAGGCCTACATATACAATGTTCCATGTTACTCTCAGTACTTATCCTGCAATTTTTCGTGCAATACCACGTGCATATACTGTACAATGCTTCATGTTGCTATCGGCACTTATCCTGCAATTTTCAGTCCAATTCTCAGCACTTGTCATTTAATCACGAACGGAAGCTCATCAGAGTAAATCACGCCCTTCTAGAAATAAATACCGAAAATCAACTGAGAGCCAATAATCGATTTATACCATATCGATTTCTAGATCAACTATTCAAGTGGTTTCCAAAGATATGAACAATAGAGTTGCATACTCATTTTCTGAGCCAATGTGTTGCAGTCATGATCGAACTTGTTTATATTACCCGATAGTGTGCTGTAGCTTAGGCTAAGGATTAGAGATACCGTGAATAATGCTTGGAATTAAATTAATAATTCATGTGGGTTGTACATGTGGACAGTGCAAGTTGGTTATCCATCATACAGAAAGTCAAAGAAATCAAAAATGTTACGTGTTAAATATATGGTTTTTTTCCTGTTCGTGCCGTGCCGCAGGCAAAGGTAGAGGTTTTTATTCTATGTATGTTGGGTGTCCACTGCCTGCTGTTTTAGTTCTTGTGTGGTCTTGCAATTATTTCCCCTTCATTAAGTATGGTGCTTTATAGCTTCGTCGTTTTCTTTTACCATCAGGTGTCCACATACGGGCTTGTTGGTTTATTCTGTTTTCATCTAATCTTAAAACGTGATCCCGGTATTTCCATCTGCGTTTTCTTATGATGTTTGACACATATTCTTGATGTGTTTTGTTTCTTAAATCGATATTTGTGACGAAATCTCTCCATTGTATGTTCATCAGTTTTCTGAGACATTTGTTTTCGAAACTGTTTAATTTTTGGTCTCCTGCTTGAGTTGATTTCCAATTTGTCACTTCCATACGTGAATACTGGGACAATACAGGAGTTGAATAGCTTTAGCTTGATGTTTCTTCCAACATTTGTTCGTTGTTACAAGTGTACCCAGAGTTGTACTAAGCGCTACTCTCTTGCGGTGTGCTGTCATCATCGTAGACATTGTACCCAATAAATACTACTTCACTTTTCCGAAGGCAGAAAACCTACTAACCACATGACTGCCTAAACCAGTCGTGTACACTATGACAGTGTTTTAGACAGTAAAGACTGAAAAGTACGCCAGAGATATTATTTGTCTTTTGTGAAAACAATTCTCTCATTCCGCCTCAGTGTACACAGTCTGGAATGTATTCACAAGGTGTTCGTCATGCGTTTAGAACTACATTGAAAACAAACTATTATTGCAATCTCTCAAATCTCTCTCTTCCCCAACATACACATACTAGCAGACACTTGTATAATTTGGGAATCGCACGACACAAGTGAAAAAAGGCATTAGCGTCCCCGAAGCCATATACTAAGGAAATAGTTTATCTTTGAAGTTATGTTTTTCTTCTTCTTCTGCTTTCGTTCTCAAACTCCTGCAGATTAGCAGGATGTAGTCCGGAGAACGGAATGTGATGTGTCATGGTTTACAGAATTGCTGCAATATCCGCGCCTTTCGACTTTAGCATGGCTTTTGGGTCACTGTCCCTATATGGGATGGGATAGCAGCTCCATCCCATAACCTCCTTAGTCGCCTTGTACGACATGCATGGAAGGTAAACTGTTGCTATTCTTTGCTCCCCTTTCGAGTTATGTTTTTGTGTCATCACCACCTTCATAAAAGCTTTATTGTTTTTAAATCAGATTAACCTTGTCATATATTGGAGCACACTAGCTTTGGAGAAAATGCCGTCTCTGTTGGACATATTTAATCTCTGTATTCTGTAGTCAGCACACGTTAAGGTTATGTTCTGTCAACTCTAGGCGCAGTCTGTGTTTAGGCCATGTGTATCTAGAAGTTTGTGGCATAGTTCATAAATGCGGTAGCAATTGGTTATCAACTTACGTCAGCATACTATGGATAGACCCACGCAAAGTTTAAAAGTAGATAATATTGATTTAATAAACTAACACAGTTTAGAGACCATCACACCGTTGGAGGCAGAAAGGGAGACAAAGAGAATAGTAACACTGCTACTTTACATGTTATGTTGTTCGTCCATTACGAGTGATGATGATGCTGACTATTTGTTACATCCATTTTATGACATTCAGTTAGAGGTATGCCAATGTCATTGTTTATGAGTTGTGGGTAGCTGATATTCCCTATAGTGGCCCAACGGAGTATTGGATAACTGTGCTTCTTCTCGTTCGCAGTTTGACATATCTACACAGCAAGTCCTGTTTTCTTAATAAATGCTACTGTATTTGAAAGCTCCTCAGTGCTCCCATACATCTTTCTATGGATATCAATTTATGTGGGCCAGTGTTCTTCCCTTAACTGGTTTAGTATATTGCAGTCGTGCAGGATATGTTCAGTGGTCTGTTCTGCCTGCCCACAAGGGCACAGAGGTGATATGACCAGCTTAGTCTATTTAAGTGGCTGTTTAATCTGATGTGTCCTGTTCTGAAGCGGAAGATAATAACCTACTCTGCTTTGTCGAGATAGTGGTAATTGTCTTTTGGGTTGTCAACTTTCCTGATGGTTTTCTTCTTCTTCGTTCGTTCTCAAACTGCTGCAGATTAGCAGGATGTAGTCCGGAGAACGGAATGCGTTGTGTCATAGTTTACCGCATTGCTGTGATATCTGCGCCTTTCGACCTGACACATCCGACTTCAGCATGGCTTTGGGTCACTTACCCTATATGGAATGGGACAGCCAACTCCATCCTATAACCTCCTTAGTCACCTCTAACGACATGCATGGAAGGTAAACAGTGTTGCTATTCTTTGCTCCCCTCTTGGACACTGCGGGTGGTGGAGTTGACTGCTACCATTGCATATATGGTAAAAATGGCACATAAGCTACTCTGAAGTTGGATGCGTCAAGCTGATAGATATCGCAACTAAGCTGTAAACCATGACACAATGCAATCCGCTCTCTAGACTAGAGTCTGCTGAAGTTTGAGAATGAACGAAGTTTTGTGAGGGTTTATAATGATCTTTTTTGGGAAGTCCATCAAGAACTACAAGGGTGAGGTTGTTTGCTTCCTAGTACTAAATGCCCACAGCTGAAGGGGACATGCATATAGCATAGTATACAACATGCACGAAAGAGGGAAAACTCAGAACCTGGACAAGTAAGCCTAAGTGCTAAATGCCATGTTCTAGTCTCCTTTAAAAAAAATAAAGAGGGAGAGGGTAACCCAACTATAAATATATATAAAACTGCAAGCTAAAAAACTGTACATTCATTATCTGGACCCACTGTCTAAGTAAATGAAGAAGTTTGAGCAGAACTGTACATACTTTTTCAGCAATGAGGGGGATGGGGGCGTTACCTATAAATATAAAAAATTGGCACCGTCCCCCGATCTACGGACTTGGGTTTTAGATTATTCCCATAATGAAACGAAACAAGACAGCTACTGCCTAATGTTGCATGTATAAGCTACGGACTTGTAGCTTTCAATAAAAGAGTAAACGATATTTTCTAATTCAGTTGTCATATTATTTGTAAATACAATCGAAAGGGCTTCTCCCGCTCAGATTTTTGTACAAATATCTGAATTAAAAAACACGACGTTTCATTTGAGGACTAATTTATAAAAGTGGGCAGGATTAATGTCGGTAAAAATACATTTTCTTTTACTTATTCACCGAGCTATGTCTTAGAATTTTAATATTAATTTCAGACAGACTGTCTACATTCTTCATATTTCAAAGCGAATACCTATATATTTTTAAGATATTACCGCCTTATTATAGAGCAGATATACATACATTTGTCTATAAGCCCCTACTGTGTATGATTGTCTGTTTCTGCGGGTTCATTCTTGAAAGTGTAAGAAATGTCAGTCTGACGTGATGGTTAACTGTCTGTTTACCTGTGTCTGTGTGTGTCTGCCTGTATGTCTGCCTAATTGTCTGTCTACTTGCCTAACAATCTGTCTATCACTATTGTCATCTATTACCAGATGTAGGATCAATAACATAATTACTAGTTCTTTGCTCCTTTTCGGACATCCGCGACACAAGCACCACAGAAGAATAACAATGATGGGATCTACCATTTATGTCACAAGAGACAAGGATATTTAGGAATGTTGTTGTCTGTCCCATTCCATAGAACGTCAAAGTTGCTCACAGCCATGCCGAAATCGGATGTGCCATGCCGAAAGGTAGATATTAGAGCCCGTAGGTGTGTTTCCGGGTTCCGAAAGGGGATTTTTTTTTATCTATATAAAAAATAGCGACACTGTTACACCCTAAGCATGCAGTTAGAGGCAACAAAGGAGGTGTTGGGGTGGAGTTGACTGTCCCATCCCACATGATCAAGATTAGTTGAAGTTTGATCTGTTAGACCGAAATGCGCAGTTATCACAGACAAGCTGTAAACCAATACACAACGCATTCCGTTGTCTGAACTGCATCCTTCTGATCTGTAGGAGTGTGAGAATTAACGCTGAAGAAAAAACCGGCAAGCTGTAAACCTAGACAGCGTGCATTATATTCTCCGAAGTATATCCTGCTAACCAGCAGGATTTTGAGATCTAACTCAGAAGAAGAGGAAGATATAGAGACGTTCGCGACTACAAGCTCAGACATTCTGATTGAGAGTAGCGTCTGGTGTAATGTTATTTCTGCTACCAATGATCACACAAAAACAAGTTTTACACAATAACCAAGCACAGACATGTCAATATTTACAACAGTTTACTCCGTTGCCCGGTCCCAGCGAGAGGGCAGCTACCACCAGAGCAGGTCACGGTATATTACAAGACTTTTAGAACTCGTCATGAGTCGGTGCCACTTAAGAACAATATAGCCAGTCTGTGAACACTTTCTGTGCTAGGCGTAGGTTTAGTGTGTCGATTAGTTTTTTCATACGCTGAATTACCTGGAAGTAGATTATTTAAGATCTGATGTATTATTAAAGTATATTCTTCTTATATATCATTTAATAACTAGTGTATTATTATATTACTAAACGATACTTCTTATAGATCATTTAATAACTAGTGTATTATTATATTACTAAACGATACTTCTTATAGATCATTTAATAACTGGTGTATTATTATATTACTAAACGATACTTCTTATAGATCATTTAATAACTGGTGTATTATTATATTACTAAACGATACTTCTTATAGATCATTTAATAACTGGTGTATTATTAAAGTATATTCTTCTTATAGATCATTTAATAACTGGTGTATATGTAAAGTATATTACTAAACGATACTTCTTATAGATCATTTAATAACTAGTGTATTATTATATTACTAAACGATACTTCTTATAGATCATTTAATAACTAGTGTATTATAAAAGTATATTACTAAATGTTACTTCTTATAGATCATTTAATAGCTGGTTTATTATTAAAGTATATTACTAAATGTTACTTCTTATAGATCATTTAATAGCTGGTTTATTATTAAAGTATATTACTAAATGTTACTTCTTATAGATCATTTAATAGCTGGTTTATTATTAAAGTATATTACTAAATGTTACTTCTTATAGATCATTTAATAGCTGGTTTATTATTAAAGTATATTACTAAATGTTACTTCTTATAGATCATTTAATAGCTGGTTTATTATTAAAGTATATTACTAAATGTTACTTCTTATAGATCATTTAATAGCTGGTTTATTATTAAAGTATATTACTAAATGTTACTTCTTATAGATCATTTAATAGCTGGTTTATTATTAAAGTATATTACTAAACGATACTTCTTATAGATCATTTAATAACTAGTGCATTATTAAAGTATATTACTAAAGGATACTTCTGACAGCTAGAGAGAAGATGAATTAAATAAATGAATAAGATTGACATTTATGAAAGGTAACTTTTTTGTTAGCGGCATTGGTGAGACACAGGTATAGGCACGAAAAATCGGTAATGAGCTACATAATTTCTCATGCGAAAAGTGCTAAAGCGAAGTGTGTGTCATATACGAAAACATCAGAATTTGTTTTACAACATCCGTCATATGGCGTAGGTAAGTATAGATAAAGTTCGACTTCATTTATCAGTATAGAACATTTGTGAGTGTATTACTATAGAATATTCGTGAGTGTATCACTGTAGAACATGTATGTGTGTATCATTATAGAAAATTCGTTAGTGTGTCACTATATATATATATCTTTCGTTAATATATCACTATTGAACATTTATGTGTGTAGCACAATAGAACATTTATTATCGGGGTAACGCGCTACAAACCACCACCTGGTATCTAACTGCTTACTTAACTTACTAATCTGGTGGGTTGAACACTACAATTCACCACTATAAACTACCATGTTAAATAGTGATATAGTAACGAAAGATATATAGTGATACACTAACAAATATTATATAATGATACACCCATATATACCGTATCTAACGGCTTACATAACATACTTCTTATTCTGCGTTCGTTCTCAAACTCATGCAGATTAGCAGGATGTAGTCCGGAGAACGGAATGCGCTGTGTCATGGTTTACAGCATTGCTGCGATATCTGCGCCTTTCGGCCTGACACATCCTACTTCAGCTTGGCTTTGGGTCACTGACCCTATATGGGATGGGACAGCCAACCCCATCCCATAACCTCCTTAGTCCCCTTTTACGACATGCGTGAAAGGTAAACAGTGTTGCTATTCTTTGCTCCCCTTTCAGGCCCCGGCAACACACGGGCGACATAACATACTAATCGGTTAGGTTAAACACTACTATTCACCACTACAAACCGTATCTAACGACTTACATAACTTACTAATCAGTTATGTTGAACTCTACAAACCGTATATAACAGCTTTCACAATCCTGTGTTGCTGGGACGCGAATAAGATGCAAAATATAATAACACTCTAACATGTCATGGATGTTGTAAGATACGACTATGGAGGTTATGGGAGTGTGTTTCATCCAGTAGGTCAAATTGACCCCAAAACCATGCCGAAGTTGGATGTGTCCGACTGGAAGGCGTATATGTCGCATCAAGCTGTAAACGATGACACAATGCCTTCGTTCTCCGGATTACATCCTAACAATCATGTTTCATAGAAGCTTACAGATTGGTTGTGGTATCTTTACCTTTCTGCCAAAGCATCCGACCTCAGCATAACATTTTCGGTCACATTGACCTTACACAGGATGGGGGCTACCCAACCATACAGCCATCTGCCCTTAGTACCCTCGCGTACCAAGGATGGCAGTTCATAGTGTTACCACTCTTTGCTCTCCTTTCGGGAAGTAGCAAGACACGGACAACAAACTGCTGATGTGCTGCAAAAGTTGGATGTGTCGGGCCCTTTGCAAAAAATGGGGAAAAACAGCGGCACAACGTATATATGTTCTCAGGATTACATCTTTTTGGGAATTTAGTAGGACCACTATCTTGCTACAGCGTAGTTTCAGCGGAAGTTTGAAGTTGAAACAGAATTAACGTTTAAATGCTACAATCTGCTGAAAATAATCATAAGGTTTTGACAGCACGTCATAAAGGATTAGAGTTTTATTTAAAAAAAAAACAATTCTTCTTCTTCTGCGTTCGTTCTCAAACTCCTTCAGATTAGCAGGATGTAGTCCGGAGAACGGAATGCGTTGTGTCATGGTTTACAGCATTGCTGCAATATCTGCGCCTATCGGCCTGACACATCCGACTTCAGCATGGCTTTGGGTCACTGACCCTATATGGGATGGGACAGCCAGCTCCATCCCATAACCTCCTTAGTCGCCTTTTACGACATGCGTGGAAGGTAAACAGTGTTGCTATTCTTTGCTTCCCTTTCGGGCCCGGCAACACACGGGCGTTTTAACAATTTATAAAACATGTTCCCATCTTTGCCGTATATTGTGTGTACTATTAAGCACTGGATATATGACCGTATGTTGTGTGTACTGTTGAGCACTGGATATATGGCCGTATGTTGTGTGTATTGCTCAGCACTGAATATATGGCCGTATGTTGAGCACTGGATATATGCCCGTATGTTGTGTGTACTGCTCAGCACTGGATATATGCCCGTATGTTGTGTGTACTGCTCAGCACTGAATATATGGCCGTATGTTGTGTGTACTATTGAGCACTAGGTGTATGTAAAATTCCTAAAGAAATGGTTATTCTTATTCTAAGTATGATGTTCGTCCGTCGTGATCGACGATGACCAAAAACTCAACCATAATAATAATAACAATAAATAATAAAATAATAAAGTTAATAGTGCGTTTTTAAATGACTAGCAAGTCCAATGCGCGCACAAAATGTTCTTTTACAGAATTGACAACAATAGAATGTATCTGTGTGAGGTTGAGATGTTTTTTCTTTTCTACGTGTCCGCTTCTGTCTTGCAGTTTCTTGTCTGAATTCTTCTGCCGCTAGTGCTCCCGTTCTAATGCTGTAACGCCAAGCCGTTCTATCCTGAGCGAGGCTCTCCCAAGCACCTACGTCAATGTTAAGATGTTTCAAGGATGACTTGAGCGTGTCTTTGAAACGCTTTTTCTGTCCACCAGCTTTTCGAAATCCTGCCTTGAGTTCTCCATAATATATTTGTTTTGGCAATCGCGAGTTCTCCATGCGCACAAGATGGCCTGCCCAGCGTGCCTGCGCCTTCATAAGTATTGTGTGGATGCTGATTGAGGTTGATTTTTCCAAGACCTCGTAGTCTGGTACTTTGTCCCACCAATGGATGTTTAGTAATTTACGTAGGCAGGTAAGATGGAAATGATTTAACTTTCTTGCATGTCTAGCATACACTGTCCACGTTTCGCAGGCGTATAGTAAGGTTGGTATAACAGCAGCATGATATACTTGTAGTATTCTAAGTATAGAAATGTGCTAGCTACTTTAAATCGATACACTGAACCTATCCAATCAATAATTCATTATCGATTACAGTGAGAGCTCAGTAGGATATGTTTTGACTGATGTTCACAACTGTTGCGGTAGCTTTGCTGGTATAAATATTCATGTCTGTCTATTTCTTCATCGTTCATTCTCAAACACCTTAGCACTCTGTTTTCTGAGAACGGAACGTGTTGTCTCATGGTTTAAAGCTTGGCTATGATATCGACATCTTTCGGCCTGACACATCAGACTTCAGCATGACTTCTGTCACTTTGACCCTTATGGTAAAGCCAACTCTACACCCAAAACCTCCGTAGTGGCCTCCTATGACATGAGTGACAGGTAACAGTATCATTATTCAACGCTTCACTTTCGGGCACCGGCAACACACAGACCTTTGAATTCCCTGGGGAGCATAAGTCCGCAATAAACCTCTTCCATCTTGTCCCATATTTAGCTTTTGCTTCTAGTTCTTTCCATGTTCTACCAATCCTTTGTGTATGCATCTTTTCCCTGCATGGGTATATTTCTTGGTCTTTCTATTTTTTCTGTTTCCTTGTGGGTTTGAGAACAATGCATATCTTACAATGTTATCCGTTAATTGTATCATTATCATTGCTTTTAGGACGTCCATAAGTGATTCGATCTCATATTCAGCATATCTTCAGCATCTGGTAACTGACTGTTCCGGTCCTGTGTTGGTTGATAATGGTTTTTATTTTTATTATTCATATATGCTCTCTCAGCATCACGTTTCACTCCAATGTCCTGCATTCTAACCATAGGTACGGAAGAAGAAACACACCTCGTGCCTTCTTCAGATTGTCCCGAGTCCTTGATTGCGTTAAAAGTATCAGCACTGTCCATTGAACTGTCTTTATTCACAGTGGGAATTCTGGCAAGTCTTTCTGCTCTTTCATTGTCATCAACACCCCCATGTCCATGTAAAAAAAATGACGGTAGAATTCAGCAGAGTTACGTCATCGACTCAAGCCACTGACGGCGTGTACGGTCCGACATCACACCCATAGAATGTTTTGTCCGTTAATCTTCTTAATGTATGTCATATCTATCTGCCACCATCGAGGACAACTCCTTTAAGTGAAGGTGGGGGCTTAGTCCAGTCAATAGAGGATGGAAATTATGGTTGGACTATCCCTGGCATCGAGAAGGACCACACCTGCCCAAGCAAACACTGGTGTTGAAGTCGGAGATACCAGCCAAGAGACGCATCAGAAACCATGGTATTACGAAACACGACTAGATAACCATATATTCACAACACAACAAATGCGGCATTTTCTCGAGATACTTATTGCCGTGTGTTACTGAGGCCTGAACGGGGAACAAAGAATAGCGACACTGTTAGAGAGCTTCCATGCATGTTGTAAGAGACGACTAAGGAGGTTATGGGGTGATATTTGAGGTCTGATCCAATATAAGTTCAGTGGCACAGACGCCATGCTGAAATTGGATGTCTTGACCGAAAGGAGCAGATATCGCAACAAAATTGTAAAGCATGACACAACACATTCCGTCCTCCTTATTACTTCCTGACAATTTGCAGAAGTTTGTGAACGAACTAAGAAGACCTCCAGGGTGCCGGCTGTGCACTCCTCCCTATGAAACTGTTGACCACCATCTTCTTGAATGCCCAACGCTGGATGGTGTCAGGAAAATGTTTCTCTCTCCCGGGCCAAATAAATGGAACACATTATATGGACCAAAACAACAGATCACAAACACATGCATATATCACACAATGGCATTTGGTCAAAGGGCATGAGCCCGTGGACCGCTGGATTAGCAACCAACCAACCAACCAACCAACGAAGAAGACGTTTCTTCAGTTCTTTGTCTACTGGTGTATGTTTAGTCATTAAATATACATACACATGAGAAGGTTGCACACAAGACTTGAACGCGATAAATCATTGATGCACCAGCTGATAACAGTGGGACTCAAATTGTTTGTACTGACTCAGCCAGTAACATCCCTGAAAGAGGATGTCACTTGTTTCAAATCTTCGAAACGTATTTCCCCAACATCACTTTGGAACATCTATATCACACTGGAACATCTATATAACACTGGAACATCTATATCACACTGGAACACCTATATAACACTGGAACATATACATCACACTGGAACATCTATATAACACTGGAACATCTATATAACACTGGAACATCTATATCACACTGGAACATCTATATCACACTGGAACATCTATATCACACTGGAACATCTATATCACACTGGAACATCTATATCACACTGGAACATCTATATCACACTGGAACATCTATATCACACTGGAACATCTATATAACACTGGAACATCTATATCACACTGGAACATCTATATCACACTGGAACATCTATATCACACTGGAACATCTATATAACACTGGAACATATACATCACACTGGAACATCTATATAACACTGGAACATATACATCACACTGGAACATCTATATAACACTGGAACATCTATATAACACTGGAACATCTATATAACACTGGAACATCTATATAACACTGGAACATCTATATCACACTGGAACATCTATATCACACTGGAACATCTATATCACACTGGAACATCTATATCACACTGGAACATCTATATCACACTGGAACATCTATATCACACTGGAACATCTATATCACACTGGAACATCTATATCACACTGGAACATCTATATCACACTGGAACATCTATATCACACTGGAACATCTATATAACACTGGAACATATACATCACACTGGAACATCTATATAACACTGGAACATCTATATCACACTGGAACATCTATATCACACTGGAACATCTATATAACACTGGAACATATATATAACACTGGAACATATACATCACACTGGAACACCTATATAACACTGGAACATCTATATCACACTGGAACATCTATATCACACTGGAACATCTATATCACACTGGAACATTGCTATAAATGAAACACATACAATGAATTTGATCAGGTTTGAATCTGAGTGTTTTGTACTCGACCAATGTTTCTAGAGTGTGCTGGCAAAAGTATAATGAGGATTTGGTACAATGAACTTATGTTTTCAGGGATGTTACTTGCCGAGTCAATAAAAGCAAATTTCCTCATCCTGCTGGTGGTTGGTACTCAATGAACGTATAATTTCGTGGTTTTTTTTCGGTACAGTCTTGTAATTTGTATTATATTTCCTCTGTGCTTCCTACTTCTTCTTCTCGAACCCCAGGAGTTGCGAGCGATTAGCTTACTTCCTATATGTAGTAGGGAGGTTTCTCTGAGCTTTCTTTCATACCAAGGAGGCTTCAGCTTTCAGCTTAGTGCAATGTCTATTGGAGGAGCCTTCTACTCAGAGAGGCAAAGGGCTTCATACTTAATAGTCAATGATTTCAATCAATCAAGCCCTTGGATTCCCTAAGGTGCTTACACTTCATAAATGCATCGTCCACGGGATAAAGATTATTACATTTTTCTTCATTCCTTGATATAGTCTCATCCTTATTTCATATGATTCTCATCTCTGTCGCCTATGACGTGGTTTCACTTCATCTTTTGTTTCTATGTCTTCATTACTTCTCATTTTCCAGCGGGTTCCATGCTGTTGATCTTCTATACTCTGTTGACTCTAAGAATGAAGTAGGTCAGTTCTTCTGATTGGTTGTTGGACGCAGAACGCATTAATAGATTGCTAAGTGTCCAATACCACCGAAGACGGATGTGTCGGGCCATTGGCGCAAATAAAACTGCGACACAACGCATTTCCATTCTCTGGACTACATCCTGCTAGAAATCCAGTAGGACAATGGTCTTGCTACAAGGGAGATCCAGCAGGAGTTTGAGAATGAACGCTAAAGAAGAAGTGTCCAATAATATTGTTTTTAAATTTCATTTTTAAATGTTGTTTAAATATTGTTTTTAAATAATATTGTTTTTTACACGTCATCAGATGTTTAAAAATCACCTGTTATCGCGGAGTAATATGGAAGTGTGTATTTTGATCCATTTCATTCTTAGAGTGAACAGAGTATAGTTTATTTTGAGGACGTGTTACTGAATAGCAGCATCGTGTCGACTTTGGCTGTTCAACGTCATATTCTCTGTTATCGGAATCCCTTACTTTTCCAAGGTAAAATTGATATCCATTGTCCCTGTTTCGTAGCTAAAGTTTTTTTTTCACGGGTGATTACTTAATATTACTACCCGGTATGCATACATTTCTTTAAAATCTTAACTATTGTTTAAGTCTTTATATTTTTATGGTAACCGTTCCAGATTGAAGATTATCTGTCCTTGTGGAACACCAGACAAAATGTCGCAGTCGTCAGTGCTAGCGAAACGTTTTCAGCAGAACTGGATAGACGAACATCCTCAAGACTCAGACCTCACTGACTTCAACTTGGACGATAGTCTGACCAGTTTAGGATGGCTTCAGAATCTCAGAGTATCAGAGTTTGCTCAGCCAAGAGAAGCTTGCAACGTTGGCTCTAAACCTGATAGCAATAGGAACATCGTTAAACAAGGTACGTTTGTTTCTTAATTGTTTAAAGGAACACCATTAAACAAGTTACGTTTGTTTCTTGATAGCCATAAGAACTCCATTAACCAAGGTACGTTTGTTTCTTGATAGCCATAAGAACACCATTAAACAAGGTACATTTGTTTCTTGATAGCCATAAGAACACAATTAAACAATTATAAGTACAATTTGCTTCTTAATAGCAATAAATCATCATTGAACAAGGTACGGTTGTTTCTTTCTTAACACAGGGCCAAGCACACCTCTCCCCTGTTTAGGAAAATAAAATACCACTTCTTCGTCTTCTGGGTGCATTCTCAAACTCACAATATTAAGCAGGATGTAATCCATGACGTAGAACACGATAGGTCATGGTTTACAGCTTAGTTGCAATATATGACGGGACGCATCAAACATTAACATGACTATTGACGGGACGCATAAACATGACTTTTGACGGGACGTATTTAACATTAGCATAAAATTAAATCACATTGGCCTCTGCCGCAGACGGATAAGTTTAGCCATTAGCGCAAATAAAACAGCGGCATAACATATTTACATTCTCTGGACTACATCCTGCTGACAATCATCCAGTAGGGCCATTGTCCTGCTTAGAAGAAGATCCATCAGGAGTTTGAGAATGTACGCCGAAGAAGAAGAGTCACATTGACCAATAGTATAGGACAACTAATTTCACCCCCAAGCCTCCTTAGTAGTCTATTTCGATAGATCAAAATATTGATATTCTTTGTCCGTCTTTTGGGTTCCACCTACACACTACCGAAATACTATATATATATATATATATCAGTACAAACACAATGTAGACACCCTCACTCCCAGTTCTTAGATATAACTATATATAGATATAACATGTACCAGAATTATAATTAATAAAAATTGTAACAGTCCAACACATTTATGCATACTGTTCCATAAAAAAATGCAACTATTTTGAAATGACTTTTATAAAAAATATTCACTGATTGGACATCATTCAACATATCGACTGTGTCCATCTGGTCAATAACTTCCCGTGATTACCTGAATTGTACTCACCTCATGAGTACACCTCATGAAAGTGGTCAAGGTTAAAACAAAATCTTTTGCAATAATTCGTGACAGATTCATGATAATCCCGTAAATCTTACCGAACACAAAACTATCTGAATTTATTATTGAATGTCTATAAACGATTGACTGTCCTCAAATAAATTCAGTTGAAAATTCAATGCGTACGTATGGCTCATATCACTACAGATGAACGATACATCATCATTGGACGCTTACAGACTGGACAATCATAAAGTGTAGTGGCCAGACAATTGAATGACAAAAGAAACACCATTAGTTGCATTTGGAGACAGTTTCAACAAACTGGCTCAGTGCAGACCAGCCGTGCAGTGGAAGACTCAGAGTCACAACTCCTGCCGGGACAACGATGGCAGCCCTGGCCCAACTCTACTGTCAAGATTTCCTATACCGGAAATACACTTGCAGAGAGAAAGGGTTCAGTGCCTGATGGGCTCAGGCGCTATTGGGACAAAGTTGCTCAGCTCTAGAACGCCTTGCTCTCAAACGCGTGGTGTGAGACGCGAACTTGGATGAGGGTTATTGGAAGGTTATTTCTTAGTCTTATTGTTCCTGTGTTGTTCCATCATTTGCTAACATATCTGCCTTTTTAAATTTTTGTATGCCACAGTTGGATGGTGTCCACTGTAGTACTACGCTTCTTTAGATGCTCACTTTTGGTGTGAATTTCTTCTGGTCTGACAGTTCATCGCTGCCAAGGACTTGCAGGACAGACATTACATCAATAAGAAACCCCACATGTTGACATTGGCTTGTGTTTTTAATTATTTCTGCAACAATGCTTAGGGCCTGTATTTCCGAAGAATAATTGGAGCAGAAGATTCCAATTAGTAACATGTGGATTAATTTGCTTTCTCTTGGTGTTTTGGGATAAATGCCCGTCAGTCGTATGCATGATATGTTGTTCTGTTTGTATTTTTTCACCGATATTTGGTTGTGTTTTTTGTATGTGTTGTCCCCTGACCTTCACATTTTAACTTTCGGATCATATCCATATTTTTCTCTGCCATGTGAACATCAAGAGTACCGTTTTTACTCGTCGTTTTTCTTGTGCAACAGTCTTGATATAGACCTTTGTTGTCGATTCGACAATTTTTATGTGATTTCGGTAATTAGCAAAGCTTCATTACTTCTGTTTATAGATGTGCCAATTGGCTTTCTTGTAGTTTCATCTTGGCTTAGTTGGTCAAGTAATTATATTCTGTTCACTTGGATGATGACTGGCGATTATCAGTGCCACTAAGTTGTTAAAATTTTTTTCCTTTTACTATTCAAGCCAGTTATATGGTGCAGAATACTAGTTCTGGGTTGAGGTATTTTGCCATCTTCTTGAGTATAAAGGTAGTGGATTCTTTGGATTATTGAGGCGGATTAGGTTGCTGTCATCTTGCCAATTTTCTGTTTCTTCTCCCCTTCTGTCTAAATTATTGTATTCCCAGATTTGGGGGTGACTGTTAAAGTCCTTGTGTGTTTTGGTATCAATGGATTAGTGTTATTCTTGACCGGTGTTAATATACCTCTTTTTAAAAAAAATATTTCCTGTCAACTCTAAAACATTGTACCCTCGTATTGTGAAGGTTATTTTTATTTTTTCGTTGAAGTGATTTTCTGTATGCAGCAAACATTAATCTCTTTCTGCTGTAAGGTGTTCTATATTTTTGTCATTAACCCCATCTGCATTCCAGTACATGATGTTTAGAGGGGTTCTTGTCCTGTCTGGTTGGCAGTCTCTGTCTTTTCTGGTTGGCAGTTTTTCTGCCTTCTGGATCCACAAAGTAGACTAGAGCAGGGCTATTCAATTGGGGGCCAGCAGAGGCCTAGTAAGTGACCCGCGGATCATTGCTAAAACAGTGCAATAAAGTTATAAAAAAACTAAATGTATAAAATTATTCAATGTGTTTTTAAAAATAAATCTGGCCCATAATGATCCCCATTTTCTACATTTTGGCCCCCGAGTAAATATAGTTGAATAGCCCTGGACTAGAGGGATCTCCAGTATCAGGGAGTGAATTTTGTCGAGATTCAGAATTTGGTACTGTTACTGCAATGGAGAACTTTACAAGGCCAGCAACTTGACGAATTTTACAATTTTGTTGTGAATACATGCTAAATAATCGGGTTGCATGATACCATGGTTGCTGGTATATCAGATGATATTTTGCAGACCTCTGCGTATAACTAACTATACTTGATTCATCTGATGATATCCCGGACTGGTATATCCAACTTCAGCACCTGTACCTTATTGGGCAGAACTGTGGTACTTCTCGCTGTAAGGGATGCCCTGACCAATATAAATTTCTAGCCCCTGTTGATTGGACTAAGCCCCCATCTTCACTTCAAGGAGTTGGCCTCGACGGGGACAAGGGGTCAAAAGTTTTTATTGTCACTTGGAGTCCCAAGTATTTTTTTTTTAAACCGAGGTTGGGCGACAGTGTATAATATCCTACTGTTACATCAGTCTGGCGGGCAAAAAAAACAACCACTTTGAGGCACGAATTTGGCCCGTTGGCCATATTTTGCAGACCTCTGCGTATAACTAACTATACTTGCCGTATGTCTGATCCTCTTTCATTCTACACAGTATTACAAGGAATCAATTGTGAATGTTCAACTTGAATATTTTGTGGGTGGGGCTTTAGATATTTACGTAACAGTATCTGTTGAATCATTTATCTTTTAGTTACTTCAACCACAGACCTCAAGTAGTAACTCTATAATTTTCTGTTTTATCTTCAGAACTATGTTCATCACCCACACCTTTCACACACCTACAATGTTCAGATCATTTTGGACAACAAGTGAACGCAAAAGTTCCAACTGTTGGCACTACTTACTGTATCAGCGACCAGAAAGTGTATAAACATGTAAAACCTCCGTATTCATACGCCAGTTTAATTTGCATGGCTATGAAAGCCACCAGAAAAAACAAAATAACACTAGCTTCCATTTATAGATGGATAATAGAAAATTTCGAATATTACCGCTTATCTGATATCAGCTGGCAGGTAAGTATCGTGTACTCACTGCATAATTATATCACTCACATTAATCATCATCAAGTACTGTCTCCGCAACGAAGGTTGGCTGCAACATATCTCCAACATTCACTGTCTCTTGTCTTGGTGGTGCACTCTGTTAGACTGTAACTTGTCCATCTTGTGATGTTACTCTCCTACGTGTATCTCTGCCTACCTCTTGATCTCTTCCCTTTGACTTTACCCACAAGTATGATCTTCAATAAGATGTCATGCCTTTTAATGTGTCCAAAATATTTTATTTGCCTGATCTTTATTTCTCTTAGTAATTCTTTCTTCATATTAAGTGTCTTTAGCACCTCTTTATTTGTTTTCTTCTCTTTCCATGATTTTCTCCCTATTCTTCTATATACCCACATCTCAAATGCATCAGTTCTGTCTTCTAACTGTTTATTTAGTGTCCATGTTTCTGAGCCATACATTAATATAGAATAGATGTAGCATTTTATAATTCTCATTTTTTAACTTGTTTGTAATTTGTTTAGACATTACTCATAATCACATTCATTCATTTTCCTTTTGCGCTAAGTTAGCGTATAGGGCAGAGGTCAGATCTCTCCAATTCTGTCCGTTCAAAGCTATTCTGTGCAGTTCTTGAATAGCATGGATATTGATTGTTTTACTTTCTCTAAGTATTGTTTTTCTGAGTGTTTCTTTTGGTCTACCCCTGACTCGTTTGCCTGTAGAGGTATCCATTCAAGAAATTGGTGGTGTATTATGTTGATGTCTGCGCGTAGGATATGCCCGATGTAGGACCAACGGCGCGTTCTGATAACATCTGTGATGAAATTTTGATGTGCCACTTCTCTGATTTTATCATTCGATTTTAATTCACTCCAATGGCTGTTAGCTATCCTGCATAGTCACATTAGTATAATAATATTATCATCTCACATCGTATCACATAATATCATTATAGTATCATATTATTATCATATCTTCATCGCCCTCATGTTGAAGGGTTCGAAAGGGGAGCTAATAATAGCACAACTGTTTACCTTTCATGAATGCCGTAATATGCGATTAAGGAGGATATGGGGGTGGAGTTGGCTGTCTCATCTCATATAGGATAAAAGTGATCCAAAAGTAATGCTGAATTCGGATGTGTCAGGCCGAAAGGCTTAGATAATGCAGCAAAGCTATAAGCCATAACACAGCGCATTCCGTCTTTTGCTAGACAATTAACACTGATTTCAAACTCAGAAAGGTGTGCTAGACATTTTTTGACTATTATATCCGGACTACCTATTTACATATTTAGCCTATCGACCAAGCTTGCCGTGAAAACTAACTCAGCAGCACTGTGAATATTTTCGGGAGACAGAAAGGTTGCAGAGTAAACCCACACAGAAAATTCGAAGTGGAGCTCTTTAAGTGGCTGAAAGTCATCTTTTCTTTCCTCTGGCATATTCCGCGACCACTCTTGGGTCAAATGTTATGATCAACATATTTTGAATTTCACAAACAAGATCGAATGAGCGATCATGACATATTGGAAGCCTAAGGTCTCCATATTTCCTGCTAATGTTTCTGTCCTGGATAGATCCCTTTCTTATCCAAATGACCAAGCTCTGAGAGTACACAAATGTAATCTTGAGAAATGATAAATGATATAGGCATATGTCTAACAAGCACGTACTGATACGAAAAAAACCAACTTGGTAGAGTATGCCATCCTGATATAGAAGCCACTTTGGACGCAAATCTGTGCATAAGGAATGGGTTTTTTTAGGGTGAAGTGAGGGGTCAAACCCCCTCCTTAGGAAATAAAAGATGATATCGTCGTGTATTACATGGCCCGAAATTAGAGTAAAGAATAGCAACACTGTTTATCTGCCATACATTTTGTAAGAGACGATTAAGGGAGTTTTGGGGTGAAGTTGCTGTGCCATCCTATAGATGGTCAAAGTGATCTAGTAAGATATACAATCGCCCGTGCGTTGCTGGAGCTCGATAGGGGAGCAAAGAATAGCAACACTGTTTACCTTCCATGCATGTCGTAAAAGGCGACTAATGATGTATGGGATGGAGTTGGCTGTCCCATCCCATATAGGGTAAGTGACCCAAAGCCACGCTGAAGTCGGATGTGTCAGACCGACAGGCGCAGAAATCGCAGCAATGCTGTAAACCATGACACAACGCATTCCGTTCACCGGACTACATCCTGCTAATCTGCAGGAGTTTGAGAACAAACGCAGAAGAAGAAGAAGATATACAATTTCATGTTGAGAAAATAATGGGTCACGTTGCTAAATAATTCAGTTGCTCAAAGTATTAAATCTATATAGGCCTACTAACCTGGTCGTGCAGGGGTCAGATTTCAGATGCAACAAAAGAGCAGACTCATTGGCGGATAATGCTGTGGTTGATAGCACGGTATTGAAAAGAGATATGGCCGACCTAATAATGGCAATCACAGATTTAATATAGAGTTAAGAAGACGATGCAGGAGGCGATAACGGACACATACTAAGAATAACATAAATAGAGATGAACGGGGGGAGGGGGGGGGAGAAAGAGAATTGAACAATTTCTGGAAAGTTCCAAAGATCACATAATCTGATTGGGACTTTCAGTCTGTATACTCTCTGATGGCTGCTGGAACGGAGAGCTGAACACTCGCGTGAGTGTCCAGTGTGCCATGATGCTAGTTTTAAAGACAAACAGAAGATATTCATGTTCATACTTATATAATGTCGCAATGGAATCTCGCATTCAAGGGAGTTCTAATGTAATACAAGTAGAAAACAATGGAAAATGCTAAGTTACATGTCAGGAAAATGTACTATTCATTGGAAAAACAAATATATGTAAATAAAAGTATTAAGTCGCCCGTGTGTTGCCGAGGGCCCGAAAGGGGAGCAAAGAATAGCAACACTGTTTACCTTTCACGCATGTCGTAAAAGGCGACTAAGGAGGTTATGGGATGGAGTTGGCTGTCCCATCCCATATAGGGTCAGTGACCCAAAGCCGTGCTGAAGTCGGATGTGTCAGGCCGAAAGGCGCAGATATCACAGCAATGCTGTAAACCATGACACAATATTTTCGTTCTCCGGATTACATCCTGCTAATCTGCAGGAGTTTGAGAACGAACGCAGAAGAAGAAAGTAATAAGTCGGGTTCTCACAAATATAAGTATAAACAACCGACATTTCAGAGGATGTCCGACAACGTGTGTAGTGCCGCAGTAACACAGTGCAACATGATAGTTAGTATTACAGTAACATTATTTTCTTAATGTAGTCTATATCGCTCACAAATATAAGTAGATAAGTGATGTTTGTTTGTTTTGCGTTCGCTCCATTGTAACCAGCACGGATATCCGTGCGATTTCCGCAGGGAGCGTGATTACGTTGTGCCACCGTTATGCGCCTTGTAGGCCTACCACATCCGATTTCGGCATGCCTTGACAATTCGGGTTGGCTACCCTAGCCTGTGACAGCCTCCATATCTGTCTCCAGGCACGCGTGTATGTGGTGACTCTTCACCCAGACGATTTTTGCTCTCGTCTGACTCGCACGAGGTGTTCCACTGTCTATGAACTTGCCTCGTGTAATTGGACGTACTGTGCCTGTGCCCATCGGGTACTTAACCGTTTCTCATCCGTGAGCATGATTCCTTAAGGGGAAGAACTCAACATAAGGGTTGGACCCTGGCTCTTTCGCCCTCTTAGCCAAGGTGTCATTCACCGACATCGTGTACCCCTTGTCCAAGTTCGAGTCTCACAACACGCGTTTGAGAGCAAGGCGTTCTCGAGCTGAGTGTCCTTGTTCCAATAGCGCCTGAGCCGATCAGGTACTGAACCCTTTCTCTCTTCAAGTGTATTTCCGGTGTAGGAAAACCTGACAGTAGAGTTGGGCCAGGGCTAAATCGTTGTCCCTTTTGTGCCTGATCCTATCGGGTACGGAACCCTTTCTCTCTGCAAGTGTACTTCCGGTATAAGAAACCTAGACAGTAGAGTTGGATTAGGTCTTCTTGCTTTACCAAACGTCAATGAATGGGTCTGGGTCTCTGCCTGTAAGGAACACAGGTAACTAGAAGCTCGTCTCGAGCTGACGGAGCTTGTAGTTCCCCTTTCCTAGGGACTTTTCACTTTCTATTTGCAGTTCACGCTGCCCTCTAGCGCTGTTCTGCCCTTTCATTGTACTCAGTATGAAATCTATTTGTCTCTCGCCATGCATCTACATTTACGTGCATTTTACATTGGCCGCCCCTCCAATGTTCGGACTGGACTGACTAGCTTCACTGTATGTCGACAGTGTCGCTATATGTGGTGATTTGGTGGTGTCGGAGATATTGTCTGTCTCTTATGCAGCCAAATCTCTTTCCATCTGCTACCTCCACATTCTCGGACACGATCCCCAAATGATTTGGCCAGAATCAGCTCGAGCTGCTGTATTTCTGTTTCCATGGTGCACCGCGAGGAGGTACATTTGGGATCTTGGTTATCTGCTAACCATGGGTCCGCCTAGAGCAATGCGTTCCCTTTGCACCCCAGATAAGTGATAAACTAAATATCCGTTCGGATGTTGCCTGGGTCTGAAATGGAAACAAAGAATAGTGACATCCGTTCGGATGTTGCCTGGGTCTGAAATGGAAACAAAGAATAGTGACATCCGTTCGGATGTTGCCTGGGTCTGAAATGGAAACACAGAATAGTGACAATATGACCTCAAATATTAATAATGTTTCGACGGTGGGGTCGGTTGCTTCATTTCGTAGCGGGTTAAGGTAACCCATAAACCACAATGAAGTCTGGTGTGTCATGCAGAAAATCGCAGATATCAATAAATCTGTAAACCGCGATACTGTGTATTTTTTTTCTACGGACGATATCCGCAGAAGTGTGATAATTAAATCAGAAGATGGAGATGTTAGGAAACATTGATAAAAGAGAAAGAAAGTCCATTGTATCAGCTGTTTTTATTTCGATATTTTCAAACAAAGACAGCACCCATTCAGTTAGACCTGGACTGGGTGCAAAGGGAACGCATTGCTCTAGGCGGGCCCAGGGTTAGCAGATAACAAAGATCCCAAATGTACCTCCTCGCGGTGCACCGTGGAACCAGAAATACAGCAGCTCGAGCTGATTCTGGCCAAATCATTTGGGGATCGTGTCCGAGAGTGTGGAGGTAGCAGATGGAAAGAGATTTGACTACATCAGAGACAGACAATATCTCCGACACCCTCAGCATCATCACATACAGCGGCACTGTAGACATACAGTGAAGCTAGTCAGTCCAGTCCGAACATTGGAGGGGCGGCCAATGTAAAAGGCACGTAAAGGTAGGTGCATAGAGAGAGACAAATAGATTTAATACTGAGTACACTGATACAATGAAAGGGAAGTATTGCGCCAGAGGGCAGCGCGAACTGCGAATAGAAAGTGAAAAGTTCCTAGTTACCTGTGCTCCTTATAGGCAAAGACCCAGACCCAATCATGAGCGTTCAGAAAAGCAAGAAGACCTGACCCAACTCTACTGTCAAGCTTTCCTTTACCGGAAATACACTTGCAGAAATAAGGGGTTCCGTACCTGATTGGCTCAGGCACAAAATGGACAACGATTTAGCCCTGGCCCAACTCTACTGTCAAGATTTCCTTTACCGGAAATACACTCGCAGAGAGAAAGGGTTCAGTACCTGATGGGTTCAGTTGCTATTGGGACAAGGTCGCTCAGCTCGAGAACGCCTTGCTCTCAAACGCGGGGTGTGAGACTCGAACTTGGGTGAGGGTTTCACGATGTCTGTGAACGACACCTCGGGTAAGAAGGCGAAAGAACCAGTGTTCAACTCTTCTGTTGAGTTCTTCTCCTTAAGGAACCATGCTCACGGATGAGAAACGGTTCAGTACCCGATGGACACAGGCAGAGGACGCCCAATTGCACGAGATGGGTTCATAGACGGTGGAACACATCGTACGAGAAAGACGTGCTCGACAAGCGTATTGGGGAAGAGGCACTACACACCAGCGTATCAAGCGACAGAAATACAGGCTGTCACGGACTAGGGAAGCCTACCCGAATTAAAGGCATGACGAAAACGGATGTGCTGGATCTCGGACGTCCAGATCTCGTGGCCAACTGAGGTGCAAATAACACAGTTCTACTGTGGAACTTGCAGCACAACGTACATCACGCTCCCCGGCGGAAATCACACAATACATTCGTTGTGGTTATATGAGAGCGAACGCAGAAGAAGAAGACCTGGACTAGGCTGCCGGGAAAAATTCACGTGGCTCGCAATCGGCATTGATATTTAGATCGCTATTGCAGCTATAACATTATAATAATAGGGGATATCTGTAGAAAATGTTTCCTCGAGTCGTCTAGGTGTTTTTCTATCTAGACTTAACGCAAATATTGTATTATTAAACTAGATAATCTATTTGCGAAAATTTAACATATTCAATTGCTACTGAAATTACCGGTATTCATATTTCTTTTCAGAACTCCATACGGCATAACCTTTCTCTTAACAAGTGCTTTGAGAAAGTAGCACGCCGGAAAGACGAACCGGGGAAAGGAGGTTTCTGGAGAATTAAGCCAGAGTACTATAACATGATGGAGAACGTTGCCTTAAAGAAAAGACCTAACAGTAGGGACACTAGTCCTCCATTCAAGCGCTTTAAACTGGAAGACGACAATGTTAATTTATCGTCTGTTCGGAAAATATCTCGAGCGGATACACTGTTGAGTAATTGTTCAAGTGACATTGACACAAATGAGGAAGACAGTGATAACTCTCTTGCTTTGAGGGACGACTTAAACTGGACAAATATTTTAAGCCAGGACATCGAGGTTGACGGTCATGCGATTAAAACAGAAGACATTCTTGATGAATGTGAGAATTCTCCATTCATACCAATGAGCCCACCATCTTCAGAGACAAATTCGGACGATCTAGGTCTAGACTTTCTTTCGCAAACTGGTTTCAGCATGAATCTTCCACTAGACTTTCAAACTAATGACCCTTTGGATTTAAGTGTGCAAGGTACAACTATTAGACCACCAGACTGGTGGACAGCTGATGACAATAAAGATACGAATTACATAAGCAATAGTTATAATAATAATCATAATGAAAACAGCGGATTGAATACGCCAGCGCCATTGTCACCAGAGTCAGAGCAAGAGGACATAATTTGGGGTGAAAGTTTGAAGTTTGGCTCAAGTGGAAATAGTTTTGATCTAGACAGCTTGTTTGCATTTGACAACATGCCAAATTCAAAACAGTAATCAAATTAACAAAACACAAAATGCAGAACACGTAAATTATACACCCCCCCCCCTTTCAATAAAAATATCGAGAATAAATTATTTTTCCATAAGGGGCTCTTCCAAAAAGAAGTGAAAAAATTTAGAAACCAGATGATGCTTTATTGTTTCTAAAGTTTTTCACTTATTTTTAAATATGAAAAGGAATGTGAAAAGCGTTCAATGACACAATTCCGTCCATTTAATGAAGTCGTATAATTACGGCCCTTTTTTTGTCCCCCCCCCCCTTTTTTTTTCTTGGTCATTCTTCATTCAGCCCGCAATATGTTGAGTGTTGTGTTACTCACCACGAGCAGTTTCAATGACCAGTGTTGTCAGGTTTATACTCTCTCAACGGCACTCTTGCAACAATTACCAGCAATTGCCTTTCTGCTATTACTTGATAATTATTATGCATATGACACATTGTCCCATTACATTCCTGTATATTTTTATGGAGTTTTCATCGTTTGTTTATTTTTATATTGCTATAGACCGTGATTATTCTATTACCCCAAATTTTTACCACAATAATTAACACAGTAAAAGCAAGTGTAGTTTTTTCGAACACAAAATGCACTGTGTCTACACAAATATCATTTGTCATTATTTTTAAATAGTAGGACAAAAAGTAACTTTTATGCAACTATTTTTTTTTAAACCAAAAAAGTGCCAAACAAGCAAACCCGATTTTTATTCTTCATGGAATGAGAATTGATTGGGGGAAAAAAAAGACAAGCAATATGTCCAGCACATCTCGGCCGTTAATTATTGACCATTACTCGAGGACACAGAGAGAAATTACGTCTAATTATATTAACGATAAAAGTTCAATAACAACGGAACACCTTGTACGAGATAGGAGTAGTCGATCCAAGTCTAAATTCCTGACACGCTCGTTTGTTAACGGGGCCGAGAGGGGAGCAAAGAATAGCAACACTGTTTACCTTCAATGTCATAAGAGACGACTAAGGAGGTTATGGGATGGAGTCAGGCCGAAAGACGTAGACACTGCAGCATTGCTGTAAACCATGACACAACGCATTCTGTTCTCTGGACGGAATCTGCTAATCTGCAGGAGTTTGAGAACGAACGCAGAAGAAGAAATCATTGATCATTGTCTCCTCAGAAACTGCCATCCAGAGACATATTTTGGCCTGAAAAGTCCAAGGGCATATTGAGTGATAACCCGTTATGGCTCAGAGCAATATGTTACTAATATGTTTGTCAACCTTTATTCGGTTAAAGGTTTTAACAGGCTAGGGAAGCTCACCTGAAGTAAAATCATGCTGAAAACGAATGTTCTGGACCGGATAACACAAAATAACTCAGCTCTGCTGTGAAACCAGCAGCACAACGTACTTCACGGTCCCCGGAGGAAATTACACAAACTTGTGTGGCGGTTATCAGAGAGCGAAGGCAGAAGAAGACTGCGTTCAGCATCTCTGTTATTATGTCGCATTTTGATGTGATAATTGACAGCGCCGTCCTTTTCGTGGCCTTGATAAAGGCCGTTTGAAGCTGTCAATAAATTATGTCTACAATTTTTGGCCAATAATTGACCTCTCCCCCTTATCAACAACTGTCAAGAATTTAAGAATCTCTACTTAAAAACTTGAAATTATGTTAAATATTCCCATACGCACGCACGCACACTCTCTGTTTAATAGCATATCTGCAGATAGACCTGATTCAACTCACGCTCCATCCATATGCGGTGCAGTGTTTTTTTTATTACAATGTTATAATTGTAAGAGAATCTTACATCAATATTTCAGTCATGTATATCAAAGTTCGCAGGTTTAGTCAAGTGTGTGTGCATTAGCACGACTATGTGAAAACGATTCTTGTTTTTTTTCCCTAAACAAAGGGATTACAAATTATAGGAAGCTTTCCGGCAAACATTAATTTTTATAACAATCGATAATAAGTGAGAATGATTGACTCTTTCAACACCTCCTCATTAATGTAGAGCCTATTGCTGTTGATGATACTCTTAAGTGTTCTTCTATAGAAACACATCCTATGGTCTAATCTTGTCCAAGACTCACATTCATAGTTTTATTTCTTGATTAATTCTCGAACTCCTGTAGATTAGCAGGATGTACTCCAGAGAACAGAATGTGTTGTAACATTGTTTACAGCTAGGCTGCCTTATTTACATCTTTTGGTCTGACAAATCTGACTTCAGCATTGTCTTTAGGTCACTTTGACCCTCTATGTGGGATGGTTTAGCCAACGTCACCCACAAAATTTCCTTAATTGCCTCTTATGACATTCATGGCATGCCAGAACGTTGCTATTATTTTTGGGTCTGGCGACACGCAGCTGTTTAATAGTTATAATCAAAGAACACTGTAATTTTTAAAATCAGGTCAAGTAACGCAATTTGTACCCCTTCTGGTGCGGTAGGCTTCTTTCAAACATGGGCATGAGTCTAGTTTGGTTATATCAGTGTTTTGTCTATAAAATATAATGAAAATCATGGTCCAAGTACTCCCGTCATCATGACTACGAACTAAATTTTGTTTGAATCGATGTTTTGAAAAATATATTTATTCAAAAAAGAAACAAATATGTGCTTTAAAAAGCTAGACAGGAAAATATATGGAGTTAATAGTTGAGATGTTTAGGTGGCCTGAACAGATTTAAATAAATCAATCTATTTTGTATATGCATATATGGAGTTAATAGTTGAGATGTTTAGGTGGACTAAACAGATTTTAATAAATCAATCTATTTTGTATATGCATATATGGAGTTAATAGTTGAGATGTTTAGTTGGACTGAACAGATTTTAATAAATCAATCTATTTTGTATATGCATATATGGAGTTAATAGTTGAGATGTTTAGGTGGACTAAACAGATTTTAATAAATCAATCTATTTTGTATATATATATATGGAGTTAATAGTTGAGATGTTTAGGTGAACTGAACAGATTTAAATAAATCAATCTATTTTGTATTATGTATATATGGAGTTAATAGTTGAGATGTTTAGGTGAACTGAACAGATTTAAACAAATCAATCTATTTTGTATATGTATATTTATACCACTTGCACATTTTGACTTCTTTTTGCACCACACTATATCTGTAGTGTTTCATAGAGTTTTCCTGCATCGTTTATGTTTTACTCATTTTTATTTAGAACACCAGAATTTGAGTTCAATGTTATTGTATAAACATGTTTCACTTGTCGCCAGGGCCGTAGATACAACTTTGCTAAAGGTGGACAAAAAGGTGTTTCTAAAAATAAAAACACTCATCGCCATTCAAACATCTTCCTTACTAGCCAGCCTATACTTATGTATTGCTACAACTGTCACAGGTAAAAATTTGTAGCCATTCTCCAGACTTTGTTTCTAGTATCTAGTTCTTCTTCTTCAGTGTTCACTCTCAAAACTCCTGCTGTATCTCGCTTGTAGCAGGACAATGGTCCTACTAGACTTGCAGCAGGATGTAGCACAGAGAATGGAAATGTGTTGTTACCGTTTTATTTGCGCCAATGGCCTGACACATCTATCTTCGGCAGAGTTTATCTTAAAAACAAGAGGGGAGGGGGAAATTGTGTTCTTTCTCAAATTTCTGCAATTTAGCAGGTTGTGGTCCAGATAATGATTAGTGGAAATGTGTTGTATCATATTTTAGAACTAGGTTTGCCTGGATGTTGCAGGCGCAAAGAATAGTGTCAGTTAACTCCAGTTCTACATGGCAAGAGATGAATAAATTTTTATTTAGTGGTGGAGTAGGCTGTCTCCTTCCATAAAAGGCGAGAAAGCCACGCTGAAGTCGGATATGTTAGGCAGATATATCATAGCCAAGCTGTAAACCATGACTCAACACATTCAGTTCTCCAGACTACATCTTGCTAATCCGCTGGAGCTTGACAATGAATGCAGAAAAAGTTTTGCTTCAATATCTACAAATTTTTGGCCAAGCACATCAGACTTCAGTGTCTATTTGACCCTATATGTGATAAGACAGCCAATTCCACCTCTAACTCTCCATCAGTCATCTCTTACAACATGCATGCCAGTTCACAGTGCTATTATTTGCTTCCCTTTTCAGTCCACAGTAATGCATGGGTGAGTGAAACTGAACACCTTCCCATCGGATGTCAGGCAAGATATCACAGCTAAGCGGTAAACCATGACATAAAACATTCCGCCCTCCCGACTACATGCGGCTAATCTGCAAGGGTTTGAGAAAAACATTCAAAAGTACACTCTCTTCTATCTAAGTATCTGCGGCCTTGCCTTTCATTACTACTAGTATTAATTAATCACAGCTTCCATCTTGTTTGTACATATTCTTCCATTGGATAATTACCAAACCAACCTCCAATCAAACATCTTTAGCTAGTGTAGTATTGTGAAGACTCTAGTCATAAACAAAGAACCCAGCTGATCTGTGATAACATGTAACATAAAAACTTAGCATTGATACTTATTGATTATTATTGAACTATTTTAGCTTTGTGTGGACTAGGTTTCTGGTCAATTAAATGTTACTTGGTCAGAATGTTCACTCATTAGTAGTTGAAAGGATGTAAGGTAGGCTTACATATAAATATTACTGACAGTATGAGTATAGATATGCAGAGTAGGCCATAGTAATATGTGCCCTATGTCTTGTACGGGCACCATGACAACATGTAAAATGTTTGTTTAACCACAAATGACTATAGGGTTAAATAAGACCTGCAGACTAACCATTGCTAGTATCACAACTCTTGACTGACTCTATTGGTCCATTTTTTTCATTGTTCACATTTTAAAGCCAGCCAATGAATAAATTGATAAGTTTAACCAGCCAAGAGTAGTGACTCAGTCATGGGATAGCTCACATATCTTATTAAATTTAAAATAGTTGGTCATGGTTTTAAAAATTGTGAGTATATTTGTTCGAAGGGTGCTCTTGGACACATTGATTACCTATAGGTCTTCACATTATTCCAGCATTATTTTGCATCTATGGTGAGTGTGTTCAACATGAATGCCCCACGAAACATGCACCACCTCATCATTTCATATGTGGAATGTGAAGGTCTCAACAGCTTCCCATCAATGAAACAGCAAACCTATGGGTAGATGACGTGTGTATAGTAAGGATTTCCTCTTATAGAAGTACTACATCTTCACAATTCGTGTGTGTGTTGCTGGGGCTCCAACAGGGAAGCATAGAATAGTGACACTATTAACTGTCAGGAGTGTCATAAGAAATGACTAAGGAGGTTTGGAGTTGGTTGTCCCATCCCAGTGAGGGTCAAAGTGATTCAGAAGTCATGCTGAAGTTGAATGTGTCAGGCAGATATTGCATCTTAGCTATAAACCATGACACAGCGCATTACATTCTCTGGATTACATTCTGCAGAATTTTGAGAATGAACCACCCGTGGTTGCAGGGGTCAGAAAGGGGAGCAAACAATAGCAACACTGTTTACCTTCCATGCATGCAGCAAGAGGCGACTAAGAAAGTAATTGGGTGGAGTTGGCTGTCCCATCCCATATAGGGTCAATGTAACCCAAAGCCATGCTGAAGTTGGATGAGTCAAACTGAAAGGCGCAGATATCGCAGCAATGCTGTAAACCATGACTCAGCACATTCCGTTCTCTGGGCTACATTGTAGGAGTTAATATATCTCCTGCTAATCTGTAGGAGTTTGAGAACGAATGCAGAAGAATCTTCACAATTACATTTTTACCCTCTTGAGCATGAAAGAAGCTCAGAGAAACCACCACACTGCACACGAGAAGTTGCTAGTAATTTTCTGGGATCTAAACAAACAAAACTCTCTCCAAGTAGAATCCTTCTAAAAAGAAAAAAATAACTCCCACAGCTGAAAGCTGGAATCTTCTTGGTATAAAATAAAGTTGTGCATGACACCCCCTCTCCCCAGATAAAAGGATACAAAAGTTGTACTACTAATAATTAATTGGGACTGAGACAAACTTCTTCTTCTTCTGCGTTCGTTCTCAAACTCCTGCAGATAAGCAGGATGTAGTCTGGAGAACGGAATGCATAGTATCATGGTTTACAGCATTTCTGCGATATCTGCGCCTTTCGGCCTGACACATCCGACTTTAGCATGGCTTTGGGTCACTGACCCTATATGGGATGGGACAGCCAACTCCATCTCATAACCTCCTTAGTCGCCTTTTACGACATGCGTGGAAGGTAAACAGTGTTGCTATTCTTTGCTCCCCTTTCGGGGCTCAGCAACACACGGTCGGGACTGAGACAAACAAATGTCAAATACAACAAGCCTACCAATCATTTCAGTTTGATGTGTAAATTTAGTGTAGTTTGTGAGGAAGTACCTGTAACTTATACATTGTGTATGTGATATATAAGCAATATGGAGCCGTGTTAGCGCAGTGGTTAGCGCACTGGCTTCGCATATGAGTGGTCCTGGGTTCATTCACCAGTTGAGGCGGAAATGTTTTCAGATCGCAACGGCTCCCAGGTCGACCCAGCCTTAAATGGGTACCGGATTAATCCGGGAAGTAAAGACTGCGAGGGAGAGGAGATGGCTACCGCCCTCATTTGCAGAGCCTGTGAAATGTGAGATCGCTAACATCTCACACCCCTACGGCATTAATAAATGCTATGGGTTACTTTACTTTTACTTACTATATAAGCAATAAGCTATTAAAGCCATTATAAATGTCATCAGATGAAAGCCATTTGGCGTCTACAAATCTGCCTATAATATATATATATATATATATATTTCATGGGCAGATTCTACAGAAGACAGATGTTTCAGGCCATTGGTACAAATAAAACCGCATCACACGCATTTCCATTCTCTGGACTGCATCCTGCTGGAAATGTAATCGGACCATGATCCTTCTACAAGAGAGATCCAGCGGGTTTTTGAGAATGAACTCTGAAGAAGATGGGCAGATTAATAACTGTATAAATATAAGTGTGTGTGTTGCATATTATTTGCATGTGTGTGGCATATATATATTTTTGTGAATAGTGTGTGGTGTTTCAAAAGTTTGTTCTACCTGTATTGCTAGGATCCAGAAAGGGTGGAAAAAATAGTACACTGTGACCTGTCGTAATAAGAAGGTAGAAGATGGGATGTAAACTAGGTCCACCCATCTGACACAGATTCGCCTCTCAACTCGAGCCACTGAATTGACTAATCTGCATCCCAAGGGGTTAGTAGATGTAGTCCAGAGAACAGAATATGTTGTATCATGGTTTACAGTTAAGTTGCAATTTGTACATCTTTTGACCTGACACATCCAACTTCAGCATTCTTTAAGATACATACAAATTGTTGATGTTATTTATGGACAGCCCCTTACATTAGAGTGTATTACAAAATAGACAGTAGAATGGTAACCAAATTCACAAACTAATGTATTGCCAAACGTTTTACATGGAACATCGGTCTGTAATTGCTGCAAGGTATGACCTGTCAGCAGTGAAATAAGATGAATCAGAATCTCAGCCCTTTTGGTCCCCAGTAACACTTATGTAAGACAATAATATTTTGTTATTACTGTTTATCTGTGAGGGAGTGCAGGCAGGTATTTGTGGTTGTGTGACCTATCTATCTACGGTATTCGCTAAGCCTGTTGTTGCCTTTCAGCGTCAGGGGTAGAAGAGTTTTCTGGAGATAGCCCTCGTGTTTGATGTGTATATTGTGGAATTTGTTGCCTCATTTATTTCGGTGGTACTAGTAGTCATCTTCAGAAAACTCTCCATTTTACTACGAGCCATTGTGTTCTCACTGATGGTTTGATAAGTCAGCCAAGTATTTGTAGCTGTGTGATAAAGGTGCATACCTCAGGCAGGTATTTGTGGCTATGTGATAAAGGTGCATACCTCAGGCAGGTATTTGTGGCTATGTGATAAAGGTGCATACCTCAGGCAGGTATTTGTGGCTATGTGATAAAGGTGCATACCTCAGGCAGGTATTTGTGGCTATGTGATAAAGGTGCATACCTCAGGCAGGTATTTGTGGCTATGTGATAAAGGTGCATACCTCAGGCAGGTATTTGTGGCTATGTGATAAAGGTGCATACCTCAGGCAGGTATTTGTGGCTATGTGATAAAGGTGCATACCTCAGGCAGGTATTTGTGGCTATGTGATAAAGGTGCATACCTCAAACAGGTATTTGTGGCTATGTGATAAAGGCTGCATAACCTCAGGCAGGTATTTATAGCTGTGTGATAAAGGTGCATACCTCAGGCAGGTATTTGTGGCTATGTGATAAAGGTGCATACCTCAAACAGGTATTTGTGGCTATGTGATAAAGGCTGCATAACCTCAGGCAGGTATTTGTAGCTGTGTGATAAAGGTGCATACCTCAGGCAGGTATTTGTGGCTATGTGATAAAGGTGCATACCTCAAGCAGGTATTTGTGGCTATGTGATAAAGGCTGCATACCTCAGGCAGGTATTTGTGGCTATGTGATAAAGGCTGCATAACCTCAAGCAGGTATTTGTGGCTATGTGATAAAGGCTGCATACCTCAGGCAGGTATTTATGGCTATGTGATAAAGGCTGCATAACCTCAAGCAGGTATTTGTTGCTATGTGATAAAGGCTGCATACCTCAAGCAGGTATTTGTGGCTATGTGATAAAGGCTGCATAACCTCAGGCAGGTATTTGTGGCTATGTGATAAAGGCTGCATAACCTCAAGCAGGTATTTTTGAGGCAAAAGCTATGGGTCAGCCACTCTGACCTGGACAAGACAATGAACTTCGCCCTGACAATATAACATGACCGCACATGCTGAACGCAAAAGAAAGAGGGTATTTATGTTCATGTGATAAAGACTAAATACCTGAGGCAGATATCTGTGGCTGTGTGATAAAAGCTGCATACGTCAGGCAGATATCTGTGGCTGTGTGATAAAAGCTGCATACGTCAGGCAGATATCTGTGGCTGTGTGATAAAGGCTGCATACCTCAGGCAGGTATCTGTGGCTGTGTGATAAAGGCTGCATACCTCAGGCAGGTATCTGTGTGATAAAGGCTGCATATCTCAGGCAGGTATCTGTGGATGTGTGATAAAGGCTGCATATCTCAGGCAGGTATCTGTGGCTGTGTGATAAAGGCTGCATAGCTTATTATATTAAATTCTTGTCAAACTGAAGCTAGATCTTTAGAAGTGGCACCAGATCCCAGAGTCATGCCATATTCTTAAATAACATGGAAAGAATTGTGTCACATGCTTACAGAACTCATGCCACCTGAGTTTTACAGCACTTGAAAGAGGAGTAAAGAATAGTGACATTGTTACTTGTGAGACATGTCATAAGAGGCGACTAAGAAAGTTTGGAGTTGGCTGTTTGGAATTAGAGGGTCAAAGTGGATCATAGGCCATACTGAAGTTTGATGTGTCAGGCCGAAAGGTGAAGATACCACAGCTAAGCTGTGAATCATGACACAACACATTCTGCTCTCTGGACTACATGTTGCTAATCTGCAAGAGTTTGAGAATCAAAAGAAAAAGAAAGGGAAACAAAGAATAGCAATAATTTTGCCTGCTATACATTTCATAAGAGTCGACTCCTGATAGTAGTGCTGGCTGTTCCATCCCATGAGGGTCAAAGTGATCCAGAAACCCTTCTCAAGTTGGATGCATCATGTTGAAAGATACAGAAATCACAGCCATGCTGTAAACTATGACACAATGCATTCTATTATCAGAATTACAACCAGCTAATCTGCAGGAGTTTGAGAATGAACACAGAAGAACTGATGCTTTATATGTGTATCAACAACACAGCATTTTTATTTTTCCGTGTCATCAATAAAGAACTTGAGCGTGGTATGTTAACAATTAACTTTAGCCATAATAAACTTTTCATTAACCATGGCACATTTGACGCTGTATGCTAACAATGAAGAATTTGAAATTGTTTGTATGTTAGCACTGAAGAACGTGATTTTTTTTTTATCAATGATGAATTTGACTTTGTATGTTTGCAGTGAATAATAAACAATGTTTTGAACGGCTTATAAGTGTTCATCAAATCAATCAATCAATAAACCCGTAACCCTTCAGGGTCGTAGGGGTACCACATTGGATGCCTCAGCACACATAGTCCTCCAGCGAATTCTATCCTCAGCGATGCGGATGAGTGTGAAAATATCTTGCCCTGTCCATTCATTGATGTCTGTCCATGCCTTTATTTGTCCTCCTCTGCTTCTTCCACACTCGACAGTTCCCTGCAGTATTGTTTTTGACAAGGAATCGTGCCTGCATACATGTCCGGACCAAGCTAGTTTTCATCGTTTCACTATTGAAAGCAATGGCTCCTGAACACATCTCTACTTTATTTTTTACGTACAAATTGGTCTTATGTTCCCTATAGGAAAATCGTAAAATTCGTCTGTAGCATTTGTACTCGAAAGCCTGTAATCTTCTCTCCATGTCCGCAGTGAGTGTCCAACTCTCACAACCATACAACACAGCAAAAAGCACCAGCGACATATACAGTTTGATTTTCACTCTAAGTGTTCATAGCTGGTATTGTATATTACATTAATACATTGCTGACCAATTTCGATGATTGTCAAATTTTAGCTATCTACCATTGTCGAATGCGCTGGGATACTTCAGTAATATGGTAACCGCAGTGATAGAATCACTTAAAATAGCTCATCTGGGATACTATATCATCCCAATATGGCTGTAACAATGAAATATAGTTTTAGATATGGTTTGTAGGTAATGGGGATAATTTTAACATGGTTTGTGGGTTATCCCTTAATAATTCAGAATGTTTTGTAAGTGTGTTTGATGTATTGAAAGCAATGTAGAATGTTTTGCAAGTATGTTTGATGTATTGAAAGCAATGTAAAATGATGTGAAACATTATAATACCCCCCGGTATATAAGATTTATCTCTCGAAATAACTCTAAGGATTTACAATTTTTCAGACAATGCAAGTATTCATTACGATACATTGAAAATTTTCACATTTCTGTGACATGTTTTAGATTTTATCAAATTTTTAAGACAGTACTGTTATTTTTGTTAAAATGTGCGAACACCTGTGATAATAGGAGATAAATATGCTCTAGATTGTTGGTCAGCAAAGTATTAATAAGATATCTATTCATTTTTCTAGTTTTGTGACTTTTTTGCCTCTCAGCAACATGCAGAGTTGGGACTTCATCTCACCTGCCAAACATCCTTTCCTATCAGAGGTGTCCATCGCCCGTGTGTTGCCGGGGCCCGAAAGGGGAGCAAAGAATAGCAACACTGTTTACCTTCCACGCATGTCATAAAAGCAGACTAAGGAGGTTATGGGATGGAGTTGGCTTCATCAAAGCCCAAGCTTTGCTGAAGTCGGACGTGTCAGGCCGAAAGGTGCAGATATCGCAGCAATGCTGTAAACCATGACACAATGCATTCCGTTCTCCGGACTACATCTTGCTAATCTGCAGGAGTTTGAGAACGAACGCAGAAGAAGAGGTGTCCATATGAATCTAGCCCTGCTATACAATATTCTTCATTCAAAGTGGCTCTACAATTATGCAGGGCTAATATGTTTACCCAAATCTGGGCTCTCCTTCTAGAATTGTCATGTCCTGTACATCCCAACACCCCATGTGCTATCTGTTCATAACCGGGGCTCCACACACATATTGACCACCAGGACCACTGTCAGGACTGGAGTACATCTAGTTCCCTCAGAGTAATGTGCAATGCTGGCTTCTCTGAATGTTGCACCACAAAGGAAAATGCAATTATACAAATGCTGTGGTGCCTCCACAAGAGAAAAGCCTCGCTGTATTTTCATGTTATTTAATGAGAGTTACAAAATGGTTGGTCTGATAGGCATATAGTGAAACCTTCAGACAAGAATGTGATATAACCAGTGTCAGGAGACAGCAATAAATGTAAACAAGAATACAGATTCAAAATAACAATTGTATTTTCTGCCCATCAGGACAAGTGATGAACAGTGATAATTTCTTGACTACAAAATCATGTTCAGGAACACATCAATTTAATAATGACAGTGATCAGAAATGATGACTAATAAGTATGGCAGATGATAACTAAATGCCACAATGATGGGTGATTGTCTTGAAGAATGTTGAGAATACAGTGGATAGTTAATAAGAAAAGTGAAAGTGTTTAGAAAGATTAATACTTGAAGTAAACTTATTACTCAGATCAGACAATGATAAATATTGTTTAATAAAGCAACAGTGATGCCTAACATTTCAACAATAGCTGACAAGTAATTTCCTATATAGGATATACTTCAAGTTGTTAGTTACAGTATACGAGGTTACGTGTATACATGTATCCTGTACGAGGGTGTTATTTTGAACAATTATTCTCTATGGATGTGAAGCATGGACAGTAAACAAAAAAAGCTCAAAGTGAACTGACGGCTACTGAAATGTGCTTTTTGAAAAGAATTATGAAAATACCTTGATTCTTGATTAGACATGCATCCATAATTCCACCTTACACAACAATGCATTTGAGACAACAAACATATGAGTCTGGGTGGCATCTTGTTTACTCAACTCAGAAGAACTTGTGCTTCTGTCAGAAAGGCTATGGGTTGTCAAGAGCTGCTCGCTCACAGCTTAAGGGATAATTTCATCATCATCTTCTCTTTCACACAGGAAGATCTCAGCAACTGAAGAGAACTTAGCATAAGAGAGAGGATCCCCCATGTGAATGTTTTCTTTTTTTGGGGTTCAGTATCTTACTTGTGACCACCATGTTGCTTTGGCTTGAAAGGAGAGTAGCTGACACCTGCCATGCATGTCATAATAGATGACTAAGAAGGGTTAGGTATGGGATGCTTACCCTACTTTCCAGAAGGTAAAAGTGACCCAACAATGTCATGCCAAAGTCAGATGTGTCAGATCAAAATTATACTGCAACCATGCAGAAAACCCCAGCACAACAAACTATTTTATCTGGACTGTATCCTGCTAAAGTCTGTGATTGAAGCCTGCTAAAGCCAAGCAAGAGTTTGTGATTGAACACAGAACAAGTATGCCACTTGTAGGAATCTAAAAAAGTTGATTTTACATTTCTCAAGGACATCAACTTCTCAATGTAAGCATATCAACGTTTCAAACTAACACTGAAGATTTTTTCTAAGATAAGCTTGCATACATGACCTCCAAGTGTACCCTCCATCTCTGATAGGGCTAGACACTTGCTGTCAAGGGTCATTTCTAACTATTTACTGAATCAGATCATGGATGTAGCTCAGAACCTTTGTTTTGACATGTTATATATAAACTCCATTCAATTTTATAACAAATAAAAACTAAAATTCAAAATTGGTTTCACAAATTTATCAAACTTTGCTAATTTTACTGTTTGACAGATGGAGTGCATATGCATTATATAGATGTTCAATGTAAAAATTAACAATGGCTAATAGAAACATTAAAACAAATTGATATTATTCTAGAGATACCATGAAAATGGAGTTTTAACAATCATAGTGTTTATGTATGGGAACAATAAGCACCCAACTTGTAGAACTTTCTTCAGTCTTGCATGAATACTACCAGAATTATGCAAATAACTAGTCTTAAATGAGACCCTCCATTTCTTTCATGAATTGATCATAAGCATCATCCTTGGTTTTTGTTTGGGCCGCAGGTGCTGGCTGAGGTTTAGCTTGGGCTCCAATTATCCTCTGTTCCTCCTCTTTACCTGGAAGACAATAGGACAGGATTGAAATTTATACATAGTAAGAACACAGCGAGGGTATGTGGTGGAAATATACTACCAACCATTAAAAATGCATTGAAAACATGATTTGTTTTCACGCTTAAAATGTTTCTGTGCTAAGTTCATGCAGTCCCATAGTTGTGTTAATGTGATGTTTCTTTCGCATTTTTCGTGCTTCACTTGCAAACCAGCAAATAAATAAATTCCGACCTTATTAAAAGTTGAAACAAGTTTAAATTTGGCACATGCATTTATAAAGTTTAGGCAAGTTAAAGGCATTATCTGGTTTTTACAGAAAGAAAGTCTGTTACTGTTTTTTCATGCTTCGACTAAGCTTTAAGAGCAATGTCAAGCTGCTGGTGTGATTGTCAGTAGAATGGCAATTAGAGACAGTGCCAGACATTTCAATTATGACCAGCCCACTATAGTAAGGCTGCAGCAACCATTTCTGGCAACAGGTACCACAGATGACAGTGTCAGACCTGATAAACCTTATGTAACATCACTAGTCCAAGATTTTCATATTGTACTGATTTCTGAGCAACCACTTTAAAAAAGCAGCGCATACACGTGGCACTCGGGGGTTTCTTAGCGCAAACACTGTGCAAAGGAGACTTCACTCCTCTGGCTTGCAAAACAGAAGTCCTAACATTGGTCCTATTCTTACTAGATGTCACAGGACCAACAGACTGGCTTTGGCTAAACAAAATATTCATAGTCGAAGGGAGGAATAGAGGTCGGTGATGTTCTCTGATGAAAGTCAGTTTAATGTCCCTTTTGCTGATAGGAGAAAATGAGTCTGGTGTCTTTCCGAAGAAAGATATGCTGATGTTTGTATAGTTCAACATAACAGATATGGAGAAGGAAGTGTGCATGTTTGGGGTGAATTCCTCCATGAGCACTGTAATCCCCTTTATATTTTCACAGCTAACGTAACCGCTGAAATTAACGTTAATCAAATACTGCGACCTATGATTGTGCCTTTCTTCTACAATCACCAAGATGTGGGAATCTTTCAGCATGACAATGCTAGACCTCACACTGATAATGTTATCAGGAACTTCTAAGTCCAGCAACATTTTCTTGTATTGGATTGACCTGCAAACTCTCCTGACATTAACCCGATTGAACAAGTTTGGGATGAACTGAACAGAAAGGCCCGGCAGCATGACATCAACAATGTGAATGATCTTGAGCGAGCACTCATTGTAGTAGAGAATGCCATGCCCCAAACATTTTTCAAGACTGCAATAGCATCAGATGCTGATGCCAAGCTCACATTGATGCTGCTGGGGGACAAATGTGATGATGGTTCTGACGCGATGACAGTGGGTTTTTTTTTACACACCAAAGTTAAGGCAACTGCTTACTATTTGGTTCTAAATTATTTTATTTTTTTAAAGTACTGCAGATTTGATTCAGCAAATGGCTCATAAATGTGGAAAAAAGTTTGTTTTAATTTAAATTCTGCATGTGCAGCAGTTTATGTAAAATATGCTGATGCGTTTTTTAATGGTTGCCAGTATGAACAAAAGGTGTAGGGTGTCATGTGTATTGGAAATATCAAAAAAAGAAGGAAACTGTGATATGTATTGAAAATGTGAACACAGATGGAGAATGTGGTAAGTATTGAAAATATAGACAACGTGGCATGTATTGGAAACATCAACAAAGATGGAGAATATGGTGTGTATTGGAAATATTAACAAAGATAGTGGATGACTACAAAATATAAACTATTTATATAAAAAGAAAGAATAGAAATGGTGCGCATACAAAAATAGATCAGAGATGGAAGAGGTGGTATGCACAGGAAAAAATATGGTATATATAATCTTTTTCTACTTCTTCTTCAGCGTTTACTCTCAAATAACCACGACAAATATTTCGTGTGATTTCCGCCGGGGAGCGTGAAGTACGTTGTGCTGCAAGTTCCACAGTAAAACTGTGATTATTTGCACCCCGGTTGGCCACTTGTGGTCAGGACGTCTGAGGTCCAGCTCATCCGTTTTCATCTTTCCTTTACCTATTTCCTTTATTTGGTTTGATCCCTAGTCCGTGACAGCCTGTGTATCTGTCGCCGAGCACGCTGGTGTGTAGTGCCTCTTCGCCAAGACGCTTGTCGAGCGCGCCTATCTGGCACGAGGTGCTCCACCGTCTATAAACCCATCTCGTGCAATTGGACGAACTCTGCTTGTGTCCATCGGGTACTGAACCTTTTCTCATCCACAAGCCCGATTCCGTATGAGGGATAACTCGCCAGAAGAATTGGACCCTGGCACGTTCGCCATCCTACCCGAGGCGTCGCTCACAGACATCATGAACCCCTTGCACAAGTTTGAGTCTCACACCACACGTTTGAGAGCAAGGCGTTCTCGAGCTGAGCGACCGTGTCCCATTAGCGCCTGAGCCCATCAGGTACTGAACCCTTTCTTTCTGCAAGTGTATTTCCGGTATAGGAAAGCTTGACAATAGAGTTGGGCCAGGGCTAAATCATTGTCCCTTTTATGCCTGAGCCCATCAGGTACTGAACCCTTTCTCTCTGCAAGTGTATTTCCGGTATAGGAAATCTTCACAGTAGAGTTGTGCCAGGACTGCAATTGTTGTCCCCTTCTTACCTAAGCCCATCAGGTTCGGAACCCTTTCTCTTCATGAGCATATTTCCGGTATAGGAAAGCTCGACATTAGAGTTGGTTTAGGTCTTCTTGCTTTTCCGAGTGCCCACGATTGGGTCTGGGTCTCTGCTTATAAGGATCACAGGTAACTAGAAGCTTGTCTTGAATTAACAGAGCTAATAATTCCCCTTTCCTAGGAACTTTTCACTTTTCATTTGTAGTTCGCGCTGCCCTCTGGCGCTGTTCTGCTCTTTCATTGTGTCATGGTACTCATTATGACAAATATTTGTTTTTCTCCATGCAACCACCTTTACGTGCCATTTACATTAGCCGCCCCTCCAATGTTCTGACTGGACTAACAGGCGTCACTGTATGTTGACAGTGTCGCTGTATGTGGTGATGCAAATGGTGTCGGAGATATTGTCTGTCTCTTTTGCAGTCAAATCTATTTCCACCTGCTTCCTCCACATTCTCGGACACGATCCCCAAATGATTTGGCCAGAATCAGCTTGAGCTGCTGTTTTCTGTTTCCAGGGTGCACCACGAGGAGGTACATTTGGGATCTTGGTTATCTGCTAACCCTGGGTCCGCCTAGAGCATTGCGTTCCCTTTGCACCCCCATATAATCTAAATCCATATATTTATTCTTGGCAGAGAATGTAGAGATTTGTGCCAATGGAAAAGCAGCCTTCAAAATTCATCAGCTGATAACTGATACTGGTGAGAATGATGACATCTTTGTGTTTACAGATGAATCTGTCTATCATGGTAAGCATTCTGGCAGGGGATTTTATAGCCTCTATAGTACATCTACTTCCAGGGCATCCACAGCTACTTCTAAGCTTCTGGGCATCACATGGATTTACTGAAAAGGTCATGCTGGCATGAGAACAGACTTCCATCAAATGCATCTGTAACTGGTGAACTGAAGATAAAGGGGGAAGTGCTGAGGCTGCTCAGAGAGTATCTGCTGGATGTAGACACCAGGCATCAATAACTATTAGCGCTAGAAAACTTTGTAACTTGTGTTATGCTGATCATTGAGAGTGGAAGGAGAAGAGGTGGAAAGAAAATTACAGACTCATAACATGAAGATATGGTCTGGGTATAAATTTCCTACACTCTGAATGGCTAACAACAGAGGTGTTTGGAGAGCTTTTTGTGCTGATGTCTCCAGTGTGGCAGCACTATGACGCTGACAAGTCATAGGTCTTATTATTCTGGGTTTTGCATTATTTTCATAGTTAATTGATTTAGTAGATGAGTTGTTTAGACTCCTTAGCAGTTTATGATTTCTATGGTCAATGTTCAACCAACTGATATTCCACCTCAAGGTGGAAGGCTGCCTTAATTCGTACAATTATGGCCCTCTTTTGAATAGGATCATATATTTCAAAGAATCATATACCCCTGATATGGAGTCTTCTGGTATGAAATAAACTAACACGACACTTCCCCCATAAAATATTGGAACAAAAGTGAGTATGACATCATAAAGTCCATAACCAACATTTTATGAATGAATAAATGTGAATGTCGTGGTTAAAGAGTGGTTCGCCATCTTCGTTGATGAAAATCATTGATGTTGGTTTATTATAGCGATCAGATTGACGATCGCGCTTGAAGACAATGTTTATTGGGATTTCTTTTCCAGTTTGAGCAGCATTCTGAATCTCTCTTGTTTCAATATCATGCATTAACTGATACGGCTGTACTAGTCTATTGTGTTGATGAAAAAATTGATAATTTTATCAAGAATTTCTCTTTCGGATGTAGCATTTTCTGTGTGCTTATCGAACGTCTGTTGCCCGAGTACTGTACAAAATATACAACTGAACAAACTGTGGAACTCTGTTATATGGCAGCTGTATATGAGAAGTTCGATAATAAGTTTGTCCATGAACTTTTAAAACATGGACATTGATCATGACAATATGTAATTTTTGCTCCCATTGACGTGAAAGAAAGAGTGCTATTATAAGAGCGAATATTCTCACAAAAATGTGTGTATTTAAGCTGTGTATTATCAGAAAGCATCAAGCACAGGAACCCGGGATACTCCAGCTAATTACCATGGATGTCTTGTAGCTTTGGGAGCATAATCTTTCTCATCCAGCAAAAACTAGTAAACTTGCCATTGTTAGGACGTATGCCATAAAACTTTTAAGCACCACAAAATCAACATATAATATAGAAAATTCCAGTTATGTGCAGCAAAATTCCTTAGCAAAATTTGCTGCTTCATTTGAAATTGCTTGACTTTGACGCATTTGTGACAATGAGTGAGCCTCGGCATCTGCAGCTCGACATCTCTGCGATTGCTCAACAGTTTCATGCCGTCTGTGATGATGTTGGGATTCTCTATTCATAGCTTGTCGATTTTTTCTTTGTGCTGGTGATTCTAGATTAGCTTGACGCTGATGCAAATCATCATCCTTTGCAAGTCGTATTTGTCTTTCTTGAAGGGTTTCTTGATCAATTCTTTACATCTCTCTTTCAATTCAATGTCTATGCTCTGCAGCATTTGCGGAACAAATCCAAGCGAGTGACTCTTGACTCAACCATCTAGTTTTTCGCTTTTTTGACGCTTTCTTGTGATTGAATCATCTTCATTCATCAATCTAAAGCAAATTATATGTATATTTTAAATATAATGTATTTTAGATAACTTTAACCACAAGCTGATGCAGAAGTTTACCTGTTAGAGAATCAACAACATTTATATCAAAAATGTTGTCTGCTTTGAATAGCGTCACGAAACCAATCGTTTTGATTGGATTTACATCACGGGAATTATGTGATGTAAATGCGGGAATTCTGTGATGTAAATGTGCTATTTATAGAGCGTTCCGGAGAAGACAGAACACGGCTATTATATTACAGATTATTTATAATTATAACAGAAAATGTCTCCATTTACTCACCAACTGCTTTTAGCCTTCCTTTCTGATCACGAATCTCTCTTTTAATCTTGAGAGCAGTCGGCATGAATCTGGTTACATCTCCCATCTTGTTCTTGATCTGTGGTTTGGCTTGGATGGTCACTCTAGATTGATTTATGCTAGCTCCTGTATCCTCACCACCTCGAGGTCGCATGATACTTGGAGGTGCACTCAGAATACTGGGATTAATGGGACCTCCTAAAGGCATCATTCCATGAGGAGGAGGTATGGATGGGGGCATCATTCCTGGCATGCGTATCATTCGAAGAGGAGGGGGTATACCTATACAAATATGAATAATAAATTTCTGTGTAGTCAAATAAATATTCAAAAAAACTTCAAAGATGAATGGCTGAACTAAAGAGTAAATGGGATTACTCTAGGCTCACTGTAAAGATAAATTACCTGCTTAAAAATTACATCAACAAACTATAATGCTCAGAACAAAGCACAAATTTCCAAAAGTCAGCAGCACACATTCAACATTTTAACAGATCAGATTGCACTTAGTAACCAAACTTCAATAACTGTGATAAACCAGCTAAATTAGTGTTAAGTGTACTGCACACATCAAAAACTATTCTTCGAGAGAGAGAAGAAAGCTGCTGTCAGATTACCCAAAACAAGCTTGACAGAAGGTGAAGCTGTGAAAAAAAGCAACACTTTTAGTGTGAAGATCAACAAACTTAGAGAAAGCCTAGATAATGATACTGATCGATGTCAAATCTGACTTTCACACTCTCCAAAATCCACCACAACTTCATAAAATCATTCCTATCTCAGCTAAACAAATAAGAAAAAGAGGCAACTCTCCAAAAGTGGACAATGTTGTCAAAAAAATATCAGAAGACTAAGCATTTTTTTCTTCATAAATCACATTTGTGTTGCAAGGGCATAAAAAGAGAGCATTTACCAAAGCCTGATGTATCAAGCCATTGGTGAAGAAAAAAAATAACTGCAGCAGAATACACATCTATTTTCTGGACTACATCCTGCTAGAAGTCTGGTAGGGACATTGTCCTGCTACAAGAGAGTTCCAGCAGGACTTTTTAACACTCCGACCGGTTATCCTGCGATTTCCGCGTCCTCCACCTATTGGCTTAATTTTATGCAGCCTGTTATTTCCGCGTGCTCGCAATTATTTATGTTTCTTTGCATTCCTATCCCGCGATTTAAAATACTGATAATATTCAGAATTTTGCTTTGAGGTAAGAACAGAGTTGCTATATATGTATTTGAAGGACTAATGAAATTGAAGGGGAATCTGATGATGATAGCGATTACGTGCCTGCCAATGCTTTTTACTTGTCTGCCAATACATTTTTTGGATAGAACTTCCGGAAATAAATATGCGGTCAGAGGAATAAAGAACATTAAAAAAAAGGAACAAAAAATAGCAACACTGTGATGTCATAAGAGGTGACTAAGGAGGTTTGAATGTGGCATTGGCTGTCTTATCCCATAGGTCCAAGCGGCTCAAAAACCAATGCTGAAGTCAGATGCCCCAGCCAGGAAGTTGCAGATATCACAACCAAGCTGTAAACTATGAACAATGCATCTGTTCTCCAGACTACATTCTGTTAACCAGCTGGAGTTTGAGAATAAACACTGAAATACTTCCAGAAATAAAATTTATCATCAAAAGTACAATGAACTAGAAATGGAACTAATCACACCTATGAAGTTAAAAAGAAAATGTCATTCTAAGTTGGAAAAAATTAACAATCACTTTCAGATTGAGAACAGATGACAAGACTCAAACATATGTATAGGAGATTTCTGGTTGGCAACACCAAATTGTGCCTCTGTGAACAATAAATAGAAAACATATTCTACAGAACTGTTTACTGTATAATAACAAAGAATGAGTACTTGTAACTATGGTCTTTGGAAGCAGTTATGAGAGAATAGCTCTAATGCCCTGTCTTTGGTGATCACAGTGCAATTTATTTAAGAAATTCATGCCAGCTTATGACTTTACGCTGAGAATGAAGATTTCACAAGAATCACCTTTTTCTAGCATTACCCAACATTTACCACATGTGGATCTCTGAACATGGCACTTGCTGCTCAAGTGTGCAAAATGTAGATATTATAGGAGATAACTTCAAAAAGTTCCTGGTATTAGTGGATTATATAGAAGTAAGAACAATAGAATTATCTACACTACATTTTCTTCAAAGTAGTTCCCTTAGGAACAACACGCTTTTGCCAACATGCATACAGCTAAGAAGTATTCGTGGAAATCATTCTTTGACACTTCCGCTGTATTGTTGCATTGGTGACAATGTCATCTGCATACTTGAACTGACATGCTTTCAGTGCTGGTTTCAGTAGAGAAAACAAAATGTCAGAATGGAAGCATCCTGCATCTCCCTGGATACAGAAATTTCATTTGGACAATAGTAAAGGAAAAGTTATTATAGTTATTTATTTTTAATCCCATTGTGTATCATTTCATTCCTGAAGGCTGAAGGAAGACATTTTAGTTAGTCTTCCAGACATGCACTTCATCAGTCTTAACAGAAAAGCATGCCACCTCCTGAGAGTATCACTCTGAGAATATCTGAGAATACCACCTCCTGAGAGCATCACTCTGAGAATATCTGAGAACACCACCTCCTGAGAGTATCACTCTGGTCACTGGTTAATGACTTGAGAATGTCACTCTGACCATTGATTAATCTATCTATTTATTCGCTGAAACCCTTTATTGCCTTTCAGCGTCAGGGTAGAAGAGTTTTCTGGAATTGGCCCTCTTGTGTGCTGCGTATATTGTGGAATTTGTCGCCTCTTTTATTTCAGTGATCCATCGTTTTCTGGTCGGCCTCTAGGTTTGCCGTCGCTGTATCTGTGTAGCATAGCTTACTGCGGTATGCTGTCTGATGGTAGTCTGCTGATGTGTGCAAATCATTTGATCTGTTGTCTCTTGATGTATTCTAAGATTGGGGTGGTGCCGTTTTTTTCCGGATGTCCTCACTCCTCACCGTCTCTTAGTGATATTCCTAGAATTATGCGTAAGCATGCCATTTCAGATGTCACAAGTTTACGTTTGTCCTGTGGTGTCATTGTCCATGTTTGGCATTGGTAGCACAGTGTTGGCATAATAATCATTTTGAATAGTGTTATTGTGGTGTTTAAATCTACGTTTTTGTTTCTGAAGATTGGTGTCATTTGCCCTAGGACTTGGTATGCTTTACTACATCTATTGCTCATTGATTAATGACATGAGAATGTCACTCTGATCACTGGCTTATAACTTAAGAATATTACTATGATCACTGGCTTATGACTTAAGAATATTACTATGATCACTGGCTTATGACTTAAGAATATTACTATGATCACTGGCTTATGGCGTAAGAATATTACTATGATCACTGACTTATGACTTAAGAATATTACTATGATCACTGGCTTATGACTTAAGAATATTACTATAATCACTGGCTAATGACTTGAGAATATCACTGATCATTGGTTAATGACAGAAAGAAAGATGGAAGATGTTTGTTAGACCTGTGCTCTACAAGGTAGTAAAAGAATATTCTTGCAGGTAATGAAATATATCTAGAAATTATTTTGAATATGGATATGTACAGAAATTATAATTATACTCTTTGACATAAAATACCATTGTGTGATATATGTATCTATACATGTTTGTGAGCCATTGTTTTGTTCCATTTAGGATTTTGCATTGCTGTAAAACAGAGCATAAAAAAAAAATTTGTGAACAATTACATACCTAATGAAGGTGGCATACGCATGGGTGGGAGCCTGAGGTTTGGTGGTAGACCTGGTGGTGGACCTGGAGGTATGCCTTGTGGTCTTCCTGGTGGTGGTCCAGGAGGCATTAATCTTGGAGGAACCCCTCGAGGTGGAGGCAGACGCATGAACATAGGTAGGGAACCAGGAGGTAGACCTAATGATTAAGTTAATGCATAAAAGATTAATGTTACAATACTTAATGTTGAAGTTAAAATCACAATTTATTTTAAAATAATAAACAATTATCAGTAATAATAATTACCATAAGAAAAAAGCAAATCATCATATCAATCATAAAGTCACAATCACCAACACAAGATGACGTATCAAATTATGAACAGAACAAAACAAATTGCAATTCTATGCATCACAACTCACTCCGCAGTCACATGTACACAAAAATCAAGATTGGCAACAGTCATATAGACACGCACCATAGACTGGTGAACATATACTTCAAGACTGTCCTGAATATGAGACAAACTGACCCATAGAAACAACACTAGAATCAAAGCTCTATGGAACCCAGTATGAGTTACAAAAGACAGAGAAGTCTATTGAGACTAAATTACAGATATAGACATATTTTAAGCCAACAAAAGAAGATGAATTAGCCATAGTGAAATCAATATTTATTTGTAATGAAGGATTAATTATTTTTGCTAGATGTTTTATTCTAAAATGCTACCAACACCACGCATCACTTTTTAAAACAAAACAATATTTCTTTTGATACTTTAATCTAATCATATGTGCTGGATTGTAGAAAAAAACAAACAAAACGTTATTAACCAAACGAGGTAAATGAGCAGCCAGCAAACAAATTAATCATTGTCACAGAAACTGAGAGTAAAATAACATGACTGCATGTGCGAAATTATAGTCAGTAAAGAGCCAACTTGTTACCAGGCCTGAATGGAGAGCAAACGAGAGTACAGTATATTTCTGCAAATAAGCAGATAATTTTTACATTTTTATCCACTATTTATATAGATGGTTCAGCATACATACGAGCACAATAAAATTTAAAAAATAATTACTGGCAGAAACTCAAAAATAGTAACACAGAATACAATCAAATAGGCCCTACCGGTAAGAGGAAAAAGCTTACTGGTACCAAAAATCATTCAAATCGGATTGAAAAATAAAAAAACTGGTAAACACAGATTTATACCTGGTGGTAAACCAGTCATGCCCATCATATTGGGAGGTAATCCTGGAGGTGGACCAGGCGGATGGAGTTTTGGTGTTAACTGTCGGTTTTCAGCTTCCATTTCTGCCTCCTCAATCAACCTCGCTGCTGTGATAGCTGCAGCATCCTCTTCTGTCAACCTGTCAGCAGGGTCTTCAACACCTGGTGGCCGATCATCCAGCTGAGAAATCTCTGCCCATTTTCTTGCAATTTCACGATCTTTTGAGATAATTCTTTCATCATCTTCCTGGAAAAAAAAAACAACAATGTCTAAATGTTAAAACTACTGTTCCATAGAGTATATATATCTAAATCTTTTTCTTGTCTAGGGCCTTCTTTTGAGTTACATTTTCTTCATCCCCCCGAATCCGGACTTAAAACAAAAGGCTGTAAGCTTTTCTATTACTATCAAGTATTTTCGAAGAAGAAGCCATCTAAAAATCTTACCTTCCTCTGAATAACAATTTTTTAAAATCCTCCCTGGAAAAAAGTTGTGTGTGCTTGACTACGTTGTGAACAACATTGTGAAAAGCAAGAGACCATAAGCTCAAGCTCACTCTCAACAAGATGAGGTCAGCCACTTAAATAGGCTAAGCTTTGTCCCATCACCACTGTGCCCTTGTTGGCAGGCAGCACAGACCACTGAACATATCCTGCAATACACTAAACCAGTTATGGTAAGAACACTGCCCACGGAAATGGATATCCACAAAGATGTATGGGAGCACTGAGGAGCTTTCAAATACAGCAGCATTTATTAAGAAAACAGGACTTGCTGTGTAGACATGTCAAACTGCGAACAAGAAGAAGATGAGGTCTTACATCTTGTGACAGTTAAGAAGAGATTTTACATTTAGAATTGCTTAGTATGTTGCAGGAGCTCAAAAGGTGAGCAAAGAATAGTGACACTACTTGCCAAGCATGTCATATGAGATAACTAAGGAGATTTTGAGGTGATATTGGCAGTCCCTTCCCATTAGAAATGGAACACTCTAGAAATATTTTACAGAAAGGACAATTGTATAGGAATATTACTCTCTGGAGATATTTAACAGTAGGGAATGTTAAATGTCAGGAGGATCATCATCATGCGACATATTCTTTCCAGAACTTGGTCTTCCTGATAGATTCTGTGAACACTCCGCAATTCTGGGGGAGTTTACTTGCCGCAGCTAGAGACATGTTTAAACAATCTGATATATCGCTGCACTATCGTCGTCTTGGATGCCCTCTTTCCCTGTTGTCGTTAACTCTGCTGTCAGCTATTAAATCTTTCCATGCTGTTATGTCTATTTATATGAGCAAAAAAACACAGATTTCTTATTAAGGAGTCAGCCCCCTTCGATGTTTATTGATCTTAACACCTCTAGATTTGTCTTTTTAATTGTCCATGGAATATGTAAAATTCTTCTGTAGTATCTCATTTCGAAAGCAGCGATTCTCTTTGCTACTATTTTATTTAATGTCCATGCCTCACAACCATACACTGCCACTGGAAATAGGCATGTGCTGATCATATATAGTTTGGCCATGCTGCTTATAGCTTGCCAAAGATTTTTAATTTGGATCAATTTCAATGCCGCCATTACAATTATTCTCTTGATTTCTACAGCGCAGTCTCCTGAGATATTTATGTTTGTGCCCAAATACTCAAAATTTGTTGTGTCATCTAGTTCGAAATTGTCAATTTTTATATTTGGTTGTACTTTTACTTTAACCATTGTTAAATTTTTTGTTTTCTTCATATTTAAGAACTGGCTTTGGGTTTTACTGTATTTTTATTGTTGATAATACCATTTACTTTAGACCATCTTTGTTGTTAAGAGAACTGTGTTGTAAGCATATCTGATTTCTGGAATCTGCTGACCGACGACGGTAAGAATGTTAGAAGTCAGTGTACATCATGTTGTCTTTTACATTTCTCATGATCTTCAGGAGGATGACAATTAATATTCAGGGAATGTTGTACTTTAGAAGAATGGTATTTAAAGTATGGGAATGCCATACTCCAGGGAGATATTTAGTATTTGGGAATGTAGCACTCTAGAAGGATGATATTTAAATCTTGGGAATGCCTTACTCTAGTGAGATATTTAGTATTTGGGAATGTAGCACTCTAGAAGGATGATGTTTAAATCTTGAGAATGCCTTACTCTAGTGAGATATTTAGTATTTGGGAATGTAGCACTTTAGAAGGATGATATTTAAATCTTGGGAATGCCTTACTCTAGTGAGATATTTAACATTTGGGAATGTAGCACTCTAGAAGGATGATATTTAAATCTTGGGAATGCCTTACTCTAGTGAGATATTTAACATTTGGAACTGTTTCATTCTGGTAGAGATGAAATTTACCATTCTAAAATGTTGTACTCTTGGGAGATACGATTTAACATCTCTAAATGCAGTGTACTGAAATATAACATCTGAGATTGTGCACTGGATGTATCCTTTGTTATCTCCTTGTTTTATATCATCACAATTCTAAATGTAAGATATATTCTACAATAGTTAGAATTCTAAATGTAAGATATATTCCACAATAGTTACAATTCTAAATGTAAGATATATTCCACAATAGTTACAATTCTAAATGTAAGATATATTCCACAATAGTTACAATTCTAAATGCAAGTGCAAACATCTTAGAGTGTCACAATTCTAAATTATTTCATCCAGAATTGCCACAATTCTAAATGCTAAGCATCTTAGATTGTCACTATTATAAATGTAAGATCTCAACCAAAATTGTCACAATTCTAAATGTAAGACATCACCTTAGATTGTCACAATTCTAAATGTAAAATCTCATCCAAAATTGTCATAACTAACTCTAAATGCAAGGCATCATCTTAGATTGTCACAATTCTAAATTGTTTGTTTGTTTTGCATTCGCTCCATTGTAATCAGTACAGATATTCATGCGATTTCCACTTGAACCGTAGTTACGTTGTGACAATTCTAAATGTTACATTTTGTGTCACAATTCTAAATGTTACATATTATCTTCATAGATTGAAATAAAGTAAAACTGATCACATATCACACGAGTATGACATCCTTGCGAACTCTTAGTTTAGGCGGTTAATGTTTAGAGGCCAGATGGTGAATTCTCTTCTTCACTAATTGCTTGCCCTGTGTTGTCAGGGCCCGAAAGGGGAGCAAAGAATAGCAACACTGTTTACCTTCCACACATGAGTAAGCATTTCTCTTTTTTTTGGTGTGAATTAAATTATTTTGAAATATATTCATTACGCTCAATATTCTTCTATCTTCTTCTGCGTTAGTTCTCAAATCCTGCAGATTAGCAGGATGTAGTCCGGAGAACAGAATGCGTTGTGTCATGGTTTACAGCATTACTGCGCCTTTCGGCCTGACACATCCGACTTCAGCATGGCTTTGGGTCACTGACCCTATATGGGATAGCCAACTCTATTCCATAACCTCCTTAGTCGCCTTTTACGACATGAGTGGCAGGTAAACAGTGTTGCTATTCTTTGCTCCCCTTTCGGGTCCCAACAACACACGGGTGTCATATTCTTCTATAAAACCCCAACTCTACTGCTTCTATATAACTTTTTCACCAAAGAATCACTTCCATACATTAACATTTTGGTGTTATATAACTTCTAATGTCTCAATTCAATTGACAAAGATATATTACATAGAATGTTCTTCATCTTGTGAAATGCTGTAGTTGCATGGCAAATTTATATTTCACTTCTTTAATGATGATGCTTAATCACTTGAGCTGTGAGCAGTTAGCTCTTTACAGTCCATAGAATTTATGACAAAATGACAGTTTTTAGTTGTGTAACTGAGGTGACATCTGGACTCACAAAAGGTTGTTTCAAAGGCATGGTTGTGAAAAGGAGGGGGCATGTTTAGTCCCCGAAGGGAGCCATTTCAGTGCGCCAGTATCCCAGTATTACATCATGCCAGGAGCACAACACACACACCTGGGCCAACTCTCTCATCATGCTTCTGTCAGATTTGTTGACCCATTCACAGTGACTGTGCATCTAGCATTCCCCTCCATCCACAAAATGACAAATGAGCAATGTTGGTTGGCCTGTATCTATGGGGACCGGGAGCCGCGTTAGCGCACTGGCTTCGCATATGAGTGGTCCTGGGTTCATTCCCCAGCTGAGGCGGAAATGTTTTCAGATCGCAACGGCTCCCAGGTCGACCCAGCCTTAAATGGGTACCGGATTAATCCGGGAAGTAAAGACTGCAAGGGAGAGGAGATGGCTACCGCCCTCATTTGCAGAGCCTGTGAAATGTGAGATCGCTAACATCTCACACCTTTACAGCATTAATAAATGCTATGGGTTACTTTACTTTTACTTACTTATCTATGGGGACCATTTGATAGAAGACAAAAGTAAAAAATTGAGACAAGGTGTGACAATTATATCTTTACAGATTTTCAGTCCATTCCCCAACTTGCTACTTGGGCATAGTGACTTCTTTAATACATTTTTTAACATTCATCTAATCCATTTGTCAATGGAGGCAGCAGAAATGTGGTTTATTCAAAGAATGTTACGCCAGTTACAGCGAAGATTACTAATGAAGAATGTCTTAGAAGGATTGATGTGAAAAGATGCATTATTGATAATATAAGAAAATGACAGTCAATATTTATTGGGCACATAATGAGAAGAGGAGGCATTGAGAATATGGTGACAACAGGAAAGATAGAAGGGAAAAGATCAAAGGGAAGACCCAGAGAAAAGATATTGGACAGTTTGACTAAATGGCTTCGATTGACGACACCAACAGATTTGATGACCGCCAACACCATTCGGCACGGCACTTGATGATGATGAATCCACTTGTTCGTTGTTATTGCCATTACTTCAATTTTCTGCTATTCAGACTAAATCCTTTGTTTTGACTTTTTTTGCAATGAGATTTATCATTTATTGTAACTGTGATGACTAAGTATATATAATTTATCCATTACAAAAAAAATGCTCATCAAATTTAATAATGCGTAACAAACCAATTTATCCAACAGCCTGCTGTCCCGCACATCATCATCATCCTCATTGTCATCATCATCATCCATTTCTGAAGATGAAGACGATGATGAAGAAGAAGAAGAACTAGATTTATTGTCTTTATCAAAATCTTGCGTGTCTTGACCTGCCATTTTTAACATCATAGCTTGAAGAGCCGAAACTTTTTTTATTCCTGTATCTGTTTTTCCTCTTTCCAACTCTCGCTTTTTTCTTCTCTCTTTCTTTTCTTTTTTCTTGATTCTCTGTATATTTTCTCTCTCATCATCTTCTGATCTAAAATCGTCGTCGTCATCATCATCGTAATCATCAGCAAATCGAATGCGTCTAGATTTGACTAGAAAATAGAACAAAAACAAAATGTAATTAATACGACTGATCTAGCATTTTTTATAAGAATGTAAACATTATGAAAATGTGTACCAATGAGAAAATAAATCCAAAATATAATGTCTCCACATTTAATATTTTTGCCAGCAGAGATAGCAATTGAAAAATTACTTTTGCATAATAGCTAAATTTAAACTCACTTTTAGGTGGAATAGAACTTATTTTGTTCAGTTTACCCTATCTTGGCAATCTCCTTGTCATGAAGATGGGGCTTAGTCCAGCCACCAGAGGTTGTAAACTAAGACTGGCCAGGCCTCATTTCAGCATATGGAATGTTGGGTGGAAACCACAAGACCAACCACCATGCAATATTATACTTCTAGAAGGTGATATGACTGCATAGTGAGGCTTCCTTTTTTGTACAAACCCCACCAGGATTTTATTTTTAGTTATAAGTTTTCATGTTGTAATGGCCTGGAGTAGAGGACCCTCCAATTTGTGACATTCCACTCCATCATCTCTGGCAAGATCTCATCAGTTTGATGCTACATGTCAAACTGACACTCACCAACTGGAGGAAAGGAAAAACTGAGGTCAAACCATCAAATTCAGGATGTAACGATCCTACATGTCTTTCCAAATTTGGCAGACATGGCACAGGTCTTGTGTACCGTCACACTGTAGGTTGCAGAGGAATGAAAAGTAATGAAGCACATCTCAGATAAACTAACCATGGATGGAAGTCTGGGAAGAGGCAAATTAAAAGCAACATTGTACCAGTTGAAAAATGGTGTTCATGGTCCCAGGCCCTAATTTGTTGTAGCAGTCCTCTGAGTTTGAAAGCAAACTCTAGAAGAAATAACCCCAACATGAAAGTGTCTCAACACAAATTATCATATGAGCTTGGATGTCACCTCATAAAAAGTCCTCACCAGGCAGTTCACTCCCCCTCGACTGCCTTGAGAAAAAAATCAGGCATAACGGGCAAACTAAACATACTACAAATGAAAGTGCTGATAAACTGTGAAAAAGGAAGCAAGATGTTCCAACCAGAATTTGCCACCAACCTTAGAACAGCTAAACACATTATATGCAACAACTGTAAACAATAATGGATGCGCTGCTGGGTCACTGGCTCAAAAGGATGAGTCCTATATGCAGTCATGTCCCAACCAAATTCACATGACAGCATAAATAGTCTACACCCCAAAGAACAACTTAAACACATACAAAGAATTACAGCAGATTGGAACAAACAAAAGGAGGAAACAGTAAAAGGCTTTATTGAATGCTCTACACTTACAAGACCAACACAAACAACTAATATAACCAAACCCCTCCATCACTAACACCCTCTAAACAGACACAACATAGCTGAAGAGACATGTACCTACCACAACCTGGCACAGGAAAGAAAGAGAGGAAGCTCAAAACCCCGGGGATTAGATAAGAAAGTAAGTTGTTCAGTTTAACATTTCTTTTTTTAATGTTCTTATTCTTTCACAGCAGAAGTTTCTTCTTCTTCTTCATCGTTCTTCAGTCAGATATCAGGTTACAGCACCAATAGCTTCAATGAATTGTGTGATTCGCTTCAGGTCATCCATGGAACCCCTCAAGTCTGGAAGCAGGCCATATTTTCTCCCTCTCTTCTTGGTAGAGTTGACAGGCATGAAGAATGTGTTCTGCAGTCTCTGGGCTCAGTCCACAGTTGCACAGGTCTGTCTCACCAATCTTCAGCTTTCGGAACATGTGACTTCTCAGTCTGTTGTGACCAGTTCGTAGTCTGAAAATGATGGTTTGTTCCTTGTGTGACATTTGGTGGTAGGGGTCATTTGGTTCTGCAGTTGGGTGCATTTGCTTCCACTTTTTCTTATATTCTGCTTTTAACATGGTCTTACTTTCATAGTACGTATTACGCCAGGAGATCCGCTTTTTCATTTCCAGGTATGCCACAGTGACCTGGGATCCACTGCAGTACTGTTTCTTTGGTGGTACTGCTGAGGTGTAGTAAGCAGGCCGTAAGTTCATTCATGCTCATGTTCTTTGGATCTTTCAATGCCTGCAATACTGATTTTGCATCCGTTAGAAATACTACATGTCTGTTGTGACTTGGCAAGCAATTCATGAGCATTTTGGCTGCCTCTATTATGGCTTCCATTTCTGCTTTGAAATTTGTACAGCAGAAGCTTGACTACTAATTATCTCTAGCTATGTCGGTGTGTTACAGACTTAAAAGGGAGTAAACAATGATATCTACAGCATGTCTTATGGTTCCAAGAAAAGTCTTAAAGTCTTCAGAGTAGAAGAATAATTCGATTATAACATCTCATTCAACAGCCATATTGAGTAAAAGTCATGAGGAATGAGCAAAAGCTCTTGGAAAATCTTGCCAACAAAAAAAGAATGACAGAAAAACACTAATATGGAGCTGAAAGTAAAACTTCAGTGTCTGGCACATGAAATAAGAGTGAATTTTCTTCTGCATTTGTTCTCAAACTACTGCAGATTAGCAAGATGTAGTCTGGAGAATGGAATGTGCTGCGATATCTGCACCTTTCTGTCTGACACATGCGACTTCAGTATGGCTCTGGGTTACTTTTACCCTATATGGGATGGAACATCCAACTCCATTCCATAATCTCCTTAGTTGCCTCTTAAGACATGCATGGCAGGTAAACAGTGCTGCTATTCTTTGGCCCCGGCAACACGCGGGCGACAAGAGTGAAAAACTCATACTTCTTCAGAGTTCTATTATCATCACCATCATGTGTAATAATAATTCAGTAATAATCAACAAAACAAAGAATGAGAACATGGATGGCAAAAAAACTAACCAGGTAGCTCCTCATCTGGTTCTGGAATACCTGATAAGTCATCTGTATGGTCAATGTCCACGTCAACTTTGCCCAAATCTATGCCTATAACAAGAATAAAAAGACAATAGTTGAAATTGTAATCTAAAGTGCAATAATGTTAACTTGTAGCAATACGAAGTCTACAAATTTCGGTAAATTTAATCTAGAGAAAGACACCCACTGTTGGCAAATCGAATTAGCCATCTGTAGTCATGGACAACAATTGTCCATGTTTATTTCCCATCATGCTCTTATAGTAAGTGTGTGGTAGAGTGTTTGTTCCTTAGTTCTTCGCAGTGATGTATATACACAGTCGTAATTTATTCGACCTTTCACGTTTGCAAGACTTTCCCGTTTGCCTCGCTTCGATGCCGCCATTTTTTGCTATTTCTTCACGGATTAGGATTAAGAAAAGCTTTAGTGTTTCAGCTACTGTGGATCAACGTATGGTGTGTGAGAGATGTTTATATTTATTAGTGATGTAATTGATGTCATTTACAACGAGAAATTCGAGGAGCCATATTTTTTTACAACTAGGTCTACAAGTGACCTTGACGCAGTAAGTTCTTTGTGTGCGTTTGTCAACATTTTTTATTTTGGTTGTAAACAACATAACACTGACACACACAAGCAAATAATACCTCCAAATCATATCAGCATCCATTTATCTTTATTTTCATCAAATTTGAAATCAATAACTTAACAAATAAAAGTGTTATGCAAAAAAAGCAAATACATGCAGAAAAAAAGAAGTCATAAAAAATGGCCGGATGTCAGAGGAAATATGAGCTATATTTAGCTGGGCTGCTACAGGTTAATCAATAGAGAAAATGTGTTAATGATTAACATGTGAGCTAATTTTGTGAAACATCAAGGATACGTATCAAGTTTGCAGATGTGTGTGTGTGTGGGGGAGGGGGGGATTTTTAACACCCCCTCCCCAAAGTAAATACAATACTGAACATGACATTCAGTACTAGGAAGCTAGACAAAAATGTGAGTAACCCAAGCTACTATCCCATAGAAAAGGGTTTAGTAGATGTCAAATTTTGAGCCAACAAACATGTTCTATGTTGCAGACAAACTGGAGACTAACATTGAGCCAACAAACATGTTCTATATCGCAGACAAACTGGAGACTAACATTGAGCCAACAAACATGTTCTATGTCGCAGACAAACTGGAGACTAACATTGAGCCAACAAACATGTTCTATGTCGCAGACAAACTGGAGACTAACATATGTGGTATAGGTCTCTAAAAATAATACCCAACTTTGAAAATGTATGTACATGAGTTTCAGTAGCGCAGCAGTGCTGTTTACTGGCGTGAATATGTGTAAAAAGACAACATGTAATAGATGTGAGCACAAAATGTCAGTTCACACTGGCAAATAGATTGGGAACTACCTTTTTCTTCTGCTTACATTCTCAAACACCTGCAGATTAGAAGAATGTAGACCACTGAAGATGGATGTGCGGGCCATTGCCACAAATAAAATGGTGACACAACGCATTTTCATTTTCTGGACTACATCCTGCTGGAAATTTAGTAGGACCATTGTCCTGCTTCAAGAGAGATCCAGTGGGAGTTTTGAGAATGGACGCTGAAGAAGTATGTAGACCAGAGAACGGAACATGTTGAATCATGGTTTACAGCTCCACTGTGATATCTGATTCTTTCGGCCTGTCAAATCTGACTTCAGCATAGCTGAAGTGTACTATTTTCAATGGTATTACTTTAGAGACACGTACTGCATGTTAGGGGATGGAAAGACCCCCCCCCCCCCCCCCCCCCCGATTTTACATCTTGGTTAAGGTAGACAAACATGTCAGGGAATATAACCCCCCCACCCCTCCCAAAGTGCATGTAGAATGTGATGGTATGAATGGCAGATCTCCTACAAAGTAGCAGGATGTAGTCTGGGTACAGAATGAATTTACATCGTTGCTGTGATATATGCACCTTTCGGCCTGGCACATCCTACTTCAGCATGACTTCTGGGTCACTTTGAACCTCTATGGGATGGGACAGCCAATCCCACACCATAAACCTAATTGGTTGCCTCTCACAACATTTCTGGTAGGTGACAGCATTGCTATTGTTAGTTATCTTTTGGGACCCGGCAACATACGGGTGAGCTTTGCTGCAAACTTGAAGCCGGGGTACCTCAGTGGTATCCTACTTGGGTGACCAAGTTTTTGTTCTAGCTCAACTGAAAACTTAAGCCGAGGTACCTCAGTGGTATCCTACTTGGGTGACCAAGTTTTTATTCTAGCTCAACTGAAAACTTAAGCCGGGGTACCTCAGTGGTATCCTACTTGGGTGACCAGGTTTTTGTTCTAGCTCAACTGGACAATTTTGTAATAAATATGTTACATAACACTGGTAAAATTCGGGTGCAAAGGGAACACATTGCTCTAGGCGGACCCAGGGTTAGCAGATAACCAAGATCCCAAATGTACCTCCACGCGGTGCACCCTGGAAACAGAAATACAGCAGCTCGAGCTGATTCTGGCCAAATCATTTGGGGATCGTGTCCGAGAATGTGGAGGTAGCAGATGGAAAGAGATTTGACTGCACAAAAGACAGACAATATCTCTGACACCACCAGCATCACCACATATAGCGACACTGTCGACATACAGTGAAGCTAGTCATAAAGGTAGATGCATGGCATGAGACAAATAGATTTCATACAGAGTACAATGAAACAATGAAAGGGCAGAACAGCGCTAGAGGGCAGCGCGAATTGCAAATAGAAAGTGAAAAGTCCCTAGGAAAGGGGAACTACAAGCTCCGTCAGCTCGAGTCAAGCTTCTAGTTACCTGTGTTCCTTACAGGCAGAGACCAAGACCCATCCATTGGCGTTTGGTAAAGCAAGAAGACCTAACCCAACTCTTATGTCGAGCCTTCCTAAACCGGAAATATGCTCGCGAAGAGAAAGGGTTCTGTACCCGATAGGCTTAGGCAAGAAAGGGACAACGATGGTAGTTCTGGCCCAACTCTACTGTCAGGTTTTCCTACACCGGAAATACACTTGAAGAGAGAAATGGTTCCGTACCCGATGGGCTCAGGCACAAAAGGGACAACGATTTAGCCCTGGCCCAACTCTACTGTCAGGTTTTCCTACACCGGAAATACACCTGAAGAGAGAAAGGGTTCAGTACCTGATGGGCTCAGGCGCTATTGGGACAAGGACGCTCAGCTCGAAAACGCCTTGCTCTCAAACGCGTGGTGTGAGACTCGAACTTGGACAAGGGGTACACGATGTCGGTGAATGACACCTCGGCTAAGAGGGCGAAAGAGCCAGGGTCCAACTCCTCTGTTGAGTTCTTCCCATTAAGGAATCAGGCTCACGGATGAGAAACAGTTCAGTACCCAATGGGCACAGGCACAGCACGTCCAATTACACGAGGCAAGTTTATAGACAGTGGAACACCTCGTTCGAGTCAGACGAGAGCAAAAAATCATCTGGGCGAAGAGTCTCCACTACGCGTGCCTGGAGACAGATATAGAGGCTGTCACAGGCTAAGGGTAGCCCACCCGAATTGTCAAGGCATGCCGAAATCGGATGTGCTAGACCTACAAGGCGCATAATGGTGGCACAACGTAATCACGCTCCCGGCGGAAATCGCACGGATATCTGTGATGGTTACAATGGAGCGAACGAAAAACAAACAAACAAACTGGTAAAATTATATGGACATTTTCTAGCCCTAAGCCAATCTCCTATGGTCTATCTATGTTACATGTCCTTTGCAGCACATTGTTTTTACTGCCACTCTATAAGCCCCCTAGATCTGTGCAAGCTGTCAGGTCTCTCAGTTTCTTATTAAAAAGGTCTTTGATATCTTAGAACCTTTCCCTCCATGATATATATCTATCTAACCCATTGTGTCTTTTTTTTTATTTGTCCAAAATATGTTAGCTTGTGTGTTTTGATAGTTATGAGGTTATATTCTTCTATGTTCAGGTCTTTATGGACATCTGTGTTGGGTCATCTTTCTGTTCATCATATTCTTAGGACTTTTCTATAGAATTTTATTTATAATGATATTTTCTTTCCCACTGTGGATGTCATTTCACAACCCTATGTTCTATCTCTATCTATTGCTTTTCTTTGCTTTTGCTGTTAGATGTTGCAGGATCAGTTTTGGGGCTATAGTACATTTGATCATTTGCTATGCAGCAACTCCTTCAATCCATCTTCTTTTTGGTATTCCTCAACCTATTGGTGTTTCTATTCTTATATTGCATATTTGATGATGGACTGATACTTGTGTTTGATGATGAATTTTCTCAAGTTCCTGCACAATATCTAGAGCATATTTTTGTTAACACTTGATCCCTTAAAAGGAGAATAGGAATGGCTAAAAGTACCTTCAATGGCATGAGGAAATTATTAATATCTAAACAAATTACAAACAAGTTAAAAATGAGAATTATAAAATGCTACATCTATTCCATATTAATGTATGGCTCAGAAACATGGACACTAAATAAACAATTAGAAGACAAAATTGATGCCTTTGAGATGTGGGTATATAGAAGAATAGGGAGAACATCATGGAAAGAGAAGAAAACAAATAAAGAGGTGCTAAAGACACTTAATATGAAGAAAGAACTACTAAGAGAAATAAAGATCAGGAAAATAAAATACTTTGGACACATTAAAAGACATGACACCCTATTGAAGACCTTACTTGAGGGTAAAGTCAAAGGGAAGCGAGCAAGAGGTAGGCAGAGATACACGTGGGAGAGTAACATTACACGATGGACAGGTTAGTCTAGCAGAGTGCACCACCAAGACAAGAGATGTTGGAGATACGTTGCAGCCAACCTTCGTTGCGGCACTTGATGATGATGATCCCTTACCAGTTTGCTGGACCTGTTGTAGTTTTATCCTTGAAAACCATAAGTTGTCACTGTAATAATGTATATCTATGCTACATGTCTACATTAATTTCCTTATAACACAATGATATAGCTTTAACATATGTCTAAAATATGTTACATTCTTTGATAGTTTTGAGCCAGTCTTCAACTATGCTTAGGTCTTGATGAAGTTTGCATTGGACTGTCTTTCTGTCCAATATGTTTCTTAAGACCTTTCTATAACATTTCACGTGTTGATATTTTTTTTCTCCTGTGTGGATATCATTGCCTACATATCTCATCCATATGTTGCAATTGAAAAACTATAGCTTCTTAATAGTTGTAACTGTTTCCCCTTTACCATGGATCCCCCCTCCTCCCCCCATGATGTATTTTTTAAGGCTATTGATCATCTCTTTCCGATCTTTACTGAGCAATCTCCTGTGGTGTTTGATGGTTGAACTAGGTATTCAGAATTATTGATATTTTCTAGTTGTTGTTTTCTATTGTAGGTGAAAGGGTTATTAAAAAATAACTCTGGAGCTTTACAATTAATTCAGAAAAAAACACAAACATTAACTATGACACACAGGAAATTTCAAAGCTATATGTCGCAAGTTCAATTTTATGTGAATTTTTAAAGATGGCTCTGTTTAGGTGTAAAAGAATTTGCAAAGACCATTAATAATGGGATATAGTACACTGGATTGCGGGTCAGTAAAGTGTTAATAGTTGTAACTTTGATATTCTGTTTGCCCCTTAACATAGCTTTGTCAACCATCATGTTTTAGTTGGTCTACAGCATAAGGAAATGTTCTTGAAAAGTATATAAATTTTAGAAAAGTTGGGCACGATGCTGAACATAGCATACATAAGTGTGCCACTGGACACACAAAAATGTGGGTCTGGCGTCACATTCCTACATATCTCAATGGAACGAAAAAGTGATTTTTAATATACTTTTTTGGCTCTAAATTAACAGTAAATGTACTTAACTCTTTATATCCATAAGGGTTTTCCTGCCCTGCCTGAATGTATTTAAAAGTAACTATAAAAATAGAGGTTTCACGGCTTTGTCCACAGAAGGGATTTGCTTAACTTTAGCTTTTGCCTTTTTTCCATCCTGCTTATCTTCATACCTGCCTATATAAGCATACACTCATCTCATATTAATATAGATATAAATTAATGAGAGTCTCACACAAGACATAGGCCTTACATACCAGAGTTTCAGAATGAGGATTAGTGCAACTATTGCAGAGAACCTCAAGACAATACTGCTCAATAAAAATGTGTTAGAAAAAAGGCAATAGTTTTAGCTAAGATTTGCTTAGTTTTAGCTGCTTGCTGGAGATAAGGCGTTAATAAAGATAATATTTGAGAAGATTAGAGGCAACAGAGATGTGGTTCTATAGAAGAATGATGAGTACCATGGACAACTAGAATAACTAATGAGGAGGTACTGGGTCACATAGGGAACTGGAATTATGTTACTAATATCAACATAGGCAATCTTTAAATCTGCATTTTTCGATAACTTTATCAGACATTTATATGGGCAACATTGAAGGGAAACAATGAAGATGACAGCATGATAAAATATTAGATAGTGTAAAATCGTGACGACTAAAGATGACAGCATGATAAAATATTAGATAGTTTAAAATCGTGACGACTAAAGATGACAGCATGATAAAATATTAGATAGTTTAAAATCGTGACGAAGAGTCTCCAAAAATCCTGATACAGCTGATGATAATGAATACAGAGACGTCTAAGCACATATGCTTATATAAGCATGTTAATGTGGCTCCATGCTAATAGGTGGGCTATATGTGTTCATGTAGCTGCTTGTTGGTATGTAGATGTGTTCATACCTGCTTATATATACACACACTCATATTAATATAGATACAAATTAATGAGAGTCTCACACACGAGATACATACTAGAGTTTCAGAATGAGGATTAGTGCAACTATTGCAGAGAACCTCAAGACAATACTGCTCAAAAATGTGTTAGAAAAAAGACAATAGCTGCTCAATGTCTCATATACTCCTGCCACACATGTCCTGAATGTGGAAGGAAATCCAGGCACATATGAGATTCATTAGCCATAGTCGGACACACCGAAGTGACCATCACTTACATAATCCCAGCTGTGCTGAAATGGTGTTCATAGACTTGACAAATATATGTACACAAGCTCCTGTTTTGTCTGCACTTGATTGGATAATTAGTGCATGATTACTTTTCTATACTGATGTCATCATCATCATGAGCCATGCCGGCTGGCGTAGGCGGTCATGGCTCTCCACAGCTCTCTGTCCACAGTATTATGTATCAAAGTCATTGTTGTTTCCTTGCTGTGCCAGGTTGTCAAACTGTCTAATAATTTCTCATGTTGTCACCCTCTGTCTCTGGTGCCTTCAATCTTGCCTGTTGTGACTATGTTCTCTAAATCTGTCTATGTGAACGAATGGGTATAAAAATACATGTATATTTCTCTATGTGTATTCATGTTATATTTATTCATGTGATAAAATATTTATGTGAATGCATGTGTATATATTATATTGATACTTATTTTGTGTCATTATGCACATTTGTTTTTGTTTGAGCCATTGTTCGTGTTTGGATACATTTACATGCCTGTGCATGTTGTGTGGGTATCTTTCTTATATCTATGTATTTATCATGTTAGATATATACTTGTGTTTGTTCCTAGTATACTTGTATTTGTATGTATGTTTGTATATATATATATATATATATATATATATATATATATATATATATATATATATATATATATATATATATATAGTTATGCTCATTTATGTGTATATATATCCACATTTGTCTGTGTGTGTATATATATGTTGTGTGTGCAGGTACCTATGTACATGTACGTGTTTATGTTTCAATGTGTGCTGTGATATCAGTATATACTTTTGTATATGTCTGGATGTTTGTATGTATATGTGCTTATATTTATAGTTATCTGTGTTTGTCGGGTAGAATGTGTGCATGCTTGGTTCATGATTGTGTTTGGATGTGTGTGTATTATTTGTTGTCTATCCTGTGATGTCAAATGCTATTCTTCTTTGCACATTTCTGTGCTCCCTGTATTTATTTGATTGATTGACTGATTGATGTACTTTGTGTACAAAAAATGAAGCAAAATAGCAAAACTGCTTTGTGGGGTGCAAAGGGAACGCATTGCTCTAGGCGGACCCAGGGTTAGCAGATAACCAAGATCCCAAATGTACCTTTCTTTAGTTCTGCATCTTTCATCTTTGGGTATTTCATAATTTAGACATATTGAACGCATCGATATGCGCTTGTTGAAATTGTATTGCACTGGATCTGTTGTTGCTGGGTGTTGATTTCCTGGTGGGAGAAATCCATTTTGTTTATATTCGTTATGGTTTTTTGTTCTTAACTGTTTTTGTTGTCTTGATAAAGGTCCTAATTGGACCGACACGTTTGACAATTGTATTTGCTCTTTTTTTATTGTTATTTTCTATATTTTATTATTTTATATTGACAGTTTTCTAGTAACCTATTTACTTTATTTGTATTTACCTTTTTTTCTCTAAACCTGCCAGTCTCATGAAGTGGCCAAAAAAAAGAAGATTGCCTTTTTCTTATATTGTTGCTTAAGGTCCGTTTCACATTTAACTCTTTCAACACCTCTGCATTAGTTTTTCTGATATTTTTCCTCAATGATATATACATATACTGATGTACTTTGTCGAAATGTCAAAATACTGCATGTTTTCTATTAGGGAGTTGCAGAGAGTAATTTTGTAACTGATTGATGTACTTTGTGTGTACAAAAAGGGAAGCAAAATAGCAAAACTGCTTTGTGGGGTGCAAAGGGAACGCATTGCTCTAGGCTGACCCAGGGTTAGCAGATAACCAAGATCCCAAATGTACCTCCACGAGGTGCACCCTGGTAACAGAAATACAGCAGCTCGAGCTGATTCTGGCCAAATCATTTGGGGATCGTGTCAGAGAATGTGAAGGTGGCAGATGGAAAGAGATTTGACTGCATAAGAGACAGACAATATCTCAGACACCACCACATGTAGCGACACTGTCGACATACAGTGAAGCTAGTCAGTCCAGTCCGAACATTGGAGTGTAATGTAAATTGACGCCAATGTAAATTGCACGTAAAGGTAGATACATGACAAGAGACAAACAGATTTCATACTGAGTACAATGAAACAATGAAAGGGCAGAACAGCGGTAGAGGGCGGCGCGAACTGCAAATAGAAAGTGAAAAGTTCCTAGGAAAGGGGAACAACAAGCTCCGTCAGCTCGAGTCGAGCTTCTAGTTACCTGTGATCCTTATAGGCAGAGACCCAGACCCAATCATTGGCATTCCGAAAAACAATAAGACCTAACCCAACTCTAATGTCGAGCCTTCCTAAACCGGAAATATGCTCACGAAGAGAAAGGGTTCCGTACCCGATGGGCTTAGGCAAGAAAGGGACAACGATGGCAGTCCTGGCCCAACTCTACTGTCAAGATTTCCTATACCGGAAATACACTTGCAGAGAGAAAGGGTTCAGTACCTGATAGGCTCAGGCGCTATTGGGACAAGGTTGCTCAGCTCGAGAACGCCTTGCTCTCAAACGCGTGGTGTGAGACTTGAACTTGGACAAGGGGCACACGATGTCGGTGAATGACACCTCGGCTAAGAGGGCGAAAGAGCCAAGGTACAACTCTTCTGTTGAGTTCTTCCACTTAAGGAACCAGGCTCACGGATGAGAAACGGTTCCGTACCTGATGGGCACAGGCACTGTACGTCCAATTACACGAGGAAAGTTCATAGACAGTGGAACACCTCGTGCGAGACAGATGAGAGCAAAAATTGTCTGGGCGAAGAGTCACCACATACACGCGTGCCTGGAGATAGCTATGGAGGCTGTAACAGGCTAGGGTAGCCCACCCGAATTGTCAAGGCATGCCGAAATCGGATGTGCTAGGCCTACAAGGCGCATAACGGTGGCACAATGTAATCACGCTCCCGGCAGAAATCGCACGGATATCCGTGATGGTTACAATGGAGCAAACGCAAAACAAATAAACAAACAAACCTGCTTTGTATGTCAGAAGAGGTAGCAAAGAAGGTTTGGGTGTGGAATTAGCTGCTACATTTCATAAGTCAAAGTGACACAATTCATGCTAAAGCTGGATATGTCAAGCCGAAAGGCGCAGATATCAATTAAACTATGATACAACGCATTCTGCTCTCTGAACTATAACCTGCAGTTTAATAATGAACCTGGAAGAAGATGTGACATATCATTATATCCTAATCCTTAAAACAATCACCTTTCTCTGGATCATATTCCTCTTCTGATTCCTCCTCACTGTCACTCAGCACAGGAGGTGGGCCTGGTGGAGGTCCAACTGGTCTCTTCTTTTGGTTTGTTATCTGTATTGGAATTTGAGGACCTATCACATTGGTTGCCCTACTGAGAAAAAGTTTACATATTTTATATAAATGAAATGATGCTGAAATGCATTTGGCATGTTTAAAGTATATGGTACTCAAAAATTGTAGTAAATGATAGTAACAGGGAACACAAAATATTACATTTTGCAGATCATAAACAGATTAAATCACATGAATTAAAATATAATCCACAAAACAGACTAATGCGCATAAGAAAATATAGTTAACAATTTAAAAAAAAATATTAAAAGAATATGCAAAAAAATATAGCTAACCTTCACCACCTGTCCACAACAGGTCATGTCCTTACCGTCATGTTTACAGTCATGTCCTTACCATGACTGTATGTCATGTTCCACAAGCCTTTTTTTGCTTCTGGGAACACTCATTGCAAATGTAATAATGATATTATTGATAAAAGCCCAATTATGGCAGCCATTACGAACTAGGAATACAGTGGTTGAAATTAGTAAACAAAAAAATACAGAATGGCGCAGATTTATTAAAAAGTGATAACTGTGATAGGACCGAAATTTGTTTACACACTTGGTTAAAAATAGTTAAACGCTGAAATAAACCAATTCTCCTTTCTAGTTCTTTAGGCAACATTAGTGGAGCTTTAGTGCGGGTTCGTAGACACAAATGATGCAGCAATGCCACCCTTTCTGACTGAATAGGATAGCTGAGAACAACGCCGGTACCCGGCAGTTGCAGGTTTAATGACCGCTGGGGATGCCGCCTGAGAAGGTTGTGCAGTGTTATCTTTGATGTATTGTTCCCAGCTATCCTAGTCATTCAGTGAATATGAGTGGGGCAAATGAAAGAAATGACCTTGTGTCTTACGGTTGTTAAAGTTTATGTTAATTTCCTTTTAGCATGATTTTGCTTGTCCCTTCATTCTTATAACAGTATTATTAACGGTAGTATTTCTTTTTTTCTTATCTCAGCCTACAAACTGGCTATCACATTTGGAACACTAAAAATCATGTCCTCGGCTTATAGACAGATCAGCTTATGAATGGAAATATACGGTACACTTTTTCATGTGAATTAGTCTGTTTTGTGAGCTGTAAAGCTTAATACTTCAAATTCTATGTGCCTACATAATCATATACAGTTTAACTGCAACTGTGATTGATTCTGCAGGTTCTTGCTGCTGCAATGATGTGAATAGGCTAAGTTTTCATGTTTACTTCTGAAATATCAAATCCTGAACTTACCAGGACTCAAACCCCTGACCATCACAATTGTGAGACCAACACTCTAACTTCTATGACATACATTCCAGTGTGTTATATAATAATTAGGTATCTTAATAATATTTGACTACCTGTAAGTGCAACAGAGCAGCCCACTTCTATTTCCTTGTGATTGAACATGCTTAGAAAAGTTTGTTAGTATAGAAGAGAGCGTTCATTGATTACATTATTACAAAATTATAAATCATGCTATACACAAGAAAACTACAGATAAATTTGTATTCACTGTTAAAAAGTGTAAACAAAAAACTGTCATTAAGTAAACAAATGTAGTACTGGCTACCACAGAGTTATGAAGTGGTAGTGACTTTGTGTACCTTGGTCTGGTTCTGGGAGGTTGGATGCCATCTTTCTTCCTCAGTTTTTCCAGAACTGAATAATTCTGGTACCTACTATTAGTTGACCACATTATTGGCACAAAAAAACCATCACTACTGGAAATCAAACTAGACTGTTCTGTTTGGGGGCACTGCAAAAACCACTACACCACCAGTCAAATTGTCATTATCAACGGTATTAACATAAATTTACCCTTACCCATAAGCAGAAACTTTCTTGAGAATAGACTGTGGTTGCATGTGACTTATTGGTAATGGCACACCGATGAGAGACAGATGCAATGGTATATCAGCAGGAAGTGGAATTGTACCTGGCACTGAAGACAAGAATATCATTTTGTTGTTGTAATGATTCAATAAAACAGTTTAAATATCTTTTTCTGCATAGTCACACCTCATTCTTCCTTTTCATTGATGTAATGGCTTCTTAGCTTTTATTTTTTGGTCCATGCTATGTAGTTGGAAGAAGTGTTCTGATCTCTCGCTGCATGATGGTTGATATCAGCAGAGGGTTTGGGTTGGTCATATTTCTAGACACCTCTCTCCTAATAGTCAAATTGCTCATTCATTCATCCACCCACATTTCTTTGCTGTTTTTATTTGTTTAACTGTATGGAGAGTTATTGCTGTGATAGTCTTATTATGATCCTTGTTTTGCAAATGTGTCTGCTCCATTTTTGGAAATGTAACAAAAATGGTCCTCATATGATACTTCTTCTGCTTCAAAATTTATTCTCAAACTCAAGCTGGATTTTTCATGTAACAGGACAATAGTCTTAAAATATTTGCAGATGGATGTAGTCCAGAGAATGGAAATGTGTTTTGTTGCCGTAAATTTGCACCCAATGGCCCAACACATCAGTCTTTGGTGGAATACTAATACAATAGTAAATACAGTGAATTCGTTTCAGCTTCATAATTGGAACATATATTTCCGTATGGATCAACCAGCTCAGCGGATGATCTGCTGGATACTGTATGTAGACTCCATAACCTTAGTGGCACCTCAAGTAAGAGTGACTAATTTTCAAACATCTAACTTTGAAAGCTAAAGTTTGAAAAGGGTCACTCAAGTTGCTTGTGCATAAAACTTTTATGAACTCATATTCTTGTAGTAGTTTTGCATATTATATTTTAAAAATATATCACTATAAAAATGGAGGCTTTATTGACTTACCAGCACGGCAGATGTATCAAAGTGGCAGTTACAGCGACTTATCAGAGATAAGAGTTAAATAAGTCAAAAATATGATAAGTATGAGGTGTCTTCAAAAGAATTCCATCTCAATAGCTTTATGTTCCGAAAGCTGAAAATTGGCGAGACAGATCTATGCAACTGTGGATTGAGCTCAGTGACTGGAAAACAAATTCTTCATACCTAGCAACTCTACCAAGAAGAGAGGGAGAAAATATGGCCTACTGAGACAAAACTACTTCTAGACCTGAGATGTTCCATGGATGACCTGAAGTGAATCACACAATTCCTTGAAGCTATGGGAGCTGTAACCTGATATCTGACTGAAGAACAATGAAGAAGTAGCAGCTTTATTATCTAGATTGTAGTTTGCAATTATTTTCTAAAATATGACTATTACTCTATGAATACGTTTCAGATATCTTCACAACACCAACCTGAAATATCTACTGGTGCATCTGGTAACGGAATCTGGTCTAATTGGACTCTTTCAGCATTGCGTACTTGATCTGAAAAAAAGAATGAATACAATGTGGTCATTGCTGAAGTTTTCACTGCGACATGAACCAAGGAATACAAGGGAAGAAAAACATCAAATTTTGGATATCAAAACAGTAAAATCTTGGTCTGTGAGTGTTTTTCAAGATGAGCATAAAATATGAATACATCTTATCTGTAACATCAATGCTTTACAATAAAAGTACTTTTAATAGTAGTACTTTTATGCTTTGTCCGTCTAGCATCATGTGATCACAATTTACCAAATGGTTTGTTCTCTATCTTGCTGCTGTATTTTCTTGATGCCGAAGAAAAGCGCGATCCAAATAAAAATGTAGTAGTGTGAGCGACTAATCTTTTTAACAACAATGCAATGTCACATTTAAACAAAATCCTACAAAGGAAAAGTGTCATTGGATAGATTTCCTGTTAACGTCGCACAAAATTAAAAAATTCAGCAAGCCAACAGATGCATAGATATATCAGCAGGAAGTAGAATTGTACCAGTCATTCCGTTAGGGACAGTGAAAGTCATCCTACACAATAACCCTCATCTCCTTCAAATCAGATGCAATTAAATTAACTTAATAACTTTAATTCCGGCGCCCAAAAGGGAGCATAGAATATCAATGCTCCCTGCCAAAAATGTCATAAAAGGGAGCATAGAATATCAATGCTCCCTGCCAAAAATGTCATAAAAGGGAGCATAGAATATCAATGCTCCCTGCCAAAAATGTCATAAAAGGAAACTAAGGATGTTTGGGGATGGTGTTTGCTGTTTCCATCCCACAGTGGGTCAAAATGACCATTAGGCCATGTTGAAACGGATGCATCAGGTCAAAAGACACATACAGCAGCTAAGCTGTAAACAGAACACACTGCATTCACCAGGCTACATTCTATTAATCTGTAGAAGAGTTTGAGAATGAATGCACATGAAGAATAAAACTGAACCAATCAAGAGCAGAAACAAAATTGAAGCTGCTTGTTACTTAGTTAGTGCAGGAAATAAGATAGGACCATGCAATTCTAATGAAAAGAATAAAGCTCTTACTGAAGCATGACCCTAATATCCTTATTCAGAACAATGTTACACTTCTGCTGGGAACAGATAACCATATCATTACATTAAAATAAATATAAGCCATTGTATAGCCTGCGACTGTTTAAATGATCAACTTTAACTTCTTATCTCACTCAAGGTCTTGACATTTTCAAGACACTCTATTCTGAGCAGCCACTTTTGACGCTTTCAGTCAACATTATCATTATGACTTCTATAAATTCAAATGAAACTCTCCTATTTGTGACACTTCCTCTCAAGCTGTGATCAGTGTTGACGAGTGTGGAAATACAGTTGCAAATTTGATCAATTTTTCTTCCTGCAACTAATTGTGTTTATATTTTTAATTGTAGCAGCTCATTGCTATTCAAAATAATTAAATCATGACCTCCTCAACATACACAGGCTTGAGAAATGTAACTCTTTCCGCCCGTAAAAATGATTAATCGTTGCAGACAGAAAGCCATTGCAGGTGCATCCACAATTAATTCGTTTGGATTGTAAATGAATTAGTATTAACTTATTAAGCTGTTTAACATTTAGAAATCTGGCTAACAAAATGAAACCCTAGTGGAACTGTGTGTGACATATTTATTTTAAATTAAAATTCGAACAAGGTAGGTTCTGCTTTTCTAAAATTATCAAAATGGCTTCATCTTCCACTAGTAAGAGAGCTCAAAGATGTAGCAAACATTGGGTTTTATTATTCTTTGAGTTTTATAGCAGGAGATTTAATTTCAAATGTGTCGTCGGAAAAAAACGTTTTAGATTTTGACAGTGGAGATTACCAACCTGTTGAAAATTGGAAAATAAATAGACCTAATATTATTGGTAATGGAATAATAAGTTACAAAAAATTCTAAAACTGTTGCCACTGCTATTGTTTCTGAAGAATCAGGTAGGCCTAGTGACAGCAATGATAATCTTGCAGTATGTTATACAGAAAATAGTTAGGCCAAGCGATAATATTGAGTGGAATAAAGTTCAAAAGAATGATTTTAGTGGGTTATCTCTGTTTATATCGACTGGGTCTGGTTGCACAATATTTTGTTATTCAGTTCTGTAATTTGACATGAAACACACAAAAATCGCATAAAAGACTATGCAGTTGATAAATAAAATAAATAAATAATAATCAGTAAATGGATAGTCCAGACATCTACTTTAGTAATTTGAATAGCAACATTTTAAGACAAAGTAAAATTGAGGATGAGTAGAACACAATTCATGGCACACAAATTTCTGTTCATCTAACATCCGTTTGTGGTATAATTTTTGTATTTTATTGTTACAATTCTTATATTTTTATATTGTGTATGGATTTCACATTCAATTATCTTTGTTTTGATACCTTATATGACCTTCCATAGCTAATGATTTGTTTTGAGGAAGATTGCGCCTAAATCATATTGCTGTCCAAAAATTTAGCCTAAAATTAATTATGTCCAAACCCCGGGAATAATTACATCCTGAAAGAGTTAAGAATGTATTAATTTGATGACTATCTTGAATTATTATCAGATTATGACAAAAGTATGTGTATGTTTACATTTTATTCCAACTTTATTGTTTTTCCTGGATTTAGATTTAAATGGCTACTATATTATTATATATAAGTGAACAAAGTAACTTGATTCTTATTATACTTCCATTTCCGAACATTTTGATATCAGACTTTTTCAAGTAGGCAGTTAAGAAGAAATAGTTAAGATAAAAATATTACCATAGATGATAAAAGATATAAAAATGAGTTCCAGCAGAGAATAAAAACCCTTACGGAGACAAGGAGTTTAAATGATTTTTAAATTGTGTCTTCACTTTGCCCTGAATTTTATATTGTCTGCTGTAATTAAGAAAAAAAAACAAGATATTACAAAATAAATATGGGGATTTGTGAGGGAAGGAGTGCTGATCGACATGATCTATACAAAGGAAAGATGTTGCTGTAAGATTAAATTTCCAGTTTAACTATAAATATTTTTAAAATCCCCAACAGCTCATAGGTCAACCTAGTTTATAGTAATGGCTACCAGTTATTCTGAGCAAGTTAAAGGTGGCATGTGTAATACTGACCAAATCATTTATTGATATGCTTTTCATCATTGAACAAAATACAGACCTAACACCATATTCCCAGACAAGCCTCAGGATTGTTTGAGCTAAACTACTTACTTTTTTATGGGAATATAGGTGTTGATGGTTAAACAAATGTGGTTGCATATTCCATTCAGGATGTCACGATCATCCCCAGAAATTTTCGGCTCTTTTGATTCTCTAAGCAAAAATTACATTAAAGTCTGTTGTTACTGGTAACTAACCGTAAAAAAGTTGTAACTGTGAGCGTGTTTTTTCATATTCAATGTTTGCTTTTTTGAGTTCCAGAGCATACTCCGGTCTTTCTTTTTCCTGTTTGACAAATAATACATTAATAAACAGGTTAGTACATTGAAACTTTTGTGAAGTCATTGAAATAGATAAGTAAATGACAAAATTCAAGGGAAAACTGATAGCACTGATATTTCACCAAAGCAGATTGATACGACTAGTATTTCACCGAAGGAAGCAGCATGACATCCATCACTGATGTTTCATCATAGAAAACTGCTATCAGTGTTTGTTTATATAAAGGATGATAATGATATAATCCCTTTAACTGTGAGCAGGTAGCTCTTGACAGCAATAAGCTTTTCTGAGGAAAAAATGATTCTTCTCTGTTATGTAACTGAGACAACACCAGGATTCATATAATGTTGTTCCAGTTCTAAAAGCAGTTTTGTGTAGGGGGTGGGGTTATGGATGTTAGTCCCCAAAGAGAGGCACTACAGTGTAACAGAAGTTCAGGATTTCTACATCCTGCAAGGAGCATAGCACACACTCCGGGCCAAGTATCTCATAATTATTATGTCAGATTTGTTAACCATTCTACAGTGATGGGTCCATACATATCTATCATTCCTCATCACCTAGGAGTGTTATAAAAGGCCAAAGGTGCAATGTCTGCTGGACTGCTTCCCTTTGCAATCCATGGGATTATTTGATAGGAGACAAAAGTAAGAAATTGTGGCAAGTTGTTGACAATTATTTTTTCACAGGTGATAGGTCCCCTATTCCTTATTTTCCTTAATCGTCTCCTACGACATGCTTAAAAATAAGACATTGGCCGTATTCTTTGCACCCGACATCTAGGGCCCAGTTCCTATATGTGCATTATTTAAAGGATGGCTGTCATGATGTTTTATCTAGGTTTTTTAAAGTTTGCATACTGTGAAAGTCTAACTCCAAATAGGCCCGACCAAGACTGGCCTATATGAATAGGGTTTGACTAAAGCAGACCTCATTCTTCAAGCTGGGGGGTTTTTAAATGAGGGACATAGAGATGAACGCATGAGTGCTAAAACTCATTTGGCTACATCTCTTTTTAATCTCTGCGAAATTTCCTATCAAAGAACTATTTGTTAATGCAGCAAAAATTGACATAATCTTCCCAGGCTGTTAAAGACCCATGCCTAAACTACTGTAAAGAAAACCGTTTTATCTGCAACATGACTTTGTTATAAAAGATTCATGCAATATTCAATCCGAAATTGCTCTTTCAATCATTTTCAATGATACCTGGAATCAAAACACATTCAACACTTGGTTTTACTTTTACATTTTCTTCTGCATTCGTTCTCAAACTCCCGCAGATTAGCAGAATGTAGTCAGAGAACAGAATGCGCAGTGTCATGGTTTATAGCTTTGCTGTGATATCTATGCCTTTAATTCTGCAATATCTGCACCATATCCGACTTCAGCATGACTTCTGGGTCACTTTAACCCTGAATGGGATAGTCAACTACACAGCATAATCTCCTTAGTCGCTTCTTATGACATGCATGGAAGATAAGCAGTGTTTTATTCTTTGCTCCCCTTTCAGACCTCACCAACACACAGGCGGTAACAACCTATTTTGAAAGGCTGCACTGATCTGCCAAAATTTTCTTTACAGCAAGTGATATATTGACCTCTTTATTTACTCAGTTCTGTATTTAGATGATTTTCACCCGTGTGTCGCCAGGGCCCGAAAGGGGAGCAAAGAATAGCAACAATGTTTACCTTCCACACATGTCGTAAAAGGCAACTAAGGAGGTAATGGAACGGAGTTGGCTGGCTGTCCCATCCCAATAGGGTCAGTGACCCAAAGCCATGGTGAAGTCGGATGTGTCAGGCCGAAAGGCGCAGATATCGCAGCAATGCTGTAAACTATGGCACAACGCATTCCGTTCTCCGGACTACATCCTGTTAATCTGCAGGAGTTTGAGAACGAACGCAGAAGAAGATGATTTTCATTTTCAACTGTGTTCTCTGGGCACTAACCAGACAAATTGGTAGTTAAAACCTGCAAATGAAAATTTATTATATGGACAATATGGCATATATTGTTAATTTAACAATATGGAGTTACTTACATACAACTTAAAAACTCTATCAAATGTCTCTCTCAATTTCTTCCTCTTTTCCCGAAGCACTTTCTCATTTAAAGATGGTGGCTGCATTGGGTTGTATTCTGTTTAAGCAAGAAAGATAAAATGTTTGTGTATATTAATTCATCAAAAGACAAGGTTACAAGGTGAACAAGCGGCAAACATTAATGGTCATAATCAAAGAATTAAAATGAGAAAATACTATTAAAGAATGAGATATGGGAAACAATTTTGAGGCATCAAGTTGTTAAAAATGTTCAGTTTCAATCAAAGTATTACAGACTGTGGAACATACCCTGCAAGACTGCATTACACTAAACCAGTTAAGGGAGGAACACTAGCCCACAGAGACGGATATCCATAGAAAGTTGTATGGGAGCGATGAGCTCTTAAATACAGCAGCATACATTAAGAAAACAGGACTTAATGTGTAGACATGAACTGGGAATAAGAAGATGGTTCAAACATTGTATTTAATGACATGACACGGCCAAATGACAAAAACAAACTCTGCAGGAGAAACAAATCACTTATTTTTCAGTTTCATACAGGACATGCGAAAGTAAATAACCATTTACACTGTATCATGCCTCAGAATCTACCCATATCTAGACTTCTTTCATCCCAAAGAATCAGTCGAACACCTCCTTAATGACTGCCCTTACCTTTCAACTTCAGGAAAAAACTTTTACAGACACCCTTAAGAGTCACTAAGTCACTGTTTGGATTACTAAATCAACTTCAGAAGACGTACACTTTTTTAAAAAGAATATCATTGAGTTGCACGAAAGTATAACTATTCAGCAGCAATTGGATATCAACAACAACATTCAAACATTTAAAAAAAAATTCACTGAAGGAATAGAATTCATTTTTAATGCCTATTAGGCATGGGCAACTTTTATTTTTCAATGATTAATATGTATAATTTTAAAGATTAAATTAACATAGCTGGAGCCCAGCTATGTAAATCCTGATTTGTTTCCTGCTAGTGCATCAATGTTATCACCAAAAAAGAGATCCATGAATGTTCAACATCCCTGTCTACATGCTGTTCAAGTGAATCAGCCATTAATTATTCCAACAAAGTATTAGATAAAATGCTGGCAATAGTAGATACCCTCGGCAAACTGAGTCTTCTGAATTCATTCTAAAACATTTGCAGATTAGCAGAATGTAGTTCTGAGAACAGAATGTGTTGTCATGGAATGCTTAGCTGTGGCATCTGCACCTTTAAGCCTGACACAACAGAATGGCCTGTCGGTTAATGTGACCCTCTATGGGATGGGACAACCAACTCCATCAACCAAACCTCCTTAGTCATCTCTTATGACATGCCTGGCAGGTAACAGTGATGCTATCTTTGCTGCATTTTTGTGCCCCGACAACACATGGGCAAAACTCTGAGTGATATGTGAAACTATTTCTCACATTCAGGAAGATTGTATTCATGACTTTTGTCAGGGCTAAAAAGGAGAGCAAATAATAGCAATAACCGGCAATGTATGTCACGAGGGGAATAAGGAGATTTAAGGATGGGGCTGAGTCCATCCTATAGAAGATGAAAATGACCTATAGACATGTTAAAGCTAGATTTAAAGTTGCAAATATCACAGCCAAGCTTGTAAACAATGACACAACCCATTCCTTTCTTCAGATTACACTCAGCTAACCAGCAGAAGTTTCAGAACAAGCGCAGAAGAAGAAGAATACAATCATTAAACGGAGTTGGTGAATGTGTCTGCAATGTTGTACCTCCACATGGTTGACCCCAGCAGAATGTGTCAAATACTGTTTTAAAGGCGATGAATATTATACAGATACATATTCTGTTGGTGTTGATAATGTTTATTTTGTTGATATTGTTTATTGTGTTAATACTTACCTGCTAATATTTCTCATGATTTAACAAATAAAGCTTCTGTGGCCCACAAAAGGTTAGTCAAATGCTGTTATCCATCAAGGACACACTTCCCTTCTATTTTACATAACATTTGCATTTGATTTAAATATGTCAGGCACTCACAATCTCAACACACACAACACGAACTAGATTTTGGTCCAAGGGCAAGGTTACTGAACAAGTAGTAGTATAAAGTCTCCTTTTACAGGATTGTATGGAGAATACTACCCATATTTTTCAGTCACCAAAGGCACGAGTAGGATGCTGTAATTGCATCATATTTGCTGCCATTTTTTAATAGATGGTACCACTTCCTAAGGCTGACTGAATGTGTAAGTAGCATCTACAGTTTCTCTAACAAAATATAAAAAAAAGAAAGTAGTACACACCCATTCTGTCAATGACTTCCATCTCTTCTAGCAGCTTAAGTGGATCTTTGCCTTTTAAGACTGCTGTCCTGACCATAATACGTTGCTTTTTGTTCTGTTAAATCATCAAATAAAATGTAATATTAATGTTTTATTCAGGAGACAGAATTAAAGATATAGACATGTTTCAAGTGAACGGAAGAAGAAATGCAATCTTATTAAAAGACAATGATGCAACACTTGATCTCTGGAAAGCCACTGTTATTTTTGTTTTGATCACTAAGAACTAAGATCTTTATTCCATACAAGAAGACTCCAGCTCTCAATAGTGCGCAATGCTTTTTCTTCTGCATTCATTCTCCAAACTGGGGTGCAAAGGGAACGCACTGCTCTAGGCGGACCCAGGGTTAGCAGATAACCAAGATCCCAAATGTACCTCCACGCGGTGCACCCTGGAAACAGAAATACAGCAGCTCGAGCTGATTCTGGCCAAATCATTTGGGGATCGTGTCCGAGAATGTGGAGGTAGCAGATGGAAAGAGATTTGACTGCACAAGAGACAGACAATATCTCCGACACCACCAGCATCACCACATATAGCGACACTGTCGACATACAGTGAAGCTAGTCAGTCCAGTCCGAAAATTGGAGGGGCGGCCAATGTAAAATGCACGTAAAGGTAGATGCATGGTGAGAGACAAATAGATTTCATACAGAGTACAATGAAACAATGAAAGTGCAGAACAGCGCTAGAGGGCAGCGCAAACTGCAAATAGAAAGTGAAAAGTCTCTAGTAAAGGGGAACTACAAGCTCCGTCAGCTCGAGTCGAGCTTCTATTTACCTGTGTTCCTTACAGGCAGAGACCCAGACCCATTCATTGGCGTCTGGTAAAGCAAGAAGACCTATCCAACTTTAATGTCGAGCCTTCCTAAACCGGAAATATGCTCGCGAAGAGAAAGGGTTCTGTACCCAATGAGTTTAGGCAACAAAGGGACAACGATGGTAGTCCTGGTCCAACTCTACTGTCAAGGTTTCCTATACCGGAAGTACACTTGCAGAGAGAAAGGGTTCCGTACCCGATGGGCTCAGGCACAAAAGGGACAACGATTTAGCCCTGGCCCAACTCTACTGTCAGGTTTTCCTACACCGGAAATACACTTGAAGAGAGAAAGGGTTCAGTACCTGGTGGGCTCAGGCGCTATTGGGACAAGGTTGCTCAGCTCGAGAACGTCTTGCTCTCAAACGCGTGGTGTGAGACTCGAACTTGGAAAAGGGGTACACGATGTCGGTGAATGACACCTCGGCTAAGAGGGCGAAAGAGCCAGGGTCCAACTCCTCTGTTGAAGTTCTTCCCCTTAAGGAACCAGGCTCACGGATGAGAAAACGGTTCAGTACCCAATGGGCACAGGCACAGCACGTCCAATTACACAAGGCAAGTTCATAGACAGTGGAACACCTCGTGCGAGTCAGACGAGAGCAAAAAAAATCGTCTGGGCGAAGAGCCGCCACTACGCGTGCCTGGAGACAGATATAGAGGCTGTCACAGGCTAAGGGTAGCCCACCCGAATTGTCACGGCATGCCGAAATCGGATGTGCTATGCCTACAAGGCGCATAACTGTGGCACAACGTAATCACTCTCCCGGCGGAAATCGCACGGATATCCGTGATGGTTACAATGGAGCGAACGCAAAACAAACAAACAATTCTCCAAACTAACAGCATGTATTCTGGAGAATAGAATATGCTGTCATAGTTTACACAGATTTGCTGCAATATCTGCGTCTTTCAGCCGGACACATCTAACTTCAGAATTGCGTCTGGGTAACATTGACCATATATGGGACAGCCAACTTCACGTCATAACTTCCCTAGTCCCCTTGTATGACATGTATGGGAGGTAAACAGTGTTGCTATTCTTGCTCCCCTTCGAGTCCAGGCAACATATGGATGTCAGTGCAATTGCTTGAGAAGTCTTTTACTCAGAAGGGGTAAATTCTAGAGGTTTTGTGGCTTTTTATAACATGCAGAGTTGGAATCATAGTCTAGCTGCGCTGCCAAGCTTTCTTTCCTGTCATAGGTGTCCATAGCACTTCAGCTCTGGGCATTGGTCACTGGGATGGGTGGGGCAGCCAGGTATGCATTCCCTACCATCCAAGGGGACTGCCTAATTATGCAGGGCTAATATATTTTCCTGATACTGGGATCTGTCAGGAAACTGTCAAGTCCTGCAGAGAGTTGCTTTTCGTGACACCACATGTTCATTGCCTGGACACCACATACATGGTAGTTTGAACCATGGTCAAGGCTGGAACTCATCTGATTTCTCCAGCACAATTTGCAATGCTGGGTTCTCTGAATGAAATTTACACCACAAAAATAAATGTAACTGCACAGATGAAATAATGTGGGGCACCCATAAGAGGAAAGTCTCACTAAATTGACATATCATCTACTGAGTTTACTGTTGCAATTAGTTGGTCTGATAGGTCAATAGTGAGACCAGACCTACTGCATGAGGTTGGCAAGCCACTTAAACTGTCTCTTAACATCTGTGCTGACATGTTTAACTTTGGTAGTGAGGTGATAATTAACACCTATGTTGACATGTTTAGCTTTGGTAGTGAGGTAATGAATTAACATCTGTGCTGACATGTTTAACTTTGGTAGTGAGGTAATCAATTAACATCTGTGCTGACATGTTTAACTTTGGTAGTGAGGTGATCAATTAACGTCTGTGCTGACATGTTTAACTTTGGTAACCAGATACCAATTTACTGTTTAGCTGACTAATTTTCAGTACCACAAAGTGACATTAGTAGCACAATTCTTTTTTCTTTTTTTGGCAATAGTTCTCAAACTCCTGCTGATTAGCAGTATGTAGTCAGGAGAAATGAAAGCATTATCATGTTTTACAGCTTGGATGATATCTACGCCTGTTTGCCCTATTTTTTATTTCAACATGTCTTTTGTATAAATTTAGGATGGAACACCCAAGCTCATCCCAACCTCTTTAGTCTATTTCAATTTCAAAGAGAACTTGAAAGTGCATCTTTTACTTCTATAAACAATCAACAATAAATTATGTGAACTCAAAATTTAGTACAACTAAATAGAACTTTTCATTTAGAGATTACAGAAATTAGATATGCATATGACACATATCCTACACATATACATATCAAGAAGCCTCATAGATGTAGAACACATGATTTGTCAATTAACCTTTACGACTCTGCGGTCGCAATAATGCGCCTATGAGAACAGCTCCATTGTGCCTGCAGGCGCAATCCCGCTACATAGGATATCGCCCGATTCCCGAGTACGGAACTTCACAAAGTAATGATCCCGTGACGTATAAAACACGCCAAACGACGCTAGGAATACGTCGCAGTTTAAAGGTCAAGTTACTTTACTCATTACGACTGCAAGAAGAGAGAAAACCGGCTGGTTTTGTCATCGAATTTCTGGAACGACGTTGGCCATTTTTTAGCCATATTTTACTATCAAATTGAGTACCGCGTGGCATGGCTAAGTGATCGTGAATACATGTTTTAATTGTTGTTTTTATGTTTAATATGTTGTTATTTGATAAGAATGTTTGTGTAGTCGTTCAAAAACACAAAAATAATATGTATCAGGGGTGCCACGTGTGTGCTTAGACAATAATTACACTGCGTGTCGGGCTAGACCTAGTGTTTACCGGACGGACGTTATATGCGATTTCTTAGAAACTACATGTTTTAATTGTTGTTTTTTGTGTTTAATATGTTGTTATTTGATAAGAATGTTTGTGTAGTCGTTCAAAAACACAAAAATAATATGTATCAGGGGTGCCACGTGAGTGCATAGACAATAATTACGCTGCGTGTCGGGATAGACCTAGTGTTTACCGGGCGGACGTTATATGCAATTTCTTCACGTTTTATTAGTTTTTTAGTTCATCTTATACTAGTTTTGATATAAAACAATATATATACAATAAGTATAGGTATTTATGAGGATTTTGTCAATGATTCCACGCATTGCTCAAGTATTAGGGTCGTCAAGAAGTTACATGTGCGATTTGAAAATTGCGTTTTGCGATTTCCCCCCCCCCCCCCGAATTTTCAACTTCACAACTTGCTCACAACTGTCATATCATACATAAGACAACAACAAAAATATGACTATATTCACTATTCACTCCTTTATTTAGATATGCAAAAATTATTTTGATATCTTTTAAAATAAAAAAGTTATCACATTTTCAAAACACCCACCATCAATAACGAAAATTTTCCAAAAAAGAATTCAGGCCCAAGGGGATGTTTCTTAATTTTTAATTCAGGGCCCTAAAGGTTAAACTGCATAGCAAGGCCAAAATATTTCCCTCGCTGAAAATGGACTCACACGTAGGTTCATGTAAGACTCGCACATTCATTTCTCCTGACTACATCCTGCTAATCAGCAGGAGCTTGAGAACTATTGCCCAAAGAAAAATGAATTATGCTACTAATGTCACTTTATGGTACTGAAAATTAGTCAGCTAAACAGTAAATTGGTATCTGGTTACCAAAGTTAAACATGTCAGCACAATAGTTATTGGCAAAGAACAACTAGACATGTCAACAACTTTGAATATCTAGGTCAACAATTAACACCACAGGAGATTGTTCAGCACATGTCAGAAAGAGATTTACAATGGCTATACAAAAAATATAACAGATGAAAAATCTATGGTAAGTGACATGCAGAAAAATAAAGTTACAACTATTATAGTCCGTTCAGAATCGTTTGCCGAGATGTTATGATGTATAATTCAAAAAGTTCTTGATGATTTCACATGAATTTTGGCATACGTTGTTAAAATGTCCATGTCGCGAAAACATATGTGTTACTTGATGTCTAGCTGTAACGGTTATTTGAAAGCGGCGAATTCTTTTGATGTTTTCCCATGTAAATATTATTTCGACCATAAACAAAATATTTTACAGTAATCTAGTGCAATGATGACCCATAGGCGTGTCCACAAAATTTTACATGGTGGCAGGTGTAAAAAAAATTTAAAATATATCTTTTGTTCGTAGAGTCAATTTGATATTGTTCCATGCTCTTGGTGTGAGTTTCACAAATGTTGTCGCTGCCTTTGAAATAAGTACATATACTTCTTCATGTAAGGAAATTTTGTCTGTAATAGTTGATCCAAGATATCTGAACTTCTGTATTGAATCAAGCGGGCTAATTTTTATAAGTAATGGTTGATGGTTTGCTTATAACATTTTTTTGAATTGCTTGGGTGGTATTGAGCAATGAAATGTTTTACAAATCAACTTGTAAATTTTGCAAATCAAACTTTTTTAGTGTAGACTTAATCAGAGTAATGATCATTCATAATCAGACGAGTCAAATAGGTCGATTACTGTTTTCGGCTGAACAAACAACAAACCTTCCTTTTTCCAATATTCCTCTTCTTGGCGTAACACGTGATCCTCACATTTCACCCAGTAGTCTTTATGTATATTTGATAGAGCCTGATTTGTAAGTGTCTCAATATCACATAATTTGAAAGTTGTATTTGTAGATGCTACGTGTCCTTTAACTTTTGCCCAAATTAGCTCTATAGGATTTAAGTGTGCATGATATGGAGGTAGTCTCAAACATCTATGACCATGTTCTTCAATTAACTTGTCTATTTTAAATATCTTTGTTCGTTGTGTCTGTTTTACAAGGTTAAGCAATTCGGGTTTCAAGTACCTGTCGGTAACTGGTATGTGTTCTTTTATGAGCCACGTTTTGATTGCATCTTTTGTACTTGATGATGTTGGGATTCTATCTTCTACGTTCACTACGTTATGGTATGAAGCATTGTCCATTATCAGACAAGAAGGTCTATCTAATATTGGAAGAATACTTTTTTCGATCCAGTCTTCGAATATGTGCCCATTCATTTCGGAGTGGTAGTCTCTATTGTCAATGGATTTTGAAATGAAAATTAGATGAGCATTCTGCAACAACCCATTATGTCTGCTACCTGCATGTGCAACTATCAAACGTTGCCCTTTACTACTTGGTACTGATCTTTTAATACTTCCATCTGCTAACTGCCATTCCTTTTCATTTGTATGATGAGCGTTGATCCAAGTTTCATCTAAATACACAATATCATAACCATTCTCGCGCATTCCCTTCACTTCACGTAAATACTTGCTTCTAAGAGCTACCAGATGTGGCTTTTCACAAATAATGTTTTTTCCACCAGCATACTTTCTAAAGGTGAAGCCTGCATTTCTTACAGTTTTCCATAATAAAGTTTTTGATATTTCAATGTCGTTATTAGTTTTCAGCCAAATCTTCAACTTTCTAAGTGTCACTTCTTCGTTTTTATCAAACATTCTACATATTTCTCTTTTTACTAGGTCCTTATCGAAACTGTCTATCTTTTCTTTCCTTCCTTGCTTTCGTGAATTTGTTGGCAATAAATATCCGCTTGCTTCCACTATTCGATTAAATGAACGTTTACACAAACCTAAAATATGCATTGTTCTCTTCTCAGGATTTGATAAAGAACAATAAAGATGTCCCTTTTTACGCTCTCTGCAGAAGTAATGATAAATCTTTATAGCAATGTTATGCTCAGTAAAATATTTCGCTTTCAGATTCATTCTCACATAGACTTGCAGAAGGTAATATGCTTAGTGCCTCCTACTTTCTGTAAATATTGAGACGTGCCTCTGACTTGTGACTTGAAATCGAGTAAATAGCCGTTTTTGATTTCACATAATTCTAAGTTCAGGAAAAATAATATTTGGTGCTAAACGGGAATTTCCATATGTAACATTGCTTTATACAAATGTACAGTGGAAACAACTACTTTTAGAACGGTGCACATTCTACCGTGAGGGTCATGCCTTTATATTTAATAATCAGCTGTGAGATGTAAGCATCTACATAATCCAGCGGTTGTTTATAATTTAGATTAACTTTTTTTTAATATAGGTTAAATAAGGTATCTTTGATACTGGATCACATTTCTTTGATAAAAAAATATTTCTATAGCGACATTATTATTCTAAACCTAACTTCAAATGATCAATCCAAATGAACAATACGTTTTTGATAAAAATAATTTAACATCTCGGCAAACGAATCTGAACGGACTATAAGAAACCATATTTTCCCAATTCCCAATGGTAAATATATGGTTATGAGACTAGGATCATCAAAATCTAAATTTCACTCTGGATAAGCCCACAGGTACTCTGATCTCCCATTGAGTGTATTCACCATTACTATGACTGACAAGCCCACAGGTGCTGTGATCTCCACTTGAGTATATTCACCATTACTATGACTGACAAGCCCACAGGTGCTGTGATCTCCACTTGAGTATATTCACCATTACTATGACTGACAAGCCCACAGGTGCTGTGATCTCCACTTGAGTATATTCACCATTACTATGACTGACAAGCCCACAGGTACTCTGATCTCCCATTGAGTGTATTCACCATTACTATGACTGACAAGCCCACAGGTACTCTGATCTCCCATTGAGTGTATTCACCATTACTATGACTGACAAGCCCACAGGTACTCTGATCTCCCATTGAGTGTATTCACCATTACTATGACTGACAAGCCCACAGGTGCTGTGATCTCCACTTGAGTATATTCACCATTACTATGACTGACAAGCCCACAGGTGCTGTGATCTCCACTTGAGTGTATCCACCATTACTATGACTGACAAGCCCACAGGTGCTGTGATCTCCACTTGAGTGTATTCATCATTGCTATGACTGACAGTTCCAGTTCTCTGTTGGTTGAACAAATCTTCTACGCCAACTATAGCACTCATTTAGTGAGACCAAAACATTCCTGAATGTAGAAGAAGAGCTATAATGACATTTGTAATGGAAACAAATTTCATATGAAATGTCCAAGAAAGGTCCTAAGAGTATCATGGACAGATAGAAGATCCAACACAGATGCTCATTAAAAACCTGAACCCAGAGAAGCTCCTCAAAACAATAAAAAAAGACATTCACATATTTTGGTTATATACAGACACAATGTGTGAGAAAGATTAATCATGTAGGGGAAAATTCCAGGAAAGTGAACAAAAGGTAGATCAAGACTGCGGTGGACACAGGATATCAAAGACCTTTTGAACTTAACACTAGAAGAGGGTGGACATTTTGCACAGAACTGGGAGGCTTACAGAGTGGCAATGAAGACAATGTTCAGCACAAGACAAGCCACATAGAAGAAGAAATACAGATATTGAGAAGATAGAAAACAGTAAGTACTTCAGAAATCAGTATTTGATGAAAAAATAAAACAACATACTTTCTTTAACTCTCTTTTTCTTGCTTCTTTTCCTATTAAAAGAAAGAAATGAGAAAATATTTGATGATCTAGTTCAAACACAATGTATGCAAAATACTGTACAAATGCATAATATATATACAATGGTTGGTTGCTGATCCAGCGGTCCATGGGCTCATGCCCTTTGACCTAATGCCATTAAATGGCATTATATTGCTGGGAAGTCTGTGGATTTTCGGCCCACCCCGGGACAGAGCCAGAGAATAACTCACACCTCCAGGACGGTAGGTTTCAACCTATGCACTGCTCCTAGCCACTGTACCAAGATAGGGTTCATTGTGCTCATTCCCTGCCACCAATTGACTACTGGTTATGCCGAACGTCTCTATTGCTCGAGGAATGCAACCAAATGTTCAAGTCAAAAGGACTGTCACGTCCTGAGTCACTGTGCCTCTATGATGGGTTTCAGCCATAGGAAACAACAGTGCTGTCAGTTTCCTCCTCTTAGTGCTGCACAGTACATCTCTGGCTCCCTCCCAATATACATATATATTCAGGTAAACATGAAACACATTTCAACAACAAAATAAAAGCATAATTGTATAGATGACGTGCCATGAAGCTTCTCTAAGAAGATAACCTTAATATAACGGCATGTCACCCACTAAGGTTTTCTGTTGAATGGGTGGTATGTCTAGTGGGCCATTGGTGAGGCCCACAGACGCAACCACATGCGTGTGTATACAATAGACCAGGTGTCACTCAAATGAAAGTTAGCTGTAATGAATCTCAACTACAATCTGTTCCTCTCTTGATAGGCAAAACTAGGAACAGGGCTAAGCATCTATTGGTCAACCCAGATTGTCAGCTCATAACCAAATAGATAAATTAGTCCAACCTAGTACCCAACTTATTTGTTAAAAAACCAACATTAATGAACTATTGCAAACCTATAGGATTTCAGTTGTCCATAGTATATGATGAAGGATATGCATACTGATGATCTCCATAGCTCTCTGGTTGACCACGCTTATCATTCTGCAGCATAGACCTCCATTTCTACTCCTACCACATTTAATACCAAATTTCAATCTAAATGTTTCATCAATTGCAGTGTCTGCATCCAGTAGGTGCTCTTGAAGCAGTTACAACATATTCCCCCTTATCTATTGTCAACTCCTCATCAATTGGTGCCTTGGATGTGAGTGTCTGCTCTCTCATTACCATGCACTTGAGCATGTCCTGGGTCGTAGATCCATGTGATGCCCTGATAGTTGGATGCTGGCAACTGATGCCATCCACTCATATTCACACCAGCATGGACTGCTAGTCTGGCACAACAATTGCTCTAGTAAATGAGATACCAGAGAGCCATTTGAGGGCAGAAGCAATGGCCTCGACTTTCATCCTTATGACGGACATAATTATTCTGTGTGCTCGACAACGACTCTAACCACAAGAACTAGACCTAGCAATAAAACTCTATCCACCCGTATTGCCTGGGCTGAAAAGGGCAGCAAAGAATAGTAACACTATTACCTGTCATTACCAGAGATGACAAAGTAATTTTTCGGTGGAGTTGGTTGTCCCATCATGGTTTCATTTCCATGAAAGTGAAACCATCTGAACAGTTCTCTGGCACTGATATATTCTCTGGGTACGACTCTCATAAACACGACTGGACACCTAAGTCTGGTACAGCCCAGACCTTGGCCTTTACATTGGATTTAATGTATTCATTTCACGCACCTCAAATGCTTGAATATTACCCTAGCTGAGTCTTATGCCCACAGACAGTCTCACCACCGTTAAAGAAACTGTCATCAAGCCAGCTGATAAGGGTGGCACAGTCATCGTCAGGCGTAAGCATTTCTATCTGCAAAAAGGTCTGAGACAGTTGTCACTACAATAGTCCCTCATTCTACATGGCTAATTCAGCAGACCCTATGAAACAATCTCTAACATCATCAAGGACTTGATAGCTGACAACCTTCTCTCCACCACAGCAACAGCTCTATGTCTCTTCAAAAGCAATTTGGATAAGAATACATTCTACATACTATCAAAATCCACTTCTTCTTTCCTTCCTATTTACTCTTTACCTCTCTTCGTATATGCTTTATAAACTAATGAATCACACGCCATTCTTTCCAGATGACCAAACCATTGTATCTGTTGGTTATGTATGTATTGTAGAATTGATATGACACCCACTCTTTCTCTTATGACATTGTTTCTAATTCTGTGTCTTCTGGTCACTCCTGTGGCTTTTCTCAGACATCGCATCTCTGTTGTAACCAGTTGTCTCTTATGTTTTGTTGTTAAGGACCATGTTTGACATTTGTAGCACAGGGTTGGAATGAAGATACTTTGGATAAGATGTTTTTTTGTTGACATTTTGTGTTGCAATAAAGGGGATAATTGACCCAGTATTTGATTCGCTTTGCTACAACGAATATCTATTTCGATGTCCATCTTTCCATCTGATGAGAATGTTACGCCTAAGTATTTGAAGGTGTTGGTCTGTTTATGACTTGATTTTCCACTGATATATTTAGATTGTGTGTATCCCTTCCTATTGCCATGGTTTCTGTTTTATCTATGCTTATCTTCATATTGTTATTTTTGCACTCGATGTCTATGGATGTTAGATGACGAAGTTGTTTCTTCATTTGCTATTATAGTCTGATCGTCGGCAAAGAGTAGCTCTTTGGTATTTTCATTTTGCATCTTTACTTTTTTGTAATGCTTTGATATATGTGATGAACAGGAGTGGTGATAAAATCATCCTTGCCTAACTGCTGATGTGACTTTAAATGGTTTTGATGTTCCTTTATTCGTTCGAATTACACTCTCACAGTTCGTATATAAGCTTTGACATACTTTAATAAGGTGGTTGTTGACTCCATAGTTAGCCAGTGTGTGCTCTATCTACTCTATCAAAGGCTTTCTCCTTGTCTACAAATGATACAAAAAGGTTCTTATTGTATTCTATGTTTTTCTCCACCATCTGCCTGAGAATGAAAATTGCATCTGTGCAGCTCCTGTTTTTTCTAAATCCCATCTGTTTGTCAGATAGCTGTGGTTCTACAATGGGTCTTAGCCTAGATTCTATAATTTTGGCGTACATTTTGCCTACATGGCTTAGTAGTGCGATGCCCCCGATATTGTGTACATTCTCTTTTACTACCTTTATTCTTCCACAGCGGTATGATTATTGCTTGTTGCCAATCTTTAGGTGTTCTTTGTTGTGCCCATGCTGCGTTAAAAATGTGCAACCATATGATGCCGTACTCTCCTGTTGCTTGTATAATTTCGGACAATAATCTGTCCACTCCTGGTGTTTTGTATATTGGTGCTTGTCTGACCACTCTATCTACTTCATGTTGTAATATTTATGGTTCTAATGTTGAAACCACTAGGTCTGTTAGTATTGTTTTGTTCTTTTTCCCCAGGGGGTTAAGTAGCTCTTTGAAATACTCTCTCCATAGCATGGTGACTTTTGAAGGATGTATTAAAGGATTTCCATTCTTGTCGTTAATATCTGTTGTAATTCTCATCTCTTGATTTTAACCATCTTAAAGAATGTTCTGGTAGCAGTTCTATGATTTTCTGCTAATGATATTCAAAATCTTTCCCATGATTGTTTTTTCGCTGCTTTGACTATTTTATTTGTTCTTCTGCTTTGTATTCTATAGTTTACATAATCTACATAATTTTGTGACTTTATCTATTCTTTGTGTAGATATTTCTTAATTTTGACTGCTTGTTTTACTTCATTACTTCATGTTGTGTGTTTGCTGTTTCCAATTTTCCTCTTACCACACAAACTTTCCGCACTTTTGATTATGGTTGATCTATATCTAATCCACTCATTCTCTACACTGTCGACTTCAGTAGGTAGTTGTTTAAATGTGCATTCTACTGTTTGTTGGATCTGTTCTTTTAATTCATTATTTTGATAAAACCATCATTTCTAGTTGTAGTTTTGTGTATCTTTGATGAGATAGACCTTGTTGTTATCACTACTATCTTGTGTTCAGTACCACACAAAGTATTACCTAGGTATTGCTTTCGGATTCATAACATTATGTCTATCTCTCGCCCTTGTCAGAATGTAATAAATCTGGCTTTTAACTGTGATGTCGTTCCATTTGTTCCATGTGTACTTTTGTGTTTCCCTGTGTTAATAGAAGGTGTTAGCTATGATTAAGTTGTATTGGCTGCACAAATCTAATACCCTCTGTCCGTTATCATTCCTTGCATTATTCTTTGCAGCATGGGGGCCCAGATATTGTTCATAATTTTGCCTGTTGGAACCTACTTTGCCATTATAGTCTCCCATGACATAAATTGTGCTGTTTTTGTTAACTTTTTGTGTTTGTTCTTGAAGATCGTCAAAAAACTTGTCTTTCTGATCATCAGTGTAGTTGTCGTTGCAAGGCGCATACAGTTGTATGTAAGTATCTGTTTGTAGATCTCTTTTGATTGTTAAGCTCATAATTCACTCTGAATAGTTGTTGATGTCTATAATGGAGGTAGCTACTTCTGGATGTATCATAAATCCTACCCCGTGCTTTGCTTTTATACCGCCTGAGCAAATTATCATATATCCCGTATAAACCTGTCTGCTAAAGTTCCCTTTCCTCCTAGTGTCCGCCAGACCTAAGACCATAATTTTCCTCTTATCCATTATTTCGATTAGTTCTGTTTTATTTCCTAAACCAGATATATTCAATGTTCCTACTGTGAATTTGCTAGATATTTTTCGTGCTCCATTGATGTTTGTGTATTTTGGAGGCTGGTATCTCGATTGTGAAGTATTGCCTTTGTTGTTAACATTGCTGCCCGCCATTGTTGGAATGTTCTCCGCACGAAATTTATTTTAGCAAATTACTTGTTATGAACAGAATAAATCATCTGCCGACTCGCTAGGTCTGACGTAGAGTCCTCTTTATTCTGGTCATAGAAAAATCCTAAAGAATCACATATAATAGCCTAATCCAGATGAAAACATGAAATACACATCTCAAGAGTTGCGAAAGATTGCTTACTATGCCAACAGAGAAGTCCACAAAACCTCTAATCTGGACAGACCTATTGTCTCTGTTTGTTCCTACCTTACAGAACGATCTCTGACTTCCTGGATAGTACCTACCGTTAAATTCTGAATATAAACCCATCCGATTGTAGGCCGATAACCTAACTATCCCTTCCCAAAAGTGGAGAAAGTCGAAAGTCCGACTATAGACCGACATCCCCAACTTAACAAAGCCGGCAATAATGAACTTCATCATCATAAGAAAGAACCGACATGCTAAATGGAAATTAACACAAACTTTTGCAACTCTAAGAAAATAGCATTCCTTTCATTTGCTTCCCTCACGTAACTTGAATGAATCAAGGAATGAAACCCCGGTGGCTACTGTAGTCTGGATCAATATATCCGAAAATAATGAATACCCGGTAGGCTGACTTCCCTATCCATGACTATAGATGGTTTATGAGGTGGCGAGACTTTGGGGAACAAAGTTTTTCCTGAATGAATTGTCTGTGTTGGGTGTCTGGGCGTTATGACGCGGAACAGCCCTAGTGAATAGTAATTACTACGTAACTATTATGTCACCGGCTTCTGACAGTGACGTTTAAGTGGGAAATGATGAAAGGCAAGACAGCGAGATCACGTTTGTTTTTATAAGATACAGAAGAGTTTGAACTTTGTTCCTGGTTATGTTTACCGTGTGGGGAGAATACGGTAATAAAATAAACATAACAGAGGATTGTGAAATTGATCTCGTCTTCCACTAAATGTACAGTGGTTGGGGGAGGGAATCAATTACGGCGCAATTTTACTACAAAATGCCTATGATGTGTTGTGATTTGGAACCTCGTTTCAAATCTTCTATAAAGAAAGATTGCATTTAGTCACTTATCTGAATGGCATCACATAATGTGAGGGAAACTTGGATTGGTTGAGCCGATTGAAATGGGTAGGGCCAGTAGGCCATCTGCGGCCTCAGTGGGCTGGACTAATTAATAGAATATAAGGCTGACTTAGCTAGCCAAGAATACTGCACAAGTAGTTTAGCTTCCAGTTCATACATTTTTATTGTCATTGATTTTATTCGTGTTTTATAAGAAGGATGCCTGGACAGAAACGAACATCGTATACTGCTGGTTTTAAGTTGGATGTTATCGCTTTTGCGGAGAAGTCCAACAATTCCATGGCTTCCCGCCACTTCATTGTGAATGAAAAGCAAGTGCGAGAATGGAGGAAAAAAAAGGAAAAATTGTCTTTGATGCCAAGATCAAAGAGAGCATCACGTGGCCGTACAGCTTCATTCCCTGCGCTGGAGAAGAAATTATCAGAATGGATAATGGAGTCTAGACAGAACGGATTAATTATAACCCGCACCAATATTCGAATCAGGGCGCTCTCGATATTGAAAGATCCTGCATTCCAGAATAACAAATCTGAGGACTTCGTTGCGTCAATGGGATGGTGCAATCGCTTTATGAACAGACATCACTTGTGTCTACGAACACGCACTAAGCTGGCGCAAATATTGCAGAAGGAGCTAGAAACAAAAATTGATTTGTTTCAACGTTTCACTATCAACCTGAGGAAGAGATTTAACTACGATCTATCTCAAATAGGAAACATGGACGAGACACCTGTCTGCTTTGATATGCCTTCTAATCGCACCGTTGAATGCAAAGGTGCGAAGACAGTTTTTGTAAAGACAACTGGGCATGAAAAAACTCGATTCACTGTTGTGTTAGCTTGCATGGCAGATGGGTCACGTTTGCCCCCCGTGATTATATTTAAACGCAAGACTCTGCCTAAGGGTATTAAATTCCCAAGTGGCGTATTTGTGCGTGCTCACACGAAAGGTTGGATGGACGAAAGTGGTACTCTGGAATGGCTGGATAAAGTGTGGGGGCAGAGGAAGGGGGCCGCTTTAAAAAAACCATCCATGCTAGTCTGGGATTCATTTAGGGCGCATCTCACAGAGAAAGTGGTACAACGATGCCGTGAGATGGGGTTGTCTGTTTCCGTCATTCCTGGGGGACTTACATCCCTCTTACAGCCACTAGATGTCTGCCTGAACAAACCATTCAAGGACAGACTCCGAGCAAAATGGAATGACTGGATGGCATCATCTGATTTAGCAGTGACGAAGGGTGGTAACATTAAAAAAGTTGACATCACCACAATCGTTACGTGGGTCAAAGAATCGTGGTCTGATATTTCATCCGAAATGATCATCAGATCTTTCAAAAAGTGTTCAATAAGTAACGCAATGGATGGAAGTGAGGACGACGCTATCTTTGAGGACGATGCTGACGACGACAATGTACCAGAGACTGACGATATCCACCCTGATGTTTCCATGACAGATGATGACATTCATGAGTTATTTCAGACTTCAGACAGTGATTCGGACTTCGAAGGATTTCAATGACTGTTTCGACTGGCACCGGTAAGTTTTTCCTAAATTTTATCGATATTTGATGTTATTCTGTGTTTGTGTCTACACTACAGATAATTGTGTTTAAACATTTTGCTGTACGCAAGCCAAACCTCCTATAATTTAGTCTGTTACTATCAAACACTACCCAGTAAGGCTAGACTATAAACGCCAGTTACCGTTATATAGATGTCATTTGTTATCACAGACATTATATGCACCCGGTAACTACCGGTACCTACACTTTACTGTAGTTAATAAATAACATCAGATACTGGTATACTTTTCTGACCAATTTCGATGATCAATTGAAACCTTTATGATAGAAATATATGTACTATAAACGGTAAAAAAAACCGGTAATACCCATTGCTAAAAATAGTATTTCCGGGAAATTTTGCTAAAAAAATGGCGGCGTGTTGGAAATAACGATATAGACCTAGTAAGTGAGTTTTTATCAAGAAATATCGGAGATTTCGAAGGAAATATTGTATGATATATAGAAATTAATGTAATTAGAGGCCTAGCATTATGGTAAGTACGCTCTAGATTGCTGGTGAGCCCTAGTCATTTTATCCTGGCTTAATATATCGGGACATGTGACTGTAATTTTTTTTAAAGTGTTTTTCTCCATTTTTACTGTGATTTGGACGTAATTTTTTTAAAATTTGATCTTACTCTCGAAAATAAGCCTAGGAGTATGAAGCCATCTCTGTTTATTGTCCAAAAATTCTCGGGTTATACACGGAATTTAACGGTAGGTACCTTCCAACCATTAGTGGAGAATGTTTACCACATTATTGAATGACACTAACCATGCTCTGCCCATGAACATCCTCGACATTTCTGTCACTATCCAGCTCTCCTGCATTGGCACATCTGTACAATATAAACAGGGTGCTAATATCTTTCCCCTCTACACCTCACCTCCCTGCTATAATTCCCTGCCATTCTCTCAACTTCTTCATCTGGTCTTCTTCTTCTGCAATCAATTTCACTGTTCACAGGATGATAATCTGCCCCACAGGAGTTAAGTTTCTCTGGAAAACAAGTTATTCGTCTGTGCAGTCTGGAAGATTTTCTTGATAAAGCTCATGGCATTATAGACTTCTTCTACTGTAACCTATACTCTGACAGGGCCCCTGCCCTCAAGCCTGCCTTACTTTGAGTGTGCAGCCTCTCCTGCCAGGATGCCCTCATGGAACTTCCTCCACGGACAGGGTCAAACTTATTCTCACCTTCAACCCCCACAGTTCTGCTTTCTGTCCTGTCCTATTCTGGTACCTTCCTCTTCTTCAGTCATCTGAGGATATGTGAAAGTGTTCTGTAGCCCTCCTCTGGTTGCGCACAAAAACGCATATTTGCCCACTTCTATATCAAGCCTGACATCTCAAGTCATTTCGGCACTGTCAGTTGTAGACGCAGTAGGTGTTACACATGTGCCTATGTCATATAGTCCTATTTCCTAAAGCCACTTTCACTATTGAAGGTTTTATATGGACGTCATTATTTGCAAATGTTACACCATGACGCACATAGAGGTGTTACACATGTGCCTATGTCATATAGTCCTATTTCCTAAAGCCACTTTCACTATTGAAGGTTTTATATGGACGTCATTATTTGCAAATGTTACACCATGACGCACATAGAGGTGATTGGAAAGAGGAGGCAAATCCTGTCAACATATGCACAGTATCAAACACTGTTCTGTGACTCCTATAGCTAATGACCTCACTGGTGCAAGCAATAGGAGTGATGTCCAGAAGACTGCCATAAAATCAAGCTCTTTGGACGGCCAGACTTGGTATGTACTAAAGAACCACTATATCCACTAATTTGGTGTACTACAGTCTTTTGGGATTAACATCAATCATTACTATGTATAAATAACTTGCTTTGTTTGTTTTTGTGTGGTTTTGTTGATATCACAATTTGTTGTTTTGTATTATTCCATCTCTAGCCATCTAGATTTTACATTGTGCATACATATCTTCTGGGAATTAGGACTATTCCATATAGCCAATATGATATGAATGTAGAGAGTGCCATTCCTCAATCATTGTCTAGTTATGCTATTGATTAAGGCCTTTTGATCGAAACATTATTTAGTGTTTTATCATGTGTATTACCAGTGATTATCAAGACTTTATCAACCTTTTCCAAGTTTTGTACATCTGGAAGCATACTCTGGCCTGTCCTTAGAATATACCAACTTAAATGACTACTCTAATTAGCCTAGTTATAATTACCCTATGACAGAACCTCTGAAATGTGAGATTGCTAACATCTTACACTTTCACAGTGAAAGTACTGAGTGAAAGACTGTGTCACAATCACAAATGGTACTATAACTAGGCCTACTTTTTACTGTTTTTTTCATATTAATTTAATGCTTCCAAATATGCTTTGCATTTACATAGAATATAATAATTATTTTCTTCAGTTAGAACCCAAAATTTCTATAATATCAGCATATGATAATGATAGCATATCTCCTGCAGTTGCTATAATATCAGCATATGATAGCATATCTCCTGCAGTTGCTATAATATCAGCATATGATAGCATATCTCCTGCAGTTGCTATAATTTCTTCCTGCATCATAATTCTTGCAAATTTAGTATTTGTAAAGTTTGTTTTTAACATGAATTATCGATAATAGGATACATAAATTTAAACACAAATATATGCGAAAAAATACTTATACTTACGAAATTGGTCAGTAGGATTCATATACTTCCCACTCTTTGTGGTATTTATCGACCTTCTTCCCATCTTGCAAGATCTGGAGGCTGTTGATACAGCGCTTTCGGTGCAAATAAGTTACTCAATTTCTAAAATTCCTATTATCACAATAATCATACACTAACAAATGTTTATTACAAAATATGGAATGCATTTCCTGCATCTCATGCACACGGTTTTCTAAAAAATTTGAACGTTTTCCTGTGGAAAAAATATGATACATTTACATTGGAGTTGTGGTGAATGGATTACCATATCTATAGGACCAATCATCATTAAAGTTTTATGATTGTAAAGTCAAGATGTAAGAAAATTGGACTAAAGTCCACGGTTGAGACGTGTACCTCACCGTAAGAGGTACATTGTATAGTACATAGTATTCTATGCAAAATGTCGCCAACTCGTTCCTGATTCCGGTCGTAGATATGATTCTGATACATATTGCCTATTTAAACTAAACAGCTTCGAAAACAAATGTCTTCGCAAACTGATGAACATAAAATGGAGTGACTTCGTCACAAATAGTGATCTAAGAGACAAAAAGCTTTTGACAAAGTTAAACATAGCGAAATTATACACATGCTAGGGAATCTGAACTTTGACAGCAATGATTTAAGAATAATCAAGAACAGAACATGTACTGGCAACAAACAGCAGCAATAAGAGTAGGAAAGCAATTTGGCCCTTTTCAACAAATACAACAAGGAGTAAGACAGGGATGCGTGCTTTCACCAGACCTGTTCTCTCTATACAGTGAAAACATATTTACTCTATACAAAGTAAAATATCATTAGTTTTTCATTCTTCTGAGATTTATCTATATTTCTGGTTAAATAATCAAAGTAAAATGTCATTAGTATTTCATTCTTCTGGGATTTATCTATATTCCTGGTCATTAATATTTTCATTCTTCTTTCTATATTATTGCTTAAATAACAAAAGTATAATGTCTTTAGTATTTTATTCCTTTGAGATTTATCTATATTCCTCCTTAACCTTTAGCAAGCCAGATTAAAAAATACGAAACGTATCCCTGCCACCGGATTCTTTTTTGAAAATTTGCATTATTGATGGTGACTGTTTTGAAAATGTGATAATTTTTTGGTTGTTAGAGATATTTAAATAATATTTGCACATATAAATAAAGAATTGAATTATGCATATATTGGTGTAATTTATGTACGTGTGTGTGTGATACCAGACGTATGAGAAAGTGGTAAAGACGTTTTTCACAAAAAACATATATTTTATAACAAATAAAGAGGAAAAAAATAAGGAAAAAAAATAACTTACCTTACATATCGAATTCCTTGGCAACACTGTAAACTAAATCACGCAAATCTGTTGTATTTATGTTCTTTCACTGCGAAATTATCAAAATATAGCCGGGGGAACTGTATAAAACATGTAGATTTGCAGTAAAATCGTTCTTTGAGCTTAGGCCTAGAGTTATTTTTTCTGCCACTTCAAAATATTCGATATCAAACGTACAAGTCCCCAAACCAACACGGCATTCTGTATATTTACTGCTGTGAAACTAAATAACCTAATAATCCATGATTCAAGCCACGATTCAATGTTATTTTATTCGAAATACGATGAAATAAAGGTCTATAAAACCGATCCATCATCATGGCATCGTACCGGTGTACAGATGTGGTCAGATTAATTGCTCTTAAACTTTTACGAATAGCTAGCCATTTTCAAAAACGATCATTTCGGAAGTGGGGGATGTACCGGCTTCGATTGCGCATGTCCCCAGCTATGTGCACGGGCTGTGGTACGTGTAAATCTCACGATAATCTCGCTAGGTGGGACGGCCCGCCATCAGCACGCGCAGCCATTTTGTTTTTCGCCGGCTGCGATTGATATAGGCTCGGTGAAGGTTAAATAACTATAAAGTAAAATGTCAGTATTTAAATTTATGGGATTTATCTATGTTCCTCCTTTAAAAACTAAAGTAAAATGTCATTAGTATTTCATTATTTCATTTATCTATACTCCTGCTTAAATAACCAAAGTAAAATGTTATTAGTATTTCATTCTTCTGGTATTAGTCAATATTCCTGGTGAAATAGCTAAAGTAAAAAGTCATTAGTATTGCATTCTTCTGGGATTTATCTATATATCTGGTTAAATAATCAAAGTAAAATGTCATTAGTTATTCATTCTCCTGAGATTTATCTATATTTCTGGTTAAATAATGAAAGTAAAATGTCATAAGTATTTCATTCTTCTGGGATTTATCAATATTCTTGCTTTAATAACTCAAGTAAAATGTCATTAGTATTTCATTCTTCTGGGATTTATCAATATTGCTGTTTAAATAGCTCAATTAAAATGTCATTAATATTTTCATTCATCTTTCTATATTATTGCTTAAATACTTAAAGTATAATGTCATTAGTATTTCATTCTCCTATCTATATTCCTGCTTAACTCCTTATATCCACCGAGCCGCTAATATCTACATTAGGGAGAACAGCTATGCCAAAAGCCGCTTAAATCGACATTTTTATATGAATTTACTATTATGAATTATAAACATTACGACGACCGTAAAATCAAACGAACAGTCATTATTTGCGGTACTTCCGATTAAGGATAGGTCTATCTTGGGAAGCGTGGCGAAAATCGGAGACATTTTGTTAAATTTTAGCTTTAATTTCATAAAAACAAGTGTGTTTACATTTTCATTTTGTGTAACTTATTGCTACTTGAATTTGAAGTAATGAGATGTAGACGTCCTCTATGTTTTTAATTTAGCTAGGCTTTGGAAATGTTCTAAAATACGTTAGGTAATAATTTCAACATTAGCTTAGTTTATGATTGTAGGCCTAATATTGAATTATAATTATTATTACGATCTGACTTTGATGGAAGTTCTGATTTATATTTGAGTTTTGATGAAGCTCAGGAGGGGCGTTTCCAATGCAATATATATTGCTTTCCCCATTATCTATATTCAAAAACATTATTTTAGTAGTATCATATACGAATGTGAATATTCAAACATTATCTAAGGCATAATGATTTGTATTATGCATATAAGGATTAAATAATAAGTCCTGGGCACTAAAATGTAGGCCTAATCATTAGAAAATTTTGTGGAAAATGTGCATTTTGTATACATTTGTTGACTTCAAGACAATTTGACATTTATAAGTAATTCTGTATATATAAATACTTTATGCAGTACAAAATGGTTCAGGATACATGTAGGTGTATTTTATTTCACAATAAATGGATTATGATTCGGTTTTCTGGGATCCAACTTGGGTATGTACAAATTTATATTGTTATTTCGCCATATTTTCTTGTTTTTTATTAATTAAATTTTATATACCTAATATAATTTTGCAAATAAGCACACAAACTAAATATAATATAATTGCCTATCCATTTCTGAATATTTTGATGTCAGAATTGATAATGTGAATAGAATAGTGATGGAGAAATTGTAAAAATACAAATACTACCATAAATTACTAAAAATATTCTAAAATGTCCCCCGGCATAGGAGGACAACCTTACTGTGGCTTACGGAGACCAAGAGTTAAATGACAAAAGTAAAATGTCATTAGTATTTCATTCTTCTAGTATTAGTCTATATTCCTGGTTAAATAGCTAAAGTAAAAAGTCATTAGTATTTCATTCTTCTGGGATTTAAATATATTCCTGGTTAAATAATCAAAGTAAAATGCCATTAGTTTTTCATTCTTCTGAGATTTATCTATATTTCTGGTTAAATAATCAAATGAAAATGGCATTAGTATTTCAGTCTTCTGGTATTAGTCTATATTCTTTCTTTAATAACTAACTAAATTAAAATTTCATTAGTATTTCATTCCTCTGAGGTTTATCTATATTCCTGGTCAAATAACTCAAGTAAAATGTCATTAATATTTTCTTTCTTCTTTCTATATTATTGCTTAAATACTTCAAGTATAATGTCAGTAGTATTTCATTCTTCTATCTATATTCCTGCTTAAATGACAAAAGTAAAATGTCATTAGTATTTCATTCTTCTAGTATTAGTCTATATTCCTGGTTAAATAGCTAAAGTAAAAAGTCATTAGTATTTCATTCTTCTGGGATTTAAATATATTCCTGGTTAAATAATCAAAGTAAAATGTCATTAGTTTTTCATTCTTCTGAGATTTATCTATATTTCTGGTTAAATAATCAAATGAAAATGGCATTAGTATTTCAGTCTTCTGGTATTAGTCTATATTCTTTCTTTAATAACTAACTAAATTAAAATTTCATTAGTATTTCATTCCTCTGAGGTTTATCTATATTCCTGGTCAAATAACTCAAGTAAAATGTCACTAATATTTTCATTCTTCTTTCTATATTATTGCTTAAATACTTAAGGTATAATGTCATTAGTATTTCATTATCCTATCTATATTCCTGCTTAAATAACAAAAGTATAATGTCTTTAGTATTTTATTCCTTTGAGATTTATCTATATTCGTGTTTAAAGAACTAAAGTAAAATGTCATTAGTATTTCATTCTTCTGGTATGTCAATCAATCAATCAATAAACCTGTAACCCTTCATGGTCGTATGGGTACAACATTGGATGCCTCAGCACACAGAGTCCTCCAGCGATTTCTATCGTCAGCGATGAGGATGAGTGTGGAAATATCTTGCCCTGTCCATTCCTTGTTGTTGTCTGTCCATGCCTTTATTTGACCTTCTCTGCTTCTTAAACCCTTGACAGTTCCCTGCAGTATTGTTTTTGACAAGGAATCGTGTCTGCATACATGTCCGAACCATGCTAGTTCATTAGTCTCTATTCCTGGTTAAATAGCTAAAGTATATAAAAGTCATAAGTAATTCATTCTTCTGGGATTTATCTATATTTCTTGTTAAATAATCAAAGTAAAATGGCATTAGTATTTCATTCTTCTGGGATTTATCTATATTTCTGCTTAAATAACTCAACTAAAATGTCAATAGTATTTCATTCTTCTGAGATTTATCTATATTTCTGCTTAAATACCTCAAGTAAAATGACATTAATATTTTCATTCTTCTTTCTATATTATTGCTTAAATACTTAAAGTATAATGTCATTAGTATTTCATTCTTCTATCTATATTCCTGTTTAAATAACTAAAGTAAAATGTCATTAGTATTTCATTCTTCTGGGATTTATCTATATTTCTGGTTAAATAATCAAAGTAAAATGTCATTAGTATTTCATTCTTCTGGGATTTATCTATATTTCTAGTTAAATAATCAAAGTAAAATGTCATTAGTTTTTCATTCTTCTGAGATTTATCTATATTTCTAGTTAAATAATCAAAGTAAAATGTCATTACCGGGTAGTATTTCATTCTTCTGGGATTTATCTATATTCCTGGTCATTAATATTTTCATTCTTCTTTCTATATTATTGCTTAAATAACAAAAGTATAATGTCTTTAGTATTTTATTCCTTTGAGATTTATCTATATTCCTCCTTAAATAACTATAAAGTAAAATGTCATTAGTATTTCATTTTTATGGGATTTATCTATGTTCCTCCTTTAAGAACTAAAGTAAAATGTCATTAGTTTTTCATTCTTCTGAGATTTATCTATATTTCTGGTTAAATAATCATATGAAAATGTCATTAGTATTTCATTCTTCTGGTATTAGTCTATATTCTTGCTTTAATAACTAACTAAATTAAAATCTCATTAGTATTTCATTCCTGAAGAATTGATTAACAGCACACGTAATATTTGAATTATTTACAGAATATATTTGAATTATTATTATTATTATATATTTATTTTGTTTGTAAAGGTGACACTTCCCTGCCTATCTTTGTTAAATTAATGATATAGTATTTTTAACTAGCATGGTTCGGACATGTATGCAGGTACGATTCCTTGTCAAAAACAATACTGCAGGGAACTGTCGAGGGTTGAAGAAGCAGAGGAGGACAAATAAAGACATGGACAGACAACATCAAGGAATGGACAGGGCTAGATATTTCCACACTCATCCGCATCGCTGAAGATAGAATTCGCTGGAGGACTCTGTGTGCTGAAGCATCCAATGTGGTACCCCTACGACCCTGAAGGGTTATGGGTTTATTGATTGATATTGATTGATAGTATTTTGCATTTTAGTGTATATAGTTGTATTGCTATGGCCTGATCTGTCTGCATACTGAATTTACAAACCAATATTTTGTTGTTTTTTTTCATAATTTCTCTTACCTTGTATCCCTCTTTTCAGATAAAAACTGCTTGGGCTGGCTACAACGACTGCAATTTCTTTGACCAGAACTTGGGGGTTGGACCTCATCTTTACCTGAAATACTTCATTTCTGCCAATGGATTGGGTGGACATAGGTTACAACATGCTATTGGCATCGGTTGTGCAATCACAGAGTTTATTTTTGATGGAAATTATGTAACAATTGATTTGGAGAGGTTTCATTTTGACAGATTTTTAACAGGGGATGCAGTAAAAGAGGAGATGAATCTTCATTAAAGCAGATAGTTTTAATTCTATATCTCCACCAAGGTTTTTTTAAGAAAAAGTCATGTTTTTTGAGACCTTTCATATTTATAACTCACTGTAAGAATGGAAGATTTATTGACTCACAGTTCTGTGGATATCTCCACCGAGGTTTTTTAGTCTTGTCACATGGAAATATACAGCTGTAAGTTATAGGCTGAACTTACTCCTGCCATCTAAGCACTACCAACATTTGCTACATTATTTGGTAACCAGTTTTACATCTAGAGCAGAAGAGGCAAACCAATTTTGTCAGATTGCACATCAAGCTAAATTTAAAATTGCACATCAAGCTAAACCTTTTAGTTCTATGAAGTGCCAATAAAGTCACAGTTTTCACCAACTGCCAAAAACATCAGGAGACTTCCTGCCTTGGAAGTAAAAATTGTTTGTTTCAGTATTGCAGTGGGCACTATCTCCAGAAGTCTATTCTATTCTGAACACTGTTTGAAAATACACATTTTCTCCATATGTTGGCTCGGTGGTAGAGGGGTTTTTCGGTTCACTTCACAGACCCAACTTGGTTTAATTAGCTTGTGGTTTGAAAGCCAATCGTTCACATTGTACTGGCGATATGATTGGCTGAAAGCCAATCGTTCACATTGTACTGGCAATGTCATTGCATGCATTGGTCATAAAATTTGATCATAGTTAAATGGCAATGGTAGGAGAAGATGAGGTGGGCAAAAGATACTGATATAATAATAAAACCCATAGTGCGTCAGGGTCGCAGGAGTGTCACATTGATAAATTTGGTACAGAAAGATTTTCACACATCGCTATCCTCTACCATCCTGATGAGTTTTGAAAATTCACACCCTGCCCAGTCATTGATATTATCCAGCCATGTCTTCTTCTGGCCTCCTAGTCTTCTTTCAACCTCCACCATACCTTGAAGAACGCCTCTTGTCAATTGACACAACATGGAAAGGGACATTTTACATGTTTCAATTTCTCTTAAATTGATGGAAGTTCACTACGAGTCACTGATTTCAGTGAGAGCAGCAATTTAGTTGTACTGGTCAGCTAACACCTGGCATAATCTGCACTGCTATTAGATGTTGCCCATTATTTCTGCCTGTCTCATTGGACACATTGAAATAAGATGAAACATGGGAAAACTGATTTTAATAATGTATAGTACCTAGACAAAACAAGCAATCAGTAATACTCAGACTGGGTACATGGAATGCAAGAACCATATGCCTTAGTCTTAACACCTCTGACATGACAAAGGAACCATCTATTCATAAACCCATAATCTGTCAGGGTCATTGCGGTACTACATAAGATGCACCTCCTTTGTAGTATTTCTTTAGGCGTACAGTATAATTGGTCATAACATTTTTCTATCTTGCACAGCATACTTTGAGAGTTCAATAAAATCACTGAGTCTGTTGGTGGTTGCGTCGCCAGTCAAGTGAGATCTACTGTCACTACCTCTATTTCTATTCTCGTACTTGATGTTATAGTGGGATATGCAGCTCACGTCTTAGCTAATTTCCTGCCATTTTGGTAGGCCACGAAACCCCAACCACACCTGTTTGTTTCTTGTGTTACTGAGACGTCTGTGTAAATTATTTTATCATGTGGCTTCGAGTGCTGCAGTATGAGTTCTTGGATCATCCCTCTGTTCTCCAAAATCTAGCAATGGGGTGACTAAAAAGGAAAAGGAGCAGCTTTATCCATCAAGCTAAACGACTCCGTAGACAACTTACAGACCTACCTGAAGTTGATAGCCCCTTAAGGTCTGTACCAGAACAAACCCCGTGGAGTGAAAGCCATGGAATGCCAATACACATTCAGACCCATGTGAAAGAAATACTAAACGAGGACGAACAGAACAGTGTGCAGCGAATGACAGTCACCCTCAGTTTCCTGGATGAGGAATATCCACAAGATATATGGGTCAGAGTGTACACAGATGGTTCAGCACAGAATGCTGTGAGGAATGGAGGTGCAGGTGTATATATAGAATATCCACACAAGCCTAGAGATACAATCAGAACACAGACGGGAAAATTCTGCAATAATTATGATGCAGAAATCCAGGCAATTAGTGTGGCAGCTAAAAAAACTGCTGAACTCCAACTCTGACCTACAGCCTGTGGTATTCCTGACAGATGCAAGGTCAGTGCTTCAAGCTCTCCAGTCTGGAAAACTAACAGACTTGAAAAACTACTTAGCGAATTGTCTTACCAGTATAGGGTAACCATGCAGTGGATACCCTCTCACTGTGGAATACCAGGAAATGAAAAAGCAGACCAACTGGCTAAGGAAGGTGCTGCCGAAGACCAACCAGATATACCAATCACCTACCATCAGAAAAAACAGATGATCAAGTCAATAAGAAAGCCAAAAATGCCAACACAAGATGACTATCACATTATGAACAGATCAGAGCAAGTTATAATTCTACGTCTCAGAACAGGACACAACCGACTCCGCAGTCACATGTATACAAAGTTCAAGATTGGCAACACGGCCATGTGTACATGTGGACAGGCAGCACAGAGTGCCAAACATATACTTCAAGAGTGTTCTGAGCATGAAATGCTGAGGCATACATATTGGCCAGAGGAAACAACACTGGAATCAAAGCTCTATGGGACACTGTATGAACTACAAAAGACAGTGAGTTTTATTAAGGAGACAGAATTACAGATATAGACATGTTTCAAGTGAACGAAAGAAGAAGAAGAAAATCCCTCTGTTCTGTTGGCAGCCCAGTCACTGCACTCTCGTCCCAGCTGAATTACAGCTGTTGTCAATAACTTTCTATCTTTGCTAAATGCCACCCATTCACAGCTTCTTCCCACTTCCTCCAGCTCACAAACTCTTGAGTCTGGGATGGCCAAAGTACTGTGTTCAAATCTCACCGCAGACAATTGTATATTCATATTGTTCAGAGAGATGGCAAACTACTGAATGTATTTATATTGCATAGAAAATAAATAAAGCCAAAAAATGCTGGGTTGATGCTATGTCCTGAATAGAATACACTACCAAAACAAAAATATCGATGAAGAAGCACTCTGAGAAACTAGATTTTGAGTTTCTTGGTACCATCAAAGATAAACTAGACAAGAGTCTTGGTACCATCAAGGATAAACTAGACAAGAGTCTTGGTACCATCAAGGATAAATTAGACAAGAATCTTGGTACCATCAAGGATAAATTAGACAAGAGTCTTGGTACCATAAAAGGCGACCATAAAAGGGGGGGGGGGAAGGGGAGAAATACTTTTTATCCGAATTGTGGCCAAATTTCTAATTCTAAAAGGCATAGACCTATTCTGATTTGCTAAAGGACGGGAAGTTGAATATCTCAACCCTACAACCTTCTTATCTACGGGCCTTTATGGGACAACAAACTACACCTTAAATTCCTCTTAGCTGCTTACGATATGCTTGACAGGTAACAGTTTAGCTCCCCATGCTCCCCTTTCAGACCTGCCAACCAAGGACGATGTCTGTTGGAAATTAAGTTTATCTATCACTACGTTCAGATTTTTGTTTACTAGAAACAGATTCTTGAAGAGATTCTTTTTAATTATATTAAAGAACACAGATCAACTGTGTTGGAAATTTAATTTATTTATTGGATGATCTCCATGACAGAAGACACATGGCAATCACATAATACTTTATGACCACTGATCTATGCATAAATAAATCAAAGTCTTCACGCTCGACCGCATTTAGGGTTACCAAGCGTGTTTATTCGCTTGAACGAAGCGAGACCAAGTGTGTTTATTTGAACATGTAACACATTCGTTGTATTTGTAAAATGTTATAGAAACTGGGACATAGGCAAAACGGTGAGATATAAGTCAGTGTTATAAAACCAAGACAATCTCGGTGAGACCTGGACACATCTTTTCACTCATTACATACAATTACAATACATATGTGCCATTAACATAAACAAATGTATATTTCCACAATTTTAGTAAGCAAAATATCAAGTCAAAATATTTTTAGTTTACATTATTTTAAAAACTCAGCTGACACAGGTGGATGTCGTTATATTGTGAAATTGCGTTATTGTTGAAAGTAAATTTTCTCTAAACAATGAAGCGTTTTAAAATTCACAAATTGCAATCCTATTTTTTCTCTCGTGAATACTAAATTTATTTTCTTTTGTTAACAAAATTATAATTAGATAATTAAGATCTTTTAAATTACGAATTAAGAATTATGGCCATAAAAACTGTAAGACTACATTACTACTTTTTATCAAAATACTTTATTTATTCTTTCCAATAAATCCAAATGTTAAATCAGAAATACGTTTAAGTGTAAGGGAGGTAACCGTGTAAATACAAAAAATACTAAAATTTAGATAATTTCATGACAAAAAAGTCGAGTAAAGCACTTTCTAAGCAGCTCTCCTATACCCCCGTAATCCTCTCTCGAGGCGGTATGACATAGCAGCCGCCGACATCGAAAGCCACTCGGACGCTGAGTATAGCTCACCACTCAGCTGAGCACGTTTATGCTGTTAACATTCCGTACGACCGAAAACTTCACCCCGGTGACTTCTTCCTGTCTTAACATGTCATATGGGGAGGAACCAGCCTAGATCCCAAGCGGTACTGTGATGAGCGAGCTGACTCGACACTGGCTGAACCTTGACCCCGCGGTGGAGACATGTGAACGGAAAAAGACTGGTTCCCATAAACAAGTCAAGACCCAACTCGTAAAGTTCCGCAGGGAACTTGAACCTGATACGGACATTCTCCCTTAACATCCATGAGTTTATGTGCCACACTTTTGTTCACCATGTCAACAGTTAGGGAAGAATGTCGTGCATATTGCTTTCAAAAAACGTTTTTATAAATAGTAGAACGGGGAAGAGCTACATAAAATCACTCAAAATAAATGAGAGTTGTTTATTTAAATTATATTACCACATGATCAGATCAAAATATTTGTGTTTTTATGATTTATTAATACATTTTCACATATTAATACATTTCACATGTATTACATCCCCTTATCTGATAGTATCTGCGGGGTTATGACCCTTAATGAATAATGGAAATGTCCACTCTCTATAACCCTGCTATCCTAGACAGAGCCTCAAAATATATTTCACAAAATTATTTTTCCATACAGCGCCTCAGTTTTTATCCTATTTTTGCATTTCAATCGCGTTTTTATCTTTTTAAAACGTCAAGTTGCAAAAATAGTCATGTTTTTATGTTGTGAGTTTAATTCAAGTACAATTAGTTTTCGCAAAAACAAAACACATGACATTTGTTTGGACAATCATTCAATCATGACTATTACATTTTTGTTTGTAAATGTTTTGTAAGGTGTCTTTTGCTAGGTCATATCGACTTACTGTACCGTGTCTCTCGTCAAATACAGTCACGTGAACTCATTCTTCTAAATGACTTTACTTGACGTTGATTTGTCATTGGCTGTCGACACAATGTATACAAAAGTGACCAATGAAAACACTGTAATGGTTAAATAATGTGACTTCAGATGGATTATTTTCAAATAGTCCACACAACTAATTGAGAGACAAGATTATACAGTGTAGTAAACAATGTGTAATGTGGAATGTTTGATACTACACCGGTATATTCCGGTCATTTCTATTTGTACTGTGTCTTTCAGCAGACATGGGTTACATGCGATCTGTTGCATTCTTTATCTTTATAATAACTAATGGTTTTCACACTTTTCTTTTATTAATATATGATATGCAAGTTGATTGGGAAAATTAGCAGTATATTGCCCTGAACGATTGATGCACAAAATAACCATCTTTTAATACGTATTGTATTTAGGCAAGTGCTACCAACTCGTTCCGTCAAAAGCACTAGACAACACAAATTGTTTTTAAAAAGGCACACACCATTAGTTGTTTTTTTAAAGTCGCGAGAGGGGAACAAAGAATAGCAATACGGTTTGCCTTCCATGTACATTTTAAGAAGCGACTAGGAGGTTATATGGTGGAGTTGGCTGTCCCATCCTATATAAGGTCAAAATGATCCAGTGCCATTCTAAAGTCGGATGTGTTAGGTCAAAAGCGAAGATCTTGCATCAATGTTGTGATCCATGACAAAACGCATTATAAACTACATCCTGCTAATCTGCAGGAGTTTGAGAAAAAACGCAGAAACTCAATTATCCAGAGTGAGAACTAAGATGGAAAGCATCTATGTCTTGTTGACCAGATCTCAATGTCCTTTTTATCTCCTGTTACCAGGATTGATCACATCGTCCGTAATATCACTCCCTTAATATCCACTTGTGCTTCACTTCTTTCTCTCTCACTTTCATCATCCCTTGCCTCCCATTTCGTGATATGTATGTTTCTATTCATTGTTAGTCAGCTATCGTTTGTCCTGATGATGGTTTCTTATTCAAATAATCGTATGTCTTTACGTCTATTCGCTAGTATGTCGTGTGTATACATATTGATAACATTTGTATCTAAATACGTTTTTCCTTATATTGCACTGTGTTGCCCCAGCCCTCGTATTTCCAGCCGATGTGTTGTTCCCGGCACTAGAGATTAATTTCTATAGACCAGAAAAAAACTTATTCTTTCCTCAAGGATTACTACTATCGTATATCTTATGCGTCGCATAATTATTTTCTCCTTCTTCCTCGTTTTCCAGCAGGTCAAATGCTGATATGGATTCCATCAAAGAAATGAACTGTTCAAATAGAAGCTCCAGTGCAGCAGTTAGACAGTGTAGTAGAGCTTTCCGCCAGAGCTGTTTCCGATAGCCATCGTTTCCCCCTTGTGTTGTGATAAAGTGGGCAGTTTTGTAAAAAGAATAGAAGCATTCAAAAACTTAATTTTATGTCGCAGATCTGGAAGAATCTGCGCCATAGTTTCATTTTTTGGTGCAATTATCCCCCTCCCTTTAAATATATAGCCCCAAACGTGGACCTAATTACATTTTGAGAACCACTGATCTTTATCTGCTTCTTCTTTTTATGCGTTCGTCCTCAAACTCCTGTATGTTATCAGGATGTAATCCAGAGAATGGAATGTGGCATGTCATCATTTACATCGTGGTTACGATATATGCGCCTTTCGATCTGATACACCCAACTTCAGCATGACTTCTGGATAACATGATCCTCTATTGAATAGGAGAGCCAACTCAAACCCCCCCCCCCCCAAATCTTCTTAGTCACATTTTACGATGTGCATGGTAAGCAACAATAACAGTACCACTGACTTTGCTTGATTTTTCCACATCACATTGGCACCACTAATCTAAACCAAAACCACTGATCTAAACCACATAGCACAGTACACATCACGCATTGTTTGTGTTTTGGTTTTTCTTACTAGTCCTAATGTTGACATCTTAAGAGCAATCTTACTTTCGTGAACTGTGCTCACGAGATAGAAATAGGGCTCTGTTTACTGGAAGAAAACTTGTCTATTGTGTCTTAGATAGTCACACTGACTAAACATAATGCTTCATTAATAAAATATAATTTAGTCACAGTAAACAGAGAACTTCCCACTTTATAGAAATGGTTCGTCACTTTATAAAAGGTGGTTTTACGTTTGCAATGAAGGGGAGATAATATGCACACTTGTGAACAGATTTGTTTTAATTAAATATTGTGTCAAAACAAAGTTGAAAATTTTATTCCTGATATACTTTCACTTTAAACTTGCATTTACCAATTAGTGTGTTATTTTTTCAATTGTATGCATCTGTCTAAAATATTAAATACAAATTATTATGAAACTCTCACACTTAGACCGACACACTGTTTCCTATATACAAAATTGTGAAATTTTGAATTAGATCCCCTTATTTTATCAATTAAAAGTTAAAAGGAGAATAGGATTTTGATCATATACGTCCTGCTTTGATAACATGCATTTAATAATTTTCTATATACTTCACACCATATGGAATGCCTGAGGTGTTCTAATTTTAAAATAATGTCTCATCTCACCTCACTCCCTTTCACTTCAAGCCCACCTCTCTTCCCTTTCACGTCACAGGCATCACCTCACTCCACAAAGTAAATCACCATCATTATGCCTCTGTAACATGTCAAAATGATCAATAAAAAAATTTTTTAAAAAGGAGAATAGGAATGGCTAAAAGTACCTTCAATGACATGAGGAAATTATTAAGATCTAAACAAGTTAAAAGTGAGAATTATAAAATGCTACATCTATTCCATATTAATGTATGTCTCAGAAACATGGACACTAAATAAACAGTTAGAAGAAAAAATTGATGCCTTTGAGTTGTTGGTATATAGAAGAATAGGGAGAACATCATGGAAAGAGAAGAAAACAAATAAAGAGGTGCTAAAGACACTTAATATGAAGAAAGAACTACTAAGAGAAATAAAGATCAGGCAAATAAAATACTTTGGACACATTAAAAGACATGACACCTTAATGAAGACCTTACTGGAGGGTAAAGTCAAAGGGAAGCGAGCAAGAGGTAGGGAGAGATACAAGTGGGAGAGTAACATCACAAGATGAACAGTTTACAGTCTAGCAGAGCGCACCACCAAGACAAGAGACAGGAGATGTTGGAGATACGTTGCAGCCAACCTTCGTTGCGAAGACGGCACTTAATGATGATGATTCTATCAATTATAAAAAAAATGTTTCATTGCGTTTTTCAAGAGATGTCACAGAGGATATAAGATTGTATTAAACTTAAACGTTCAAGTCGTAGTCTAAGGCCTAAAGAAAAATCAGCAAAATGTCCACCACCCCTAATGTGGAGACAACGAAGGAGGGTCAACCAAATCCCCCAAAACAACAGACGATGATATATATCTGCGGAGAATGCCATGCAGAGAATGAGATAAAGGCCATAGTTCCCATACGATGCAGAGAGTGCGGGTACAGAATCATGTACAAGAAAAGAACAAGACGATTGATTGTATTTGATGGCAGATAACAGCAGTCAAATTGCTCGCCCTTGTCTAGTATTGTTTGTTCGAGAGTGGTGTTTGCATGTTTTTTTTAGAGAGATAGATGCATGATTGTTGGTCTCACCAATGGCCTACTAGACAAACCACCCATGCAACAGAAAACCTTAGTAGATGACATGCCGTTATATTGAGGTTATCTTCTTAGAGAAACTTCATGGCACGTCATCTATACAATTGTGCGTTTATTTTGTTGTTGAAATGTGTTTCATGTTTACCTGAATATATATGTACGCACCCTCTGTGGTTGGAAGGGAGCCAGAGATGTACTGCGCAACACTGGGGAGGAGGAAACTGACAGCACTTTTTTTCCTATGGCTGAAACCCATCATAGAGGCACAGTGACTCAGGACGTGACAATCCTTTTTACTTGAACATTTGGTTGCATGCCTGGAGCAATAGAGAAGTTCGGCATAACCAGTAGTCAATTGGTGGGGAAGAATGAGCACAGTGAACTCTATCTTGGCTACAGTGGCTAGGAGCAGTGCATAGGTTGAAACCTACCTTCCTGGAGGTGTGATAGTTATTATCTGGCTCTGTCCCAGGGTGGGCTAAAAATCCACAGACTTCCCAGAAATATAATGCCATTTAATGGCATTAGGTCAAAGGGCATGAGCCCATGGACCGCTGGATCAGCGACCAACCAACCAACCAACCGACCAAGAGAGATAGAAATATAGACATGTATTTCTCACTGAAAAAAAATATTGTTTCATTGTTACAGTTACTCTCCAGACACCCCCCTTACATCTCAAAATTAAGAAAGGGTACACATATTTTATGACAGACTATACGGAGACTTTCAACAACCTTCACATTCCAGGTGTCACGCCAAAAGCTAGGGAAATAGCCTTTAGGATATTATTCAACATGACGCCCTTTATAGGTAAACACGCACGTAGACTAGAGCAGACGTCAAAATGTAAACTTTGCAGAAGAAACATCCCAGAAACAGAAGACCACATCTTTTACACATGCAATACAATAACTCCTACCAGAAACAGATTAAGAGACATAATAAAAACACACATACACAACACGGACATTTACAAAGCTATCCTGTTGAACGTACTGCCTCAGACAACAGATGTACACAACAAACTTGTCATCTTGTTATTCCAATACAGATACCTGATCCGATCTTGTCGGATACTGGCAGTCTTTCACAATACAATATTTCAACCACATACAGCTTTACATATATTCAATCAGATGACACATCACATAAATATGAACATGTACAGAATACGCAAATCATCACGGGTTTTTTTCATTAATATATATATTTATTGGTCATCCATGTATCACTCACTTCACAAAATTGTAAAAGCCCACCATTCCACATTTCATTCACGGGCAAAATTTCATCACATTACATATATCTATTGTCGTTACTTTTATAAATTTTTCACGTAAATTGTGTATATAAAATGATTTACTTAGGATCTCCGCGAGGAAACACAATATAAGACCAAATGTTTCAAATGAACTATTTTTTCCAAACATACTTTGTAGTTTTTATTATCTCCAATGTTAGAAACTTTTGCTACTGCACGTACAATATAACGACTTTTTGTTAGCTTTTACTCATAATATGAACATGTATGGATATATGTAAACAATTATTCCTCTGTTGTTTTTTGCATCAATTAATTTTGTTGTCATCCATGTATCACCCATTTCACAAAATTGTAAAGGCCCACCATTTCACATTTCAACTCGCGGGCAAAAGTTTCATTACATTACATATGTCTATTGTTGTTACTTTTATATTCTATACTGTAATCGTTACAAATATGTTGTATATACCTATATATGTAAATAAATATGTATAGTTATATACAATGTTATTGGGGGAAAAAACCAACCACACGAAAGCCAGCTCCCACTATGCACATATATTGTGTATGTGTGTATGTAAGTAAAATTAAAGTAAAGTAACCTATATCATTTATTAATGACGTAGGGGTGTAAGATGTTAGCGATCTCACATTTCAGAGGCTCTGCAAATGAGGGAGGTAGCCATCTCCTCTCCCTTGCAGTCTTTATATCCCATGTGTATGTGTGTGTGTGTGTATGTATGTATGAATGTGCATGTATGTGTATATGTGTGCACGTGTGTGGGTATGTATGTATATATGCGATGTATATATATGTGTGTAAATGCATTTTTTGCTTGGATAGTATGCGTGCAAGGATGAAAAAAAAATCAAAAATCCTTACATATTATATTTATCATTACACTATCATCACAAATTTTCATGAATGTTGTTTAATCCATCTCATAACAAAATGTACACTGCGCATTTGAAATGTATTTGGTGTTGTAAATGTTTTTTTTGTTGCAAATAAAGATTTTTTTTTTTAAATTAAAAAAAAGTTACAGTTACTCTTACTAATTCTTGAGACTAATCATTTTGTAGTGATTTTGTGTTATTGTTTTTCTGTCTTGTTGTTCCCTTTTATTGTTAGTATAACGGGCTTGTGGTCACTCCCAACAAGTTGTTGTGTCACTACTCTGTCACACGTTGGATGTTCTCTGTTGTAATGACAAGATCTAGAGTACTCCGAGATTTCCATCGTCTGGAGTAAAAGGTTGGCTCTGATTGATGTTCATTTATAACAATTAGCCTATTTTCTATCATCCAATCTTCTATTTCTGCTCCTCTCAAGTTCATAGACCTAGCTAGGAGAGTGACTTAAAATCTCCAACTATAATATGGTTTGATGTTAAGAGGGGCATTGACCTGAGGTGTAATTTCTTGTTGTTTGGGCAGTAGACATTTGTGACAATCAGTGGTTCTTGGGGTGTGTGTGACTTGATGATGAGATGTTAACTGAATCCTCTGGGTTTCGTGCGATTTCTGTAGCAGGTATGTTATTCCGTACCATAGTGATGACCCCTATTTGTGACCTAATCTATCTTGTCTGAAACATTCAAAGACTCTGATGGAGAATCTATTGCTGTCATTAAGATGTGTCTCCTGAATGCACAAGACATAAATCTTTTGTCTTTGGAGGAAATTCTGTAGTTCACATTTTTTTTCCAAAGCTACGCACTTACTGTTCCACTGATTGGTTTTTATTGTGTTTTTGCTTACGTGATTGGCGTGGCCAGTTTCTCTACTCGACTTAGTCCCGGATCCCCGATACACAGAGTCATCATCAATAGCATTTGGTGGAATCATTCGAGGCTTGGGGGTCCGGAGCCCCTCCTACCTGGCGATGAACCAAGGGGGCAGCCTCATTTCGTGTAACAGATCTGAGCATAGTCATTAACTGAATGGTTGGAAAACAGCTGGGTACCCACGCATGTTCAGGCTGACATGTTCCGTCTTCGGTGAGGAAAGTTATGGAGTCTTCCTATCCATGTTCTTGAGCATCCCAGCTTTGCCCACAAAACATCGGAGGTTTGTGGAGTGGCTTCTCCTGTTTGTTTTTGTTAGGGTTGTCTCCCATAGCCTTTCCATATCTCGATGGTGACTGCCAGGCAGCAATTTAAAATAAAAACAACAAACTCCCCCGTCACGCTCCTGACATGGAGTTAAATAACCCTATGCCAGCAACATGAGCTTATAGCGGCTCATATTCGCTTGAAGCTGCCCGTCACTGGACATATTGGGTATTTCAGTGGAGATATCACCTCCTCCTGATATCCAGCTCTCTCCTGGTAGGCAGAAACACCGGTTTGGTCTGCGGCTGGTATATTGCAGCTAACACTCCATATATGGAGGCCGTTCCACTATCCGCCACCCATGAACGCGCCTGGTAGGGGTCGGTAGGCCCTCCCCCCCCCTAACCCCCCATATGGGATTATTTGGGTTTTGTTTACAAGGTACTCTGGGGTTATTTCTAAAACATGTGTGGGAACACTGGATAGTATAGTATACCAAGGATGACATAATTCTCGAATTAGGTATATCCTAAGTTAAAGTTGCTTACTTTATTAGTTGCAGTTGGAAATTATTTTTAGAATTCATGATTTTTTTGTCAGGTAAGAATTCATCAAAAAATTTCTAGGTCTACAAAATTTATTAATTTCTACACGTAATGAAGACACAAAATGCGTTAGTTAATAGTAACACAGAGAATGAGCCGTAAAGTAAAACTAAAAAAAAACTTCAGCGAGTTGAGTGAGTGATGTCATCAACCATATCATATAGGCCTAATTTCTAATATATTATTTATATAGTAATAAGTAAATATTATCGGCAGCCATATTATCATATTGAGATTATTAGATATGTTGTCTTTAAATTAAATAATTAAATAGTAGGAATATCATTAACATATGATTATTATCTCATAATCATTATGATAGTAAGTAGATTATAATATTATAATTATATAATACTAGCACGCAAAATCAACCAATAAATAATAATAAAAAATTAAAATAGGGAATAATAGGCCTAAGTCAAATGTAAATAAATCGATCACATCAATCAACTTCCTTGCCATAATAATAATAAAATTAAAATAGTAAGGCTAAATAATAGGTCATGCAGAAATTATCTCCAGATACTCTGGCATTAGTCACTGTTTGGTTTTTAATTTAATTATTAATATCTAAACAAATTACAAACAAAGTTAAAAATGAGAATTATAAAATGCTACATCTATTCCATATTAATGTATGGCTCAGAAACATGGACACTAAATAAACAATTAGAAGACAAAATTGATGCCTTTGAGATGTGGGTATATAGAAGAAGAATAGGGAGAACATCATGGAAAGAGAAGAAAACAAATAAAGAGGTGCTAAAAACACTTAATATGAAGAAAAAACTACTAAGAGAAATAAAGATCAGGCAAATAAAATACTTTGGACACATTAAAAGACATGACACCTTAATGAAGACCTTACTGGAGGGTAAAGTCAAAGGGAAGCAAGCAAGAGGTAGGGAGAGATACAAGTGGGAGAGTAACATCACACGATGGACAGTTTACAGTCTAGCAGAGCGCACCACCAAGACAAGAGACAGGAGATGTTGGAGATACGTTGCAGCCAACCTTCGTTGCGGAGATGGCACTTGATGATGATGGTTGTTGATTTAGCAATCCATAATATTAATAGGCCAGTCACTTTATATCCTTCCTACTTTGACTCTCTCTCCTGTCTTTCTTATGGGTTCGTTTCAAACTCCTGCAGATCAGCAGGATAGACGGTAGTCCAGAGAACGGAGTGCGTTGTCATGATTTACAGCTGAGCAGCAATATTTGCGGTCTGTTGGTCTGAAACATCAGACTTCAGTCATATATAACTTCTGGGTCACTGATTCAATCAGCCAACTATATAATTATAATACTAGGTACTTGGACATCTGGGATTAGCTTGTTTGGAAAATTTTGCTTCTATAAATTTCTTGTGTCAGGGTTTATATTTAGTGATTTCATTGTTTTTCATGTTTGAAACTAGATTTATTAAGTTCTTTAACCATTTTTCTTTTTATATATGTAACTTTGGCGCATCTTTCGTATCTACGTCACAGTGAAATTTGACCTAATTTTGAGGTATTTCCTAACATGATAAGAATGATGATCCCGGCGGAATGACAATCTTGTACCATAGCTTTTGGTAAAGGGGGGTTAAAAGGAATAGAATTAGTTTATAGATATTTTTTAGGAGGGGGGAGAAGGGTTAGAATCAGTGTTTAGAATTAATAATTAATTCTCTAAGAATTATCGTGTAAGGGTTAATCGACATGATTTATAGCACAACGGCATACAATCGCTTGGCGGTTGGCGAGGTGTGACGTCACTGCACGCGTCGCGGTGATTGGTTTTCTCGAGGAACTCTGTGACGTCGTCTGCTTAAACATGAAAACAGTGTGCTATTTATAGCGCAGTGACCGTAGATAAGAACAATTTACCGTAACTTTTAAGAGTGCTGGACATGACTGAAAACAGCAATTATGTTTTTAAAATATCTACATTTGTTGGTATTATATTATGTTTAATAGATATATAATTTATTTTAATTATAATTATGCTAATTAAACACCATTTTGAATATCAATTAGTTCTGTCTTGTGTCCATCTGAAAATTCCATAAAAGTGATCAACATAAGCGTCTTGTCTCCGCAAACACAAAAATGTATAGTTTGTGTATTGTATTGAAAATAAGATAATTCAGAAATTATCAGCTTGGCTACATTTTGTGGTTACAAGTTTTATTTATATTTTCCTATATGTTGCATGTAAATTATTATGATATCAAATTAATTCGAAAAAATTCATAACTTTTTTCAGGGTTGATGTACAGACTTAGTTGAGGTGTCGTTGTATTGAAATTTTTAAGGGTTATCTAACTATATTATTTGTAATTATGTAGCACTATTTAGAAAATTTTGTCCAAGTACCTAATAATACACCAAACTCCTTAGTTTCCTTCTCATGACATATATGGAAGGTAACACACAGTGTTGCTATTATTTGCTACCCCTTTGGGCCAGGCAATACACAGTCCTTGTCGTCATATTTTTCTAGTTGCTTATTTTTAACGTTTAAATTAGATCTTACTAATGACTAATGCTTCTACTGCCAAAAAAGGGATGTGATGGTCTTGGGATACTGCAGCACAGGAATACTACCCTTCAGGGACTAAACATACATTTATAAACTACCTAATACATCCATGACTTGAGAAAGCAAACCTTATACAAGCTCTGGTATGACCAGTTACTAAATTGAGGAGGACTTGTGATTTTGTCATTGAGAAAGGCTATGGGCTGTCAAGAGTTGCCTGCTCACAGGTATAGGGTTTATTTCATCATCAGCATTGTTATCATCACCAGCTTTCCGGAAGAGACAAGATTATCTTGATTCACCTCATAACTAGTCATAACATAATGAGACATTACTTGTACGCCAAATTCAAAATAAATACAAAGAGAATATGATACATATTTTACAGAAATTCAGTATACAGATGTGAAAAAAACAACATTATCCACAGCCATCAGCTCCAAAAAAAGCCGTATAGCAAAGTGGAAACTCTGAAACAGACAGCAGACTGTATTGGTAAAACTACAGATCAACTCTTCACTGTGCTATAAATAACACACAATGTTTACATTTTTAACTAGTCGACGCCACAGATTTCTGTGTAACAACAATGAAATTAATGGACGCCGTGATGTCACATCTCCCAACGCAAACGACATCAACCACATTTATAATTATAATTTTTATAATTACCCGGTAATTAATTTTAATTTATAACTGATCCTAACCCTTATTCCTAACCCTAATCTAAATACTAATTCCAAATTAATATGCCTTTTCAATTAATATACTTGAATTTTAAATACAAATTGTACTATCACATTGCAAAGGTTAAGTAATACCTCGAAACTAGAACAATAGTCATAGTGATGAGTTGATCCGTAGTTGCGCCGACTGTATCATACAATCAGAGTCTAAATCTGAGAGATGATCGGCAAAAAAGACTTCCTAAATTGTATTGTTAATCTTTCAAAATGATCCCTCTAAATTATATGGATGGCGTTTCAAAGAAATCACTCTATGAATTTATCACCTGTTAGTCACTCTTTTGGGTGCAAAGGGAAAGCATTGCTCTCGGCGGACGCAGGGTTAAGATAACCAAGATCCCAAATGTACCTCCTTGCAGTGCACCCTAGAAACAGAAACACAGCAGCTCGAGCTGATTCTTGCCAAATCATTTGGGGATCGTGTCCGAGAATGTGGAGGTAGCAGATGGAAAGAGATTTGACTGCATAAGAGACAGACAATATCTCAGATACCACCAGCATCACCACATATAGCGACATTATCGACATACAGTGACGCTAGTCAGTCCAGTCTGAACATTGGAGGGGCGGCCAATGTAAAAAACACGTAAAGGTAGATGCATGGCGAGAGACAAATAGATTTCATACTGCGTACAATGACACAATGAAAGGGCAGAACAGCACCAGAGGGCAGCGCGAACTGCAAATAGAAAGTGAAAAGTTCCTAGGAAAGGGGAACTACAAGCTCAGTTAGCTCGAGACGAGCTTATAGTTACCTGTGCTTCTTATAGGCAGAGATCCAGACCCAATCATGGGCGTTCCGAAAAGCAAGAAGACCTAACCTAACTAATGTCGAGCCTTCCTAAACCGGAAATCTGCTAGCGAAGAGAAAGGGTTCCGTACCCGATGGACTTACCGGTAGGCAAAAAAAGGTACTAGTCCTGGCCCAACTCTACTGTCAAGATTTCCTATACCGGAAATACACTTGCAGAGAGAAAGGGTTCAGTGCCTGATGGGCTCAGGTGCTATTGGGATAAGGTCGCTTAGCTCGAGAACGCCTTGCTCTCAAACGCGTGGTGTGAGACGGTTCAGTACCGATGGACACAGGCAGAGTACGTCCAATTGCATGAAACGGGTTCATAGATGGTGGAACACCGTGTGCCAGATAGACGCTCTCGACAAGTGTCTTGGCGAAGAGGCACTACACACCAGTGTGCTCGGCGACAAATAGACAGGCTGTCACGGACTAGGGAAGCCTAACCCGAATTAAAGGCATGACGAAAACGGATGTGCTGGACCTCGGACGTCCTGACCACAAGTGGCCAACCGAGATGCAAATAACACAGTTCTACTGTGGAACTTGCAGCACAATGTACTTCACACTCCCCGGTGGAAATCACACGATATATTCGTTGTGGTTATATGAGAGCGAACGCTGAAGAAGATTAAAGAAGAGGTCACTCTTTGAATTATATTGATGACCCTTTAAGAAATCACTCTGAATTTATCACCTGTTAATCACTCTGTGAATTATATTAATGACTTTTTAAAGAAATCACTCTCAATTTATCACCTGTTAATAACTGTGAATTACATTGATGACCTTTTAAAGAAATCACTCTCTGAATTTATCACCTGTTAGCAATATCCAAATTGAAAATGAAAAAGTCCCCTGGAGCTGATGGAGTGTCCAATGAAATGATTAGAAACCTGGGAAGTGCAGCAAGAGCAAAGCTACTGCAGATCTTTAACACAAGCTGGTCCACAGGTAATGTACCACAGGCGTGGAGAGAAGCAATAATGATACCACTCCTCAAATCAGGAAAAGATGGCAACACAGTCTCCAACTACAGGCCCATCAGCCTCACAAGCTGTCTATGTAAAACAATGGAACGCATTATCAATCTTAGGATGCAGTGGTACCTTGAAAGTGAAAACCTTCTGGTATCACAGCAAGCAGGTTTCAGACAGTGCTACTCTACTGAAGATCAGGCAACCTACCTCTCCCAAGAGATTGAGGATGCCTTCCAAGAAAAGAAACTGGTACTAGCAGCATGGATAGACCTCAGGAAAGCATTTGATAAGGTCTGGAAAGAAGGGCTCCTAAAGAAATTGCGAAATTGCAGGGTTAGCTCAAGAATGTACAAATGGGTAAAAGCATACCTGCATAATAGAAGAGCCAGGGTACAATTAGATGGTCGCAAGAGCAAGAAAGTTCTACTGCGTCATGGAGTCCCCCAGGGAGGAGTCCTGTCACCCACACTTTTCTTGGTTTACATCAATGACCTAGTTGCTGAACTACCTCACGGGATCAAAGTGGCAATGTATGCTGACGACCTGGTGATCTGGTGCACGGAAGAACATGCAACAGTGGCCACTAAACAAATACAAAGAGCTATCGATGCCCTAACCTTATGGGCTAATAGATGGTGCGTCAGCATTAACACAGATAAGTGCAGCACTACACTCTTTACCCTCTCACCAAAACAAAAAGCTGGTCATATCAAGATAGATGGAGAGCTCTTGAAAGAAGACAAACAACCCACATACCTCGGAGTTACTTTTGATGATAAGCTGACATGGAAGCAGCACATAAACAAAGCAACAACAAAAGCCAGGAGGAAGCTAGCTATCCTGAGAAAACTAAGTGGAACCACATGGGGAGCCAGTGGAAATATACTCAGTAAAGTTTACCAGCAAGGCATAAGACCACACCTGGAATACGGTTCAGCTGCGTGGTGTCCTGCATCAAACACCACATTACAAGATCTAGATAAAGTGCAAAACCAGGCACTTAGAATAATGTTGGGAGCAATGAAATCAACACCCATAGCAGAGATGCAGAAAATGGGAAGAATGCAAACACTTGGCGAACGCAGAGACACAAAAGTACTAATTCAAGCAGAAAAGTTTCAGTGTATGCCAAGTCATCCAATGAAGGAAAGATTCCAAAATCTAGCAATGGGACGACTGAAAAGGAGCAGCTTTATCCATCAAGCTAAACGACTCCGTAGACAACTTACAGACCTACCTGAAGTTGGCAGCCCCTTAAGGTCTGTACCAGAGCAAACCCCGTGGAGTGAAAGCCATGGAATGCCAATATACATTCAGACCCATGTGAAAGGAATACTAAACGAGGACGAACAGAACAGTGTGCAGCGAATGACAATCACCCTCAGTTTCCTGGATGAGGAATATCCACAAGATATATGGGTCAGAGTGTACACAGATGGGTCAGCACAGAATGCTGTGAGGAATGGAGGTGCAGGTGTATATATAGAATATCCACACAAGCCTAGAGATACAATCAGAACACCGACAGGAAAATTCTGCAATAATTATGATGCAGAAATCCAGGCAATTAGTGTGGCAGCTAAAAAACTGCTGAACTCCAACTCTGACCTACAGCCTGTGGTATTCCTGACAGATGCAAGGTCAGTGCTTCAAGCTCTCCAGTCTGGAAAACTAACATACTTAAAAAAACTACTTAGCGAATTGTCTTACCAGTATAGGGTAACCATGCAGTGGATACCCTCTCACTGTGGAATACCAGGAAATGAAAAAGCAGACCAACTGGCTAAGGAAGGTGCTGCCGAAGACCAACCAGATATACCAATCACCTACCATCAGAAAAAACAGATGATAAAGTCAATAAGAAAGCCACAAACACCAACACAAGATGACTATCACAATATGAACAGATCAGAACAAGTTATAATTCTACGTCTCAGAACAGGACACAACCGACTCCGCAGTCACATGTATACAAAGTTCAAAATTGGCAACACGGCCATGTGTACATGTGGACAGGCAGCACAGAGTGCCAAACATATACTTCAAGAGTGTTCTGAGCATGAAACGCTGAGGCAGACATATTGGCCAGAGGAAACAACACTGGAATCAAAACTCTATGGGACACTGTATGAACTACAAAAGACAGTGAGTTTTATTAAGGAGACAGAATTACAGATATAGACATGTTTCAAGTGAACGAAAGAAGAAGAAGAAGAAATCACCTGTTAATCACTCTGTGAATTATGTTGATGACCTTTCAAAGAAATCACTTTCTGAATTAATCATGTTAAATTAATTGGGTGTCATGGTGTAAAATTATACGCACTGAAATGCTACGATTGGGGTATTGGCATAATATACACTTTCTTGTGTGCTGGTGTCTCCAATGGAGTACTCCTATGATCCTCACATATCATCAGCGTTCATTCTCAATCTTCCGCTGGATATCTCTTGTAACAGGACAATGGTCCTACTATATTTCCAGCAGGATGTAGTCCATAGAATGGAAATGCGTTGTGTCGCCGTTTTATTTGCGCCAATGGCCTGACACATCCGTCTTCAGCGGAGTCCTCACATATGAATGGACATAAGCTTGAAGAGATGAATACCTTCAAATACCTCGGATCCAGTATATGCAGCGATGGTAAATGCAAAGCAGAACTAAAAATAAGGCTGGAGATGGCTTTAGCGTCCTTGTCAAGGCTAACTGTGATTTGGAAAAGCAACATCAGTGTTGGAGTGAAAATCAAACTGTATAGGTCGCTGGTGCTTTCTGTTGTGTTGTATGGTTGTGAGAGTTGGACACTCACTGCGGACATGGAGAGAAGATTACAGGCTTTCGAGTATAAATGCTACAGAAGAATTCTACGAATTTCCTATAGGGAACATAAGACCAATGTGTACGTAAGAAATAAAGTAGAGATGTGTGCAGGTGTCCAGGGGCCATTGCTTTCAATAGTGAAACGACGAAAACTAGCATGGTTCGGACATGTATGCAGGCACGATTCCTTGTCAAAAACAATACTGCAGGGAACTGTCGAGGGTGGAAGAAGCAGAGGACAAATAAAGACATGGACAGACAACATCAAGGAATGGACAGGGCTAGATATTTCCACACTCATCCGCATCGCTGAGGATAGAATTCGCTGGAGGACTCTATGTGCTGAAGCATCCAATGTGGTACCCCTACGACCCTGAAGGGTTATGGGTTTATTGATTGATTGATTGTTGATCCTCACTGGTTATGGGCTTTATTTTTTTAATTCTATATACATATAAATGGCCTTATACCAGAATTATTATTGTTTTTGTTATACATTAATCTCATTGTGATCACATGCTAATATAATCACACTCTGTTTTATCAGGAGACTAGTCTGATGACACATTTCCTGATTATAAAGAAATATACAAAATATGGATGAGGATAAATTAAAGGAATTAGAGCTAGAGATTGAGGATTTGAACAGTGTACAAGATGAAGGAGAAAAGCTTGACAGTACGTTTTAATATTAGGCCTATAGAATGTTTTTAAATTACTAGATCTTAAACTTTTGTTGGTTATGAATGTGGTTGCTGTGTTTGTTGCCAAAATTTATGTATTTTGCTTTGTCACAATATTTTTATCTATATTCACACTTCTTTATTGGTTGCTGTTTTTTCTAATAATGAATATAAATAATTAATCTGTACTTTTTTTTCAGCTGTTGATGGATTTAGAAAGTTTGTCAAAAAGCAGCTGGATAAAATTCGTAGGTAAGTCATGTTATAATTGTGAAACTAGGTGTAGTGCTGCCTCCACATTGACAGTTTATTTTAATTCATCATCAGGTGACATATTCTTTCCAGAACGTGGTCTTCCTTATGGATTCTCTGAACACTCCGCGATTCTGGCAAGTTGAACTGCTGCAGCTAGAGACCTAGAGACATGTCCCTAGCTGTCCCTACTTGTCATTTTTTTATGTATATCCGTATGTTATCCTTAATAAAGACCTTTCGGTCAAAATGTTGATTTGTGTGTATGCCTATGTGTGTTTCGTGTTACTAGCAAAGCTTCATTACCTTGTTTCACAATTTACCTGCAGCTAGAGACATGTTTATGCAATCTGATATATCACTGCACCATCATTGTCTTGTGTGCCTTCTTCCCCTATTGTCATTAACTCTGCCTTCAGCTATTAATCTTTCCATGCTGTTATGTCTCTTTATATAACCAAAACAAGCACAGCTTCCTTGTTAGTATGTTTTTAAGGAGCCAGCCCTCTTTGTCTGTAGTATATCATTTCAAAAGCAGTAATTCTCTTTGCTAATGTTTTATTTAATGTCCATGCCTCACAACTGTATATTACCACTGGAAACACCCATGTTCTGATCATACATAGTTTGGCTATGCTGCTGGTACCTTGCCAAAGATTTTTCATTTGCGCAAATTTCAGTGTCGCCATTGAAATTCTTCTCTTGATTTTGACAGCGCAGTCTCCTGAGCTATTTATGTTTGTGTCTAAATATTATTTGAATCTTTTACTAAATTTATATTCCATACTTCCAATGAGAAATCTCAGATTATTTTTATGGATCTGCTAAATATTCTTTTGTTTGTTTTGTTTGATTCTAAGAATAAACAAAGAATAGCTCCATATCATTTGGTCTTCCAGATCAACTCTTCCCTTCAGGCTTCAGTCTAATGCTTGTCTAGTTATATTGTCTTATCATAATTGTGTTGGTTGGTTGCTGATCCAGCGGTCCATAGGCTCATGCCATGGACTAATGCCATTGAATGGCATTATATTGCTGGGAAGTCTGTGGATTTTCGGCCCACCCTGGGACAGAGCCAGAGAATAACTATCACACCTCCAGGAAGGTAGGTTTCAACCTATGCACTGCTCCTAGCCACTGTAGCCAAGATAGGGTTCACTGTGCTCATTCCCCGCCACCATTTGACTACTGGTTATGTTGAACTTCTCTATTGCTCCAGGCATGCAACCAAATATTCAAGTCAAAAGGATTATCACGTCCTGAGTCACTGTGCCTCTATGATGGGTCTCAGCCATAGGAAAAAACAGTGCTGTCAGTTTCCTCCTCCTCAGTGCTGCACGGTACATCTCTATCATAATTGTGTGAGTTGTTAATTCTCTACCTAACAGTGATGTATTTTACTTTGAGTTGAGATTCAATGCTCTTATTGTGTTTCTTCACCAATGTATTTCACACTGAGAAAGTATTATTTGTTGATGTTTTGTTAAAATTTATTGTACTGTCCTCTCCATAACTGCACATTTTAAACTTGAGCAATTTCTTCTTCTTCAGCGTTCATTCTCAAATTCCCACTGGATATCTCTTGTAACAGGACAATGGTCCTACAAGATTTCCAGTTGGACGTAATCCAGAGAATGGAAATGCGTTGTGTTGCCATTTTATTTGTGCCAATGGACCAACACATCCTCTTCGGCGGGAAACTTGAGCAATTTAATTTTAGACAATGTTGCTTGTGATATGTGAACAATGGTCTTTTCAATGGAAAATAAAATATCATGTGTTTATTTATCAGTGATCATCCATAAGGTCCAACTTTCTTGTAGCAGGGCATGAATTCTACTATATTTCCAGCAGAATTTAGTCCTGAGAGCTGAGATGGACTGTGCCACCATTCTATCTTCGCCAATAGTCTGATAATCTGGTGCCGATTGTGGTAACAAATACGTTCATTGTTTTTATTACTTTCATTGAACGGCTGACATCTGTAGCTATATCATAAGTAGACCAGCCGTAAGAGAGAACTGATTCTCACACCATATAGTGGACACCAACGTTAAAGCTAAACCACAGTAAAGTATGCTTGACCTTTTTGTTGTAGGCATAGCCACAGTTGCCAATCAACTTCATTAATTATTTTACCTTTATTTAGTTCACTGTTTCACTGTTTACCAGGATCTCAAAGTTGAGTAAAGAACAGCAACACTGATCTGTCATTCATGTATTAAGATGCTGATAAAGAGTTTTGTGGTTGAGTTATCTGTTCCATTCCATAGAAAATTAAGTCACCCAAAAGCCATTCTGAATTCTGATGTGTCATGCCGAAAGGCACAGATTTGACAGCTAAGCTGTAAATCATGACATAGTGCCTTCGTTCTCTGGACTACCTCCTGCTAACAAGCAGGATTTTGAAAACAAATGCAGAAATAGTTCACCACTCAATTGGGGGACTCCATTCCGTGTTACAATTTAGTTTATGTGTCAGTCCCTTTTAATCATGTTTATAAAACGTCAACTTTTTTGGTTTGTTTTCCCTGTATTATCTGTTAAATACATAAAAAATGATGTATTATCTGTTAACTGGCTCAGAAAACAATTGCAAGTATATACCGGGGTAGATGTACTCTAAGGTCAAGGAATTCATGATGACCAAGTTAAGTCTCGTGATTGATTTTGGGTCCCCCAGGTTGGACAGACCCAAATTAACTGGGGAAGAGAAAGCCAGAAAAGGTGGAACAGCTAGCACAGAAAAGCTTACAATGTAACAGTAAAGAAAATGTGCTGCAAAAGACACATCAATTAGAAGATTATCTGTTATCCAGTATATTTTTTTCTTATTGGTACTAAATGTTATATATCTATCTATCTATACAACTCAGAGCATATAGCTTGTGTGGTCTCATCTGTGAAACAACCTTCTTCAATTCTACCTATTTTTTTTCAAAATGTTTATTTGCCCTGTGTTATGCCCCCCCCTCCCTCAATTCTGTTCATCAAATTTTCTTGCACTGTCTGGAAATTTAATTAATTTTTCTGAGAACTTTCTGTGTAAGTAAGAGAGTAGAGCACAAATTATTATTAACTGCATTGAAAGAGCGTAGAGATACTAAAATTATAATTCATGGAGAAAAGTTTCTTTCCCACCATAGTCACCCAATGAAGGAAAGATTCCAGAATCTATCACAAGGACGGCTTAAAAGAAGCAGCTTCATACACCAGGCCAAGCGTCTACGTAGACAGGTATCGGATCTACCAGAGGTAACAATACCACTGACATCTCAACCAGAACACACCCCATGGGAAAAACGGACATGCCTACCAGTGACCATCCAAACAACAGTAGCAGGTGTGCATGGGGATGAACATCAGAATAATCTGCAGAAAAGAGTAGCAGCTCTCAGTTTCATTGATGATGTTTACCCAAGTGATCTATGGACCAGAGTATATACAGATGGATCAGCACAGAATGCAGTAAAAAATGGAGGAAGTGGTGTATATGTAGAATACCCAGATGGCACCACTGATACCACTTGTATACCAACAGGGAATTACTGCAACAACTATGACTCTGAAGTCAAGGCTATTTATACAGCTGCAGAGAAACTGTTAACATTGGACAGGACCTCACACCCTGTTGTAATACTTACAGATGCAAGGTCAGTGCTAGAGGCATTACAGTCCAATAAACTTCCAGAGTTAAAAGAGGTATTGTCCATAGTACAAAATAGGTGTAGAGTTATACTGCAATGGATTCCATCACACTGTGGAATAGCAGGAAATGAAAGAGCTGATCAACTCGCCAAGGAAGGTGCTAACATGCAGCAACCGGATGTACCAATCAGCTATCACCAAAAGAAATCCATGATAAAGGCACAATGAAAGCCTAACTTACCTCCACGGGATGATTACCACCTACTTAACAGACAAGAACAGGTCATCATATTTCGACTGAGAACTGGACACAATAGACTAAACAGCCATATGTATACAAAATTTAAAATTGGCACAACAGCAAAGTGTAATTGTGGACAAGTCAACCAGACTTCAGAACATATCCTTCAAGAATGTGCAAACTATGACACATTAAGATGCACATGATGATGATGATGTTCGTCCGTCGTGATCGACGATGACCAAAAACTCAACCATAATAATAATAACAATAAATAATAAAATAATAAAGTTAATAGTGCGTTTTTAAATGACTAGCAAGTCCAATGCGCGCACAAAATGTTCTTTTACAGAATTGACAACAATAGAAGGTATCTGTGTGAGGTTGAGATGTTTTTTCTTTTCTACGTGTCCGCTTCTGTCTTGCAGTTTCTTGTCTGAATTCTTCTGCCGCTAGTGCTCCCGTTCTAATGCTGTAACGCCAAGCCGTTCTATCCTGAGCGAGGCTCTCCCAAGCACCTACGTCAATGTTAAGATGTTTCAAGGATGACTTGAGCGTGTCTTTGAAACGCTTTTTCTGTCCACCAGCTTTTCGAAATCCTGCCTTGAGTTCTCCATAATATATTTGTTTTGGCAATCGCGAGTTCTCCATGCGCACAAGATGGCCTGCCCAGCGTGCCTGCGCCTTCATAAGTATTGTGTGGATGCTTATTGAGGTTGATTTTTCCAAGACCTCGTAGATGCACATACTGGCCTTCTGATACACCAATGAATGATAAACTTTATGGTACAAAACAAGAAATGGAAAACACTGTCCAATTTATACAAGAAACAACACTGCAGATATAGACATTATTAGTGAACGAAAGAAGAAGAAGAAGATTATTAACTGAAGTTGATGATAATGGTTCTAACATACAAAACAATACAAATTTATTAACTGAAGTTGATGATAATGGTTCTAACATACAAAACAATACAAATTATTATTAACTGAAGTTGATGATAATGGTTCTAACATACAAAACAATACAAATTATTATTAACTGAAGTTGATGATAATGGTTCTAACATACAAAACAATACAAATTTATTAACTGAAGTTGATGATAATGGTTCTAACATACAAAACAATACAAATTATTATTAACTGAAGTTGATGATAATGGTTCTAACATACAAAACAATACAAATTATTATTAACTGAAGTTGATGATAATGGTTCTAACATACAAAACAATACAGATTATTACATCTTCTTTAACTACATCATTCTAAAACTCCTGCAGATTTGAAGGATGTATTCCAGATAGCAGAATGAACTATGTCATGGTTTGCAGCTTAGCTGCGATATCTGTGTTGTTTGGCCTGACATATCGACTTCAGCATGAAAATTAAGTACTTTAAAATTACATATTTTATGCCTTTCACAGAACAGAAGCAAGGAAAGTCAGTGGTTCTGTCAGAAAACCAGTTTCTCCAGCTTCCACAAAAGTTGACAAGGGTTATGGTGATCAGGATATTGCAGATGTTTATGACTTCACACACCAGAATCGAGGGCTCGCTATTATCATTAACAACGAGGACTTTAGCTTAACTGACAAATTTGATGACAGACCTGGGTCCTCTTGTGATGCTGCTGCTCTCTTTAATACATTCCAGAACCTTGGTTTCACAGTTTGGGTTAAGAAGGATTTAGCTGTTTGGCAGATGGCAGAGGTTCTTAATTTAGGTAAGAAATGTGTTTTGTTTGTTTTGATAACCAGTAATTATGAGCAGCAGTTAGTTATTTAGTCATCGGATCATCATCACTGCAAACTGGACACGTCCATAGTTCCTCTTATCTCTCCCTGAGTGTATCCACCATTACACTTCTGCTGACAGTACTAGTCCTCTGCTGGTTGACCATCATTCTTCTGCACCCTCCAAAATTTCACTTCTGGTAACCCCACATTTTAAACCCTGATCTTTAATCCTGGACATTGAAAAGGAATCATCATCCACACTAGTCTCAATCTCACGTCCTATATCTCTTATGGAGCTCAAAAACCCCATTGCCCAGTGCCACAATCGCGCACAACACCAGTTGATCTGCTCTTTCATTGCCTCGAACACCGACGACTCTTGTATCCTTTTATTCATTGGGGAGATTTCTTCAGAGCTTTATTTCACTCCCAGAAGGTTCCAACTCTAAGTAGTATGCAATGCTTTGGTTGGTTTGTTGGTTGCCAATCCAGTGGTCCATGGACCCTTTGACCCAATGCCATTGTATGATATATGCATGTGTTTGTGAGCTGCTGTTTTGTTCCATTTATCTGGCCTTGAAGGGAGAATCATTTTTCTATGTCATCCAGTGCTGAACATTCAAAAAAGTGATGGAAAGTTTCGTAAGGATGAGTGCACAGCTGGCATCCTGGAGTGTGTTGTGGTTATATTTTGTTTTGGTTATTGTTAAGCTATCCATGTTGTGTGCGAAGTCAGAAGATAACTCTCTGGTCTTTTCTTCTCAACAGTTTGATGTTGTCTTTGGGATCTGGACTGGTCATATATTTGTAGATTTCTCTCTCAGTATTTCCCATGGCTCATCTGTTCAGCCAAGTCTCTTCATTCACAGATTTCAACATAATTTTAGCTGTGTGCATGGTCATGGCTGTTCTCATCTTTCTCCTTTCCTTGTTAGTCTGTCTGCTTTGTCATTGTCAGGTGTGTTTGAATGGCCAGGAATCCACTGCATAACAGTACTGACTTCATGAAATATGAGCAGCTGGTTGGCATGGTGATATATTTGAACTAGCTTCAGCTTACAATGTCCATTACATTCTAGTGCTTGATGAATAAATGTACGAATCTGTAAAAATCACAATGTTTTCGACTTTTGAGGGTATTTGAACTAGCTTAGACTTACAACGTCCATCACATTTTAGTGCTTGATGAATAAACATAGAGTGTAAAAATCACAATGCTTTCGACTTTTGATGGAAAGGTATCAAATATGGTCCTAGGTGGTAAAAGGCAGCTTATACTGCCATTATTTCAGCTTCATAGTTAGAACATATCTCCCCAGACATCAAACAACCCATCAAAGGTTTGGTATGGATGTTCTATATGGACACCATAACCTGCTTTGGTGGTGATTTGTGCAATGTTTTGAGAAGAAGATTCCTCTTCAGAGGTGTCAAACATAATTGTATGGATGAAATTATGTGGGCTTCCACAAGAGGAATGCTTCAATATATATGCATGTCATCTACCATGTTGGTCTGATGGGGCACTGGTGACACCTTCCACATGCATATTTGTAATTAGATGAAGGATTAGAATTAATGCTGATGTATTGGATATTTGATGGTTTGTGATTAGAAAACTGGTGTTTGGTAGCTTATGATAAAAGATTAGATGTTTGATCATGTGTGCCACCGGAGACGGATGTGCTGGTCCATTGGCGCAAATAAAACGGCAACACAATGCATTTCCATTCTCAGGACTACATCCTGCTGGAAATCTAGTAGGAAAATGGTCCTGCTACAAGGGTGATCCATCGGGAGTTTGAGAATGAACGCTGAAGAAGAAGAAGAAGATCATGTGTGATTAGAGCAGGGTCATAAATATGTCTTAAGTAGGAGGGTGAAGGGTTACCTAAAAAAAAGCATTCACTCATTTTACTGAACAATTATCTCTTTTCATATCAAATTTGATGACCTTTTGTGAAGTACCTTTAAGTGGGGTTTTGTGCTTTTTTTAAATTGACCTTTTTGCTAAATTCCTAGTGCTAATAGTAGTCATGTTCTGATTTCCTAAGGGGGATGTTTGAACCACCCCCCCCCTTTTTTGTCTACATGCTTGAATGAAAGATTAGATGTTTGATTATGTGTGATCAGAATGTATACAGATGGATGGATCAGCACAGATTGCAGTAAGAAATGAAGGAAGTTGGTGTATAGGTGGAGTATCCAGACGGCACTGCTGATACCATATGTATACCAACGGGGAATTACTGCAACAACCGTGACTTTGAAGTCAAAGCTATTTATGCAGCTGCAGAGAAACTTTTACACCGGACAGGACCTCACACCCTATTGTAATACTTACAGTTGAAAATCAGTACTAGAAGCACTACAATTCAATAAACTGCCAGAGTTAAAAGAGGCATTGTTCACAGCGCAACATCAGTGTAGAATTATATTGAAATAGATTTTATCTCACTGTGGAATAGTAGGAAATGAGGAAGTGGATCAACTGGCCAAGAATGGTTCTAACATGCAACAACCTGATGTACCAATCAGCTATCACCAAAAGAAATCTATGATAAATGCACAACAAAAGCCTAACTTAACTTCATGGGATGACTACCATCTACTAAACAGACAAGAACAGGTCATCATATTTCAACTCAGAACTGGACACAATAAACTAAGCAGCCATATGATTTATATGATATGATACAGACAATTTTTAATTAGCACATCATCAAAGTGTACATATGGGCAAACCAAACAAACTTGAGAGCATATCCTTGAAGAATGTGCAAACTATGACACATTAAGGTCCACATACTGGCCTTCAGATATTGTTAAATTATGGTACAAAACAAGAAATGGAAAACACTGTTCAATTTATATAAGAAACAGCACCCCAGATATAGACAATTTTAGCAAATGAAAGAAGATTGATTTCAATTTATCCAGCAGTAAGTTTTATTTATTGAACTTTGCCGAATAATAAACTGATTAAGTAAGCACTGTACAGTACAAAATATATTGAATTTTTGTGTCTGAAATTTGATACACAAATCATTAAAAACAAATGATGTTTTACCAAATTTATATTCTATAATTTAATTGAGAAATCTTATATCTTGCAGCAAAAGATGGTTATGATCATTCAACTGCAGATTGTTTTGTATGTGCCATTTTGAGCCATGGACACGAAACATTGATTGAGAAAATATCTGAGAAGTCTGGTTCCAGAGTGAGGCATGATTTGATTGTTGGTGTAGATGGAAAGGCTATTTATACCAGCACTGTTGTGGATCAATTCAGTGATAAATCTTGTCCAAGTTTGACAGGAAAGCCTCGTTTATTTTTTATACAGGTAATTTGTTAAACTTTTGTTACTATTTAGATTTGTCTTTGTTTCTTGAAATAAATATCTGACATGTTTCAAGGTTCAGAAAAATGTCAGACATGACTGCATGTGCTCACTACATCTGAACATTTATTCAGAGAATATCATGCAAAACATAAGAGAAGGGCCACAATATGAACATTAAACCTGTCAGGATTGGACCAAGTGATATCCCATACATTCTGCATGCAGAAGATCTGCAGGTGTTACCAGTAGCCTACCAGACAAACCAGAGTGCTATATTATACTTCTAGTAGATGATATAACAAAATAGCAAGGATTTTTTTGCTGTGAAAATCCATCCAGCATTTATCTTTACAGTTATGTGTTTCATATTGTATGTCCTGTTGTCCCCACACTCATGGGTTAAATGCATGTCTTGTTTCAATTTCTTACTTCTGTCATCAATCTCATTAACCTTTAATATGCTGTCTGCGACTATATTCTACATGTACAATTTATTTTGCACTGCTGTTTTTTATTTGAGTTGCCCTGTTTCTAAGCACCGCTTTCAACAAGGAAATGAAGATTGTACACTAACATCATTCATCTGGGTAACAAAGGAATCAAGTAGATATTAAACTTCCTTTTCGGTTGTACCGCTTTTGTTGACAAGTTGCCCGTTTGTAAGCGCCGCTTTCAACAAGGAAATGACATCGTACACTAACATAATTCATCCAGGTAACAAAGGAATCAAGTAGATATTAAACTTCCTTTTCGGTTGTACCGCTTTTGTTGACTTGAGTTGCCCGTTTGTAAGTGCCGCTTTCAACAAGGAAATGACATCGTACACTAACATAATTCATCCAGGTGACAAAGGAATCAAGTAGATATTAAACTTCCTTTTTGGTTTGTGTTTGCAAAGCAAAATATTGTGGTAGAGTTTTAGTGAATATTGTCTGCAATCCGTCAACATCATTCAAAATGACAGCCATTTTTTAATGAATTTTTTTTCGGATTCCGATAATGAAGTATTTTTGGCTTTATGGATGCTGATATTGTTTCTAAGTTCCAGAAATCTGAGGATTGGGGCAACAATTCTTTGTCAAGTGTGTCTGATGGTGAAAAGTATTGTGGGTGTAGTTGATACTGCCCCTTCAGGTTATAATCATCTCTGACTTTAAAATTTGTGAAGTTATTTGATCATTAGACCTAACTGATAATAGCACTGAGATGATGTGTTTTCACAGACAATAGTATAAACATATTAGTTTGGTTATGAAATGGACATCAGAAAAAAAGAAAAAAAAGCCAAAATAAACACTACACAGAAAAATAAGCAGAGAAAGCTCAATATTAGATATAAACAATACAAAAAAAACTACAGCAACTTGAGGTGCTCAACATGGGGAGAAATGACTGCTGTTCTATGTGCTACTCAACATGGAGAGAAATGATTGCTGTTCTATGTGCTACTCAACATGGGAAGAAATGATTGCTGTTTTATGAGCTATCTAATTAACTAACTATATAGTTTCCGCTGTGTGATGCCAGACTTGAAAGTGGAACAAAGAATAGCAACACTGTTTACCTTCCATGCATGTCATTAGGAATGGCTAAGGAGGTTGTGGATGTAGTTGGCCGTCCCATGCCTTATAGAGTCAAAGTGATTCAGAAACCTGAAATTGAATATGTCAGGCCGAAAGGCGCAAATATCGCAGCAAAGTTGTAAACCATGACACACCACATTCCGTTCTTCAGAATAAATTCTGCAAATCTGCTGCAGTTTGAGAACGAGCGCATAAGAACTAACTAAATAGCAGGACTCATAATCTTATGTAAAAAAAAAAACCCAAGATTTAGCATGTCAACAAAGATCCAGATTCATCCAGAGAAAGAAATGTGTTGTGCCATGGTTGACTGTGATCTCTGTTTCTTTCAGTTTAACACATCCAACTTGACCACAGTATTTTGGTCATTTTATCCTCTCTGTATGGGAAAGCCAACTCTAGTTCCAAAACCTCCTTAGGTTTAGATAGTTGATTATCATCTTCGCACACCAGACATGTACATAGGTTCTCAGATCTTAGCTTCAGTAAACATCTTGGTGTAGCGGTTGATGGTTCCTGTTCAGTATTGGCTGAATGTTCTTTTTGAAATTTACCTGTGTTGTCTCCGTGATGCTTCGATCCTCATTCCCAATTCACCTATTCTCGATACTGACTCATGTTCATTTACCTCAAAATCCTCCAATCATGCAGAAATATAGTCATTTCCTCCTTAGCATTGTATTTTTACATCATATTTTACAGTTTAACTAAGATAGTTTGTAATTTGATGCTTTCTGAGCTCAGAGGTCAGTACATATAAGTAATTTTAAAGTCAGCCTTGTGGGTCAGAAAAAATGACTTAACAAGTCATTTGATTTTGCCCTGTAATTTTTCCCATCTCTGATCATGCCACTGTGTTAGAGTGTTAACAGCTTGCTTATGTTCTTTGTCCAGAACATCAACTCTCAGTTTGAACATGGCTTATTTAATTTTTCAATTTCATGTCTATTATAGCATGATACCCATGCCAGTTTGTCTAGACACATGATGTAGTAGGTTGACAATATTTTAATCTTCATTTTGCAGGCATGTCGAGGTGATAATTGTGATCGAGGTGTTAAAATTGCTGTATCAAAGCAGGCAAAAGTTTCAACAGGATATAGTAGGAACAGCCATGATGGAACTGATCAAGGACAATGTGTTTATCAATTTGACCAACGATTTATTGACAACCAAACATCATGCTCAGGTCATATTAATTTTCCTGAAATACAACAAACACAGGCAAGGACTGTAGATGCAGAATCACAACAGAATACGGACGTGCATGATATAGAAGACATCAGTTTGTCTGACAATACTGGTTCAGGATTAACTACAGATTTTGTAGATGGAAAGTGGGTTCCTATACGTGATGTGCCTACAAGCCCTGCACCGCTTTACAAAGATAGCTTGATTATGTATGCCACTCCTCCTGGTAAGTATTGCTGAGATGTCCTGTCGTGTTATTTTAACCCTTTGAGCTTTTTATTCTACCAAAACTATTGTGCCTGAGATGACGCTTTATTGAAATTCATGAAGATAACAGAATACTTTATACTTTATTAAAAAGAAATATATTTATATCACTGGACCAAATATGCTGAATTGTGTGATCAAATGACTGAAATACTCGGGCTGTCAGGACATGTCAGTGAATGAATATTTGACCAAGTAGTCATTTATAATTTTCCATTGCATGTAAATGTGATGAAAAGGTCAGGTCAAAAAGCAACAAATATAGTTCATTAAAACAATTTTCTTTCATGCGTGTAAGGTAGCACTCTAGTAAAACTGGATAATCAATACAAAGTAACTGCATGAAGTGTACTGCGTGTCTAGTACTAGGTTGGTGTGGTCTTTGTCTTTATTCTTTTTGTTCCCTCATTTACTCATCTTTTTGTTCATTTCGTTTCCACATATATTTACGTTTTTATGTACTTTCTGACCTTCTGGCATATCAATTCTGTTGGACATTGTGATAATTTTTCCATTTGATTCTTTTGATGTTTTTGCTTGTGTCTTGATAAAGACATTTTGGTTGAAACGTTGAATGTGATTTGTGTATTGTAATTTTTATGATTTCTTGTGTGCTCATCATTGCCCATCATTACCCACTAGTTTTAGCTATAGTCTGTCGTGTCCCATTGAAACGAAATGTAAACCTGTGTTTTACGTAAGTCTAAAACTGGATAGAAGAATGTAAACTTGGGCAATATCAGCTGTCATGAAATCTATTTTTAACTTACAACTTAAGTGTATTTCTAGGATTCTCTGCTCAATTCATTTTGATGAGATCTAATGTACCTTAATCTTTCTGACTCTGCTTTTGCATAAATGTCTGCAGTAAACTGATGGTAAAGATTTCTAGAGACCATATGGTGATTCGAGTAGTTGAATGTTCAGCAATTGTACTCTTGTCCGCATTATGCAAAATCTTAGTTTACATTTGTATTTTTAATTACGCTGGTGGATTTTGCAATATCTCTATTTTGCTTGCAGGTTCAAACTCTCAGATGTGTACACTGTTTTTAGAAGGTTCAAACTCTCACTGTTTTTAGGTTCAAACTCTCAGATGTGCACACTGTTTTTAGAAGGTTCAAACTCTCACTGTTTTTAGAAGGTTCAAACTCTCAGTGCTTTAGAAGGTTCAAAATCTGATGTGTGCAGTGTTTTAGAAATTTCAAACTTTCAGATGTGAGGTAAATAAAAATTATTATTAATATTATGGATTACTTCTTCTTCTGTGTTCGTTCTCAAACTCCTGCAGATTAGCAGGATGTAGTCCGGAGAACGGAATGCGTTGTGTCATGGTTTACAGCATTGCTGCGATATCTGTGCCTTTCTGCCTGACACATCCAACTTCAGCATGGCTTTGGGTCACTGACCATATATGGGATGGGACAGCCAACTTCATCCCATAACCTCCTTAGTTGCCTTTTACGATATGCGTGGAAGGTAAACAGTGTTGCTATTCTTTGCTCCCCTTTCGGGCCCGGCAACACACAGACGATAGATTACTGATAAGTGGGGTTTTTTTTTCATTTTTCTATTCTTGAATATTTATTTAATTTCATTTTAGGCTGAACTTATTTCATGTCTATAAAGCAAATTTGTATGTCTTTGCACTTCTGCCAGAATACTTTATTAATGACACCAATGTATAAATCTTTGCACTTCTGCCAGAATACTTTATTAATGACACCAATGTATAAATCTTTGCACTTCTGCCAGAATACTTTATTAATGACACCAATGTATAAATCTTTGTACTTCTGCCAGAATACTTTATTAACGACACCAATGTATAAATCTTTGCACTTCTGCCAGAATACTTTATTAATGACACCAATGTATAAATCTTTGTACTTCTGCCAGAATACTTTATTAATGACACCAATGTATAAATCTTTGCACTTCTGCCAGAATACTTTATTAATGACACCAATGTATAAATCTTTGTACTTCTGCCAGAATACTTTATTAATGACACCAATGTATAAATCTTTGCACTTCTGCCAGAATACTTTATTAATGACACCAATGTATAAATCTTTGTACTTCTGCCAGAATACTTTATTAATGACACCAATGTATAAATCTTTGCACTTCTGCCAGAATACTTTATTAATGACACCAATGTATAAATCTTTGTACTTCTGCCAGAATACTTTATTAATGACACCAGTGTATAAATCTTTGTACTTCTGCCAGAATACTTTATTAACGACACCAATGTATAAATCTGTGTACTTCTGCCAGAATACTTTATTAATGACACCAATGTATAAATCTGTGCACTTCTGCCAGAATACTTTATTAACGACACCAATCTCATATACTTTTGACATCATCATTAACAGGTTACTTTGCATGGAGAAGAAAAAATGGATCTTGGTTTGTGCAGTCTCTATGTGATGTATTAGACAACCTTGAGTTGAATCAAAAGTCACTACTGAATTCCCTGGTTCAAGTTGTTAACAGGGTTGCTACAAACTATGAATCTGATTGTGCATCTAAGCCACGTATGCATCAGAAGAAGGAAGTTCCAGTAATTGAGTCAATGCTAGTAAAGGATATATTTTTTTATAAAAGATATTAAATCTGAGTATATTTATGACAAATTTAGTGGAAAAATAATGATAGTATTTAACAAAATATATTATTTTATTTTATTTTCTTTCTTCTGCCATTAATTGTTAAACATCCAGTCCAATATTGATCATGTATAGAAATGTTTGTTTTAGGTCATCTTTGGGGGTCCCCACTATTTGTTTTGCAAAGAAGCTCCTATGGGTCAGATTGTCGTTCTGTGAACAGCGAAACTGGGGCAATTCTGCTAGTCTCCGTTGTTTACTTTGTGTATGTGCTCTTGAACAACGTTTTGACTGCTTTCTGTATGGCGCATGGATTCAATTGTGAAGTGTAAACACTCTCTTTCTACTTTCATACCTCGTTTTATGCAACTTTGATGGTGGGGAAGAATCTTATGATACCTACCTGAAATATGATTTTCAGGGGACTCTGCAGATGAAATTTTTGTGTGAAATATGAGGAATGTATTGTAATGGCAAAAATATTCAGACTGCGCTGCCATCTTTGTGCAACCAGAAGTCCTTTTATTGTATTATAGATATTGTGTTTGTTATGGTTGGAAATGATCCCCTTTTGGATTTGTATATGCCATTTTTTCCACAGTGCCATAATTTTGTGTTAATGTACATATGACAAATCCTTAATCAAATATATATATATATATATATAATGTGTTCCTGCTCCAATACTCTTTAGGATGGTTTTCTCTGCCATATTACATTATGCCTTTGAAAACTTAATGGGTGACTCCTCTATTTCGTACAAGACTTGAGAGACTGCACATTCGTCTGCAACTTCATCTGTCTTAAAGTGAAAACTAAGACAACCAATATTTATTTAAGAAAACTTTTGTAAACTGACTATGCAGCCCTAATTGCTCATACTGTGTGAGTGCAAGATCTAATTGACTACTTTGCTAGGGTCTATGACTTGTTCTCTCTGTCAATAAATATCAAGAAAACTGCTATTTTGTCAAAATATTTATACAGTATCAAACATAATGCAGAATGACCTACAATTTCAGTCAGTGTATGGCTTCAACTTCCTCAGATCCACAGCCGCTAATTTTGGTAAATTGTTAAGAAGAGCCAAGAACAACATGAAGTTAACAATAGAAAAGAAAATATCGTTCTACCAGGAATGTGGACTCCATATTCTCCTTTATGGGTCTGAAACATCCTGTGTCCCAAGAGAAATACTGTATGGGAAACTCTCACAAGGTGTTAGAAGAAGAGGAAGACCAAAATTGCAATAAAATGATGTATGTAAATCATCAATGAATGTTTTTTTGTCAGTTGGGAAAAGCTGGCAGAAGATTGCATCACATGGAGAATAATCCTGCATAGTGGTGCTAAGACATATGAGAATTTAATACTGAGCAGAGCAGAGCCGAAGAACAAAGGATCAGACAGAGTAAGATGCAAGATCCAGAGATGACATTTTCCAATACTAATTATACAACAAAATAAATCACTCATGGATTGGCAGATTTAGCCATGAAAAGACATGTTCGGCTCCTTACCAATGAACTCCATCTGGTACAGGCTTGATTAAGACTTTCTGCTCTCAAAATGAATAAGACTTTTATATATATATATAAATGCACGCATGCACACACTGAGATGGCATGCTTACGCAGAATCCTAGGAATATCGTTAAGAGCCAGAGTGAGAAATAAGGACATTAGACAAAGAACCGGCACTGCCCCAATCTTGGAGTATATTAAGAGCCAACAGATCAAATGGTTTGCACACATCAGCAGACTACCACCAGACAGCATACCACAGCAACCTATGCTACACAGATACAGTGAAGGCAGACCTAGAGGCCGACCTTGAAAATAATGGACCACTGTAATAAAAGAGGTGACAAATTCCACAATATACTCAGCACACACGAGGGCCATCTCCAGAGAACTCTTCTACCCCTGACGCTGAAAGGCAATAAACAGATTAGCGAATAGATAGATAGATGGATAGACCATTCTCACAGCATCACATATCTTGGCTTATTATAAGACTGATCATTAGTCACTTTTTGTGTATAATTTGATTTGTGAGCCAATGAAAAGCATGACAAAAGCTGGATCAGCAAAGATCAATGACGTTTGAGATTCGCATCAAGAATTATTCTGGAAAAAGACTTGGGTAAATGGCTAAGCGAAAACTAGATACTGGTTTTGTTTGAAAATGTGTGACAATCATTTTATTGGTAGCATTTGATTGTTATGTCTGATTTGTTCTGGTAGCTTGGTATTCCTTTGGTTTTCACTATCTACAGTACAAAACGTGTGAGCTAAATTGGTATTCAATCTTTTAAAGTGATGCTTTTGACTTTTATCATGATTTTCTTTACTGTTGACACAAAATAGATACAAAGTGACCAATGAAAATCACTGGACAAATCAAGGGTATCACTTTAGAAGGATGAATCCCAATTAGTCAGCAGGACTGTATAAATGATAAAAGAAGGTTTAATTGTCCAGTGTTTATCCATAAATTATATCAACACTTTTTTGGACAGTTTTACCCCCCTCACTCAACTTGTCAACAATTTTACAATAATCCAGAGACCCTCTCCGCTTAACTTTTAGCACACCACATTAAAATAAAGCAATTTCTCCTTTGCCACTGGATCCTTTTTTGAAAATTGGCATTGTTTTTGGTTGGTGTTTGGAAAATGTCATGACGTTTTTATTTTTTTTATAGAGATTTTTCTATATATTTTGTAATGAAAATAAAGAATTGAATACTGAATCTAATGATGTGTTTTGTTGATGTATATATGATATGTGATGTGTTTGAACATGGTGAAGATGAACATTTTTATAAAAATCGGAAAAAAATATTGACTTAAGTGTACTTGTCCAATATGTGGCATCCCTGATAACATTCTTCTACATACCTTGGCCTATTGTATTTTATAATTTTATTTCATAACCAAACTAACAATGCCCGTGATGTTGTCAGACAAAACAAATAAAACATAAAGATGTCGTCACTTATCTTTTCTCTACTAGGTCTAGGAATATTTAAATCTGACATACAATTTAATTATATTCAATGATGAATACTGTAGAAATTTTTTTGGGTTGATACTCAGAACCAAAATCGAAAAAAAAGTTGGGGCTACAGCATATCCCTGCATATGCCTGGAAAAAAGCATTGTATCATCTTCATGTAATAAAGATCTTTTGGTACCTTTCTGTGATATAGACTTTTTTGTTGAAACATTGATGTTTATTATTGCATTGGGTAAAAAGCTTCCATCTTCAGTCTTTTTTGTTGTATAGGATAGGTGAACATTGAAAATTTCAATAATTTCTCTGTATTTATCTTTAATTTGTATTTATCACTCTATAGAATAGTTAGGCAATTTATTTCTAAAGTTTTTAATTGATAGTATATCTTATTCAGGTTCAGGATGTAGCCAGCAACCCAGCATTTTTTACCTGTAGTGATTGTCTAGGCAATAGAAATACATTATGTAGTTTGACATTGTTTTCTGAACAGTCCGGATGCACAATTGCCTATGACGGGATTTGATCCTGGTACCTTGGCTGTCTCAAACGGGCACTGTACCACACTGCCAAAATAACCAAAAAGGGTGTGGCTACAGTGTATCCCTGCATATTCCTAAAAAAAAAGAACTATATATACAGTATATGGCCTTTTGTGTCTTGCAGATGCTCATTTAGAAATATGAAGAATTCTGTTGAATATTGTCTCAGGAAATGGGACTTTTCAAGCGATCATATCACAGCAACGAAGATTTTTGTTTGCATCTTTCTCCCTTTTTCTTCCATATCTTTAAACATATTATTTCTGGATAATGCTGATCTGACATAGGTTCTGTCTCCAGACATCCTGAGTTTTGGCTGTGTTTTTCCATTTTTTTTATTATACGTGGAAGCCTTTCATTGAGGATTTGCAGATGTCTTTATACATCAGTATTAGTCTAAATATTTATATTTTATAAAAATAAGAATATATTATATTTTCGAGTCGGGGCCCGAAAGGGAAGCAAAGAATAGCAACACTGTTTACCTTCTATGCATGTCGTAAAAGGCGACTAAGGAGGTTATGGGATGGAGTTGGCTGTCCCATGCCATATAGGGTCAGTGACCCAAAGCCACTCGGAAGTCATATGTGTCAGGCCGAAAGGCGCAGATATCGCAGCAATGCTGGAAACCGTGACACAACACATTCCGTTCTCCACAACTACATCCTGCTAATCTGCAGGAGTTTGAGAACGAACGCAGAAGAAGAAGAAGAATATTAATGCTGCTGATTGCCATGCAGTTGTAACGGGCAGCTAATAGTGTTGACTATCCCACCTTATGATCTTTGCTATGACGAAATCTGCTGAAGACACATGCCTGAACTGATGGAAGGGAATCAACCCTTTTATCTACAGCATATTTCAATATTGTAAGAACACTAGAAGCAATAGTGATGTGGTTTCTAACATCACAGGAGTGTTATGTATCCAGTGGATGGCTATACAATTAACATCACAAGAATGTTATGTATCCATTGGATTGCTATACAAATAATATCACAAGAATGTTGTGTATCCAGTGGATGGCTATACAAATAACATCACAAGAATGTTATGTATCCAGCGGATGGCTATACAAATAACATCACAAGAATGTTATGTATCCAGTGGATGGGTATACAAATAACATCACAAGAATGTTATGTATCCAGTGGATGGCTATACAAATAAAACAAGAATGTTATGTATCCAGTGGATGGCTATACAAATAACAACACAAGAATGTTATGTATCCAGTGGATGGCTATACAAATAACATCACAAGAATGTTATGTATCCATTGGATGGCTATACAAATAACATCCCAACAATGTTATGTATCCAGCGGATGGCTATACAAATAAAACAAGAATGGTATGTATCCAGTGGATGGCTATACAAATAACAACACAAGAATGTTATGTATCCAGCGGATGGCTATACAAATAAAACAAGAATATTATGTATCAAGTGGATGGCTACACAAATAACACAAGAATGTTATGTATCCAGTAGATGGCTATACAAATAAAACAAGAATGTCTATATGTATCCAGTGGATGGCTATACAAATAACAACACAAGAATATTCTGTATCCAGTGGATTGCTATACACATAACACAAGAATGTAATGTATCCAGTGTATGGTTATACAAATAACATAACAAGAATGGTATGTATCCAGTGGATGGTTATACAAATAACATCACAGGAATGTTATGTATCCAGTGGATGGCTATACAAATAACATCACAAGAGTGTTATGTATCCAGTGGATGGCTATAGAAATAACATCACGGGAATGTTATGTATCCAGCAGATGGCTATACAATTAACATGGCAGGAATGTTATGTATCCAGCAGATGGCCATACAAATAATGAGAATGTGCTATAAGGGGCTAATGTACATAATGAACTTAACAGAAAGAAAGAGGTTTTGAAGCACTTTATGAAGAGAGGTAATATAGATGGAACATAAGGATAGCAGATACAACTTTCAGATAGAGAATATATGATAAGATCCATAACCTGTTCAGGTCATAGGTGTCCTACATCAGCACATAGGTGTCCTACATCAGCACATAGGTGTCCTACATTGGAGACATCAGCACAAAAAAGCCCCCATAAACACCAGACAATTGGACGAGTGTAAAAAAACCCTTGCCATTATTTGATGTTGTCATTCCAGGATTTTCTTTTTCTGCCTTTTCTCATTCCACCTTCAAGCATTCTTTGCAAAATAGTTTTAGAAAGTGAGTAGACACATGTTCAAACCAAACCATTTCACATCATCTCACTACTACCAAAAGTAATTCTTGATAACCTACAAGTTTGTTTATTTGTTGCCAGATGAATATATTGATTCTGTGTTCTATATTACTAGTTTTTAATGAACATCTTATATTGCATGCACATTTCATGTTCCAATAACACAGTTCACTAGAGTGCAATTGACATTATTCATTTGTGCGGATAATTCACTGCAGCATTTCATTTTGCAGACAGAATTGTATTTGGTGGTGTCTAACTCCTCTTTGAAACTTGCATGATTAGCAAGCAGAAAGACACAGCTGTTATTCTACATCATTTTACCAGAAGTTATAGAGGGGATACAAAAGATTCTATACAGTCTGATTGAATAGCATGAAAAGGTTTACCAGTGGAACTGGTAGCAATCAATGGTGATATATAGTAACTGTAGGTAACTACAAGATCCATAACTCATCTGGCTTGAAGGGGTGCCATATTGGAGACAGCAGGACAAAAATACATGAGCCATATTATGCAGATACTTCAATGGAAGCATTTTAGTGGAAAGAATTTTAACTCTGTGGCACCCATCTCCTCTCAGAAACTTTCCTTATCAACAAGTAGAAATTTTACAACTGTGATCCTGCACCATTTTACTGATAGATAGCTGTGGAGATCCCTGTTCACTTGCATCAACTAGCATGGACATTGCTAATGATGACTCAGTGGGGTGCAAAGGGAATGCAATGCTCTAGGCAGACCCAGGGTTAGCAGATAACGAAGATCCCAAATGTACCTCCTCGCGGTGCACCCTAGTAACAGAAAACAGCAGCTCGAGTTGATTCTGGCCAAATCATTTGGGGATCGTGCCCGAGAATGTGGAGGTAGCAGATGGAAATAGATTTGACTGCAAAAGAGACAGACAATATCTCCGACACCATTTGCATCACCACATACAGCAACACTGTCAACATACAGTGACGCCTGTTAGTCCAGTCAGAACATTGGAGGGGTGGCCAATGTAAAAGGCACGTAAAGGGGGTTGCATGGAGAGAAACAAATATATGTCATAATGAGTACAATGACACAATGAAAGGGCAGAACAGCGCGAACTGCAAATGAAAAATGAAAAGCTCTTAGGAAAGGGGAACTATAAGCTCTGTTAGCTCGAGACGAGCTTCTAGTTACCTGTGATCCTTATAAGCAGAGACCAAGACCCAATCGTGGGTGCTCGGAAAAGCAAGAAGACTTAAACCAACTCTAATGTCGAGCCTTCCAATACTGGAAATATGCTCGCGAAGAGAAAGGGTTCAGAACCCGATGGGCTTAGGCAAGAAGGGAACAACGATGGCAGCCCTGGCCCAACTCTACTGTCAAGATTTCCTATACCGGAAATACACGTGCAGAGAGAAAGGGTTCAGTACCTGATGGGCTCAGGTGCTATTGGGACAAGGTCGCTCAGCTTGAGAACGCCTTGCTCTCAAACGTGTGGTGTGAGACTCAAAATTGTGCGAGGGGTTCACAATGTCTGTGAATGACGCCTCGGGTAGGAGGGCGAACGAGCCAGGGTCCAACTCTTCTGGCGAGTTCTACCTCATACAGAACCAGGCTCGCGGATGAGAAACGGTTCAGTACCCGATGGACACAGGCAGAGTTCGTCCAATTGCACGAGATGGGTTTATAGACTGTGGAGCACCTTGTGCCAGATAGACGCTCTCGACAAGCGTCTTGGTGAAGAGGCACTACACACCAGCGTGCCCGGCGACAGATACACAGGTTGTCACGGACTAGGGACCAAACCTGAAATAAAGGAATGACGAAAACAGATGTGCTGGACCTCGGACGTCCTGACTACAAGTGGCCAACCGGGGTGCAAATAATCACAGTTTTACTGTGGAACTTGCAGCACAATGTACTTCACGCTCCCTGCGGAAATCACACGAAATATTCGTTGTGGTTATTTGAGAGTGAATGCTGGAAGAAGAAGAAGAATGACTCAATGATTCTCACATGAACATTTCTTATGCTCAAATGATTTCTCTTGCTCAAAAGAATATCTCTTATGTCTTGCAGTCAAAATTGCATTGAGCCTGCTCATTTATCATTGATTTTATTGACTTAATATATAGGCCTATTCATCTGAATGACCATCATTGATATGTTGAACATTTTCATGAGTAAATTATACTACGGTATGTAAATTTTATTTCATAAAACACAAAGAAGACATTATCTATTAAAATCATTGAATTGTTACCGGTATTTATGGAATAAAGAAACTCCAAAATTTTGTGTCTCTTGTCTAGATTAGATTAAGTACCATCTTAAAATGTTGGGTGTAAAAAAATGCCGGGGCCCGAAAGGGAAACAAAGAATAGCAACACTGTTTACCTTCCACGCATGTCGTAAAAGGCGACTAAGGAGGTTATGGGATGGAGTTGGCTGTCCCATCCCATATAGGGTCAGTGACCCAAAGCCATGCTGAAGTCGGATGTGTCAGGCTGAAAGGTGCAGATATCGCAGCAGTGCTGTAAACCATGACACAACGCATTCCATTCTCCGGACTACATCCTGCTAATCTGCAGGAGTTTGAGAATAAAAGCAGAAGAAGAAGAAGATAACTTTGCTAGTGGCATAGTTGCTAAACAGTTCACTTCTGTGCCCAAGAGATTGCAAGTTTGAATCCAGCTCATGACTTCTTGTTCACAAGGAGAACTTTTGTTTTGAAATCCTTAGGAATTATGACTTGAAACTACAAAGTTATGTGATATGACTGGTACTCTCGGCAGGTGGAGTACCGCTTATTTGAGAAGGACAGGGTACATAGGGGGGAACCTGAATACAATGAATTTAATCTTCTATACCTTATCAACACCTATTTTTATTTTATATTTCCTATCTTCTTACAAACCACTTAAGCCCCAAATGAGATCCAACATCTGAGATGATGTTTCCTGTAAAATCACCATTCTCCTGCATTAATTCTCAAATCTCTGTAGTAGGATGTAGTCAGAAGTACGGAATGCGTTGTTGTGGTTCATGACTTTACTGTGAGTTGTGTACCTTTTGATTTGACACATTTAACTTTATCGTGGTATTGTGACCCACAGAATGTCCAGCCAACCCAATACCCAACCATTTTAGCTGCTTCTTATGACATATACAAAAAGCAAACTTTCCTTTATTGACGCCTGAGGTGTGAGATGTATTGGGGAATGTGGTGTTAGGCCTGTATTTTTCATTGACCAATGTCATACTAATGGATGCTATGGTCAGCATCACACTTGCCACCCTTACTTTACCAGATCTGGTTCCCATTTCCTGTATCAACCTAGTATTGTTTACATTGTACAATACTAATCATTATAACACTGTGAATAGAAAGTGACAAATGATCACTTTGTCTACAGCTAGTAGCAGAACTGACACAGAAAACTATTATGCATACATATTAAGAGTACCCACACCTTTTTATGTGTACTAACAACACTTTGCACTATGGAAACTTGTGTACCAAAAAATCTTCCTCATTAGTTTTATAGTCATCTAGTTGGTTTGGTGATTTAAAAATATTTTGTTAACTGGGAATTTATCCTTTGACCATCAGACTAAAAAGCCAGTGCACTAACCACTGCTTATGACATATTCATTCATTTTCCTTTTGCGCTGAAGTTAGCGCAGAGGTCAGATCTCTCCAATTCTGTCTGTTCAAAGCTATTCTGTGCAGTTCTTGAATAGTATGAATATTGGTTGTTTTACTTTCTCCAAGTATTATTCTTCTGAGTGTTTCTTTTGGTCTACCCCTTGCTTTTCCAGCTCTCACATCCATATGATAGCACTGCAATAATGCAGGAATTAAATAAGCACATTTTCGTGCGTGTGCTGATTGACTTTGACTTCCAGATCTTAGACAGTCTGTTAAATGCACTTGATGCGAGGGCAATTCGAGTTGTAATTTCTGTCATGACATCACTGTCAAGTGTTAATTTGCTTCCTAGATAGGAGAATTTGTGTACTTTTTCAAGTTGTTGTCCATTTAAAGTAATTTCGTTAGGTGAATTGGTGAAGTCCATAATTTTTGTTTTTGATGAATTGATTTGGAGATCTATTTGACCTGCGATGAGTTTTAATGTATCATTTTTTGTTTGTGCATCTTGATGGTTTTCACTCAATAGTGCAAGATCATCAGCAAAATCCAGGTCTTCTAATGTTGTTTTATTTATCCATTTGATTCTTAAATTTGTGTTTGATGTGCTTTGTCTCATAGCCCAGTCAATTGTGATATTGAATAGTAATGGTGACATAGTGCAGCCTTGTTTAACACCAGTAATCACAGGGAACCATTCTGAATTGCCTTTTTCTGTTCTAACACAGCATTTTGAGTTGGTATAGAATGATTTTATCACATTTATATATTTGTTTTGGAATCCGTATATTTTTAAAATTTCCCACAGCGATGGTTGATGGATGCTGTCAAATGCTTTTTGAAAATCAACGAAGTTTATTATGAGATTAGATCTAAATTCTAGACATTCTTTCATTATTGTTCTAACAGTGAATATATGGTCGAGGCAGGAATGACCTGGTCTAAAGCCTGACTGCTCTTCTCTAAGTCTTTTGTCTAAGGAGGACTTTAATCTTGCAAGCATCATATTACAAAGAATTTTACCAGGTACAGATAGCAGTGTGATTCCCCTCCAGTTATCACAGTTTGTTAGGTCTCCTTTTTTTTGGTAGTTTCTTCTTCTTCTTCAGCGTTCATTCTCAAACTCCCACTGGATATCTCTTGTATCAGGACCATGGTCCTATTAGATTTCAAGAAGGATGTAGTCCAGAGAATGGAAATGCGTTGTGTTGACATTTTATTTGCGCCAATGGCCCGACACATCCATCTTTGGCGGAATTTGGTAGTTTGATAATGATACCATTTTATGACATATATGTAAAGTTAAATAATTGAAGCATATCCTGTATATACCATTCGTGTTCAACTACTGTTGAATGTTTAGGCAGCACTAATACATCCAATTGCATTGCCAGTACAATATAGTTGATAGATTTGGAGCCATATTTGATTGAGTTAGTATGTGAGATAGACTTTCTATCTATTCTACCACAAGCAGATTACAATGTTCAAAGCTTCTCTTATGGTCCCTAGCAGCACATAAGTGGGAAAGTCTCAGAAACTAATGATTCAGCAGAACCTTGGGACTGAAAGAGTAGCTATAAATAAACCAAGTCCCAATGTCTAAGTTGATGTTCTCTTGGGAACATACTTCCATGATCCACACCACTTCCATGATCCACACCACTTCCATGATCCACACCACTTCCATGATCCGAACCACTTCCATGATCCGCACCACTTCCATGATCCACACCACTTCCATGATCCGAACCACTTCCATGATCCGAACCACTTCCATGATCCGCACCACTTCCATGATCCGAACCACTTCCATGATCCGAACCACTTCCATGATCCGCACCACTTCCATGATCCGAACCACTTCCATGATCCGAACCACTTCCATGATCCGCACCACTTCCATGATCCGCACCACTTCCATGATCCACACCACTTCCATGATCCGAACCACTTCCATGATCCGCACCACTTCCATGATCCGAACCACTTCCATGATCCACACCACTTCCATGATCCACACCAATTCCATGATCCACACCACTTCCATGATCCACACTACTTCGAACCACTTCCATGATCCACACCACTTCCATGATCCACACCACTTCCATGATCCACACCACTTCCATGATCCGCACCACTTCCATGATCCGAACCACTTCCATGATCCACACCACTTCCATGATCCGAACCACTTCCATGATCCGAACCACTTCCATGATCCGAACCACTTCCATGATCTGAACCACTTCCATGATCCGAACCACTTCCATGATCCGAACCACTTCCATGATCCGAACCACTTCCATGATCCGAACCACTTCCATGATCCACACCACTTCCATGATCCGAACCACTTCCATGATCCGAACCACTTCCATGATCCACACCACTTCCATGATCCACACCACTTCCATGATCCGAACCACTTCCATGATCCGAACCACTTCCATGATCCACACCACTTCCATGATCCGAACCACTTCCATGATCCGCACCACTTCCATGATCCGCACCACTTCCATGATCCGAACCACTTCCATGATCCGCACCACTTCCATGATCCACACCACTTCCATGATCCGAACCACTTCCATGATCCGCACCACTTCCATGATCCGCGCCACTTCCATGATCCGAACCACTTCCATGATCCGCACCACTTCCATGATCCACACCACTTCCATGATCCGAACCACTTCCATGATCCGCACCACTTCCATGATCCACACCACTTCCATGATCCGAACCATTTCCATGATCCACACCACTTCCATGATCCGAACCACTTCCATGATCCGAACCACTTCCATGATCCACACCACTTCCATGATCCGAACCACTTCCATGATCCACACCACTTCCATGATCCGAACCACTTCCATGATCCACACCACTTCCATGATCCACACCACTTCCATGATCCACACCACTTCCATGATCCACACCACTTCCATGATCCAAACTACTTCCATGATCCGAACCACTTCCATGATCCGAACCACTTCCATGATCCGAACCACTTCCATGATCCGAACCACTTCCATGATCCGAACCACTTCCATGATCCGAACCACTTCCATGATCCGCACCACTTCCATGATCCGAACCACTTCCATGATCCGAACCACTTCCATGATCCGCACCACTTCCATGATCCGAACCACTTCCATGATCCACACCACTTCCATGATCCGAACCACTTCCATGATCCGCACCACTTCCATGATCCGAACCACTTCCATGATCCGAACCACTTCCATGATCCGAACCACTTCCATGATCCGCACCACTTCCATGATCCGAACCACTTCCATGATCCGAACCACTTCCATGATCCACACCACTTCCATGATCCGAACCACTTCCATGATCCGAACCACTTCCATGATCCGAACCACTTCCATGATCCGTACCACTTCCATGATCCGAACCACTTCCATGATCCGAACCACTTCCATGATCCGAACCACTTCCATGATCCACACCACTTCCATGATCCGAACCACTTCCATGATCCGCACCACTTCCATGATCCACACCACTTCCATGATCCGAACCACTTCCATGATCCGCACCACTTCCATGATCTGCACCACTTCCATGATCCGCACCACTTCCATGATCTGCACCACTTCCATGATCCGCACCACTTCCATGATCTGCACCACTTCCATGCCATTTTATCAGACTACTAACTAATTTTGACACTGACAAATAGAACAAACATTCTTTAGCCAATCTGAATGTGACTAAGTCATTTATTAATAACCATATATATTGATCATATGTTGAATTTGAGAGTATAATTGTTTGTTTCCAGCTTCAGACATTTGCATAAATCTCAAGACATTGCAAGGCTATAGCACTTATAATAATATATAACAATCGTGTTAAAATTCTAACACATTTGTAGTTATAAGATTATAACTACATGAAGTCATTATAAAATGCTGTAGTCCAATGAAGTCTCATATTCATGCCTGTCTTCTTCTTCTTCTGCGTTTGTTCTCAAACTCCTGCAGATTTGCAGGATGTAGTCCAGGGAACGGAATGCGTTGTGTCATGTTTTACAGCATTGCTGCAATATCTGCATCTTTCGGCCTGACACATCCGACTTCAGCATGGTTTTGGGTCACTGACCCTATATGGGATGGGACAGCCAACTCCATCCCATAACCTCCTTAGTCGCCTTTTACGACATACGTGGAAGGTAAACAGTGTTGCTATTCTTTGCTCCCCTTTCGGGCCCAGGCAACACACTGGCTGTCAATTTTGTGAGAAGAAAATGTGTATGAGATTTTAAACTTCTATAAACATCTGTATGACATAAAACTATTGTTTCTAGAGTTGAACATTTTTTTTTCTATAAATACTATACACTTTCTTTGGATTTAAGTTTGAAGCTACTGGCATAATTTGGGATAAGAAGTTAGCCTAGTCAGTGGCTGACCAGAACCCGCTTGACTAATGTTGACTACAGCACTTGCTTAGTAGTGATGGTGCCATTCCTTAAGTCTCAGAGCATGAGTCCTGGTACCTACTTCCTTGATTCTGGGTGTAACCACGGGTGTAATTTTATTTCTTCTTCATTGTTCATTCTCAAACTCCTGCTGGCTCTCCCTTGTAGCAAGACCATTGTCCTAGTAGATTTCTAGCAGGATGTAGTCCAGAGAATGGAAATGCATTGTGTCGCCGTTTTATTTGCGCCAATGGCCCGACACATCCGTCTTCGGTGAGTAATTTTATTTAATACCATGAATAATGAGAACTTTAAAACCCTTGTCTGCTGATGGGCAGGCGAGTGACTTAACACTGCCACTAGTGGCTTCCAAACTAAACCATGTTTATATCACAGCTTACAATTGTCATGCCAGAATACAGTATTATTATTCTTTAATCCTCTGTCAGGTCCCAGGAAAGGCTATGAAATGATTTAATGCATTGTGTATTGCACAACCCAAAAGGACACAATTAATTTATTGTTTGTGTTATCTCCCCTAGATGCTGGGAGTTGTGCTAGAAGTTCAAGCATGGCAAATATACATGCAAATTTAATGAACATTCATGTTTTATTGTGCTTGTTTGTAAACATGGACACATGACAGAAAAGTTGTTTGACATTACTCTAGCATGCTGTGCCTTTGTCATTTAGCACGGAACAAAAGCACTCAGTGTTTCTCTGTCATTGTCATCCTCTGTACAGCATTCTCACTTTGGTCTATTGTTCTCAGTTCCTGTTGGGCACTACTGTTGGTTGGTATTTTGTTGCTGGTTTAGTTGTCCTTGGGTTCATGGCATTTGACCCTACAGCTAATAACATTTTGGGCATTGTTCCACTGTTTTTCTATAACTGAGCGATCATTTCCTCATACAAACTTCGACTGCAACAGTTAACGAGCACATTTCTAACTTCCAGTGTCTGATACAGATTGTTCTATTCTCGCAAAATGATGTTCTACATTTTATCTGTCAGTATTCTAGTGACAGTTTATGTTTTAGATGGTGAGTACAATATTTAGAAGGGAGCCGCGTTAGCGCACTGGCTTCGCATATGAGTGGTCCTGGGTTCATTCCCCAGCTGGGGCGGAAATGTTTTCAGATCGCAACGGCTCCCAGGTCAACCCAGCCTTAAATGGGTACCGGATTAATCCGGGAAGTAAAGACTGCGAGGGAGAGGAGATGGCTACCGCCCTCATTTGCAGAGCCTGTAAAATGTGAGATCGCTAACATCTCACACCGCTACGGCATTAATAAATGCTATGGGTTACTTTACTTTTTTTTTTTTTACAATATTAAGAAGATTGCCTTTTTCTTATATTGTTGATTAAGGTCCGTTTCGCATTTAACTCTTTTAACACCTCTACATTAGTTTTTCTGGCAGTCCATGGTATTCTCAGCATTCTTCTGTAGAACCACATCTCTGTTGCCTCAATCTCCCACTTTCCAGTTTGTTTATTGTCCAAGACTCGCACCCATATGTTAGTATAGGGGTTATATAGCACTGCAGAACTCTCTTTCTCACCTCTAATGACAAGGTCATATTACACAATATATTTTTCATTTTTCTGAATGTTGTTTTTGCCTGTCCTATTCTGCATCTTATTTCTGTTGAACTTCTTCCATCTGCTGTAATCATTGTACCTAGATATTTGAATTGGTGGACCTGTTTTAATACTATATCATTCACTATGATCTTGCAAGGTACATTATGGTAAATGTATACAATCAGAAAAAGTGAATAATGTATTGAAATGCAATGTTACATTGAACAAATACACAGAATTGACTTTTCAACCAAAAGATCTTTATCAAGATGCAGACATACAGTAACTAATTTATTATTTCCATATTTGTTAGCTTCCATTACAGGATTGTATGTAGATGTTTTTTTGTTCCCTTTTGTGTGTGTGTGTTTGTCTTTATCTTGATAAAGACCTGCAGACATGTCTATTCTTTGGTGAACTGAGGATTAAAATTTGGCTCCAAAAGGCATAACTGGAAGAGAAGCTGCGGAACACCTACGAGGACCTCATACTGATGACTAAATTCATGGAGGCAAACTACTCACCTGTATAGACTGATGAGTATAGGAAACTGATTGCAGAAGAAGAAGAAATATGGAAAAAAGGTGACAGGAATGGCACAAGTAAATATAGATGTCTCTGACAGTGTCAGAGTATTTTGTGACTGAACCTTTGGCAGAAATTTTGCAATTTAATAATCTAGAATGTTGACCAAAAAACGATGTTAGAATGAGTGAATACTGTTAACAAATTGCAAAATGCAATGATACAAACTGTGGTGAAGATAATATTTTAATATCGTCTCATACAGACGTCTAAAAATTTCAACCTGCATAGCTTTGAGAAGTTTTAGCGAACCAGAAACATTTTCTTCTTCAGTGTTCATTCTCATACTCCCGCTGGATCTCTCTTGTAGTAGGTCAACTGTCCTACCAGATTTCTGTCAGAATGTAGTCCAGAGAATGGAAATGTCGTGTGTCACCATTTTATTTGTGTCAATGGACCGATACATCGGACTTTGGCGGAGAACAAAAAAACATTTTAGATCGACTTGCACAGGTCTAATTCTTCAAGTAATATTTCAAAATTCATAACATTATGCTTGAATCTGTACACACTTCAAGATTTGTTTAAATAGCATGTATTGTCCATCAGTTAATCATAGCCATGTTAGTGATTTTGCAAATTTTGTCACCTGCATGTTGGAACTTGGAAAATGGCAATGAAATTTGCCTTTTTCTGCCTGCTTGATTACAATGTATATGTATGGCCTTTTTTGCATCTTGCAGATGGACATATAGCAATAAGAAGTAATCCATTGCATATTTTCTCAAGGAGTGTGACTTTTCAAGTGATCATATCACAGCAACGGAAGATTTTTGTATGTGCCTTTCTCTTTTTTTCTTCCATATCTTTAAACATATTATTTCTGAACAATACTGCTCCAGCAGGCAGGTTCTGTCTCCAGACATCCCAAGTTTTGGCCGTGTTTTTTCCAGTTTTTGGATTATATGTGGAAGCCTTTCATCGAGAATTTGCACATGTCTTTATACCTCGTCATTGGTCTACTGTGGGCTCGATGGCTTTCAGCCAGTTCCCCGAAAAGTGCTTGTTTTGGGATGCGGCAGTTTGTTATTCTACAGACGAAACCCAGCCAATGTAATCTATTTACATTGAGTGTTTCCATGTCAGATAGCAGCTGAATGCAGCACAACACTTCCATGTTTTTTATTTTGTCATGCCATTAGATGTTTAAGATCTTGCAGAGACATGTTAGATGAAAGATATTAAGTCTCCTCTCATGTTTGGTGCAGGTAATCCATGTTTTAGATCCGTACTATATATAGTGTACTCAGCATGCATATTTAATAGATACTGTATCTTTATTTTCAATTTTAGCTTATGGTTTTTCCACACTCGCTTTTACAGTCCGCCAAAAGTGGTACCTACTTTTCCTATATGTGCATTTATTTCATTTTCCAGGGAAAGGAGGTATATAATTGTGGATCCCAGGTAAAAAAAGTTGTGGACTTTCTTTATATTGGTGTTGTTTAAGGTGATGATTGTTGGTACTGTATATCCCTGACACTTTGCCACAGTTTTAGTAATGCTTATTGTCATTGAGAACAGCTCGCAGACCGTTGCCATGTTGTCAATTTTGGACTGCAAGTTGGACTCACTGTGTGCCACTAGTGCAGCATCATTGGGGAAGAGAAGTTCTCTGATGAGTATTTCTGATGCTTTTGTCTTCGCTCTGAGACGTTCTAAGTTAAAGAGTGATCCATCATAACGGGTGCACATGGTTCTAACATTCCATGTGCCAAATATGAGAGGCTGTTGTTTGTTTCTGCTTCTCTCTTAACGATTTTTGCTAAGCCCAAGCAGTTTGTATGGAGAAAGAACCCCTGCTAATTTTACACTAACCCCTTCTAGGTTCCGTTGATGAAGTCTAAGGGAAAAGCAAAAGGAATCAAGCAGAATTGCAGGAGATGCCAGAGAATGGCAGGATTTGATCATCAACTGCCTTAGGGTCCCCCTTCTGGATTTTTTAATGGGGGTTTACTACCCAAGCCTTGGGCACTCCCATGCTAACCAGATAGGCAGTGGGGGTGTTCTCCCTTAGCCTAAAGTACTCCCATACTGACCCACTTAGACTGGTGGGTTGGATTACAATACTACTGCACCTATTACCTCATATTACTTCTTATATTATTGCTTGACATTATGGAGAATGTAATCATGAACAAGAATGTATTTTATCACCCAGCTTATTTAATATCTCCACAGAGAATATCTTTAAACATATAGAAGGAATGCAAGGACTTAAGATCAATGGAAAAATAATCAACCTGAGATAAGCAGATTCTTCTTCTTCTGCGATCAGTTTCTTATGCTCAGAAGTCTATACAGGAAGGTGGGTCACCTCCATGAATTCAGTCTTCATGAAGGTCTTTATGGGTGCCCCACAGTTTTACCTTCAGATCTGTCTCTTGGGGCCATATCTTAGTTCTCATGTCATCAAAGAGTAGGCATGTCTGCAGAATGTGTTCTGGGGACTATTTTGACATGGACATTGGTCAGTTTGGACAGCCTTCATTTTGTGGAGATGTGCTTGTAGTCTACAGTGTCCTTTATGGAGCCTAATTATTATTGTTTTGCTGTGACTGCATAGCTTTAGAATGGGGTACTGTGGAAAGTTGCTGCCTGTTCTCTGACTCCATGTATGTTTGTATTTTATTTTGATTAAAGTTTTGCTTCAGTCAGTGATATTCTGTGCTGGAATTGTTTCTTTTTTGCACCTGCTTTTGCCAGTATGTCCGCTGCCTCATTTCCTGTAATTCCACAGTGTGCAGGGATCCATCTCGGCACAACTTTATTGCTAGCAGACAGTTGATTTAAAAGTTCTACAGTTGTTTTTGTTAGGAGATATTTAAGTTAATTTTGGATGGTCTGGAGTACTGACACACAATAAAACTATGTTAGCTCTTGAGTCTCTACTCCTCTAGAGCCTTTGATGCTTCTAAGTGTAGCTCTGCCCTGTAGTTTGTTGATAATTTGCCAGTAGCGATTGATAGTTTTAGTTTTGGGGTGTTTGGTATGAGTATTAGTATCCCAGCTCCAATTTTTTTTATTGCATCCTTTGATTTGATGATTCATATATGATTACATGTATCCACTGTAAGCTAGGGTTTTGAGTGTCTAGGTGATCAAGTATTTTTGCCATGAAAGCAGTAGGAGTTCCCATAGTTTTTCTCTCAATGCCTGAGATTGTAAGTTTTGCAGTATATGTGGGTGAGGTGTTTGCGATGTTGTAATATGCTTCTAGCTGTTCCCATTCATCCAGATTGTTGATGGTTACTTCTTCATTGATTTGGAGTCATCTAGAAGATTATTTTCCTCCAGGTAGTTTAAAAGCCTGTTATTTACCATTTTTCCATGACTTTTCCAAGTTATCTTAGTAGACTGATAGGACAGTAGCTTGTTTTGTTGGGATTGTGTTTTCCTTTCTTGGCAATTGGAATTATTTCTGCTAGATATGCAGATGAAACTGTCCTTTTAGCAGAAATTGAACAAGAGCTACAAAGACTAATAGATCAAGTTGATAAATCAAGTAAAGAATATGGACTAGATATAAAACATCCAAAAAACAAAAACCATGATAATCAGTAAAGTTACAGAATAGGTGCTAAACATAAAAATACATGGAAATACTACGACAAGTAGAACATTACCAATATCTTGGACACATAATCAGAAAATTATGGCACATGTGAAACAGAAGTTAAAAGGAGAGTAGGAATGACTAAAAGTACTTTCAATGACATGAGGAAAATATTAACATCAAAATAAATTACAAACAAGCTAAAATTGAGAATTATAAAATGTTACATCTATTCTATATTAGTGTATGGCTCAGAAATATGGACAATAAACAATTACAAGACAGAATTTATGCCTTTGAGATATGGATATATAGAAGAATAGGGAGAACATCATGGAAAGAGAAGAAAACCAACACAGAGGTTCTAACAATACTTCGTATGAAGAACAAATTATTAAAGGAAATAAAGACCAAACAAATAAAATATCTGCAGAAGACTGATGTGTAGGACCATTGGCGCAAATAAAACGGTGACACAGCACATTTCAACTCTGGACCACATTCTGCTAGAAATCTTGTGGCCTGCAAAAATCAGTGCCCTGCAAAAAAGAGAGAACCAGCGGACGTTTGAGAATGAATGCTGAAGAAGAAAAAAATTAATATTTTTACATATTAAAAGACATGACACCTTATTGAAGACCTACTTGTGGGTAAAGTCGAGGGGAGGCAATCAAGAGGGAAGCAGAGATACAAGTGAGAGAGTAACATCACGAGATGGACAGGTTAGTCTAGCAGAGTGCACCACCAAGACAAGAGGCAGGGGATGTTGGAGTTCTGTTGCAGTCAACCTTTGATGTGGAGACGGCAACTAATGAATGAACACAAATCATGAACACAATAAATTACCAATCTGACTCTCAGTCAAAAATTAAAATCTCAAAAAACAGCAACATCTATTCTCATTTTACTAACTATTTCTGATAATAAACTGCAAGTATTATTTCATCTACTATCAATTATAACTATGAATGTTATTTAAGCTATTTGAATTTTAAAAGAATTAAATAAATGTGCAGTTTCCTCCAATTTTTTCCCTCTCATTCAAAAAAATAGTTTTCATAATTTACCAGTGGGTCCCGTAAATTTTTGATTAGGGGGAGTGGGGTAAAATATTGACATAATTTATAGACTGACCCATATTCATATCCCCCCCCCTTTGAACCATTCATTAAACAAAACCACCTCAATTCTGATGGAAGAAATGAAAGATCTAGCTGAGTAAATAATGTGTTTTCTCTCATCTGCTAGCATGTATCACCAAATTTTTATTGTATGTTCAGTATGTTTTGTTTTCTCCTGCGTTTGCTTGTCCCTGTCTTGAAAAAGACCTGCTGATCAAAACATCAATTTCATGTACAGTGTAATCCATCTATATGTGGATCATTTTATAACAAATTTAAAACAACATTTTTCATAATTGCCTCAGTTATATTTAATCTTTATTGTTAGTACTGTATATGATCCTAGGAAAGATGACACATCTTTCAAGAACAAAAATGTAAACATAGACACTAAAGTTGCATCAACTTTAGATATTATATCACATCAACTCCATCAACTTTAGATATTACATCAACTCCATCAACTTTAGATATTACATCACATCAACTCCATCAAATCTAGATATTACATCACATCAACCCCATCAACTTTAGATATTACATTCCATCTACTCCATCAACTTTAGATATTACATCTTATCCACTCCATCAACTTTAGATATTACATCACATCAACTCCATCAACTTTAGATATTACATCACATACACTCTATCAACTTTAGATATTACATTCCATCTACTCCATCAACTTTAGATATTACATCACATACACTTCATCAACTACATTACAATTTAGTATGATCTGTGACCTGTTGAGAACAATGTGAATGGCTTAAAACACTGCACAAGAGAGATCCCTTATTAAATTTTGTAAATTTATATTGACATAACTTGTGTTTAACGATATCGTTAAATATTTTATCATGTCATGTGGATCATATATTGGGCGAAGCTTAGGTACAATTAACTAAATCCTTGAAACCAGTGTTTCCCAACCTTTTTTTTTATCATGCCCCACCTAAGTCTTTCTAAATTTCTAATGCCTCCCTACGTAACATATAATTTTTATATTAAAAATTTGAATTATTCCTAAATGAGGCTTAATCACAACTTGTTCAAATTCCCCCCCCCCCTCCATGAGGCATGGGTCCCATGTTGTAAAACACTGTTCTAGACTATGAGTCATATTATGACACTGGAGGTATTCCCATAAGTACTCAGCTCAGCAGTCCATCCCTCATCTAAGAATAGATCAACTTAGTGGTCCAGTCGGTTGTGGGTTAAGTAAACAGCCAGTGTGCCATAGTGTAAAAAAGCAATGTCTTATACAGAACTCTCACAAGGTGCATGCAGACCCCACATTATGATACAAAGGCATATACATAACATAAGTCAATGCCTTTTGTCATTGCTTCTGACAACTATGAAAAATTGGCAGAAGATGATGTCACATGGAGCAATGACACTTGACAACTCAATATTGTGCAAAGTGGAAGAACAAAGGTTCAGACACAAGTAGCAACAGACCAGTGTTGTAATATTCCCATGTTTCTTCTGCAGCAGACCAAATTTATGAAAGATCAGCAGATTTAACCACAAGAAGACATGTTCAACTCAGGCTTAGCTCCAACAGATACAAGATTGCTTCAGACCGTCTGTCAATACAAACAAGGACTTAAATACAGGATGTTAATCATTGTCTATTGTCTACCCCCAGGTGGTGGTGTTGTTGTAGCTTCCACACTTGCCATTGAGCGTAGGGGTTTGCGAAGGAGATGTAGTCTGCGTTCCAGAGCCAGGTGTGTTGCTCTGGTTGAGGTGTAGTCATGTTTATTCAGGATGGTCTTGATATTGTCTATCCATCTTTTCCTAAGTCTGCCCTTGACTCTGGATCCTGATTCAATCTTATTATAAGCTCTTATGGGAAGGTAATGACAGAGAGAGAAGATACTGGATATTTTGACATGATGGAAAGTAAAGGTAAACGTAAGCTGAGCTATGACCAGCATTATAGCACATGGTTTTCCCATAAGTGCTCAGTTGCCTCATCAATGGCTGACTAGAAACCACCTGACAAATGACTTAACAATACATTATAACAATTCCTTCATGAAGATTCAGCAGTGTAGTACACAACACTGCAGATACAATGTTTTGGGGATCAATTATTGTCTATGAAAACTCAACATGAAAATGATGATTATTGTTTTCTATGCTCAGCTACAACAGTTTGCAGTGAACCGAAAGGCACGGAGAAACATGATTTCTGCCCTTGGCACCAAAGGAACAAATTGACTAACTAATTTGCTTAACAGTCTTTTACAGGTAAGTGGATTACCTCCATGAATTCAGTCATCATCAGGTATCACACTGGTTCACTTCCAGTTCTGTCTCTTGGGGCCAGGTGTTAATCCTCAAACCACCAAAGAGGGCATATATCTGCAGGACAGATGATGACTCTTCTTCATCTTCAGCGTTAATTCTCAAACTCTCGCTGGATCTCTCTTATAGTAGGATCATGGTTCTATTACATTTTCAGCAAGATGTAGTCCAGAGAATGAAAACGCATTGTGTCGTCATTTTATATGCGCCAATGGCCCGACACATCTGTCTTTGGCAGAAGATGATGACTCAAGTCCATGATGCTCACACCTTCTCATTATTACTTTTTGACGGTGTTCACTCTGAAATTAACGAGCCTCATGCTTTCTTTTCCATGTCCAGAATAAAGTAACTAGGCTTGAAATGCAGCATTGCCAGAAATGAACTCTACTTGTGAGCTTAGAAAAATGTTAACCAACATAGAACTGTCTGCCATCTTGTAACGATGGTCACACTCAAGAGGAGAATGAAGAAACATAATAATAAAAAATATTAAATGGCTATATTATTGTTCTATTCTGTTTGTTTGCCCCTATTGTGATGAAGACCTTTTGGTTGAAACATCAATTTATTATTTAACATTAATATTTTGCCATTGTTAGATTTATAATGTGGCATATAGTTTTACTACAGTCTACCTTTCATTCTGCTATAGTAAATCAAACTATAAACTAGGTATGGACATAGTATAGTTAGGTATAACTAGGTTTAGTTTCACCGATCACACAGTGTTTTGTCTTCATTACTTTCATAAGAAATAAACAGAGATATTGGCATACTAATACTGTTATGAGAAAGCTGTGTCAAAGTAGTAATAACAACACTGTGGCCTTTTTCAGACCATGTTTTTTTTCCTCAGTGGCAACATATGTATGCAAGACTTGAACTTTAAACAAGACAATATCCAAAAGAATAAATTCATTTGAATATGCTACAGAAAGATCCTATATAATGGACAGAGAAAAAAAAAACCACTGAAATTTTGAAATTACTGAAACTAAATTAAGGGTGGCTTCTAAATACCACCATAAGAAGGAAGTTTCAGTATTTTGGACACTTAAAAAGACATGATGGCATCGAAAGGCTGATTCTGAAGGGCAGAGAGGCAGGTGAGAGAAGAAGAGGAAGACCAAGAAGACGATGGACCAGCAATATTGAAGAATGCATGCACATATCTCTAGCCAATGCAGGTCTGCTTGACCAGGACAGAGAGGCATTTAGAATATCCACGACGAAGACAATCTTCTGGAAAGAATATGTCATTTGATATAATACTGTTACATGAAATTCAACATATCACAGAAAAACATAGTATTAACAAAAATTTAAATAATGAGTGTCTATTCAATTAGAGTGTCAATCAGCGCTCAGTCCCTTTCATTTTCCTGAAATGTTCATGGCTTTACCTGTTGGATTTCAGATTTGCACAGTAAGTATTGATCAGTCCCTTTCTGATAACTAATAGTGTAGTAAGTAGTAAAGTAACCCATAGCATTTATTAATGCTGTAGAGGTGTGAGATGTTAGCAATCTCACAGTTCAGAGGCTCTGCAAATGAGGGCGGTAGCCATCTCCTCTCCCTCGCAGTAACTAATAGTGTGTGCACACATAAACAGCCATGGTGATAAGTCAGACTTTATGTCCCTTCGCACACCTGAAAGTTAAACATTATTTCTTATAAAAACTCTCCTAATATGTGACTGTGCAATGGTCTTATAAATAAACTGCCCTTTTAAAAAATATGAGTCTCATTGATTGTGTTTATAGCAACACTGACCTGTCATGCAAGTCATAAGTGTCGACTAAGGAGGTTTTTGGGGGTAGAGTTGGCTGTCTCATCCCATAGAGGGTCACAGTGATCTGAAGCCATGCTGACATTTTATGTGTCAGGCTGAAAGGCACAGATATTATAGCTAAGCTGTAAACCATGACACAGGCATTGCATTCTCAGGACCTCATCCTGCTAATTTCCAGAAGTTTTAGAACAAATGCAGATGAAGAAGATGAGTCTCATACCAAATGTTAGCTCAAGTGACTAGATAATGAAGTAATCAATGTATATTTTGATTATGAAATCGCTAACTAAAACAATCTGACTCTTTGTGGGGGGAAAGGTACTGAACAGGTCTCTGAAGGCTAAGGTACCAGGTTCAATACTTGCTATAGGCAATTGTGCTTCCAGACTATTCAGAAGGTAATGTCAACCTATTGAACATAAAATATTGTGTTAAATATCACATGTAGCCAAAACATACCGGGTTTATTTGACATATCCTGAATAAGATATGCTAAAGCTGTGAACTAAACTGAACAGTCTTATATAAATACAAACAGTTAAATAAAATGTTGAACATTGAATACTCAGAATTCTGGAGAAGATTCTACAAATAATAAGGTAATATTAGCATTAATAAGTCAGGATGTCTTACATATAACTCAAAAACATATACGGGAAAAAAAATTAAATAATATAAAAAAATATAAACAATGATGAATTTGATATTTCAGTTTTCATAATGCTATTATAAAGACAAAAATAAGGAAACACATTTTTTAAATGTTAAAGAAGATATCGCATGCATGATATTTATTTAGAAATATATATATATACCGGTATATATGGAAAAAATTCATTCATTACGCTGTAATTTTGTGTTCTTTTTATTTCTTGAAAACGGTGTTTAAGACCAAAACGTCAAATTCATTACTGATGTATTTGCAGTTATTAGATGTTTTTTCAATTATATGTAACACAAGCCAAGCTATCCTTGTTAATATTCAAGTAAAATTTTCATTAAGTCTTAAAACAATAATTGTACACTATATTATGTTGTGTTGTGTTTCTGGGGTTTGATAGGGGAGCACAGACGTAAAACTGTGATCTACAATCATGTTGTAAGAAATGACAGGAGGTTGAGCATGGAGTCTGTTACCCCACTCCATGAACACTGCTGTGATGCAGCCTTGTGAAGACCCATGCTGGCTGCTGGGAAGCAATAAACCCATTCATCTGCAGCATACCTCAAGATTTGAAAAAAGTGATAGTAAAGTTACGTCTGGAGCAGAAGAATGTACAGCTCATGACCATGCATCCTACAGCCATAATGAGTAAGTCATCTGGGACGTGTACAAGATTTGAACAACTTACCCATCAGCAAAAGAAATACTAATCTGGATCTGACATTAAAATTCCAGCCTCGTGCCTTGGGGTTCTCAATCAATCAAACTAAATTCAATCAAACCACCTATTCAAACTAAAATCTAAGATGCAATATTGTCAAATAATAGCATTTTCTTGAAATTCCTGAGTTTTAATGCCAACATATAAATGGTGATACACATCATTAAAAATCTGTAGAATTGTACATTTACTGGGCCCGATCCAGTACAAGTACATTATAAACGTGTATTAGTAGGGTCTGTTCCCTGATCGTGCTCATCAAAATGTGCCCCTTGATTCATAATTCCAGTACTTTCATTCATATGTTCTTCTAATGATTGCAATGTTTGTTCTAGAATATTACGGTCTTCAGAAGCCATACGCTGATGTACATTTAGTGGCCGTTGTGCATTTTGACTTCCTAATGCGAAATTCTGTTGATGATGTGGAGATGTTGTTGATACTGATGAATCAGACACATAATTTTGGCTTCTACTCCTCAAAGGCACTGTGTAGATTTGAGAGATGTTGGACATCTGTGATATTTGTTTGGAAGGAGTAGAACTGGGTGATGGCATTTCTTTTATTGCAGAACCTGATGAAGGAAGATATGAAATGGATATGGAATTTGATGTTGTCGTTATTCTACTGATGTTAGAACCATAAGGAAATGTATGTACATTATTGGATCCTAAAAATGAAACATCTTGAGAACCTCTGGTTTCTGTATTGTTTTCTAATATATTTTGTCTGATTTCATCATCGTCATGGAGGAGTGATGGTCGGCGAGATGGGGCTCGAGATCTGTAGGTTGGAGGTCTGGAACTGGGGTAATCTCCATTCAGAATGTGGGGGAATGTAATATGGATCCCTGAGTGAGCAGTGGAAGCTCTGGATCTGTACGAAGGAGGTGGTGAACTAGGCAAACTGTCATCGTCACTAGGAACTGTGTCTCTAGTGTGAGGAGTCTCATCCTGCTCATGTGATGTTTGGTTTTGATAATCTTGCATTGATGCTGCGTAAGTTGGTGGTGGACGTCGGTATTGGAACTCTGGGTACAACATTCCTATGAAATTAAATGGAAACAAAGTATTACTGAAATACCATCACTAAATAGAATAAAGTTTTATGGAAATTGAATCACATAATGGAAAATGTTATGGAAATAGAAACACTAAAGGGATACATAGTTATTAAAATGCAAACACAAAATGGATATAGAGTTATTGAAATACAACACTAAATAGATATAGAGTTATTGAAATACAACACTAAATAGATATAGAGTTACTGAAATACAACACTAAATAGATATAGAGTTATTGAAATACAACACTTAATAGATATAGAGTTATTGAAATACAACACTAAATAGATATAGAGTTATTGAAATACAACACTAAATAGATATAGAGTTATTGAAATATAAACACTAAATAGATATAGAGTTATTGAAATACAACACTAAATAGATATAGAGTTATTGAAATACAACACTAAATAGATATAGAGTTATTGAAATACAACACTAAATAGATATAGAGTTATTGAAATACAACACTAAATAGATATAGTGTTATTGAAATACAACACTAAATAGATATAGAGTTATTGAAATACAACACTAAATAGATGTAGAGTTATTGAAATACAACACTAAATAGATATAGAGTTATTGAAATACAACACTTAATAGATATAGAGTTATTGAAATACAACACTAAATAGATATAGAGTTATTGAAATACAACACTAAATAGATATAGAGTTATTGAAATATAAACACTAAATAGATATAGAGTTATTGAAATACAACACTAAATAGATATAGAGTTATTGAAATATAACACTAAATAGATATAGAGTTATTGAAATACAACACTAAATAGATATAGAGTTATTGAAATATAAACACTAAATAGATATAGAGTTATTGAAATATAAACACTAAATAGATATAGAGTTATTGAAATACAACACTAAATAGATATAGAGTTATTGAAATATAAACACTAAATAGATATAGAGTTATTGAAATACAACACTAAATAGATATAGAGTTATTGAAATATAAACACTAAATAGATATAGAGTTATTGAAATACAACACTAAATAGATATAGAGTTATTGAAATACAACACTAAATAGATATAGAGTTATTGAAATACAACACTAAATAGATATAGAGTTATTGAAATACAACACTAAATAGATATAGAGTTATTGAAATACAACACTAAATAGATATAGAGTTATTGAAATACAACACTAAATAGATATAGAGTTATTGAAATACAACACTAAATAGATATAGAGTTATTGAAATACAACACTAAATAGATATAGAGTTATTGAAATACAACACTAAATAGATATAGAGTTATTGAAATACAACACTAAATAGATATAGAGTTATTGAAATACAACACTAAATAGATATAGAGTTATTGAAATACAACACTAAATAGATATAGAGTTATTGAAATACAACACTAAATAGATATAGAGTTATTGAAATACAACACTAAATAGATATAGAGTTATTGAAATATAAACACTAAATGGATACAGAGAGTACCAGTAACTGAAATACAACCACTAAATATTAACAAAGAGTAAAACTCCTATCCGCTTTACTGGTTCCCCCCAACATGTCATTAAAAATTCCACAAAGATGAAGTTACTCTAAGGTTAGGACCCCCCTCTTATTTAAGAAATATCTACGACTCTGCCTGTTAGATCATACATGTTATTCTGCCAGTTAAAATAATGTCCTATTTATTCACACAGGTTGTCCTTCAGTTTATATAAGATTGTCTTGTTAGTTCAAACATGTTGCCATGTCATTTCATATAGGTCTGTCTTGTTAGTTCAAACATGTTGTCATGTCATTTCATATATGTCTGTCTTGTTAGTTCAAACATGTTGTCATGTCATTTCATATAGGTTTGCCTTGTTAGTTGACAAAGGTTGTCATGTCAGTTCATATAGGTTTGCCTTGTTAGTTGACAAAGGTTGTCATGTCAGTTCACACATGTTGTCATGTCAGCTCATATATGTTTGTCTTGTTAGTTCACACATGTTGTCATGTTAGTTCATATAGGTTTATCTTGTTAGTTCACACATGTTGCCATGTCAGTTCACACATGTTGTCATGTCAGTTCATATATGTCTGTCTTGTTAGTTCAAACATGTTGTCATGTCAGTTCATATATTTTTGTCTTGTTAGTTCACACATGTTGTCATGTCAGTTCATATATGTCTGTCTTGTTAGTTCACACATGTTGTCATGTCAGTTCATATATGTCTGTCTTGTTAGTTCACACATGTTGTCATGTCAGTTCATATATGTCTGTCTTGTTAGTTCACACATGTTGTCATGTCAGCTCATATAGGTTTGTCTTGTTAGTTCACACATGTTGTCATGTCAGTTCATATATTTTTGTCTTGTTAGTTCACACATGTTGTCATGTCAGGTCATATATGTTTGTCTTGTTAGTTCACACATGTTGTCATGTCAGTTCATATATGTCTGTCTTGTTAGTTCACACATGTTGTCATGTCAGCTCATATAGGTTTGTCTTGTTAGTTCACACATGTTGTCATGTCAGTTCATATATTTTTGTCTTGTTAGTTCACACATGTTGTCATGTCAGTTCATATATGTTTGTCTTGTTAGTTCACACATGTTGTCATGTCAGTTCATATAGGTCTGTCTTGTTAGTTCACACTGGATGTCTTGACAGTTCATATAGGTGTGTCTTGTTAGTTCACACTGGATGTCTTGACAGTTTAATTTGTGCTAATGGCCAGACACATCCAAACATCAGTGATGTATACAGTAAAAATTTTACAAATTCCACGGAACTGTGGGCAACTGTAGTCATATATCCATAGTAGGTCAACAGTATGTCCCAACGTGTTTGACAGCACTGTCCACCGGCCTCTTTCATTAATCATAATGCTATCTATGGTCAACAAAGTCTGACATTTTTTTACCATGATCTTGGATGCTATCGACACCCACTAACTGAAATAAAACCAGGATGTACTCTTTACCTCTCAGTCACAGAGCTGGCGTAGAATGTTTAAGCACATACCTCCAAACCAATTTCGATCCCGATTTCTATATCGACCTTGTCTTCCCTCCCGTGCACGATGTCTGAAGCTGCCAATGCCAAAGAGAGCATGAAGTGGCTCGTGGTCTCTTGGTGTACATTTCCACCCAACACCTACTACAATAACCAGCAGTACACCCAAGCCTGTGGAAGATCATACACACAAAAATATATTTGAATTTAAGAATCACAGAATATATCAAATGTAAGAATGACATCCTGAATTTTTTTTTTTAAATCTCTTTATACTGCAGTTTAGCATTATTAACAAATATAGGGTTCAAGAATCTCAGAGGACTGACTTAATTGTACTGAAACTTTCCCATATGCACTGTCCCTCCCAATAAAGTAGACATCTCTCTGACATATAGGTAAGCCATTAGGTTTTTGCTCAAGATGTTTTGAACCCAGCTTATGACATGTTGTTTACAAAGTGGAATTCTTCTGAGATCCTTGGAAATCACTTAAATCTATGAAGTTATGAGTGTTACTTTTATTAGGTCGCACGCCTGGTTTGTTAAAAGTGCCAGAGTCACATATGGTGTAACCAGAGTACAGTGAAGCTCATCTCATATACCTTGTCAACCTTTGTTTTTCAAAGCTAAATGCTGAGAGTACTGTTCAGAACACATAAAGCCTTAACTCTGTAATAATTCCCCATGATGATGACCTTTTGCATCTTTACAGTTAGGAAGAATGCCATAGTAAAATTTCAAATAGATTATAAGACCTTCAAATTGGTTAAAATGCTGAGAGGTATAGTCCCTATGTGTCACATATAACTGCTTGCCCGGGCAGGTTTTATGCAGAAAGTTCCTTGCCCATTTGCACTAATCCTCTCTCAGTTCTATTGATTAGTTGTATAGGAAAGGCAAAGCTAATACACTTGGAAACAAGCAGAACTGCAGGAGAGGCCACATGATTTAATACACCATCGATTGCCTTAGAGTTTCCTCTCTGGATTTTCTGTAGGAGTTTACTGCCTTCGTACAGTTTACTGCCTGAGTTTACTGCTAATCTCCAAAAGTATCTGAAAAAAAATGCAGACATCATATAGGCCTAACACAGAAACAGTATTGGAATGGATTCCATGCCATGGGGGTAATATGAAATTGAAAGGATGAACACTGTTGAGGAAGGTTCAAAAGTTCTCACCAGGCACCCATCAAAACCAACCAGCATGCAACAACAATCGCCCAAAATGTTCTATGCATACCTAGTCCAGTTTTTCTCTTGTGAAAGTCCTACATCACTTGATATAGGCAATAGTCAAGTTTTTCTCTTGTCAAAATCCCACATCACTTGATATAGATAATACAAAGTAAAGCTTTTCTCTTGTCAAAATTCCACATCACTTGATATACAATCGTGTTCTTAGCTCCTCTAAAGGAAGTTTCTTCCTCAAAATATTGCACATCTATGAGAGTTTAATTCTACTTAGAAATGAAATTAAGCTCTTCCCACACACAAAATTGCACATAGCATACACGAACTCTGTTATAAATGTGGGGATTGAAACATACAAAGACTGAGCCAGTTTAAAGGGAGAGTAAAGTCACTCGTCTAAATTGAAAATTTATTTCAAATCATCAATCAAAAACTACGATAAAAGCGGAGTGAAAGAAACAAATGGAAGCAAATACACACAACTTGAGAACATAATGATTTCAACCATCAATGTCAGACATGGGCGTCTGTGGTTGTGTCGATAGAGACGCAAGATAAAGACAAAATGTCAAGCTGCCGTGTCCGTGATTACCTTTAAGAGTCTGACCAGCGGGTAGGTACAGAAACGAATTTTCTTGTACGACTGTACACACTATCGTTAAAGTTACAGACATCCACAGTTCAATGGAAGTGGTAAAACACTGAATGTATTAGTTACCAACGCCGAAGTTCTGTCATTGGAGCAAAGAAAACGACGACACAACGCATTTCTATTCTCTGGACCTGAACCTGCTGAAAATCGTGTATGACTATTGTCCCGCTATAAGAGAAGACCGGTGGGAGTTTGAGAACGAACGCAAAAAGGCACACACAAGACAAAATTATGTTCAGACTCCGTTTAGGACACACCAGACTTAGAAATCAATAACAAAGTTTAACATTGTCGGGAAATGCCTATATTCTCTCCTTCGGTGTTAAAATTCAACATTTTTAAAAGCCTAATATGAAGGGGGGGGGGGGGAAGAAGAGAGAAACCGAGATCCTATGATTTTATCGCATCTTAGCCTGTCCAAAGAAAAAAAAGCAAATAGTGGCAACAGTGGTGCGCTCGTGGAATGAACCCCGACAGTGACACTGCATTGTTGTCCAATGAAAATTAATGTAGTATTTGTGGTAGGGACGAAAGAAACAAACACACTCAACAGCGAACTAATAGTTAATATCTGCATCAGCAACATCTGGTCAAAGAGATTTCTTGTGTCAATAGAGGGAGCTATCAGTGTTCACTGGACGATCTTTGGACAATATCCAAGGCATGAAGATACTCAAGGACCCCAATACTGGAACGAGAAATTACATAATTATTGGAGTAACAACTGCAATCGCTCTATATTCTACAATTTGGAACGAACACAACCAACAGTGTTAATAAAAAACGCACACGAATCTTTCAAGATGAAATAGGCTTACAAGTAAGCAGTGGGCAGTGTCGGCTTTCAATTTAATGTGTCTTACAAGCCCAACTCGCACGAACTAGGTCGAGGTTCCTCCAACTATTAACACTTGGGGGAGGGGGGTCATACTTAAGGGTTGTCTAAAAATTACGTCAACAAATAGGTGGGGTTGAGTCCTGAAAAAGTAGTACAGTTTTTGATACGGTATTGTACAAAGGAATGAAATGAAGCTCTTTAGGATCCCCCATTTAAAAATGGGAAAGTGGACGACAACAATACTTTTTTTCTTACACCAATAAATTATTTTTTTTGGTTTTTTAAACATTTTTAGAAAAATCTGAACAAATTATGTAACTTTTTCGGGGAATGATTTTTTTTATTGGGAAAGGGGAAGGGGGGATTTAGAGGTCATAAATAATCAAGGGGGAGTTGAACCCTAAAGTTTTGACAGTTGTTGACAAGGGAGGGGGTCCCAAATTGGACAAAGTTATGAACCGCCGCAGAGTCTCTCGCGAGTTGGTCAGGCCCCAAAAAAAGAGAACAAACAAAAAATTAAACAAAAAATGGCAGAACACATAGTTACCTGCCATGCATGTGGTAAAAATGTCCCATCCCAACAGCATCGAATGAACTAGAAGTCTGGACTGTATGTCTTCAGCTTTTGTTTTATTTTCATTAACTTTTCTCATACAATATCCGTTCGAATATTATGAATAAGCACCAACTTATATAAGGTGTCGCCCGTGTTGCATACTTCGAAAGGGGAGCAAAGAACAGTGACACTGTTTCCTGTCACACAGGTCGCAACAAGCCACTACGGTGGTTTTCTGGGTGGAGATGGCTGTCCCATTCCACAGTAAGTGACCAACGAGTCATACTTAAGTCGGATGTGTCCGGCCGAAAATAGCAGATATCGCAGCCAAGTTGTAAATCATGACACAACGCTTTCCATTCTTATAACCACATCTTGCTAATCTGCAGGAGATTGAGAAAGAACCCAGAAAACGAAGATTTCAGGTATGTCTTTTAATGCAGCAGTTTGTATTTCATGTCACAGAGCTGTAGGGAATCATACATGACAAACCAACTATGGAAACTCCTACTTCTCTAAAAGCAAAAATACTTGATCATCAAGACACCCAAAGCCACAGCTAACAGTGGATTCATGTATTTACAGAATAGATTTACAAAATACTTGATCATCAAGACACACAAAGCCACAGCTAACAGTGGATTCATGTATTTACAGAATAGATTTACAAAATACTTGATCATCAAGACACCCAAAGCCACAGCTAACAGTGGATTCATGTATTTACAGAATAGATTTACAAAATAGATACACAAATGGAACAATTCCATCGCAGTCACTGAATGAAGCACAAACTCCAATTAAAAAAAATACAATCATACATGGAGTCAAGAAACAGGAAGCAACTTTCTCCAAAATTACATCCAAAGTCTGGACAGATCACATCAGACTACATATCTTCAGGCTCCCTACCGGACGATGTAGACTACAAGCACATATCCACAAAAGAAAAGTTGTCCAAACTTACCAACGTCCAAAAAGGCATTCAAAAACAAGAACAGATCATGCACTCTTTAGTGGCCTGAGAATTAAAACCTGGCCTTAGAGACAAAACTGGAAGTGAAGTTGCGAGGCACACGTGAGGACCTCTTGTTGGCGACTTAATTCATGGGGGCAGCGAACACATGTACAGGGACTGCTGAGCATATGGGAACTGATCGCAGAAAAAGGTGATGATAACCAGCTGTAGTCTTCTTCTTCTCGTTCGCATTTTAACATGTTTACACAACAAGTTCGATTTTTTTCTGGATAAATGTTGCTGTATGTTAAAAGCTCCTCAAGGCTACCATATAGCTTTCTGTGGATGTCTGTGAGCCAATGCTCCGCCTCGCCTTTAACTTGTTTAGTGTAATGTCATGCAGAATATGTTACGTAGTCCTATCTTAGAGGGTTGCATCTAATATAATACTCGGAGGTTGTGGTTCACTGAAGCGCTACCTTCACTATTTTTGATGGCAAAAAAGCTCTGATATACAAGCCATACTGAAGTCTATAGGCTATAACTAAATTTGACTGACATCTGCGGTTGAGAGGAACGTACCTCTCTACAAGGAATACACATTAAATGACCATGATGACCAAGCGGGTTGCATGGTACCATGGCTGCTGGTGCGCCTTTTTGCTTGGTATCTCTCTGACTTCAGTATCTGTGCTTGCTTGGGCAAGACTGGTCCTGCTCGACATAAGGGATGGCCCGACCAGTCTTAGTTTCCATACCCTCTGTTGGCTGGACTAACATAAGGGATGGCCCGACCAGTCTTAGTTTCCATTCCCTCTGTTTTCTGGACTAACATAAGGGATGGCCCGACCAGTCTTAGTTTCCATCCCCTCTGTTTTCTGGACTAACATAAGGGATGACCCGACCAGTCTTAATTTCCATCCCCTCTGTTGGCTGGACTAAGTTCTATCTTCACGTCAACGAGCTGGCTTCGATTGGGTACAGTATGCAGTGAGTGTGAGAGTTGAAAGAAACCCCTATTTGAAATACTTATGTGTTTATAAGAAGTTGACAAAGTGTATTTATAATCTATCACACGTGGTAGGGTGTATGGTTGGCGTATTTGTACAGCTAAGCCTATCACGCAGGCTTTCTATGAAAGGCTAAACTAACATCTCCGTTTCTATTTAAGTCTAGGTTTAGGTTCAGGCTGTATTGACAGGTGGTTACCGTGCAAGTCTGTGGTTCTCAACCTTTTTAAGGATGTGAGCCCGTAAAATAAATAAGCATTTTAAAGGCGCATAGGATTGACTTACACGAGTTTGTACTCGGGTTTCAACACCTCTAATCGAAGCGACACTCTCAAATGTACTCTGGTTTCCTCACCTTTAAACGAAGCGACACTCTCACATGTACTCTGGTTTCCTCATCTCTAAACGAAGCGACACTCTCGCATGAGAACGTCAATATGTGTGTAATTTGCTGTGTGTTTCCAGCGGTTAGAAAAACTTCCATTATCTTGTTTTCAATTTTTCGATTGGAGTATTACAGTTTACTGCTGTTGTAAAATACTATGAGACATATACATTCTCGTATACGCAGCTGTAACATTATGAAACATAACTTCTCGTATATGCAGCTGTAACATTATGAAACATAACTTCTCGTATACGCAGGCATAACATTATGAAACATAACTTCTCGTATATGCAGCTGTAACATTATGAAACATAACTTCTCGCATATGCAGCTGTAACATTATGAAACATAACTTCTCGCATATGCAGCTGTAACATTATGAAACATAATTTCTTGTACAAACCAATGATCCCCCTGCTTCCTATGTATACTAAATCTACTGGAAATATATTGGTTCTCTCAAAAGATACCCCAAAATGATGTGAAAATCTTGTTCAGACTCCTCCTAGAAAAATCATATCTACGGGCACTAGATCACCGCCAATATGTACTATCTTCTTCTATACAATGTTGCGAATGTTCGCACTTTGTCTGCAGAATCTGCTCTTTCTATACACGTCACACGTAGCCTTAGTTGTGGAAGCACCCTGAACTCTATGAATCATCATGTGCCGTACAGACTGACGCATGCAAGTACTCATGTCCACAACATTCTATCCACAGTGTCGTGTATCAGCTCCACTGCTGGTCACCTACCATATCACGACATTAAATTATCAAATTTATGTTTACCTTGTCACTCACTCTCTGCCTCTTTTCCTCTCAGTTTTTAATATCATGTTAAGAACCCCCCTCTTCCCATAATGTGGACTTTTTTCTGTTAATTTTCTCGTTCGCAGTTTGTTAAACAGTCTACACAGAATCAAAGTTTGTACTGTAGAATCAAAGTTTGTACTGTAGAATCAAAGTTTGTACTGTAGAATCAAAGTTTTTACTGTAGAATCAAGGTTTTTACTGTAGAATCAAAGTTTGTACTGTAGAATCAAAGTTTTTACTGTAGAATCAAGGTTTTTACTGTAGAATCAAAGTTTGTACTGTAGAATCAAAGTTTTTACTGTAGAATCAAGGTTTTTACTGTAGAATCAAAGTTTGTACTGTAGAATCAAAGTTTTTACTGTAGAATCAAGGTTTTTACTGTAGAATCAATGTTTTTACTGTAGAATCAAGGTTTTTACTGTAGAATCAAAGTTTTTACTGTAGAATCAAAGTTTTTACTGTAGAATCAAAGTTTTTACTGTAGAATCAAAGTTTTTACTGTAGAATCAAGGTTTTTACTGTAGAATCAATGTTTTTACTGTAGAATCAAAGTTTTTACTGTAGAATCAAAGTTTTTACTGTAGAATCAAAGTTTGTACTGTAGAATCAAAGTTTTTACTGTAGAATCAAAGTTTTTACTGTAGAATCAAAGTTTTTACTGTAGAATCAAAGTTTTTACTGTAGAATCAAGGTTTTTACTGTAGAATCAAGGTTTTTACTGTAGAATCAATGTTTTTACTGTAGAATCAAGGTTTTTACTGTAGAATCAAGGTTTTTACTGTAGAATCATGGTTTTTACTGTAGAATCAAGGTTTTTACTGTAGAATCAAGGTTGTTACTGTAGAATCAAGGTTTTTACTGTAGAATCAAAGTTTTTATTGTAGAATCAAGGTTTTTACTGTAGAATCAAGGTTTTTACTGTAGAATCACGGTTTTTACTGTAGAACCGGGGTGCAAAGGGAACGCATTGCTCTAGGCGTACCCAGGGTTAGCAGATAAACAAGATCCCAAATGCATCTCCACGCGGCACCCTGGAAACAGAAATACAGCAGCTCGAGCTGATTCTGTCGAAATCATTTGGGGATCGTGTCCGAGAATGTGGAGGTAGCAGACGGAAAGAGATTTGACTGCAAAAGAGACAGACAATATCTCCGACACCACCAGCATCACCACATACAGCGACACTGTCGACATACAGTGAAGCAAGTCAGTCCAGTCCGAACATTGGAGGGGCGGCCAATGTAAAATGCACGTAAAGGTAGATGCATGGCGAGAGACAAATAGATTTCATACCGAGTACAATGAAACAATGAAAGGGCAGAACAGCGCTAGAGGGCACTGCGAACTGCAAATAGAAAGTGAAAAGTCCCTAGGAAAGGGGAACTACAAGCTCCGTCAGCTCGAGTTGAGCTTCTAGTTACCTGTGTTCCTTACAGGCAGAAACCCAGACCCATTCATTGGCGTCTGGTAAAGCAAGAAGACCTAATCCAACTCTAATGTCGAGACTTCCTAAACCGGAAATATGCTCGCGAAGAGAAAGGGTTCTGTACCCGATGGGCTTAAGCAAGAAAGGGACAACGATGGTAGTCCTGGTCCAACTCTACTGTCAAGGTTTCCTATACCGGAAGTACACTTGCAGAGAGAAAGGGTTCCGTAACCGATGGGCTCAGGCACAAAAGCGACAACGATTTAGCCCTGGCCCAACTCTACAGTCAGGTTTTCCTACACCGGAAATACACTTGAAGAGAGAAAGGGTTCAGTACCTGATGGGCTCAGGCGCTATTGGGACAAGGACGCTCAGCTCGAGAACGCCTTGCTCTCAAACGCGTGGTTTGAGACTCGAACTCGGACAAGGGGTACACAATGTCGGTGAATGACACCTCGGCTAAAAGCCAGGGTCCAACTCCTCTGTTGAGTTCTTCCTCTTAAGGAACCAGGCTCACGGATGAGAAACGGTTCAGTACCCAATGGGCACAGGCACAGCACGTCCAACTACACGAGGCGAGTTCATAGACAGTGGAACACCTCGTGCGAGTCAGACGAGAGCAAAAATCGTCTGGGCGAAGAGTCGCCACTACGCGTGCCTGGAGACAGATATAGAGGCTGTCACAGGCTAAGGGTAGCCCACCCGAATTGTCAAGGCATGCCGAAATCGGATGTGCTAGGCCTACAAGGCGCATAACGGTGGCACAACGTAATCACGCTCCCGGCGGAAATCGCACGGATATCCGTGATGGTTATCCAATGGAGCGAACGCAAAACAAACAAACAAACTGTAGAATCAAGGTTTTTACTGTAGAATCAAGGTTTTTACTGTAGAATCAAGGTTTTTACTGTAGAATCAAGGTTTTTACTGTAGAATCAACGTTTTTACTGTAGAATCAACGTTTTTACTGTAGAATCAACGTTTTTACTGTAGAATCAAGGTTTTTACTGTAGAATCAAGGGTTTGTTGATGGTTGGTTGGTTGCTGATCCAGCTGTCCATGGGCTCATGCCCTTTGACCCAAAGGGTTTCTTGATAAATGCTGCTGTATTTCAGTTCCCCAAGGCTCCAATACAGCTTTGTGTGGATGTCTGACTCTGTGGGCCAGTGCTCCTTCCTCAACTGGTTTAGTGTAATGCTGTCTTGTAGGATATGTTACGCGGTCTGTGCTGACTGCCCACATAGGTGGACACTTCTTCTTTCGTTCATTTGAAACATGTCTATATCTGTAATTCTGTCTCCTGAATAAAACTCACTGTCTTTTGTAGTTCATACAGTGGCCCATAGAGCTTTGATTCCAGTGTTGTTTCCTCTGGCCAATATGTCTGTCTCAGCGTTTCATGCTCAGAACACTCTTGAAGTATATGTTTGGCACTCTGTGCTGCCTGTCCAGGTGACCATGATGAAACCAGTCTTAGACTATTTAAGTGGATGTTTAGTGTGTTGTGACCTGTCCTGATAAGAACAAGTAACTGATCATCTTAAAAATGGAGGTGCAAAGGGTTTGCTCATGTGTTATTCTCAGGGTTAGCAAAAAACACAAGATACTAAAAGTACCCACTCGTGGTGCACCCTAGAAAAAGAAATATAGTCCGTCTGCGGTGTTCCTGGCCAACACTTTTAGGATTAATGTACATGGGTGTGAAGGCTGCAGATGAAATGAGAATTGACTGCAAAAAAAGACAAGCAGTATCTCCGACACCTCTGCGCCATCACACACAGCGGAACTGTCGAGACACAGTGACGCAAGGCATTCTGACTCGGTCAGCCGAAATGCAGATGCATTGAATGGGTGGTCAATGTCGATGGCCGATATACGTAGATGTCGTCATGAACATCGAGAATCGAGCAAGTCTCAGGAGAAATACAGTTAACATATCGAGTACAATGAGAGGGTATAATAGTGCTAGAGGTCAGCGTCATGTGTAAATAGAATGGAGAAAATGTTATATAGAATTAAAGTATTTTTCAGCTCGATAACAAGATTCTAGTTACCACCAAGAAGAATGTCTCGTGGAAAAGCAGTAAATGACCCACGGTGCTCCTAGATATGTTTAGAGGCTCAGACTTGGACGAGTGTTCAAGATGTCAGTTAAAAGGGTACCTCGGTTAAAAGGGCGAACGAACCAGAACCCAACTCTGCTGTAGAGTATTTCCTATGCCGGAACCATGCTCACAGATAAGAAAAGGTTGAGTACCCGAAGGAACAAGGATAATGTGTCTAATTACGCGAGATAAGTTTACTGGCAGCGGAATACCTTGTACGAGATAGACGTAGCCGACCCAAGTCTAAATCCATGATTATCACTTCCACGGAGACTGCCACTCAGTTACATATTTCGGCACGTAAAGTCCAAGGGCACAGTGGGTGATACACAATCACGTCATAGAGTCGAACACATATGTCGTCTGACGACTTATAGGAAGGCTATCACAGGCTAAGGAAACACACGAATCAGAAGCATGCCAAAAACGGGTGCGGTGAGCCGGATGGCGCAAAATAATTCATCTCCGCTCTGAAACCAGCAGGATAACTACGTCACTCTCTTATTCGGAAATCACACAACTCTCGTGTTGATTCTTAGAAAACATACGATCTTATAAGTCAACATATCCGAATAAGCGACGTCACAACTTTCAAGTAGTTAAAGTAGTGTAATAAATCAATACCAGCACTATTATTTTTTTTATATTTGGTTCATAGAACCAAATTTGATCTAAAAAAAATAACCAACAAAAAACTAGGAGCGTCAATGCTCGCCAGTATACGTTTCTATTGCAAGACTCGAGGACTAAAAATCATTAAAATAATACCTTGGTACTTGCGAGTATCAGGTGAGAACGCCTGATGTGTACCATCTTCATGTATTACTAAGGCTGACGTATGTAATTATGGAATATTATGTATGCAGTCTACAGTAAGTGGGAACATGGTTGCCAGGTGGTTGGAATTTTTTATAGTCAAATTATTGGTTAAAAATTGTTTATAAAATATGCTGAATTTTCAGGAATACTATCTTTCTATACTACATAGAACACTCAAACAGAAGACCCCAACATTGGGCATAAGCAATACAGAAGAACTACAGTTAACTTGCAAATAGGCACTCAACATGGAAATAAATGAGTACTTCTTTATGTACCAGTTTTGGCTCAAAAGTAACTAACTTACTATCCTTTCTTCAAACTTGTATTACCTCTCTCCAATTATCAACATCCATCCATTGCATAATGATAAATATATGATATTGCTAACTTAATTTTAGCTCTTCTGATGTATTCTGAGAGCCTGAGCTTTCTCTAGACATGAAAGCAATGAGGGCAGTTAAAAGTTTTGTGCAAAGTAAAAATAGACATTTTACTTTTCACTATGTAGGCTAGTAACTGAATTTTCTTGTCCCAACTATTATCTAGTGCTTTTTACTACCATGGTAACGTCTGCTCTCATTGTTTCCTGTATCATGTCTTACTATCGTAACAAAGCTTCCACTTAGACATCATGAGAAAACGTTATCAAATACCTGTTTCAAACATGCACTCTTCATTCTACATAAGTAGAATAGACGGTTTATATATATATATATATATATATATATATATATATATATATATATATATATATATATATATATATATATATATATATATATATATATATATATATATATATATATATATATATATATATATATATATTATATACAAAATGTTTACATTTTTTATATAATATCCAAAAATGAACCTACTACACAATTTGTAACCAAATGTAAACACAAACATATGGGAAAGTAGATGTGTTTTTTTAAAGACAACAAAAAATAATCATTAAAATAATTTTTAAATACATTTCCAAAATTAATTCCATGGCCAGATTTAGAAATTTCAATACATACAGGACAATATGGCAACCATGGATGAGAAGCTGGTGTTTGTTCGAGCGTTGCAATAGGAAAAGATGAAAATCGGTTCGTTCCACCGAAGGGGATCAATGCGACTGTGTGAAAGGTTGGTTTATATCAGAATGAGAAGTCGCTGGCCAACAGTGATTCCTACAAATATCTCTGTCATGAATCCTTCGCCAATACAAAGCTGCGTACTCGTCAGGTTCATTCTTCTAATCCAAAGTGACGATATTTGACGTTTCCCGCGTTTTCATTGGCTGTAAACACACAATAACCACAGAATATAATGGGAATAATCAAATAGCGTCACTTTCGAAGAATGATCTCAATAATTCCACAGTGCAGTATTAACGAGAGACTCGGTGTGATAATTAATTCATTCATTTTCCTTTTGCGCTGAATTAGCGCATAGGGCAGAGGTCAGATCTCTCCAATTCTGTCTGTTCAAAGCTATTCTGTGCAGTTCTTGAATAGTATGAATATTGGTTGTTTTACTTTCTCTAAGTATTGTTCTTCTGAGTGTTTCTTTTGGTCTACCCCTGGCTCTTTTGCTTGTAGGTATCCATTCAAGAGACTGGTGGTGTATTCTGTTGGTGTCTGCGCGTAGGACATGTCCGATGTAGGACCAACGGCGTTTTCTGATAACATCTGTGATGACATTTTGATGTCTCTTCTCTGATTTTATCATTCGATTTGAATTCACTCCAATGGGTGTTAGTTATCCTACGAAGACATTTGTTCTCGAAACTCAGTAATTTCTTTTCTGAAGATAGAGAGCTTTTCCAGCTCTCACATCCATATGATAATACTCTGGGGGGAAAAACCACGACCTACGAACTTGCAGAAATAGACATTTCTCGGCTATAGAGCAGAAACAAACGATTGCAGAGTGAGGAAGATAATCACTGGACTATTATGAATATCAGCATTCATTCCCTGGCGTCGTATGTGTGTTACCGAAAGTGGAGCAAAGAATAGTAAACGGCTATCTGCCATGTATGTCGTAGAAACTACAGAGGTTTTTTTGGGTGGAGTTAGCTGACACCCTACAGTTCTGCAGCACAAAAGCCTACTAAAGTCGGTTGTGTCAGGTCAAAAGGTGGAAATATCGTACCCAATCTGTAAACCATCACACAATACATTCTAGTCTTTGCACTATATCAAATTAACCAGCTGGAGTTTGAGAATAATCACAGAAGAATTTCATTAGCAATCTGCTGAAGAATATGGTACTCCTTTTGGAATGCCTTGAGTGCTACCTTTACTACGTCGATCAATAATTACCAACAGTACAATAAAAAAGAAAACATAACTTGAAGGATATGCACCGACAATATAGCGTATGTACATAATGATTAAACGATACAGTAAAAGAATAAGTGCATACATTCCAATTTAAAAAAATATAATACACAATTCCATTCCAACTTTGGTATAGTTGCGCGCAGCTTTCGTGACGCCATTGTAATTACACGTTACTAGTAAACGTTGTCAGAAAGGTTAATTTAATCGGAGATTAAAAGTCGCTAGAACTGCTGCCGGATGAATCGATCTGCACTCTACGCACTGAGCGCCCCCCCCCCGGCACCCAGGATCATCCAAGGAGGGTGGTTCTGTATGTGTAGCGTTCTGATCCATGCATCCGGCAGAAGTTGATGCATCTAGCGACTGTGAAATGAATCTTAATCGATATTTCGTTTCGCTTAATAATGTAGGATTAGTTCTATTCAAGTTTAAGATTTGTTTCGTTATAATGTAAACCTTGCATTGAACCGATTAAACACACACATCATACGTTTCGACTAAAATGTCTTCATCAAATACTGGTTACAAAACCCGTAAAATGTGTTTCGAGAAAATAGCATGGTTTGTAATATAATAGAGTTGACACGCAGTAAGTAATCTCTGGTGCATTTAAAATCAGTAGCAATCAATCATTTCTTTCTTTTCTTTGTGGATATACTTTTTGGATATAAATTCCAAAACATAAAAACAGTGGGTCATTTGAATGATATCACGATGTATAATTTTCTTGAAATGGCATCGGAATAGAATATATTAGATAATCCTTTTTTAAAATACAAATCTCTGCAACTTCTCGAATGTTACTGAACCGCCGTTTCTAACCCTCTATTTAGATATCTAACATCTTGTTGGACACATAATATTACCTGAACAGCGGTTTCTAACCTTCTATCTCGATATCTAACATCTTGTTGGACATAGAAAATTACCCGAACCGCCGTTTCTAACCCTTTATCTCGATATCTAACATCTTGTTGGACATAGAAAATTACCTGAACCGCGGATTCTAACCCTTTATCTCGATATCTAACATCTTGTTGGACATAGAAAATTACCTGAACCGCGGATTCTAACCCTTTATCTAGATATCTAACATCTTGTTGGACATAGAAAATTACCTGAACCGCGGATTCTAACCCTTTATCTCGATATCTAACATCTTGTTGGACATAGAAAATTACCCGAACCGCCGTTTCTAACCCTTTATCTCGATATCTAACATCTGGTGGGACAGAATATTACCTGAATCACCGCTTCTAACCCTCTATCTAGATATCTAACATCTGGTTGGACATAGAATATTACCTGAACCGCGGCTTCTGTCCCTCTATCTAGATATCTAACATATTGATAGAATGATCATTCCATGCTCAACCTGCTCAAGGACATGCACAGACAAACAAAGGGGTTATACGCCGTGAGTCCATAGACAAAGGCATACCTTTAACTGAATTTAAAAATGTGTATTAAACAAAGTTGATTACGTAAAGTGATGAACGAACAACAAAATCTCAGATCTGACTAATGAACACACTAAATTGATTCACTAGAAAGCCTCTCATCACACGTTTGTCATTTTCAGTTGGAATTTACTCAATCAGGTTCTCTAAATATGGCCACACATGGAATCTGATGTCTCCAGTGTCATGTAAGGACGGGTTACTTTTGCTATATATACAAAATACTTGAAAGGTGGGGAAGGTGCAGTGAATATTGACTCACACGTTCGAATGAAGTTTCGTTTTCTCGTGGTGATACATAAAAACTCTAACCTTATACCCTGTATCTGAGATTTAACTATTCACTTACATTCTGGTAATATCCTGAAAAGACTCTGTACTAACTTTGTATACTGTTATTCTGTGCTGACTTTGTATGCTAAAGGAAGATACTCTTAACTAAGTGAAATCAGATTTTAAAAAAGGTAAGTGTATAATGTGCAATTGTGTAGAACGTGGTGGAAGGTTAAAACTCCAGTTTCACAATCTTAATTGAGTGGGTTCAAATCACGATTTAGACTTGATTATCTTTTTCGTAGGTGTAGGTACAATTAAAAATCTACCTACAGTAAAGACATTTAAAAAAAAAATATGTTTATTAGCGATTCACCTGGAAAGGTGCGTTAGCGTAACACGTGTTGTGTCTTCTATTTGATCTTCGGAAGTGTTAGTTAATCCCATTTGTACTAAAGATAGCACATAGGACAGTAGTCATTTCTCCGCATGTTGAGCGTCTCAAGTTATTGTAGTTCTGTAATATTTAAACCCAATATTGAACTTTCTCTATTGTTCTGCTTGTAGTTTATTTTGGCCCTAATTTTATTTTACACTCTGTCCTCCATGTGATGGTTTGTTCAGGAAGACTGTTGTCATCCATTCTGAGTACATGGCCGATGCAATTCCCATGTCACCTTATTGATACAAATTCAGGGTTTATTTCTTCCTTCGGCGAATTACTTGTTTTAAAATATGTTACACTTTATGTTGAATACTCTTCGAAGGAACTTGTATTTAAAGATGATTAATTTAGTGTCTATTGCTTTTGTAGATTCTCATATGTTACACGTATGAATTTGCTATTGAAGAAATGTCACTGTTCTCTCCCATGAGCAGATGGATGGAGTTTAAAAAAGGTCAAAAGGCATTGAGGATTTATTTTTATTGTACTCTGGTTTTCCTTGTATGTACTCCGCCAAAAGTACTCGATGTCACATGACAGTGAAGTCATAGAGACATCAAACTATTCGGTATTAACAGTTAGAGGTGAAGGTGATCAGTTATTTTTACTCCATGAGAGTGAAATCTTAGATACATCAAACTACTAGATATTAACACTTAAAGGTGGAGTGATCTTAGAAACATCAAACTACTCGATATTAACACTTAAAGGTGGAGTGATCTTAGAAACATCAAACTACTCGATATTAACACTTAAAGGTGGAGTGATCTTAGAAACATCAAACTACTAGATATTAACAATTAGAGTTGATGTGACCTTAGAGACACAAACATGAGATTGAGACGTGAATGATAAGGTGGTAGCCGAAGAGAAGTATGACCATGCTCAGCGATGATTTTGTCAATTACAAAAGTCTTCATCTTCTTTGTCAATCTCACTTGTTATAACAACTCTGGTTTGAATTTAGTGCTGCGAAAAGATACATTTTCTTTTGCAAGCTATGTCATGATTTCTTGTTTTGTGCTTGAAGTAGGAATTTTGTCTTAATGCGCTGCTACGTTGTGATAGGAGGCATTGTCCATAACAATACATGATGGCATATATAGCGCTGGTAGAAGTGAGTTCACTAACCAATTCCAGAATATAATTCAATTCATTTCGGTGTGGTAGTTTCTACCATCTGTAGATAATGCCTGGAAAATACGTTCTGCCCCACTGACACGACCATTTGCGTTTCTGCCTGGACGAACTATTACAATACGTTTAGATTTTGTGCTTGGAGTTTCTCTTTTCTTAACTTCGTCAAGTGATTGCCACTCTTTATCAAATGTATGATGAGGAATTACCTTAGATTCATTCATATATTGTGTAGTCAGATTTTGCATAGTAGTGATTTTACACTTCAAACTCATATTGTAATAAAACTATTAACTACACAAATGATTGGCTAAATTGAACAAGATACCACAATAAAAACACGTCGAATATGCGGTTATCCTTTGAATAAACTGGAGTTTAACTATTACTTTTGGATGAAACAATTATGTCATCCAACAAAAAAATACAGAACAACTGACATTAAATGTCCTGATGTCTCTTCTATAGGCATACCACAGCATTTCCGTGATTTTAATTGGTGACAATCTTGACAATACATCAAAACGAACAATGACCAATGAAAATCACGAAGATATTAATGCTAAATAAATTCACAAAGTCTGTCAATAGCAATGAAATCTCTAAACGACAAACGACGACACATTTCGCACTCATGGAAATCGTGATTTCCGTACAATAGTGGATCGATTTGATGCGCATGAATACCAAAACATAGTTGCATTTTACAGTAGTATAATAACTGGTGATGTCTTCTTATTTTATCGTGCCTTTAAGTGGTCAATATATTAATAATGTGCTTTACAGCCAATGAATTGTGGGGAGAGGTAAAAAAAATTAAAAAAATAAACAAATATGGCTTATTTCCCCTCTTCATTCATTTTTTCAATTCACACACACAATTTTAATTAAAGCGTTATATATTGTCTGAGATACGTGATTTTAAAGTTAGGCAAAGCTGGTGAAACGTGCTATAGTAAGATTTTTTTAATGGCAAAAAATCGTTTCATAGAGTCGTGGAAAATTTCAAGTTGGATCCAAAAGATTTTTTTCCGATCTAACAAGTAGTTTTGGAGAATAATAATTCTAACTTGAATAACATTAATTATGGAACAAACTATAGTACGAAATGTCATGTTCTGATTTACTAAAAAATAGGAGGGTTGATGAGGTTGTGAACGTGGATCGTTTATCTATGGGCTTGTTTAGAAAAAGGTGTTCTCTCAATATTACTGAAAATTATCATTCAGATGTGAAGTCGTAAATTCCCTTCACAGTATTTAATATTACAACCAATAACTAGGCAAGGAAATACTCGAAATTAGTATTTGGGAATAGTGTCTTCAGTTTCTGTCCATGTTTAGATATACTTTTCATAATAAAGTGGGTAGACTAGAGATTGTACACACCGGTTTCTTATGACAGTGAACGCCCACACATAACCTACACGTCTACACCAATGCTCTTTGTATACATTTCTATTTCCAGATATTATGTCAAGTGTTTGCACTGATGGTTAGGCTGAAATTTGATAATGTATGTCTTGTATGTTTCGCTTGTCGTCAGCTGAAACACGTATAACCAGCTGATCTTATTTACACTCAATGTACCAGCAGTGTGTCATAGATTCTGTAACATCTCTTTCTTTCTGGGCCTGGATCAAGTCACGCTCCTGAATAATCCAGTGCTATGAGTTCGAACAGGGTCAACGTGTACGGGATGTTCGTTGTTGTTGTTATAGTCCTTGTCTTGATTAGTCCGTTCTTGGTGACTTGAGTACACAGTTTCAGTGTTTTGACAAAATAGCTATCTTTTTTGGGGATGCGGTTAGTCTAGTACAGAAAACCCCGTTTACTGGAGTTCCAATGCTATTCGGTGCCGCTAGAACGGATCTGGTTCAATTCCAGTTAGTCTCAAGAATTTTTAATTTATCCAATTGTTTCCTATTTGAATTTATTTATTTTAGCTGATCCAACTTTTCCCATGGTATTTATTGGCTGACGACACTGGGTATATCACGACACAGTAACCACTAATAGGTAAACATCAGCGAAAATAAGTGACAATATTTGGAGTTAGCTTGGTGGACTATTCTTGAGAAATTTCGTGAGTTAATCCATGGCCAACATAGGAGTAAAACAAGTAACAGAGTTCAAATATCTCGGTAGTATTTTTTTAAACAGAAAATGGAAGCCTCAATAGAGAGATAGAGACGAGATATCAAAAAGAAAATGCAGTAACATACCATCACACTATTTCTTCATCCCAAGATCAAGGGAAGTTAAAAGACTAATGATCTACAGTATATTTCTACCAAAACTGTGCTACCAGTGCCAAAACTGGTCTCTCTCATCTTCACATTACAGAAAGATAGTGACATGTGAGATAAAATGCTTGGGGAAAGTCGCAGGGATCACCAGGCTTGATAGATTACGAAATGAAGATATCAAGGAAAGAATAGGTAAATACCATGCACAGAATACATAGAAAGGTAGCAGATCAAGTGGTTTGGCCACATTATGAGAATGCATCACGACAAGTTGTCCGTGCAGGCATATAACCAAATGAGATCAGGGTACAAAGCTAGAGGAAGACCACGGAAAAGATGGATAGAAAACGTCAGGGATATCCTGAACAAACATGGTCATAGCACAGCCGAGGCCACACATATGGCTCTAGGACGCAAGCTTCGAGCTCCAATCACCCATACGCTTAACGGAAAAAGTAGATAACAAACCACCAGCGGAAAGACAATAGACAATCCATGGCCTTCAAGGTATATAAAAGTCCAAAGCACAAATTGTCCAATTTTTGCTTAGCTGTCTAGCCAATTTGATGAACATGCTCGTGAGTTGTCGAGGCCTGAAGTGAAAGAAAGAATAAAGACATCTGCTGAGCATGTCTCAGGAGAGATTAATGATGTTTGGGAGATGGGGGAGGGGGAATTAGCCGTCATATCCATTAGGTTAAAATACTCAAAATGCCATGCTGAAGTCGGATGTATCAGCTCCTTTTTGTTACATTTGTTTCTAGATGAGTCTGCGAAACAGCATCGAACAGTAACATTCTTATGTCGCTAATTGTCGCCACCCGGTACACGCACACTTGCTTCTATTCTTCTTCTTCCTGTTGGCTTGAAGTAAATCTATTTCTATTTTTAAAAACAATATTGTTCCCTCATTAAAAAAAAACTAAACACCATTATACACTAAGTAAGTAAACTAGAATATTGATTAATACATAAAATAATAACATTACACATTATGTAAGTAAACTAAAACATTGATTGATACATCAAGTAATAACATTACACACTATGTAAGTGAACTTAAACATTGATACATCCAGTAATAATATTACATACGCTGTAAGTAAACTAAAACATTGATTGATACATCAAGTAATAACATTACACACTATGTAAGTAAACTGGAACATTAATTGATACATAAAGTAATAACACTACATACACTGTAAGAAAGCTAGAATATTGACACGCATCGTATTAACTAACTCTCGGAGGTAGAGATTAATCAAATCATAATCTTCATTATTTTATATGGCCATGTGTCGTGATATAACCAAATTAATGTTCATGGTTGAAAGAGACTTTCTTCATCATAGTAAGTAAAAGTATTATTTAAAAAATAAATAATTCACAAATGAACAAAGATGCATGTACGCGGTGTACTTACCAATAAACATGACGGATAGATACAGCAAGCTAGTGCCAACAGCAGGATGTAGAGCTGCCAAGACAATGCCAGCAATAACACAAGATACTCCAAGCACTGACAGAACGACAAGCACCCAACGGAATGATGTTAACGTTACTACACATTTAACACAAGGCTCTTTGCATGAATTTTCTTGTGTTTGTGAAGCTGTAGAGTGAGTCCGTGATAGCCTTCGAGACTCGGTTGTTCTATTTCTATTTGTTCTCTGGGGTCTGTTTTCTCTGTGAATTTCATCACGTTCGTTTCTATGGTTTTCGTTTCTGTGCTGTCTATGCCGATTAGGCCTGGCAGGCGGTATCTGCGGTACTATGTGTAACTGTAGAATATCAGGAAGAGAGGAATCCACACGACACACACTGGTTTCTGAGCTAGTCAAAGGATGCCCAGAAGGTTGTGACCCCTCGCTAGGCATGCTGACTTGTCTATAAGATGGTAGTACCTGCTGGGAGATTACTGACGATCTTAATGCATTCTGGGTGAATGATAAAGCAGACGTGGACGGAGTGTGGCGAGTATTTTCAGCAGGATGGTATTGTCCTTCTGAGATGTAGGCAGATGTGGTAGCACGAGTGGGATATCCAGCTCTACCACTGTCAATGTGAGCTCCAGTATACTCATAGCTGCTTCTATATAAGCTATCTAATCGTGGGTATACTACATTCTCTGTGGATAATCCATGCAATTGTTCTAGGGTAGGTTGCCGGGGAGTAAGAGATTGTAGCGCTGGTGTATATCTATCAGTGATATTGGGCGTGCTCATTGTTTGTATTACACTGACGCAAAATAAACAGAACATGAATATTCAAACACGTTTTTATCATTTCTTTTGTCAATGCAAGTGTGATATCATAATAAAATGGTTGCACAATGAAGGATGTATCATTTCAGGCTTCGGTTTGATCACAAATTCCGTCTGAAAGAAAAACAATTTACAAAATTAAAAACCTTTTTGAGACATTACACATTTTAAAAGATTAAAAAAATAGCCAGGCAATAATGTCTAGGGACGATTATCAATAAATGGTAATACTGCTAGTAAAACTATGAAAATAATACGTGGGAGAAACAGTTAATGAAGTTTAACTGAATGACTAACACACTATACTATCACTGCCGGATGTTAACGTGAAATGACAATAAAACACAGGATATATAATCATGCAAATAAAAATGTCCTGTTTATTGTTATTTATATGATTATATATCCTGTGTTTTGTTGCCATTTCACGTTAACATCCGACAGTGATAGTATAGTGTGTTAGTCATCCAGTTAAACTTCATTACATGTTTCCCACAAGAGGGACGATTATCTGAAGACAATACATAGCACAATCCTAATTTCTTGAACAATAAGTGCACAATATAATAGCTTGATGATGATGATTCAATCCCTTTCGCTGTGAGCAGGAAGCTCTTGACAGCCCATAGTCCTTCTGTCGAATGCACAGGTTTTCCTCAGTTGTGTAGAGTGTGTTGTGTATAGCTTGAAGTGGTGGTAATAGTTCTTGTCGGATGTTTGTTTTTTTGGGCACTGCAGTAGTAGGTGTTCAACAGTCTCTTCTAATATAATAGCTTAGCCGCCCATGTGTTGCCGGGGCCCGAAGGGGGTAGCAAAGAATAGCAACGCTTTTACTTTCCACGCATGTCGTAAAAGGCGACTAAGGAGGTTATGGGATGGAGTTGGCTGTCCCATCCCATATAGGGTATGTGACCCAAAGCCATGCTGAAGTCGGATGTGTCAGGCCGAAATGCGCAGATATCGCAGCAATGCTGTAAACTATGACACAACGCATTCTGTTCTCCGGACTACATCCTGCTAATCTGCAGGAGTTTGAGAACGAACGCAGAAGAATAGCTCAGCTATTAAACATATAGTTAGTTTCAATAGATAAATCTATGTTGTTATGCTTGATCGTACAGATGAGGTACATGCTGCAAAATGTACACAGAAGGAATCATCTTGAACTTTGCTGTCGTCGAGATGATACCAAAGTCTAAGTCAGCATCGAGCATGCTGTATAATTTTCTATTAAAATGAAGTTTCCAGATTGTCAGAGATAACCCCATTAATGAAAAAAAATTGGGGGAAGGGGCTGCGGTAATAAGTGACCAAATCGAAACGAGCGAAAATTGGTAAAGTATGGTTTACCAAAAGGCTAAAATTAGGTAAAACCATTTTGTACACTTCACTTTAGTATAATATTGTAGACATTTTAACACCTCACTGCAGTATAATATTGGATACATCTGAGAACACTTCACATTTAGGTTAATTTTTTATATATTTGTGAACACTATACGTTTAGTATGTTTTTGACATTTGGTAACACTCATTTAACTTATTAACTAACACCCAATGGAGTGAATTCAAATCGAATGATAAAATCCCCGCCGAAGACGGATGTGTCGGGCCATTGGCGCAAATAAAACGGCGACACAACGCATTTCCATTCTCTGGACTACATCCTGCTAGAAATCTAGTAGGACAATGGTCTTGCTACAAGGGAGAGCCAGCGGGAGTTTGAGAATGAACGATGAAGAAGAGAAGAATGATAAAATCAGAGAAGAGACACATCAAAATTTCATCACAGATGTTATCAGAAAACGCCGTTGGTCCTACATCGGGCATATCCTACGCGCAGACACCAACAGAATACATCACCAATCTCTTGAATGGATACCTACAGGCATCTGAAAACACTTCACTTTTATTATAATGTTATAGGCATTTCATAACACTTCACAAAAACTATTTTGCTTAACTGCAGTATAGAACCCCAATACAATTTGAAATCGCCACATTGCTTTCATGTAAATGCTCTGCTCAGTTAAAACAAGTGAGCACCTATTGTTGGATGAGGTCACGCAAGGGGAGAAGTTAACTTATACCAACCACATTAACAGAAATTAACTTATACCAACCACATTAACAGAAATTAACTTATACCAACCACATTAACAGAAATTAACTTATACCAACCACATTAACAGAAATTAACTTATACCAACCACATTAACAGAAATTAACTTATACCAACCACATTAACAGAAATTAATTTATACCAACCACATTAACAGAAATTAACTTATACCAAACCACATTAACAGAAATTAACTTATACCAACCATATTAACAGAAATTAACTTATACCAACCACATTAACAGAAATTAATTTATACCAACCACATTAACAGAAATTAACTTATACCAACCACATTAACAGAAATTAATTTATACCAACCACATTAACAGAAATTAACTTATACCAACCACATTAACAGAAATTAACTTATACCAACCACATTAACAGAAATTAACTTATACCAACCACATTAACAGAAATTAACTTATACCAACCACATTAACAGCTACCATAAAAAAGTCCTGAAAAATATAGATTAAGAAAGTCGTTTTGAACATACACTACCTGATTTGATCAACTTGCAAATCGACAATTACAAAGGAAGCTATAAATCTGCACGAAATACTGGGTGATTTCTTCTGAGTGTTAGAGAATGAAATCATCGGTTGAATGTATACATAAACTGCACTTAACCCTACATTTGTTGTTCGTAGTATATCCTATTCAGAACGTAGCGATTGATCTAGCATTTTTGGCGGTAGTAACGTTTTAGTAGGTTATTATTGTTTACTGAACGGTCCGGATGTACAACTGCTCGCGGCTGAAATTAAATGTCACATTGGGCGTACAAGATATGAACTGCACCATTTTGTTACAAAGCCTGTCAGCAACACATTTTCCTGATTCTGAAATATCGACAAATACGATATAGGTGAGAGCAGTCTGGGGGGTGCAATATATCACCTACATGTTTTATTTGTTTTGATCCCCAGGAAATATGAGAGAGGAGGGGTGCAAAGGGAACGCATTGCTCTAGGCGGATCCAGGGTTAGCAAATAACCAAGATCCCAAATGTACCTCCTCGCGGTGCACCCTGGTAACAGAAAAACAGCAGCTCGAGCTGATTCTGGCGAAATCATTTGGGGATCGTGTCCGAGAATGTGGAGGTAGCAGATGGAAAGAGATTTGACTACAAAAGAGACAGACAATATCTCCGACACCACCACATACAGCGACACTGTCGACATACAGTGACGCCAGTTAGTCCAGTCAGAACAAAGGAGGGGCGGCCAATGTAAAAGGCACGTAAATGTGGATGCATGGCGAGAAACAAATACATATCATAATGAGTACAATGACACATTGAAAGGGCAGAACAGCGCCAGAGGGCAGCGCGAACCGCAAATAGAAAGTGAAAAGTTCCTAGGAAAGAGGAACTACAAGCTCTGTTAGCTCGAGGCGAGCTTCTAGTTACCTGTACTTCTCATAGGCAGAGACCCAGACACAATCATGGGCGTTCGGAAAAGAAAGAAGACCTAACCCAACTCTAATGTCGAGTCTTCCTAAACCGGAAATATGCTCGCGAAGAGAAAGGGTGTCGTACCCGATGGGCTGGGGCAAAAAAGGGACAACGATGGCAGTCCTGGCCCAACTCTACTGTCAAGATTTCCTTTACCGGAAATACACTTGCAGAGAGAAAGGGTTCAGTACCTGATGGGCTCAGGCGCTATTGGAACAAGGTCGCTCAGCTCGAGAACGCCTTGCTCTCAAACGCGTGGTGTGAGACTCGAACTGGGACGAGGGGTTCACGATGTCGGTGAACGACGCCTCGGGTAAGAGGGCGAACGAGCTAGGGTCCAACTCTTCTGGCGAGTTCTTCCTCATAAGGAACCAGGCTCGCGGATGAGAAACGGTTCAGTACCCGATGGGCACAGGCACAGTACGCTCAACTTCACGAGATGAGTTCATAGATGGTAGAACACCTCGTGCGAATTAGACGCGCTCGACAAGCGTCTTGACGAAGAGGCACTACACACCAGCGTGCCCGGCGACAGATATAGGCTGTCACGGACTAAGGACCAAACCCGAAATAAAGGAATGACAAGAACGGATGTGCTGGACCTCGGACGTCCAGGTCACAGAGTGGCCAACCGGGGTGCAAATAATCACAGTTCTACTGTGGAACTTGCAGCACAACGTACTTCACACTCCCCGGCGGAAATCACACGATAAATTCGTTGTGGTTACATGAGAGCAACTCTGAAGAAGAAGAATGAGCGATGAAGCTCTTGCTTACTATGTACATTCAGTTGGAAAGGTGGGGTGTTCTCTTGATCTGTCTCGCAACTTATTGTTTACAAAGTGTTTTTATGTGTTGTCTGGAGACCCCTCAGGATTATCGCTTGAAGCTACAGTATTAAGTAGTGGTACTCTCAGTCGGTGGTCAGCCGTTTTATTGACAGTGTCGGAGTACATATGGAGTGGCATGGGCACAATGAAATCTATCTTCAATTATGCTTTTGCGCACTTTCTTCCATAGCATGGAATACTCCAACTGCCAGCGGCATGTACTGCGTTAAGAAGAATCCTACTCCAACTATGTGTGCACTGTACTAGGTATGTTTCACCATTTTGTAGGCAGACATTCATTCAAAACCTGCTAACATCTGGTGGCATTCATTCATGTTGACTACAAAAAGCCCATATGACTTCAATCATGCATATCTAGATGTTGTGATACAATAATGTGATACGGAGTTTGTCATGTCACAGCAGGAGAAGTAGTCATAAACAATCTATTCTGGAAATTTCATATGCATCACTACGAGTTTTATTGTACGTTTTGAGATATACTGGTGAAACTTGTCCAACTGTTTATCCTGGAAACAGTTTTCCCTAGCACAGCAAGAAAATATAATGACAGTAAAAGTGCTTCCAACAATGTTTGTGTTTACAAACAATTATTACAGTGGCATGAAAAGCCCTTAGCATATCCTTATATCTAGTGATCCGCCGATCAACCGCCATTAAAAAAAAAACCGAATCTTTAGTCAATTATAGTTCTATAATCTCACCCGTCAAAAGTGAAGCTATTTTACTTTTCTGATGATATTAATTAGCTGTCAACACAACGCAAGACCGTCGGCAGGTCCAGAAGACCTGTTCGCTAAATGAAGATGGACCTAGTTCTTTAAGTGTTTTGATTATTGTTTGCATTTTAGTTGGTTACTATCTATATAATTGGAATCGCCGTGGCTATTTTTGGCATGCGATTCCAATTATATAAATAGTAACTAACTAAAAGGCTATTTCGCGGAAAGATTTCCACTAATGTTCATTTTTTCGCCCGTGCATTGAAGGGACCCGAAAGGTGAGTAATGACAAGTGACACTTTTATCTGCCATGTGCGTTGCAAGAGGCGAATAAGGGCGGTTTCGAAGTGGAGTTGGCTGTCTCATTCAATAGAGAGTCCCATACTGAACTCAGACGAAAGATGCAAATATAACAGCCAAGCTGTAAACCATGACACATCGCATTCCATTCTCCAGACTACATTCTGATAATCTGCATGAATTTGAGAACAAATGTAAAAGAAGAATTTACTATTACATTGACACAAACAACTAAAAAATAATGCCAAAATAAATTTCCTAGCCATGAAATGGACTCTGCAAATGCCACATTCTGGCAACAATGAAAGGGGTTACCACGAAAAACAAGATGAGAATATTTGATCTAGAATACAGAAAATCGATATGTTGAATGATATACTGCATGCTGGTTTGTACGATGTGTTTGATGAGCGTGCAGTAGTACATATATAATACAGCAAACTTTGGGTGTAGAGACAACTTATTTCTATCTGATCTTGCACTCAAATTAATCTTGGACACCTGAGGGTGAAAGAAAACGAGGAATGTCTAAAGCAACCATAAAAAACACCATAAATACTTGAGGAAATAATAGGGCACATAGAAGGGAAATAATTGGCCCCATAGAAGGAAATGATAGGCTGCAAGACCATACATGTATTAAAACTGCAGGCAGAGCACCGCAACACAATTAGAGTCAAAACCTCTGCCCTTTCGTCTGCGGCACGAAAGGAACTAACTCAAATTAATTAGATTGCGAATGCGCGAACACTTTGTTTATTACAAATCCTTTGGGGATAATCCTTTGTTTTCACGAAGTAACCGGTTCCAAATTATGTTCACATGTGCGTTATATGAGATCCACGTAGGCTATTGTTCGAGCTGCAGAGCTAGGTTTTTTTGAGCGACATTATGGGCATACATGCTACTGATACGTGAAGTGTAATAGAGTATATGCGGGAAAACTCCAGTACTATGGGGGTCAATCCTCAATGACTTTAACGTATTTCTATGTTTATCACCAATTTGGCGCATGTGGTTGCGTATGTGGGTCTCACCAATGGCTCACTAGACAAACCATCCATACAACAGAAAACCTTAGTAGATGACATGCCTTTATATTGAGGTTATCTTCTTATAGAAGCTTCAAGGCACTTCATCTATACAATCCCATAGTCGTAACCTTCGATAACAGTTACCATGTTGTTCCGACAGGCCGACGTTGTGCTTGAACTAGTTACGGGCAAGGCGTGGGTGAGCAGAAGAAACCTGTCGCAAGGGACAGAGTTGTGCCCTGATGTCGACGTCTGTTTCGGCGACATTAGACTCAAAACACCATCGAGTTGGATGGCTGCTGGAACAGAGGGCGGAGCACTCATGGGAATACCCCACGTGCTGTGAGACCAGTTTCTAATCAAGAATTATCACCAATATGTGGACGTTTAGGTATGTTAACTATCATTTTCGCACACCGGACATGTCCATAGTTGTTCATCTTTCAGATTAATCAATTTTCTCAGGATATAGCAGTTGATGGTTCCAGTTCTTTTTGAAAATTGTTGCTATGTGTTCTCTTCGAGCTACATCGATACTCACTCTCAATTCACTCATACTCGATACCTTCACTCATACTCGATACCTTCACTCATACTCGACACCTTCACTCATATTCGATACCTTCACTCATACTCGATACCTTATTAACTATTGCGCAAGGACCTCGAAATCCTCCGATCGTGCAGACTCACGAAGAACAATGAGTATGTCTGCTCTGCCCACATATTGATCATCATTTGTGTTGGAACTGTTAGCTAATGTATGGTACAACTCATTCATTTCCGTTCACACCAGCTTGTTCTACACAGATAAAAGTGATTTTTCGCTGTGCTGCCCATTTTTAGCTATCTCTAATGACTCCTCACATAGTCCACGTAAACTCTCCCTCCATGTTTTGACTTTCTGAATCATACTCATTGTCACCCAATATACATGCATGGAAATAGGCTTGAGATTCCATTAGTTTAGTGATATGTTATAGCACACATCTCCATCGTTACACTTGTTGATGGAGTGAAGACACTCCTCGGGCGTGTATTATAAAGAAGTAAGCAGAACAACCACCCCCTGTAGTTGTTATGTGTTCTCTCCCGGGTATATCCCTATAGTCAAGATATAATTAACCACCCCCCCCCCCCATTCCTTTCAATATAAATATAAAAGTGTAAGTGTATTCACTTTTTTATGTTATACCCCCTTTCCCCTGGCTTTTAGAATGAACTAAAATTATACAGTCATGCGTAGATACGATTTTTGTTTGTTTTAATGTGTATCACAATTTTTGTGCGTTTGAATGTGTATCACAATTTTTGTAAAATTTTTCTCAAGTAAAGAGATACAAAATAGATGCAACAAAACATACCAGATCCTAGGACAGATGACACGCATTTTCAAGAACAAAAATGTAAACATAGACACTAAAGTTGCATTATACAAGACTATAATTATTCCATCACTATGCTACCAGAGCCAAACCTGGACAATGACAGCTCAAGACAAAAGAAAAATAGTGACAACAGAAATGACATGTCTACGAAGAATACTCGGAGTGTCATTAAGAGATAGAATTAGGAACGATAACATCAGACAGATAACCAAAACAATACCAGTATTGGAACACATCAAAAGACAGCAGATCAAGTGGTTTTCACACGCTTCCAGACTACCGACATATAGCATGCCACAAATGGCCATGACACATAGACATAACGGTTATAAAGCCAGAGGCAGACCATGTAAAAGATGGATCACAGAAATCAAAGAAGCCACAGGAACAAGCTTACAAACAGCGCACAAGAAGGCCATTTCCAGAGAACTCTTCCACCCCCTGACGCTGCAAGGCAAACAAGGGACACAGCGTATAGATAGATAGATAGATAGATAGACAATTTTTGTGCGTTTGAATGTGTATCACAATTTTTGTCTGTTTGAATGTGTATCACAATTTTTGTCTGTTTGAATGTATATCACAATTTTTGTCTGTTTGAATGTGTATCACAATTTTTGCTTGTTTGAATGTGTATCACAATTTTTGTCTGTTTGAATGTGTATCACAATTTTTGTCTGTTTGAATGTGTATCACAATTTTTGCTTGTTTGAATGTATATCACAATTTTTGTCTGTTTGAATGTATATCACAATTTTTGTCTGTTTGAATGTGTATCACAATTTTTGTCTGTTTGAATGTATATCACAATTTTTGCTTGTTTGAATGTATATCACAATTTTTGTTTGTTTGAATGTATATCACAATTTTTGTCTGTTTGAATGTATATCACAATTTTTGTTTGTTTGAATGTATATCACAATTTTTGTTTGTTTGAATGTATATCACAATTTTTGTTTTGTTTGAATGTGTATCACAATTTTTGTTTGTTTGAATGTGTATCACAATTTGTGTCTGTTTGAATGTGTATCACAATTTTTGCTTGTTTGAATGTATATCACAATTTTTGTCTGTTTGAATGTATATCACAATTTTTGTCTGTTTGAATGTGTATCACAATTTTTGTCTGTTTGAATGTATATCACAATTTTTGCTTGTTTGAATGTATATCACAATTTATGTTTGTTTGAATGTATATCACAATTTTTGTCTGTTTGAATGTATATCACAATTTTTGTTTGTTTGAATGTATATCACAATTTTTGTTTGTTTGAATGTATATCACAATTTTTGCTTGTTTGAATGTGTATCACAATTTTTGTTTGTTTGAATGTATATCACAATTTGTGTCTGTTTGAATGTGTATCACAATTTGTGTTTGTTTGAATGTGTATCACAATTTGTGTCTGTTTGAATGTGTATCACAATTTTTGTCTGTTTGAATGTATATCACAATTTTTGTCTGTTTGAATGTGTATCACAATTTTTGTTTGTTTGAATGTATATCACAATTTTGTTTTGTTTGAATGTGTATCACAATTTTTGTTTGTTTGAATGTGTATCACAATTTGTGTCTGTTTGAATGTGTATCACAATTTTTGTTTGTTTGAATGTATATCACAATTTTTGTCTGTTTGAATGTGTATCACAATTTTTGTCTGTTTGAATGTATATCACAATTTTTGTCTGTTTGAATGTGTATCACAATTTTTGTTTGTTTGAATGTATATCACAATTTGTGTCTGTTTGAATGTGTATCACAATTTCTGTCTGTTTGAATGTGTATCACAATTTTTGTCTGTTTGAATGTATATCACAATTTTTGCTTGTTTGAATGTATATCACAATTTTTGTTTGTTTGAATGTATATCACAATTTTTGTCTGTTTGAATGTATATCACAATTTTTGTTTGTTTGAATGTATATCACAATTTTTGTTTGTTTGAATGTATATCACAATTTTTGCTTGTTTGAATGTGTATCACAATTTTTGTTTGTTTGAATGTATATCACAATTTGTGTCTGTTTGAATGTGTATCACAATTTGTGTCTGTTTGAATGTGTATCACAATTTTTGTTTGTTTGAATGTATATCACAATTTTTGCTTGTTTGAATGTGTATCACAATTTTTGCCTGTTTGAATGTGTATCACAATTTTTGTCTGTTTGAATGTGTATCATCACCAAGCAATCAACTGAGTAGGAAGAATTATTTATTGTAACGCATTAGAAAACATACGGTGCCAATGAACATCTGCTATATATAAGGGACTACGTGGTCCATATGGCTTCCGCGATTTTACGTAAGCCCATACAAAATATTAGAGCTCGAGGTTCGGGCAATACTGTGAGTTAAAATTGAACAAGCTTAGAGGAATGAATTTCCTTATGCTCGAGATTTCCCATATGTACACGGAGTAGATCTTCACTATCGTCATTAATCTTCTCTATTGTCATAGATCTTCTCTATCGTTACACATCCTCTCTATCGTTATAGATATTCTGTATCGTCCATATATCTTCTCTCTAGTCACACTTCTTCTCTTAACGAGGAGCCATGTCGCCAGCCGAGAGCACCACTTTATTATGTAATTCCGTTGTTTTAAGCAATAATCCATAGGGATCTCAGCAAAATTCCACTTTGTAAACAAGACATCCCAAATCGGGGTTAGAAACCGCGACCTCTTGAGCACATGGCTTACTTCTTAGCCTCTTCGTCACGGAGATCTCCTATGCTAAGCTTAAAGATTTTGTACATGTGCATATTATTACACACATGCATTTTCCATAAATAGCGACAACAAGAGCAGGCGGCATTTTTTCCACACAGCTACAAAATCCCTCCCTGCAACTCTCTAACGGGAAATATGCAGCATTTGACAGTTGACATTTTCCATGGACCAAGAGATCAATAACCAACCAACTGTTACATTTTATGTTTAGTACCACACACACACGCACGCACGCACACACACATATATCTGTGTGTGTGTGCGCGTGCAGTTGGAGGAAATGGAAGTCTTTTAAAATGTGGAGTTACGGGCTGCATAGTAACAATCTTATTCTACGTTGCATAATCTGAATCTTGCAGAATACAGGTAAGAAACTTCAAGCTACAAATATGTACCTGAACCCAACCTCCAAAATTTGTTAGGGAATGTGCTGTCATAGTTTACAGCTTCTCTGAGATAGCCGCGCCTTTCTACCTGACTCATCCGACCCCAACATTGTTCTTTGCTCATTTTACTTATCGGCTGGATCAGTCAATTTCAGCCGAAATTAAATTTGACTCATGGGTTGAACCCAGGAATGGAGACACAATTCCCTGGTTGGGGTGTTAAGGAACTTGTTTTTAAAATATAGTGTTAAAACGATTAATCTCCTTGTTTTTGTGTGATTTTTTTTTAATATTGGGAAAGCTGTTAAGGGATTCTCTATCGTTACACATCTTCTTCTTCAGCGTTCGCTCTCATATAACCACAACAAATATTTCGTGTGATTTACGCCGGGGAGCGTAAAAAAAAACCAACAACGATAGGTTATTTATGGTCGCTGCAATATTTGTTTACACTTTAATTCGCCAATCGTACTTGATGGTTCCCTGTTGAACTGGCACTCAACGCCGACTGTTTTGGAATGTGTTATTTCTTAAATCCCCGCTTGTGAAAGGGCAGAAGATCTCACAAATGGTCCATCAGACCAGCCACCATTCAGTAGTAAAGTCCCAGTAGATAGCATGTGCGTATATATATATATATATAGTGATGCTTTCATTGAAACACCACTGTATTTTCTTCTATACAATTATGTGCAGAATAGGACAGGAAAAAACAAGATTCAGAAAAATGAAGAATATACTGTGTAATATTTAGAGGTGAGAAAGAGAGCGCTGCAGTGCTATATAACCCCTATACTAACATATGGGTGCGAGTCTTGGACAATAAACAAACTGGAAAGTGGTAGATTGGAGACAACGGAGATGTGGTTCTACAGAAGAATGCTGAGAATACCATGGACTGCCAGAGAAACTAATGTAGAGGTGTTGAAAGAGTTAAATGCGAAAAGGACCTTAATCAACAATATAAGAAAAAGAATCTTCTTTTTTTTGGCCACTTCATGAGACAGGCAGGTTTAGAGAACATAGTCAGAACAGGCAAGATTGAAGGCACCAGAGACAGAGGGCGAAACGTGAGAAAATATTAAACAGTTTGACAACCTGGCACGGCAAGGAAACAACAACGACTTTGATACATAATACTGTGGACAGAGAGCTGTGGAGAGCCATGACCGCCTACGCCAGCCGGCATGACACCTGATGATGATGATGATAATTATGTATTTACCCAAACTGAGTAGGAGTTACTTTTCAATACAAATCACGCACGGCAGAAATAAAGTATGAAATATAGCTCTGGAGAAATATCTCTATTGCATGATGGGATACCAGAACTCTATTGCTGCTAATTCTTGAGAATAACGGGAATTGAACCAGTCCGTTCAACGGCACCAAATCGCCTAGCAACCATTGCACACGCGTCCTTCCGACTTGACTAACCGCATCTCCAAAAAAAGATGCGATTTCATCAAGCCTTTCAAACCGTGCACACAAAGTCACCAGAACGGACCGATCGAGACAAGGACTATTACAACAACAACAAACATCCGGTACAGGTATTGAAATATCCTCAGTAACAACAAACATATAACATAATATCCGTATTTTAAAAAAAATGTCCTCTGGCTTCCTACTTATATTTACTTGTATAAACAATTATTTGAAGCAAAATTGTATTGTCTATATATGTTATCCATGTTTACAAGAAGACTTATCGGCCCTTGTATAACTAAATACGGATATTATGTTATATGTTTGTTGTTACTGAGGATATTTCAATACCTGTACGGGATGTTTGTTGTTGTTGTAATAGTCCTTGTCTCAATCGGTCCGTTCTGGTGACTTTGTGTGCACGGTTTAAAGGCTTAATGAAATCGCATCTTTTTTTGGAGATGCTGTTAGTCAAGTACTGAAGAACGCGTGTTCAATAGTTCAATTCCCGTTAGTCTCAAGATTTTTTATGAATACACAAATAACTTTGCGTACTTTAAAAAATATTTGAAGTACATCAATAATATTTTGACGCGCATAAATAACAACTTCAATACATAAACAGCAATTTGAAGTGTACAAACAATAATCTAAAGAAAATAAGGTTAATTACAGGAATCAATGGCCATATAATGTGTCCACATTCCAACTTTTTAATATTATGCGTAATTTCATACATATTCCGTGACTCGGATATTTAAAAGACGAAACTTCTGCTGCCAATGAATCGATCTGCGCGCAATACAATGCGAAGCCTCCCAACGGGGTCATCGGGGCAGGCTCTCGACGCGCAGTTTTTTTAACGCGCAGAACGATAGATGCGGCGGTTTGTGCGTCTTTAGCGAAAGTTCGTTTTGTTAAATAATATATGATCTATTTCGTTAGAAATGACCACTGATTCCCGTAATGAATCGGAAATAAACTTGAAGCACAATTTAACACACAAACACAGAAACAGTTTGAAACATAATTTAGCACATAAACAGTTTGAAGCACAATTTAACACACAAACAGTTCGAAGCACAATTTAACACACAAACACAGAAACAGTTCGAAGCACACAAACAATTCGAAACACAATTTAGCACATAGGCACTCACAAAATTAATACCCATAAACATACAACAATTTGAAGCAGAAACCAATTCACGTGACAACTGACAACATCCACACAAAAAAACCCCAACAACAATGTAACATGAGTGAAACACCAAACAGATCGATTTTCACTGACAGGATTATCTCATAGACTGGGTCACTGATACAAATCTATAATGCCTGATTGGCTACTTTTCAACTGGCCAACGGTTATTGGTTCTGTTATCACGAGTTACTAGAATATGATGCAATCGATGTTGCATGCATACTACCTGTGGCACGCCAAACTATCTGGGTGAAAAGACTAACTCTGATTAAATTCAGTGTTACATCTAATTAGGAATGAGTTCGTGAGTAATAAATGGATTAGAAAGATAATTGATGCGTAGTTGATTGAAAACATTAGGTAACGCTGAAGCTAGGCACGGGAGACGGCCCAGCGCTGAAGCGCCAACAGCAATATTCAGGTGCACCTCCGTAGAAATGAAATTAATGCAGAGGTGGGCAGCCTTCTTTTAGGTCGGAAGCCGGATTGAGTACATGTGAGATTTGATAAAAATCCTTTTTGTTTTTGGTTATATAAGTACAAAGTATCTGTGATTACATGCCATCACATAATTCAACGCAACCTCGCGGGCCAAATAAAGGTGGAGGACCGGATTTGACCAGTGTGCCGTGTTTTGTACACCCCGTGTTATTGTATGTAAGAAGTTTTACACATGGTGTCAAAGTTCCCAGTATCGGCTCTGGCGTTATAATCAGGTAACCAGAGATGTCAAGACACCATGCCACAGGCAAGTGGTGAAAGAGCAACGGATGTGCATGAGAACATAAATCATAAGAAGAGAGTGCATGGGGACACACGTAAGCTGTGAAGAATAACAAACCATAACAAGAGTAAAGAACATAGCTTTTAGTCGCTCGTGAGTAGAACCGGGAACCGAGAAGAAAGCAAAGAAGATGATACCTTTAATTAATGAATGTTACAAGAGGTCACTAAGGAGGTTCGGCGTGGCTATACCACATAGAAACCGACAAAAACTCAATAAATCAAGGATACAACAACAAAGAGAAAAAAAATTACAAAATAATCATTCGGAAAAGAACCGAAGTTGCCAACTACAAACTTTCATGACTTACCCTTGTGGTAACTGATCATATACTGACAAAATATAAATAAACTATATTCACAAATGCAATATGAGTTACTGCAAGATGATAGTATGCCAGTTTAAACAGATGCACAAATTCAAGATGAACGACAAGATTATCGTATAAAAGTTTGCACGTTAACAAGGAAATAGGTATTCGTCATATTATTATCATATAAATCCGGACCCGTCCATAGGTGCTCCGATCTCATATTCAGTATAACCTTAAGCATGTTGGTACTGACTACTCCGGTTCTGCGTTGGTAGATAACTTCTTTTGGCTCCTATATGATGCTCGTTTCTTGCTACACAACGCTTCACTCTCAGGGTCTTCATTCTAGCGATGGACACGGAAGAAGAAATATAGTTTATACATTCCAACTGATCGAACTCCTTAATTGCACTCATAATAGCAGCCCGGTCCATTTATCTATCACTAGTCACTGTAGTCACGCTGGTAAGTCTGTCTACTCTTTCATTCCCCTAACACCCATGTGTTCAAACACACAAGTGAATATACCGGTAACTCTCTTCAGGACAGACTTCATCAATGAACAAAACCACTGGCTGCGTAAAAAAGCTCGACTGAATCTTTGGAAGCCCGCTCAGATTTAGTACGAAAACAGAAAAATGTAGCACTCTAAGACTCGAGCCAATAGAGGAAGGGTATAAATATAGTAAATAACTATATTTTTGGTTAAGTAATCCACTACAATTACTGGAAAAGAGGTCATCAATGAAGTCAATGGGCCCAATATATCGAAGACCGTTTGAATATGGAAGAAGCAGGACAGCTTACACAGAATACAGAGGCTTACAGAATGGCAGTGTGGACAACTTTCTGTAAAGTATATGTCACTTAGAAGAAGAATTAATTTTAACAACAGACCAGAGAAATAATTTTTAACAAATGCTCATTCTAAATTGAAAAAAAAAAAATCAACAATGCAAAACACATCTGAATTATTTTCTGAATCTGCGTCAGCCTGTCATTCAATAAAAATGCAATTTAAACAATATGAGTGTTGCCACAGCAACAAGAACTATAATCAAAAGCTGTTGATATCGAAAAGACCTGGTATAATATTTGCACTACATAATTTTAGAATGTTTATATTATGAAGATTCGAATAGGAATATAGGATTTGTAACTCCAGCTATACATGGAATCAGTCAATAAAAACTGCGGTGATTTTTTTAACCACATCCTACACATTTATAAATATAAGTATGAACACCAGGGCCGTAGATACTAAGATACGGAAAGGGGTAGGGGTTCCTCTGAACAAAATACACGATTCAAAGGATCTTTTATTTTGGGGCCGGGGATTTTAAAATGTATTTTCTGGAAATATTGCTAAGCGGTCATAGGAGAGGGGGTGGTTATTTACCACGTTTTTTTGTGGGGGGGGGGGTTAATACTAGATGCCACGTTCTATGTTCCTTTAGGGTGTGCGTTTTAACTGTGTCTACGGTCCTGATGAATATTAATCTACAATATGAACATATACGGGTTTGAACGCTTGCTGGCATTGCAAAAAGTGAAATTAAAAAGGTGATATTACAAGTATTGACGTCTTCTAACTCCGGTCAGACCCATAGGAGCTCAGTCTTTTTCAGCAGATGGTTCATCGCTGTCATCGTTCTCTTCGCGCGCTGATTATTCGTGCGCCTATATTGTCCTTCCTCTCGTTCTTCTTTGCTCGCTTCACGCTAGATCCTACATTTCTATAGTCTCTGTACTACTAATTCGTTCAGTGCAACATCATCTTCTAATAAGCACTCCAGTATTTATTTCAAGGAACCCCGTTGGCTATATCTAATGTGCCCACCACACAATAATTCCCCGTATGGCCATGTATATAATGTGGTCACCAAAAATGATCTCCCTTTTGGTCATTTCAAATGTGCCCACCACAAAATTACCCCCCCCCCCCCCTTAACCATATTAATGCGGCAGCTGTCATACATACTGCCTGACTGTCGACTTCACATAACCAGCCAAATCCCGACTGAGTCTCCAATGTTGACTGAATATGTTCCCCCATTTATACTAGTTCCGAATCTAATGAACGTGAGCGCATTAAATTCCAGACCTCATACGTTATACAATTAAATTCACAATATTTTCCTTTCCAGACTTTCACACGCCTGACATTCAACTTTTTTCAACTCTAAATAATAACTACAATAAAATATTGACTTCCAAGTAACGGTAACGGTAGGTCCCATGGCATCTGCCGTCCGGGATGAAGATAACTCTTCATGTACTAAGCCGCAGCAACTATTAGGTGGGGTGGCCAGTTCCCTTCCTTGCTGTTTTTTTACCTTCCCTAACTCATGCGTCAGGTACTCACTTACAGCTGAGTCGACTGGAGGAGTGGTCGTGTCAAGTGAGAAATCACAACCCGGATTTTTTTTAATGTCCGGATGTGGTTTCGAACCAGGTACGCTGTAACCAGATGATAGCAAGCAAGCTCACTATCCACTAGGCTACCGCGCTCCTTGACGACTTCCAAGTAGTCAAGCAATAATAATGGACAAGCAATAAAAATGACATTTGCTTTTATGATAGCGAAAGAAGAGTAAATAATAGGCTAACAAATGCCATTGGTCATTTCTAATTCACCTCAATGGATCAATACCTCGATGTAACAATCACTTAAGTAGGCCAGTTTCTTCCGTCCTTAATAACAAGTTGACACAAGTAACTGCACACAATTCAATATATTTTTATGGTCGATTGTTTTCAGTCTGCCATTGGTCAATAGTATAGCGCTTTATGGCGATCTAGATAAATATTTCCGCTGAACAGATCGCCAACCTCCTAGACTCCAAAGAGATGGTTCCTAATTGTCTAGAAAGGTAAATCGCCTTGTTATTCTTCCATCATAACAATGACCATCTGAACCATAGCTATCTGCGCTGCTTCCGTAGGTGCTAAGTGCCTGCCAATTACAATTACCACACACAAACACCGTATCTATTCACTCATGAGTGAATAGAAGGGCTGCCTGTCATACTACTGAACATCAAACAATACTGGTCTATTTACTCCTCCCATTTCTCCCTGTTACGCATCTACGTTACATACAAACTACTGCTGAATATTCAGGCTGCTAGGCAACACGTTCAACAACTTTGTTAGTGCTACACGAGTTACTTGATTTCCAGTGCATGGGAATCCAGAGCTAATTCTCGCGAATTTGAAATTTTCGAGATTCTGACAAAGCCTCAATATTCTATAATTTCGGAAGAAAGAAAAAGTGTACAGCGGAAGTAGTCTGGGAGCATGGATACATAGTAGATAAGGGGAAGATTGTAAGATTTAAGAAAAAACAATGATGTTTACTCGCTGGTTCTGTTAATTTCCCAAGTATTATTAATAAGGTAACCATAATGTCTACAGCTGAAACTAGGGTGCCAATAAGGAGCAGGAAAGAATGAAAACTGGGTTCACCTAGACAAAGTGTATCGCAACTTTGGATGTTTTAGATCTAGATATATATGTTTTGGTACGCCTGGATATTAGAAACGGGTATCTAGATATATATGTTTTGGTACGCCTGGATATTAGAAACGGGTATCTAGATATATATGTTTTGGTACGCCTGGATATTAGAAACGGGTATCTAGATATATATGTTTTGGTACGCCTGGATGTCAGAAACTGGTATCTAGATGTCCGATGTAATCTAGGTAGCTGTTAATAAATATTTTAATAACTGTTCTAAAGAATTCGTTGTCTTAAATTTGTCACAACATCCAGAGCAGCCTAGCGAAAAGTGAACTAACAAGTCCTCATACTCTATGTGTTGGCCTGCATGCTGCAATAATATGCGTGTTAATTCATATCTACAAAAATGCACGAGGTAAACTGAAGTATCGGTAAACTTATATCTAAATCGGGACACACGTCAAACCGGCCGGGAGAGCGCTCTCAAACCAAGACAATCCCGGGCAGTAATGGTAACTATTAAGAACGTTCAAGCTTAGTCACCCTTAGATATCTAAATAAATATGTGGTCTCTGTCCTGGAGACAAACCTGCAGAACTTTCATAAACAATTTATCATAAGAAAAGACGATATTTATATAACAACATCACTATTTGAATTGTTCACAACAAGAACACTGTCAATACTGCATGCCTCCCAATGGAAAGTTGTAATGCGGTGATGCCCTTGCTGTCGCCACGTCATGTACAAAGTGATCATTTAAATTTACCCTTCGACAGAAAAACAGTATAACCTTACCAGGAGCCGAACACTGAACCTCACGGTTGAGAGGCCAACGCTCCAACGTCTAAGGCCAAGTTATACACTATTTGAAGAAATGATGAAAAATGTAACAACAGCTACAGGAAGTGCACATATTCTTAAAATCCGGTAAAACTAACAGGTAAAAAAGAAAACCCTACCTGTTCATCCTTAGATCCGTCTACAATGATATGGGTGAAGGCAGTAAACCTGAAGTGTACCTATTTTTACCGGTTGCTGGGAGAACATGCATGTTAAATTGTCGATGTCGACATGCAGTAGCATTGGCGTGTTTCTCGTTAGGAGTACACTTGACAAACTCGGGACTTTTATAATTCACCGACAGTATTGATTATCTGTCGTGTTGGTTAGATAAAAGGAAAAATAACGAACAGAACAAACGGAATTATAATTAGAGGTATTACATGATTGTGCAATATTAATCACGGAATTAATCTCTAAAGTGCAAAGGACAACCACTGATAAATCATGAGTGACCTCCATGAAACCATTCCGGGACCAGCTCTTTCTGGACTCGTTAAGTCTCCGACAGGCAGCTGTTTTCTTTTGAGTAAATTCAAGCATGACCATCTGCAACGGAAGACTCCCACACATAATTAATTAGGCCTTCATTCGTTACGTTTTTGATTGACGCGATTTCTGTTGGTCACTATTTCTATACTTGGAGTGGTATTCCAGAAATAACCACGGCAACTCCACGTATATAGAGACCAACGCAAAACAAAATAACATTCAAAAACGCAGCGAATGAAGTCCTAATCGCCCGTGTGTTACCGGGGCCCGAAAGGGGAGCAAAGAATAGCAACACCGTTTACCTTCCATGCATGTCGTAAAAGGCGACTAAGGAGGTTATGGGATGGAGCTCGCTGACACATCCCATATAGGGTCAGTGACCCAAAGCCATGCTAAAGTCAGATGTGTCAGGACGAAAGGCGCAGATATCGCAGCAATGCTGTAAACCAATACACAACGCATTCCGTTCTCCGGACTACATCCTGTTAATCTGCAGGGGTTTGAGAACGAACACAAAGAAGAAGAAGAGACCAACACAAAACAAAATAATCAAAAACGTAGCGAATGAAGTCCTAATTAATTCTGTGCAGATGTCTTCTATACTGTAGATGGTCATGAGTCAAGACATTTAAAGAATGCACACAGAAGATCCAGGAATAGGGTAATAAAGTTTTGCTAGTTAGAGAAAAACATAATAACACACACAAATCGACGTTTCGACCAAAAAACCTTTATCAAGACAACAATTGAAACAAAATATATAAAAGAAAACGAGCAGTAATGACATCGGCGACCATATTGGTATGCGTAGTATGGATTGACCGGAAGAAGTGAAATGAGAACGGACATGGAAAATACAAAAATGACCACAAACATGTGACACGAAACAAACAGAAACTATGGATCGACTAGAGTTATACATGAGGCAGGCGCTCATTAATGGCGTAGGGTTTTACACAGAAGATGCTGTTATTTCGCAAACTCTACTTTACTATCTCATTATTTAACTGTAAGACAAATTTAATGTTTACTACCGCGCTATTTTCATTATGGATATTAAAAGATGCGTATGCCTTTCTTATTTATTGAGCAAATCATCATCATTATTAAGTGCCGTCTTCGCAACGAAGGTTGGCTAAAACGGACCTTCAATATCCCCTGTCTTTTGCCTTGGTGGTGCACTCTGCAAGACTGTAACATGTTCATCTCGTGATGTTTCCCTTCTAGGTGTATCTCTGTCTACCACTTCTTCGCGTCCCTTCGACTTTACCATCAAGTAAGGTCTTCAACAAGGTGTCATGGATTTTAATATATCCAAAATACTTCATTTGTTTGCTCTTTACTTCTTGTAACAGTTCTTTTTTCATACGAACCTCTTTGTTCGTTTTCTTCTCATTCCACGAAACTCTTAATATTCTTCTCTAGATATCCACATCTCAAAGACATCAATTATGTCCTCTAGTTGTTTGTTCATTGTACATGTTTCTGAGCTATACATGAATATAGAACAGGGTAACATTTTATAGTTTTCATTGTTAGTTTGTGTGTAATTTGTTTGGATGTCAATATTTTTCTTATGTCACTGAAAGTACGTTTAGCCATTTCTATCTCCTGTTCACTTCTTGATTAAATAAATGATTAGTATAACTGGCATATGTACTTCATTTGAGGGCCATACATATGAAGAAGGATTAGCATTATAAAATGTGTCTCAAACATGAACCTCTATATTCATATAATAACTACACACATGATTAATTAGGACCCAATTCGTTACGTTTTCTATTTTTTCGCTTTTAATTGGTCACTATTTATATACTTGGAGTCGCCTTGGCTATTTTTGGCATGCGACTTAAAGTATATAAACAGTGATCAACTAAAAGCGTGACAATAATTTAAAAAAATAACGAATAACATTTCCTAGTTAATTCTCTACGGATGTCTTCTACTGTCGAGAGTCTCTGTCCAACACGTTTTAATTGAGGGAAAGGGGAGGTGTGTCTACGTGTAAATTTGGATGAGGCACAGAATAATAAATATTTGAATGATATCCAATTAGGCATATAATAATAAATCTCGAAGAAATCTGACAAGCTTTTTAAACTTAGGTCCCAGGGTTGTCAAGGGCAACAATTTGCTCCAAACGGGAACCACGTGCGAAAAAAAAGACAGAACAATTGCTATAACTCCATTGTGAAAGAAAGCCACACACACACACACACGCTTTATATGAATATTATTGAACCCGATGTATAATAATTAATCACAGAAGAAGGTTTATATTTTTGTTCAACTCAAGTATGGCCACCAAAGTATGCTGGTGTATGATAGCACCAACCACTGGTCAACAGTTTGGTCACTCGCCTAAAGTACAATCGGTAAAATAAATACGGTCGTCCATCAATAGTAAATAATGGAAAAGGATGATTATCTTGTCAACAATGACCGCGTAGGTGGGAACTTATCTGCTCTGGGACTACTAGGTGCATCGATAAAAACTGGTAAATACTTCTTATCGAAATAATAACAATGGTAAATAAAGGAAAACATTAGCTGAGTTATGATCCAGCGTCATAGCACACGATTTCCTATAAGTGCTTTGCTGCCTAAGCACTGGTTGGCTAGAAACCGCCTGTCTAGCGTTGCCTACTGCACTTGAGCAGTAGCGATAACCTTTTCAGAGCATAAGTCATGGCACCATACTTCCTAGTGGCTGAATGAACCAAGGGAGTAATTTGTATTTCAAACCACGAAAGTGGAATCGAAATGCGGGTTTGATGGTCAGTGGATAAATGCCTTAAAATCATAATAGTGTTGCTCCCTGTGGGAAGATGGGCCTTCGGTAGCTTAGTGGTCAGAATTTCATGTCCGGCAATCTAAAGATTAAAATCACCAACATAGGTAAATCCAGTTTGAATAAATGTTTACCAGGTCTCCTGGGAAAGTACAGTCGGTTTGCTGACCGTCATCCATAGGTGACGCCCATGTGTTGACGGGACCCGAAAGGGGAGAAAAGAATAGCACCACTGTTTACCTTCCACGCATGTCGTAAAAGGCGACTAAGGAGGTTATGGGATGGAGTTGGCTGTCCCATCCCATATAGAGCCAGTGAACCAAAGCCATGCTGAAGTCGGATGTGTCAGGACAAAAGGCGCAGATATCGCTGCAATGCTGTATTCATGACACAACGCATTCCGTTCTCCGGACTACATCCTGCTAATCTGCAGAACGAACGCAGAAGAAGAAGAATCCATAGGTGAGCCGTTTATCAATGAAAAATACAGGTATAACCACATATATCTAGATACCTAATGAGAAACGCATCACGCTTAATGGGTATTTTCTGGAGATTTCTGGTGTTGTCCCATTTCTAACTAGTATAAGCTAGAGAACAAGTACTTCTCCGAGATAGTTTTTCCCACTTCTAACTAGTATAAGCTAGAGAACAAGTACTTCTCCGGGATAGTTTTTCCCACTTCTAACTAGTATAAGCTAGAGAACAAGTACTTCTCCGAGATAGTTTTTCCCACTTCTAACTAGTATAAGCTAGAGAACAAGTACTTCTCTGGGATAGTTTTTCCCACTTCTAACTAGCATAAGCTAGAGAACAAGTACTTCTCAGGGATAGTTTTTCCCACTTCTAGCTAATCTAAGCTAGAGAACAAGTACTTCTCCGGGATAGTTTTTCCCACTTCTAACTAATCTAAGCTAGAGAACAAGTACTTCTCTTGGATAGTTTTTCCCACTTCTAACTAATCTAAGCTAGAGAACACGTACTTCTCTAGGATAGTTTTTCGCACTTCTAACTAGTCTAAGCTAGAGAACAAGTACTTCTCCGGGATAGTTTTTCGCTCTTCTAACTAGTCTAAGCTAGAGAACAAGTACTTCTCCGGGATAGTTTTTCACGCTGATATCTTGCAGCTTCATCTAACTGGATATATTTGACTTTTCTGTACATTTCTTTGTCTAATGACACAAAGTATACACAAAGTGACCAATGATCTGTCGAATAAGCAAGAGAAGTGACGCTGAGACCAACACAAATGACTATTCTGAAGAAGAACTTGGTAAACATTGTACGTTTTAATCCTAATTTTTGTGCAACAACCGACTCTTTCTGTGACGTTTTACAAGACCGTTTCATATGTTTTCGTATATCCATCAAGATGTCCATGATATAACACCAAATTCCATAATACGCACCCAAGACCTGAAAAAAGGATATTAAACTACTGAATATAATCTGAAAAGAAATCCCGACGTGAACATCAAATGAATTTAGCTCAACGTTAATATTACGTTTCTGAAATGTAAACAGTCTTTTCTATTTCCAACAACGTGGTTGGAAATGTAAAAAATCTGTGCCATATGGATGTAGGAATAATAGTAATCGAAGGCATGGTTCCGTGACGACCTGGCAGGGGAGACATACCATCCATGCAACAGAAAACCTTAGTAGATGACATGCCTTTATATTGAGGTTATCTTCTTAAGAGAAGCTTCATGGCATGTCATCTATACAATTATGCTTTTATTTTGTTGTTGAAATGTGTTTCATGTTTACCTGAATATATATGTATGCACCCTCTGTGGTTGGGAGGGAGCCAGAGATGTACTGTGCAGCACTGGGGAGGAGGAAACTGACAGCACTGTTTTTTCCTATGTCTGAAACCCATCATAGAGGCACAGTGACTCAGGACGTGACAATCCTTTTGACGTGAACATTTTGTTGCATGCCTGGAGCAATAGAGAAGTTCGGCATAACCAGTAGTCAATTGGTGGCCGGGAATGAGCACAGTGAACCCTATCTTGGCTACAGTGGCTAGGAGCAGTGCATAGGTTTAAACCTACCTTCCTGGAGGTGTGATAGTTATTCTCTGGCTTTGTCACGGGGAGGGCCGAAAATCCAGACTTCCCAGCAATATAATGTTATTTAATGGCATTAGGTCAAAGGGCATGAGCCCATGGACCAGCAACGAACCAACCACCAACCTGGCAGGGGACATACTACGAAGACAGACGTAATGTTGAAACTCTGTGGTTTGAAAATTGAGATGACGGAGGACAGAATGGAGATTGAGAGGTAGTCTTTCAGAAGGATGGAGGTTACAGCGACGCCTGTATATGACTTGTGACATAGTGGTTAAATAACAAATATATGTATGCCAGGCTGTCTCCAGATCGATAATATATGTTTAGCAGGATTATTTCTTGCTGATGGAGTTCACAGAAAGTAGTGTCAGCTTTGTTAATGTATCAATTGAGAAAATCAAACGATCTGTGGTTATTGCCAGGTACGACTCGCTGTTTCGATCAAAATAGGATTACACATTTATTTAATTTTCCTGCGTCCGGTAGTGGTGTTTCTACTTTAGACTCTTTGTATGTTGCTCAACGCAAAGTTAGTCATCAGGCTACATCATAATAGCTTAAATTCTTAATCTCCTGCGTTCGTTCTCAAACTCCTGCAGATTAGCAGGATGTATTCATGAGAAATGGATGCGTTGTATCATAGTTTACAGCTTTCGGTACGATATCTGTACCTTTCAGCCCGACATATCCGACTTAAACATGGCTTTTGGGTCGCGTTGACCCTCTATAAAAATGGGACAGCCAACTCCACCCCGAAAGCTCCTTATTCACATATTACGACGTGCTTGCCAGTTAACAGTGTCGGTATTCTTTACTCCCCTTTCTGTTCCCAGCAACATACGAACAAACTGCGGCAATAAACTGTACGATTGGCTTCATCTTCTTCGTTCTTTGATCAGTCATCATGTTATAACAATGGCTTAAAAAAAAAAGTCTGTGAGACAGGGCGACAAAGCTGTTTCAGTGACTATAGATTTCTTCCTGTGGTGTACAGAGGGCAGTTCCCAGTTTTGTTTCTTTGGGCGAGTACGTTTTTCGCAGCATCTCATACTCTGAACATTCTTGAAGTATGTCTTCTGCAATATGTGGTGCCTGATCAATCATGAAGTGTGTGTACATGTGACTGGAGTCGGTTGTGTCCTGAACTAAGGCGTAGAATAGCGACCTGTTCTGATCTCTTTATAATGTAATAGTCATCTTGTGTTGGTGTTTTTGGCTTTCTACTTGATTTGATCGTTTGTTTTTTCCTGATTGTAAATGATTGGTACATCAGGTCGTGGTATCCTTCTTAACTAATTGATCTGCTCCCTCATTTTCTGGTATTCCAAAGTGAGATGTTATCCACTGCACGGCTTCCTTTTGCCATTAACACAGCTCAGTTAGTAGTGTGTGTAGGTCTGGTAGTTTTTCAGTTTGTACTGGTACAAATTTTAAGGTGCTGTTAGATATGGCATGTCTGAGATTTCTTTATGGAGTCGTTTGGCGTGATGGATAAAGTTACTACTTTTCAGTTGCTCCATTGTCAAGTTTTTAAATATGTCTTTCACTGGATGACTTGGCATATAGTGGGACGTTTCTGCTTGTATTAGAACCTTTCTGTCTGTATTAGAATCTTTCTGTCTGTGTTAACTTAGTGTTTATATTTTCCCCATCTCTTCTATTGGTGTTGATTTTATTATCCTGTGATGACCTTAGGTACCTGATTTTGTACCTTATCTATCTCATGTAATGGGATGTTTGACGCTGGACACCATGAGGTTCACGCATATCCCAGAAGAATGTGGTTGCGTCTGTGGGTCTCACCAATGGCCCACTAGACAAACCACCCATGGAACAGAAAACCTTAGTGGATGACATGCCTTTATATTGAGGTTATCTTCTTATAGAAGCTTCATGGCATGTCATCTATACAATTATGCTTTTATTTTTTTGGTGAAATGTGTTTCATGTTTACCTGAATATATATATATATATATATATATGCACCTTCTGTGGTTGGGAGGGAGCCAGAGATGTACTGTGCAGCACTGGGGAGGAGGAAACTGACATGTTTTTTCCTTTGGCTTAGACCCATCATAGAGGCACAGTGACTCAGGACCTGACAATCCTTTTTACTTGAACATTTGGCTGCACGCCTGGAGCAATAGAGAAGTTCGGCATAACCAGTTGTCAAGTTGGTGGTGGGGAATGAGCACAGTGAGCCCTATCTTGGCTACAGCGGCTAGGCGCAGTGCATAGGTTGAAACCTACCTTCCTGGAGGTGTGATAGTTATTATCTGGCTCTGTCCCGGGGTGGGCCGAAAATCCACAGACTTCCCAGCAATATAATGCCATTAGGTTAAAGGGCAAGAGCCCATGGACCGCTGGATCAGCAACCAACCAACCAACACATATTCTAGGTGTGGACGTGTGGACGTATGCCCTGCTGCTAAACTTTACTATAAATATTGTCCCATTTGCTTCCCATGTGGTTACACTTAGTTTTCTCATGACGGCTAAATTGTCGTGGTCTTTTTTTTTTTTTTTATGTATTCCTTCCATGACAGCTTGCTGTCAAATGTGACTCTGAGAAACGCGGCTTGTTTGTCTTCTTTCAGGGGATCTCCGTTCATTTTGATGTCACCAGCTTTTTTATTTTGGTTAAAGAGTAAAAAGACATATATAGCGCGCTGGGGTGCAAAGGGAACGCATTGCTCTAGGCGGACCCAGGGTTAGCAGATAACCAAGATCCCAAATGTACCTCCACGCGGTGCACCCTGGAAACAGAAATACAGCAGCTCGTGCTGATTCTGGCCAAATCATTTGGGGATCATGTCCGAGAATGTGGAGGTAGCAGATGGAAAGAGATTTGACTGCACAAGAGACAGACAATATCTCCGACACCACCAGCAGCACCACATATAGCGACGCTGTCGACATACAGTGAAGCTAGTCAGTCCAGTCCGAACATTGGAGGGGCGGCCAATGTAAAATGCACGTAAAGGTAGATGCATGGCGAGAGACAAATATATTTCATACCGAGTACAATGAAACAATGAAAGGGCAGAACAGCGCTAGAGGGCAGCGCGAACTGCAAATAGAAAATGAAAAGTTCCTAGGAAAGGGAAACTACAAGCTCCGTCAGCTCGAGACGAGCTTCTAGTTACCTGTGTTCCTTACCGGCAGAGACCCAGACCCATTCATTGGCGTTTGGAAAAGCAAGAAGACCTAATCCAACTCTAATGTCGAGCCTTCCTAAACCGGAAATATGCTCGCGAAGAGAAAGGGTTCCGTACTCGATGCGTTCAGGCACAAAAGGGACAACGATTTAGCCATGGCCCAACTCTACTGTCAGGTTTTCCTACACCGGAAATACACTTGAAGAGAGAAAGGGTTCAGTACCTGATGGGCTCAGGCGCTATTGGGACAAGGACGCTCAGCTCGAGAACGCCTTGCTCTCAAACGCGTGGTGTGAGACTCGAACTTGGACAAGGGGTACACGATGTCGGTGAATGACACCTCGGCTAAGAGGGCAAAAGAGCCAGGGTCCAACTCATCTGTTGAGTTCTTCCCCTTAAGGAACCAGGCTCACGGATGAGAAACGGTTCAGTACCCAATGGGCACAGGCACAGCACGTCCAGTTACACGAGGCAAGTTCATAGACAGTGGAACACCTCGTTCGAGTCAGACGAGAGCAAAAAATCGTCTGGGCGAAGAGGCTCCATTACGCGTGCAGATATAGAGGCTGTCACAGGCTAAGGGTAGCCTACCCGAATTGTCAAGGCATGCCGAAATCGGATATGCTAGGCCTACAAGGCGCATAACGGTGGCACAACGTAATCACGCTCCCGGCGGAAATCGCACGGATATCCGTGATGGTTACAATGGAGCGAACGAAAAACAAACAAACAAACATATATAGCGCGCTGAACCTGTTTGGTGACCACTGTTGCATGTTCTTTCTTGTACCATATTACCAAGTTGTCAGCATACATTTCCACTTTGGTTCGATGTGGTAGCTCAGCAACCAGATCAGTTATTTCACCTTGCAATTTATTATACTTTCAGTATTGTTTGTAAACAATCTAGGTGTTTGGCCGTTTTTGACGATGTTTCTTTTACTTATAATGTGATCATAAACAGTTCCAACTATATGGCAACCATGGTATTGACCACCTTTACCATGCTTGTAGGGCCATATTTCCAACATACCCACTTTTAACAACAAACCTTAATACCAGCCATTTAATGATTGACAGCTAGATATAGCATAGTACCATAGACAATTTCCTGAACTCAATGTTTACCTTCACAGATATCGCAAACAATATACAGAAAAAGAGTAGCCATATAAGAGCGCTTAAAACTACCTGATAAATCAATAACTACACGTGTGTTCGCACCGTGGTCCATGGTAGAAGCAGGCCAGACAGCTCAAGGTAAAGCATCCGCTCTCCGGAGGAAAACCGTTTCGTGACATGGACAGAAACCTGTCCACGAATTACACCTTATTGCGCATCACTACGAGAGCTGAGACACCAGGACCGTAGATACGTTCTCATTAAGGAGGGAGGGGGTCTACCTCAAACAAAAATTGGCGTGTTCGGATATAAATCTCCTCTTTTCAAGAAAGATATGATGATAATTTTCAGCGAATAAATCGTTATGGAAAAGGGGGGGGGGGGTCGCTACCTATCTTTTGGCTACGATAACGTATTTCTGTCAATAGGGCACGAAAAGCCGCCCACTTCCCCCGGCATGCAGATTTTTACACTTAACTGTCTAACATATGCACCCGTGTGCTACTGTTCATACAGCAACTTATGTAACCAGTCAGTTAATTGCAACATATCTTATGACATTAGATAATAGTATAGTTAAGCAATAAAGAGTGCGTTATTTATCACAAATGTAGAAATAGATAACGCATTATTAGTACTGAACATGGATGTGTGGCTGAAGCATATGGGATATCAGTCACAGCTATTCAATGTATACATTTGAAACATCCTCAATTCACCATAACTTATTCGTTCATTGTCAAACTCCTGCAGATTATCAGGATGTATGTAACCTGGAAGGCAAATCATAAATTCAATATTCATCCCAAAATTATGTTTTTAATGTCAGACATGGACACTAACTAAAGAACAAGAAAGGAAGCTTACTAAGTGTGAAATAAGATGTCTAAGAAAAGCGGCAAACAGAACAAGAGATAAGGATTAATAGAGGACTACAAACTTTCATCAATGGTTGCCTGCACAGAATAGAAGGTTTGAATGGTTGCCTGCACAGTATAGAAGGTATGAATGGTTGCCTGCACAGTATAGAAGGTATGAATGGTTGCCTGAATAGAATAAAAGGTTTAAATAGTTGCCCGCATATAAATCTTGAATAGTTGCCTGAGCAGCATAGAAGGTTTGAATGGTTGCATAGAATAGAATGTTTGAATGGTTGCATAGAATAGAATGTTTGAATGGTTGCCTGCATAGAATAGAATGTTTGAATGGTTGCCTGCATAGAATAGAATGTTTGAATGGTTGCCTGCATAGAATAGAATGTTTGAATGGTTGCCTGCATAGAAGGTTTTAATGGTATGAGAAAACCACCAATGAGAGACTCATTGAAATAATTTATGGTGATGATGAGGTCATTATCATTGCACTTCTGGAAAACCCATAGATGCTCAGTTTCCCCCAGTATACGATGAAGGGTATGTATGCTGATGGTTCCTGTTGCCCACTAATTAAACATTCTCCTCATTCCTCCATGTTGGCGAACAGTTCTACTATTACCCAACGTAATACCAAACTCTTCAAATCATGTCCTAGATATGTCATTAATAGAAGTGTTACTTTAAGAAGGTAATTTGAAGAAATTACAGCATGTTGCTCTTATCTAATATCAACTCTCCATCTATTGATGCATTACATGCAAGTCTGCCTGCTCTTTCATTATCATGCACACCAGCATGTCCCAGACAGTAGACCTATGTGACACCTAGGAGTTTGGATGCAGCTATAGATGCCATCTATTTGTAATGGCACATAACATTTTGAATCTTCAGTAGCATGGACTGGGAGTTGGACCAGATGATCTCAGTTAATAGAGTCCCAGAGAACCACACGAGGGCTGCAGTAACCACCTTGAACTCCATCCTCATACTAGATGTAGTTTTTCTATATCCTCTGCTGTATTCAAACTATGACTCTACCACCAGCTCTAGCTATAAAACCCCAGCCAAATTTTTCTCCCAGATCCATCGGTAAACACAATGACATCATCATTATTTCCAACAATCAGTTGATCTATTTCAAAGTTTGCTTTTTCAAAGCCCCAATCTCTGCATCTCCTGCGGATGGTGATTGTAATCATGTGGAACCCATCAAACAGGTGCCATTCTTTTCCTACTGACAATCAATCAATAAACCTGTAACCCTTCATGGTCGTAGGGGTACCACATTGGATGCCTTAGCACACAGAGTCTTCCAGCGAATTCTATCCTCAGTGATGCGGATGAATGTGGAAATATCTTGCCCTGTCCATTCCTTGATGTTGTCTGTCCATGCCTTTATTTGACCTTCATCTGCTTCTTCCACCCTCGACAGTTCCCTGCAGTATTGTTTTTGACAAAGAATCGTGCCTGCCTACATGTTCGAACAATGCTAGTTTTCGTCGTTCCACTATTGACAAGTTCGAGACTGATTAAGTCTCCTATTGTCTTTTCAGCTTGTGCCATCCATGACTTGATGCATTTATTTTATTTTGCTTTTCCGAGCAAAAATGTTATTGTGCAGTGGGTGTCTCATCTGAGACATACATATATGCTTTCATTTGGTCTAGAGTATGATTGTAACATAGTGATAAGAGCCCAAGACTATATCTCATATTTACAACAGGGATATCTCTAGTACAACCGAGGATATATACAAGGATATAGACTTGTGGCAGTCCCAGGCATATTCGTATGGAGTCTGGTGTCCACATATAATGCTCCAGTCCTCCTTCGGAGGGCAGCAGAGGTCCTGTTCACAAGTCAAAAATGTACTCCTCAGCTCAGAAAAGAATGGATTTTGATAAGTGTACCTTATTATAAGCATCCTCAAGGTCAGCTGCCACTGCAACTGTCTTTTGCTTTGACTGGATTTCCTTGTAAACATCATATGCAAATATGACGACATTATCATGTGGTCCTTTTCTTGTTCGGTAGGTACCACGGGTGTTAGAAAGAATGTATTCAGTCTCTAGGGGACACATCTACTTTCTGGTAATGATTTTTTCTAGCAATTCTCTGTACATGTTTTGTTCTAGCAATTCTCTGTACATGTTTTGTTCTAGCAATTCTCTGTACATGTTTTGTTCTAGCAATTCTCTGTACATGTTTTGTTCTAGCAATTCTCTGTACATGTTTTGTTCTAGCAATTCTCTGTACATGTTTTGTTCTAGCAATTCTCTGTACATGTTTTGTTCTAGCAATTCTCTGTACATGTTTTGTTCTAGCAATTCTCTATACATGTTTTGCGAGACGATGATACAATAGCAATTGAGCAGCATATGATTTATTTATAATTAAAAGAAAAATAGGGATACCAAGAAATGCCAGGAGGAAAGAATTAGATGTATAAAAAGAAATGTTAAATACTGTGTGTTTTTCCTAGGGAGTTACAGGGAGGGACTTTTTAGCTGTGTGATAAAAGCTGCATAGAAATGTGACATTTTCACTGTGAATTTGATGTAGATACAAAAGGAATAACAAATAATAGTTGAAGATTGAACAAGATGGGAGAGGTTTGCTGAGAAATGAAAGTTGAATAGAATATTAAACTATGTGTATACTTTTAATGCAACCAAAGAGAGTAAGAAAGGATTCTAATCATTGGGACAATGCAATAAGATAAACCCTGTATTTTCCTCTAATATAAATAAATGCCAAATTGTAGTGCAGAAATTTATTTCATTTATTTATGTTGCACAAGAAGTTTACAACTAAAATAGTAAATACAGGGGTCAACAACCTATGGCACACGTGCCACACTTGGCACGCCAAGCAATTTCAAATGGCATGCAGGCTCTTCACGTTTCCTGTATAAAGTTGATTATAAATCGATTAGCATGGTTTCCTCGATCATTACGGCACTCTGAATAATTTGAAACCTTAAGTTAGCACACAGTTAGCAAAAGGTTGCCGACCCCTGGTACATAGCCACCAGACATGATTTATTACATAATACCAAAAATGGATGATTGCACAACTAATATAATTAGCTTTGTCATCCCCTATAATGATCTACAAATATCTCTGGTACATATCACGTTTTACTCATGTTAACTGTATCCAAAGTCCTTAGGGACCTTAATTGCTACACCGAGTGAAGGAATGTGTACAATGAACAAGCATCTTGAAAATGTATTTGAAGCTCCAGCAATATGGTAATTTTATAACAATGTTTAAAAACTCTGCCAGTAAAATTAAAAAAATAAACAAAGATACAGAGGATTGGCATCATTGTACTCAGGTTTATCCATAGGTACTCTGTCCTTCTCAACAAAGCAGTATGCTGCTACCAAAGCATGCAACTACTCATAGCATGTAACTCAGCAGCTTTTAGCCGTATACCTCAGGGATCTAAGAAAAAAATGCACTTGCGACTAAACGCGTAATCTCCTGAGCTCAGTGCGTATAGCATAACTACTATGCCAGGGGGATCTCGTGGTCAATAAAGATGTTGAATTAATAAAGAGATGGCAAACAAACTGAGTATTTCCAGAATACTTTCACTACATCAAACACAAGTCAGCAGCAGAAAATATTATGGCATGATAAAAATAAAAAAATCCCACTCAGATAAAAATGTCTACATGCTTAGGCCTTACTTGATTTTCTGTATAAAAGATTCAAGATCAGAATGTTACAAATATTAACAAAATGTAAGGTTGTGTAAATGATACTTATGGTTAAATGCAGAGTGCAAAATAAAAAAAAAATGACATGTATGATACAAAAAAAGGAGTCTTTCTCAGCAGAAGTAAAGCAAATAATTTGTGTATATTAGAGAAACTGTGTTTGCACTTCTCTATGTGACAAGACACTAGTCATGTTTGCCCCCTGGTTGTTAATATATACTCACTATATATAATTTCAGCAGGTAACTATGTCTGTCTCATTTCTAGTGATAGCATTGCTGGCATTACCGTATATATTGTACCCATATTTAAAAAAGAAAATCTACTAAAAATAATCTGCATTCATTATCAAAGTCCTTTCAGTTAGCAGGATGTATTCCAAAGAATACCAGATGGAATGTGTCATGTCATGGTTTACAGTTTAGATGCAATATTTTTGCAGTTCTGCCTAACATATTGGCATAATATTAAACTTGGATTTAGAGTCTCTTTGACCTATGGGATGGGACAGTCAACCCAACCCCCAGAATTTCCTTAGTCGCCTCTTATGACAAGCATGTCAGGTTAATGTGTTGCTATTCTTTGCTCCAATTTTGGATCCTGGCAATACCAGGATAAACAATAATAATGTACATTTTAGAATAAAGTAGTTTCAATAATTATATACATGTAAGGATGTAATAGGCTAAGAAGGAACTGACATTGAAAACATTAAACAGAGACACAGACTGTTATGTTACCATTGCCAATGACAACATATTTATAACCGAGATATATTTACATATTTAAATATATTTACACATACATGCCTATTATTATAGTATAGTATAATATATTAATAGCAACAAAACAATGAAATGTTGACTGTCTGGGTTATAATTAATCAGTCCATAACATTGTGGTCAATTTCAATAAAATACTAACCAGTGTTCCCCGATTTCAAGTCGCCCAACCATCTATAATTAATATAGAATCTATAATAGATAGGTCTAACATTGCATTACCACATTTCTAGTTCTTGTCATTATACTATTATAATATGTATTCAGGCATTATACTATAGCCTCCTATGCTATGCTGCTATTATACCGACTACTATACTATACAGTATACTAGAATTAGTATACTATAACTTAACTATACTCTAAGTATTTATACTGTCACTAGTGTCACATATCTTATTGTATAAATATTGCAGAATAACCTCGAGCAAAGGAACTAGTGTTTAATATTTCAAGTTACTAAATGTGACTGTCACAGTACACTACACTGCAAAAAGAAGAGATTGATACTGTACTGTACAGTACTGTAGAAGACTGTACTGTAGAGAGTTACTGCACTGGTACTACTGAGTGTGTAACTCTGTGTTAAGAATGTTAAAACTACTTGACTTAGTCTACTTAGTTCTTGAACTTTTTAAGATGGAATAAGTGACAGAACAGTCACATTATTAATACTGCGATAAAATAAATCTCATGCACAATTGTTAAGAACATAACCACCGGAAATATGTATAACTATAAAAAAAACTATATCAAAACTATGACAAGATTTCTTACCATATTCTGTTTATAATCCTAACAAGCAAGCACTCTCACTTCCGCACTTTGTTTTTTTTGTTTTTATTTGACTGCCAGGTTTTTCTAAATACACATGCAAAACAATTACTAATACACTTTAATTTTTTTTTTAAATTAAAAACTGAAAAACAAGAACAATCAGCATTTTATTTCTAAAAAAATATTTATAGGGAAACTGGTAAGAATAACAGATTTTCAAAATATTATGCGAGTTTAATGTTGAGGAAAGATCTCAGCACACCCACAGTATTTTATTTATATTGGTAGCATATCCTTTACAGGACGTAGCTATCAACCCAGCATTTGTTGGCTGTAGTGATTTTCTAAGCAATATAAATAAGTTCAGTAGTTTGCCATTGCTTTATGAACAGTCCGGATGCACAATTGCCTGTGGCGGGGATCGAACTCGGCATCTTGGTCGTCACAGACGCGCTCTGTACCACTTCGCCATAGAGCTGGACTTTATACATAAAACTCAACTCTTCGGGGTCGAAGGAGTAGGCCTACTATATTTAATGTCTGCCCATTATTTTATTTGTCTTCCTTTACTCCATCCTTCCTCCATCGACTATTCCTTGCATGTATTTTTTTTTGTATTAAACACTAGGAATCATGTCCAAATCCTGCAAGTTTTCGTCGTTTTTCTATGTAAAGTTGTTCAGTGACATTCACATACAGACTAAGCTGAACGTCTACAGAGCAGTGGTACTTTCAATGCTGTTATACGCTAGTGAAACATGGACTGTATATAGACATCATGCGAGGAAACTCAATCACTTTCATACAACTTGTCTCAGAAAAGTTGCGAACATCAAATGGCAAAAATTATTCAGAATATCACTGTCTTTGACAGATCTGGTATCTCTAACATTGACACTATTCTGATGCAGACACAAATTTGTTGGCCATGAATTCTGGTACATATGATAGATCATCACTTGCCAGAGATACTTCTCTATGGTAAGTTGCTGTAGGCCATGCGACCTCAAGGTGGCCAAAAGAAGCGCTGCAATGACGCATTAAAGACCTCACTAAAAGCTTTTGAATTGAAATAGACCAAGATAAATGGTAAGAACTTGCGCAAAATAGTTCTGCATGGCGCTCTACATCAAAAAAGTAAAATAAAATAGGTGCAGCCTCTTTTGAAATGAGAAGAAATGCAACAGCTTAACAGCAAAGAGTTATTAGAAAGTCACAAATAGACCAAAAACCCGTCTACAGTGGTCATTCCATGCCCAAATAGTCCAATGACATTTGCGGTTCGAATAGGTCTTATTAGCTATCGACGAACTCATAATCAGGGACATAGGCTTAATTATAATTGCATTTCAAAAGTGGATGTAATAAATGATCATCATCACTTGTGATGAACGAACAAAACAAAAATGGAAAGGAATGATTCTTGTGGATCTCTCTTTCTCTATGCTTCATATTTTATTTCTTACATTTGCATTTGTCTTATTTTCTCTATAGCGTATAATTCTTATGTAAAACTTGCATTCGTAGTCTTGTATTCGTCTCCCATTCTCTGCCTGCATCGATTGGCCAACTTTCACAACCATACAACATATTAGAAAGAACTAGTGAGTTGTACATGTCTATTCATTTAACTCACATCATTACACGCAGGAGCCAGGGACATGCATGAGTCCGGGTTAATGAGATGGCAGATAGATTGGCCGTACCTGCTGCTACTACGGCTGTTGGTGGAGCGATGGATCAGGCAGACATTTTGAACACCCTACGGGAAAACGCACGAACAAATGACTGTATAAGTGACGATGACTCTAGTTTCATGACTAGAATACGGGATTTTTGTTTAAAATGTGGTGTCGATAGAAAGGAGCGGTTTCGTGGGCGAGAAAGAATGATGGTCAATCAACGGCGTACTGGGACCGTCAGTCAACGTGTAATGGCGAATACACCCAAGGAGAGATCTGAGCACATATGGACTTGTCCGGAGTGCAGTGACGATGATCCAACGATTAACTAACTAACTATTACACACAAGAGGATATCATGTCCTTTTTAAAGTGTGCGCGTGTGTGGAAGAATGTGTTATAAAAAAACATGTATTTTTTTGGTGTTGTTGTAGGTTTTATGATATTTATTTGCAAAAACCTCTAAAATGGAAGGTTGGACGTGGTTCCCAATCCATTTTACTAGTGATATAGTGTTAAGTCTTATATTCTATTTTTCTAAAGGGGGTGGAGTGAGTTGAAGCATTACCATAAACATTCATTCACATGATGATACATCCATTACTATAAAACATGCATATGTACACATACAAATGTGTGACCCAAAGTAGTTTTATGGATACATAGAACCATATAACAGAATACGCCTATACAAATACATATATATGTATGGGTACTCCTCTGTTAACGAAACAATAACAATTACAAATTTATGAAACGTAACAATAACAAAGGTTATGTAATATAATTTTGTTTCATATATGTAAATGAAGTAACACATTTGTAAAATCAGGTATAGCAATGCATAATTAATAGATGGATAAATGGAGAAACAAAATAACTATATTTTGCCACATAAATTCCAAAGACACAACACAAATGCACAAAAGTATAGTAAACGCAAAACATTATTACAAATGAGCGTGCACAGATACAAACAATTACAAGGAACAGTAAAATACGGGAGTTAAGGTTATTAAGAAGTAGGTAAACCAAGCAAATATGTGATTAATGCTCATTCCGTGTGGTTGGAAGACTCGTTTATGATAAATCAGCCGATGCTCCAAAGAATGACGCTGTCGGTCACCAGAGTAGCAACGCAACAAGGCAGTTACTGAAACATCAGAACTACAAGGATGTGGCGGGCTGTTGAAATGATTGGCCACCGGGGAGTCACGATGATCCGTGATATCTCTTAAATGTTCAGCGAATCTGTCAAGCAAGTGTCTGCCGGTTTCACTAATATACTTCACATCACGACGCTTATAAATGATAGAGTATATTAAATAACGGGGCATACACGAAAAAGAGTCTTGAATGTCAAAATGGGACTTGGGGAACTGAAGCATGTGAGTAAGATTAACACAAGGGCAAGTCAAACAATTACGATGACAAGGAACAGTTCCAGTGTGACCTGTAGAGGTGTGCAAACTGCAATATATATATTGTATATTGTCTTTTCTCTGTGTATGCTGTGAGGAGTCGCAGGATTGAATGCCGATCGGTTTTAGGGCTATTGCACGTCTGGTCGCTTGATATGCAGCATATTCTTTGTTTTCCTATGTATCTTGCCGTACAAACGGGAATGAACTAAGATAATAAAAATCAATTTCATTATTTACTTTTGTTTTTTCCTTAAATATATTTGTTAACACATGCTTATATTTTTTTAATGAAAAGCAATCATGCATGTAGTGCACTATATTCCCAAATGGGAAGTTGTATGACTATGTTCACTCGCAATAACAATAAACCGAACTTTATTTGCTCCACATCTAGCACTAACCTTTCACTGTCTTGATCAATTTTTAAAAAATCAGATCAAAGACGTTGCTATGGATACTAAGATGGAGTTTAATTATGCTTGTCTTTTCATGGGACATTTGTAACATCACGTTTAGTAAACACATATAAAGACACTTTACCATTTCTTTTCTTTAGATGCATTGATGATGGTATGGGTATTACTGACATGCCTGAGGTGGAATTGCTTTGTTTCATCAACGATTTAAATCATTTTAACCCTATTATTCAATTGATATTTAACATCTTTGCTACTTTAGTCAACTATATTGACATAATTGTCACAATTAATCTCTCTTACCATAGCATATATGTGTACTACAAACCTACTGATGCACATAGTTTTTTGCTTTTACACTTCTTCTCATCCTCCTGCTTTGCATAACTCTTCGCGATTCTCCAAACTTCTTCGCTTATGGTAGTGATGATGACTTTCTTGATAAACGCTATGCATTCTTGATTTCTTTCGTAGACGCTCATTCTCTGACAGTGTCATTTCATAGCTTGGCTTCGTGTCCATAAATTATCTCGCTAATATACATTGAACAATAGTCATGTTATTTCCTCTTCTGATAGATTTAAACCTGTCTTCAGTTTTCATACCCAAAGTTCTACTGCTCGTGTTCAAGCACTATTTTCATCTCCAGTCGCATCCTCAATCTCGTACCATCTTCCAAGACTTTCCTCTGGTTGCATATAAGCGAGACAAAAATATAAATCACATCTTGGCCCACAGCCACATCAGGGCTAATATTTCAGACTATTTTGATACTGTTCGTTGTGGACGCCGTGTAACATGGAGAAAAGGGAGGAGTCAATAGAATAGCATTGTTAATGTTCGGTGGCATAACAAACAGACCTTCCTTTAACCTTTCATTCTTAGGTTAATAAATAATGTATAGTGATTTTGTGGGGTCAGTGTAATTGACATGTACTTAGCACATACAGAAGTGGTGCAGGTAGCTATTGTTCGGATGGCTGTTGTTATGACTTACGAATAACAAGGCGACTACCTGTCTAGATAATTAGGAACCATCTCGTTGGAGTCCAGGCGGTGATGATAGTATATGCATACATATTTATCTAGAACGCCATAAAGGGAGATGCAGACTTGAGCTGCTGACATGACCATTGATAAACGGGAGACCGAATATAATCGACCATAGAAAGAGATTGCATTGTTTAAATTTACTTTTTATAACTTATTATTAGGTGTGAAATTCAGTTTGTACAGGGTACACAATAGAGACGAAAAAATTAACCTCACACCTACTTAAGTGATTATTACATCAATGTGTTGATCTATTGAAGAACTGTTGAAATGACCAGTGGTATTTATTCTTATTGGCTCATTTACTTTTATTTACTCTCATGTCACCATCATAAATGTCAATGTCATTTTATTGCTGGAATTTATTTAGAATACTTTAAAGTCAATATTTTATTGTAGTTATTATTTAGAGTTGGATAAAGTTGAATGGCAGGCGTGTGAAAGTCTGGAAAGGAAAATATTGTGAATTGACTGTTTAAATTATGAGGTCTGGAATTAAATGCGATCACGTGCATCAGATTAGGAACTAGTATAAATTAGCAACGAGTATAAATGGGGCAACATATAGATTGGGAACGAGTATAAATGGGGCAACATATTAAGTTCAAATGAACATTCTGCCGGCTGCTGTGGATGTAGGAAGTGTGTAGGACAGCTGCCGAAAGCATATGCAAGGACATTTATGCTAATAGCCAATGTGACGTATGAACAAATGCAGGAGTGTCCAATATGTTCCAAATTCAAACAGGAGTTCGTCAGGGGTGTGTCCTATCCCACGTAAGACAAATTGAACAAACTACTCTTTGCAGACGACCACGTACTGATGAGGATGATGATGAGGTTCCTCCTTCGCAAGCGAAGATGAGCATGGCATGAAAAAAAATACATGCGATGAAAAAAATACATATTAATAACAAATTGGTAATTGTCTAATTTGGTTTGTGAGTTCGCAGTTGTCCGATTTGTGCACGGAAAATTCCATTGCAATACATGCAGGAGTGCTGAAGGTTCTGGGTAGGAGCATTTTCGGATTTGTCCTTCCACTTCATGCGCTTGTGGATTGCCCACAGTGTTCTTTCTTTTTCAAATTTCGTGATGCCAGCAGTAATCTGGTTGTGCCAGGCTGAGCGATCAATTGTTGTAGTCTTCTAGGAGCTAGGATCGATGCTGCAGTATTTGAGAGAGTTTTTTTAGGTGATCATTGAAGCGCTCTTTCTGCCCTCCGCTAGAACGTTTACCATCGCACAGCTATACATAGAATAATCCCTTTAGAAGGCGCTTGTCTGGCATACCAACGATGTAGGCCAGTCCAGTGGAGTTGGGACCTAGTCAGCAAGGAATGGATGCTTTGCATACGGGACTTCTGAAGGATTTCTGTGTCTAGTACACGATCAAAATAACGTACTCCCATGTTCTCCCTTCGAAGGTTAAAAGAGTTATGCTGTCAAACGTGTCTCACATAGACAGTCCAGCAAGACGCAGCATATAGCAGTGTTGGTAGAACCACTGCGCGGTACACGTCGAACTTAGTTGTCAAACAGAGACTACGTCTGATCCAGACGTTGGCACGAAGGCTCCCGAATGTTGCACTGGCACGAGCAATACGCAGGTCAACATCCTTGTCAATTGTCGCAGTTTGCGATAGGGTTGAACAAACTACTCTTTGCAGACGACCAAGTACTATTAGCGACATCAGAAGAACAATTGCAAGAACACATGAACAGCCTCCATACAAGATGTCAAAAATTCAACATGAAGATTAATATTGAAAAGACCGAAATAATGGCAATAGCAAAGAAAGAAAGAAATATCAATATCTCTATCGATGATAAACACCTTAAACAGGTAATTGAGTTCACTTACTTAGGAAGCATTATATCGAGTGAGGGGAAAAACAGTAAAGATATACAAAATAGATGCAACAAAACATACCAGATCCTAGGGCAGATGACATGTATTTTCAAGAACAAAAATGTAAACATAAACACTAAAGTTGCATTTTACAAGTATCTATCACTGTGCTACCAGTGCCAAACCTGGGCAATGACAGCTCAAGACAAAATAAAAATAGTGACAGCAGAAATTACATGTCTACGAAGGATATTCGGAGTGCCATCAAGAGATAGAATTAGAAACGATAACATCAGACTGATAACTAAAACAATACCAGTATTAGAACACATCAAAAGACAACAGATCAAGTGGTTCTCACACGCTTCCAGATTACCAACACACAACATGCTACAAATGGCCATGACACACAGACATAACGGCCTTAAAGCCCGAGGCAGACTATATAAAAGATGGATCATAGATGTAAAAGATTGATCATATAAATCTAAGAAGTCACATGAACAAGCTTACAAACATGACACAGTAGGCCATCTCCAGAGAACTCTTCCACCCCTGACGCAGCTAGGCAAACAAGGGCCACTGCGTATTGATAGATAGATAGGCTTTGCTTCCATAAAATATTGCTTCAATATAACATCATAGCACTCGAGTTTGTGTATGGAATGATATTGCTATTATTATTATTATTTATATATTATTATCATAACTATTATAATTATTTCTATTCTTCTTCTTCTTCTTATTATTATTATATCAGTGTTTGCTCTAAGAAGACTACATTTGAAAGTTATTCTGAAAATTGTAAATGCACATTTACAAACTGGCATATGAAATGTATGATTGATTGATGAACGCGTTATCATGCGAGATTATTTTTTTGTTTTCACTATTATCCCCCCTTTTCAGCTGTGATGTAAGTTTACAACATCTGCATGTCGCATGTAGTTATGAATCATATTTACATCATATTATATGTATATTAATGATTATGTTTTAGTGATGGTAGTATCACACCATAACTCATACTAATTATTATAATACCCAAGGATGTGTAACTCATAATATGTGTTAGCCTACTTCTAAAGTTCTAAACCCAATGCCCAATGTCTTGACTTGAATGAATCACAGTCCGTTTTACAATTAACAATGTTTTATTGTTTAAAAAAAACATGATTGAATTGATTTGCCGAAATTGATTCATGAATCAAATGAATGTGAAGAGTTTTAATTGTTATAAGGTGATTCACCTTACTACTTATAAACTTACAAATTTTAACAGACTTTTTACTCTAGTCTGATTTGAACTGTCGGGATTCTCATGATTCAATGATGATTCTATCATGTTCTGAATTGAATTGTGAATTGCCAATCAAATAACTCCCTGAAATCAGACAAAAACTTTTTTTTAAAACTAACCCTAAACGATAATTTTAGGCCCAGGCTTCATTTGGTCCTATATTATAAGTCCCTAGCCTCTACTATATCCTTAGTATTAGATTTGCATATTACTACTACTATAGTTAACTATGACATCAAGTCATAGTATTAATCTAGTACTTCAACTTTTGACAATAAAAAAAGAATTCTGATACTAGGGCCTAAGTATTAGAAGGTAAGGAGTAAAGTCATGTTCTGGTTTGCTAAAGTGCCCCCCCCCCCCCTTATGGGATTGCCTACTAATACTAATAGTGTTATTACAATTAGACATAGTCTGGTAAAAATGCTGTTTCGTCCACCGTTCACTGTTTCGTTCACCATCATACCTTAGGCAACTTTATTAGACAAGAATTCTTAGATAATTAATTATTAATTCTAAACACTGATTCTAACCCTTTTCCCCCTCCCAAAAAAAATTATAAACTAATTCCAATCCTTTTAACCCCCCTAAAAGTCACAACCGTGGATTTAACGGCAGATGCGCCCATAGTCCTGGTGTTAGTTATTAATGTTGCACTGTGGTTGGAGTGTACTATATTATAGGAGTCCAGTATAGATAGGCTTATTTAGTTCATTCTGAAATAAATTCATGCCCTCAAATGTTATTTTCTAGAAAACTAATGCAGGTATGCCTATTCTTCTAAAATAAATCTTTGTGAGTGGCCTTAGATTACCTATCGATTTTCTTTGCTTTGACTTTTGCTGTTGGCGTCACAGTACAGGATTGAATAACAATTGATATTCAGGCTATGGTGCATTTGGTCACTTGATATGCAGTAATATTGTGGTGTCTCAGAACATTGGTAACTCCTTCAATCTACCATCTTTTTTGAGTTATGATTGCAGGTTGTCATAAACGCATCCAGATGAGTTCATAGGTGCTCAAGTTCCCATCTCAATAAAGTCACGTGTAGCATCCGACAGTTCGATGTTGATTTATTAGTGTATTTGTGTATCTATTACGTTTCTTTTAACGGGCTGTTTTATTATTCACACTTTTTAAAATCATCTGAGCAGGTGTGGTCCACAAACGCATTAACTATGTCACATCAATCCATTGATGCACCTATTGACACTGGTCATGTTCGCCCTTATATCAGCTCGCTCATTACCCTTAACACCTGCATGTCCTGGCATGAATATAAAGGTAATTTTTCTGGTCATAGATTGTAATAGTAACTCCACCCATTGACAGCAGACGACTCCTGCTTCAACTGTACGAATCACAAATGTATGCATGAGATTAGCTCAGTGACATCAGCCATGACAGTACTTCTGTCACAGTTTTATCTTTGAGACTACTCATGGTTGTAGTAAAGTCACAGCTGGATTCTTTGACCATCTGTAAAAAGCCCAGGCATATCGTTGATGAAGAATGACTGATCGATCATTGTAGATTATTATATCATCCTCTGTAATTTTATTGTCAATGAGCTCCCTGACTTCTGTATCTACAGCAGCCAGCTTTTTGGGTACATTCTTATTTAAGTGACAGCATGTTGATCTTGTTTTTCAATATATTTTACCACGTTTCTACAACAGTTCTTGTAATCTCGTTCTGTTTGCTGCTATTCTTAGACATCTCATTTCACACATAATAAGCTCTGTCTGTATAGCTTACCTATAGCATTGCAAAAATGATAACCTTCAGTTCATAAATATCTTATGTTAGGCATATCAGTAAATTTGTATGGTGTTTGTGAATATTTGCAAGATACTTTGCCAAAATATTAGATTTTACTGTGTTTTGACTCACCTTTGTGTAATTTATGTTTGAATGTATATCATTATTGGAGCAAAATTATTAAATACTTGCTTAGAAATATATTCCATTTTTAATAGCATAATGAAACGTATTAAGAAGCTGATAATACCGGGTATGTACTCACTGCAGAGAAACAGAAGTCCAACAGGCAAAAAAAAAACCAAGAGCATGATGATAGTACTTATGTGTAAAACACGTCTATCAGCCTTGCAATGAACACACAGACAATCAGACTTTAGAGTATGGTTATGAAAAAATACAAATAACAGTATACAAGACAATTTCAACCATAAGGTCTTTTTCAAGGAAATACAAGACAAACCATGAACAAACAGAGTAAAAATAATGGCAATATCACAAAAGCATTAGATGCCATACATTTAACAGCAGAGACATCCAAGTTAACGATGTGCGTGTACACAAGTATTGTTGTAGAGACATGCATTATAATGATATAGCAAATGAGATCATAATAAAATAACTATGCTTGAAACATTATGAATGACATCACAACAAAGGTCCCACCTTCCAATTGTAAATAAATGAATCATTGGAATTAAGACTAAATGGCATAAAGGTACCAAACTGCAATATGTAGTGATTTTCAAGGATGTGTCTAGCTCATAGTTGTCATTTTTTATTTTGATCCCAAAATTCATATCGATATGGAAAATCCATACAAGTTGACACTTATTGTAGCTCTATTGTTTGTGGTGCAAGATATTAATGCAATGACCTGATAGCACAGGCATCATGATGATCAGTGTCATTGAAATGCATAGCAGCAAGTGTAGGTGTTCTGTGGTTAATGGCATGAAGATCTTGGTAGAAACAGTCACTTAGTCTTCTGCCAGTTTCACCTATATATTTCTTGTCACTTTATGTACAAATGATAACATAAATGACATTACAGGATTCACATATAAAGGTATTACCGATAGTGAAAGTGGCTTTAGAAAATAAAACACAGTGGATTTGCACTACATTGGGACATGTTCGCAATGAAACATGCTAAAATGGTCTGCAACATTAACCCTGAGGTGGCTGGACCAAGATGTCATTTAGATTTTTGTTATGCATGTAGGCAAACCAGATGAAAGTCTTGTAAAATCTCACAAGTTTGATGATCAGACTGGAGATGGGAATAATGTTTGAACAAATAGGATTGAAGAGGAGTGGTAAACATCTTATCGAATCACTAAATCTTTTCTACAATACAGAAAAGACAACAATAATGCATATAAACGGAGATGAGCTCACACCTACAATAGCCATTGATAAAAAACAACTAGATAATGTCAACAACTTTGAATATCTTGGGTCAACCATAAACACCACAGGAGATTGCTCAGCAGAGATCAGAAAGAGATTAGCAATGGTCTTACAAATAGGGACATAGATGAAAAATCTATGGCAAGGGGCAAATAGAAAAACTAAGTTGCAATTATAAGAAGCTATATTTTTTTCTAGTGGCAACATGTTGTGAGACATGGACAATGACATCTGGAATGAAAAATATTGGGATTCAAAATGAAATGTAAATAGAAAGGACCTTAAGAATATCATAGACAGAAAGACAAACAAATGCAGGCGTCCACTAAGACCTGAACATAGAAGATTGGATCCTCAAAACTATCAAAACATGCAAGCTGACATTATGGACTTATAAAAAGACACAATGATTTAGAAAGATTAATCATGGAGCAAAAAATTCCAGGATAGAGAACAATAGGCAAACTACAATGGGCACAATATATTTAAAACCTTCTGAATATGACACCTGAGGCTGGACAGCTTGCACAGAACCAGGAGGCTTACAGAGGGGCAGTGAGGACAATATTATCTAAAAGACTTCACATAGATAGATAGGACATACAATGTATGTTTTTATATTACTACAAAATTTCACAAAGAAACCATGGTTCAATGGCAACCATGAATGTTCTGAGCATTGTGCACAGAGATGAAAGCTGGAGGAATACTCCCGTCCATGGAGTTTTGCAGCCTTGATCATCCTGTGAAGATCTACAAAGGTAGTAGATTCCAGTGGAATGCAACATGCATACACGTTAACAGTTAGTCGTTGGATCGGTGCTCAGATCTCTCCTTGAGTGTATCTGCCATTACACGATGACTGACTGTCCCAGTACGCAGTTGATTGACCATCATTCTTTCTTGCCCACAAAAACCACCCTTCTTAGCGACACCACATTTCAAACCAAATTCCGTTATTCTAGTCGTGGAATAAGAGTCATCGTCACTTATACAGTAATTTGTTTGTGCATTATCCGTAGGGCGTTCAAAATGTCTGCTCTATCCATCACTCCACCAACAGCCATAATAGCAGCGTGTGCAGCCAACCTATCTGCTCTCTCATTACCCCGGACTCCCGCAAATCCTGGCACAAAAATAAAAGTCACTTTACGCATACAGGAATTATTCACTTCATCCAGTCACTGTTCCCAAATGTACCTTGCCTGACCTTTCACAATCATGCTCATCGAGTCACTGAGTATGCAGGCATGCTTGCAGATAGTCTGCGAGCACACCCATTGCAAAGCTTTGGTTATTGCCAAAGTGTTCATTGTCATGCTGCTTGTTGTCTGAGCGAATGCACCACTTTATTCTCTGATGGTCTCCCCCCACCTTTGAGCCGTGAAGGCCCATGCACTCCTGATGTGTATCTCAACCGACCTGTCTGTATATACAATCATATCACCTTCCCTGGAATTTTCACAGATCAGAGCGAGTACCTCCGACTCCACCGCTGTCAGACACCATTCCCTGCATTCTCTATTGAGTGTTATTATTACTATGAAGGCTGTCGGACAATCTAAGGGCGCATGACTCCATTCCGCACCAGGTAGCATATATTCTAATCTGCACACATTCTGTATAATATCCTCTGCGCACCCCATCCACGACTTTCCTCTCTTAAGTTGACTTTATCTATAGGTAAAGAGTGGTAGTCATCTAATAAGAATTTTTAACTGTACCATGTCCTCAATGGTTATCGTTTTTAAAGTTATTATACGCCTGAACTTTATCTCTCTGTATAATTGTGGAATTAAGATGGACAATGTAGTACTTATTATTACATTTTTTAAAATATAATACTTATTATATTATATATATATTTCAAAAATATTTCTTTTCTCAGTAATATTTTCTACAGCATATATTTGGCCTCATTTTGTGAAGGAAGGTGTATGTTGAGGCATCAATGTAGTACCTTTATGACCCTGTCATATTATAGGTTTTATGGTTTAAATAATGGAATTTTGTTTTTAAAATGTTTGAAAATGACTAGTAGACATTCTTCTATCTAGACCATAAAACTGTTGCCTTGTTTTTATTGGATATTACTAAGTCAAACTATTATGTGCATTCAGATGTTTTGTGAAACTATTATATGCATTCAGATGTTTTGTGAAGCTATTATATGCATTCAGATGTTTTGTGAAACTATTATATGCATTCAGATGTTTTGTGAAACTATTATGTGCATTCAGATGTTTTGTGAAACTATTATGTGCAGATGTTTTGGTTTCTTTCAGTTTGAATTTTTAAATCAGAAAATGGCGGCCGATATGGTTCAGAGTGTAATTGAAATTATGGACTCAGCACACAATTACCAGTATGAATTGGCAGAAGTTTTGGAGGACATTCAAAGCTTGAAGAATCAGGTAATTACATACAGTTCAAGTGCAATATTCATTAATTTTCCTTATGCGCTGAAGTTAGCGCATAGGGCAGAGGTCAGATCTCTCCAATTCTGTCTGTTCAAAGCTATTCTGTGCAGTTCTTGAATAGTATGAATATTAGTTATTTTACTTTCTCTAAGTATTGTTCTTCTGAGTGTTTCTTTTGGTCTACCTTTTACTCTTTTGCCTGTAGGTATCCATTCAAGAGATTAGTGGTGTATTGTATTGGTGTCTGCGTGTAGGACATGTCCGATGTAGGACCAACAGCGTTTTCTGATAACACCTGTGATGAAATTTTGATGTGTCTCTTCTCTGATTTTATCATTCAATTTGAATTCACTCCATTGGGTGTTAGTTATCCTACAAAGACATTTCTTCTCGAAACTCAGTAATTTCTTTTCTGAAGATAAAGAACTTAAGTGCAATTTAGGAATATGGAATACTTAATTGTTTTGCTACTCAGTATCAATGAATCTACAATCTTGATGCATTTGTTGGCAGGCAATCAAGAGTCCATACTCCAAAAAATCACAATCTTCAGTGACTCAAAATCAATTCTATAAATGTAAATTGGGTGTCTGTGGTTATGACACAAGACAGGGTCAAAAAGGTCAGGCTTTGAGGTGACAATCAAGTAATTATGTGGACTATTTCTCTCATGTGACTAATGTACTAACATTATAATTACAGACATCCACTGCTGAAGTCTGATGTATCAGGCTATTGGCACAAAACAAGGACATAACGCATTTACGTTTTCAAAAGTACATCATGTTGAAAATCTAGTAGGACCATTGCCCTGATATAAGAGAGATTCAACAGGAGTTTGAGAATGAATGGAAAAAAAGTTATACAAACTGTCAAACACATTAAACAAGACAAACTCATTCATAACATCAGACGAAGCATCTCATTATTCAGGAAAACTTCATTAATGCTACATTGGATACAAACTCACTGTAGCATCCCTGGAATTAAAAGAACAGACAAATTTACAAAACAGGGATAACTTCCCTTGATCCCTCATAAAGTTTCAGGGAAGTAAAGCCTCTGGTAAAAACAATTTACCCCAATGTGACTTACCCCCGAGAGAACCAAACGAAAACTACAGACCTGAGCAAGACAATGTCAATAAACTGAACAGAAATGAACAAGCCAAGATATTTCAACTGATAATGGGATACTGTTGTCTATCTGAAGGCACACTTACACTGAATAAACATCAGCGACTCTACTGTGTTAAGAAATAGTTGACATGAAAATGGGGAAGGAAAATTGGTCTCCATTATACAGTGTTAAAGTTGTCAATGAATTAAATCTACCTAGTAACACCATAACACAAACTATACATAGATAGAGCTATTGATTGATGCACAAATTGCATGCAATCTAATGTGGATTGGCATTGCTACTAATGCATTTACACATTCATTTTACTGGACACGTAAATCTTCTATGTTCATTATAAAACTTCTCTTGGTTAGCAGGACGTAGTCCAGAGAATGGAATATATTGTATTGTGATTTAAAGCAGTGGTTCTCAACCTTTTTTTAGCACATGACCATCTTTTATGGCATATTTTCTTCTGTGGCTACTGATGCCTAAAATAAAAAGATAATTGATATTCTTTAAAAGTCACAAGGTTTTTATAAACTTTCTCGCTATAATTCTTGTTCTTTATCGTTCATGTGGTTACCTTTCTGTGGCATCCTCTTGAAGAGTCTGTGGTCTCCCAGTTTAAACATTTTTCTCAATGATCACCAGGGATCACATTGAGAATGACTTGTTTAAAGAACATTTGCGCCATTCAGCCAGACATATCTGGCTTCAGCATGACATTTTGAGCTAGGTGCCTACGAAGTGTTATAGCCATCTCTTTTTAGTTGCCACCTGTTGTTCATCCGACAGAGTTGATGAGGACCAACTGACCTAAACTTGGATAAAAGGGATGATGGAGATACAGAAACCAGCAACTTGATGAGGTGGCTGGAACTAAGTACAGTACCTGTGACTGAAAACAAAGTCTGGCCAGGCCCTTCTAGCTGCAATCAAGGCCACAGTATTCCCTAGAAGAGGAGGTGCTGAAGTTGGAAGCAACCAGATAAGAGATGCACCACAGCAATTAGGTCACCAACACAATGGGAAAATGCTTATCTTCTTCTGTGTTCGCTCTCTGATAAACATGAAAGTTTATGGAATTTCCGCAGAAGAGCTTGTGTTGCTAGTTTCTTCTTCTTCTGCGATCAGTTTCTTATGCTTGTAAGTCTATACAGGAAGGTGGGTCGCTTCCATGAATTCAGTCATCAGCAGGAGGTCCTCATGGTTCTCATCCACAGCTTTATCTTCAGATCTGTCTCTTGGGGACCATATTTTAGTTCTCACATTATTGAAGAGTGGACATGTCTGCAGAATGTGTTCTGGAGTCTGGCGACACTTTTGACATGGGTATTTGTCAGCTTGGATAACCTTTATTTTGTGGAGATGTCCTTGTAGTCTGCAGTGTCCTGTGCAGAGCCTACAAAATGTAGTTTGCTGTGATCTGCTTAGCTTTAGAATGGGGTCCTGTGGAAGGTTGCTGCCTATTCTCTGACTCCATGTATGTATGTATTTTCTTTTGATGAGAGTTTTTGCTTCAGTCAGTGTTATTCTGTGCTGGAGATGTTCCTTTATTGCACCTGCTTTTGCCAGTATGTCAGCTGTTTCATTTCCTGTAATTCCACAGTGTGCAGGGATCCACTGCAGCATAACTTTATTCTTAGCAGACAGTTGATTTAAAAAGTTCTATAGTTGTTTTTGTTAGATCTTTAGGTTCATTTTGGATGGTCTGGAGTACTGACATGCAGTCGCACGTATGCACAGTTGGTATATGGTAAAGTAAAGTTAACCCATAGCATTTATTAATGCCGTAAGGGTGTGAGATGTTACACATTTTAGTGGCTCTGCTATATGAGGGCAGTAGCCATCTCCTCTCCCTCACAGTCTTTAATTCTCATAGTAATTCAGTACTCATTTAAGGCTGGGTCGACCTGGAAGTCGCTGTGATTGGAAAAACATTTCCACCTCCACTTGGGAATGAATCCATAACCACATATGAGAAGCCAGTGCACTAACCACTGCGCTGTGCAGCCCCTTTGTGGTATTGGTTTCAATGAATGAAGTTTATTTAAGGATAATAGAATTAGTTTTCTTCTTCTTCTTTGTGTTTAAGAATTTTATAATTTTGTATTTGTTCTTGTGACAGGGTTACAGTACCATAGTTAAATTATAAACTTACAACAAGTAGGGTAGTTCCAATATAAAACTTCAAGTATTGCGGTTGTGTCTGTGGGTCTCACCAATGGCTCACTAGACAAACCAACCATGCAACAGAAAACCTTAGTAGATGACATGCCTTTATATTGAGGTTATCTTCTTATAGAAGCTTCATGGCACGTCATCTATACAATCCCATAGTCGTAACCGTCTATAACAGTTACCATGCTGTTCCGGCAGGCCGACGTTGTGCTTGAACTAGTTATGGGCACGGAGTGGGTGGGCAGAACAACAAAGAAACCTGTCGCAAGGGCCACAGTTGTGCCCTGATTCGACATCTGTTTCGGCGGCATTGGACTTGAAACACCATCGAGTCGAATGTCTGCTGGAACAGAGGGCGGAGCACTAATGGGAATGCCCCACGGGCTGTGAGGCCAGTTTTCTAATCAAGAATCAAGACTTCAAGTAAATATAGCATAAAAGCTCAATATCTGTGGATTAAAATGATATGTAACATGCATATATGATCTTGTATATTCAGATGTCAACAGTATCAATCTTGAGACTGCTTCCAGTCTTGTGCATAATACTAAGTAACATGTAAACTGTTAAGAGTTAATCTTATTTCAGATCAATACTAGCAGTGATGTAGCTCAAAAGCAAGTTGAAGCTCATTTTACACGTTTGAAAAATGCAGTGATAGATTCCATAGACCAGCGCCTTGTACAGCTGAAGGCTGAGATTGAGAGCATAAGAGAATCAGCTCTGAAACCTTTAGATGAATGCAAAACTTTGGTTGATGATGGTCTGAAATCAGCAGTTCATGTGATGGAGGAAGGTACTAGTAGATCTTTCAATGTTTAAATTTCTTACTATTATTAGAGTTATGATTTAGTCAGAAATGTCATCAGTGTGTGGCCAGGGGAGTAAAGAAGAATAATCTTGTGATTTGGCATGTATGTTATAAAAGATGATATTTTGCCATGTATGTTATAAAATATTCATCATCATCAAGTGCCGTCTCCACAATGAAGGTTGGCTGCAACGGATCTTGTTTTAGTGGTGCACTCTGCTAAACTGTAACCTGTCCATCTTGTGATGTTACTCTCCCACTTGTATATCTGCCTACCTCTTGCTCGCTTCCCTTTGACTTTACCCTTGTACGGTCTTCAATAAGGTGTCATGTCTTTTAATGTGTCCAAAATATTTTATTTGCCTGATCTTTATTTCTCTTAGTAGTTCTTTCTTCATATTAAGTGTTTTTAGTATCTCTTTATTTGTTTTCTTCTCTTTCCATGATGTTCTCCCTAATCTTCTATATACCCACATCTCAAAGCCATACATTAATACAGAATAGATATAGCATTTTATAATTCTCATTTTTAACTTGTTGGTAATTTGTTTGATATTAATATTTTCCTCATGTCATTCATTAAAGGTACTTTTAGCCATTCCTATTCTCCTTTTAACTTCTGTTTCACATCTGCCATAATTTGTGACTGTGTCCAAGATAAAAGATTAAAGTATGTTATAAAAGAGGACATTTTGCCATGTATGTTATAAAAGATTAAAGTATGTTATAAAAGATGACTAAAGAAAGTTTAGGGTGTGGTTAGCAATTTCATCACATAGAAGGTCAAAGTGACCCAAAAAATGTGATGCTGAAGTTGAATATTGAATATGTTAGACTGAAAGGTACAGATATTGCAGCAAAGCTGCAAACCATGACAAAACACTCTGACTTATAACCTGTTAATTGGAAGCTGTTAAAGAATGAACTCAGAAGTTACCAAAGTGTAAGGTTTCAATTCCTGAAGTGGTTGATGTACTCATCTACCCAGCTGACATTGATGCTTGAATTGGAGACAAAATCGGAATTAACTTCGAATCGTCTGTGTCACTGAACTATTTTTTTCTACAGTAGGAAATTCATATTACTACAGGACTTGAACATATGCAGATGTGAGTATCTGTGGGGTATTCTGGAACTAATTCTGGTGGATACAAGAGGACTTGAACATATACAGATGTGAGTATCTGTGGGGTATCCTCAAACTAATTCTGGTGGATACAAGAGGACTTGAACATATGCAGATGTGAGTATCTGTGGGGTATCCTGGAACTAATTCCGGTGGATACAGAGGACTTGAACATGCATAGTAAACAAGTTTATAGTAAACAAGCTTACTATCAACTAGGCTACCTCGCTCCTCTGCGAGGTATCCTGGGACTAATTTCAATGGATACAGAGGGTTGACTGTACTAAAATATATTTAGTTTTGTTTTTAAAATTGTTTTATGTAACTCTTAGTTGTAATCACCTTTGTCTCTCAATGTTGAAACATAAATGAGAGACTCTTGGTTACCTTTGTCTCTCAATGTTGACACATAATTTAGAGACTCTTGGTTACGATATTCTTTGTTGTCACAAATGCCAAAAAGTAGAGTTTAGTCAGTTCATATTATAACCTACTGTTTTGAATCTCTTGAGGCATGAACTGAGAATCAGATTCAATAATTGCTTTAGTAAATCTTCAAAATTCATTGAAGGGCTGCAGTAATTTAATGAAAGCTGGTAATTGATTTAAAATGTTGGATTAGATATATTTTTGCATCAGATTTTAATTCTGTAAAATTGTTACCTCTATTCTGTTGTGTAAATACAATGCTATGTCATTTACCACTATTGTCTTTTTTTTTTACTAGAGTAGATTTTTGTGCTACTTGCTGCAAATAGCTTAAGTGTATAACTTTTCTATATACACATTCAGGGACCCACATTTTGAGTAATGAACCAGAAAACAATTCTGAGAAAATTGTAAAGTTCAAGGAAAATCCAAAGACCAAAGCATTATCAAGGTCAGTATAGTTTTTTTTTGTTGGTTTATGAACGGGTGGATTTCATTATGAATACACTTTACCAAAGTTAGCTTAGTTGTCCTGTTGAATTTTTATTGTGTAGGATACATGTGCACTTTATCAAAGTTAGTGTGGTTGTTTTTCTGTAATTAAAAATAAAACCCCGGAACATGACTTGGTGACAGCAAGAGCACAAGGCCTTTATCACACAAGCCACACGCATCATTCCTGCAACTCCCTAATGTTATCACACAAGCCATTCGCAACCTTCCTGCAACTCCTTAACTTTATCACATGAGCAACCTTTCAGCAACTCCCTAGTAGGATAAATGCAGTATTGATAGTTGTTTGTTTTTAGTATTGTTGCTCTGTCTTGTTCTTGTTTGTAATATTCCAATACAACACTTTATCATAGTTACTGCAGATATCTTTTATGTTGTTTAATGTGTAAACATGGTGGTAGTGAGCTATGTACCCTCCAAACAATTTTCTGCTGTGCAAATCACTCTTGAGGTGATACTTAACAACCCTTTTAGGGTGGCAGTTTAGATTTTGTGTGCAGAGCGTTGAATGAAATGTTCCGCAGAAGACAGATGTGTCAGGCCATTGGCGCAAATAAAATGGCGTTGCAATGCATTTCCATTCTCTGGACTACATCCTTCTGGAAATCTAATAGGACCATGGTCCTGCTGCAAGAGAAATCCTGTGGGAGTTTGAGAATGAACGCTGAAGAAGAAGAAGAATGAAATGTTATAGAAAGATCCTAAGAATATTATGGACTGAAAGATGAACCAACGCAGACGTCCACAAAGATCTGAACATAGACAAAGATGGCTCATCAAAAGTATCAAAAAGTGCAAGCTAACACATTATTTACATATAAGAAGATATAATAGTTGCGAAAGATTAATCATGGAGGAGAAAGTTCCAGGAAAGAGAACAAGAGGCAGATCAAGACTACGATATATACATGATATCAAAGACCTTCTGAACATGACATTGGAAAAAAGCTGGACAGCTTGCACAGAACTGAGATGCTTACAGAGTGACAGTGAGGACAATTTTCTGCAATAAACACTTCAAATAGATAGTTAGTGTTAAATTCCGTGTTGGGTCATAGTACATGATACGTGCACTTGTACATCTTAAAGGGAATGTTGGTAGTGACCAACCGCTCCTCAAATATTTTTCCTTATTTCTGGTTTAACAAAAGTATTTTTCAGGAATATTTGTCATTTAAAATTGTACGTACTAACTAGACATATATGTATGTAATGTCTTTTTTCAAGGATGTAAGTAATAGAAATTATGTATATTTTGTATATTTTATCAGAATGAAACTTATCAAGCTTTGATTCCAAATGTGTCAGAAAAAAAATAGACTAAAGCTACATATTTGTTTCTTAAAATAATTTTAATCTTTAGACAGGGTAGACCTGAGAGACTTCATATGTGGTGCTTGACTCGTGAATTGACTATGCTTGTATACAATGAGAGACTTCATATGTGGTGCTTGACTCGTGAATTGACTATGCTTGTATACAATGAGAGACTTCATATGTGGTGCTTGACTCGTGAATTGACTATGCTTGTATACAATGAGAGACTTCATATGTGGTGCTTGACTCGTGAATTGACTATGCTTGTATACAATGAGAGACTTCATATGTGGTGCTTGACTCGTGAATTGATTATGCTTGTATACAATGAGAGACTTCATATGTGGTGCTTGACTCGCGAATTGATTATGCTTGTATACAATGAGAGACTTCATATGTGGTGCTTAACTTGTGAATTGATTATGCTTGTATACAACGAGAGACTTCATTTGTAGCCTATGAGAGCTGTTGGGCTTGACTCGTGAATAGATTATGCTTGTATACAACGAGAGACTTCATTTGTAGCCTATGAGAGCTGTTGGGCTTGACATGTTAATTGATCATGCTTATATACAAGGAGAGACTTCATCTGTGGCACATGATATTATGAAATTCAGTGAGACTTTAACTCTTTGTCTCGGTATGATTTTCCTGCTATGCTGAACACAATAGTAAATTCATATTAAAATGTAGATTTGAGCGGCTTTTCTGCATAGTGGGTCTCCAAAATGTAGATATTAGCGGCTCGGTGGATATAGAGAGTTAATTAATTAATGATGTTTGTATACCTGAAGAGTAAAACTTAAATTGATGAATTAGTTGATGATGTTTGCATAACTTGAATATCAGAGATGAAAACTGAGGGCAGTGGAATAGAAAGAATGTGTCTGCTGCTAGTATACTTTACTGATGTAAGGTTGTACAGAAACGCAATAAGTAAAGCAAAAAAAAAAAGATGGGCATTGACTCTCTTAGTGAAATTGGGAAATTTCTCAAAACGATGATACAAGGTGAGATACACTCTTGAGCACTGTATGACATCTGACAGTATTGGAAGCATATATGTTTCCTTTATTATTCTTATTTTATTTCATATTTGTAATCTTTATCATTTTCAGTGTTCCAGCTATCCCAAGTCCAGCAGAAGTAGCTTGTGTGAATGTGGTTTTGAATCCTGATTTCCATATTCAGTTAGAATCTGTGATCTCTCTAGAAGGCAAGGTTCTAGCCAGGGCTCCAGTCCAGATACTAGATATCATAGAGAAACCTGGCAGTTTGCTTGTACAATGGTGTGAAGAGGTATATATATTAACTACACAACCACCCGTGTGTTGCCGGGGTTCCGAAAGGGGTGCAAAGAATAGCAACACTGTTTACCTTCCACGCATGTCGTAAGAAGGAGGTTATGGGATGGAGTTGGCTGTCCCATCCCATATAGGTTCAGTTACCCAAAGCCATGCTGAAGTCGAATGTGTCAGGTGCAGATATCGCAGCAATGCTGTAAACCATGACACAACGCATTCTGTTCTCCGGACTACATCCTGCTAATCTGCAGGAGTTTGAGAACAAACGCAGAAGAAGAAGAACAACTACACAACATAACCTTATATATCGTGACATATTCTTTCCAGAACATTGTCTTCGTCATGGATACTCTGAATTCTCTCTCTCCCAGGCAAGCAGACTGCATTGGCCAGAGATATGTTCATACATTCTTTGATGTCGCTGATCCATCATCTTCTTGGTCTTCCTCTTCTCTGCCTTCCAGAATCAACCTTTCGATGCTGTCATGTCTCTTTAGGTGTCCAAAATACTGTATCTTCCTTCTTCTTCTGCGTTCGTTCTCAAACGGAGAACGGAATGCGTTGTGTCATGGTTTACAGCACTGCTGTGATATCTGCGCCTTTCGGCCTGACACATTCGACTTCAGCATGGCTTTGGGTCACTGACCCTATATGGGATGGGACAGCCAACTCCATTCCATATCCTCCTTAGTCGCCTCTTACGACATTCATGGAAGGTAAGCAGTGTTGCTATTCAGTGCTCCCCTTTCGGGCCCCAGCAACACACTGGCGATCTTCATTCTTATGATTGTATTTAGAAGCCACCCTTCATTTAGTGCATACTGTACATTGGTGTAATTCCCTGCTTGTGGTGAAAAAATGCTATTAGCGTGTGAGAAACGTCAATGCACACAGTCTCCTGTGGAAACCGAAAGGACAAACAGTAAGTTTGAACCTGGGTACTCCTTGAGACTGACATCACTGTTTTCAACTGCCAGAAAATGATTAGACTGGTCATTAAATGCAAAGATTCAGATTCCAACATTAGCCTCACACTGGTGTCATGTCATTGAATGACTTATACTAGGGGGATGGCACTTACATACCATGGCAGTGATCATCTGCCACAAATATCACAAAGGGGCAGCAAAGCAGATCAACAAGATTGATTATTGTTTTTTTTGTCCTGTTATTGAGACATCTATGGCCCCGCGGCAATAAAAGATCAGACAATGCTGTGGTTGATGCACTGAAAGATAGGGCAGACATAGATTAGCTACAGAATAAACAATATGATGCTAGAGATGATAATGTACGCATACAAAGAATGACAAATTAAAGTGACGAGGTGATAGTGTACACATGCAAAGAATGACAAATTTAAGTGACGAGGTGATAATGTACACATACAAAGAATGACAAATTCAAGTGACGAGGTGATAATGTACACATACAAAGAATGACAAATTCAAGTGACTGGAGGTGATAATGTACACATACAAAGAATGACAAATTTAAGTGACGAGGTGATAATGTACACATATAAAGAATGACAAATTCAAGTGACGAGGTGATAATGTACCAAGAATGACAAATTCAAGTGACTGGAGGTGATAATGTACACATACAAAGAATGACAAATTCAAGCGACTAGAGGTGACAATGTACATATGCAAAGAATGACAAATTCAAGTGACTGGAGGTGATAATGTACACATACAAAGAATGACAAATTTAAGTGACTAAAGGTGAAGGGAGAAAGTGTGTTCTCTTTGGAAAGATAAGATCACATCATCAACATCTGACTGGGTCTTTGAGTCTGCACTCTTGAATAGCTGCTGGAACGGAGAGTGCACTTATGGGAATGTCCCCTTTGCTAAGGTGCTGGTTTCTAATCAATAACTTTTATTGAATACAGTCATGTGAAGGTATATGTATTCACTATATAATATACAAAACATCATCATCATCATCAGGTGCCATGCCGGGTGGTGTAGGCGGTCATGGCTCTCCACAGCTCTCTGTCCACAGTATTATGTATCAAAGTCGTTGTTGTTTCTTTGCCGTGCCAGGTTGTCAAACTGTCTAATATTTTCTCACGTTGTCGCCCTCTGTCTCTGGTGCCTTCAATCTTGCCTGTTGTGATTATGTTCTCTAAACCTGCCTGTCTCATGAAGTGGCCAAAAAAAAAAGATTGCCTTTTTCTTATATTGTTGATTAAGGTCCGTTTCGCATTTAACTCTTTTAACACCTCTACATTAGTTTTTCTGGCAGTCCATGGTATTCTCAGCATTCTTCTGTAGAACCACATCTCTGTTGCCTCCAATCTCCCACTTTTCAGTTTGTTTATTGTCCAAGACTCGCACCCATATGTTAGTATAGGGGTTATATAGCACTGCAGAACTCTCTTTCTCACCTCTAAATGACAAGGTCATATTACACAGTATATTTTTCATTTTTCTGAATGTTGTTTTTGCCTGTCCTATTCTGCATCTTATTTCTGTTGAACTTCTTCCATCTGCTGTTATAATTGTACCTAGATATTTGAATTGGTGGACCTGTTTTAATACTATATCATTCACTATGATCTTGCAAGGTGTGTTATTTTCTTTCTTTGAAATAACCATTACTTCTGTTTTCTTGATATTTAGGAAGAGGCCTTTCTCTTTGCTTTCTGTGACTACTACTTTAATTAAGTTTTGAAGGTCTTCCTCACTTTTTGCAATCAGAACAGTGTCATCCGCATATCTCAAATTATTTATGTTTAATTCACTGCTTTTGTTCAATAAATTATATGTTGATATCCATACTTTCCATCCTGGAGAACAGAATCCTGTTAACAATTAGCAACAACAAAATTGCCTAACTGGGCAGTATTAGGAGTTTTGGAAAAATATTATAATCCATTCTGGCTCATACTATCACCTTGCTATGAAAGGCGAAACATGTACTAATTCATCCTAATGGCACATAAAAATATGTAATATTAGCCATGTTTTACTGCAGTCACAACAATGATCAATTTCATCGCTGTTTAAGCTGTTTCATTACATTTGCCGTATTGAGAGAATATAGGCCAAGTCAATTGAATCATGTCAGTGTTGCAGATATCGGTGTGACTTATCATACTTTAATAGTTTCTTCTACCCTTCCTTCTCTGCTAATATATGTAGATATTCATTTTTTTCAGCAATAGGAAATCTACTGGTTGGTTGGTTGCTGATCCAGCAGTCCATGGGCTCATGCCCTTTGACCTAATGCCATTAGATGGCATTATAATGCTGGGAAGTCTGTGGATTTTCAGCCCACCCCAGGACAGAGCCAGAGAATAACTATCACACCTCCAGGAAGGTAGGTTTCAACCTATGCACTGCACCTAGCCACTGTAGCCAAGATAGGGTTCTCTGTGCTCATTCCCCGCCACCAATTGACTACTGGTTATGCTGAACTTCTCTATAGTTCCAGGCATGAAACCAAATGTTCAAGTCAAAAGGATTGTCACGTCCTGAGTCACTGTGCCTCTATGATGGGCCTCAGCCATAGGAAAAACAGTGATGTCAGTTTCCTCCTCCTCAGTGCTGCACAGTACATCTCTGGCTCCCTCCCAACCACAGAGGGTGCATACATATATATTCAGGCACACAGGAAAAACATTTCAACAACAAAACAAAATCATAACTGTATAGATGACATGCCATTAAGCTTCTATAAGAAGATAACCTCAATATAACGGCATGTCATCCACTAAGGTTTTCTGTTGCATGGATGGTATGTCTAGTGGGCCATTGGTGAGACCCACAGACACAACCACATGCGAATGAAATCTACTGTATCACAACTCTTTTAAATTACTAACAGTTATAATCCATTTTATTACTGTGGTTCTGTTTCATTCCCAGGTTGAGGATGACACTGAGATGTATGAATTCTGGCTTCAATATGCCATGGGTGGCTACAAAAACCTGAATGATTCCAATGCTGTCTTCCACACTGCTTATGTGGGCACTTCGAACAGTTATCTCGTAAAACATTTGCGGACTCAGACATCATACACTTTCCGTGTTTGTGGACGAGGTGAATCAGACACTCCATGGTCAGCTTGGAGTGTCCCAAGGGTATCTAATACATCTATTTGTCATTACCGTAAGTATTTAACTGCTCTTGTAAATTCTGTATACCTTTTCTGGAATATATTTTTATTTTGCTCTTTGAGCATTTAGTACAGATAATTTGTTTTAATGTATATTTAATCTCAGTTGTTTCCCAAATTTATATCTTTTGTATTTTTTTTTCCTTCTCTATTATTGTTATAATTCTTCTCTCTGTTCATCATGTTATTTTTTTTTGGTCATCATCCTTCTCTCTTTAATCTTCTCTATTACTGTCATCATTCTATCATTTAGCATGTTATCTGTTATGGTGTGTATGTTATGTTGGGTTAGATGTTGTGTAAGAGTTTCAAGATGGCAGGATGTAGCAGTGTTATTGTGTTCACAGAAGATTCAAAGTGAAATTTGTGTGTATTTTACACAGCAGTATATTTCCAAGGAGTGAAAAGTCTTTATTCCAACATTATGTTACCAGTGCCAGACGTGGCCCTGACAAAAACATTATTGAGAGAGATCACAACATGCTAGAGGAAATGCCAGAGAAAGGCTATAAACGTTGCCAGAACAGACCAAATGAGAAATGAAGACATCAAAAAGATAGCGAAGACCATATCATGCAAACAATATATAGAAAGACAGCAGATCAGCTGGGTTGGACACCTAATGTGAATGAAACCAGCCATCCAGGCATACAACAGCAGAAAGATTGACTACAAGGCAATAGGAAGAACAAGATGAAAAGATTCAATCAGAGAGATTGTTAATAACCACAGTCTGACCATGGCAAGCGCAACAAAGATGGCCAAAGACAGAAAACTTCAACACCTAATGGCATTGTGGAAAATATAATAGATAGCTATATCTGTTATTATTATCATACTGACTGATAAAAGATTATATGAATATTAATAATTACATCCTACCAGGTGGTTGCTCTAACACAAACATTTCCACATGTGCTTGTCAACCTTCAAACGTTTTTTGATAAATTAATGCTTGTATTCAGCTATAACTCATTTGGGGTTCAAGTCTGAGATCCTGAGATGGTCACTCTCTAGTTTGCTCAGCTGTACATATGTATACCCTACTCACCAAGTTCGATATGGTAAACACTTATCCTATCACCACAAAAAAACTAAAGCTTAGTACTGTGAGATATAATATACCATACACACATTGACATTATATGCTGCAAGTAGCTTGCATGCCTGACAAATACATCCCATGACAGCTGGTGTATGGTGAGTTTCTTAAGGGCAAATTATTGGTCGGTGAACAGAAGAGAAGCTTCAAGGACTCCCTCAAAGTGTCTTTAAAGAGCTTCAACATTGATGTCGTCACCTATGAATCCATCACTTAATGTGGCACAGCAATACCAGCAAAGATTATTGCATTGTTGAGAAGCATCAAATTTCAGAGATGCAGACAAAAAGATGCTGCCACAAATGACAAAAGGACCAATGTTCAAGCCATGTGCTGTATGTGTCGCAAGTGTGGCAGATTTTCTTCCAGAGTTGGACTTTGTCATTTCTGCACACACTGGAGAAATGCGAAAACACTAATCTGTTGAGACTGATGTAAACAACACAATGAATGGATGGCTATTATTATTATGATGCTTTGAGTCTATTTTTAATTTTTTTAAATTATATTTACAGAATGGGGGCCATCAGAGAACAATGCATATAGTCTGAGCAATGAAAACAAAACTGCAACTCGAACATCAGAGGGTCTGACACATATCCTATACTCAAACAAACCAAGCTTTCATACGGGCAACACATTGACTATTAAGGTATTAGATGACGCGGACAAGTCACCGGGAGATGGGTTGTGTATATCTGTTGACGCTAAAGCCAAGGATGTTTTTAGTCAAGAGGGAGTTGTATATGTGAATCTATATGGTAAGTTTAGGATTGGGTGAAAGAAAAGAATAATGTGGTGGCCGTATGTTTGTATGTTTAGGTATTTAACTCATTGGCAACAGAGTTTTTTCCCAGAGTTTGTAACAAATTAATTTTTTGAGATTTTTGTGTGTGGTATATCCATCATGGGAACAAGAAATAGTACTTCTAAATATATTTAAATGATAATGTAATATATAAATATATATATATTAAACAGAAATGGACAGAGAACATGGCTGTCACAAGTTTATTTTGGATAAATTAACTTTTAATGTAGACAAATTAATTTTGAATGACATGTAATGTATAAATTAAAAATAAAAATTATTTCTTACATGAAATGTGAACTTACCAAACTTCAGAAACAATAACTTTCACTCAAACTGCATCAGTTTTGCAGATAATCCAATAGAGAACACAAAAATGTATGGTATCTATGCATAGTTCTGAAATTTTATTGTATTTTTCACAAAGGTTCTCTTGAGTCTTCAAGATTAATATGCACTCGCTGCAGCACAACTGAAATACAACAGGTGAAATTTAGAACAGTGTAATGAAGTTTTGCTAATAACTGAAAACACACATAATAAAATACACAGATCAATGTTTTGACCAAAATGCCTTTATCAAGAATACATTTAAAAAATGATTAGTAAGAACTGAACTATTGATGTTCACATGGCAGAGTTAAATATAGATATATCCCGGAAGAGTTATATCTATATTAATATAAGATAAGGTCAATGGTGAAAAAACAAACAAAAAATAGGTAACATACACCCAAATATCAGTGAAACAAGACAAAGAAATGATGGAAAAGCATTATATCATCAGTAAGATTGACTGTCATGGATCCCAAAGGGTTAAATCATGCAAAATTGATATATATAGTGGTTCTGGTTGGTTGGTTGCTGATCCAGCGGTCCATGGGCTCCTGCCCTTTGACCTAATGCCATTAGATGGCATTATATTGCTGGGAAGTCTGTGGATTTTCGGCCCACCCCGGGACAGAGCCAGAGAGTAACTATCACACCTCCAGGAAGGTAGGTTTAAACCTATGCACTGCTCCTAGCCACTGTAGCCAAGATAGGGTTCACTGTGCTCATTCCCCGCCACCAGTTGATTACTGGTAAAGCCGAACTTCTCTATAGCTCCAGGCATGCAACCAAATGTTCAAGTCAAAAGGATTGTCACGTCCTGAGTCACTGTGCCTCTATGATTGGCCTCAGCCATAGGAAAAACAGTGATGTCAGTTTCCTCCTCCTCAGTGCTGCACAGTACATCTCTGGCTCCCTCCCAACCACAGAGGGTGCATACATATATATTCAGGCAAACATGTAAAACATTTCAACAACAAAACAAAATCATAATTGTATAGATGATGTGCCATGAAGCTTCTATAAGAAGATAACCTCAATATAACGGCATGTTATCCACTAAGGTTTTCTGTTGCATGGATGGTATGTCTAGTGGGCCATTGGTGAGACCCACAGATGCAACCACATGCGTATAGTGGTTCTCAAACGTGTAATGGGTTCACTCATCTGAGAAGCATGACTTAATAGCAGTAACCTGAATATCATGGGCACCCTGATTACCCGTGAAATTTTAGTGGTCAGCAACAGGATTACCTGTCTGGTTTTTGATGCTATGCAGATGTTCACGAAATCATTATGCGAGCCTCTTTCCAGTCTCACTTTTGTACATCATGCGGAAGTGCTTGCATATGATGGCATAGATGACATTGTACAATGCATCAGACACGATAAGAACCTCAGGGGTTCATCTCACTCTTGATGTTCCTTTGGCATCATCAGCTGCAAATGTGGTAAATGCTTCAACTTATCCTACATCACCCTGAGACGGTCTGTCACATTCCCAAATCAACCTTCATCATTGAAGATAGTTTCACATGTGTGTCCAGCAATGTCATCTAAGCCGTCATCTGCAAGCGTTGCACCATGATGTACATGGGTGAGACTGGAAGGTGGCTCGCAGACCGATTCTGTGAATATCTGTATAGCATTAGAAACTAGACTGGTACTCCTGCTGCTAACCACTTTAATTTCACAGGCCATCGAGGTGCCCATGATATTCATGTGATAGTTATAAAACATGCTTCTCAGATGACTGGGCCGGGCCTATCACGCATTTGAAAACTGCTATATATATATACATAAATTTGGCATGATTGAACCCTTTGGGATCAATGCCCGTCAGTCGTATGGATAATATGATGTTGTTCCGTCATTTCTGTCTGGTTTCACCAATATTGTGGTGTAGTTTCTAAATTTTTTCTTTTTTTTTTTTTTACCTTTGACCTTCTCTTATTTAAATATAGGTATAACTCTTCTGGGCTATATCTATATTTAGCTCTGCCATGTGAATGTCAATAGTGCCATTTTTACGTATCTTTTTTTTATTGTGAATGTATTCTTGATAAAGGCATTATTTGTCGAAATGTCAATTTGTGTGTTTCCAGTGATAAACATAACTTCATTACCCTGTTCCAAGTTTCACCTGTTGACTTTTCAAGATAGATCTTGAACTTTGATTGACATTTTTCATAAAAAATGGTGTTCTAACAACATTAAACAAGTTCAGCCCTTTAAATCTTGAATATGTGGTTTAGGTATGTTGCTAGTAATTGCCAGGTTGGATTTCAATAATTAATTTGACCATACTAAATAGAATAGTTATACTCGCATGACACATAAGTGCGCTCATATATATAATATATATATAATCTAATATTTATATATATATATATATATATATATATATATATAAAGGAAAAATGACATCATCCCATACCACAGGTTCAAAAATGATCAATACCTTATAAAATTGATATTGTGACACATCAAAATCATGCCAGAAGTAATGTTGACATATTACACTTGTGATAAGAACCATCCTTATGTTGATATAAATACAGAAAATAATAAAACAAAACACAAAATGTGATTGTCGCTTTATGGATTTTCCATCTAAAATTGTGGTATTTTTGGATCGAACATTCAAACCCCTGTTGCAAGACAGATAAGCTCTGCTCTTATCTTATGTTACTTGTACAAATGTTTTTATTGTTCCTGTGTGCACAGTTAGGCAGTGGCAACATTCCCTCTAATCTGTGTGTGCATGGCTGTACACTTCATCATAAGGTACTGCACACGGAATTTAAACTTCAAACACAGATTCCAGTAAATTATTTCAATGAATTAATAAATATCCGCTGTCTGATAAACATAGCCAAGGGAAATAATTTTTAACAAATAAGATGGTAGACTCACGATATGTGATGGAACCAAGATAGGTCCCATGGCAGCAACCTTTTGTCTGGGATAAAGATGAATCTTCATGTTCTAAGCTACAGCAACTATTAGGTTGAATGGCCACTTTCCTTCCGTGCTGTGTTCACCTTCCCTATTTCATGCATCAGGTACCTATTTACAGCTGGGTTGACTAGAGGAATGGTCATAAAAGGCGAGAAATTGTGACCCAGATTTTTATTATGTCTGGGCGTTGTTTTGAACCTAGCACGCTATAACCCAGTGATAATAAGCAAGTTTATTATCAACTTGGCTACCTCGTGCCTGACCTACTAGTGTTATTGTTAAAGGCACCCAACTTTCAGTGGAATTGGTAAAACACTGCTGAAGTCTGACATTGTTAACCATTGGTTCAAATTGCTGCATCATGCTTCATCTCCATTCTCTGGACTGCATCTTGCTGAAAATCTAATAGGGCCATTGTCTTACTACAGGAGAGATTCAGTGGGAGTTTGAGAAACATTAAAATTAAGAAATTACCATTTGTTGGTTTTTTTGTCAACTCTATACAATTAAATGGGCATCAGATTTTCTGGGAAAATAAAGACAACATAAGATGCAGACCTGTATGTTCTAATACAGTATACACTTTCAAAATACCTTAGTGGAGTGAAAATGAAACCACTAAAAATTTTTTCTGACTTACATCTGTATTCAGATATTACATCCTCACAAATATTTTATAATATAAACGATATCTTTTATCTTTCATAGGTAATGTGTATGTCGATGGTCAAGAAATGACTATGCAGCTTCCAGAAATAAAAAAGGGATCCATAGTTGCATTCCAGGCAGAGTCACTACCAAATGGCAAAGTCAGGATTAGTATTCAAACAGAGGATAAGGAAGTGACTTTTGACTGGAAAATTGACCTTCCAGGTGGAGGTAATGGAGGCGGAGGCTTGAGTTTGCTGAGCATGACAGAGAGTTCTGAAAGAGACCAGGTGGAGTTATATTTTGGAATTAGATTTAGTCAAGAAGATTGGAAAATTGCAGTTGATTGATTAATCGTATGAGAAAATGGGCTTTAATTGTTTAATATAGAAAATATAGTATACTGCAGTGTAAGTAAGGCAACAGTAGTTTGGGTAAGGTTTATATACTACTATATAACCCATAGCATTGTATGTATTTAAACACAAAACTGATTCACATATTGAAAGTAGTTTTTCTGGTACACAAACTTTGAAAATGTGTCTACACAGCTTGCGTAGAATAACTTGTGGTTCATGAGTGCTCATAATATATAGTCATAATTAATTATGGCATACATTATTTTCTATCAGTTCTGCTACAAATTGTAAACACATATGCTAATTCTAACTCATCATCACGAGCTAAGACAAATTATTGCAAACAGGTCAAACAAAAGAGAAATGCTTATGTTATGTTGATTTGCAAAAGAAAAAAATGAAGTACATTCCTTTAAATTAATATAACTGGCTTTCCTTGAATTTTAGGCTAAGTGGCACCATTGTACGGAGCCAGGTCTGCGATGGTCAAAGTACGGGTTAAAATTCCGATGCGCGTGTTTGTGCATCCGGACCATTCAGAAAGCAATGGTAAACAAATGAACATTTATATTGCCTTGAAAATCCCTGTAGCCAAAAAAATGCTGAGCTAATGGGTATATTTTTGAATACAATATGCTACCAATTTTTTTTCTTTGAATAATTCTACAATTTGCGCTCCACACAAAATATAACAAAAACATCATGGAAAAATGTTATGTCATCTGCATTTTCCCAACAACTTATGCTAAAGAAACCTGTGTACACACATTTCAAAGTCAAATATTATTTTAGAAATACATGCAGTTTTCTTAAATTTAGTAGGATGTGGTCTAATAAGAATTTAGTAGGATGTGATCTAATAAGAATTCAGTAGGATGCAGTCTTAATAAGAATTTAGTAGGATGTGATCTAATAAGATAATTTGACTTATTGGTTAGACTTAAAATAGCTTTGAATTTTGCTAATCAAATTGGAAGTTTTTCTTGCTTCTAATAGAATTTTAATTAAAATTCATGTTTAATACAATTTTAACTAAGTCAAAGTTCTCATATAGAAGTAATGTCATGACTCAAGATAAGTGGGACAATAAGAAACAATCTGCAATATGCAAATGACAGTCCTTTTAGCTGAAAGTAAACAGAAACTACAAAGACTAATAGATCAAGTCGATAAATCAAGTAAACAATATGGATTAGATATAAACATCCAAAAAACAAATACCATGATAATCAGCAAAGTCGCAGAACAGGTATAAACATAAAAGAACATGAAGAGATACTACAACATGAATATCACTACCAATACCTGGTAGATGTCATACAGAAGTTAAAAGGGGAATAGGAATAGCTAAAAGTACTTGCAATGACATGAGAAGAATATTAGCATCTAAACAAATCACAAATAAACTAAAAATGAGAATTATAAAATTGTTATGTCTATTCTACATTAGCATATGTTCAGAAAAATGGACAATGAACAGACAACTATAAGACAGAGTTGATGCTTTTGAGATGTTGATATATAGAAGAATGCAACTGGCTTCGCATATGAGTGGTCCTGGGTTCATTTCCCAGTTGAGGTGGAAATGTTTTTCAGATCACAACGGCTCCCGGGTTGACCCAACCTTAAAATGGGTACCGGATTAATCCGGGAATTGAAGACTGCAAGGGAGAGGAGATGGCTACAGTCCTCATTTGCAGAGCCTCTGAAATGTGAGATCGCTAACATCTCGCACCCCTACAGCATTAATAAATGCTATGGGTTACTTTACTTACTTTACTATATAGAAGAATAAGGATAACTTCATAGAAAGGGGATGAAGCGAACATAGGGGTTCTATCAGCATTTCGTTTGAAAGAAAGAATTATTATTGAAGGTAGAAAAAGATTTTTTAAATGCAGTTTTTTAAACATTAAAAGACATGACACCTTGTTGAAGACCTTACTTGAGAGTAGAGTTGAGGTAAGAGGTAGGTAGAGATACAAGTGGGAGTGAAAACATCACGAGATGGATAGAGTATGGTCTAGCAGAGTGCACCACCAAAACAAGAGATAAAGGATGTTGGATACCTGTTGCAGCTAACCTTTGTTGTGGAGATGGCACTTGATAATGATGAATTTCTTTTTATTTGTAATTTAACTTTTAACTACATTTTTTATTTTTAATAGGCAAATAAACATTTACATAAATACGTTGAAATGCATAAATTTGCAGAATGGACGTATTGCATGTTAGAAAAATATTCAGTCTATTGTATGCAAGCTAACTAAAAATGCAAAACAGAGCTAAAAATAAGGCTGGAGATAGCTTTAGCATCCTTGTCAAGGCTAACAGTGATTTGGAAAAGTGTTGGATCAGTTTTTTGGATCAGTGTTGGAGTGAAAGTCAAACTGTATAAGTTGCTAGTGCATTCTATTGTGCTATCTGGTTGTGAGAGTTGGACACTCACTGCGGACATGGAGAGATGATTACATGCTTTCGAATACAAATGCTACAGACGAATTCTACGAATTTCCTATTGGGAACATAAGACCAATGTGTATGTGCGAAATAAAATAAAAATATATGCAGGTGTACAAGAACCACTGTTTTCAATAATGAAACGACAAAAACTAGCATGGTTTGGACATGAGTGCAGACATGATTCCTTGTCAAAAACAATACTGCAGGGATCTGTCGAAGGGGGAAGACGCAAAGGAGGGCAAATAAAGGCATGGACAGGACAAGATATTTCTACACTCATCCGCATCGCTGAGGATAGAATTCACTGGAGGACTCTGTGTGCTGAAGCATCCAACGTGGTACCACTACGACCCTGAAGGGTTACAGTTTTATTGATTGATTGATTGATGCAAGCTAAAATAATGAGATATCAATCTGCCATACAGTGTCACCCATAGAGAAACTATCTGTCGCATTGCCTGGAGATCCAATGTGTTACTAATGATAATTATTTAGCACTTACTATTAATACTTATATCTAAATAAGACTATGATAACAAATTTCTAGACTGACAACTAAATGATAAGACTATTATAACAAATTTCTAGACTGACAACTAAATGATAAGACTATTATAACAAATTTCTAGACTGACAACTAAATGATAAGAATATTATAACAAATTTCTAGACTTAGACAAGTAAGTGATAAGACTATGATAACACATTCTTAGTCTTTGACAATTAAATGATAAGTGATAATAAATTCCTAGACTTTGACAATTAAATGATCAGAGTGATAACTTTTGTAGTTACAGCTCAGTCTGTTTTGCACTTAAATTAAAGTTCTCTTTAAATTTATGATGAAATTATAAAAATCTTGTTGATATTATGGCATACTACAAGCTTGAAGGATGTGATAGTCTGATGCAGAAAAATTGGATGATTCTAGAGTTTTGATTCTAAGAAATTGATTTTGGTTCTTAGAAGTTGCATTTAAATTGGAAATAAAGATACAAACAAAAATATGCAGAATTGGCAGTTTAAAAAAAAAAATTCAAAGTTTAAAACAAATTCAGTTAATAAAACCAATGTGTCATCCATTAAGCTTTCATTAGGATACTATAAAGTAAGCAACATTATATAATAATGTAATACATAATGTTATAAAATACAAGAGATACAAGTGGGAGAGTAACATCACAAGATGGACAGGTTACAGTCTAGCAGAGTGCACCATCAAAGCAAGAGACTGTTGGAGGTTTGTTGCAGCCAACCTTCGTTGTGGAGATGGCACTTGATGATGATGATAAATGTTATAATGAAATGGGACAGAACTCTTATCTGATCCAAGAATCTCAAGTAATGTGTACCAATCATGGGAGTTATTGAGAAAGTACACTAGAGAATCTATCTCGAAGACAGAAGAATCTGAAAGGGAGCAACATTCTCCCATACTGCATTGAATATTGTTGCTATAGTTGGTTGCGTGTATTATTATTATTATTATTATTATTCTTACCACTCAATATCTCATATCAGTTATGTTTGACCAAGTGTAAAACATTAGTATAAGAAAATGTACAAATCATATCAATCAAATGTCTAGTAAATGTGCATTTGTGCAGTCAGAATTGCTATATTTATTTGATTGTAGAATATTCTTATAAAAATATTAATGTTTGGGGTCCAAATAGTTATATAATTATGTCTGGTGAATATTCCTGTTTTATTGCACTTTAAGCTTGCAAATTTCAGAAGCATGAAAAATCTGGCAGTGCAGGAAGCTTTTGGTCTCCATGCCGGCTTCTGAATAAGGTTTTATATTATTGTTTTATTTGAATATACAAGTGTTTAAAAAAGTGTCTCTATGACATGAGATTAGTATGTTTTCATTGACATTAGCACTTTGCTGATCAGCAATCCAGCATGTACTTATCTCCCATCACCAAGTGTGTTTGCAAGTTTTTGAGATAGCTCTGTCTTTAAATATGTGTATAAAATCAAACTTATGACATAGAGCTTTGAAATGTTCTATGTGTTATAATGAATGTTTACATTTGCTGATTGAATTTGAAAGCCCCAGAGTTATTTCAAGAACAAAATCCTACTTCTTTATCAGTGTTTATTATCAAACTCCTGCAGATTAGCAGGATGTAGTGCAGAGAGTGGAATGTGTTGTGTCACGGTTTACAGCTGAGTACATCTGTCCATTTCGACCTGACATATCCAACGTCAGCATGGCTTATGGGTCACTTTGACCATATATAGAATGAGACAGCCAACTCCATCTCATAACCTCCTTAGACACCTCTTACAACATGCATGAAAGGTAAAACAGTGCTGCTATTCATTGCTCTCCTTTCAGACCTTGGCAACATACAGGCAAATTATACTTACGATAAGGCTGGGTGTCAATTTACATGATTTTTTAGTATCACAAAATCTCACCTTCCAAAATTTAGGATTTTTCAAGAATAAACTAATAAACTTTGCTAGGGGACTATATTTCATGGGTACTGCCATTTTGGAATGATGTACTATCTTTGATATACTATTATTAGTAATACTATCACTGCTGTTGCCATATTTCTGAAGTATCTTAATGGTTTTGATGATCAGTGAAGTTGGTTACCAAGGATGTGTAACAGAAACTCTACAACTGTTGAATATAGTCATTAAAGTGTTAGACATTATTATTAAATAATTACAAGTGAAAATTATCAATAAAAGTGATCAGTGTTTGATATACTTGCCGGTGCCACCGAAAAACTGAAAAAGGTGGTACCTAGGTCTGTTGTAATATGAAGATTACGACTAGTTTGCTGTTACTGAGCTGGTAATATGCATAATTGGTTATTTGTTTGAAGATATCAAATATTACTGAAGGTGACCTGATCATTAGTGAAATTGAGAAGCTGCTACAATACACTGGGCTACATGTGATATGGATGCAGCATGTCTCATAATTTGTCTTGTAGCCAAAGTGCTCCATTTACCTCTTTGTTTTTCTTTGTTGGGTTGGTTGTGCGTGGAATCCCACCGTTTTTAATGAGACACAGTCTTAAATCCCACCGTTTTTAATGAGACACAGCCTTAAATCCCACAATTTTAATGAGATACATCCTTAAATCCATAAATGAAACTCATGGTTATATCAGGAAGTATGATTTAAAAATTGGAATCAAGCTTCAGGTGATCTGGAGACATCTTTGTGCTATCATCCCACTAATGGTAATTGAACAGGAGATACATAAAACATGCTATAACAAAATGTACCTCAGCACAAATTTAATGAAAGCAGCTGAGAATTAATGAATTCCTCTAGAGTATGATGATGTTGGTGTGATCCATAACCATTTACTATAATCATCAAGTCAAATATACTCTACATAATCATCAAATCAAATATACTCTACATTGGATATTGAAGAGTACAATTTGTGCACGGCTCACTTTGCATTAAAAACTCCAACAACATATGTAAATTATGGGATGTTTTCGAGTTTATAAATCTTGGACATTCCATGTCCAGGGACCATGATTCCCCCCTTCTTCATTTATAAGACCTTTCTTTTTTTTTGTTAATGTGTCAAAATATTTTGTTTACTTCAATTTTGTTTAGGAGTTTCTGAGTTGTTTTTTTTAGCACTTGTTGCAAAACACCTGCTGGATCTCTCTTGTAGTGGGACAATGACCCCTAACTAGATTTCCATCAGGATGCAGTACAGAGAACAAACACAAAGATATGTTGTCTTAACATTTTTTGTGTGTGAATGGCCCAAAATATTAGAACTCCAGCAGAAAACTTATATAAAATTTGATGTTAATAGGACTCATTAAGATATAGTCAAGTTTGTAAAAAAAAAACAAACCCTGTGAAGAACATGACATCAAATATGAGTGTGAAAGTTACCCGTGCCCTATGCACGGTAGACATTTCATTTTGTATAATGGTATATGTTATGTGTGAAGTGGCATGTATATGTTTGTGTTGCTTTGTTAATATGATCTCAGCTTAAGTGTTTGCAAGTTGGTGGTCTTTTTCAAGAATGCTTAACACTTTGCTGACCAGTAATCCAGAGACAAGAATGTTTAACACTTTGCTGACTAGAAATCCAGAGCATATTTATCTTCAAGGGTTGTTTGCCAAGGATATTTGCACATTCTGATGAATAACATGCCTCCGTAAAAAAAATTGTAGAAAATTGAAATTGCATCATAGAGCTTTGAAATGTTCAATTATTTGTAATAAATATTTGCTTCGTTTGGAGGAATTTTAAAGCTCCAACGTTACTTTAAAAAAAAATCCAATTTTTTAAATAATGCGTGACATAATTTTACAATACTTTGAATGTATTGAACATACATGCAATGAATTAAGTATTGTTATAGAATTAACCTGCAAACTACATCAATATACTATATTTTATTGACATGGTCATATTAGAATAATGTGGTATCCTGAATGAGTTATTTTTAATATTTGTTGCCATTTTACTGAAGTATTGTAATGGTATATAATGAAAATTTGATGCTTGGTCAAATACTTGGTCAGCAAAGTTTGATTGCATGCTACATACTTATTTGTGTGTGAAGGGTTGAATAAAATATGTAAATATTGCTGCATATGTTTATTGAAAAATTAACAAATAATTTTCTTCTATTCACATTAAGTTCACTCAATATATCTTGAAAAAGATCTGATCAGATGTTTGTTTTCCTTATGTTTCTTGATAAAAGTTTAAAAACAAAAACACAGAATTTGTTCTATTCTATACTATTTATGTTTCTTATTAGATGTTATTCAGTTACATAGACAGTTTTACTGCAAACTTTGTTTTATGCAATGGATAAGACTTCCTTATCTATCTTTGTTCATATTGTTTGTGTTTTAGATCTTGCCTGTTGCCAAGATAAAGTCTAGTCTCTATAATGTTAAGTAACTGCACTATAGTTCCTGTCTCTCCTTTTTCTTATTTCTTCTATCCAAAGCTGTGAGTTTTCAATCTTGGGTAACCCATGGTATTTGTCTAGTCTGTATGTTTTCTGAGGTGTGGCTTCCATAGAAAGTGTTTTAAATAGATGCACATGGTGGTAGGAGTTCTTGTCTAACTTTATGTAATCATGTACATTGACATAGAACATGCTGTACTGTTTGTAATAGGTTTTAATTTGCATAGATTTAGATTGTTGTGACCTTTTCATTCCAAAGAAGCTATAGGGCTTAGATCTCCTGCTGGACATTTAGTTAACCAGGGAATGTGTAGATGACAAGGTTTGGGTTAGTGGAGGAAGGCATACAGTGTAACACTTGCATTATAGGGTGGAATGTAAAGAGGTGGACAAAGAGATTCTTGGGTTGATAAAATCAAGAAATGGTCTGGGCATCATTTTTCTACATTCTTCTGAATTTAGAGTACAGAGGTATTTGTAAGGCTTTTTTTGCTGATGTCCCCAGTGTGGCACCCCTACGATGCTGACAGGTTATGGTTCATAATATTGTTATATATTGTATAATATCTATATGTGTTTGTGAGCTGTTTTGATCAATATAAGTTGTTTCATTTATCTTACCTTTGAGGGAGAAGAATGTTTCACATATCATCCAGTGCTGGACATTTTAAAAAAAAGTGATGGTCAACAGTGCACATAAGTGACAAAAACTTCACTGCTTGTAATTCCTGGGAGATCCAAACACACACAACAGATTCGTTTTCACTGGAGTGATGATGTTGCTTTCCACATCACATTTAGCCTTTACTAGATCTTCCATTGTTACATGGGGGGTGGTTTTGGGTAGACAATCATTTGGTAAGCAAACACTTTCAAACATGGAACAGTATCTTTTCTAGTTGTATTAGAGTGTGTAGCCAGTACAGAAATGAAAGATATTTATTTTCAGATAATCCTTACACAACTACCTCCAAGAACTCAGTATGTAGGATCATAAGATGTTGACATCTTTAATTAAGAAAATTTAATGTGATGTTTGTTTGAGTTTGTTAACCTCTGTGGTAGAGGGGTAAGTCTCACAGTTTCAACTTGCCTGAACTTACTCTCATCATCATCATCATCATGAGTTTCATAACCCCCTCAGGCCAGTTGGAGATGCCACTCAAGAAACATCAACACAAACAAATCTGCCACACCTCTCTGTTCTCCTTTCCATGTTTAAGTGTAGAGAATCTTAATCTTGTTCTGTCTTTAATATTATTCATCCATATTTTCTTTTGCCCACCTCTTCTTGTTCTACTCTTAACTGTCTTACTCTAAGTTCAGGGCAAAAATCAGTCAATCATTTACATTGCTTTGACCCTGCTATTTAATCTTTTAGCTGTTAAATTGTTCTCAGAAACTAATCCTAGCTGTGCTAAATTCTTTGCTCAATGACTTTCTCCCTGTGGTGAATCCTTTTCTTGTCCTGCAAAAATAAGAGAGATTCAACAGTACTGACTTTTTATTGTCTAGAAAATATATACTGCATTGTTGGGATCTTTGATTTGATTGGTTCAATATTTCAGATATTGTTTGATTGGATATTTCAGGGTGAAATCATTCGTAACGAGGGAATAGAAAACAAACAACAATGGGTTAACTTGCCAATAGCAGTCACATAGTAAACTCATTCTTAGCTGCTAAAGGGTTAAATGTATAAATGTGGATTAAAAATAGTTAAAAAGCAATAATCTATGTAAGGTATGATTCTATTATTATTATTGTAGAAAGTTGCTGTTTGTTGCAGTGTCTTACTTATTTCTATGTCAATTTCCATTCCATATCTCACTTCATTTTCTCCAGCTGGAAGCAAGTTCTAGCTATTCCGATTCAGAATATATCATGTACAGTGAACATAATACACAGCCAGTGATATTGTGATGGCTTATTTCTGTATGCTTTAATTAATAAATTTGAGATGTATTTCGTATTATGATAATTGTATACTGAAGAACAATGAATGCTTGATGTTAATGAGTCTATTTTTTTGTTTTGTGAATATAATTATTTTATGTTAATTGTAGGAAGAACACTTCTATATGATTTATAAGTGAAGATTATTATCCGTGCACACAATAGTACCAGAAAAAGCCATGGGCGTTCCAATCTTCTTTTTAGTGACAGGCTCACAGTTCCAGTTCAGTGTTGATTTGTCAGTCTCTTGTTTGTCTATTATGTTTCTCTATCTGGGTTTCTTCATCCTTTAATCTCTGTAATCTTGAGAGTGATAATTACTCACATTTCTGATTATACTATGAACTGTCAGTCTCACTCAGAGCATTGTACTCATGGTCCATTGATGTACCTTTTGATACAGTGGTCACGCTTGTCAGCTCATTCTATACAACTAGCAGTCGGAGATGAAGATAACTCTTTGTGTACTAAGACACAGAAACTATTAGGTGGGGTGGCCAGATTGCTTCATTTCTGCGTTTACCTTCCCTAATTCATGCGTCAGGTACCCATTTACAGCTGGGTCGAATGGAGGTTGTGTCAGGTGAGAAATCACATCCTGGATTTTAGTCCAAAATAACCACTAAATTCTGTAATTTGATTCAAGCTTTGTTTAGTCACCTTATAGTTAGTTAGCTTAGTTAGTTAGTTAGTCGTCGGATCATGATCACTGCAAACTGGACACATCCATAGTTGCTCCAATCTCTCCTTGAGTGTATCCGCCATTGCACTTCTGCTGACAGTACCAGTCCTATGCTGGTTGACCATCATTCTTCTGCGGCCACCAAAATGTTCACCTCTAGCAACACCGCATTTCAATCTCTGATCTTGAATCCTAGCCATTGAAAAGGAATCATCATCCACATTAGTCTCACTCTCGCGTGTTATATCTCTTAAGGAGTTCAAAATGTCAGCGCGATCCATTGCCCCATCGCCCTGTGCCACAATCGCGCACGATGCCATTTGATCCGCTCTTTCATTGCTTCGAACGCCCACATGTGCGGACTAAAAAATAAATGTAACAACTTTCAAGCTCGCCTTTCTCAAGGCCTCAATCCACTGTTCGCGAACGAGACCCACTTGTATCTTCTTAATCATACTCATAGAGTCACTCAAGATGCTGACCTATGTTACCTTCTGTGTGCATAGCCACTCAAATGCCGTGGTCACCGCCATAGTCTCCATGGTCATACTACTTATAGTGACCACAAAGGCACCACTTTCCTCCTTGATCGTTTTACCTGCGCACTGAGCTGTAAAGGCCCAAGCACTGCGACAATGTCTAATCACAGATCCATCAGTAATTAGTCACCTTATATGACTTCCTACCTAAAACAATCTGACAGAGAACGGTGTAGGGTGGAAGATATAGTGGGGGGCAGAGATATTCATGGAGAGAACCTGAGTTCTACACAGTGGTCAGAACCACAGACAACATGAGATTATGAATATCTCTGTGCTGATATATTCTCCTCACCACCACTGTAATGCTAACAGTCTCTGGGGAAATACTAATACTGTTACTTCTACTACTGTTCATACATGGTTCAATTTCTGGTTCAACCGGAAATATTTTTAAAATCATTATCTGCTCCTAGGTCTACCCAGCTTAAGGAAATGGATACCAGATCTTATGGAAATGTAAAGGTTGCAGGCACAATGTTGACCATTGGTCAATGAAAAGTACTGGATTTTATAAAATTGTCCCAGTATGCCTCAATGAGAAATGTTAAAAAATTTTTTTATTGTAGTGCAGTGATTCTCATTGTAGAACTGTGGAGGGGGGGGGGTTGGGGTTGGACACATTACTCATCCCCGAGAGGACACAGGATCATAATTATTTTGAACAAAATTTCGTAAGATATCTCAATTAATTTTTAAAAACCTTGCTGAACTCTAAAGAAGAAAGTTAATATCTTTTTTAATGTTTCGGGAGGAACAAAATTGGCATGTCCCAAAATGGTCAGAAAAGGTTGAGACCACTGCTGTAAATAATTTGCTGAAGATAACTACAGGCGTAGTGAATTAAACCAATGAATAAAAGGTACAAAGTGCTCAATAAAAAACTTAAATGGAGAGGAACCGTACACTCACTCTCCCCTCAACACCGAAAAGTACATGAGGACAGAAAGAAGAAGAATAAAAGGTAATACTGCTATAAAACTGAATAACAATTGTACTTAGGTAGAACACAGGTTTCTGAAGTTTCACTTGATGACAACTGACAATCACTAAGGGTAAATTACAGCAAAGTATGTTATGTTAAAAAATACAGAAAATATATACAAGTCGGCTGATATGGCAAATAGCATTTGATTTCTGCTGAGTTATGTTCTGTTAGTGTCACTAATTAGAAATAAATTAACAAAAATGTGTGATCTAAATACAGTTCTTGTTTTAACATAACTTGATGCTTGATTGAATAAAATAATAATGGTTTATTTCAATGATTACTAGTTTTTTTCTTCAAAATATGTCATGTTAGTGTTTATTCCCAAGCTCCTGTATCTGTTTTGTAGCAAATGAATGATCCTACTTGATTGTCAAACTAGAATGTCCAACTAGATTCTCAAACTAGAATGTCCAACTAGATTCTCAAACTAGAACGTCCAACTAGATACTCAAATTAGATTGTCCTACTATATTTCCAAAAGGTTGTAATTTGCAGAGCACCATAGACCGCTTCTCACAGGCCTGCACAACTTTGGTCTCACTATTAACACCAAAAAAACAGAAGTCATGCACCAAGCAACATCAAATAGCCAACATACTGATACTTCCATCATCGTCAATCAGGAAAAACTGCAGGTAGTGGACAATTTTACTTAACTTGGAAGCACTCTCTCTCGCGATGTCACCATTGATGTGGAAATTAACAATAGACTGGCAAAAGCTAGTGCTGTATTTGGCAGATTACGCAACAATGTATGGGACAGAAGAGGTATAAGAACAACCACCAAACTACAAGTATATCATGCTGCTGTTATACCAACCCTACTATACGCCTGCGAAACGTGGACAGTGTATGCTAGACATGCAAGAAAATTAAATCATTTCCATCTTACCTGCATACGTAAATTACTAAACATCCATTGGTGGGACAAAGTGCCAGATTACGAGGTCTTGGAAAAATCAACATCAATAAGCATCCACACAATACTTATGAAGGCGCAAGCACGCTGGGCAGGCCATCTTGTGCGCATGGAGAACTCGCGTTTGCCAAAACAAATATATTATGGAGAACTCAAGGCAGGATTTCGAAAAGCGGGTGGACAGAAAAAGCGCTTCAAAGACACGCTCAAGTCATCCTTGAAACATCTTAACATTGACGTAGGCGCTTGGGAGAGCCTCGCTCAGGATAGAACAGCATGGCGTTACAGCATTAGAACGGGATCATTAGCGGCGGAAGAATTCAGACAAGATACTGCAAGACAGAAGCGGACACGTAGAAAAGAAAAAAACATCTCAACCTCACACAGATACCTTCTATTGTTGTCAATTCTGTAAAAGAACATTTTGTGCGCGCATTGGACTTGCTAGTCATTTAAAAACGCACTATTAACTTTTATTATTTTTATTATTTATTGTTATTATTATTATGGTTGAGTTTTTGGTCATCGTCGATCACGACGGACGAACATCATCATCAATCCACCGAAGAATCCAGGAGTTTGGAAACAAATGATATTGTCGTGTGTTCAGTATCTGTTACCGAGAACATAAGACCAATGTGTTTGTACGTGCTAGAATTAATGTATTAGCAGGTTAACAAGAACCACTGTTAAAAATTGCTTGGTTGGTTGCTGATCCAGCGGTCCATGGGCTCATGCCCTTTGACCTAATGGCATTATATTGCTGGGAAGTCTGTGAATTTTCGGCCCACCCCGGGACAGATCCAGAGAATAACTATCACACCTCCAGGAAGTGAGGTTTCAACCTATGCACTGCTCCTAGCCACTGTAGCCAAGACAGGGTTCATTGTGCTCATTCCCCGCCACTAATTGACTACTGGTTATGCCAAACTTCTCTATTGCTCCAGGCATGCAACCAAATGCTCAAGTCAAAAGGATTGTCACGTCCTGAGTCACTGTGCCTCTGTGATGGGTCTAAGCCATAGGAAAAAAACAGTGCTTTCAGTTTCCTCCTCCCCAGTGCTGCACAGTACATCTCTGGCTCCCTCCCAACCACAGAGGGTGCATATATATATATATATATATATATATATATATATATATATATATATATATATATATATATATATATATATATATATATATATATTCAGGTAAACATAAAACACATTTCAACAACAAAATAAACGCAAAAGTGTATATATGACGTGCCATGAAGCTTCTATAAGAAGGTAACCTCAATATAACGGCATGTCATCTACTAAGGTTTTCTGTTGCATGGATGGTTTGTCTAGTGGGCCATTGGTGAGACCCACAGACGCAACCACATGCGTTTAAAAATTGCTTAACTTCATAAACTCTGGTGGTCTCGGCACGTAATGAGTCATTCCTCGATGACATGATTGTTCTTCAAGGTATGGTGGAGAGTGAAAGAAGACAAGGTGACCAGAGGCTGAATAATATTAAGGACTGAACAGGGCGTGAAGTTTCCAAACTCATCAGGATGGTAGAGAATAGAGATGCGTGAAGATGTTTCTGCATCAAATGTCTCAATGTGATACCGCTACAACACTGACAGGTTATGGGTTTTATTATTATTATTATTCCATACAACAGAGATGTTCTATGTCATCATTGTATTTATACCAATGGTCAGACATATCCGACTTTGGTGTCTTAGTTTTCACATGGTGTGTTTTGAAATAGTTAAACTTAGTTGTATACAGTGTAATCCTTTTATAGCACATACATTTATAACAAAATGTCCCTATTTAACAAGTCATTTCAAAATCTCCAATTTGTTCAGCGTTCATTCTCAAACTCCGCCTGGATCTCTCTTGTAGCAGGACCATGGTGCTACTATATTTCCAGCAGGATAATCCAGATAATGGAAATGCGTTATGTCATTGTTTTGTTTGCACCAATGGCCTGACACTTCTGTCTTCTATGGTTTTTATTGTATATAATTGTGTGTCAGAAATTTTAAGTATTATATAAATAGGCTTTCTATGATCTCGCTTACGTACCAGATGACCTGTCCAAACGAATATGTGCTTGCATCAGAATAGTGTCAATGCTAGGGATACCAGATCTCTCAAGGGTATGCTATCCGGAATCTTGTCTTGTTCATAATTTTTCTCAGATAAGTTGTGTGACAGTGATTGAGTTTCCTCACATGATGTCTATACACAGTCCATGTTTCACTAATGTACCACTGTACTGTTTAAAATTTTCGTGGATGTGAAAACGACTTGCACTGAGAATTTTGATTTAAGTGCGGAGGAGTTGTGCAAAGCATCGACCTCACTCTCTTGTCTGACCTCATCTCATCTTAAGGATTATTACCCAAAAGTCAATGTGGTTTCAGAAAAGAGCTTGAAACTGATATAGTCTTTGCTGAAAGATAACTTTAAGACAAATATCAAGAATAATACTGTGACCCGTACATGACATTCATGGACTTAACAAAAGCATTTGACACAGTACGTAGAGATGGTCTGTGGAAGATTATGGCAATAGATGGTTACCAACAGAAATTTATCACAATGGTGCAGCAATCGTTTGATGAAATGCAAGCTAGCGCTCAGTATAATGGAGAGTTATCTGCAACAATTCTTGTCTCAAATGAAGTTAAACAGGAATGTGTATTAGCATCTACCCTGTTTAGCATCAGGTTCTCTGCTATGTTGGATGATGCTTTCTGGGATCTGGACTTGGGAGTTGACATCAAATATCGCATTGTGGATACCTGGTGGATTTGAACAAAAACCAGTCAAAAGACACATCATCTAGAATCTCCTATTTGTTGATTAATGTGTCCAACTCTAAGACTTATCTACAAGTCCTCATAGACAGATTCTTAAAGTCTGTATCAACTTTGAGCTTACTATTAATACGGAGAAAGCAGATGTCATGTTAAACCAGCACCTGGCAAAATCTACCACGAACCGTGCACAAAGATAACTGACATAGCACTGAAAGTTGTGAATAGATTCACAGACCTAGGTAGTATTTTCTTCCCCCAAATGGGTGATGGATTATATTATCCACAAGTGCCGTTAAGTGTAGGGGTGGGAGTCTCAGTTTTCTTTCCAAGGCCAGATGTGTCGTCTTGTTTATGTTTAGTCCATGTTTGTTCAAGGATAACTTGATATTTTCTATCCAACGTTTTCGTGGTCTACTTTTGGCTTTAGGTCCGAATATTCTTTTGTTATATGCCATTATTGGTATTTGGTGTGACTTCATTCTCATAAAGTGACCGAACCATTTTAATTGCTGTCTTTCGATATGTTCAATACATGGTATGGTTCATTACGAGGAGAAGTGTCTACATTCAAACTTTTTAATATTATGCGTAATTTCATACAGCTTCCGTGACTTGGATATTTTTTTTAAAAGCAAGCATTCTTTTGCTTTTTCTTGAAACATGCTTGTATTTCAAACTGGAAAACATGCTCTTAATGCACTAACTTCACAAAATGCTTCTCGTCCCTCCCCTTTGGAACCACTTCAAGGCCCTCCTTTACACCTTTATAGGAGACCCTGGTATATAGTGACGATACGTAATGCTTGCCAGATCTAATAGCTACTATTTTGAACACACCTCATCAAATTACAACTTCAGATCACTCCATCAAGCACTGAAAGCCTTCACCGAATCAGGACTGCCAAGACCAAAGAAGATAACTATATTCACAGATTGCAGATCCCTACTGGAATCAATCTAGAGTAACAGAAACGAAAGCCTTCTGCACAACATCAGACATAAGCTAAGACAGATCCAAAAATCATCAGCTATTGCCCTTCAATGGATACCATCACACTGATGAATCATGGGAAATGAGAAAGCAGATGCTCTGTCAAAAGCAGGAAGAGAAATGTAGCAACACAGACACCTACTGTCTTACGGAGAGGCAAAAACAATAATTCAAAACACATACACAGCAAAGTGGAAGAAACAAATGGAAGTGGAAGACAAATATGATGCAATACATCTCCTCCAAAGATATCAACAGACCATAATATTTCGCATTAGAACAGGCCACTGCAGACTGTTGGGTCACCTTTACCGATTGAGGATCTCATACACAGATGAATGTTCATGTGGATCCGGAACCCAGACCCCGGAACACATACTTCAGGACTGCTCAACATACAAAGAGCAGAGACAGTAGACCTGGCCACAGGATACAGACTTGATGCAAAAGCTATGGAGCAACCGCTCTGACCTGGAGAAGACAATATAGTATGACCACAGTTGCTGAACGCAGAAGAAGAAGAATCCACACTATATATGTAGATTTCAATGGTGACATAAATTGGTAGGATGTTGGTTGCTTACTGTCAGACCCCAGTCTTGGATTGACAAAGTGATGAGTATTATTTAACATGCATCAATAGAAACTCTAGCTTTGTCAGTTTTACTGATGAGCAATATTTCTCTTGACCAACAAGGAAGCATCTTTTATGTAAAAATGTATATAATCTTCTATGTTTGTTCTTACATTCATATTGTTTTGCAGGATGTAGTCCGAAGAACGGAGATACAGTATGTCATGGTTTACAAATTGACTGCAATATAGGCCCATATGCCTTTCACTTATACGGGGGCGAATTGAAAAGTTTTGCCTCATAGGCGATAATTTTATTAAAATTCAAGATAAACATATGAACTTTACATTTTCTTAAAACTTGGAATATTCTTAAAAGTGAGCTGTCATTTTTCAAGGTAGTCCCCATTCCGGTCCACGCCCAAAAGCCAACATCGGACTAGTTGTTGCATCCCGTCGAGGAAGAATTCAGACGTTTTCTCCGAAACCAGGAACGCACGGCTGCTTGCACCTCCTCGTCAGAAGCGTAAAGGTGTCCCCTGAGGCGTTCCTTCAGCTTCGGGAAGAGAAAAAAAGTTGCAAGGTGCCAGATCGGGGCTGTACGACGGGTGCAGTAAGATGCCCTCAAACTTGAGACGCTCCAATGCAGCCACTGTTTGTCGACTTGTGTGTTAACGAGCATTGTCGTACTGAAGAACTGCGGCTTTGCCCACACGAACCCGCAGCAGTCGTGTTCGGAGTTTCATTAAGGTTGTCACATAGATATCGGAGTTGACGGTAGTGCCGTGCTTCAAAAATTCCATGTGGACTACGCCCTCGCAGTCCCAAAAGATGATCATCAACATTTTCCCCAGCGAAACGACGGGAAACCTTGAACTTTTCTGATGGCTGTGAGTTCTTATGCCTATACACCATGGTCTGACGCTTGTTTTCGGAGTCATAATGATGTGCGCATGACTCGTCGCCAGTGACAATTATGCGGATAATGGCATCACCTTCATGTTCATATCGTGTCAGAAGCTCCCGACAAGCCTGTTGTCGTCGCTGTGTCATTTCCGGTGTCAGCATGCGAGGGACCCATCTCGCACACACTTTCCTATACACAAGCAAGGCATGGATAATGTGATGGACTCGCTCAGTCGAAATCCTAAGCAATGTGGCGATTATCACGAATCAGTTCGTTCACGGGAGCTTGGTGCTGTGCATCCATGGCTGTGATCGGATGTCTGCTGTACGCTTTGTTATACAGGTTCGATATCGTTGGATTGACGTCTTTTATAGTCTTTGCCCACCTGCTGACAGTACTTACATCCACATGCATCACCATATACCACAGTAATTCTTCGATGCATGTCGATGGGCGAACAACCTTCCGCCATCAGGAATTCAATCAAAGAACGTTGCTTCAACCGTATACACGTCGCCATTTTATGTCTGCTAAGCGCATACGTCACGTTCCAGGCGCATGACATGATATGTCCCGGTAGTCACTTCCTTTAAGATTATTTTGATATAGGTGTCATGTGGCTCTGAGTGCTGTTGTCAAAGTTAAGCTATGGAGGAAAAACTTTTGAACTCGCCTCGTACATCCGACTTTGAGTGTCCTTTGAATCGCTATGACTTTTGATACTGGACATCCAACTCCACCACACACAAATATAGTACAATACAAAATCAACACTATAAACATAATCTTATCATGAATCTCCTCCCCGTACAATAAACGGTACAGTACAAGAAGAAGTGCATACATTACATTTAAAAAACTATTATGCGTAGTTCCATTCCAACTTTGGTATAGTAAGCGCAGCTTTCGTAACGTCACTGTAATCATGTCACTGGTAAACCTTGTTGTCAAAATGGTAAATGTGATCGGAGATTAAAACTTCACTAGGACTGCTACCGGATGAATGAATCTGCACGTTTCTGACGGACAGCCCCCACTCTAATTCCACAGGGTCATTCAAGGAGGGCAGGGGAGATATCTGTGCCTACTACGCATATCGATACATACCGTAGAAGATCGATGCATCTAGCAACTGTAAAATGCATCTTTATCGATATTTATTTTGTTAAATATAATGTAGGATTGGTTTTATTCAAGTTTAAGATTTGCTTCGTTATAATGTAGGCACGTCTTCTTGTATTGAACCCAATAAATATTCAACATTTTCCGACCATTAACTCCCCAATTTTGGTGACATAATTTGTGGACAACCCACATATTTGGTTGGTTGGTTGTTGATCCAGCGGTCAATGGGCTCATGTCTTTTGTTGCAACCCACATATTCAAACCTATAACTTTCATGTTGCCACCACCATAAAGTAACCAGGTTCTGAAGATCTCTTGTAGTGTATTGCTGTCAAGACAATGTCGTCGGCATGTCTCGAGTAATTTATTGTACTTTCAATTTTGACTATATAATTTATTGATCTCAACATTTTCGTCACTGCATAATAGAGAACATATAAGGGAGATAATATGTATAATTTAATAACACAGTTTTAAAAATTTGTTGATAAATGTGTGCCGTTTTATTAAACAATTCGTCTTCAGCTTCTTCCATGTTCATAATTCTTATGGTCTTGTTAAATCGGCAGGTCAGTCGCCAGGAAGAAGCTCACAGTCTTCTCAAGGTCGGGGCGGATGCTCTAAAGTTTTTTACATTCTTCATTCTTGATTATGATCAAGCGTCACAGCACTGGGGCATTCCCATATATGCTCTGCTTGCCGTTCCGTCAGCCATCTAAAAGTGTATAGGCTCAGTGTCCCAGTCAATTGTTGATTACGCGTTCTTCTGATCTTTCCGGAGAGGGAGCACTTTCTCCCATCGCCTCTATGTCCTCCCATTTCTACCATTATCTGAATATGTACATTGTCTCGCTCGACCTCCTCCTCGTTTTCTCTATGGTATCCATGACTGCTCTAATCAATTAAATGATGTCTCCCCTTATCTCATTGCCGTTCACCGAGGCTTTGCCAGCCAACACATCGGCTCTTTCGTTTCCCCTGACTCAAGCATGACCTGGACAGTAGATCCATGTAATGCTATGTGCGTTGTTGAGCAGAGTGACCCATTCAGTTCTGATAATAAACTTTTCTATCTTGCGCAGCATACGTTGGGAGTCCGATAGAATCACCGAGTCTGTTGGTGGTTGCGTCGCCAGCCAAGTGAGAACTGCTGTCACCATTTCTATTTCCATTCTCACACTCGATGTTGTAGTGGCGTAGGCAGTTGACTTCTCAGATAATTTCTTGCCATTTTGGTAGGCCACGAAACCCCAACCACACCTGTTTGTTTCTTGTGTTAGTGAGCCGTCTGTGTAAATTATCGTGTCGTGTGATTTCGACTGCTGGAGTATGATTTCTTAGATCATTTCACCTGTTCTGTTGGCTGCCAGTCGCGGCACTCTTTTCCCATCTGTATCACAACTGTTGTCAATAACTTTCTCTCTTTGCCAAATGTCACCCATTCACAGACTCTTCCCACTTCCCCCAGCTCACAAACTCTGAGTAGGGTATCTTCTGCTTCTGCCATCCAAGACCTTCCTCTCTTGATAATCCTTCCTTTTGTGTTGTCTAAAGGTTGGTGTAAGATGTGATGATCATTATTGGCGACCTTGAAGTATTCTTTAACCTGAGCTATTTTATGTCTTGCTTTGATGCTTGTTAGGTCTAGGAGAAGCCTCATGGTCGCGATAGGTGTATTTCTTGTGCATCGTAGACATTTCTCATGGCCTCGTTTTGAACTCTCTTCAGCTTATCCACCTGTGTTTGCGACAGTGTAAGTAAAACTAAACCATAGTCCAACACAAATAATACCACTGCTTGCGTCATCTGAAAAAGGATTCGTTGCGGCATCTCTCCAGATGTCATGATTTTGACTACATTGACAGCCCTCCTAACTTTCTGAATTGCATTGTCCGCATGTTTCGCGAAAGATAGACTTCTATCAAAAGTGATGCCTAGATATTTCATACTCTGCTCCTTGTCAGTATTGATTCCCATACAGATGACTGCTGGTAATGTGTCTGTGACTATGTTGTTGTTCAGCGAGAACCAGACGATGTTTGCCTTAGTGGGATTGATGGCTGTCTTGTAGTAAGTGCATCAGAGAGACAAATGTTCTAGATTACTCTGGATGCCATCAATCATGTCTCTTCTGTTTCTGCCGTACTTGTACAGCAAGATGTCATCCGCATATGTTAGTATCCTGCCGGGTTCAGCCTCATGAAGCTGCGCTATTTTGTATGTGTAAACATTAGAGAGTACAGGTGATAGTGGCAATCTCGGTACTATAGTTCTGATCTCGGATATCCAGGATCTCAGAGCAACAGATCTGGACATTAGCACCATTGCTATCCATCGAATTATCCACGAGTCGATGCTGATTTCACTTAACAAATTATTGGCTGGTCAAAGCTGACTCTGTTGTAAGCATATTCTAGGTCGACCGTAGTGACCACTGTTTCCTCCTTTTCCCGAAAGCCCTCGTAGATGTCATAGGCGAGGACAGCCGCAGTTGTGTTCGTGTCTCTCCCCGGTCTGTATGCACCTAGAGTGTCAGGAAGTAAGCCTCTATTTTCCATTTCGAATGCCAGTCTTCTAACGATTATCCTCTTCAGCACATTGTCGTAAACATTTTTTAATGTGATGATACGATAACTCTTGACTTTGCTGATTTCTTTGCCAGGGAGGAATGTAGCTGTGTAGTCACTCTCATGGTACGCGTCATGTTTTTAGACTTGTGTTGAAATCATCAACAATTGTTTTAAGCCGGTCGTCTGCAATATCGTTCAGATGCTGTATAACACCATCTGATGTTTTCTTTATGGTCTCTTTTACATCAGCCAACGAGACAAGTTCCTCAGTTTTTACATTAGATCATTCAAGCGTAGAAATACTTTGCTTCACGGTTCATTGAAGTATCAACAGTCTCGCTTAACCCTTCAATATTTTGGTAAAATCTTAGTGAATTTACCTTTGTGGAATTCTTTCATGCTTTTTGGTGTAAGTTATAAAGTACATAGGCCTAATGTACTTCCATATATAGGAATACAGGCTAGCATATGCCAGATCAACATTTAAAAAAAAATGATAACCATTCTGTGCAATAGAGTAATATCAATGCAATTCGCGTAGGATGTTATATTGAGCCAATCCTTTTTTATTGACGAGAAACATGGACAGTAAACAAAAGTGCCCAAGATACGCCGAAGGCAACTGGTGTAGTTTTTAAGAAGAATGATGAAAACTCATACGTTATCATAAGAATGATAAACACATTAAATAGTAAATGAGTTCACCTAATTAGGAAGCATTATATCGAGTGAGGGGAAAACCAGTAAAGAGATACAAAATAGATGCAACAAAACATACCAGATCATAGGACAGTAGACACTACAGTTGCATTATACAAGAATATTATTATTCCATCACTGTGTTACCAGTGCCAAACTTGGACAATGACAGCTCAAGATAAAAGAAAAATAATGACAGCAGTCTACGAAGAATACTCGGAGTGTCATTAAGAGATAGAATTAGAAACGATAACATCAGACAGATAACCGAAACAGTATCAGTATTGGAACACACCAAAAGACAACAGATCAAGTGGTTTTCACACGCTTTCAGGCTACCAAAAGATAGCATGCCACAAATGGCCATGAAACATAGACATAACGGCTATAAACCCAGAGGCAGACCATGTAAAAGATGGATCACAAAAATCAAAGAAGCCACAGTAATAAGCTTACAAACAACACACACGAAGGCCATCAGATGTACTAAGGGACGAGTTTTAACACTCCAAACTCCTCCCATATCTAGGGGCCTGGGTCTATACATGAAGCACATAAGACCCTTCAGAATTATATCATTTCTCGATTGGAGACAGACTGCTCTGCAATTTGTATGCACTGATAATATTGATCTTATGACTGACACAGAAAAATAACTGCAAAAGCTAACAGCAAAGTTGGAAAAGTTAAACAGAGTAGCAAATATAAAACGAAAACCAACACAGAAAAATCAAGATTTTGGTTAACAACAGAGACATAGAAGCACAACACATTATCGTGACGAGTGGGCACAAACTTGAAGAAGATTGATTTTTACTACCTAAGATCCTGCATATGCAGTGATGGGAAAATATAAAGATAAGGCTGGAATGGCATTGGCTGTTATGTCAAGATTAAATCTAATACTAAAAAGAAACATCAGTGTTGGAGTGAAGATAAGAATGTTTAACACGCCAGTGCCATCTATTATGCTGTATGGCTGTGAGAGTTGGACACACTGCAGACATGGATAGGTGGATACAAGACTTCAAATAAAATTGCTACAACGAATTTTGCGCATTTCCTATAGCTAGTGTAAGATAAATATGTACATAGGAAATAAAGTGGAGAATCTCGCAGGTTCATAAGGGGAAAATGGGAGGGGGGGGGCCTCACCATACATTACATAAACACATTTAAAAAAGAAGGGGGGGGGCAAGAAAAAGGCGTCTGAAAAGTTTGGCAGCTATTGACAGGGAGGAGAGGCAAAAGTTGACATCAACAATCCTTTTTTATATAGGGTATTTGTTTTGCGTTCGCTCCATTGTAACCAGCATGGATATTCGTGCAAATAAAGACACACACGTTGAACTTGACATGAGTCATTTTGAAGAGCCTGATGGCGATGATGGACATTAATTATTCAGGAAAGTGAGAGAATATCATTGATGGACATACAGGCATATGTAACAAACTCCAACGGTAATTGATACATGCCCACTGACCATTTAGTAGCAGACGTGGTCAGTTTAAACAAATTCTCCCTTTTGTTTCTTGGACTCCCTAAAAGTAAAACACATAGTAAGGTCATTTCTTGAACATCTTTATTCGTTTTCTACGTTCGTTCTCAGACTTATGCACATGACCATGATGTGACCTAGAAAACAGAATGTGTTGTGTCATGGTCTCTAAAATGTTCACTTTTAGCAACACCGCATTTCATACTCTGATCTTTATTCCTAAACAATGAAAAGGAATCACCATCCACACTAGTGGCGACCATTTTGTTTCATGGTCGTGTCCAGTCAATCCATATTATTATATTATCAATCCATATTTTCTTAAACCTCCTCTTCTCCATCACTTGACCTATATACATGATGTTACAATTTATGGACACATGATTGGGAAATACTATAGTCAAGAAAAATAAATTAAACAGGTTACTAAAACACTTACCTTGCCTAATAATAAAAATATATTAAAAAGTATATATAAAAAAACATACAATAAAACTAAACAGGACAATTCTCCACGTATCGGCTCAAATTGAACCTTTTTCAAGAAACAAACAACAGAAAACGTTATGGAGACGGGGCTTGATGAAATCTAGTCATCTATTTTGTTTTTATTGTGTTGTTTTCTGTTGTTTGTCTCTTGAAAAAGGTGCAATTTGAGCCGAAACGTGGAGAATTGTCCTGTTTAGTTTTATTGTATGTTGTTTTATATATACTTTTTAATATATTTTTATTATTAGGCAAGGTAAGTGTTTTAGTAACCTGTTTAATTTATTTTGCTTGACTATTTGTTCATTAGGTTACTGCGGCACCATCCACTTTGTCGGACACCCTCTGACCATTTGGTTATTTATATATGGGAAATACTATGAAATTCTCCATAAATTACGAAAATTCCACCCCCCCCCTTTTCTGTTATTGTACCAATACCCAAAACCCAACTGTTATTGTCTGAATATGTCTGAACTGTTTGTTTGACCTGATCTGCTTGCAGAATTCGTGTACACAATCGGAGTTGCGTATTCTATCCCACGCATTGCGGTCTACAGCTGGTTACTACATGCTTTCTCAATTTCGTCATTCCACCGTGATAGTTGGTTTAGCTTACTGCTCTTTCGATAATTGACCTGCAGATTGCTGATTTTTCTTAAAGTGTCAAGGGTCGAGTTATCCTACAGGAAGACTTGCAGCTCACTGATACGCTTCCCATAGTTGTGCATATTGACCAGAATGGTGCACAGGTAGTTTTTTTTCTGCCAGTGTCTACGTTTGACATTGGTGTGTGTTCGTCCATAACAAGTAATAATGACCATTTTTACACCCACTTTTGAAAATTCAGTAAGAATTATGACCATCTCTGTTTTACTCCATTTGAGACAAGAAAGGTTTCAGATAACTCTCCATCATCCTGAACTCTAGCTTGGATTCTATCCTGCAATTTGACATTGGTAGCACAGTAATGGTATGACAATCGTTCTGTATAAAGCTACTTTGGTGTTCATGTATATATATATATATATATATTTTGTGTGGAGTATAGACGACATCTTCCACATGACATGGTACGTTATGTTGCATCTATAAATAACCAAATGGTCGAAGAGTGTCCGACAAAGTTGAGGGTGCCGTAGTAACCGAACGAACAAATGGTAAAAGCAAAATGAATTAAACTGCTTACTAAAAACACTTACCTTACCTATGAATAAAAATATATAAAAAAGTATATAAAAAACATACAATAAAACTACACAGGACAAATATCAACGTGTCGGTCCAAATGGGACTTTTTTTCAAGAGACAAATAACTATAAAACAAAATAATAATACATAAAATAGAATAGTTGCATCTATGCTGTTTTTGTAGTAGTGCTTTTCATTTTCGAAGTTATGATGCTTCCTAGGTAAATGATCTCTTTGAGTTTTTGTCCGTCTTTGGAGATAACGGTGTTCCTATATTCCTTTGTGATCATTCTTCTCAGCTTTTATCCTCACTTTGAGGTCCTTGCATAATACGCGACGTCTATTTATATATTAATTGTAGTCATTATTGTAATGAAGAAATAAGCACACATTTACATTGCCCAATTTAACTGCTCTAAACTTCCAATAAGCAGAGTATATTCCATGTATATAATGTATAAGCTGGGGTTTTCTGGGTTTTTACTTTGAGAACATTATTATTTATTTTTTAAAACTACAGTGGTAGCCGTGGGACGTACGAATACGAGGTCGCGGATTCGCTAGTTGCGTTAGTTGCAAAGAAGCAGCTGATTCAGCTCAGAAGTTCATTGTGCCCCGAACAGATCAGTTCCTTCGGAACCTCAAACTAAACACCATTTTTGACTTTCGCTTACTATGCCAATAGCCAAGATTCGCGAGCCTGTTAGCTGATATACGTACATAATTTAACTCGAAGGATATGGGGTAAGTACTACAAATGTAATTATTTTTATTATTGTCCTTGAATTTCTTTGAATTGACGCAGATACGAAACAATGGGTCAGGAAATGGCGTTTCTCTCTCGACCAATTTAAACTATAGTCCGTTCAGAATCGTTTGCCGAGATGTTATGATTTATAATTCAAAAAGTTCTTGATGATTTCACATGAATTTTGGCATACGTTGTTAAAATGTCCATGTCGCGAAAACATATGTGTTACTTGATGTCTAGCTGTAACGGTTATTTGAAAGCGGCGAATTCTTTTGATGTTTGCCCATGTAAATATGATTTCGACCATAAACAAAATATTTTACAGTAATCTAGTGCAATGATGACCCATAGGCGTGTCCACAAAATTTTACATGGTGGCAGGTGTAAAAAAAATTTAAAATATATCTTTTGTTCGTAGAGTCAATTTGATATTGTTCCATGCTCTTGGTGTGAGTTTCACAAATGTTGTCGCTGCCTTTGAAATAAGTACATATATTTCTTCATGTAAGGAAATTTTGTCTGTAATAGTTGATCCAAGATATCTGAACTTCTGTATTGAATCAAGCGGGCTAATTTTTATAAGTAATGGTTGATGGTTTGCTTATAACATTTTTTTGAATTGCTTGGGTGGTATTGAGCAATGAAATGTTTTACAAATCAACTTGTAAATTTTGCAAATCAAACTTTTTTTAGTGTAGACTTAATCAGAGTAATGATCATTCATAATCAGACGAGTCAAATAGGTCGATTACTGTTTTCGGCTGAACAAACAACAAACCTTCCTTTTTCCAATATTCCTCTTCTTGGCGTAACACATGATCCTCACATTTCACCCAGTAGTCTTTATGTATATTTGATACAGCCTGATTTGTAAGTGCCTCAATATCACATAATTTGAAAGTTGTATTTGTAGATGCTACGTGTCCTTTAACTTTTGCCCAAATTAGCTCTATAGGATTTAAGTGTGCATGATATGGAGGTAGTCTCAAACATCTATGACCATGTTCTTCAATTAACTTGTCTATTTTAAATATCTTTGTTCGTTGTGTCTGTTTTACAAGGTTAAGCAATTCGGGTTTCAAGTACCTGTCGGTAACTGGTATGTGTTCTTTTATGAGCCACGTTTTGATTGCATCTTTTGTACTTGATGATGTTGGGATTCTATCTTCTACGTTCACTACGTTATGGTATGAAGCATTGTCCATTATCAGACAAGAAGGTCTATCTAATATTGGAAGAATACTTTTTTCGATCCAGTCTTCGAATATGTGCCCATTCATTTCGGAGTGGTAGTCTCTATTGTCAATGGATTTTGAAATGAAAATTAGATGAGCATTCTGCAACAACCCATTATGTCTGCTACCTGCATGTGCAACTATCAAACGTTGCCCTTTACTACTTGGTACTGATCTTTTAATACTTCCATCTGCTAACTGCCATTCCTTTTCATTTGTATGATGAGCGTTGATCCAAGTTTCATCTAAATACACAATATCATAACCATTCTCGCGCATTCCCTTCACTTCACGTAAATACTTGCTTCTAAGAGCTACCAGATGTGGCTTTTCACAAATAATGTTTTTTCCACCATCATACTTTCTAAAGGTGAAGCCTGCATTTCTTACAGTTTTCCATAATAAAGTTTTTGATATTTCAATGTCGTTATTAGTTTTCAGCCAAATCTTCAACTTTCTAAGTGTCACTTCTTCGTTTTTATCAAACATTCTACATATTTCTCTTTTTACTAGGTCCTTATCGAAACTGTCTATCTTTTCTTTCCTTCCTTGCTTTCGTGAATTTGTTGGCAATAAATATCCGCTTGCTTCCACTATTCGATCAAATGAACGTTTACACAAACCTAAAATATGCATTGTTCTCTTCTCAGGATTTGATAAAGAACAATAAAGATGTCCCTTTTTACGCTCTCTGCAGAAGTATTGATAAATCTTTATAGCAATGTTATGCTCAGTAAAATATTTCGCTTTCAGATTCATTCTCACATAGACTTGCAGAAGGTAATATGCTTAGTGCCGCCTACATTCTGTAAATATTGAGACGTGCCTCTGACTTGTGACTTGAAATCGAGTCAATATCCGTTTTTGATTTCACATAATTCTAAGTTCAGGAAAAATAATATTTGGTGCTAAACGGGAATTTCCATATGTAACATTGCTTTATACAAATGTACAGTGGAAACAACTACTTTTAGAACGGTGCACATTCTACCGTGAGGGTCATGCCTTTATATTTAATAATCAGCTGTGAGATGTAAGCATCTACATAATCCAGCGATTGTTTATAATTTAGATTAACTTTTTTTTAATATAGGTTAAATAAGGTATCTTTGATACTGGATCACATTTCTTTGATAAAAAAATATTTCTATAGCGACATTATTATTCTAAACCTAACTTCAAATGATCAATCCAAATGAACAATACGTTTTTGATAAAAATAATTTAACATCTCGGCAAACGATTCTGAACGGACTATAGCAGGCTATAGATTATTCATTACAATGGCCGTATGAGACATTCATACCAGAGACTTGCGTATCTCTTCATCGTATATGAATGTAATCACTGTTTTTGTTTACACCTATTGGTTTGGTGAATTTAGTAAAAGGCCTATATTTTTTTTTTATGTTTAAAACCAAGAGACAGACAAGTGTAATTCTTTTATTCAGTACATAACAATGTCATGTCAATCATGATCGTTGTCTTGATCACTACTGCCATTGTTCATTTAACCTTTAGCAGCAAGCTGTGTTTACAAATAAAAAAACTCCCCTCTGCCACTGAATTCTTTTTTGAGAATCTGTGTTATTGATTGTGGCTGTTTTAAAAATTCAATTACCTAACTTTTTTGTTGTTAGAGATAATTAATTAATATTTGTTCATTTAAATAAAGAATTGAATACTACATATAGTGGTGTAATTTTTTAAAAATAGTTTGTGTGTGTGATACCAGACATATTAGAAAGTAGTAAAGATGATTTTTAACCAAAAAATAAAGAAATTATAACAGACAAAAGGCAAAATAATTATTAAAAAATTACTTATCTATGGTTTTTATATTTTCTGAAGTGGGAACCCTGTAATATAAACCCAATTCAAATAGTATTTATGAGGTTTCATTGTCAAATCATCATAATGTCACTGGTAAGAATGAATGAACCTCATAGATTTGCCATAAATCATTATCTGAAAGATAGACTTAGTCATTTTTTATCGCTCCAACACAGTCGATATTCACCGGCATCTAAATCATGAAAGCAGCGTGATCAATATGATTCACTTTCCACAATTTTTCTACTTTTTAGAGATATTTTATTTGTTTTCATTTTTGCAAAAGTAAAATGTTAACCAATCATATCAATGGTCAGCCTTGCCGGACCACAGGAGAACATGAAAAGAAAGAATAGATGCAGATATTTTTCCTATAATGTAGTAATGACTTCGATTTATTTCAGTGTCAACATATTAACAAAAACAAAAAAAAAACTTTAAAAAAACCAGATTATCTCAAGGATCAAACATCCACAGTCCCTCACATAATATACTTCACACTCATATGAAGTGAGCTATTCAGGGCACACTAAAGGCAGCATAAAATTGTAGTTTTATAAATGTTGCGTACTATCAAGTGTCATTTGACATTTTTTTTTGCAGAACATAGTGGCGTTTACTGGAGAATTTTACTATCAATATATATGATTTTAAGAACAGATAGAAAGGCTGATGGAAATGATTTTCTATGATTTACTTATAGGCAAATTTATACACGACATTAGCAAAAAGGTAAGCAGGAAAAATAGTGAACTTGTTAAAGCAAAGTAAACGTCAATTGAAATGCAAGAATATTATTTCTAGGTCTAATCCCACAATTTGTACATGAACAATTTGGTTATTGAAAGAGAACCATGCCATAGCTGCTTTCCTTGGGCTCACCAGAGCTCCAGATGCATTACACTACTGACAATGTGATCCATTTCACTTTGTAGATCTTGAATAATTTGTCTTCTTTTTAATTTGTGATGGTACATCAAAATGTCATTTGCATAAGAGGATTTTGCCATTTCCAATCAGTTGTTTGCCTGTAACCATCATATATATTTATTAAAGAGCACAGGAGACAAAGGTGAGCCTTGCGGAAGGCCTTGGAGTTTTGATAAAATGTCCAACTGTCACACTTCCTCTGAAACAAGGCTTAGGAAATACATTTGATGAGAAAAGAGTTTATGTTAAGCTCCAACAATTGATCCAGCAGGAGATGCACAAGGACCCTGCTGTATCATCTAAATCAATCACCATCACGCATATCTCCAAATGTGCATGGAAGTCCTCATAATCATCTAGAGCAAGGGTGGGCAAACTTTTTGTGCAGAGGGCTGCATTGAAAATTGTAAAGCTATTGGAGGGCAGCATAAAATATTATGTATATCGGGCAATATATATATATATATATATATATATATATATATATATATATATATATATATATATATATATATATATATATATATATATGGGGAAAAAAATCCTTTTTGACGATCGTCCGTTTATTTAAAAATGTGAGAGCAGCAAAATATCCAATGGCAGTCCGCGAGCCTTAGTTTGCCCACCCTGATCTAGAGCAAAGAGAGCAAATTACATTATGTCTCTCTGTTTGGGCAACATTGGCCAAGTGTAAGTGAATGTTGATATGGCTGTTCAAGCACGCATGCAGTGATATTTTCCATAAATGTGTAAATTAACTGACAAAACCACTGAAATCATTATTGATTGTGTGTGTTTTATATGCAAGAATACTTAGCGAATTGTCTTACCAGTATAGGGTAACCATGCAGTGGATACCCTCTCACTGTGGAATACCAGGAAATGAAAAAGCAGACCAACTGGCTAAGGAAGGTGCTGCCGAAGACCAACCAGATATACCAATCACCTACCATCAGAAAAAACAGATGATCAAGTCAATAAGAAAGCCACAAACACCAACACAAGATGACTATCATATTATGAACAGACCAGAGCAAGTTATAATTCTACGTCTCAGAACAGGACACAACCGACTCCGCAGTCACATGTATACAAAGTTCAAGATTGGCAACACGGCCATGTGTACATGTGGACAGGCAGCACAGAGTGCCAAACATATACTTCAAGAGTGTTCTGAGCATGAAACGCTGAGGCAGACATATTGGCCAGAGGAAACAACACTGGAATCAAAGCTCTATGGGACACTGTATGAACTACAAAAGACAGTGAGTTTTATTAAGGAGACAGAATTACAGATATAGACATGTTTCAAGTGAACGAAAGAAGAAGAAGAAGAATATGCAAGAATAATAGTTTATTATGTGCCACATATTGTCTCATGCAAGAATAATAGTTTAATATGTGCCATATATTTTCTCATATGCAAGAATAGTAATCGTAATATGTGCCATACGTTGTGTTTTGTAAGAATAATAGTTTAATGTGCTATATATTGTCTTGTATGCAAGAATAGTAGTTTAATATGTGCCATATATTATGTTTTGTATGCAAGTTGTAGTTTAATATGTGCCATAAGTTGTGTCTTGTGTGTAAGAATAGTAGTTTAATATGTGCCATATACTATGTCGTGTATGCACGATTGTCTTGTATGCAAGAATAGTAGTTTAATATGTGCCATATATTGTGTCGTATTCAAGAATAGTAGTTTAATATGTGCAGTAAGCTGTGTCTTGTGTGTAAGAATAGTAGTTTAATATGTGTCATATTTTGTCTAGTATGCAAGAATAGTTTAATAAATGCCATAAAGTGTATGCAAGAATAAATAGTCAAGATGTATGCAAGAATAGTAGTTTAATATGTGCCATAAAGTGTGTGTAAGAATAGTAGTTTAATATGTGCCATATATTGTCTAGTATGCAAGAATAGTTTAATATGTGCCATAAAGTGTATGCAAGAATAGTAGTTTAATATGTGCCATAAAATGTGTGTAAGAATAGTAGTTTAATATGTGCCATAAGCTGTGTCTTGTGTGTAAGAATAGTAGTTTAATATGTGCCATTAAGCTGTGTCTTGTGTGTAAGAATAGTAGTTTAATATGTGCCATTAAGCTGTGTCTTGTGTGTAAGAATAGTAGTTTAATATGTGCCATATATTGTCTTGTATGCAAGAATATTAATTTAATATGTGCCATAAGTTGTGTCCTGTTTGTAAGAATACTGGTTTAATAAGTGCCATGTGTGATGTATTCAGTAAAATACGTGTTTAATATATGCCTTTGTTGTGTCTTGTGGGTAAGCAGCACACAATGAAATTATTTGGTTATGTGTACCATGTATGCAAGATGTTGCCTTTGATTTATAATAAAAAGTAACTGAGTGGTCTTATGCTGACAATTGTTTAACAATGACGTATGCGAGTGTATGCAGACGGTTATTTCTATGCAGTAGCAGTTGCTATTTCTACGTCGTCGTATCTTTGCTGGAGTCAACTTGTCAATTATAGTTTGATTTAGATGACATAAATAATTGTAATTAAGAGCCATGTGAGATTACCGGGCAGTTTGGAAGGTGAAGGTTAGTGGAAAGTTTGTGGGAACATTTGTATCATCACGGCGTTTGCTATGTTAGGAATGAGCCAGGACAGACGATGTGTCTGTGTATAAAGGTTCAGATTACTTATTTGACCGGGGCATAGATGCGATTGAGGTTATTACGACATTGCGGGCGAGAGAAAGAGACAATAGACAGTAAAGCATAACCTTTTTTTTTTTATTATTAAAGACCTTTTAACATAATCAGCAAAGACACAGAAGAACAGGAGGTAAACATAAACATACATGGAGAGAAACTACAAGTAAAACAGTATCAATATCTTGGACACATAGTCACACATGATGGCAGATGTGAAACAGAAGTTAAAAGGAGAATATGCATGGCTAAAAGTACCTTCAATGACATGAGGAAATTATTTATATCTAAACAAATTACAAACAAGTTAAAAATGAGAATTATAAAATGCTACATCTATTCCATATTAATGTATGGCTCAGAAACATGGACACTAAATAAACAATTAAAAGACAAAATGCCTTTGAGATGTGGGTATATATAAGAATAGGGAGAACATCACGGACAGAGAAGGAAACAAATAAAACTATACTAAAAACACTTAATATGAAGAAAGAACTACTAAGAGAAATACAGATCAGGCAAATAAAATACTTTGGACACATTAAAAGACATGACACCTTATTGAAGACCTTACTTGAGGGTAAGTCAAAGGGAAGCGAACAAGAAAGAGGTAGGCAGAGATACGAGTGGGAGAGTAACATCACACGATGGACAGGTTAAAGTCTAGCAGAGTGCACCACCAAGACAAGAGACATAAAATATTGGAGATATGTTGCAGCCAACCTTCGTTGCGGAGACGGCTCTTAATTAATTATGTCTTCATTCGTCACGTTTTTTATTATTGTCTCTATTTCGCTTGGTCATTATTTATATACTTGAGAAGTCGCCGTGGCTATTTTTGCCATGTGATTCCAAGTATACAAATTGTGACCAACGGAAAACACGAGAATAACCAAGAAAAAGAACGAATGAAGGCCTAAATTAATTCTGCTAACAGGTATTTTATTTTGCCGACGGTCTCGGTAAAGGGCATCACATTCAACTAATGATTTACTAATTGGAATGTTATTGCATTTAATTGGATAAAAAGGTTGCCACAAACCCTTCTCTGGAATGATCGTGCGCAATGTTCCCAATCCGCGTCACTTATCATGACTGATGATCATTGGGGACTAGTGTATACTTTATTTCTGCAAACATTGAAATAATGGTTGTCAGATAGATGACGTTGTTTGAGATCAGCTCTCACAACTAGGAGAATGACTTTGTTTACGTTCCTAAGAGAGAAGTGTTTCTCCCATCATCTGTCTTGCTTGTTTGGAACATCTAAGGCAGGGCTATTCAATTATATTTACTCGGGGGCCAAAATGTAGAAAATGGGGATCATCACGGGCCAGACTTATAAAAAAAACACATTGAATGATTTTATACATTTAGTTTTTTTAATAACTTTATTTCAATGTTTTAGCAATGATCCGCGGGCCACTTACTAGGTCTCCGCGGGCCGCCAGTTGAATATTCCTGACCTAGGGGATGTTCATAATCTACGTCTCGGGGGGGGGGGGGAAGATGGGTATAATATTTTTGAGTTACCAAGGAGGGAAGTGTTTAAACAAAATGTGACGTCAACAGTATAAAAAAAAGGTTGTTTTTATTCATTTATCAATAAAAGAAAAAATTTGAACGATAATTAATTTTTCGAAAAATATGACAAAAATCGTTTGATTTTTTTCCATACTTTCTTTGCTAATTTGTTTTTTAAATGTAAAAATAAAGGTAGGTCTCATGGCAGCAACTATGTGGTGATGATATCTCTTCATGTACTAAGCCGCAGCAACTATTAGATGTGGCGGCAAATTCCCTTCCTTGCCGTGTTTACCTTCCGTAACTCATGCGTCAAGTACTCATTTACAGCTGGAACGATTGGAGGAATGGTCCTGTCGGGCAGATATCACGAACAGGACGTGGATTTCGAACCTGGCAGACTGTAACCTGGTGATAGTAAGCAATCTCACTATCAACTGGGCCACAGCACTCCACATCCCCCTTTAATTTTTAAGGGGAAAATTGTTTTAGATATAAAGTTCCACAGAAGACGGATGTGTCGGGCCATTGGCGCAAATAAAACGGCGACACAACGCATTTCCATTTTCTGGATTACATCCTGCTGGAAATCTAGTTGGACGATTGTCCTGCTATAAGAGAGATCCAGTGGGAGTTTGAGAATGAACGCTGAAGAATATATAATTAATCAGAATTGAAAGGGGAAAGGGGGGGGGGTGGAATTGTCGTAATTTATGGAGAATTTCATAGTATTTCTCCATCATGTGTCCATCAATTGTAATACCATGTATCTGGGTCACTAAGTGTTGTGACATTTCACACTACTTTACTTTTCATAACCAATCCTCATTTTTTTCCCGTCCTATTTATTATCTTGAATTGTATGATATTTTGTTTGAAATAAAAAATTGTGCGGGGAAAATAATCTTTTTGGAAAACCCATCTACACAGGCGGTTGTTGTATTTGTCATGTGTATCCTTCGGACTGTTGAGAAATTGACGCGCACACTTATCAAGATGATGTGATAAAGGCGGACACAGCTCGAATAATTGTAACCGATTGTGCAATACCTATAACTCGTACGATATAAGTAAAACCGCAAGCAAAGCCACACGTATCAACGTGAACTGTTCCGAATATTGGCGTGTTCTGTTTGATTATCACTCGTGATTCCCACCAGTTGGAAACGTGAAATAGTGGCATACATTTGGTTACATTTAATAGACTTCAACACGAGTCAGGCTGTATACGTTTTTGGTTTGTTTACATTACGATTTTCAGTTGGCAGTGTTTACCCCGGTAAGTGTAATTACCCATTACAGTAATCAAACGACCATACTGTATAATACAGTGTATTCATATACAAACCTGTAGCACTACCTGAAGACGTGACGACAATCATAATAATTCAACTATGTCCTGTACAAAGGCTGTAGTTACAACTTTGGTAAGAAATAGAGGGAGGGTGGGGGATGATTCTTACTAGCAAATCGCAACAGTCGGAGGTATAGAAGACCTAACTGCAAAAAAGTAAACATGCCTTCGTCCTTTACGTTTTTGATTATTGTCTTGGTATTTGTTGGTCACTATGTATATACTTTGAGTCGCCCTCCAGAAATAATCCATACCGACCAATAAACACGGCAATATTCTAAATGAGTCTTATAGGTCAGCATTCAACAGGTCTGTTCTGGAGCCTGGCCGTGTAACAAAGCTACTCACCTCGTGTTTCTTCTTCTTCTTCAGCGTTAATTCTCAAACTCCCGCTGGATTTCTCTTGTAACAGGACAATGATCTTACAAGATTTCCAGTTGAATATAGTCCAGAGAATGGAAATGCGTTGTTTTGCCGTTTTATTTGCGACAATGGCCCAACACATCCGTCTTCGGCGGCACCTCGTGTTTAGGAGGGTTTTAAATAAGTTTATTAGGGGTTGGGGGGGGGAAGAAGAGGAACAGTGGTCAGCTCTAATTATGTACTTGTGTGTCTAGTCATTTTCTTCAGGACCGTGCGGTAGATTTTCTCAATATGATGCAGTCTTCGAACTTCATTACTGTTCACATTGCTATATACTAAATTACTGTTCACATTGCTATATACTAAATTACTGTTCACATTGCTATATACTAAATTACTGTTCACATTGCTATATACTAAATTACTGTTCACATTGCTATATACTAAATTACTGTTCACATTGCTATATACTAAATTACTGTTCACATTGCTATATACTAAATTACTGTTCACATTGCTATATACTAAATTACTGTTCACATTGCTATATACTAAATTACTGTTCACATTGCTATATACTAAATTACTGTTCACATTGCTATATACTAAATTACTGTTCACATTGCTATATACTAAATTACTGTTCACATTGCTATATACTAAATTACTGTTCACATTGCTATATACTAAATTACTGTTCACATTGCTATATACAAAATTACTGTTCACATTGCTATATACTAAATTACTGTTCACATTGCTATATACTAAATTACTGTTCACATTGCTATATACTTATCCGGATTCGGATTCTCAGTCACATATTGATTCAACAGCAAACCTAATACAGTGTAGTCTATTTTTTCCTTTACGCTATTGTTTATATTTGAGTCATCTTCTCCGTCACCCAATTCTTCCCATGGTAAGTCAGGATATGACATAGTACTAGGAAGCAAGCCAACAAAAGGATCATGTAAAACATTAAACATTCCCCTTCCCTATGGTCCCCCCTCCTCCCACAATAACGGCAACAATCTCATGAAGACATAATACGATTTTTTATGTAACAACCCTCTACCCCCACCGAAAATCAAAGACGTACCTATGGTCGTGTGTGCGTGGTCATATATATATATGCCTTATAAATGCACACACTTAGACAAGCACACACACATGTGTTGGCGCAGTAAAGTTCTAGCATGTCAATAAAAATTGATTGTGCACGTTACGTACACGAATATCACTGACATAGCTAATATCAGATGACCTGAAGGTAAAACATGCACACAATAATGTTGCAGAATGTAACCGCAAGTGAAACCTATAAATAATCATTTCTGAAGTATTTTCAGTGTAGGTGAAGTATTTTCAGTGTAGGTGAAGTATTTTCAGTGTAGGATATTGGTTTTCAACATTTGTTTACATTATTTTAGGCGTTAACTTTTCATTCAGTAGCATGCCGAATGCAGCGTGAATGGTCGGCATATCTTCACCTTGAACTCGAGGCGCCAGTGGGTGATCTGGGGGCCCATAATGGAGCAAAGAATAAGGTACAGTACAAGTAGACGCCACCAATTTGTCAAATTATTTCCCATGTCTGTTTGTAAATTTCATGTTCATTCTTTAATATTTTAAATTTAAATCTATTTTGGGTTATGGTTGGATAGTTGTGTTTTACATAACTAACCCCTTAAGGAACCAGGCTCACGGATGAGAAACGGTTCAGTACCCAATGGGCACAGGCACAGCACGTCCAATTACACGAGGCAAGTTCATAGACAGTGGAACACCTCGTTCGAGTCAGACGAGAGCAAAAAATCGTCTGGGCGAAGAGTCTCCACTACGCGTGCCTGGAGACAGGCTAAGGGTAGCCCACCCGAATTGTCACGGCATGCCGAAATCGGATGTGCTAGGCCTACAAGGCGCATAACGGTGGCACAACGTAATCACGCTCCCGGCGGAAATCGCACGGATATCCGTGATGGTTACAATGGAGCGAACGAAAAACAAACATAACTAACCCCAACCCTAAATATTTCAATTATTAAAGGATGAACATAAAATTTACAAACATGGACAAGAGAAATAATGTGGTGACGTCTACTTGTATTGTACCAAGAATAAGAACATTGTAACATTCCATGCATAGTGTAAGAGCTGAACCATCCCGTGTAATATAATATAAAATGACAAAACTCGCCGAATTCAGGTGTGTCATTAAAATATTCAGATATTATCTCCAAGGTGTAAAACTCGACCCAAAACATTTTATTTCTCCAACTACATCCTGCTAATTAGTAATCTGCAGCGGTTTTAGAACGAACACAGAAGAAAAATATATTTCACAAACAGCAAATGCTATGACACCACAAAACATGCAGCATCTATATTCAAACACTTTTTCTTTCGTTCTTGGTCATGGACGGACCAAGCACGCAGTGGCTACTACAATTATTGTACGATTAAAAAACGATTATCTTTCAATATGAATGGAATTAAGTAGTTACCAATAGTAAACGTGACTTACTAACAACGAAACACGGAGAGACAACGTTTCGATTAGAAAGCCTTCATCAGGACAAAAAACAACTTGCAAACGACTCTCCGTGAATTCCGTTGTTAATATGGCATTTTTATCATTAGTGACAGAATTGATATATTTCAGTTAGTACTCGCATGTGCCCTATGTTACTGCAACTCATATATTTAAAGAATTTTGGCTTATCTCTGAAGTGACGATTTATCTTCGTAAACTGTTCTATAAAATTTTCTATCGACAGCCATACTATGTAACTTTCAAATGACTGTTTCGACATTCACATTTCACTGCACGGTGTTCTTCCGCTGACATTAATCAGCATTTATTTTGTCTATTCTCTGGGTTACGTGACATGACGTTAATGGTGTTATAAAAAAGAAATAGTAACTTTATATTTATAAACTTGTATACAGATATATTCTTATTGTGAAGCCTCAGTCCTGGTATGAATCTGTTCTAACTCTTGTATTGCTAAAAAATAATGACATTATTGGATATACCAGTGGTTCTCAACGTTTGCCTATATGCCCCCCCCCACATAGGAGTGCCACTGAGACTTACAGGGATGCCACGGAGAAACATTTTGAAATTGGCAGCCACAGAGTAGTTCAGCGGGTCCACCTGAATGATACACAGGAATTATAGCGGTAAAGCTTAAAAAAAACATTGGTGACTTAATACAGAAAGTAAATTACCTTTTTCCCGATTTGTTTAAACACCAAGGGGAGGGGCACAGAAGAAATTGTGTCTCAAAAATGGGGCCTGGTACACATACATGTTGTGAACTAGTGGATAGACTAACGGACGTATAGATCACACTTATATTATGAACTAGTTGGATAGACTAACGGACGTATAGATCACACTTATCATTACAGCCAGAGAAAATCCGACGGGCTTGTATTAACATGTATACGACAATAAATATTTAATAAGTAAAGACGTGTTACAAAAAATATATTACTGTGGACATTATTTTGGAACACATTCGTACTTATTTATACAATACTAGAAGCAATATCCGATGTGAGAATTAATTTAATTGCATAATTAACCGTTGGTCAAGCTAACCATAACATTTAAATGCCCCAAAGATTTTCATGTGCTTACAAATTGAAATATAAAATAAAAAAGTTAACCATGGTCTCTAGACGTTAAAAATTGAATATAGATATATATCGTGGACATAATTTTGATGCAACCGTTATTGTCAGCAGGGTAAGATGTCGGTCGGTGGTGAAAATTGATAGATTGTAAGTCTATTTGATGCAATCATTAACAACAACAAAACGCAAGGAGAAAGAATACTAAACCTGTTACAACAGAGAAGACATCAATTATAATGCACACCTATTATTTCTGCCGTCTAGACCTATACTATTATGATTATTTTTTTGACCTTTGTGCAGCAGCCAGAGATGAATGGTTAAAACATAGTATAATTGGTCATCTTTTGCCGGACAACTGGACTGTAATTCGATATTTTGAATGGTTAATCAATAGTATCATTTTTCAGCTTTTGCCGGACAACTGGACAGTAATTCGATATTTCCTAGCCCCAGTGCCGTCCATTTGAACTGTGTTATAACCGTAGCAAATGTAATTCTTGTCTGTCACGTATTAAACATTTCTATAGCGTATAATAACGATTCAGAGCTACAGAGTTAGCTATTTATTTATATATGTAGATTTATATACTTTTTATACGTTAATTATTTCAAGAAATTTGTAAGGGAAAATACTGGACAAATTGCTGCAATTTCTTGTACATGCATTCATAGAATTTCCAAATACATGGATCTATAAGACCCTCAGTAATATGTATTTTGCACAACGGCTAATTCTTTTATTATTTTAATAATTTCAAAATTCGTGACCCAGACATTTGGTGTTTTTTTTTACAATAACAGGTACTTCAATTTAAAAGTTATTTAATGGATTCAAGCCGTATAGTACTGGTATGAGATTCAAGCCGTATAGATAGTACTGGTATGAGATTCAAGCCGTATAGTACTAGTATGAGATTAGATCAGAATTGTGGCAGGGTAGACAGTAGACAGAAGAACAGGAGGTAAACATAAACATACAGGGAGAGAAACTACAACAAGTAAAACAGTATCAATATCTTGGACACATAGTCACAAATGATGGCAGATGTGAAACAGAAGTTAAAAGGAGAATAGGAATGGCTAAAAGTACCTTCAATGACATGAGGAAATTATTAATATCTAAACAAATTACAAACAAGTTAAAAATGAGAATTATAAAATGCTACATCTATTCCATATTAATGTATGGCTCAGAAACATGGACACTAAATAAACAATTAGAAGACAAAATTGATGCCTTTGAGATGTGGGTATATAGAAGAATAGGGAGAACATCATGGAAAGAGAAGAAAACAAATAAAGAGGTGCTAAAAACACTTAATATGAAGAAAGAACTACTAAGAGAAATAAAGATCAGGCAAATAAAATACTTTGGACACATTAAAAGACATGACACCTTATTGAAGATCTTACTTGAGGGTAAAGTCAAAGGGAAGCGAGCAAGAGGTAGGCAGAGATACAAGTGGGAGAGTAACATTACACGATGGACAGGTTACAGTCTAGCAGAGTGCACCACCAAGACAAGAGACAGGAGATGTTGGAGATACGTTGCAGCCAACCTTCGTTGCGGAGACGGCACTTGATGATGATGATGAGACAGTATTGTGTCCATTTACAAGCGTAGTCTTGCCCTTCGGTTGCCGTTGTAGCACATGTGGTCTTAACTACACAGTATCGGTGTGTATCCACTACTTGATGAGGGAAGGGGTGGGTTGAACTTATCTACCCCACCTCCCCCATATCTAGGCACTTCTTGAAAACTGTTATTGGTTGGATAAACAACAATAACAACCACCCATTTAGTTAATATTACTCTTATTTCTTTCTACAGCACATAATCTACACATTTCTTACAGCATTCAATATCTACTTTTGAAGAGGTATCACGTGTCTGAACTTTAACATCGTAGATATTCAACGTGGTGTTCTGTGCCACAATTTTGCCCTTTGACTTGATCCCCCAAACAAGCGTATATAGGGTTGCGGCACGAATGATAAGCTAGGAGTCATCACAAGTGTGTCATTGTTCTTCAATTATTGTGTCAGACTGATATACAATTGTCTACTCAGTTCCTATAGTTGCAGTAATTCTAGATATATATATATATACATATAATAAAAATAATATAAAACGTGTTAATTAGAGCTAATACAAGATAGAACAGATCGACGTTTCGACCAACTGGTCTTTATCAAGGTAGGGATAAATACAGAATGGAACAATAATATAGTGAAGACTACGTGAAATTATGTGGTCTACTACAGTGTTTCTCAGATAATTTTGTTGCCGAGGATCGGCAAAATTGTTTGTCAGTCTGCTAAGGACCGGCGTGGGTGCTGAGTGTCAACGGCATTATATGATTTATATTAGAAATTGCACTTATGTTTCGCGGACCGGTCACTGCTCGCTGACAGGCACCTGTCTACGGAACACCACATATCTCAGGGCCATAGATACACTTTCAGTAAGGAAGGGATTTTACCTTAAAAAAAATGGTCCATTTCGATTCGTCGTTTTTCCTTTTTTTGATGGATAATATGATGATTTTTGTTGTTGAAAAATTGTGACGGGAATGCTTTTTCTCAACATTTAGTTACATTCTTAGTACTAAAGGTCATGTTCTGATTTGCTAAAAAGATGGGGGTTTAAACCCCCCTTATGTACGAGCTTGGGTCAACTAGAAACTGAATTTTAAATTGTGTTCACTGCTGTAGTTGTTCAGTAACCAGAATTATGCCGTCACTTTTTGTTACCAAGTAATAAATATTTAACTTTTGCAATGTATAAAAGATTATTGTTGAAGTTAGAATATACTACAATCAAGGTCGTACATACGTGTTCGTTGCGTTGGAGGGGGGTTTACATCAAAAAAGCTTCCATTAATTTTATTTTTTTTGGTTAGATTTTAACAGGCAATTTTTGTGTGAAAATTATTAACGAAAGGATTGTCACTGCTTATTTTGGCTTCCTTTACAGTACTCAGTGTCATGTTCTGACTTCTTGATATGGGCTTGAACCCACAATCTTTACAGTACTCGGTGCCATGTTCCGGCTTCTTGCTATGGGCTTGAATCCCAAAATCTTTACAGTACTCAGTGCCATATTTCGGCTTCTTGCTATGGACTTGAATCCTAAAATCTTTACAGTACTCAGTGCCATATTTCGGCTTCTTGCTATGGACTTGAATCCTAAAATCTTTACAGTACTCAGTGCCATGTTCCGGCTTCTTGATATGAGCTTGAATCCCAAAATCCTCCCTTATCAACGGGCTTGATCACAACCCGCCTCTATTCCTGTTCTTTCTTTCCAAATTTTTTTGATCCATATTTATTATGGTTGTTTCTCTATATTACCCATTGATATTCTTGATCTTCTATATACTTTATTCGTATATGCCGTTTTATCAGTCTATTGTCTTTCAACCATCTAAGCTTGTTCATTATCAGATGACACACGTGTGACAGTTGATGGATGATATAATCAGAAGTACGAACTTGCCACTCAGTTTCCTATGTCCGGTTGTGGAGTTAGTTAGTTAGTCGTCGGATCATCATCACTACAAACTGGACACGTCCATAGTTGCTCCGATATCTCATTGAGTGTATCCGTCATTACACTTCTGCTGACAGTACCGGTCCTATGCTGGTTGACCATCATTCTTCTGCGCCCTCCAAAATGTTCACTTCTAGCAACATCGCATTTCAATCCCTGATCTTTAGCCTGATAAAGATCAGGTTGTGGAGTTTTAAATTTCAACTCCAGTTTGACGTTTCTATGACATTCTTTTCTTTTTTGACGGAGAAAATGGTAATAGCTTTTGCGTCCCAAGTGTCTGTTCCTCAATGTTGCTGTAGGGTGCGGCCCCATGGGCTGGACTTTGCTGTGGCTTTCTTGAAATCTAGAAACATGCCGCAGATAAAAGAGTTGAATCATTCCCATCAGTCCGTTGGTCTTCAGCAGACTTTACCATTACACATTTTATGGGTGGGATAATTAATATCGTTGTAAACTTCACGAGTCACCTCTTACGACATGCACAGTGTTTTTATTCTTGACTCCATTTCAGGCCCGTCAATATGTACACGGGCAGTTTAGCTGAATGGTCACCTTTGATAGATGCACATATTCTAAATATGTTCATTTCAAATATTTGAATTTGTGCAGTGCTCAACACTTGTGAGCTATATAAACATGTTCGTAATTGTCATGTGTTGGCGTGCGTTATGTGTGTAAAACAGTATTAATGGTACAACTCATCCCGGAGATAATCACGCATTTTTGTATGTCACAAGGAAGCAATAATACAAGATGTAATTTTTCCACGCTATTGAGGCGTATACGGTGGTAGGACTGTATTTTCCATTGGCCAACGGCATACACACGATGATGTAATTATCATCGCCTTTACTTTCCAGAAGATCTAATGGAAACATATTTGCTTATGGCCATTGAAATTCTAATATTGCATGCTAAAATTCAATGCACTTTATTAATCAATTTTCAAAAACATCAGCTGAAAGTGTCCACAATACAGATCAGGTAGACAGTGACTTAGGCGACTGTACCGCGAAAATGAACGAATGTCATTTAAAACCAGGTTCCTTTGCTGTCTAGTTGCTTGCTTGCTGTCGCATAGTCGCACATAACTTCATTACAAACAAAACTTGTTGGGTTAGCCCCCAACAACGCAGCATGTTTACACAAGAAAGGTGAGATCCCAGTACACAAATAGATATGCTTGCTCTAGCTCACTGAAGCTTTGGCTTATCACCAAGAAAAGTGCGTCACAACTCCTTAAAAATGTTATGTCTTCTGAAATTACCACTCCGCCACCTTCCCTAATCATCACTGCCAAGAATTTACTGTAATCAAGGGCACATCACTTAATAGACAAGGGCACTATAACGATGTCAGTTGATCCTTTTACTGTGAAATGACGATTGTTGCCGTTATTAATGGAATGCTTTTTGTTTCACTGACTCGTCTGTCCACAAGTAACAAGTATACACCAGGCTGAATATATTTTAACATCACAGTTAGTTATTCAGTTGTCTTTTGTGAAAAAAAAACGCAGAGCGATGACCAGGTCTTCTGGTCTTTCTACAACTATTTTTCAACGAACTCAAAAGGCTACAAACGGCTTAGAGGATTGACTTCAGTGGGGATGTCTTTATTTCGTAATCTGTCGAGTTTGGTGACCCCTACATCATTCCTTTAGCATTTTATCTAACTACTTTCGTTACTGCATGACTTTCCTGTGAAGGAGTGCAGGGAGGTGTTCTATGCGCTGTGGAAATAAAGGCCGCTTTGTCACAGGTCACTATATTTCTATAATGTGAAGATGAGACTATGGTCTGTCACTGGCAACACAAGATTTAATTAATGTAGTATTCACAGAAAGTAAGAGTAAGGCCTCTTCCTAAATATCAAGAAAACAAAAGTAATGGTTATTTCAAAGAAACAAAATAACACACCTTGCAAGATCAAAGTAAAAGATATAGTTTTAAAACAGGTCCACCAATTCAAATATTTAGGTACAATGATTACAGCAGATGGAAGAAGTTCAACAGAAATAAGAAACAGAATAGGACAGGCAAAGAAAACATTCAGAAATATATAGTGTGTAATATGACCTTGTCATTAAAGGTGAGAAAGAGAGAGTTCTGCCGTGCTATATAACCCCTATACTAACATATGGGTGCGAGTCTTGGACAATAAACAAACTAGAAAGTGGGAAATTAGATGCAATAGAGATATGGTTCTATAGAAGACCATGGACTGCCATAAAAACTAATATAGAGGTGTTGAGTCAAATGCGAAACGGACCTTGATCAATAATATAAGAAACAGACAATCTTCTTTTATTGGCCGCTTCATGAGACAGGCATGTATGGAGAACATAGTCACAACAGGCAAAATTGAAGGCAACAGAGACAGTGGGCCAGTACGTGAGAAAATATTAGACAGTTTGACAACCTGGCACGGCAGGGAAACAACAATCTTGATACATAATACTGTGGACAGAGAGCTGTGAGGAGTCATGACCGCCTACGCCATCCGGCATGGCACCTGGTGATGAATACAGTGTTGGTAGGAATTTTCTGTTAGTCATTTGTCATTTAACCTCGATTTTGGGATGAAGAAGCAGTGTTGACAGTTGATATGTTACTGTCTTTGTCTTTTGATATGTCTCTTAAAGGCTTCGACCTCTGAACATAACGATATATTTGAACTCCGATTCTTGTTTTACTCCTATGTTGTCTATCTGTATGTTTTATTCCTATGTTGTCTATCTGTATGTTTCAATACAGATACTAACATGTATACATCTTTAATAATAGCTATTATATGTGGGCGTCTGTGACCAAGTCAATAGTGATACAGTCAAATGTTAAGAAAGTTTGACCGCAGCTAGGTTTCAGATTGATGGCCAGCGTGCCAAACTGGCAGTGTTTATAAACACATTACAATGTACGACTGGTCAACGATTTGGCCACGAACGCTACCATTCAGTGGGATTTGTAAAAGCGCTAAATGTACTAGTTTAGCTCGTCGGATGTGTCAGGCCATTGACGCAAATAAAATGGCAACACAACGCATTTTTTGTTCTCTGCAACTATATATGGTTAACAGTAGAAACGCACCTTCATGTAAACCAGAACATGTGTCAGTGGTGAAACTCAAACGTGTATGCTTTAGAAACTTAATAATACTAACGTAGGAAACAGGTAATGGAGTCTTACTGAACGACGACTAATACGCTATCACTGTCGAATACTCACGTGAAATAATACACACAACAAAATGCAGGATATAATCATACAAATAACAATACACAGGACAGAATACAGGTTTCGACCAAAATGTCTTTATCAAGATAAGTACATGATGCGGTTGTGATGAAGTGATTGAATGTCATGGAGGGTGTTCTTGATGTAAAGATCGAGAGCCTGGGATGCACCGGGCTTCTATTGATTGTCATTTTAGAAACTTAGTGAGGCATGATTCCTTATTCGTGACTGTCCAAAGACTGGTCATCATGATTACGATTCTTCACGCTCACACAAATGATTGAGGACAGACAAAACGGGATGTTTGTGTTGTTTCCGATGTTGCACCCCTATGACCCTGAAGGATTTTGGGTTTGATGATGATTATGTGAGCTCGGTTCGAACCAGCGTTTATCATTGCTAGGATGTCTAAACATTTGACTCTTTATCTTTATTGACATTCTCAGTTGAATGCGTCATAGGGAAAATTAAATAATCAAAGTTAATATTTACCACGAAGTCTGCAGTGTGTGTGCTTGTCTGTCACATCACAACCGGCGCAATCTGGTCGGATTTGTGTCAACTGGACATGTTCATTAGTTAACTGTGAGCACACGTATCTATATGCTCTACGTCCTAAATATTGAGAGCAAGCGTATCTATATATCATATTTTTCTTACATATTCGTGACAATACCTTCGATCTGATTAGGCTGTCTAATGATTGAACTATGCGTCTAAAATATCGTTTAAATCTCTGGGAAACGGTTCTCAAATTATTTAATTTGATTGATTGAAAACCCCAGGAATTGCGAGGGATTAGTTCTTACTTCTATGTGCAGTGGGGTGGATTTTCTGAGCTTTGTTCCATACCCAGGCGACTTCAACTTTCGGCGTAGTGCAGTGCCTATTGACGGAGTCTTATACTCAGAGGGGTATATATAACCATATATAAAAATATTTGTTAATGAAACAATTAAAAAGTTAAAAGTTAAAAACGAATGAAAGACACGCAAGGGCAAAACAGATCTTCAATGTGCATTTAGTGATATTTCATTTTGTAATGTGAAAAATAAGAAGTCATTGTCTGGAATAGTTCTGACACACAGATCCCAAATTGTATCACTTGTTTTACTGATGCGACTCACCATTGGTTGCTCATGGTATACTTTTTGACATTAGGCAATGAAAATAACTGGGAAAAAATCGAATCAACCAAGATAAATCTACGCTGTTTGGGATCTGCGCTGCGCCATTTTGGAGGTGTATAAAAATATCATTATCCCACAAATACGAAGTCATATGTACAGAAAATTCAAGATCGACAACACGGCCATGTGGACATGCAGTACAGAGTGCCAAACATATACTTCAAGAGTGTTCTGAGTATGAAACGCTGAGGCAGACATATTGGCCAGAGGAAACAACACTGGAATCAAAGCTCTATGGATCACTGTATGAACTTCGTTCGCTCTCATATAACCACAACGAATATTTCGTGTGATTTCCGCCGGGAAGCGTGAAGTACGTTGTGCTGCAAGTTCCACAGTAGAACTGTGATTATTTGCACCCCGGTTGGCCACTTGTGGTCAGGACATCCGAGGTCCAGCACATCCGTTTTCGTCATTCCTTTATTTCGGGTTTGGTCCCTAGTCCGTGACAGCCTCTATCTGTCGCCGGGCACGCTGGTTATAAGTGCCTATTCGCCAAGACGCCTGTCGAGCGCGTCTATCTGGCACGAGGTGCTCCACCGTCTATGAATCCATCTCATGCAATTGGACAAACTCTGCCTGTGTCCATCGGGTACTGAACCGTTTCTCATCCGCGAGCCTGGTTGCGTATGAGGAAAAACTCGCCAGAAGAGTTGGACCATGGCTCGTTCGTCCTCCTACCCGAGGCGTCATTCACTGACATCGTGAACCCCTCGCACAAGTTTGAGTCTCACACCACGCGTTTGAGATCAAGGCGTTCTCGAGCTGAGCGACCTTGTCCCAATAGCGCCTGAGCCCATCAGGTACTGAACCCTTTCTCTCTGCAAGTGTATTTCCGGTATAGGAAACTTGAAAGTAGAGTTGGGCCAGGGCTAAAATCGTTGTCTCTTTTCTGCCTGAGCCCATCGGGTACTGAACCCTTTCTCTCTGCAAGTGTATTTCCGGTATAGGAAAGTTTGACAGAGTTGGGCTAGGACTGCCATCGTTGTCCCTATTTTGCCTAAACCCATCGAGTTCAGAACCTTTTCTGTTCGCGAGCATATTTCCGGTATAGGAAGGCTCGACATTAGAGTTTGTTTTAGGTCTTCTTGCTTTTCCGAACGCCCACGATTGGGTCTGGGTCTCTGCCTATAAGGATCACAGGTAACTAGAAGCTCGTCTGGAGCTAACAGAGCTTATAGTTCCCCTTTCCTAGGAACTTTTCATTTGCAGTTCGCGCTGCCCTCTGGCGCTGTTCTGCCCTTTCATTGTGTCATTTTACTCATTATGACATATATTTGTTTCTTTCCATGCATCCACCTTTACGTGCCTTTTACATTGGCCGCCCCTCCAATGTTCTGACTGGACTAACAGGCGTCACTGTATGTCGACAGTGTCGCTGTATGTGGTGATGCAAATGGTGTCGGAGATATTGTCTGTCTCTTTTGCAGTCAAAAATCTCTTTCCATCTGCTTCCTCCACATTCTCGGACACGATCCCCAAATGATTTGGCCAGAATCAGCTCGAGCTGCTGTTTTCTGTTACCAGGGTACACCGCGAGAAGGTACATTTGGGATCTTGGTTATCTGCTAACCCTGTATCCGCTTAGAGCAATGCATTCCTTTTCCACCCCACTGTATGAACTACAAAAGACAGTGAGTTCTATAAAGGAGACAGAATTACAGATATAGACATGTTTCAAGGGAAGGAAAGCTATAGAAGAAGAAAAAGAATAGGATGTCTCTCCAAAATGTGATACATATGGTTACGTGTTTTGCAATTTACAAATAGTTTTAGAACCGCTGATGTTGAGTGTAATTGAAATTCTTTATAGCTGCATTTGTGGCCTACATATAAACATCACCCTGTGCACGTATCCATTTTATTTATGCATATTAAATCCATAAAAGTAGCGAATATTCAATAATGACGTTTATTGCCTAGTCATGCAGTAAGATTTATCGGCTGGAAGGTTTCTGTTGACCTAGCGAAAACAGTTGAGGTGATATGCACAGTGGAAAGAAGTGGTTATACGATTTTAGCACCCGATTTATAGCTGTATAGTATAACCTGTTTATATGCAAATAAATGCACATGTACATACTAGCTGGCGTACATATTTACATAAATAATTATACTTATACACTCAAGATTACCGTACTCGTTTTGTCATAGCGTGAGTGACACTGGAGGTCCAAGTTATAGTCGCGAAAAAAAATATAGCTATACCAATCTGACACCTATTTGCAACTATGACCCCGCTTGCTTACAAGATATGATAAAAATGTGTGCGCAACCTGAGTATAATCACACTCTATTCTACAGTTAGTTTATTAGCAAAATGTTATGTCTCGATTCACTCTCCAGTTAATAAAAAAAAATTTCACTCTCCCTTCACTCTCCAGTTATGTGCCTATAACCTGAATATAATCCCGCCAATTTAGAACACAGCAGTCTCCTTTCACTCTCCAGTTAGTAGAACACTACAGTCTCCCTCCACTACTCCAGTTAGTGGAATACTGCAGTCTCCCTCCACTACTCCAGTTAGTGGAATACTGCAGTCTCCCTCCACTACTCAAGCTAGTAGAAAACTGCAGTCTTCCTCCACTACTCCAGTTAGTAGAAAACAGCAGTCTCCCTCCTGTTTGTAGAACACAGCAGCCTCCCTCCACTCTCCAGTTAGTAGAACACTGCAGTCTCCCTCCTGTTAGTAGAACATCGCAGTCTCCCTCCTGTTAGTAGAACACTGCAGTCTCCCTCCTGTTAGTAGAACACTGCAATCTCCCTCCTGTTTGTAGAACACAGCAGCCTCCCTCCACTCTCCAGTTAGTAGAACACTGCAGTCTCCCTCCTGTTTGTAGAACACAGCAGCCTCCCTCCACTCTCCAGTTAGTAGAACACTGCAGTCTCCCTCCTGTTTGTAGAACACAGCAGCCTCCCTCCACTCTCCAGTTAGTAGAACACTGCAGTCTCCCTCCTGTTAGTAGAACACTGCAGTCTCCCTCCTGTTAGTAGAACACTGCAGTCTCCCTCCTGTTAGTAGAACACTGCAGTCTCCCTCCTGTTTGTAGAACACAGCAGCCTCCCTCCACTCTCCAGTTAGTAGAACACTGCAGTCTCCCTCCTGTTTGTAGAACACAGCAGCCTCCCTCCACTCTCCTGTAAGTAGAACACTGCAGTCTCCCTCCAGTTAGTAGAACACTGCAGTCTCCCTCCTTTTTGTAGAACACAGCAGCCTCCCTCCACTCTCCAGTTAGTAGAACACTGCAGTCTCCCTCCTGTTAGTAGAACACTGCAGTCTCCCTCCTGTTAGTAGAACACTGCAGTCTCCCTCCTGTTAGTAGAACACTGCAGTCTCCCTCCTGTTAGTAGAACACTGCAGTCTCCCTCCTGTTAGTAGAACACTGCAGTCTTCTCCAGTTAGTAGAACACTGCAGTCTCCCTCCACTCTCCAGTTAGTAGAACACTGCAGTCTCCCTCCACTCTTCAGTTAGTAGAACACTGCATTCTCCCTCCACTCTCCAGTTAGTAGAACACTGCAGTCTCCATCCACTCTTCAGTTAGTAGAACACTGCAGTCTCCCTCCACTCTCCAGTTAGTAGAAAACTGCAGTCTTCATCCACTCTCCAGTTAGTAGAAACACATCAGACACTCTCCAGTTATGTGTGTACTACCTGGAATGTAATCCTACCCATTCTTCATTACTAGCGTCTTGTCTTAGTTAATCTCCAGCCCCACTTTGCTATTCACTATCTATTATATATTTTAAATCATTTTTTCCCCACAGAAAATTTTCTTGGTATGAATTATAATCTAAATATTGTAATGCTGCACTTTTAAATTCAATGATTAATTGCAATGTTGTTATATTTCAGAGTATCCCTGATGTTGGACACACGCGTGCAAAGATTCTTCAACCCTTGCTCCACCACCAGTCACCAGTGGAATAATCAAAATCTAAAATACTCCTTTTGGACTTCCAATAACCCAATGACTAAACTATTAACTGACCTAAATTATAGTGAAATTGCTTCAAATAATAGACATTTAGAGTTAGTTACCACCATAAAACACTTTCAGTCTGTGTTACCTTTGTTGTGGACTATATGTGACAGCTTTAAGTTTGTAAAGATTAGTAGCTTGTTTAAAAGCATTCATCAGTTTTATAAAAATTCAGAAGTAACATGTCAGGAGGGGATGATGATGATTCAATATTACACAATGAGAAGCTTCTTTCATCTGAACACAGTACGAGCACACCACCCACTGAGGATGTTCCCAGCAGCAGCAGTGCATGGATAGATAGTGAGACTGTGAGTGAAAAACTCACTTCTGATGTCAGTAGCGATGATAAGTTGCCGAAGAAAAATGGGGGGAATGGAAATCAAGATAGCATCAATGCAGGTTTAGACCATGACAGATGTTACAGCTGGTTGATTGTACCTGGTGATGGTACAGGCAGTGGCAAGAGAAGCAGAAATGACAGCGAGAACAGTATTTCTTCAAGCTCCAGCTCTTCACTTCCTATGCCTCAGGCACCTGATGGAGGCTGGGGCTGGTTTGTTGTTTTTGGTGCCTTCACTGTAACACTCATCTGTGATGGTTTGTCTTACTGTTTTGGTGTACTTTATGCAGAGCTGATTGTCCAGTTCGAGGAGAGCCGCAGTAAAACATCCTTGGTTGGAAGCATCTTCTTTGGCGTTGCTATGATTTTGGGTCCTTTGGCGAGTGCTCTCACCACTCGCTTTGGTTGCCGTACAATGACAATTTTTGGAGGTCTCCTGTCATCTTTGGGTTTATTCTTAAGCTATTTTGCTACATCTATAGAAATGCTATGTGTGACTTTCAGTGTCATTGTAGGAACTGGCTTCTCCTTTTGTTACATCACCAGTGTCGTCATCGTTGCATTTTACTTTGACAAACGAAGAGCCCTAGCAACAGGTTTGGCGGTTTGTGGCACTGGTGTTGGAACTTTCACCTTTGCTCCATTAATGGACTATTTGATCAGTGAGTATGGATGGAGAGGACTATTTTTGATAATGACTGGTATCAGCTTGAACCTTGTTGTTTGTGGTATGCTGTTCAGACCCTTGCAGTTCACAGAGAGTGAGAGATGGGAAATGCTGTTGGATGAATTCAACAAGATTCCATTTAGTAGAGAGGATATAGAGCTTTCTAGGAGTCGGTACCAAACTGATTCTAGCGAAAGCAACTCAGATGATGAATCTTTTGATGAAGAACAAAGGACATTGTCAATGCTGAGTTTACCTACCTTTGTTACTTCAGAATTATTGCATGGCCCATCTTCTGTCCTAATGGAGGCATTGAAGAATAGCAAAAATCCCCATCATACATTACAAAGATATATGAGGAATGCAATGATGCAGAGAGATCAAAATAGTTCTGATCAGAAACATGATGATGTTGAGAGTCCAGTTGATGAACGAATAAGTATGGGAACAAGTGATGACAATGAAGGTGGGAATACAGTAAATGTTACCTCTCATGCCTCTGTGACTTTTAATAGTCAGCCTACATCCTTATCAGAAGACAGCCCTTTCAGAACCAGCACATCACCCATCTATGTGCCATCAAACGTACAAGAAACATCATTTGTAGATCAACTTATACCAATCATTACTTCTCCAAAATTCATGGACAAGCCTAAAGTAGTCTCACCTAAAGGTACAAGACATGAAAAGCAGATGATTGATGAGAAGGAGCTTGCTGCGAAAGCTATGGACGGAAAGATTTATATGAAGCCTGGGGAGAATCAGCAGCACAAGCGGCATGAATTCTCGGGCATGAGTAACATGTTGACAAACAAAGGCTGTGAAAAAGAGGGAAAATCTGTTGTGAAAAGGGTTGGTGGTATGCACATTGGCCGTCACAATGCTCTAGGCATCCATCTTCCATTATACAGAACTGATATCTTCTACAGACGGCTCCTAAAAAATGTTCCACACCATAAACACTACACTCTCGGCACTAGCTGTCCAGAATTATCTGAATCCATTGCCCCGGAAGCAGAAAGGCATATCATAATCCAGAAGGTGATTGGCTTCCTGGAGGAAACCAATGACATTATGAAGAGCATGGTGGATTTGAGGCTATTCGCGAACCCCTTTTTTATTATCTTTGTAACATCAAATTTCTTGTTTTACTTTTGGAGTGACATCCCCTACATGTATGCAGCAGACCATGCAATGGACAATGGGATAAGCCAACAGAAAGCATCCTTCCTTCTATCTATTGTTGGCATCTTCAATACCATTGGTCAAATGGTATTTGGCTATGTCGGCGACATGAACATCAACCTCCTGAATGTGTATGCCATTGTCTCCTCTATTGCAGGTCTGTTTGTAGCCATGATTCCCTTCCTTGGCAACTATATATGGTTGTCTGTAATGTATGCTCTATTTGGATTTTTTATCAGTGTTAGCTACCCACTAACTACTGTTCTGCTGGTTAATTACCTTGGAGTGGCCAAGTTGACCAATGCTTATGGTTTACTCATGTTGATCCAGGGTATGGCTAATTTTGGAGGACCACCTCTAGCAGGTATGTGTATACATTTTTGTTATTTGTCTGTCAGCTTAGTTATATTCATTTGCATATTTGTTGCGTATGCGGTTGCATCTGTGGGTCTCACCAATGGCTGACTAGACAAACCACCCATGCAACGGAAACCCTTAGTAAATGGCATGCCTTTATATTGAGGTTATCTTCTTATAGAAGCTTCGTGGCCCAATACATCTATACAATCCCGTAGTCATAACCTTCAATAACAATTACCATGTTGTTCCGACGGGCCGACATTGTGCTTGAACTAGTTATGCGCACGGCGTGGGTTGGTGGAACAACAAAGAAACCTGTCACAAAGGCCAGAGTTGTGCCCTGATGTTGACGTCTGTTTCAGCGGCATTAGACTTGAAACACCATCGAGTCGGATGGCTACTGAAGCAGAGGGCGGAGCACTTGTGGTAATGCCCCTTGTGCTGTGAGGCCAGTTTCTAATCAAGAATCATTTGCATATTCATAGATTCTTGATTAGAAGCCACCATCAGCATATGGGTCATTCCCACAAGTACTCCACTCTCTGTTCCATCAAAATTTCTAACTAGTTTCCACTGTTGAGCAGCTGCATTTCTCCTTTTTCCCCAACATTCTTCTGTTTTTTTTATTGAAGGGTTGCATGTAGCTGGTTCATGCAGAAGCATCTTCCTATGTGTCATTGTTTATGTCAAAGGCTTTCAATTAGATCTTTAACTAGTCCTTTTAATACTTCTTTTGTCCACCATGAAAGCACACACCCTTCTTCCTCTCACCATAGAGTAGTATTTTTGGTAGACATTGTATAGTATCTGGTATATTTACTATATGACCTGCCCAATTAATTTGTGTCTGCATTATAATATTATCAATGCTACGGATATCAGCTCTTCCAAGGACAGTTATATCTGGAATCTTATCATTCCATTTGATTTTTATTATCTTTCTGTGACAAATTGTCTAGAAGTGATTGAGTTTCCTCACCTGATGCATATATACAGCCCATATTCATATACATACATTACATGCTAGAAGAATGAAGACATTAGACAAAGAACCGGCACCACCCCAATCTTGAAATATATTAGGAGCCAACAGATCAAATAGTTTGCACACATCAGCAGACTACTATCAGACAGCATACCACAGCAAGCTATGCTACACAGATACGATGAAGACAGACCTAGAGGCAGACCATGAAAACAATGGACCACCGAAATAAAAGAGGTGATAAATTCCACAATATATTCAGCACACATGAGGGCCATCTCCAGAAAACTCTTCTACCCCTGACGCTGAAAGGCAACAAAGGGTTTAGCGAATAGATGGATGGATAAATGCTCAACATTGGAAGCGAGAAAAAAGTGTTGCTGTTAAAATAAATCTTGTTGCGTCATTGAAAAAGAACGGACATTAGACCACTAACTCTGAAAGGTTGTCCACTTCTTTCTTTTCTAGATGCTTTATACATTTGTTTCTACATTTGTTATATTAATGTATTTATTTTTTACTTCTGTATTTATTTTGTAATGTTAAGCTCATGCATTCATCTCACTTATTCCTTCCCATAGGTTGGGTCTCTGATACTACAGGGACTTATGATGCAACCTTCTACTTGAGTGGATTCTTCTATGCTGTGTCAGGAGTAGTGCTTTTCCTGATTTATATACCCAAGTTCAGAGAGTTTGCAAGGTCTCGCAGGTGTTCCATCGATTCAACTGTTGAAGGGGCTTAAAAACTCATTTTCATTACAACTGTATTATTTTTTGTACATTCTTATTGTTATGTTGTAGGTCAGTGGTTCCCAACCCATTAGTCGTGATCTCAAATCGGGCAGAAATGGGTTTCTACATGGTTACGGACTGAAATTGTAAACTTAAAAATAATATTTAATTTAAAGAAATTTTCAATTGAGCTTACTCCCCTTGTTTCTAAATCTCTTCTGTGAGAGTAGGTTTTCAATTTTACATCATTTGAAAAGCAAAACAAAAAAATTACATGTTGAGAATGGCGAGGTTAGCTTTAACAAAAATTCAGCAACAATTGTTGAAAATTATTATTAGAGTTACAATTTCAAGTATAACATTAAATTATTTATTAATTATATTATATAGATTTATATTATATTTAAAAAACTATTTTGCTATTACTTTCTTCTAACCTTTTTGAAGAATAGGCCATTATTAAAAAATGTTTTTGGGTCACGGGTCACTTTCTTCTATTACATGGGGTTGTGCCTCAAAAAAGTCGGGAGCTGTTGTAAATTGACAAGTAATACAGCTTACGGGGAGGAATATTTCAAGTTGTTTTCTTCATGACACTTTTTTTTAAAAAGGTACTTTTTAACACCTTGTTAGTATTATTATTTGGTGTAAATTATAGGGCTTTAGGTCACTGATGCAACATGCTTGTCAGGATTTAATATTCTGCATACATTTTCAGTTGTTAATGTGAAAATAAAGAAAAAGTATAATGCCCTAGTAGAGCTTGTCAGTCTGAAATGCTAGGTTCACGACTAATGAACACCATTTAAAAAAAAAGACATACATCCTGATGTCATGTTAACAGTGCAAAATTGTATTTGTAATATGCTGTATTTCATGTTTAAAACATGCAAATCCAAGATCAACATATCAATTGTATGTATGTGAATTAATGTGGACATAATAGAATATGTATGTGTAGCCATGTTCTAAACTAGCATTTAGCATCTGTTGTCTACATAAATATCATCTATTTTCTACATAAATATCATCTATTTTCTACATAAATATCAGCTGTTGTCTACATAAATATCATCTGTTGTCTACATTTGTATTTATAAACTCATGATTGATTACATAGCTATTATATGAAGTAAGCAGAACTATGTTTTCATGCTACCAACCGCATAAGTTAGTTATGGTCATTTGTACAATGTTCGAATACTCATTGTAATTTCCTAACGACAGGAGTTATACAGTAAGATAGTTTACAAATTAATAAAAAAAATTATTAGTATTCTTTGTGGACACCCTGAACTCATCCAAAGGTGTTGACCTGCTGCAGCGAAGGACATGTCTAAACATTTTAAATATCTAGTTATGGTCAAATGTCGTTAGACAGATATTTTTGCAAGATCACGTAGTGTGGTGACATAATTAACCTAGATTAAAAAAGGCTTAACTAAAGGGATCGACTAGTTCCTGTCTGTGCATGTATTAAGCTGTAACACAACCAGGTCACCTGTTTGGTGGCAATGACCTGAGCTCTGAGGTCATGATTTAGGATCTGCTTGGCACCATTCAATTAACTTTTGATATTCTAAATAGGGTCAAAGTAGTTTAACATTTCAGTGTTATATATCTTAACCTAAGATGAGGTTGCATGATAGACTTCTTCTTCTTCATTCATTCTCAAACTCCCGTTGGATCTCTCTTGTAGCAGGACCATGGTCCTATTAGATTTCCAGCAGGTTGTAGTCCAGAGAATGGAAATGCGTTGTGTCGCCGTTTTATTTGCGCCAATGGCCAAGCACATCCGTCTTCGGTGGGCATGATAGACTGAAAAGTACCAAATAATTAATTGAAACAAGACTGGATAAAAATTTTTCCTTTCAAATATTTTAGGGCTGTGAAAAATGTCTTCTTTATTCACATTTTTATTGAAATAATCAGATAGCACTTATAATAGCTTTGCTGATGGATATAGGTTTAACTGAATAACATTTTCTCAGTAATGAAGACATTTCCATAGGTACTCTGAACTTTGACATGTATGCACCCCTCCCCCCCTTGCTCTCTCCCCCTCAATAATGGATGGTGCTGGTTAATCCCACATAATGACATAATGTATTGCAATAGATATTACATGATGGAATGTGACAGATAATCCCACATAATGGATTGCGACAGATAATCCCACATGATGAATTGCGAAAGATCTATCTATCTGTTGTCATTTCTCTGCTTTTTTTGTAAAGATTAACAGAATTGAATGACAATTGGTTTTTGGACTATGGCACGATAATATTGTGAAATCTCAGAATGTTTGTAACTCCTTCAATCCACCTTTTTCTTTGTCTTCCTCTGTACCTTGCTGTTTCCATTTGCATGCTCTTGCTACTGGTCAATGAGGATTCATTCTCATTAAGTGGCCTAACTATTTCAGTCTCCTTTTTCCAACATATTTGACCACAGATATTGTTACAACAGTTCTTGTCATTTCTTCATTCCTCACGCGATCTCTTCCTGTTATTTTTGTTGCTTTTTTTTAGAAATCTTATTTCACACGTAGTAAGCTTTCTCTCTTGTTCTTTTGTTGTCCATGTCTGACATTGATAACACAATGTTGGTATGAAGATTGAATTTATGATTTGCCTTTTGGTTTCCATCAGGAAAGATTTGTGTTTCAAAATTGGTGTACGTTCTTAATTTACATAATTGACTTTTTGCATTCGTTTCTCCATCTCTCTGACCATTCTTCCATCGTTTATAAAAATGCTCCCAAGATATTTAAATTTCTGCATGTTTCAGTAATTGAACATTTATCTTTATGATGATTGTAATTGGTTCTCTCCCTATAGACATTACTTCTGTTTTTTCTGTGTTGATCTTCCTTGTAGTGATTGAGGCAGCTTTCGTTGAGTAGGTTTATGTCATCTTACAGCTCTTCACTTGAACTGTGGAGTAGGCAGTGATCATCAGCAGAGAGTTCAGTCATTTGGATGGTAACCATCTGGTGGTGTTTTTACTGTTGTGGTAATATCCATATGAATAATAAACAATAATGGTGATAAAATACATCCCTGTCTAACTCCTAATGTTACTGAAAACCACTTTGTAAGTCCTGCACTTGTTCTAACTGCACTTTCATTATCTTTGTATACGACTCTTACACAGTCTAACAATGTGCTTTTACTCCATAATTTTAGAATACTCCAGAGTAGTTCTCTTTTTTTTGATCAAAAGCTTTCTCTTTATCTATAAAAGCAATATTCAATTTTTGTTTTCTATTGTCTTTTTCACTAATTTGTTGTAGAGAAAATATAGCATCTCTAACCCTCTTGCTAGTCAAATCTCTAAACCTACTTCTGAATGGAAACAAGATTATGACAAGTGACGAAACCAGTTCTCAATCAGTATCAACAATAGCGAATTAGTTTCACCAGTTTTGAATACCTTGGTTCTTTTATCAACAGCAACAGTGATTGCTATGAAGAGTAAGAGGAGGTTGGCTATCGCATCAAAGAAGCTTGATACAAATGAAAAAATGAAGACTAGATTAAGATCAACGAAAGTTTCGAAAAGGCTGTTATGACTGCTGCATCCTGTTCCGGATATATTATTACTTTATTATGATGAAACCCTTTTCTTTTCTAAACCCAAATTGTTCCTGACTAAGCACTGGATCCACAGTAAGTCTTATCATTTTTTTCAAGAATCTTAGGGAATATTTTTATCAGCATGACTAAGCAGGGAAATACCTCTTTATGTGCCACAATCTTGATTGCTTCCTTTTGTCTTCCATATTGGTGCTATGATAACTCTTTGCCAATGTTTGGGGACAGCTCTTTCTTTCCGAGTGTTTCTGAAGATATGAAGAAACCCAGTTACTCCATTTATCTCCACAGGTCTGTATTGCTTTGGTTATTCCATCGATTTCTGTCGATTTAGTCTGTGGGTTGTTCTGGATAACTTCTCTGACTTCTTGTTTCAGGATTTCAGGCTCTTCTTCATTTGCATATCTTGGTTTGAATGGTGCTATATGTCTCTTTTGTGGTATATTCAGGTGGACATTGTGACAGATAATGGATTGTGACATATAATTACAATAATGTGCTTTAATAGCAATTCCTGATATTTTCAAGTCGTCACCTACCATTTTGAGTACTGAAAGGTGTATATAATTAATACATGTATATGAACATTCATTGTTGACACAAAAAAATACAGTATGTGAAGAGTCATTGTTGACACACAAAAATACAGTATGTGAAGAGTCATTGTTGACACACAAAAATACAGTATGTGAAGAGTCATTGTTGACACATTACAAATGTACATGTGTGCAGTCATATGCAGTTTTGTTCTATGGAGTCTTATAGAATTCATGTTTTCTTATTTTGGTCATGGAATTATTCTGTTGTCTTGAAAGTTACTGCCGTATAAAATTGAACGTATGAACAAAAATGCTTTGTGTTTTGAATGAAAATATTTTCTCGTGGGCGAACAAAGCCTAGTCACACATATATTAAATACATTTTTGTATTTAATACATTTTTGTTTATATTAAAACTATATTGTCATGAAAAAAAAACAACATATTACAGGCATTCTGTTAGTCTTGAACGACTAAGGAGCTAGTCATCATTTGTGGACTTGATTTTAAGCTGCTCCTGCTTTCTTTTTTCAATTTTTTATTAGTCATGTGAGAATTTAGATTCTTCAGTTTTCAGATCTGCCTGTATATCCTGCTTCCATGCTAGTTTTGTTTTTGGCAACATCTCTCTCTCCCAGTCTGTTATAATCATGTCTAGTGCATTCAGATCTTAGTTACAGATATCATTATAATGCAGAAATGGTAATTTGATATTTGGTTTTACCAAGGCCCATTCTCCATAACAGTATACCGTTATATTTTGGGAGCATCTTCTTTTCGGTATGTTGAACAGCCATCATGGCAACATTTACAGAGAAGAATGAATGACGACACTGGAAATTTTTGCATGAACTCAGAGATATAATATATTGGGAAAAAATTTATGTTCAAAATATACAAGTTCAGGTCTTCAGCACATTTATCTTTTAGTGTTGCTTTTATGGTGGTTATGAATTCACATGCATTTGAATTTAATTAAGATGTGACTTGAAGCTTGATTACTTTTAAAAGTGGCAAAATTTGTGAAATTTAGCTCAGAAATTACTGTATTCTGGCAGCTTTATATCATTCACAAGTCACAGAGTGCTTTTAGTCATTTCTATTTAACTCTTCCATGCATCTGTAAACATAAGATAAATTAATTTTGAATCTCATTCAGATATAGTTTCATGTCTACTGCTGGCTCAATTGAATGTGCTGACCATTGATCTGAGTTTGATTGATCATTTAATTTGTACTTCTTGTGATGAGATAGACTCCTTTCAACTGTGAACTCATGTTCAGTTTGGTTATATCAGAGGCGTACGACCATTAAAAAATAACAGAGGTGGCAGTTTAGACAATCCTGCCACCTGCCATGTTAGAAGAAATGTGTTGTTCTCAAACTAGCACTAGATTCCTCTTGTAGCAGGATATTGGTCCTACTAGATTTCCATTAGATTTGAGCTTAGAGAATGGAGATGGTGTCTTATTTGTGTCATTGGCCTGAAACATCTGACTGGGGGTGAAATTAGTTTTGATCTTTTTTTGTGTGTGCTTATTATGGTAAGGTACACATTTTTCAATCATGAACGTCAGACCAGTTTGGTTATATCAGAGTTTAAGTATCAGAAAATAGTGCACTTGGTGGGTGTGCTGATCCATGGCCATGAGTTTTAGAGTTCTGGTCATAAAACAGAAATCCACTTGTTTTTTTTGTAATGCCAAAGCTTGAGCAATAATTTAATATTTATATCATTCATTCCAACAATTAGATATCATTGTTCAACTTATATTTATGTATATACAATTCTATAGTGATGTAAACCATTAATTTATCACTGGATGGGTTAAAATATTGTTGTTATTGTTTATGTTAAGTAGGGGATTAAAGTCTCTTACAGGCAGGTACATGAACTTTCATTTTTACATTTATTGGGCAATATATTTTGCAGTTAATTCCCTTTTTACTTTTCACACAAATTATAGTTTGTATTTTGTAGCTACTTTATATAGCTTATAGTGGATCTGTAGTCATTTTCTTGATTACACTTTATTTTTTCTACATATTTTATGGGAATACATTATTGTTTTGTGTAATTTCATTTATTTGTTCAGTAAATTTCAAATTTGTTGGCTTGTCTCAACTAACAAGAACACTCACACACTACAATATTTCTGTGTTATTGAGATTTGATAAGGAAATGAGAATAAACAGTATTTATTTTATATAACCAGAATGGGCTGTAATAATAATTGATTTTATTCATGATAGATATTCATGTTCGGCTCTGTGGCGGAAGGTACCGGTTAAAATCCCGCTGCAGACAAATGTGCATCCAAACTGTTCAGAAAGTAATTGCAAACTACTGAATGCATTTTCCCTACAAAATCAATCCATCAAAAAAAAAAAAAAAAAAGCAAGGTTGATAATTACATCCTGAATAGAATATGCTATTATGATAGTTTGACAATGTTAGAAGATTGCATATATGATTGCACTCTACAGTCACTGTAAATGGAAAAGAGGAGTGATATACCACAGTTACTTAGCTGCGACTTAGCAACTGCCTGTTGAGAGTGGGATTAGAAGTTAATAATTTATATATACTGAAAGAGAAGGAATACAAATTGTTAACAAGTAGGGCTAGACATATATGGATGAGTATATTTAAACAGTCAGCAGTAAGAACTGCAAGTATGTATACACTTGAACATGTGCCGACAAGACCTATGAGTTTGCCTTGGCGTCTGCGATAGCTGTTACATAACCAATAATACAAAGTTGAGTTCTATGTGCACAAAGTAGAACATTATGGCAAAGGCTAGAACTAATTAACCTGTAGCAGCCCATACAAAAAAGTATGCAACTTCCTCTGGAACCCTGTCATTTTTTATAATTTCTGGTTTTTCTTGATGTGTTTACTTTTTTTTACATAATGTTTTTAATGATTGAGTTACCGGTATATATGATTTCAAATTTGGAAAAAATAGAGATAAGCGGATGCTGAATATGGATTCATCTGGCATACAGACGATGTAACTGGCCAATGACATTGTGACCGCCATAGATGTTTATCATTTTATTTTTTTCCGAGAATCTCAGGAATGGAATCCTGCCAATGTACACGAAGAAGTTTTCTCAGGCACTGCAGGTGAAAAGAAGTCTGTGTATGCCCAAAACCAAGCCAAATTTTGTACTCAAGTCTAAGAAACTCACAAATATAGTAATAGTATAAAGCCGGTGTATATTTATTGATTTTATTATACAAAAGCAGTATCACAGATTCTATCATCATTTGTTTTGACTAATTTCTAATCAGTTTTTGTGTGTTTACATTGAGCTTGATTTAGATAACCTAGTTGTTGTTGTTTTCCTTCTATTGATGATCTTCAATATGTTCAGGTGTGATATTCACATCTTTGCCTGCTGTATTCTATTGTATATGTCAGTCATTATATGTCATGATTTTCTTTACTCAGTTTCCTAGACATTTGTCAGGAACTTAGTAAGTAGATTCAATGAAATGTGTACTTTTTTGTAGGTCACTGAGCATAGTTTGTATTGATTTATATCAGCGCTTCTCAACGTAGACCTATGGACACCCCCCCCCCTTCCCAAACCAGTTAGTTTTGTTGCTGAGGTCTACATGAAAAAAACTTGGGATGGGGTACTGGCCTGTCTAGGGCGATCACAGGAAGGTAGCTATCAGAAATTTGTTCTTTGATATATATATATATATATATCTCTTCTTCAGTGTTCATTCTCAAACTCCCGCTGGATCTCCCTTGTAGCAGAACCATGGTCCTACTAGATTTCCAGCAGGATGTAGTCCAGAGAATGGAAATGCATTGTGTCACTGTTTTAATTGCGCCAATGGCCCAACACATCCGTCTTCGGTGGAAAAAAATATATATACACACACACACACACATACATATATACGTATATATATACATATTCAGCCTTGAAGAAAGGTGAAATGCGGGCTTTTCTGCATTATATTGAAATGCAGTGACTATGGCCAGAATGCAGGACAAGGAGTGATGCATGTAATTTCAGAAAATCCAAGTGGCATACAGAAATAATCTTTGTTCTCAAACTCATGAACGTTATCAGGATTTAGTCCGAAAAACAAATGCATTGTCATGGTTTACAGCTTTGCTGCAATATCTATGCCTTTTGGCTTGACACATCCAACTTCAGCATGACTTCTGGGTCACTTTGATCCTATATAGGATGGGGCAGCCAACTTCACCCCATAATCTCCTTACTTTCCTCTTATGACGTACATAGAAGGTAAGTAGTATTGCTATTCTTTTCAGGCCCTTCAGAACAAGGCAGATAAAGAGCTCAAAAGAAGAGATTACTATTATAGAACTAGAACTGTCAGTTGCTACATGCATGAAGAATAAAGAAGAATAAAAGTTGAATAGAAGAATAAAGCACCTAGGGATTTTAAAGTGCCATGATGTTGATCTGACAACTTATTCTGTTTCCAGGGGGACCATATGATCTAATAAATAATTGAAAATCATTATTTGTACCCAACTAATTTATATATTCATGAAGTAGTGTCATGTGACGTATTCCTTCCAGAATGTTGTCTTCCCAATGAACTCTCTGAACTTCTCTCTGTCTTGGGCGATGTGGCTTGCATTTTCTAGCGATGTATTCATGTTATCTTTAATGTCGTCAGTCCATCGTCTTCTTGGTCTGCCCCTTCTCCTCATCCCAGGTACTCTTCCCTCCATTAATTGTCTTTCTAAACAGTTATGTCTCTCTATATGACCAAACAGGTGTAGTTTTCTTTTTTGTTATTGTGATTAGTAACCAACACTCTGGAATATTCAGTGTGGTTATAATATCTGAGTTTCTGATTTTATCCTTCCATGATATTCTCTTTACGGTGCTCGATTAACGGTTGTTCCTTCCCGAAAGTAATGGCAACCTACGGGAATATTGTGCCTAGAAATTTCATGAAGTAGACACAGTTCAATTGTTAATGATATTTGATTGCTTCCAACTGCCATCAGGTGAGTCATTAGATTAATAAGATTCATACATTATTTGATTGCTTCCAAGTGCCATCAGGTGAGTCATTAGATTAAGATTCATACATTATTCTAAGATTTGTTCTTCATCTTTGTACAATATATATTTATATTTTTTTCTCTGTCATTTTACATCAATATTGCTCTTGCAGGTTGAAATAAAACTTGATTCATCAAAATTAGTGGATAAATTAAAATAAAAAAAAACATAAACATTGAGTCGATAGATTGCAATAAAAACATCGAGATTGAGTAGATAGATTGCAATAACATCAACATTGAGTCGATAGATTGCAATAACATCAACATTGAGTCGATAGATTGCGATAACATCAACATTGAGTCGATAGATTGCAATAACATCAACATTGAGTCGATAGATTGCAATAAAAACATCAAGATTGAGTCGATAGATTGCAATAAAAACATCAAGATTGAGTAGATAGATTACAATAACATCAACATTGAGTCGATAGATTACAATAACATCAACATTGAGTAGATTACAATAACATCAACATTGAGTAGATAGATTACAATAACATCAACATTGAGTAGATAGATTACAATAACATCAACATTGAGTAGATAGATTGCAATAAAAACCATCAATATTGAGTAGATAGATTGCAATAAAAACCATCAATATTGAGTAGATAGATTACAATAACATCAACATTGAGTCGATAGATTACAATAACATCAACATTGAGTAGATAGATTACAATAACATCAACATTGAGTCGATAGATTACAATAAAAACATCAATATTGAGTAGATAGATTGCAATAAAAACATCAACATTGAGTCGATAGATTACAATAAAAACATCAACATTGAGTCGATAGATTACAATAAAAACATCAATATTGAGTAGATAGATTACAATAAAGATATTGTAAAGTTCAGTGAACCAACATAGAACTGGAACTATCAGCCATTATACCCTGAGAGATTTACTGAAACCGAAATCTGAGCAACTATGGACATGTCCGGTGTACGAAGAGGATAATCAACATAATCTAATAACAAAATTTAACAACAAAATAAACTATAATTGATTGCACTTCTTTGAAAATTGTTGTGCTTGATTATTCCTCATTGTATAAATGAAAACAAAAGCTACTTTTACATTACATTAGATGCCGAGGTAAAATATACCAATAAAGTACATCATTTATCACACAACACTTTATAATGTTCCTTGATTGAACACTATTCTTCATTGTAGGATCCAGAGGCTTCTCACTTTCATATTTCATCAGGTTTTGTTATAAAATAATGAGGGGGCATATATTGCAAGACATCATCTTATAATGTTCTATACTTGTCCTTAATCCTCTCAAAAAGTAGAAAATGTATGTGTTACCCTGACCCAACAAATTTAAAGCCTGGTAAGGTTACTCAAGGGAAATAAGTAAATGTTCCAGTTTGTGGGAGGATTCAGGACATGTACCGGTAGCTAATGTTCATTGATCATAGCTTGCATATTCAAATCTCAAGATGTCCACATGATCCCTTCCATAAGTTTATTGATGAGCACATTATAGCTATACACAGTATGTTATATTGATCAGGTTATCTGGTCTCACTTGTAGCATATGTTTTGTACTAATTGTATTAAATAGAATGGATAGTATTAGCATGTGAGAGATGAGTTAGTATCTAAAATATTGTTGTTTGTGTAATCCCCCTTGTGTGGTCTTACTGTCAGGTATATAATAAAATGAGTAAATAAAAACTGGTTTCTCTTATTGTGTAAACTTTCATCAATGATTGTCAGTGTCAAATAGAAATAGGTAAACTTTCATCAATGATTGTCAGTGTCAAATAGAAGTTTGTAAACGTTCATCAATGATTGTCAGTGTCAAATAGAAGTTAGTAAACGTTCATCAATGATTGTCAGTCTCAAATAGAAGTTTGTAAACATTCATCAATGATTGTCTGTGTCAAATAGAAATTTGTAAACGTTCATCAATGATTGTCAGTGTCAAATAGAAATTTGTAAACGTTCATCAATGATTGTCTGTGTCAAATAGAAGTTTGTAAACTTAAATCAAGATAGACGCTGAAGTCGGTGATGAGCAATTCTGTTTTAGAAAAAAAAAGGAACCAGAGAAGCTATATTTAGTATCTGACTATTGATAGATAAATATATAGAAGTCCAAAAAAGTATCTATATTTACTTCATAGATTACAGCAAGGCATTTGACCGAGTCCAACATGAAAAATTAAGGCGCAAATTTGATTTAGTCCACCGTTGTGACATTAGCAGTGTTAGATAAGTTGCATAAAATTATAGATTTTTGTAAATGGGGGTTAAAAGGATTAGAATTAGTTTATAGTTTTTTTAGGAGGGAGAAGGGTTAGAATCAGTGTTTAGATTCCCGCAGAAGATGGATGTGTCGGGCCATTGACACAAATAAAACGGCGACACAACGCATTTCCATTCTCTGGACTACATCCTGCTGGAAATCTAGTAGGACCATGGTCATGCTACAATGGAGATCCAGCAGGAGTTTGAGAATGAACGGTGAAGAAGAAGTGTTTAGAATTAAAAAAAATTGTGAATTTAAAAAGGCATGACTCATATGATTTTATAGCACAACGGTGGACGCAATCAAATTTTTACCAAAATTAATCAAATGTCTTCAAGAAAAACACATATGTGGAGAAGATATCAGACTGATTAGAAATGTGTATTGGGAACATACAGCAATAATAAGGTGTGAAAGCAGCTACTTACCATACACAGAAATAAAAAGAGGGGTAAGACAAGGATGTATTTTATGCTCTTACCGGTACTTTCCTATGTGCTGTGGTTTCTCAGAATTTTCTTTCATACCCAGGAGACTTCAGAGTCTCCCCACACTAAGGAAATGGGTACCATATGTTCTGGAGAAGTGAAGGCGGCAGTCTTGATTTTGACCACAGCATCTCAGATATACCTTTGGTCAAGGAAAAATATGGTGCTGCACCGTCTTTCCCAATATTTCTCAATGGCATGGGGAAAAGGACACGTTTACATGCATATTTTCTACATGTTGGACTATCTTTATGTCAGCATAGACTAGAAGGTTAGTAATCAGTATAAGATAATGAGAAAATCATGGTAATACTAGGACAGAGAGATATAACTACAGAAACAGCACTGGGGATGATGATCGCTTTAGCAGTGAGTAGGCAGCTTTATGATGGCTCATAGCATTTCTGCCATCAGCACTGGTCCTCAATTGAGTAACCAACTTGACACCTCAGCTGCTATAATGCTTGTTAAATCAAAGGCATGGTTGTGTTAGGTGGGTTTATGAATTCCTGTTTGGTATCAGAAGCATGGTTGTGTTAGGTGAGTTTATGAATTCCTGTTTGGTATCAGAAGCATGGCTGTGTTAGGTGGGTTTATGAATTCCAGTTTGGTATCAGAAGCATGGTTGTGTTAGGTGGGTTTATGAATTCCAGTTTGGTATCAGAAGCATGGTTGTGTTAGGTGGGTTTATGAATTCCAGTTTGGTATCAGAAGCATGGTTGTGTTAGGTGGGTTTATGAATTCCTGTTTGGTATCAGAAGCATGGTTGTGTTAGGTGGGTTTTTGGATTCCTGTTTGGTATCCCAAGCATGGTTGTGTTAGGTGGGTTTTTGGATTCCTGTTTGGTATCCCAAGCATGGTTGTGTTAGGTGGGTTTATGAATTCCTGTGTGGTATCCCAAGCATGGTTGTGTTAGGTGGGTTTTTGGATTCCTGTTTGGTATCCCAAGCATGGTTGTGTTAGGTGGGTTTTTGGATTCCTGTTTGGTATCCCAAGCATGGTTGTGTTAGGTGGGTTTATGAATTCCTGTTTGGTATCAGAAGCATGGTTGTGTTAGGTGGGTTTATGAATTCCTGTTTGGTATCAGAAGCATGGTTGTGTTAGGTGGGTTTTTGGATTCCTGTTTGGTATCCCAAGCATGGTTGTGTTAGGTGGGTTTTTGGATTCCTGTTTGGTATCCCAAGCATGGTTGTGTTAGGTGGGTTTATGAATTCCTGTTTGGTACCTGAAGAAAGGCATGGTTGTGTTAGGTGGGTTTTTGAAGTCGTGTTTGGTATCCCACGCATGGTTGTGTTAGGTGGGTTTTTGAATTCGTGTTTGGTATCCCACGCATGGTTGTGTTAGGTGGGTTTATTTATGGATTCCTGTTTGATATCTTAAGGAAGGCATTCCAGTGAAGCAGTATCCCAAGCAGGGTTGTGTTAGGTGGGTTTATGAATTCCTGTTTGATACCTGAAGAAAGGTATGGTTGTTAGGTGGGTTTATGCATTCCTGTTTAGTATCCCAAGCATAGTTGTGTTAGGTGGGTTTATGAATTCCTGTTTTATACCTGAAGAAAGTTATGGTTGTGATAGGTGGGTTTATGCATTCCTGTTTAATACCTGAAGAAAGGTATGGTTGTTAGGTGGGTTTATGCATTCCTGTTTAGTATCCCAAGCATAGTTGTGTTAGGTGGGTTTATGAATTCCTGTTTTATACCTGAAGAAAGGTATGGTTGTGTTAGGTGGGTTTATGCATTCCTGTTTAATACCTGAAGAAAGGTATGGTTGTGTTAGGTGGGTTTATGCATTCCTGTTTAGTATCCCAAGCATGGTTGTGTTAGGTGGGTTTATGCATACCTGTTTGATACCTGAAGAAAGGTATGGTTGTGTTAGGTGGGTTTATGCATTCCTGTTTAGTATCCCAAGCATGGTTGTGTTAGGTGGGTTTATGACTTCCTGTTTAGTATCCCAAGCTTAGTTGTGTTAGGTGGGTTTATGCATTCCTGTTTGATACCTGAAGAAAGGTATGGTTGTGTTAGGTGGGTTTATGACTTCCTGTTTGATACCTGAAGAAAGGTATGGTTGTGTTAGGTGGGTTTATGACTTCCTGTTTGATACCTGAAGAAAGGTATGGTTGTGTTAGGTGGGTTTATGACTTCCTGTTTGCTATCCCAAGCATGGTTGTGCTAGGTGAGTTTATTTATGGATTCCTGTTTGGTATCTGAAGGAAGGCATTTCAGTAAAACAGTATCACAGCATCGTCATGCCCTGCTAGGAGCATAAATTTGTAAATTTCATGTCCATCATTTACTAATTAAAATATTTATTTAGGGTTGGGGGTTAGGGTTGGTTATGTAAAACATAGCTATCATAACCATAACCAAACACTAAAATTAATGAATATTTCAATTATTAAATGAACATGAAATGTACAAACATAGTCAATGGAAAGACTATTTTGACTATGTGATGGCGTCTACTCGTACTGTATCTTATTGTATAGAAGATAAAAGTAAAAAAGACAAGGCATACATTTCATCCATGAAGGGGGGAGGAAGAAGGGTAAAGGTTAGGGAGAAAATAGAAACATACAACATGAACATATGGAACATTTGTAGCAAAATGAAATGTTGGATGGATTTTAACTGGAAGAAAAGCCTCATAATAAAGTCATATCATCCACTAGAACTTTTTACTATCGCATAGATTGGTTGGTTTGTTATGTCAGTTGTAAGTCTTGCAGACTTCCATCAAATTGAAAGTTGGAAATAGATAAAACAACATTAAGAAGACCTACAAAAAGGATTGATGTACATTTCATTGTTCTGAAATCTACAGGCAAAGTGAAATAGAAAAAGAGAAATACTTGGAGGAAATAATTAAATACAGATTTAAAAAAATATAGGTAGGACATGGAAAGAAACTAAAAGCATAGCTATGGATTGTACGAGATGGATGATGTTTGTTGAATACCGATGCTACACAGAAAGTTGGGAGGTGAACAGATATTGTACATTTGTAACACTGTGACCTGACATGTAATGTGACAAGAAATATTATACAGCCTTCAGAAAACGTTTAATGCCACGTTTTGGAAGAAAAAGTCAAAAGTAAAGAAAAAAATAACAGCATTTCAGAAAAAATACTATGAAAGGCTTATTATTTACTACCAACACTATATTTGATGGCACTAACGTTAACGTGTGCAAAATGACAGCACACCAGTCAACACAACTCTCATTTTCAAATTGTGAATAAGATACTGCACACTTTTTTTTAAAGTAAAATATCGGACAGTGAAACTTTCCTGCAACCGCGCAATGGCTCTTCCTTTATGCATAACACTTAACTTTCGTCATTGAGGTATGTTGTGCACTGTTTATGTAGCAGTTTTGTTGCTTATAAATACAGTTTTGTGAGTACAGCTCAAGACAAACATAGTCCGCCAAATGCATCACGTTTTTTTGGGATTAGCACGTTTTGTTTCATGCTCAGACATCATTGAAAACACCAACATTTTGGGGTCTCGGCAGCATTTTTCTGAATGCTTGCCACTGATGGCACATGTAGCATCTCTTGAATGTTTGTTGTTCCAGTGAATTTTTTTTCCCGATTAATTGATTATGGAATATGGAACGTGTTGTCTAAGTTTCGAGGCGAATAGGTGCCATCTTAGCGAACCTAGATGAAATACCGTTTGCTGCCTTATGATCTTTTCTATAATAATTAATTCTCGATGCTTCTATATTAGATTGTTCATTTATCCATGTTTCGCCGAAGACGGATGTGTCGGACCATTGGCGCAAATAAAATGGCGACACAACGCATTTCCATTCTCAGGACTGCATCCTGCTGGAGATCTAGTAGTACTGCTACAGGAGAAATCCAGCAGGAGTTTGAGAATGAACGCTGAAGAAGAAGAAGATTTACCCATGTCACATCTGCAGCAACATTGCTTATGTTTATGTTATTTATGTTTACAAATAGGTCTAACTGGTCTTTGTAGTTCCGAGGCCTGATGGTACGTACTAACGTTAAATGTTTGTGGTTTGTAGTTAAATTTACATACCCGTGCAGTGTGTGTATTGTTGTTGTCCGTGTGTAGATCGACAGGTCCATATTCAAAGTTCTAGTAGCTTGAGAATATACATGTTCGAAGTCTTGACTAAAACTGCACCTCTAATTGTTGACGAAATGTATGAGTGTTCCTACAACTTATGTCTAAACCAGTGTAGAACTCTACTTACTTACGCACACCTGTTTGGCCACATTATGAGAATGCTTCACGAAAAGTTTCCCGTACAAGCATATAACCAAATGAGATCAGGGTACAAAGCCAGAGGAAGACCACGGAAAAGATGGATAGAAAACGTCAGGGACACCCTGTACAGACACGGTCATAGCACAGCCGAGACCACACATCTAGCTTTAGAACGCAAGCTCGAACTCCAATCACCCCTACGCTTAACGGCAAGAGTGGATCACAAACCACCTGGGGAAAGACAATAGACCCGAGTGTGTGTATCACGAAGGAACACACCTAATGGTTAGGAGAAAGCACAATTGATTTGGAAACTCATTGAAGCGTGACCAATGACAATGTGACAATTCTTGATACATGGAGTAACAAAGAAACATTCTGTTATAATGATACATGGGGTAACAAAGAAACATTCTGTTATAACCTACATGTCAAGTTAAAAAAGAACATATACGAATATGTGCTATGTTAATCAGTGGAGTAGCGTGAACGTTTAGAGAGGGAACGCCGAATGCCATTTTCTTAGTAAGTAGGTAGCTCCCCTCATTTCCCCATTAGAGAAACACGTATTTACATACCTATATTAAATAATCTCTAGTTAAAAAAATTCATAAGACTACATTAAAAAGTTTTTTTAATGCAGCTTCAATTGTCTGTTCTTCTTTTCTGAGAAAATGTTCAGTAGAGAATTTCCTTTGAGAATTCAGAGAGCTAACATCATCATAAATAATTATTTCAATTCATGTGATTGGTCAGAAGTCAGCGTCTGACAGTACAATATGTTTTATATTACAAGATGAAAGATCAGGTCTAAAACAGCAAATGAATGTTTCCACTCTAAAGGATTACGTACGCTGAAATTTGTTGGCGCCAAGAACAGATAACTTTAAAACAAATAAAAAATAAACTTGCGATATATTTCTGTATGTTTATAGTAAATAATTATGCATTTGTGTGTGCTTGCTGCAATAATATTAAAAACACTACAAGCTAATGACAATATGTGGTGTCAGTACTGTGCTGAAGATTTTCTCATTATGATGCAAGTCTTCAAAATGACGCCCCACTAAAATAGTTTTTAGCGTCCCACTAAAATAGTTTTTCTTCGAAATGCCGCCCCCCCCCGACAATGGATTTTGATTGGTGCTGCATGATACGGCCACCTCTCTGCATCATAGCACGGCACGGCCCTGTGTGGTGTTTCTTACTGATGAAATCTCTGTCCAATAAATTGGTTAATAATGGAAGGGAACGCTGAGCATTTTGACGTCTAGTGACGCTACACCATGGATGTTAATGGGGATTAGTGTATGTTATTATTATTGTTGCGTGGACGGAGTTATGTATGCATAGGATAATATGGATCTTTTATTCTTTTCTTTAAATGTGTTCCAGGACCTGTAAAATTATGCTTAAGTTTATTAATTACAGAAATTAGATTTCCTCCTTTTATTGATTTCATAAATTTAGTTTTTATAGTTCCACATACAATACATTTTCCTTTTAACATACCTATATTGTTTTACTTTTAGTTTGAAACAAATCTATAGTGCCTGTTATATTTTTTTACATTTTACACAAAAAGTATTTGTCATTTTATAATAATTTAAAATGACGATTTTAGTATTTACTTTAACAAGCTTTATATCAAGTTTGTCTAAATCATTATTCATCTTCTTCTTCAGCGTTCATTCTCAAACTCCCGCTGGATCTCACTTATAGCAGGACCATGGTCCTACTAGATTTCCAACAGGATATAATCCAGACAATGGAGATGCGTTGTGTAGCTGGTTTATTTGCGCAAATGGCCCGACACATCCGTCTTCGACGGGATTATTCATCTGACTGAAAACAGTTGCACCTCAACCGTGGAATGAGGTAAAGTGTGTCATGTGACGTATTCCTTCCAGAACGTTGTCTTCCCAATCAACTCTCTGATTCTCTCTGTGTTTTGGGCGATGTGGCTTGCATTTTCTAGCGATGTATTCATGTTATCTTTAATGTCGTCAGTCCATCATCTTCTTGGTCTGCCCTTTCTCCTCTACCTAGGTATTCTTCCCTCCATTATTTGTCTCTCTAAACAGTTGTGTCTCTTTATATGAACAAACAGACGTAGTTTTCTTTTTGTTATTGTGTTTAGTAACCAACACTCTGGAATCTTCAATGTGTTTATAATATCTGAGTTTCTGATTTTATCCTTCCATGATATTCCAAGTATCTTCATGTAGCATTTCAGCTCGAAGGCGTTGATCTTCTTTGCCGCTGTTTTACTTAGAGTCCATGTTTCGCATCCGTATGTTGCAACCGGAAAAATAAAAGTTCGTAACATTAGCACTTTCGTTTCTATTTTGTTGTTTTTCCATATGTTTTTCAGCCGTGTTATTCTGCAATATGCCATTTCCAATCTCTTCCTTATTTCTGCCATGCAGTCTCCTGCACCGTTGATGTTTGCTCCTAGGTATTCAAATTTATCCACACATTCTATCTCGGTAATGTCTATTCTGATCTTTGGTTTTTGTTTTTGTTATATCTGTTGACATGATATTTGTTAAATTTTTTTTTTGTGCGAGTAAAGTAAGAAGTTAAAACTAACTCTGTAAAGACATGGAAAGGATTTTCACCAGTTGCATCCCTTTATGAAGCTATTTCTGCCCACAATGCAAATGTGTCATTGTTATGTGTCCACTGCATATGGTAAAGTGTTCTCCACTGGAAATCTATGTGGGTGAGAGTATCTGCGTAATCAATAAACATGTTTAGCAAGATCTAATATGCAAGGTTTAATTTACTGTAAAGGGATTGGAACAGCTAATCAAGAACACAAAGAAATTCGCATTAATCCATACAGCGAATCACAAAACTTATATTTAAACACGCAAAAAACAAAAATTATGTCAACAGATATAACAATACAATAAACAAAAAATCAGAAAAGACAATACCGAGATAGAATGTGTGGATAAATTTGAATACCTAGGAGCAAACATCAACGGTGCAGGAGACTGCATGGCAGAGATAAGGAAGAGATTGGCAATGACATATTGTAAAATAGCACGATTGAAAAAAAACATGAAAAAACAACAGAGTAGAAAAGAAACTGCTAATGCTAAGAACTTTTATTTTTCCATTTGCAAAATACGACTGTGAAACATGGACCATAAGTAAAACAGCGATAAAGAAGATAAACGCCGTTGAGATGAAATTCTACAGAAAGAAACTTAGATTAACATGGAGGGAAAAAAGAGAAACTTTTCTATGGGCCACTGTATGAACTACACAAGACAGTGAGTTTTATTAAGTAACCAGAATTACAGATATAGACATGGTTCAAGTGAACGAAAGAAGAAGTAGAAGAAGAATTATAAACACATTGAAGATGTCAGAATGATGGTTACTCAACTTCTTATTCTTCTTTCCTTACTCTTTTACCCTTTTACGGGTGTCGAGGGAGATACAATGTTCTTGTTCTCGCTTTTCTGGCAGCTTCAGATAATGTTATTTGGTGTTCGTGTAATGTCTCTTTGATGTTGTCGATCCAGCGTACTCTATGTCTATCCCTGGCTCACTAAACACAATAGCCAAAGAGAACTACACGTGTTTGGTCATATAAAGACCACACGACTGGTTAGGAAGACAAATAATGGAGGGCAGAGCACCTGGACGGTAGAGAAAGGGCAGATAAAAAAAGACGATGGACTGACGACATTAAAGATAATATGAATACGTCGCTGGAAAATGCAAACCGCATGACCCAATACAGAGATGGGTTCAGGGAATTCATTGGGAAGACACATTTCTGGAAAGAATATGTCACGTAACATGCAGATGTCTGTTAGTCTATTTGATCAAGCTCTGTGTCGAAATATGATGACCTGTTCTTGTCTCGTTAGTAGGTGGTAGTCATCCCGTGAAGGTAAGTTAGGCTTTTGTTGTGCCTTTATCATGGATTTCTTTTGGTAATAGCTGATACATCAGGTTATTGCACATTCGAAACTTCCTGGGGTGCAAAGGGCATTACATTGCTCTTCTGCGCCCCCAGGGTTAGCAGATAACAAGATCATGAAAGTACATCATCGCGGTGAAGCATGGAAACTGAAATGCAGCAGCCCGTGCTGTTTCTGGCTAACACTTTTGGGGTTCGTGTCCGTAAATGTGGTTGCAGCAAATGGAATGAGAATTGACTGCAAAAGACAGGCAATATCTCCGACACTCGGCTCCAACACATGCAGAATAATGTCGACACACATTGAGGCTAGTTAGTCTGGCTGGAGCATTGGAGGGATGACCAGTGCAAATGTCACTACATGGGTAGATGTCATGACGAATATTAAGAGTCGTGCGTTAGTCTACGTAAGGATAAAATATTGAATACAGTGAAAGGGCAGCACAGCGCCAGATGACAGCGCCATGTGCAAATAGACCGGGAAAACGTTACAAGGAAATCGGGACTAAAGTTTTGTTCAGCTCGAGACAAGCTTCTAGTCCCCAGTGCTCCTACATATGTGCAGAGAGACTCAGACTTATACACGGGCTCACGATGTCGGTGAATGACACATTGACTAAGATAGCGAACGAACTTGGGCCCAACTCTACCGTCGATGCTGTCCTATACCGGAAGCATCCTCGCGGAGAGAAAAGGTTCAGTACCCGATGGTAGGGCCGTACTATGATACAGAGTTGCGACCGCATTAGGCGGTACCAATCAAAATACATTGACGGGGCGGCATGTCGAAGAAAATCTATATAAGGGAGGGTCGGCATTTCGAAGACCTGCATCATAGTGGGTGGAAAACCGTCACGGTGTAGAGTCGATACACACCTTTCGCCTAGCGACAGATAGAATGACTGTCAGGTTAGGGAAGTCCACCTGAATTAAATACATGCCGAAAATGGATGTGTTTGACCCTCAGGAGGGGGAATAATACAGCTCTCCTATGGAATTGGCAGTACAACGTACTTCACGCTGCCCGGCGGAAATCATACGAACTTTCGTGTTGGTTATCAGAGAGCGAACGCAGAAGAAGAAGAGCATTCCTTGATCAGTTGATCAAGTCTCTTGGGTCAATGGGCATGAGCCCATGGACCGCTGGATCAGCAACCAACCAACCAACCAACCATCAAGTCTCTCATTTCCTACTATTCCACGGTGAGACGGAACCCATTGAAATATGATTCTACACTGATGTTGCACTATGGACAATAGCTCTTTGAAATGAATTGTAGTGCCTCTAGTATTGATTCGCCTCTGTAAGTATTATAATAGGGTGTGAGGTCCTGTCGGATGTTAAAAGTTATTCTGTATCTGTATAAATAGCTATGATTTTAGGAGTCATAGTTCTTGCAGTAATTCCCCGTTAGTATATATATGGTATCAGCAGTGCCATCTGAGTATTCCACGTATACATTGCTTCCTCCATTTCTTTCTGCATTATGTGCTAACCCATCTGTAAACACTTTGATCCATAGATAACTTGGGTAAGCATCATTTAGAATACTGAGAGCTGCTAACATTTTCTTGAGGTTATTCCACTGTTCATCCTGATGCACACCTGTTACTGTTGTCTGGATGGTCACTGGTAGGTATGTCTGTTTTTCCCATTGGGTGTGTACTGGTTGAGATATCAGGGGTACCTTTGCCTCTAGAATATCTTATAACTGTCTACGTAGACGCTTGACATGGTGTGTACAGCTACCTCTTTTAAGACGCCCTTGTGACAAATTCTGGAATCTCTCTTTCATTGGGTGACTATGGTGGGAATTTAACTTTTCTCCATGGATAATAACTGTAGTATATCTGCGCTCTTTCAATGACTGAATTCCTTTTATATTCTGCATTTCTGTTATTGGTGTGGATCTTATTACTCCTGTAATGATTCGAAGTACTTGGTGCTGTACTCTATTCATGCTTTGTAAGGTGGTTTTTGATGCCCAACTTCATGCTGTAGAGCTATATTCTAAGTATGATCGAATATCTTGTAGATATACAATTTTAAGAATTCTTCATTAGCTTCACAAGCTGTCCCACTCAGTGTATGCTATCTTATATTTCACATGTACATATTTTATAATTTAAAATTATGCACATTTGCCGTTTTCTTACACCTTCACATTCTTTTGATCTATGCAGGCGTTTGTAGGATATGGGAACTGTCCACAAATTAAGTCCAAAATTAGGATGGGCTTGGAGGTTTTTACACGTTATATAGTTGTTGACAAGGGAAGAGGGGTTTGCCAAATTTGACCAACAAATAAACATTTAGGGATTTGGAAGTTGTTTGTTTTACAAATGTAAAATTTTTATTTCGAACTTTCTTATGATAAACTATTTTAGGGTGGGGTTGGGGATACTTGGACATAATTAAGCACCGAGGAGGGAGGCGATCCTTGACAAGTTATTGACAAGGGGAAGGGGGTAGAACATTGTCAAAAAAGGGTTAACGTAATTTATGAACAGCCTCCATATATGATTATTGGGAAGCACACAACATTTAATGAATTTATTCACATTATTTCGAGATACAGTTTTTTTAAACATAAGCAAATTTTGTGAAATACACTCGCATTACTAGTGTTGATGATACGGGTAACTGTAAACACGTTACATGTGTTGTTGATACGGGTAACTGTAAACACGTTACATGTATTGTTGATACGGGTAACTGTAAACACGTTACATGTATTGTTGATACGGGTAACTGTAAACACGTTACATGTATTGTTGATACGGGTAACTGTAAACACGTTACATGTATTGTTGATACGGGTAACTGTAAACACGTTACATGTATTGTTGATACGGGTAACTGTAAACACGTTACATGTGTTGTTGATACGGGTAACTGTAAACACGTTACATGTGTTGTTGATAAAATATTGTTGCATTTCTTGATGACGAATCGTGAAATATGTATGAATAAATATCAACAAGCCAGAACAACGAGCGTGTCAAGCAGTTTATTACAAACAACCAAAAATATACATATCTATGTTAGTTGTTACAGGTTAACAGAACTTTTTTCAAATAATTTTAGACCGACCAATAAGAGCTCGATATCTATAATCAATTTACAAAGAGTAAGTTTATTTAAATTACACTTTTCTTCCTGATTATTTCCTTCTCATTACACTCTCTGATGACTATTTATATGTCTGCCATGTTAGATTGCAAAGAGTTAGTCTAAGTACGGTTGTTCTATACCTGGTTATGTCATCAGGCAGTTGTTAGTGTGGTTATTCCAATGTGTTTCAATTGCACGTCTTCCAATTAACCAATATTAACGGCATCGAACTCAGTGTATCAGTTTTCTTATTTTATATTTGGATCAATAACATATTACCACCAGGTTAAAACATGCACGAAGTAATTTATTTTATAGATCACAAAACAGGCATAATCACTATAAGTAATTTAGTTTAAAATTTACACAATATATTAACTCGACGTTTCGACAAAAAACTGTTATCATGAAAATAATACGATATAAGTAATTGACAGAAACAGAGGTATCAAGATATTAAATAAAACATGATTAATTCATGAAACGAAACATTCATTATGGGAAAAAAATGGAACGAAAATATTATTGTTTTGTGAGATGTAAATAGAAATTACTTTGCAATCCATGGCACAACGCGTTCCGTTCTCCGGACTATATCCTGCTAATCTGCAGGAGTTTGAGAATGAACACTGAAGAAGAATACTTCGTAGTTTCTTTTGTCATCTATATGCATATAATTTTATGTATTACCTATCGTGGATTGCCATATTCAGCAATAATTTCACGTAAGGCCATGTTGTTTGAGAAAATGTATATGTGACATTCAGTCAGGCTGTAATAATGTGATTTGAGAAAATCATTCAATCAGGCTGTAGTCATGTTGTTTGAGAAAATGTATTAGTGACATTCAGTCAGGCTGTAATAATGTGATTTGAGAAAATCATTCAATCAGGCTGTAGTCATGTTGTTTGAGAAAATGTATTAGTGGCATTCAGTCAGGCTGTAATAATGTGATTTGAGAAAATCATTCAATCAGGTTGTAGTCATGTAGTTTGAAAAATGTATATATGACATTTCAATCAGGCTGTAGTCATGTTGTTTGAGAAAATGTATAAGTGACATTCAGTCAGGCTGTAATAATGTGATTTTAGAAAATGTATAGGTGACATTAAATCAGGCTGTAGCCATGTAGTTTGAAAAATATATAGATGACATTCATTCAGGCTGTAATCATGCGATTTGGGAAATGTATAGATGCATTCAGTTTGGCTATAGTCATATGGTTTGAGAAATATATAGATGACATTCAGCCAAACCGTAATCATGTGGTTTGAAAAAAAGTATAGATGACATTCAGTCAGGCTGTAGTATGTGATTTGAGAAATGTATAGATGACAATAGTCAGGCTGTAGTCATGTGGGTTAAAAACTTTAAAAACGTGAAATGTGAATACAACATAGTTTTACTAATTGATGACGTTACAGAAAGTCATATCAACTCTGAAGGCACGGTCTCAATGTCTTTTTTCATATTGAAAAAAAATGGTTATCAGGTAAGCTCTTTTTTCACTGCACAAGCGCTTTAACTGAGAAACTCATTCCTAATTTCTTACAACACTGCATATGCCTATATCTCAGAACAACAGTCTATATGTAAAGTGTGAATACTTATAGTCTTCTTTCAAGCTGGAACTTAGATCTGAATTTACTTCTGGTTACTGACTAATTATATCCTCTTCAGTTTGTTGATCTACTAATTGCCACTGACTCCTTCTATCCTCTTCAGTTTGTTGATCTACTAATTGTCACTGACTCCTTCTATTCTCATCAGTTTGTTGATCTACTTCTTGCCACTGACTCCTTCTATCCTCATCAGTTTGTTGATCTACTTCTTGCCACTGACTCCTTCTATCCTCATCAGTTTGTTGATCTACTAATTGTCACTGACTCCTATCCTCTTCAGCTTGTTGATCTACTTCTTGCCACTGACTCCTTCTATCCTCATCAGTTTGTTGATCTACTAATTGTCACTGACTCCTTCTATCCTCTTCGGTTTGTTGATCTACTAATTGTCACTGACTCCTTCTATCCTCTTCGGTTTGTTGATCTACTAATTGTCACTGACTCCTATCCTCTTCAGCTTGTTGATCTACTAATTGCCACTGACTCCTTCTATCCTCATCAGTTTGTTGATCTACTAATTGTCACTGACTCCTTCTATCCTCATCAGTTTGTTGATCTACTTCTTGCCACTGACTCCTTCTATCCTCATCAGTTTGTTGATCTACTAATTGTCACTGACTCCTTCTATCCTCTTCAGCTTGTTGATCTACTTCTTGCCACTGACTCCTATCCTGTTAAGCTTGTTGGTATTTATCATCTTTGACTGATGTTTTCACTAGGAGTCGTAAACCGAGATCCATGTTCTAGAAAATACCGGGATACCGGACTAATACCATAACGGGTTTAGATTTATAAATTTTCGGTATTTCATTTTCCATAAATATAAATCGCTTTTCTGTTTCCAATGGTAACTTTCCATGCCGTATTTAAAGCATTACATGCCAACAATTTATGTGATATACGAAACCTCACACCACTTGTCTCTTGTTGAACACCGATGGACTAGATCTGTCGCGATCGCCAAAGAAGCATGTGTTGATATTAGTTTTGTTGTTAAAATGGTGCGTGTGTAAGTGACTGATGTATATAAATTCATACGTAGAAATTGCGTATGATAGTTTAAGGGCTATTTCTTCGATCAGTGTGAAGTCTAAGCGTGTGTTCGTATCATCGGGTTATTTTTGTAACCATTTGTGATTAAAATTTAGCAATCAATTCGCCCGTGTGTTGCTGGGGCCCGAATGGGGAGCAAAAAAATAACGACACTGTTTACCTTCCACGCATGTCGTAAAAGGCGACTAATGAGGTTATGAGATGGAGTTGGCTGTCCCATCCCATATAGGGTCAGTGACCCAAAGTCATGCTGAAGTCGGATGTGTCAGGCCGAAGGGCGCAGATATCGCAGCAATGCTGTAAACCATGACACAACGCATTCCGTTCTCCGGACTACATCCTGCTAATCTGCAGGAGTTTGAGAACGAACGCAGAAGAAGAAGAAGAAGCAATCAATCATTAGACACGTTATCAGTTTTATGATCTCATTCTTTAAATGTGGCCAAAGATTAAGAAAAACACAAATTATTTTAATATTTAATTAATAAAACTATTTAAATTAAAAATTTAAGAATATTATTTTTATTATTTGATTAAAGTATGAAGTTAAACATTTGTGTTTTTGCTAAAAGCTTATTAAACATTAACATGTGATATTTTTCTTAATGTTTGTATTTCAGTGATAAATTGTCACCTCTAATCTGGATGAAAGATTCTCTAAATATCAAAAATACCCGAATTCCGGTACTCGTAAATTTCTATATCGAAAATACCGGTTTTGGTAAAAGGGTCCAGTATTGTGACACCTAGTTGTCACTGTTGTCTGTGACAAACGAAGTTCGTCTGTGTACTTACTGATTTTTTCACAACGTATTTGAATACGTACGTCTCTTCCTGTGATTGGCTGTACCCATATCAACTGCTATTTTAACTGTTGCTAGGGAATATAATACAAATAAATAAAACAAGGAGTTAGACAGGGTTGTGTACTTTCACCAGATCTGTTCTCTTTATACAGTGAAAACATAATGCGTGCAATAGTTGATATCCCAGGAATATCAGTTTATTATCTTTTCCCAGGTGGTTTGTGATCCACTCTTGCCGTTAAGCGTTGGGGTGATTGGAGCTCGAGCTTGCGATCTAAAGCCAGATGTGTGGCCTCGGCTGTGCTATGACCGTGTCTGTTCAGAATGTCCCTGACGTTTTCTAGGAAAATCAGTGGGGGGACATAACATAAATAATTTAAGATATGCCGATGACACTGTTCTGATTGCATAAAGTGAGAAAGACCTTCAAGATTTAATTAATGTAGTAGTCACAGAAAGTAAAGAGAAAGGACTCTTCCTAAATATCAAGAAAACAGAACTAATGGTTATTTCAAAGAAACATAATACCACACCTTGCAAGATCAAAGTGAATGATATAGTATTAAAACAGGTCCACCAATTCTAATATTTAGGTACAACGATTACAGCAGATGGAAGAAGTTCAACAGAAACAAGAAGCAGAATAGGGCCGACAAAAACTACATTCAGAAAAATGAAAAATATATTGTGTAATATGACATTGTCATTAGAGGTGAGAGAGTTCTGCAGTGCTATATAACTCCTATACTAACATTTGGATACGAGTCTTGGAAAATAAACAATCTGGAAAGTGGGAAATTAGAAGCAACAGAGATGTGGTTCTACAGAAGAATGATGAGAATACCATGGACTGCTAGAAAAACTAATGCGGAGGTGTTGAAAGAGTCAAATGCGAAACGGACCTTAATCAACAATATAAGAAAAATACAATCTTCATTTTTTGACCACTTCATGAGACAGGGAGGTTTGGAGAACATAGTCACAACAAGCAAAATTGAAGGCAAGAGAGACAGAGGGTGACAACATGAGAAAATATTAGACAGTTTAACAACCTAGCACGGCAGGGAAACAACAACTATCTTGGTACATAATACTGTAGACAGAGAGCTGGGGAGAACCATGATCGCCTACGCCAGCTGGCATGTCAACTGATGATGATAAAGGAATATATTTTGTCAACTCTTTTATTCCGTCGTGGTTAGTGGAGCAGTGCAGGATTTACCTATATGATAAACAAGCTATAGCTTAGGGTTCCCACAGTTAGTGGAGCAGTGCAGCATTTACCTATATGCTAAACAAGCTATAGCTTAGCGTTCCCACGGTTAGTGGAGCAGTGCAGCATTTACCTATATGCTAAACAAGCTATAGCTTAGCGTTCCCACTGTTAGTGAGAAGTGCAGGATTTACCTATATGATAAACAAGCTATAGCTTAGGGTTCCCACGGTTAGTGAGAAGTGCAGGATTTACCTATATGATAAACAAACTATAGCTTAGCGTTCCCACGGTTAGTGAGCAGTGCAGCATTTACCTATATGCTAAACAAGCTATAGCTTAGGGTTCCCACTGTTTTGGCCCCCCCCCCAATTTAAAAAAAAATGAATTTCACTATCTATATACTTTTTAGTCGTTAAAGGGCCCCGTATCTCAGATAGCTTAGGGCCCCGTATCTCAGATAGCTTAGGTCCCCGTATCTCAGATAGCTTAGGGCCCCGTATCTCAGATAGCTTAGGTCCCCGTATCTCAGATAGCTTAGGGCCCCGTATCTCAGATAGCTTAGGGCCCCGTATCTCAGATAGCTTAGGGCCCCGTATCTCAGATAGCTTAGGGCCCCGTATCTCAGATAGCTTAGGGCCCCGTATCTCAGATAGCTTAGGGCCCCGTATCTCAGATAGCTTAGGGCCCCGTATCTCAGATAGCTTAGGGCCCCGTATCTCAGATAGCTTAGGGGCCCCGTATCTCAGATAGCTTAGGGCCCCGTATCTCAGATAGCTTAGGGCCCCGTATCTCAGATAGCTTAGGGCCCCGTATCTCAGATAGCTTAGGGCCCCGTATCTCAGATAGCTTAGGGCCCCGTATCTCAGATAGCTTAGGGCCCCGTATCTCAGATAGCTTAGGGCCCAAAATCTCAGATAGCTTAGGGCCCCGTATCTCAGATAGCTTAGGGCCCCGTATCTCAGATAGCTTAGGGCCCCGTATCTCAGATAGCTTAGAGCCCCGTATCTCAGATAGCTTAGGGCCCCAAATCTCAGATAGCTTAGGGCCCCGTATCTCAGATAGCTTAGGGCCCAAAATCTCAGATAGCTTAGGGCCCCGTATCTCAGATAGCTTAGGGCCCCGTATCTCAGATAGCTTAGGGCCCCGTATCTCAGATAGCTTAGGGCCCCGTATCTCAGATAGCTTAGGGCCCCGTATCTCAGATAGCTTAGGGCCCCGTATCTCAGATAGCTTAGGGCCCCGTATCTCAGATAGCTTAGGGCCCCGTATCTCAGATAGCTTAGGGCCCCGTATCTCAGATAGCTTAGGGCCCCGTATCTCAGATAGCTTAGGGCCCCAAATCTCAGATAGCTTAAGACCTTATCAAGTCTATATCCGACGCTGTTAGTGAGACATACAACAACTAGTCTGATTTATTTTCAGGTCAGTGCTGATTGTCAAGTTGTCTCCCTTTCTTAAACTGGAGTAATCTCAACTAATTACAAATATAAATTGATTGATTAAGCCATCAGAAGAACTGGAGGCAATAGCTAAAGATCGAACACGATGAACGAGGTTTGCTGATGACCTATGCTTCGCACGGAGTTAAAAGATGAATAGATAATCTTCCCCAAAGCTTTTATTTCATACTCCAAACCCTCACACTGTCCGAAGGGTCTGCTGTTCTCGAAGCGTAGCTTCCCAATAAAGCTTGATAGGAAAGAGATGTGTAAGATAACGGTATGGGCAAGGATATATACAAAAGTATCTGAACGTCAAAAAATATTAATATTTTACTCCTTTAAACATCGTATACAAACATGGAACATGAAGGATTACACATAAAGAATATATTATTGGATGCACATCAATACAATCTCTCAATATTATTCTAGCAACATGGGAAATACATTTCTCCCAATTTCGTCGTTTGTATTTATTCCAATTGATGAAATATACGAGTATTTAGTGATTACTGTCGTACGTAATTGTTTAAAAAAAACCTTGTAGGTCGTGATGGCAGGATCACTCGAACCTCGACCGTCATTATGTTTTATAGCCATAAGCTCAGATATAACAAAATGGAGTCGCACCAAAGTGGGATGTGTTGAACCATTGTCGCATGTAAAACGGTAACACGTTTTCATATACGTTCTCTAGATTGCATCCTGCTGAAAATCTAGTAGTACTATTGTTCTGCTACAAGAGAGTTCTATGCCAGTGGGAGTTTGAGAATAAATACTAGGAAAACAGATGGCTAATACAAATTGTTAAAACTTATGGACGGTTCTTATGTGATGAAAGGGTTCCTTCGTACAGTATTCCAATAGTTGAGCTAATCATTGTGTGAATGTGCTCATTCGGTTACCTGTACATTATTGCAACGTTGGTTGCATATTCTTTCGGCTTTGCCAATTTTCTAGGTATATATATTTTCTATATATCTTCCTTCATTAGACAAAGGCGTTGGACTTATATCGGCCATGTTCTGAGAATGAACAGCCTAAGAATTCCCCAGCAGTCACTATATTGGGTGCCACCTGGAGTAAGAAGAAGAGGGAGACCTAGAGAAACTCTGCGAAGAACCATTAATAGAGAAGGCATGTCAATGAACCTAAACAACACGCAAGAATTGAAAGACCTGGCAACACAAAGACATAAATGGAAAGCTATGGTTTCTGCCCTATGCGCCACCTATGGCCCTGGAGGAATATAACATAACATAACAATTTTCTAGGTAATTATAACGTTAAGTAATTTGTCAATACTTTCTGCCTGGTTATGCTGCTCATTTGCTTGTACTGGATATATTCCATTGGGAATTTGAGACTTCCTCACTACTTACAAACCACACAACATAACATTATTGAAATATCTGAAATATTATGCAAATAATGATACGACGTTATTAAACTGTTTTAATGATTGGTTGCTGATCTAGTTGTACATGGGCTCATGCCCTTTGACCCGGTACGAGATTGTGATATATGCATATGTTTGTGAGATATTATTTTGCTTCACATATAATGTTATATTTATCGGGAATTGGAGGGAAAATAATTGTTCTATCATCCAAGGCTGGAACATTGCAGTGTTACATTAGTTAACGTAAAATGTGTGTTAATCTTGGTCTATGTACTCCTACGCACATCATTATGTTTCTTATTAATATCATTAGTGGTAATGAGCAAGTGTTCCTTATTGACATCATTGGTGGTAATGAGCAAGTGTTCCATATGGACATCGTTGGTAGTACTGAACAAGTGTTCCTTATTGACATCATTGGTAGTAATGAGCAAGAGTTCCTTATGGACATCATTGGTAGTACTGAACAAGTGTTCCTTATTGACATCATTGGTAGTAATGAGCAAAAGTTCCTTATGGACATCATTGGTAGTAATGAGCAAGTGTTCCTTATTGATACCATTGGTAGTAATGAGCAAGTGTTCCTTATTGACATCATTGGTGGTAATGAGCAAGTGTTCCTTATTGACATCATTGGTAGTAATGAGCATGTGTTCCTTATTGACATTATTGGCAGTAGTGAGCAAGTGTTCTTTATTGACATCATTGTTAATAATGGCCAAATGTTCCTTAGTGACATAATTGGTGGTAATGGACAAATGTTCCTTATTGATTTATTCTTACAAATACATTTATTGTGTACCTTTCGTGGTGAGGTATTTTCCTTTCAACCAGTTCCGTTATATCAGAGCACATAGTCACAAATAATAATGGAGGTCTCGGTTTAGGTATTACGATTTTGTCAAGCCTGTTCCTTATGTTCTTTTCTAATTACAAACCAGCATTACAGAACTGGAGGAATTCCTATAAATGTTTAAGTAGCTGGTCCATCAGTCATTTATAAGTACATAAGCTCAGTGTCCCAGCCAGTTATTAGTTGCGCCGCCTTCGGATATTTCCAGAGGACTCATTATCCCCATTCTCCCTTAGTCACTCCAATTTCTATCATTCTCTGAATACACACATTGTCTCTATCAATCTCCTCTTCAGCACTTCGTAATGCACCCACAACTGCCATCATTAGCTCAGTTTTGTCTCTTCTCTGTTAAATAAATCCAGCGCTACGGTGACACGGTACAGAGAGCGTCTATGACGGCCAAGGTACCGAATTCGATCCCCAGCACTGGCAATTGTGCATCCAGACCGTTCAGAAATCAATGGATATCTAAATCTTCGGTAAAGGAGTGAGGGATATCTAAATCTTCGGTAAAGGAGTGAGGGATATCTAAATCTTCGGTAAAAGAGTGAGGGATATCTAAATCTTCGGTAAAGGAGTGAGAGATATCTAAATCTTCGGTAAAGGAGTGAGGGATATCTAAATCTTCGGTAAAGGAGTGAGAGATATCTAAATCTTCGGTAAAGGAGTGAGGGATATCTAAATCTTCGGTAAAGGAGTGAGAGATATCTAAATCTTCGGTAAAGGAGTGAGAGATATCTAAATCTTCGGTAAAGGAGTGAGGGATATCTAAATCTTCGGTAAAGGAGTGAGCGATATCTAAATCTTCGGTAAAGGAGTGAGGGATATCTAAATCTTCGGTAAAGGAGTGAGGGATATCTAAATCTTCGGTAAAGAGGTGAGGGTTACCTAAATCTTCGGTAAGTGGGTGTGGGTTACCTATATATTCAGTAAAGGGGTGAGGGTTACCTTCGGTAAAAGAGTGAGGGTTACCTTCGGCAAAGGGGTGATGGTTTTCTTCAGTAAAAGGTGGACGGTTATCTAAATCTTCGGTAAAAGGGGCGAGGTTACCTAAAAGAAAGATAATGTCTTCATTTTCACGGCATTGTTACAACTTCATTCGGAATTCACTAAAGGGGAGGGTTCAAGGAACCCACTTCTGTTTAGCTTTCTTCCTAGTACTAAATGTTATGTTCAGACTTCCTAAGGTGTATGGTGGGGTTGAACCCCCCCCCCCCCCCCCCCCACCCCCTCACAATTACCTTATTGACAGGGTTAATTAGCTAACATTGTCTGACATCATTCTGCTATTATCATCCATCCCCTTAAAAGTAATGGCCAATATGTTTCTTGTTATTCATCCCAAATACATTATAACATTTAGGAACATATATATATATATACTGCCGGAGAGAAAGAGAGAGAGAGAGGATTCCTAAATTTAAAGTAAACAGCTTGTGTTTTTGTTTGTTTGTTAGCGTTCGTTCTCAAACTCCCACTGGATTTCTCTTGTAGCCAGACAAATGTTCTATTAGATTTCCAGCAGGATGTAGTCCAGAGAACGGGGATGCGACGTGTCTTCGTTTTAATTACGCCAATGGCTTGACATTGCCGACTTCTGTGGAACATACTTTGAACTTCATTTATTATATAATTTATTTTCTTTATTGAGAAAACTAATTGGTGGGTGATTGGGGGGGGGGGGAAGGTTAAACAATTTTTAAAATTTATTTACTTAGTATTAAACTGTAAACCCTTCAAACACACCCCCCCCTTTTAAATCTGCCGGCTGGATAAAAAAAAGTAGTTCTCCATTTTTTCACACCATTGAGGCGTATTTGGAAATACGGTGTTAGGGTCACTTTTTTCATTGACCCATCATACCTAGGGATGAAGTGATCAGCTTTCAGCCCGCCGCCTTTACTTTCTCAAATGATCTCGCACCCATTTTCCTAGGCTGGGTTGACTTAGTGGATAACAATACGTTAATTCATTATGAGTGTAATTATATCAAGACAACTGTTTGTCTCATATGCTTTCATTCTGACAAAATTACTGAAAGTATTTGTTAAATACTTCTAAGTGTAACCTCTGACGTTACTAAATGCACTGTGAGACTTGTATGACGACCAGGCTCAAGTCTATATCTGCGGAGGGTCAAGACTTGTATAAGATATTATTTGGAACGACATTGTTCTGTCTATGTGTTATTTATGTTTACAAGAAGGCATGTAGGTCCTTGTAGTACCATTTTTAAATATTTGTACGGGATGTTCGTTGACGATATAATAGTCCTTGTCTAGATTGTTCTCAGTGACTTGAGTATACAGGTTGAATGTCTTGTCGAGATGACATGTTTATTTGGGGATGTGGTTGATCAAGTAGATGCCGCTAGAGCGGACCTGCTTCAATTTCCGTCAGCTGTAAGAATTATTTTCATTTATCTTCATGCTTCCTAAAATATTAAGATTTATTTTTTCAAACTCTTTAAGTTTTTTTTTATACAAGAGGTAGACAGGTAGCCTAAACTTTAATAATAAATCATTTTTGTTATAATGTAATGGTAGTTGGTAGGTAGTTAATGAGTTTACCCCTCTTTTGGAAAGGGGCGCTCCGTTCAACCAGCGAACAACAAAGTCCAATTAGGTTATATCAGGACTCACTACCATAAAATATTAGAGGTAACAAAGACCCCAAATTGAATAGATATATTAGTAATTTTCTATAGTGACGATATAAAACTACCAATTTTCGGTATTAATAATGTAAAAGTAATTGTTCTCAGTATCAATACTGTTTGACAACAGGATTATTCTTAAGCGTATAATCCTTGAAACAGGCCAACACTCTCTTAAAACAAAGGAGAGTAAACGTGTAGGTATATGTTACTTTTAAACATGTTATGTCCCCTGATAAAAAGGGGACACAATCTTAAACAGGTTCTCTGTAACTGATACTATCCTCATCACGGACTTGAAAACTTTTCACTTCGCGGTAGGTAGGATAGGTTGCGTCCTGAATACGAGACATCTGGGTTGACCTATGGCTACTAGTTGTCCCTGTGGCAGGATGTCGCACAACTCGGGAGCTGTAGAACCAGGTACTGTTCCGATGCAGCTGTGTATTCTGTCGTTTCTGACAAGAAAACACATTTCTAAATTCTTTCTTGAATTTTACTGAAATAAACAGAAAACGTTTGACTGCAAGTTTTATAGAAAAGTTTGTCTGCTTGTATTTATAGAACAGTTTGTCTGCTTGTATTTATAGAACAGTTTGTCTGCTTGTATTTATAGAACAGTTTGTCTGCTTGTATTTATAGAACAGTTTGTCTGCTTGTATTTATAGAACAGTTTGTCTGCTTGTATTTATAGAACAGTTTGTCTGCATGTATTTATAGAACAGTTTGTCTGCATGTATTTATAGAACAGTTTGTCTGCTTGTAGTTATAGAACAGTTTGTCTGCTTGTATTTATAGAACAGTTTGTCTGCTTGTAGTTATAGAACAGTTTGTCTGCTTGTATTTATAGAACAGTTTGTCTGCTTGTATTTATAGAACAGTTTGTCTGCTTGTATTTATAGAACAGTTTGTCTGCTTGTATTTATAGAACAGTTTGTCTGCTTATATTTATAGAACAGTTTGTAATGAACACGTTTTTCTTATAAATATTACTGAAAAGAGCAAGTGTTTCTTATAGACATTACATTAAAGAGAAAGTGTTTCTTATAGACATTACATTAAAGAGAAAGTGTTTCTTATAGGCATCACAGTAAAGAGAAAGTGTTTCTTATAGACATCACATTACAGAGAAAGTGTTTCTTATAGACATTACATTAAAGAGAAAGTGTTTCTAATAGACATCACATTAAAGAGAAAGTGTTTCTTATAGACATCACATTAAAGAGAAAGTGTTTCTTATAGACATCACATTAAAGAGAAAGTGTTTATTATAGACATTACAGTTAAGAGAAAGTGTTTCTTATAGACATTACAGTAAAGAGAAAGTGTTTCTTATAGACATTACAGTGAAGAGAAAGTGTTTCTTATAGACCTTACAGTAAAGAGAAAGCATTTCGTATAGACATCACATTAGAGAGAAAGTGTTTCTTATAGACATCACATTAAAGAGAAAGTGTTTCTTATAGACATCACTTTAAAGAGAAAGTATTTTTTTTATAGAAATCACATTAAAGAGAAAGTGTTTCTTATAGACATCACATTAAAGAGACAGTGTTTCTTATAGACATCACAGTTAGTAAAATGAGTGGGTGTTTCATTTAGACGTCATTTTTAGTAATGAGTAAATATTTTATAGACATCGTAGTAATGAGCAAGTGTTTATTATGGACACATTAATGAGCAAGTATTTATTATAGACATCACAGTAATGAGCATGTGTTTATTATAGACATAGTAATGAGCAAGTGTTTCATTTTGACACCATTGGTAGTAAAGAGCTAGTGTTTCTTATTGACACCATTGATAGTAAAGAGCAAGTGTTTTTTATTGACACCATTGGTAGTAAAGAGCAAGTGTTTCTTATTGACACCGTTGGTAGTAATGAGCAAGTGTTTCTTATTGACACCATTGGTAGTAAAGAGCAAGTGTTTTTTATTGACACCATTGGTAGTAATGAGCAAGTGTTTCTTATTGACACCATTGGTAGTAATGAGCAAGTGTTTCTTATTGACACCATTGGTAGTATTGAGCAAGCGTTTCTTATTGACACCATTGATAGTAATGAGCGAGTGTTTCTTATATATTTATTGTTACAGGTATATTTTTGTGGTAGGGTATCTTCCTTTCAAGTTCGGAATTGAGTTCTGTTTGGTAATTCCAGAAATAGGGTCACCAATAATTTGAAGGTCTCGGTTTAGATAGACACTGCCGGTTTGTCACTCCTGTTCTTTATGCCTTATTTTTCTTTACCTTTTTCTTCATTATTATCATCATCTTCTTCTTCAGCTATGGAGGGATCATGGGATGTATTTCTTCTGTGCAATATGTCGTATCTGCATTTGTTTCTCATGGAGTGGAGTTTGACTTACACTTTCTGACGTTTCTCATAGCATCATGTTTAATGAAAACATTCTCCAAAACTTAGCAAGTCACAGACAACTGTTGTACTTAATGTGACTTCATGGTGGAATGATATGTGAACTGGAAGTCTGATCCGGATGAAACTTTGCAGTGAGTTTCTTGTTGTCTTGGGACATGCTACAAATGACAGGGACAGGATTCTTTACTATTAGTTCAGACATAGATGCCCATCCGCCCGTGTGTTGCCGGGTCCGAAAGTGAAGCAAAGAATAGCAACACTGTTTACATTCCATATGTCGTAAAAGGCGACTAAGAAGGTTATGGGATGGAGTTGGCTGTCCCTTCCCATATAGGGTAAGTGACCCAAAGCTATGCTGAAGTCGGATGTATCAGACCGAAAGGCGCAGATATCGCAGCAATGCTGTAAACCATGACATAACGAATTCCGTTCTCCAGACTACATCCTGCTAATCTGCAGGAGTTTGAGAACGAACGCAGAAGAAGAAGAAGATGCCCACCAGGCTCGATCACAACGGGAATTATGTCCGTCATTGCTTTTCTATATATATATATATACTTGTGTTCTACTCACCATAGGTAACCCCCATCTTTTGTTTCAGTCGCTCATATTCTATTATATATTTACATCCATTAAATGTACAAGTTAGATACTCGTACATATATGCAACACATCTTGTCTCAGCACAAATATTTATGTTACACTGTTTAAGTTTACCAGCTTATTCTACACTTATTGTGTACATCTCTCAACGCTTGTTTTCTCTGTTTAACAGCTTATTTTACACGTTTTCTCAGTTTTTCAACTTATTTACATTTATATTTTCAGATTTCCAACTTATATTACACTTGTTTTCTCAGTTTTTCAACTTATTTACATTTATATTTTCAGATTTCCAACTCATATTACACTTGTTTTCTCAGTTTTTCAACTTATTTACATTTATATTTTCAGATTTCCAACTCATATTACACTTGTTTTCTCAGTTTTTCAACTTATTTTACACTTCTTTTCTTAGTTTTCAAACATACTTTACACTTGTTTTCGTAGTTTTCCAAATTACTTTACACGTGTTTTCTTAGCTTTCCAACCTATTTTACACTTGTTTTCTTAGCTTTTTAACTGGTTTTACAAATTTTCTAAGCTTTCCAACTTATTTTACACTGTTTTAATAGCTTTCCAACTTATTTTACACTTATTTCTTAACTTTCCAACCTATTTTACACTTGTTTTCTTAGCTTTTTAACTGATTTTACACTTGGTTTCTTAGCTTTCCAACTTATTTTACACTGTTTTCTTAGCTTTCCAACTTATTTTACACTTGGTTTCTTAGCTTTCCAGTAGATTTTTACATTTTTTCAGTCTCTCAACTTATTTGACTCTTTTTATTTTTGTAATTTCTCAATTTGAACTACACTGACTGTCACGGTTACTACATTTTTATTACAAATACTTTTTTTCAACTTATTTGACACTTATTGTTGTAATTTCTCAATTTGAACTACATTGACTGTCTCGGTTACTACATTTTTATTACAAATACTTTTTTTCAACTTATTTGACACTTATTGTTGTAATTTCTCAATTTGAACTACATTGACTGTCTCGGTTACTACATTTTTATTACAAATACTTTTTTTCAACTTATTTGACACTTATTGTTGTAATTTCTCAATTTGAACTACATTGACTGTCTCGGTTACTACATTTTTATTACAAATACTTTTTTTCAACTTATTTGACACTTATTGTTGTAATTTCTCAATTTGAACTACATTGACTGTCTCGGTTACTACATTTTTATTACAAATACTTTTTTCAACTTATTTGACACTTATTGTTGTAATTTCTCAATTTGAACTACATTGACTGTCTCGGTTACTACATTTTTATTACAAATACTTTTTTTCAACTTATTTGACACTTATTGTTGTAATTTCTCAATTTGAACTACATTGACTGTCTCGGTTACTACATTTTTATTACACGAACTTACTTAGTTTTTCGGTTGATATTACCTACTAATTTCCAAACAAATCACTGTCTCATGTTCTAGAAGCAAAGTGATACAAGATAACTCTTACCGCTCATGAAGTTGTAGATAAGTGGATTGACAGCGCTATTAAAGTAGCACAGCCAGTGAGCAAACATGAACATGATTGAAAGGATGGAAGAATCGTTCATTGATGCCAAGCAACCGATTTGTCTGTGGAAAAAAATTCCTAATATGAACAATGCTATTAGAGAATATAGTTTGACAAATTCTTTTTCACTATCATCATCATCAAGTGCCACTTCTGTATATCGAAGATTTTGTAATGGACCTTGAAGGTCCGACCTTCAACACCCTATGTCTCTTGCCTTGGTTGCGCAAAGGCCCTCTGACAGAATGTATCTTGTTCATCTCGTGATGTTTCCCTCTCGATCATATATCTGCATACATCTTGTTCATCTCGTGATGTTTCCCTCTCACTCATATATCTGCATACATCTTGTTCGACGCCCTTCAACCATACCATACAAACTTCATTATGGTGGCCTGTCTTGTTCTTTGTCCAAAATATTTTATTTGTAATTTTTTCAATCCAGGTTACACTGAAGACGGATTTGTCGGATCTTTGGTGTAAATATAACGGCAACACAACGCATTTTCATTCTCTGGACTACATCCTGCTGGATATCTAGTAGACTTGGTCCTGCTACAAGAGAGTTCCAGCGGGAATTTTAGAATAAACGCTGAAGAAGAATTCAGGTTGACAGTCCTACTCGTATCCCACACTGGTATAGAAATATGATCATCACTACAGATAACTCAGAATAAAATGCTTGCAGCGATTGCTTACCGTGCATGGTAAACGTTCCTGCAACACATTTCAAATCTTAAGTTTTTTGGGTGGAAAATAAACACTATAACTCTTTCCAATTGTACTAAATTTTGTTTATATTGTTGAATAGTAAAGGCTAAACGAGATTACGACAAGAATAAAGGTAGGTATAATGGTTTTGAATTTTCTAAAATTTAATTATTTTATGCCTTTTAATACATCATTTTAGCTCGAGCTCCAACCACCCTACTCTTAATGGCAAGAGTGGATAACAAACCACATGGGGAAAGACAATAGACAATACGTCATTTTATGTTTACGCAAGCTTTACTACAGATTACACAAACGAAGAGCAGTGGACGTTGCCAAAGCTTGGAAAAAACATGAAATATAATTAAAGACAATTGAAGTTCGACGGATAGGAAAACAGAGAGACAGAGAGAGAGAGAGAGAGAAAGAGAGAGAATATAGACTGGTGGAGACAGCGAAGTACTTTGAACTTCTACTGGTAAATTTCGATTCCAGATTTCTCTGCACTGCTTGCCAAATTTAAATGGTTCCATTTACATTACATAATTTTCAGAGACCTGCCAGGCACAACGAACATATATAGATTACAAATGCGTGATTTGTGAACGGGACAGTTTATGAGCTGTTTTTTGTTAAAATTCTAATGTCTACTAGCAGCTTCTCATCCCTGTCGTTTATTCTTCATACAATTTACTGCAGAAACGAAACATGAAGAGACTTAATGACAATACGCAATACATCTCAGCTACTGGAGATGACCTCAATGTCCTTCTAGAATCAGTTAGCAAAGAATATGATGATAAATATTTATTTTATACCAAAGACAGGCCTAGTTATCGATCATGTGGCTCTTTGTCGGGGAGAAAAGAATACAGCTATTATCCGTAACCATATATTAAAAAAAAAAACCCCCATTAAATTCAACATCGAGAATTAATTTAAGAAAGAGAGGTAGCATCCATCACCTCTAGCTCCCCCCCCCCGACCAATAAATGAAATCATCAGAATTCCACGTAATTGAAGTACTAAGTTTTTGTGTAAGAGCCCCTCCCCCCTCTCTTTTGCCGAATTTGGAAAACGTGTTGACTTAAGTTGTGAGGAGAATAGATCTTCTTCTTTCGTTCACTTGAAACATGTCTATATCTGTAATTCTGTCTCCTTAATAAAACTCACTGTCTTTTGTAGTTCATACAGTGTCCCATAGAGTTTTGATTCCAGTGTTGTTTCCTCTGGCCAATATGTCTGCCTCAGCGTTTCATGCTCAGAACACTCTTGAAGTATATGTTTGGCACTCTGTGCTGCCTGTCCACATGTACACATGGCCGTGTTGCCAATCTTGAACTTTGTATACATGTGACTGCGGAGTCGGTTGTGTCCTGTTCTGAGACGTAGAATTATAACTTGTTCTGATCTGTTCATATTGTGATAGTCATCTTGTGTTGGTGTTTGTGGCTTTCTTATTGACTTTATCATCTGTTTTTTCTGATGGTAGGTGATTGGTATATCTGGTTGGTCTTCGGCAGCACCTTCCTTAGCCAGTTGGTCTGCTTTTTCATTTCCTGGTATTCCACAGTGAGAGGGTATCCACTGCATGGTTACCCTATACTGGTAAGACAATTCGCTAAGTAGTTTTTTTAAGTCTGTTAGTTTTCCAGACTGGAGAGCTTGAAGCACTGACCTTGCATCTGTCAGGAATACCACAGGCTGTAGGTCAGAGTTGGAGTTCATCAGTTTTTTTAGCTGCCACACTAATTGCCTGGATTTCTGCATCATAATTATTGCAGAATTTTCCTGTCGGTGTTCTGATTGTATCTCTAGGCTTGTGTGGATATTCTATATATACACCTGCACCTCCATTCCTCACAGCATTCTGTGCTGACCCATCTGTGTACACTCTGACCCATATATCTTGTGGATATTCCTCATCCAGGAAACTGAGGGTGATTGTCATTCGCTGCACACTGTTCTGTTCGTCCTCGCTTAGTATTCCTTTCACATGGGTCTGAATGTATATTGGCATTCCATGGCTTTCACTCCACGGGGTTTGCTCTGGTACAGACCTTAAGGGGCTGCCAACTTCAGGTAGGTCTGTAAGTTGTCTACGGAGTCGTTTAGCTTGATGGATAAAACTGCTTCTTTTCAGTCGTCCCATTGCTAGATTTTGGAATCTTTCCTTCATTGGATGACTTGGCATACACTGAAACTGTTGAAAACGTGTTGACTTAAGTTGTGAGGAGAATAGATGACAGCTGAACGGATGTGGTTCAAATCTCGTCTGCCATTTTTGATTCCCCTTTCCAAGCAAAGTCCATAACCGACTAAGGAAACGAGGCCTCGCCACTACCTTTGGCTAATCTGTGTTTTCATTGGTCGACATCGCAGAATGTGTTCAAAGTGACAAATAAAAACCAATGAAAAGCACGGATCAGTTAACGAGAGTGACCAATTCGAAGGCATGCATCTAGTCGGCTGTAGTAATGTTTTGTTTTAATTTGCGAGACTGATCAATATGTTTGAAGGAACTCAAAAATCACGTCTCGAATATACACATGGACCTCAATTTCTAGTCGTGGAGATATATTGTCTGCAATAATTATTAGACAAGCATGACAGACTTGACGGGTAACCTCCATCACTGAGTAAATTACAGACTCGACAGGTAATCTGCATACCTGAATAAATATAGACTCGATAGGTAATCTACATAACTGAGTAAATACAGACTCGACAGATAATTTTTGTGTCTGTAATTTGTATGCCATATTTACGCTCATCGGGTCTCCATTGCTTTATGAATTGTTCAGGTGCACAACTGGGGATCTCTCTGGCGTAGTGGTTAAGCTGTTCGCCTTGTGTTCAAGAGGTCACGTGTTCGAACATGTTTTAAACTGCCTGGACGGAAATTGAACCGAGTACATTGGTAGTCCAAGACTTGTTTCACAAATATCTCACTTGCACGTATGCGGTTGCATCTGTGGGTCTCACCAATGGCCCACTAAACAAACCACCCATGAAACAGAAAACCTAAGTAGATGACATTCCGTTATATTGAGGCTATTTTATGGAAGCTTTGTAGCATGTTATACCCTCATATACAATACAATTATATACCCCCTCTGAGTAGAAAGCCCCTTCAATAGACATTGCACTAAGCCGAAAGTTGAAGTCTTTTGGGTATGAAAAAAAGCGCAGAAAACCACTCATTGCACATAATGCGTACACTAGTTGATATCACAGGAACATCAATGGGAGGACATAACGTAGATAATTATGCGGATGATACTGTTCTGATTTCTAAACGTTAGCAAGATCTTCAAGAATTTATTAATGTAGTAGTGGCAGCAAGTAACGAGAAAGCTCTCTCTCTAAACATCAAGAAAACATAAGTAATAGTTATGTCAAAGAAATAAAATACCACACCTTGCAATATCAAAGTGAATGATATAGTATTAAAACAGGTCCACCAATTCAAATATTTAGGTACAAAGATTGCAGCAGATGGAAGAAGTTCAACAGAAATAAGAAGCAGAATAGGGCAGAAAAAACATTCAGAAATATGAAAAATATATTGTGTAATATGACCTTGTCATTAGAGATGAGGAAGAGAGTTCTGCAGTGCTATATACCACCTATACTAACATATGGATGCGAGTCTTGGACAATTAAAAACAAACAGGAAAGTGGGACATTAGAGGCAAATGAGATGTGGTTCTACAGAAGAATGCTGAAAATACCATGGACTTCCATGTAAACTAATGTGGAGATGTTGAAAGTGTCAAATGCGAAAAGGAGGTTAATCAATAATGTAAGAAAAAGACAATCTTAATTTTTGTGGCCACGTTATGAGACAAGGATGTTTGGAATGCATATTCGCAACAGACACGATTGACAACTAAGAAAGAGAGCGACAACGTGAGAAACTATTAGACAGTTTAACACGTTAAACTGACAGAAAAAGACAGTTTGGCACGGCAGGGAAATAACAACGATCCTGATACATTATACTGTAGATTGAGAGCTGTGGAGTGTCATGATCGCCTACGTCAGCCAGCATGGCACATAATGTTGATGATGAACATATACAAGGCAAATTCTAATTTCCAGTAGTTTTCCAATCAGAAGAATGTAGTTACCGGTTTGTGTTAATAATTTCTTCCAAGTTTCGTGCTTAAGATATCTCTTTACCGGTGAAGGGTAAAGAACACAAAACTTCTTGTTAAATAAGACCGCATGATCACGAGGCCATGAAATTTTACAGCATAAAATAACAGAAAACATATATTCTATGTTTTGATTAAAATGCCTTTATCAAGATCAACACAAAACACATCATGGGTACATGACCATACTGATTCTGAACTGACGTTTTATTAACTGAACGGCCTATTGTATTGAATCATAGTTTTACTGCTTTGATACCTGTTATCGATTTTATTATTAATCCTACATACCCCGGAATGAATCAATAGCGAATAATACAATAGAAATAATAAGAAAAGAAATTCCAACGTAACTATTACCCCTTGTCAATACGAGTTTTCTATGTCCATGAAGATGATGGTAATTTCCATTCAGAGAACTGGCGTTTTGACTGAGGGAAGTAAATCAAGAAATATAACGTCTCTTCGCCTGTGATTATCGAATAATAGAATAATAGAAGAATAGAATAATAGATTAATAGAAAAAATAATAGAATAAATAATAGAATAATAGAATAATAGATTAATAGAATAAATAATAGAATAATAGAATAAATAATAGAATAATAGAATAATAGAATAAATAATAGAATAATAGAATAAAAGAATAAATAATAGAATAATAGAATAATAGAATAAATAATAGAATAATATAATAAATAATAGAACAAATAATAGAATAAATAATAGAATCAATAATAGAATAATAGAATAATAGAACAATAGAATAATAGAACAATAGAATAATAGAATAATAGAAAAATACAATAATACAATAATAGAATAATAGAATAATAGATTAATAGAATAAATAATAGAATAAAAGAATAATAGAATAAATAATATAATAATATAATAGAATAATAGAATAATAGAACAATAGAATAATAGAATAAATAATATAATAATATAATAATAGAATAACATAATAATATATTAATAGAATAAATAATGGAATAATAGAATAAATAATAGAATAAGAGAATAAATAATAGAATAAATAATGGAATAATAGAATAATAGAATAATATAATAAAAACATAGAATAATAGAAAATAAAATAATAGATTAATAGAATAATAGAATAATAGAATAATTGAATAATTGAATAATAAAATAATAGAATAAATAATAGAATAAATAATAGATTAATAGAATAGTAGAATAATAGAATAATAGAATAGAATAATAGAATAATGGAATAAATAATAGAATAATAGAATAAATAATAGAATAAATAATAGAATAATAGAATAACTAATAGAATAAATAATAGAATAAATAATAGAATAATAGAATAATAGACTAAATAATAGAATAATAGAATAAATAATAGAAAAATAGAATAAATAATAGAATAAATAATAGAATAATAGAATAAATAATAGAATAAATAATAGAATAAATAATAGAATAAATAATAGAATAAATAATAGAATAATAGAATAATAGAATAATAGAATAGAATAATAGAATAAATAATAGAATAATAGAATAATAGATTAATAGAATAAATAATAGAATAATAGAATAAATAATAGAATAATAGAAATAGTAATAGAATAAATAATAGAATAATAGAATAAATAATAGAATAAATAATAGAATAAATAATAGAACAATAGAACAATAGAACAATAGAATAATAGAATAATAGAATAATAGAATAAATAATATAATAATCGAAAAATAGACAAATAGAATAATAGAATAATAGACTAAAGAATAGAATAGTAGAATAAAGTATAGAATAAATAATAGAATAAATAATATAATAAATAGTAGAATAAATAATAGAATAAATAATAGAATAATAGAAATAGTAATAGAATAAATAATAGAATAATAGAATAAATAATAGAATAAATAATAGAATAAATAATAGAATAAATAATAGAACAATAGAACAATAGAACAATAGAATAATAGAATAATAGAATAAATAACATAATAATCGAAAAATAGACTAATAGAATAATAGACTAAAGAATAGAATAGTAGAATAAAGTATAGAATAAATAATAGAATAAATAATATGATAAATAGTAGAATAAATAATAGAATAAATAATAGAATAATATAATAATAGAATAATAGAATAAATAATAGAATAATAGAAAAATAGAATAATAGAATAATAGAATAATAGAATAATAGAATAATAGATTAATAGAATAATAGAATAATATATTAATAGAGAAATAGAATAATAGATTAATAGATTAATATAATAATAGTATAATAGAATAATAGAATAATAGAATAATAGAGTAATAATTTAATAGAATAAATAATAGAATAATATAATAATAGAATAATAGAATAAATAATAGAATAATAGAATAATAGAATAATAGAATAATAGATTAATAGAATAAATAATAGAGTAATAGAATAATAGAATAAATAATAGAATAAATAATAGAATAAATAATGGAATAAATAATAGAATAATAGAATAAATAATAGAATAATAGAAAAATAGAATAATAGAATAATAGAATAATAGAATAATAAAATAATAGAATAATAGAATAATACTATAAATAATAGAATAAATAATAGAATAAATAATAGAATAAATAATAGAATAATAGAATAATAGAATTAATAATAGTATAAATAATAGAATAATGGAACAATAGAATAATAGAACAATAGAATAATAGAACAATAGAATAATAGAACAATAGAACAACAAAAAATAATACTTGGAAGTACATGATCCTATACGCTAAACGGCATGGCTAATTTTTTTCGGGGGGGGGGGATGGGGCAGAGAATCACGCATTAATCTATAAACGGGTATATCATTATGTGTCATTTTTCTAATCCACCTGGTCTTTCCTTCCCTATTTTCTCCCCATTTCTGCTCTTCTGCACATGAATCGTCATCCCGAGGGTAATATTATTGTATTGACATAATTACTTTACCTACCAATTGTTATTCCGTAACGATATATAAGGCGAGTTTGGTGAAAATCTTATTCCACACCTGGGGAGGCTATGTAGGCCTCGTGTGCAGTACAGAAAACTGAATTGTTGCGAGATAGTTATTACATTCAGAAGTTGACGCGGATGTACATGAGAAAAGTCTAGTACTTCTTAAAATAAGTAAATTTTTAAGGCATAAATACAGGAACACACATGTTCGTAGTAAACACAACTTAGTTCTTATGTTAGTACCCTGCCATAGTTTCTTTAGTTGTTTTAATTTTGACAGTGCCATTGCTGTTCTCTTAATCTCAACTGTGCAGTCCCCCGCATTGTTTGTATTAGTTCTTAAATAATCCAAATGTGTCACTTCTTAAAAATTGCAGTTCTCTATATTCATTTTGGGACTTGATTTCATTTTATCAATTGCCATTATTTTTGTCTTTTTCATATTTAAGAACAAGTTTTGCTGTTCGTTGAAATTATGACTTGGCAATTATGGTCAGTAAGTGGTGTTCATTTATTGTTAATACCGTTGTATCGTCTATATATCTAATTTCTGGTATCTGTAATTTCAGCCTTTCTATATTTATGCGTCTTAAAATTGGCTTCATTGTTTTTTGTTTCATTTTTTTCATTATATTTTATGCATATATGTTGAACAGTATTGACTTGCTAAGAAATATAATTTAATCTTGTTGGCATTCGTCTGTTGACATTTTCCAAATGGGAAGCATAGTAAGACTAGCGTTCATATATATGTAATATATATTCTGTAAACCATGACGTAGTGTGTTACATTCTTCGGATTACTTCCTGCTGACAGGTTGCCATTTGGAGCATTCAGTTATAACGTTTGGTACTATAGAACTCTGAAGCTATAGACAGAATATAGGGTATTTTAAACCAGAGAGTTATGGGAACTATCATTTGGGCAATCGCAGCGGATGTCCGACTACCATTAGGTTTAGTTTGTTCCTTTCGTGCCGCAAGCGATACATAGGGCAGAGGTTTTGGTTCTCCATATGACCCGGTCCGCTGCCTGCAGCTTTAGATCCTGGATGGTCTTACAGCTTATTAATTCCCATACTTTAAGAATGGGGTTTTGAAGGGTTGCTTTAGGTCTTCCTCTCTTTCTTTTACCCTCAGGTGACCACATAAGGGCTTGTTGGTTTATTATGTTTACATCTAGTCGTAAAACGTGACCAAGGTATTTCCATCTTCGTTTTCTTATGATATTTGAAACATACTCTTGGTGTGTTTTGCCTCTTAGATCACTATTTGTGACGAAGTCGCTCCATTTTATGCTCATCAGTTACTTAGGTTTACTTGGAGTAAATTCACTAAGGCTGATATTGTGTCAGACTCTCAGTCCATGGAACGAAAGATGCAAATAACCAATATCAATACGAGTGGCTGGCATTTCGTATATCTTCGTTCAACCTACTTGGCTGCATTGGCAGAACATGGATCTACTGTCCGGAACATGCAGTAATAAGAGAACAGGCAGGTATGCATCCAATGGTTCAATAGACAGGAAGTTGGCAATAGATAAGGAGGGACCAGTGGTCGTATGTCGCTATGTCGACAGCGATGCAAGACAAAGGCAAAAGAAGTCAAGCATTCCGTTCAAATGCATGACCATCGTTAGCTTTGAGTTTGGTGACTAGCGTTTAAGTACGAGAACCAATTCTCTCGTGCGGCTGGCCTACTATACTAGCGATAATGTTACAGACGTTCACTGTTCAGTAGATGAGGTAAAACACTGAACGTTTTAGTTACCAACGCTGATGTCGCATGTATCGGACCAGTGGAGCATATAAAGTGATGACAGAATGCATTTCTGTTCTCCGGACAACATCCTGCTCTGAAAATCTTCTTTGGCTATTGTCCTGCTATAAGAGAGATATGGTGGAGATTTGAGGACGAAAGAAGGACGGGGGAGAGGGCGAACTGAAACAGTTTCACGACCAGTTGTTGGATGTACACCATGATTGAGGTTGAGAATCATGGCACATTGAGATTGATGACAACATGAGGTTAAGATTGACGGCACCATGACGTTGAGATTGATTGTACACTAAAGTAGAGATTGCTAGCATCATGAGATTGATATTGATAACATCATGAAGTTGATATTGATAACATCATGAAGTTGATATTGATAACATCATGAAGTTGATATTGATAACATCATGAGATTGATATTGATAACATCATGAAGTTGAGATTGATAAAATCATGAAGATGAGATTGATGACACCACGACGTTGAGATTGATGGCCCTCTGAGGTTAAGATTGATATCATCATGATGTCGAGATTGATGGTACCATGACGTTGAGATTGATGGCACACTGAGGTTAAGATCGAAGACACCATGACGGTGAGATTGATGGCACACTGAGGTAGAGATTATGGCACCCTCTGACTGTGTGAATTTGGTATCAGAAATAGAACCAATATAAATAGAAACCAGCGGGGTAGAATGAGGGGAGTATATCCAGGGAGTAACAGGAACCATACCATTAGCATGGGTACTTCATGATATTTCTGGAGCAGATTGAGCACCAATGGGAATAATCAGAGTGTAAGAATGTTGGTTCAGATTCATTCATAAATCATAGCTGGTGGTCAGTGACAAGTGTTTATAATCACTGCCCACACACACACGCACACCCTCAATATATTTCGAGCAGGTGTGTGGGTTGACAGTCAAGTCTCAATATATAACGTCTTTCAAATCTACGAGTAAGGCAGTTCTGAATATGGCCAATCCCATTAAATATGAACATGGGACATTTTCATAAATAAATAAACCGGACAATTTACGGTCTTTTTTTGTCATGTTCATTAACTTAGTTTTTTTCTGTGTGGCCTGTCTTGTAGCCACGTTAAATGTTAAAAGTCGTTTATGTTGTCTTCATAATTTGTGTTCTATTTATTGTTTTCCTGGTCAGTATCTTATTTGTTCTATATCTCGTCTATATTCTATCTATCTCTGTTTCTGTATTTCTTCCTCTATTTGTTTCTCTCTTATTCTCGTATTTTTCTAGTTTTCAAAGTATCTTATTTTTTCTATATCTCGTCTATATTTTGTCGATCTCTGATTTCTTTATTTTTTCCTCTATTTGTTTCTCTCTTATTCTCGTATTTTTCTAGTTTTCGAATTCTCACTTTTGTGCTTTATCTTTCATTCACTCCTTCTTTTTCGAATGTGTTTCATTCTATTATTCTGTCCGTTATTCTCTTTCCTACGTTCCAGCTTGTTTTCCTTCATTCCTTTTCTTTCTTTCTGTTATTCCTTCCTTCTTTCTTTTAGTTTTTTTCCTTAGTTTCTTCTGTTCTGTCTTTCCGCTGTGTCGTTCTTTCTTTTTGCCTGTCTTTCCATCTTTCTTTTTTCCTTTCTATCTGTCTTTTTCTTTCCTTTTTCTTTGTCTTTTTTCTGTGTTACTATATTTTAATGTTTTTTCTTATCTATCTTTTCATCTCTAGTCTTTTATTACCTTTATCTTGATTTTCCATCTCATCTCACATTTCTTCTGTGTCTATAATATCTTGACAGCTTATGATGAGTGACACTGGTTGTCTTTGCTGGCAGTAACTATATGGAAAAGCGGTATCCCATCTAACAAGTATACGCCGAGTTAGATAAAGAAGTACAAACAAGCGCACGCAAGGACAAACGTGATCTCATACAAAAGTTATCTTCAGAAGCAGAAATATCAGCTAACACTGGAAACAGTAAAACATAGTTCCATATTGTTAAACAACTCACGAACCATCCTCCAACTAGAAACGTTCCAGTGAAAAACAAAAATCATGCAATTTTACTCTCACAACAAGCACAAACTGATAGATGGGCAGAGCATTTTAAAGAACTACTAAATAGACCACCCCCAACAATAGCACCAAATTTTGAAATGGAAGAAACCACGCCTTCATTAAATGCATCTTACGACAACATCTCATTAAATGAAATGAAACAAGCCATCAAGAAACTAAAAAACAACATGGCCTGTGGAAATGATGAAATCTCCGGTGAAATGCTAAAAGCAGCAGACGACAACTCCTTGGGCCACCTAATTGCTATAATGAATGCTGTATGGCAGACAGAATCCCCTTCAAAAGACCGGAAAGATGGTGTAATCTTCAAACTACCACACAAAAAAAACGACCTGTCAGATTGCAACAACTGGCGTGGAATTACTTTACTATCAACCCCAGGAAACTTTTGTAGCATCTAAATGGAAAGAATGAAAATTGCTGTTGATCAAAGACTTAGAGAAGAACAAGCGGGTTTTAGACCTAACTGTTCGTGTGTAGATCACATCTTCACTATTAGAATTATTATAGAAAATTCAATTGAGTTTTAAAGTCCCTTGATAATTAACTTTATAGACTTTCAAAAGGCATTCGACAGTATACATCGTCCGGCACTATGGGAGATACTTAAAATCTATGGATTCCAGTTAAAATATATAAACATCATAAAAGCTCTTTACCTTGAAGCAACCTGTTGCGTAAGAACAGATACAGGAAATTCAGAATGGTTCAATGTCAAAACAGGAGTGAAACAGGGCTGCGTATTATCACCAACGCTATTTGGAATAGCCATCGACTGGATCATGCGTAAAACCATTCATGATGAAAAAGTGGGTATACAATGGCTCAAAAACAGCACTTTAACTGACCTTGTTTTTGCAGATGACATCGCATTATTAAACTCTACTCATCAACAGACAGGGGTGCAAAGGGAACGCATTGCTCTAGGCGGACCCAGGGTTAGCAGATAACCAAGATCCCAAATGTACCTCCACGCGGTGCACCCTGGAAACAGAAATACAGCAGCTCGTGTTGATTCTGGCCAAATCATTTGGGGATCGTGTCCGAGAATGTGGAGGTAGCAGATGGAACGAGATTTGACTGCACAAGAGACAGACAATATCTCCGACACCACCAGCAGCACCACATATAGCGACACTGTCGACATACAGTGAAGCTAGTCAGTCCAGTCCGAACATTGGAGTGGCGGCCAATGTAAAATGCACGTAAAGGTAGATGCATGGCGAGAGACAAATATATTTCATACCGAGTACAATGAAACAATGAAAGGGCAGAACAGCGCTAGAGGGCAGCGCGAACTGCAAATAGAAAATGAAAAGTTCCTAGGAAAGGGGAACTACAAGCTCCGTCAGCTCGAGATGAGCTTCTAGTTACCTGTGTTCCTTACAGGCAGAGACCCAGACCCATTTTTTGGCGTTTGGTAAAGCAAGAAGACATAATCCAACTCTAATGTCGAGCCTTCCTAAACCGGAAATATGCTCGCGAAGAGAAAGGGTTACGTACTCGATGCGCTCAGGCACAAAAGGGACAACGATTTAGCCCTGTATACTGTCAGGTTTTCCTACACCGGAAATACACTTGAAGAGAGAAAGGGTTCAGTACCTGATGGGCTCAGGCGCTATTGGGACAAGGACAGTCAGCTCCAGAACGCCTTGCTCTCAAACGCGTGGTGTGAGACTCGAACTTGGACAAGGGGTACACGATGTCGGTGAATGACACCTCGGCTAAGAGGGCGAAAGAGCCAGGGTCCAACTCCTCTGTTGAGTTCTTCCCCTTAAGGAACCAGGCTCACGGATGAGAAACGGTTCAGTACCCAATGGGCACAGGCACAGCACGTCCAATTACACGAGGCAAGTTCATAGACAGTGGAACATCTCGTTCGAGTCAGACGAGAGCAAAAAAACGTGTGGGCGAAGAGTCTCCACTACACGTGCCTGGAGACAGATATAGAGGCTGTCACAGGCTAAGGGTAGCCCACCCGAATTTTCAAGGCATGCCGAAATCGGATGTGCTAGGCCTACAAGGCGCATAACGGTGGCACAACGTAATCACACTCCCGTCGGAAATCACACGGATATCCGTGATGGTTACAATGGAGCGAAAGAAAAACAAACAAACATCAACAGACACAAGATATAACCAACAAAATATGTACACTCGCAGAGCAAATTGGCCTTCAGATCAACACGTCCAAATCAAATATCATGGAACTCAACAGCTCAACAAATAACATCTTAGTAAATAACCAAATACTGGAAAAAGTCTCCAGCTTTAATTACTTGGGCAGCCGAATGTTTGTTGACCGAGACTCAAAATGAAAGAAATAAACACACGTATAGCAATGGCAGCTAGCACATTTGCTAAATTAACTAATATCTGGAAATCAAAAGATCTAGGGACAAACACCAAACTAAAGCTATTTAACTCATGTATTGTATCAGTGCTAACGTATGGTAGTGAAAGCTGGAAATCAACTCAAGCAACAGACAACAAACTAAACAGCTTCCAAAACAAATGTCTACGAAAACTGATGAACATAAAATGGAGCGACTTCGACACAAATAGTGATCTAAGAGACAAAACAAACCAAGAGTATGTTTCGAACATCATAAGAAAACGAAGATGGAAATACCTTGGCGACGTTTTACGACTAGATGTAAACAGAATAAACCAACAATCCCTTATGTGGTCACCTGAGGGTAAAAGAAAAAGAGGAAGACCTAAAACAACCCTTAAAAACACCATTCTTAAAGAAGGGGAATTAATAGGCTGTAAGACCATCCATGAATTAAAGCTGCAGGCAGCGAACCGCATCATATGGAGAACCAAAACCTCTGCCCTATGTGTCACTTGCGGCACGAAAGGAACAAACTAACTAACTATCTAACAAGTTGGAGTTGCTAGATTGGATTAGGAATAATGTATTTGTGTACTAATCTCAAAATTGGTGAGGCAGTATTGAAACAGCTGTGGACTACGAACACAGGCTGCAGAACTCCATCGAGGTCAACTCCTTGAAGTGGAGATAGGGCTTAGTCCAGCCAACACTCTGCTAGACTGTAACTTGTCCATCTCGTGGTGTTACTCTTTCACTTGTATCTCTGCCTACCTCTTGCTCGCCTTCCTTCAATGTTACCCTCAAGTAAGGACTTAAACAAGGTGGCATGTCTTATGTCCAAAATATTTTATTTACTTGATATTTATTTCCTTTAATAATTCTTTCTTCATATTAATTGTTGACAGAACCTCATTGTTGGATTTCTTATCTTTTCTATGATGTTCTCCCTATTCTTCTATATATCCACATCTCAAAAGCATCAATTCTGTCTTCTAATTGTTTGTTTATTGTCCATGTTTTTCACTGTATTTCATACACATTTTCAAATTTATAATCTTTAATTTCTCCTTTAGAAACCTTAGTAGAAAGATATCTAAAGAAGCTGTAAAATATGAAGTTGAAAGTAAAACCTTCTGGAATACAAAAGTAACACACCCCATATTCCATCTGAGTTCTATGTTTATCATTATCATCCACTATTTCTTTTGCTTCTATTTTATGATTTTACGGTTGCTTCAGGTTGACTGTTATGTAGACTGGTATTACATCAGTACATAGAACATGTAAGAAAGTATACCATTTCTGTAGACTGGTATTACATCAGTACATAGAACATGTAAGAAAGTATACCATTTATGTAGACTGGTATTACATCAGTACATAGAACATGTAAGAAAGTATACCATTTATGTAGACTGGTATTACATCAGTACATAGAACCTGTAAGAAAGTATACCATTTATGTAGACTGGTATTACATCAGTACTGATATCAAGTACGAAAGTATGTTACTTCTGTAGATTGGACTTACCTTAGTACAAAAATCAGGTTAATTGGGAAGTAGCAGGCAGCAAAAAGTACAACGATAGCTATAAGCATTTTGGCAACTTTTTTTCTGGAGTCCAGCTGTACATCCGCATGGGACTCATATCCATTTCCTGTCTCACATTCTGAAAGAGAAAAAAGAGAGTGAAAAACGACAGAGAGAGAGAGAGAGAGAGAGAGAGAGACAAAGAAAATAATTACGAAGGAGATTAGTATTAGTATGGAAGATGGAAAACTATTAAAGGATCTACTTTATAGAGAACTACATTCTGTGATAAAATCTCATGGAGGACCTCTACCTGGATACAAAGAAGTGTGGAAATGTGATATACATGATACAAGCATTGATGCGGAATAATGGAAGCAAAATGCTATGGATCGCGATGTTTAAAGAGGAAATGGAAGATCAGGAATGGTATCATATATCAATAAACCCGTAACCCTTCAGGGTCGTAGGGATACCACATTTGATGCTTCAGAACACAGAGTCCTCCAGCGAATTCTAGAGAGTCATTCTCAGCGATGCGGATGAGTGTGGAAATATCTTGCCCTCTCCATTCCTTGTTGTTGTCTATCTATGTCTTTATTTTCCCTCCTCTGCTTCTTCCACCCTCGACAGTTCCCTGCAGTATTGTTTTTGACAAGGAATCGTGACTGCATACGTGTCCGAGCCATGCTAGTTTGGTTGCTTCTTTTCAGGAATGGTATAAAGACAAAGGAAAAAGCGATATCAGTAAGTTCAAGGAATGCACGTCCGATATGAAAAAAAACCAAAAAAAAACACGCGATGGTACAAGTGGACCTGTGATTCCGTGTTCATATTATGGAAGAATCTTTGTGGCTCAGGTTGGTCTTGTGTGTTATATTCATCATCGTCATTTATCGCAGAGTATATTTCATTCTACAGAAGAATGCTGAGAATACCATGGACTGCCAGAAAAACTAATGTAGAAGTGTTGAAAGAGTCAAATGCGAAACGGACCTTAATCAACTATAAGTAAACGGCAATCTTCTTTTTTTGGCTACTTCATGAGACAGGCAAGTTTAGAGAACATAGTCACAACAGGTAAAATTGAAGGCAATAGAGACAGATGGCGACAACGTGAGAAAATATTAGTTTGACAACCTGGCACGGCAAGGAAACAACAACGACTTTGATACATAATACTGTAGTCAAAGAGCCGTGGAGAGTCATGACCGCCTACGCCAGCCGGCATGGCACCTGAAGATGATGATGCTATTTCTTATAGCACAACAGTAATACTTTCCTATGGAAAGACTGAGAGGTGTCAACTACTATTATTCGATAGTATTATTAACTGGAAATTGAGAATACATAGGAGTGGAGAGTGACACATGTAGCTCACGACAAGAAACAACCATGCATCAACAGACTACTGCTTGAGGACATACTTATATGTTGAGATTCTTATGAAGGCACCAAATTACTTCATCTTTACAATTATATTTGGCTTCCTCTGGACTATTGTTGTTTCGTTGGTGTTATGTTTGATTAACTTTTACTTCCTATAGGCAATTTAAAAGTTTCTCTAAGGCTAAAGTTCATACCTAGAACTCCCGTGTGTTGCCGGGGCCCGAAAGGGAGCAAAGAATAGCAACACTGATTACTTTCCATGCATGTCGTAAAAGGCGACTAAGGAGTTTATGGGATGGAGTTGGCTTTCCCATCCTATATAGGGTCAGTGACCCAAAGCCATGCTGAAGTCGGATGTTTCACATGCATAAAGAAATTATGCTATTACTCCGCTTATATACCAACATTAGTGATACACATACACCTGATACACCGGAAATATTTGCTCAAACATTTTAGAAACTCGCCACTAATGTGATGATTGGATCTGCTCGCTGGTGCCGCCTGTGATGTTAACCGGTATGGATTATATTGCTGTTCGCGATGTGCACATGTTTGACTTCGACTTTACCAAAAAATCATTCGTTCATATCTCTTGGAAAGAGGACTTCTTGCATAACTTTTTCTTTTACTTGTAACAATATTTGTAGGATGTTACGCCACTTTATTGTTTTCTCTTTTATATTCTATCGCCATCCGCTATTTATAGATTTGAAGACTAGGTTATAGCGTGCACTTTTATCCGGAATCTTCTCTGATGTCACGCAGATGTTTTGAGTGTACTAGTAAAGGCTACCGTATAATTTTCGTTCAAGGTCTTCCGATTTCATTTAGCTATTTTATCTATTGACAGTCATTTTCTGGTTGTTTCTTGTAGAAATTTAGCGTTTAACAGGGTACCACGTACTTTATAATTTACCGCGCAGATGCCACTATCGTTGTCTGCCACGTTGTATTTGGTAATAGATCATTTTCCAAACATCTGGACCGTAGTGACATACTGGCAGCAAGTGGGCAAGTCCTAACATCTGCCGATAATGAATGATTTATACTCGATTTTAGCATTTACCGATCAGAAGCGTTAATTATTTGTGTTGTGATGTCTCAACCAATTCGGCACATAAACATATTTTGTGGCAATCGTCAAAGATATAGGTTATTTAAATGTGAATTCAAATGTCGTGTAAACAATGAATTTCTGCACATTTTACCTACTCAACCACAATACGACGGATATTATCCATAAATTTCTGCATATTTTACCTACTCAACCACAATACGACGGATATTATCCATGAATTTCTGCACATTTTACCTACTCAACCACGATAAGACGGATATTATCCATGAATTTCTGCACATTTTACCTACTCAACCACAATAAGACGGATATTATGTTTCTTAATGTTATTATTCATTTAATATAGATTTATGATGCTACGGGAGATTTATGAGTTTTTAGTACAGTTTCTGTTACCTTCTATAGGTGAAACCAATTGCTTCCGCGGGCTATTTATAGTCCGTAGGCCAGAGATTCCGCATCTCTGACATAGATGGTCAAAGCAGCCACGACAGAAGCTATGCTCAAGTCAGATGTGTCAATCCAAATGCGCAGATATCAGAGCCACACTGTAAACCAGGACAAAACGCACTTCGTTCTCTGGACTACACCATGTTAAGCTGCAGGAGTTTGAGAACGAATGCAGAAGTAGAAGTACTGATGGCGCTGGTGAACTGAAGGTACAATGTTTGTGTTTAAATGTTATTGATCTGTTAATATCAATGTTAGTCTGTCTGTGCTATGTAATGGTCATCTGGATAAATAAATGGTTTAAGCACAGTCTTGACAGAAAGGGTAATTGTTACTACAAATAGCCGAGACTATATTGTGTAGCATCTACTAAGCCCTTCTCCAGTAACATATCTTCGTTCGCTTTGCTCATACTTTGTATTGCAAGCCAATGAAAAGCACAGAAAGTCAGACATGCAAAGATAAGTGACGCTGTTTGAGATGAGTTCGTAAAACAACCACAGAGATAGTTTTTCTATCTATAATAATGAGAATGGTTCAAAACGGTAAATCCCGAAAAATACTTTCCCAAACTGTGACGCACATCATGTCCTTGAATTAGATATATATGTTCAGTGTTACTATATGAATTTATATAATGTGCAACTCCTCTTTCGTATTGTCTTTGTTTGGAATCGGCACGTATTTCATTCTTGTCAATGGGTGTATTTTCAAATAACGTAGAACATTCATGTTTTTAAAAACAAGTTAGGATACTGGTGGTAATTAGTTATGTTAGTAATTGCGCTTTTCAGGTGTCAACTGGAGGTTCTTGTAGAAGTCTTATCGCAATATTGTGATTGTTTTATACAGCAGTGTATTATGAGAAGTATTCTATTTAAACTATATCCAATATTAGCGTGTAACCGTTTATTCATGTCCCTATCAAACTGTTTTATGTATGCTAAAATAAGTAGTTTGTGTACGAGCTAGTTAATGTCAACATGGTAAATATTAATATACCTTGTTTACGAACTAGCAGATTCCACCGGAAAGAGTGGGAAAATATTGATTGCGAACTAGCAGATTCCACCAGAAAGAGTGGGACAATATTGATTGCGAACTAGCAGATTCCACCAGAAAGAGTGGGAAAATATTGATTGCGAACTAGCAGATTCCACCAGAAAGAGTGGGAAAATATTGATTGCGAACTAGCAGATTCCACCAGAAAGAGTGGGAAAATATTGATTGCGAACTAGCAGATTCCACCAGAAAGAGTGGGAAAATATTGATTGCGAACTAGCAGATTCCACCAGAAAGAGTGGGAAAATATTGATTGCGAACTAGTAGATTCCACCAGGGAGTTGGAATGCATTGTCTACGTGTATTAGGGAGCCGCGTTAGCGCAGTGGTTAGCGCACTGGCTTCGCATATGAGTGGTCACCAGTTGAGGCGGAAATGTTTTTCAGATCGCAACGACTCCCGGGTCGACCCAGCCTTAAATGGGTTCCGGATTAATCCGGGAAGCAAAGACTGCGAGGGAGAGGGCTACCGCCCTCATTTGCAGAGCCTGTGAAATGTGAGATCGCTAAGATCTCATACCCGTACGGCATTAATAAATAAATAATATGGGTTTCTTTACTTTTTTTGTCTACGTACTAGCAAAAGTCACAGAGAGAGGATTTGCCTTGTCTACGTACTAGCAAAAGTCACCGAGAGAAGATTTGCCTTGTCTACGTACTAGCAAAAGTCACCGAGAGAGGATTTGCCTTGTCTACGTACTAGCAAAAGCCACCGAGAGAGGATTTGCCTTGTCTACGTACTAGCAAAAGTCACCGAGAGAGGATTTGCCTTGTCTGCATACTAGCAAAAGTCACCGAGAGAAGATTTGCCTTGTCTACGTACTAGCAAAAGTCACCGAGAGAGGATTTGCCTTGTCTACGTACTAGCAAAAGTCACCGAGAGAGGATTTGCCTTGTCTACGTACTAGCAAAAGTCACCGAGAGAGGATTTGCCTTGTCTACGTACTAGCAAACTTCACCAAGAGTGGGTATGCCTAATTTACGGACTATATAACTTCACAAAGACCGATGTGAATGTGTTTTTTTTGGACTAACACACTTAATACGTTTGGGTGAGGATAATTTGTGGACAGACTAATAATATTCATTAACAGGGAGTAAGAAATCTGCCCACTCAACTGTTCAAAATGCAAGGCCTTCTACACAGTAGTCCTGCTCGATCATTCCGAAACAGTGTCACGTATCATGACTGATCCGACTTTTCAGTGCTTTCCATTGGCTGGCGACATAAAGTATATGCAAGGTGACCAATGATATTTTGCATGAGCCAAAATAGATTTGGGATCAGCGCGAAGGACTATTTCGGATACGGACTTGGCACTATTCGACTCTAAGAATAATGAAAAGCAAACATCATGATAGAACTAGTCTCGGCATCTGAATAAAAGCGGAGGCTTGGCATTGTGATGTAGAATACACTTAGCACCCAAACTTTACAGTTTGACATTTGATTGATTAAAAAAAAATTCTATGGAATACAAAATATAGTCATTACGGTTGGTTGTGTAGGTACCGAAGAACCACTGAAGGAAAACAGATATACTCGAGAAGCATATTAGTCATGTATACTTTAATCTTGGCGATTTCGATACTAGTATAGACCCGTCTTTATAAATATTCACGGAAGTAACTGTCTTGGGTTGAGAAAACCGTGTGTTCTGACATTAGAAACTTGCATGGTGGCCGTAAATTATATAAGACCTATTGGTTAATATAAAATTGATTATGTTTTGTGTGATAGCTAATTAATAAAGTAAGTAAAGTAACCCATAGCATTTATTAATGCCGTAGGGGTGTGAGATGTTAGCCGTCTCACATTTCAGAGGTCTGCAAATGAGGGCGGTAGCCATCTCCTCTCCCTCGCAATTTGTTAATTAAAATCAAACAAATGGTCAAGAGTCATTTTAAAAGGCTTTATATCCTATTTGCCAGTAGGTCTTATATCGTTGATGGTCATTCTTGTGCTGAGTCGTGATTTATTAAGATCACATTGTGTACGACAGAAGAGAACCAAGAAATAGAACATGTGATAATATGCTCTGATATTTCTCTTATAGAACATATGACAGCATGTATATATTCTCTTCGGTTCTCTTCTGTGAGTCTATGTTCTGATCTAACCGAAGTGGGCTTGTATTTACGATGGACATGGTATATCTAATGTTAAATGAAACCTTAATCTCTCCGGCAATCAATGATTACATATATATATTCAAATTTTCCAAGTACTGCTTGTACTTACATATTATATATTATATTATATACAATTAACGCCTAAGACGGATGTGTCAGGCCATTGGCGCAAATGAAACGGTGACACAACGCATTTCCATTCTCTGGACTACACCCTGCTGGAAATCTAGAATGGATCATGGTCCTACTACTAGAGAGATTCAGCAGGAGTTTGAGAATGAACGCTAAAGAAGAATATACAATTATATTATTAGATATAATTATATATATATAGTGTATGTATGTCTTCGCAGAAATGATATGTCTACGAAGAATACTCGGAGTGTCATTAAGAGATAGAATTAGGAACGATAACATCAGACAGATAAACAAAACAATACCAGTATTGGAACACATCAAAAGACAACAGATCAAATAGTTTTCACACACTTCCAGACTACCCACGGATAGCATGTCACAAATGGCCATGACACATAGACATAACGGTTATAAAGCCAGAGGCAGACCATGTAAAAGATGGATCCCAGAAATCAAAGACGCCACAGAAACAAGCTTAGAAACAGCACACAAAAAAGCCATCTCCAGAGAACGAGTCCACCCCTGACGCCGCAAGGCAAACAAGGGCCACAGCTTATAGACAGACAGACAGACAGACAGACAGACAGACAGACAGACAGACAGACAGACAGACAGACAGACAGACAGACAGACAGACAGACAGACAGACAGACAGACAGACTGACGGACGAACGGACGGACGGACGGACAGACAGACAGACAGACAGAGAGATAGATAGATAGATAGATAGATAAATAGATAGATAGATAGATAGATAGATAGATAGATAGATAGATAGATAGATAGATAGATAGACATACATAGTACACATGTCCTATTATATCTTAAGGTGCTCACGTAATCTGTTTTAAATGTGGTAGTTTTTTTTCTTTCTTTTCACGTTATACCCCTTTGTGCTTTTCAACTTCAGGGGTAGAAGGATTCTCTGGGAATGGCTTTTTTGTGTGCTTCATATATGTTTGTTTATGTTACTCTTTTATTTATGTAATCCATCGTTCTGAGAAATCTCAATGTTTCGTATGAGCGTTTTAGTTCTAGACTGTCGGTTTGCTAGACCTGTCACAATGTTGTTTCAGCGTCTCCAAATGGTTAAAACGTGTTCTAAACTATCGAATTCAGAAAAGAAATAATATATTCCATTTAGAAAACACGGAAACACCGAACTTTACCTGGATTATGGACAAGCAGCAAATACGCAACTGCTGTTCTTCGCCATTTTGGCCAGATGGGTAATGTTCATCGTCTAGAAAGGTTGAGAACCCTTGATCTATGAGATGAGATATCTATCTTCCTTAGTCACCTCTTATAAAATTCATGGGGGAAAACAATGTCGTTATTCCTTGCTCACCTTTCGGGCCCGGCAACAACAGTGCGAGTCTATGCTCTGATCTAACCGAAGTGGACTTGTATTTACGATTGACGTGGTATATCTAATGTTAAATGAGACCTTAATCTCTCCGGTAATTAATGATCACATTTTATATGTGTACAACTACTTGACGTCTTCAGTAACACTGGTTCTCCATGGGAGCAATACGGCCCCTCAGTGGGTCACAACTTATTGCTAAGATGGGCGTGAAGACAAACAAAACTTTACCGGAAGGGGGGGGGAAGAAGACAGGGAAATTTATCTATATAAAATTATCAGGAAAACATATAACAGATAAATAATACTGCAACATGAATTGAATTTTACTAGTAAACTCACTTCGTCTGTCAAGAAAAGGTTTTCGAATGAAGACTAAAAACATTTTTTTGTTATCCAAGCTCACGAAAAAAAAATACATTTCACTTTATAGTAGGCTTACGTACGGCACAACCAGATCAAATAATCTAGAATTACCCCCCACCCCCTCCAACACCTTCGAAATTCCTTCTCCAAAGAAAGCAATGCCAGTCTCAAGCTGTTGACATAACAAACTCGAAGAAAGCAATGGCAGCCTCAAGCTGTTGACATGACAAACTCTAAGAAAGCAATGGCAGCCTCAAGCTGTTGACTTGACAAACACAAAGAAAATAATGGCAGTCTCAAGCTGTTGACATGACAAACTCTAAGAAAGCAATGGCAGCCTCAAGCTGTTGACATGACAAACTCTAAGAAAGCAATGGCAGCCTCAAGCTTTTGACATGACAAACTCTAAGAAAGTAATGGCAGCCTCAAGCTGTTGACATGACAAACTCCAAGAAAGCAATTGCAGTCTCAAGCTGTTGACATGACAAAAATCTTTGTCCGAGAAGGATCACGGCAACAATAATGTTCTTTTTATCAATGTTCCTCACATGTGAGTTGTTTATATTGCTATATACTCAACTCTTCTACAGTAGACGGACGACGAATGTTACAACTGTATAGTCAGCTCTCATGATATTACAATAATGTTACAATTTTATAGCCAGCTCTCATGACAGTACACTGATGGCTCAATTTTATAGCCAGCTCTCCCTATTGAAAAATAATGTTACAGTTGTATAGCCAGCTCTCCTGATAGAACAATAATGTTACAATTGTATATCCAGCTCTCATGATAGTACAATAATGTTACAATTTTATAGAAAGCTCTCCTAATAGAACAATTCATTCATTCATTTTCCTTTTGCGCTGAAGTTAGCGCATAGGGCAGAGGTCAGATCTCTCCAATTCTTTCTGTTCAACACTATTCTGTGTAGTTCTTGAATAGTATGAATATTGGTTGTTTTACTTTCTCTAAGTATTGTTCTTCTGAGTGTTTCTTTTGGTCTACCCCTTGCTCTTTTGCCTGTAGGTATCCATTCAAGAGATTGGTGATGTATTCTGTTGGTGTCTGCGCGTAGGATATGCCCGATGTAGGACCAACGGCGTTTTCTGATAACATCTGTGATGAAATTTTGATGTGTCTCTTCTCTGATTTTATCATTCGATTTGAATTCAATCCAATGGGTGTTAGTTATCCTACGAAGACATTTATTCTCGAAACTCAGTAATTTCTTTTCTGAAGATAAAGAGCTTTTCCAGCTCTCACATCCATATGATAGCACCGGAATAACGCAGGCATTAAATAAGCGCATTTTCGTGCGTGTGCTGATTGACTTCCAGATATTAGACAGTCTGTTAAATGCACTTGATACTAGGGCAGTGTTAGTTGTAATTTCTGTCATGACATCACCGTGGAGTGTTAATTTGCCTCCTAGATAGGGGAATTTGTGTACTTTTTCAAGTTGTTGGCCATTTAAAGTAATTTCATTAGGTGAATTGGTGAAGTCCATAATTTTTGTTTTTGATGACTTGATTTGGGGACCTATTTGTCCTGCGATGAGTTTTAATCTATCAGTTTTTGTTTGTGCATCTTGATGGTTTTCACTCAATAGTGCAAGATCATCGGCAAAATCCAGGTCTTCTAATGTTGTTTTATTTATCCATTTGATTCCTAAATTTGTGTTAGATGTGCTTTTTCGCATAGCCCAGTCAATTGCGATATTGAATAGTAATGGTGACATAGGGCAGCCTTGTTTAACACCAGTAATCACAGGGAACCATTCTGAATTGCCTTTTTCTGTTCTAACACAGCATTTTTGAGTCGGTATAGAATGATTTTTATCACATTTATGTATTTGTAATAGAACAATAAAGTTACAATTTTATAGCCAGCTTCCTTGATAGAACATGATGTTGCTGTTTCTCATATCAGTTAATGCTGGCCTCTGTGCTTCATTTCCAGAATATGTTATTTTAAATTTAACGAGTGCTTCTTCACTGAATGTAGAAGTGAGTCAATGTTATGAGCTGGAAAGACTTCATATAATCCAGTCCAAATATCTAAAAGCACGCACGCGGGAAACAGAAGAAAAAATAGTTCACGTGTACGCTAATCGGGATCACGGACAGTAAAGGGATAAATCTTCCAGTGTAGGGTAACAACCCTAAACAGGAAGTAGGTGGCTGGGTAACACTGGGTAAAATGTCAAGATATACAAAAATAGGTAGGCGTGTTACCAAAATAAAACATAAAACAACTTAACAACAAGATACAGGGACAGACGACGTTTCGACTATAAAACCTTCATCAGGACAAACAAATGACAACAATAAAACAAATCTTATATGGAGATAAATAGGAGATAGGGTTATAATGAGGAGGACAATAGCAGATAGGTAATGGGGGAAGCAAAGATGTGGAAGCATGACATGTGAGAAAAACGTATGGGAAGAAGTTAGTAGTAAGTAGAGAGGAGAAAGTAGACTGAAGAAAATGAGATGGACAAAGGAAAAGATATGGTAGCAAGTAAATTAAAAGTACATTACAGATACTTACCTCAAAAGTGGCAACAGAGAATGAATGCTACAGACAAACAATCATAATGTAAGGGAAGAGCAAAACGAGATGGTACGAGGGATCAGGTAGGAGAGAGAGAAAGGGGAGAGAGAAAGGGGAGAGAGAAAGAGGCCAAAAAGGCAGGAACAGAAGAGAAAGAGCAAACAGCAGGAAGAGAATATGAGCAGATAATGGTGATATATGAGAATAAAATAGTGCAATAGCTTAACTGATGCAGCGACTAACTGTAAAAAGAAGACAGGTCTTCATTCCGTACGTTTTTGATTATTGTCACGCTTTCCATTTGTTACTAATTATATACGTGGAGTAGACTTGGCTATTTTTGGCATGAGATCCCAAGTATATAAATATTGACCAAAGAAAACACGGAAATAATCAAGAAAAGGATCGAATGGAGGCCTAATTAATTCAGAGAACTGGTCTTCTACTGCTGAACGGTCGCGCGATATTACATATCTCAAGGTCTGCAACAGTCTTCAGTGCGGCGAAGATAATGATAATAACAAGCCAGGAAAGAGTACACAAAAGACTGATAAATCAACAACGATCTGTAGCTAGCAGCCGTTACACTGTGATGTGCTTATTACGACAGGGAGTACATATTGACTCATCCAGTGTACTCTGATGGATGATAACCTGTACTCATAACATACACACCGCGCCCTGGCAATGAAATAATGAGACTGAACAAAGGAGAAAGGAAGACTATTATTTTACCAGTGCTTTTTATTCAAAGTAATTCCCTGTGGCATTGATACATCGTGCGGCCCGATCTAAAAAAATAGTACTGGAATGACCTCTGAATTTGTTTCTTGTTATAACCCTTATATTACTTGTTACAGTAATTTTGATATCACTAGTATCACAAAAAGTCTCCCTTAAATGATAAGTTTTAGTTTTGGGAATAGAAAATAACCGCTGGGCGACAAATCTGAGGAGTATGGTGGGTGGTTTAGAATACACACTTATTTTCTGACCAAATATTCCTTTACAGCTACTGCCATAGGCGTGTCACAATGTTAAATATTGACAGTTCGCCATGATCCTCTTGTATATCCGTTTTCGAGGTTTGGCAATGAGTTCGTTACTGCATGTTTTCCCATGAAAAGAGCGCAGGGGGGGGGGGGGGCTTTCTATGGGATCTGGAAATAAAGGCCGCATAGCCATAGCAGATGGCATGACATGTACAGCAAGGATTTTGATTTTACCTCGGAAAGACATAATCCTGTCTCAACCGTAGATTGAATCCGGGACCTTAAAGTCTGAGAACGGTGTTCTAACCAAACTCTGGCAAATGAGTTATGAAAATAAATTTAACGTCATGGCCTAGCTAGTTTCCACACCTGTTTTGGATCTTGAATACCACATGTGATTGAATACCATCTGTGCTTGAATACCACCTGTGATTGAATTTCATCTGTGCTTGAATACCACCTGTGGTTGAATTTCATCTGTGCTTGAATACCACCTGTGGTTGAAAATCATCTGTGCACTAGATACACATTGATCACTATAAACTTGTCTCATCAAAGGTAACTGTCTCAAGAACACAGGAAAAAAAATCAATTCTTTCGTCGACTTTAAGAGTTTAATGTTCGCCCTTTGCTCCATGTTGTACACATAACAAATTACCTCTCAATAGCAACACAAAATGGCAGGTTATGTGTCGTCTACTCGCCGGCATATATTGAAATTTTGGCCAATCATAGATGAATAATACATGTGTGGATTGCGTGCTTTGATTCAGGGATGACATTTCTGTCTTGGCTATAATAAAATAGGTCTCATTATTTCATTGTCGGGCGGTGTATAATGACATTATAATGTTAGGAATATTCTATCTTGCAGTAATAAATCTCACTTTGTTTTCATGTTAAGGAACGAGTGCTTTCCTCGAAACCATAGTAAAAAATTATTCATCAGATATTTATTTACTCAGAAGAAACACTTTAATCATATATTTAAAATTGTTAAATAAAGAGGAGGGTAACTCAGCGGTTAGTGTACTGTCTTCCTGGGGTTAGCGTACTGTCTTCCTAGTCAGGCTACATGAGAGTAACTCAGCGGTTAGTGTACTGTCTTCCTAGTCAGGCTACACGAGAGTAACTCAGCGGTTAGTGTACTGTCTTCCTAGTCAGGCTACATGAGAGTAACTCAGCGGTTAGTGCACTGTCTTCCTAGTCAGGCTACATGAGAGTAACTCAGCGGTTAGTGCACTGTCTTCCTAGTCAGGCTACATGAGAGTAACTCAGCGGTTAGTGCACTGTCTTCCTAGTCAGGCTACATGAGAGTAACTCAGCGGTTAGTGCACTGTCTTCCTAGTCAGGCTACATGAGAGTAACTCAGCGGTTAGTGCACTGTTCCTAGTCCGGTGATATCAGGATAACTCAGCGGTTAGTGTACTGTCTTCCTAGTCCGGTGATATCAGGATAACTCAGCGGTTAGTGTACTGTCTTCCTAGTCCGGTGATATCAGGATAACTCAGCGGTTAGTGTACTGTCTTCCTAGTCTGGTGATATCAGGATAACTCAGCGGTTAGTGTACTGTCTTCCTAGTCCGGTGATATCAGGATAACTCAGCGGTTAGTGTACTATCTTCCTGCTCAAGTGATATTAGAATAACTCAGCGGTCAGTGTACTATCTTCCTAGTCAGGCTACATGAGAGTAACTCAGCGGTTAGTGCACTTTCTTCCTAGTCAGGCTACATGAGAGTAACTCAGCGGTTAGTGTACTGTCTTCCTAGTCAGGCTACATGAGAGTAACTCAGCGGTTAGTGCACTGTCTTCCTAGTCAGGCTACATGAGAGTAACTCAGCGGTTAGTGCACTGTCTTCCTAGTCAGGCTACATGAGAGTAACTCAGTGGTCAGTGTACTATCTTCCTAGTCAGGCTACATGACAGTAACTCAGCGGTTAGTGCACTGTCTTCCTAGTCAGGCTACATGACAGTAACTCAGCGGTTAGTGTACTGTCTTCCTAGTCAGGCTACATGAGAGTAACTCAGCGGTTAGTGTACTGTCTTCCTAGTCATGCTACATGAGAGTAACTCAGCGGTTAGTGTACTGTCTTCCTAGTCAGGCTACATGAGAGTAACTCAGCGGTTAGTGTACTGTCTTCCTAGTCAGGCTACATGAGAGTAACTCAGCGGTTAGTGTACTGTCTTCCTAGTCAGGCTACATGGGAGTAACTCAGCGGTTAGTGTACTGTCTTCCTAGTCAGGCTACATGAGAGTAACTCAGCAGTTAGTGTACTGTCTTGCTAGTCCGGTGATATCAGGATAACTCAGCGGTTAGTGTACTGTCTTCCTAGTCCGGTGATATCAGGATAACTCAGCGGTTAGTGTACTGTCTTCCTAGTCTGGTGATATCAGGATAACTCAGCGGTTAGTGTACTGTCTTCCTAGTCCGGTGATATCAGGATAACTCAGCGGTTAGTGTACTATCTTCCTGCTCAAGTGATATTAGGATAACTCAGCGGTTAGTGTACTATCTTCCTGCTCAAGTGATATTAGGAGAACTCAGTTGTTATGTACTGTCTTCCTGCTCAAGTGATATTAGGATAACTCAGTGGTTAATGTCTTCCTATTCCAGTGATCTTTAGATTAGTGTACATTCTTCCTAGTTTGGTGATATTAGTATAATTCAGTTGATCTTGTACTATTTTGCTAGTCCGGTGATACTTTGCAAAAATATCCTCTAGGGAACAGTTGGGTGTGGGAACAGAAGCTAACAAATGAAAGTATTGTTTGACAATATTAAAGATTGGTGAGGATCAATATTATTAACGCTTAAAGAAAGAACTGAGAACAAAGATGGATAGCGAGATTTGTTTGTTGATGTTTCCAGAGTGGCACCTCTATGATAATGTGGATTATATGGATTTAATGTAATGTAATACAAACGAACCAAGGTTCAATTTCCTGCCTGTTGAACTCTAAATATTTTTAAAGTTACCAGCTGCTGGTAGATCAACACACCACAAGGGAATTGATATCAATTTTCCTGGAAAAACACAGACGTTATACTAACCACATCTTCAATAGCTATATAACTGTGGTCAGGCGTAATGCTAACCTCATGTTCCCTATATATACATGTGGTCAGGCGTAATGCTAACCTCATGTTCCCTAGATATACATGTGGTCAGGCGTAATGCTAACCTCATGTTTCCTAGATATACATGTGGTCAGGCGTAATGCTAACCTCATGTTTCCTAGATATACATGTGGTCAGGCGTAATGCTAATCTCATGTTCCCTAGATATACATGTGGTCAAGCGTAATGCTAACCACATTTTCCATATGTATACAGGTCGTCAATAAATAGTACTGGCGTGATGTTGTATTCACCAGTATGCCTCAAAGGAAAAAACGTAGAAAAGAGAACTTTTGTGACAGACACGAGATTTATAAATTAGGTGAAGAGTTGGTATATTATGTACTGAACATATTGAGAGACAGTAAGTAAAATGGTTCGGTCACCTTATGAGAGTGAACTCAAACCAAATACCAATCATCATCCAGTGCCGTCTCCGCAACGAAGGTTGGCTGCAACGGATCTCCAACATCCCCTGTCTCTTGTCTTGTTGGTGCATTCTGCTAGACTGTAACCTGTCCACTGTGTGATGTTACTCTCTCACTTGTATCTCTGCCTACCTCTTGCTCGCCTCCCTTTGACTTTACCCTCAAGTAAGGTATTCAATAAGGTGTCATGCCTTTTTATGGGTCCAAAATATTTTATTTGCCTGATCTTTATTTCTCTTAGTAGTTCTTTCTTCATACTAAGTGTCTTTAGTACCTCTTTATTTGTTTCCATGATGTTTGTTTCCTCTTTATCTCTTTCCATGATGTTCTCCCTATTCTTCTATATACCCACATCTCAAAAGCATCAATTTTGTCTTCTATTTGTTTATTTAGTGTCCATGTTTCTGAGCCATAAATTAATATGGAATAGATGTAGCATTTTATAATTCTCATTTTTAACTTGTTTGTAATTTGTTTAGATGTTAATATTTTCCTCATGTCATTAAACGTACTTTTAGCTAATCCTATTCTCCTTTTAACTTCTGTTTCACATTTGCCATCATTTGTGACTGTGTCCAAGATATTGATAATGCTTTACTTGTTGTAGTTTCTCTCCATGTATGTTTATGTTTAGCTCTTGTTCTTCTGTGTCTTTGCTGAATATCATGGTTTTTGTAAATATGATAAACAGATATGATTATGATAAATATAATACCCTCTAAAATCAGCCTTTCAATACCATCAAGTGTCCAATAAAATACCAATAAGAGCGGGGTGCAAAGGGAAAGCATTGCTCTAGGCGGACCCAGGGTTAGCAGATAACCAAGATCCCAAATGTACCTCCACGCGGTGCACCCTGGAAACAGAAATACAGCAGCTCGTGCTGATTCTGGCCAAATCATTTGGGGATCGTGTCCGAGAATGTGGAGGTAGCAGATGGAAAGAGATTTGACTGCACAAGAGACAGACAATATCTCCGACACCACCAGCATCACCACATATAGCGACACTGTCGACATACAGTGAAGCTAGTCAGTCCAGTCCGAACATTGGAGGGGCGGCCAATGTAAAATGCACGTAAAGGTAAATGCATGGCGAGAGACAAATATGTTTCATACAGAGTACAATGAAACAATGAAAGGGCAGAACAGCGCTAGAGGGCAGCGCGAACTGCAAATAGAAAGTGAAAAGTCCCTAGGAAAGGGAACTACAAGCTCCGTCAGCTCGAGACGGGCTTCTAGTTACCAGAGTTCCTTACAGGCAGAGACCCAGACCCATCCATCGGCGTTTGGTAAAGCAAAAGACCTAACCCAACTCTAATGTCGAGCCCTCCTAAACCGGAAATATGCTTGCAAAGAGAAAGGGTTCTGTACCCGATGGGTGTAGGCAAGAAAGGGACAACGATGGCAGTCCTGGCCCAACTCTACTGTCAAGGTTTCCTATACCGGAAGTACACTTGCAGAGAGAAAGGGTTCCGTACTCGATTCGCTCAGGCACAAAAGGGACAACGATTTAGCCCTGGCCCAACTCTACTGTCAGGTTTTCCTACACCGGAAATACACTTGAAGAGAGAAAGGGTTCAGTACCTGATGGGCTCAGGCGCTATTGGGACAAGGATGCTCAGCTCGAGAACGTCTTGCTCCCAAACGCGTGATGTGAGACTCGAACTTGGACAAGGGGTACACGATGTCGGTGAATGACACCTCGGCTAAGAGGGCGAAAGAGCCAGGGTCCAACTCCTCTGTTGAGTTCTTCCCCTTAAGGAACCAGGCTCACGGATGAGAAACGGTTCGGTACCCAATGGGCGCAGGCACAGCACGTCCAATTACACAAGGCAAGTTCATAGACAGTGGAACACCTCGTTCGAGTTAGACGAGAGCAAAACATCGTCTGGGCGAAGAGTCTCCACTACGCGTGCCTGGAGACAGATATAGAGGCTGTCACAGGCTAAGGGTAGCCCACCCGAATTGTCAAGGCATGCCGAAATTGGATGTGCTAGGCCTACAAGGCGCATAACGGTGGCACAACGTAATCACGCTCCCGGCGGAAATCGCACGGATATCCGTGATGGTTACAATGGAGCGAACGAAAAACAAAACAAACCAATAAGAGCATATAACAAAAGAATAGCCGGACGTAAAGCCAAATGTAGACCAAGAAAACGGTGGATAGAAAACATCAAGATAGCCTTGAACAAACATGAGCTAAATGTAACCAAGGCGACACATCTAGCCTTGAGCGTCAGTTTAAACTCCCACCCCTACGCTTAACGGCAAGTGTAAATGCGACCAACCATCATTTACCTGGAGACAGACAATAGACGAGATATATCAGCCGAGCGAAGATAAAAGTCTTGACCAAAAGTATGACATAATTGTTACATTTTTGTCGTCTAGTCAGACAATTTAAAAAGGTGGAAAAATACTGGTTTGACGGGTTAGGAAAATGTTTCCGTCGACAATTTATAGTTCACGTGGTGGTTTAGTTAACCATGACACAAAGAGAAAACGTAGTGACGAATAAGTGGAAAGTTATGTTTAAATAAAACTTGGATAGAAGAATTAATTCCAAGTTGAGTTATTTACGACAAAATTCATTTGGAAATTGGTTGTTGTTGTTGTTAATATTCACATGATGATGATGAGTAATGCTACTCCTGTCAGCACAATGCCATTCTTTAAAAAGTGCAGGTTTTCTGAAGTTGACTTAGTGATCCATACAGTAAGTTAGTGACTGTAAAAGTGTTTTTTTACTGGCAGTTTAAAGGTAAGGGCAGTCAATAAGGAGGTGTTCTACTGTTTCATTGCGATGAGGGCAGTGTCTACAACTGGTAGATGCTGGGGTTTGATACGGCTTAAATGGCTATTGATCCTTGTATGTCCTGTTTGAAACTGAAAGATAATGGATTGGGTTCTCATACGTATATTGTTTATATTCTTATTTCACTAAATCCATTTCGATCAGTAATTCCATCTGTTCAGCCAGACTTTCCTGGTATTGTTCCCATACTACAAGGTCTTTGCTTTTGGTGTTTTGTGGTGCCTCTTCAGGGAGTAGCATATTTCAGGGAGTACCGATCTCAGGGGTAGCATATTTCAGGGAGTACAGATCTCAGGGGTAGCATATTTCAGGGAGTACCCATCTCAGGGGTAGCATATTTCAGGGAGTACCGATCTCAGGGGTAGCATATTTCAGGGAGTACCCATCTCAGGGGTAGCATATTTCAGGGAGTACCGATCTCAGGGGTAGCATATTTCAGGGAGTACCGATCTCAGAGGTAGCATATTTCAGGAAGTACCGCCGATCTCAGGTGTAGCATATTTCAGGGAGTACCGATCTCAGAGGTAGCATATCTCGATGTAGCCTATCTCTAGATAGCCTCAGGGGTAGGAAATTTCCGGGAGTATCTATCTCAGGGGTAGCATATTTCAGGGAGTACCTATCTCAGGGGTAGCATATTTCAGGGAGTACCTATCTCAGGGGTAGGATATTTCAGGGAGTACCCATCTTAGGGGTAGCATATTTCAGGGAGTACCGATCTCAGGGGTAGCATATTTCAGGGAGTACTCATCTCAGGGGTAGCATATTTCTGGGAGTACTTATCTTAGGGATAGCATATTTCAGGGAGTACTTATCTCAGAGGTAGGATATTTCAGGGAGTACCGATCTCAGGGGTAGCATATTTCAGGGAGTACCGATCTCAGGGGTAGCATATTTCAGGGAGTACCGATCTCAGGGGTAGCATATTTCAGGGAGTACCGATCTCAGGGGTAGCATATTTCAGGGAGTACCGATCTCAGGGGTAGCATATTTCAGGGAGTACCGATCTCAGGGGTAGCATATTTCAGGGAGTACTTATCTTAGCTGTAGCATATTTCAGGGAGTACTTATCTTAGCTGTAGTATATTTCAGGGAGTAAGTATCTTAGGGGTAGCATATTTCAGGGAGTACCTTTCTCAGATGTTGTTTAACTCAGGTGTAGTCTATCTCAGGTGTAATCTATCTCAGGTGTAGTCTATTTCAGGGAGTACCTTTCTCAGGTGTAGTCTATCTCAGGGAGTACCTATATCAGGAAGTACCTATCTCAGGTGTAGTCTATCTCAGGGAGTACCTATCTTAGGTGTAGTCTATCTCAGGTGTAGTCTATCTCAGTAAGAACCTATCTCAGGTGTAGTCTATCTCACGGAGTACCTATCTCAGGTGTAGTCTATCTCAGGGAGTACCTATCTCAGGTGTAGTCTATCTCAGGGAGTACCTATCTCAGGTGTAGTCTATCTCAGGGAATACCTATCTCAGATGTAGTCTATCTCAGGGAGTACCTATCTCAGGTGTAGTCTATCTCAGGGAGTACCTATCTCAGGTGTAGTCTATCTCAGGGAGTACCTATCTCAGGGGTAGTCTTTCTCGGGGTAGCCTATATCAGGGGATACCTAACTCGGGGATAGCATATATTTGTAGCCTAGAGGTAGCGTATCTCTTGGGTAATCTACTTCACATGTAGCCTATTTCAGTAGTGGCCTATTTCCAGGGTAGCCTATTTCAGGGATATCCTACCGTGAACACCCCCTTCCCAATACAGTCAAACTATATATATAATTATGCAAAGGCATCTGTCAAATATGTGAATATATCTATTAAATATGTGAATATATCTATCAAATATGTGAACATAGTTCTAAAATGTGTAAATATAACTCTAGAATATGTAGATATATGTTAATAGTTAGTTACTAGTTTGTTAGTAGTCATATCGTCATCATGGCGCTCCATACAAGTCCATAGGTGATCCGATCTCATATTCAGTGTCATTCATCATGTTGTAATTGATTGTTCCGGATGATAACTCTTATTTTTATTCTTGTAAGTCGTTCGCTTTTTTACATTACCACTCTTCATTCCCAGGACCTGATTTCTAGCAAGAAATAAATCTCTTATCTTTTAACTAATCGAACTCCGTGATTGCATTAAAATAACAGCATAGTCCAGTAAACTACAATTAGTCACTGTGGCAACACTGACTCGATATCTGGATGAAAAGAATACCTTTTTCTATTCCGTCTGCTCTTACCTTTTATCTGACATGTCCAGGTATAAAATTGAAGGGACATTTATTCAGCATAGACTTTATAATTGACTCTAGCCAGATGGCAACTCTCTTCAACACAGACTCTAGCCAGATGGCAACTCTCTTCAACACAGACTCTAGCCAGATGGCAACATTCTTCAGCACAGACTCTAGCCAGATGGCAACTCTCTTCAACACAGACTCTAGCCAGATGGCAACTCTCTTCAACACAGACTCTAGCCATTGACTTATCACACAGTCTGACTAAATCCTTTGAAGTACACTTATAGAAGCAGAAAACAAACACCTTCAGCATTCCCGAGGCCCCAGCCACATCACTTTCCGGCCACTGAAGAAATCGATTCTGTCAACATTTGCATGATATTAACCAAAATACTACACCACCAGTGGTTGTATAGAAAGCACCACTTTCTTCCCACTGTATTTATACTTACCTCTACGTTTTGGAGAAAAATGTTAAAGTAAGCTTATCAAGATTTGAAGAAGAGTGTGAAAGTAAGCATATCATGTTTTGGAGAAGAGAGTGAAAGTAAGCCCATCAAGTTTTGGAGAAGAGTGTGTAAGTAAGCGTATCATATTTTGGAGAAGAGAGTGAAAGTAAGCATATCATGTTTTGGAGAAGAGAGTGAAAGTAAGCACATCAAGTTTTGGAGAAGAGTGTGAAAGTAAGCCCATCAAGTTTTGGAGAAGAGAGTGAAAGTAAGCCCATCAAGTTTTGGAGAAGAGAGTGAAAGTAAGCCCATCAAGTTTTGGAGAAAAGTGTGAAAGTAAGCCCATAAAGTTTTGGAGAAGAGAGTGAAAGTAAGCCCATCAAGTTTTGGAGAAGAGAGTGAAAGTAAGCCCATCATGTTTTGGAGAAGAGAGTGATAGTAAGCCCATCAAGATTTGGAGAAGAGTGTGAAAGTAAGCATATCATGTTTTGGAGAAGAGAATGAAAGTAAGCCCATCAAGTTTTGGAGAAGAGTGCGAAAGAAAGATAAAAATATTGATACAAAGATGTTTATCTTTCAATCCTCCGTGCGTTGCCGAGTGAAGAATAGGGAACAAAGAAGAACAATACTGCTACCGGTCGCACATGCTGTGAAAGGTCACTAAGGACGTTTTTGAAGTGATGCTGTTCCATCTCATAGAGAATCAAACGAACACATAGCGCACGCTTTAATTCAATGTCCCAACGAAGACGGATGTGTCGGGCCATTGACGCAAATAAAACTGTGACAACGTATTTCCATTCTGGACTATATCAGGCTGGAATTCTAGTAGGACCATGGTCCTGCTACAAAAGGAGATCCGGCGGGAGTTTGAGAATGTATGCTGAAGAAGAAGAAGAAATCCAATGTGTCAGGACGAAAGACGCAGCAATCGTAGACAAAAAAAACAACTAAATTTGGTAGCATATCCTATTCAGGATGTAGCCATCAACCCAGCAATTTCTGACTGTAGTGATTTTCTAGGTAATATTATAAATACGTTCAGTGGGGTGCAAAGAGTCTCGTATTTCTCTCGTGTGTACCCAGGGTTAGCCGATAACTAAGATCCTAAAAGTACCTTCTCGTGGTGCACCATGGAAATTGGAACACAGCTGCTCTTGCTGTCTTTCTGATCAACACTTTTAAACTCGTGTCTGTGGATGTGAAGGCTGTAGATGGAATGAGAATTACTTGCAAAGAGACAAGCAATATCTCCGAGACCTCTACGCCAACACAATCAGCAGCATTGTTGGCACACAATTACGTAATGCATCTGTGAATAACGTCTCAGTCAGCCACAAACAGAAGCATTGGAGCGGCAGTCAATGTCAATGTAACGATATGGGTTCATCTCACTAAGATATTGTGATCTTAAGAGCACACGTTAGATTTGGAAAAGACAACACGCGCTAGATTAGTGGTTGTGTATGCTTAATCATATAGTGGCAACTAAGGTACGACTATCCAGCACGTGACAGACTTGCAGATTTTTTTGTTGTTGCTTGAGAACACACAGAAGCCCACATGTTCCACCACAATTGAACCCATTCAAAGATGGAGTCATGACTCAAGTATTTGATACGTCAACTTGAACATGTACTCCTGGTATGGAAAAAGCTTTGAATACGGTTCCCCTTTGCACACAGGAAAAGCATTGAATAAATATCGGGAGAATACTGTTCAAAACTTCTGTCCGAAGTAGTGTTGAGACTCGAATTCCAGACGCTGTGGGTAATGTAAGCGGAAAGCTAGTCCATGCCTTCGAGGACATCACAACACACATAGTTTAACTCGACTGTCGCCGTTACTAATACGGGTCATACATAGTTAATGTGGTTCAGTACCCAAGGGAATAGAGTGGAATAATGTCTTTCTTACACTAGCATTTTAACCGACTGCAAAGCTCCTCGTCCGGGATAGGCGCAATCTACTTACCTCTTTGGGTGATAAACGCAATGGCGGAGTGAAAACACAGACCGCGTCTATCGATGTATTGAAAGTCACCGCAGACGGACGAGGTGAGTACGTGAGGGATACACAGATCAAGTCCCAAATCCCGACATTTTGGGTAAAGCAGCACCAGATCTGGAAAGGTGCATAAAACCGTAGTCTAATTCGACTGTTGCCGTTCCCCAACACGACTCTCACAGAAGAAATTAAATCTGGGACCTAGGGACACGAAGGATGGCAATGGAATGGTAGGAACTCTCCCTTAATGCGTGCCTACCAATATATTTTTATTTTTATTATTTTCCTTGGTTATGTTTGTCAAATAACGGTTATTTATTTATTCACATAAACCCTAACACAAAGACTAACCCTAACCCTAAGGTTATTTATTTATTCACATAAACCCTAACACAAAGATTAACCTTAACTCTAACCCTAAGGTTATTTATTTATTCACATAAACCATAACACAAAGACTAACCCTAACCCTAAGGTTATTTATGTATTCACATAAACCCTAACACAAAGATTAACCTTAACTCTAACCCTAAGGTTATTTATTTATTCACATAAACCATAACACAAAGACTAACCTAACCCTAAGGTTATTTATTTATTCACATAAACCCTAACACAAAGACTAACCCTAACACAAAGACTAACCCAAACTCACACACCTCTCATAACGACTCATAAAACCGTCTTAAATAAGTAAATATTCAGAGAATGATAGAAATGGAAGTGACTAGATGTGATGGGAGACAGATCAGAAGAACGTGTAATCAGCAACTGACTGGGACATTGAGCTTATACACTTTTAGATGGCTGACGGAACGGCAAGAAGAGAATATATGGGAAATTCCCCCAGTGCTGTGCTGCTTGTTCCTAATCAAGAATCAAGAAATGAGTAAATATTTAAATTATTAAACATAGATAAACACATTTATAAACATAACCAAGAGAAATAAACAAGATAAAATATATTCGTAGGCAGGCATTCAGGGAGAGATCCGAATGGTCTTCCAATACAAAGAATAGCTCGCTGCCTGCGTCTCGTTGGTGGAAAGACACACAATGGGCGAACCAGGCACTCGCCTCGTGGCATATACCACATCTGAGAAGAAGGCTTCTTCAGTAGGTATTGAACTAAGTCGAAAGCTGACGTCTACTGGGTATGAAAGAAAGCTCTGAGAAACCAGCCCACTGCACATATATAGTAAGAGAAAATCGATGGCAATTCCTGGGAATAGGAACCAATCAACCAAATACTCTAAGTAGTTTGCCATTAATTTCTCAAGGGCCCGGATGCATAATTGCCTGCGGTGAGCTTCGAGCCGGTACCTTGTCCGTCATAAACACGCACTGTTCCACACCGCCACAGAGCCGGACATCATACACAAGCTGTAAACTATGGCACACCGTATTCCGTTCTGATTATCAAATCCTAAAAGGGTTTGATAATGAACGTAGAAGAAGAAGATAATTTTTCAATGCTTTTCTACACTATAATCAGACACAAAAAAAAAGATTCTAGCAGAATACAATGGACAGGGAAAAATACAAATAAAGAAGCGATAAAAACATTCATCGTTGAAGAGTGTTAGTAAATGAACATTATGATCAGAAATCTGACAACAAAAGAAATACAACAGCATGCGAAAATTAATAACGGAGGATATGTTTCTCATGGCAGGGGGGTAAGGGTCCCCCAAGACAGTGATGGACTATAGACATCTCAGATTTGTTAAACGTTCTTCTTAATGCGGCAGGTCAACTCGGCAAGAATCGTGAGAGATTGAGAAGACCAATAAGAAAGAATAAGTTCTGTAAGGAATATGTCTTCTGAAGAATCACACATAAATATATAACACAATCTTAAAAATATTGTCATGTAATAGCAGCTGATGTCACCATGTCAGGTAGTCAAATATTGTCATGTAATAGCAGCTGATGTCACCATGTCAGGTAGTCAAATATTGTCATGTGAGACGAGCTGATGTCACCATGTCAGGTAGTCAAATATTGTCATGTGAGACGAGCTGATGTCACCATGTCAGGTAGTCAAATATTGTCATGTAATAGCAGCGGATGTCACCATGTCAGGTAGTCAAATATTGTCATGTAATAGCAGCTGATGTCACCATGTCAGGTAGTCAAATATTGTCATGTGAGACGAGCTGATGTCACCATGTCAGGTAGTCAAATATTGTCATGTGAGATGAGCTGATGTCACCATGTCAGGTAGTAAAATATTGTCATGTGAGACGAGCTGATGTCACCATGTCAGGTAGTCAAATATTGTCATGTGAGACGAGCTGATGTCACCATGTCAGGTAGTAAAATATTGTCATGTGAGATGAGCTGATGTCACCATGTCAGATAGTAAAATATTGTCATGTGAGATGAGCTGATGTCACCATGTCAGATAGTAAAATATTGTCATGTGAGATGAGCTGATGTCACCATGTCAGGTAGTCAAATATTGTCATGTAATAGCAGCTGATGTCACCATGTCAGGTAGTCAAATATTGTCATGTAATAGCAGCTGATGTCACCATGTCAGGTAGTCAAATATTGTCATGTAATAGCAGCTGATGTCACCATGTCAGGTAGTCAAATATTGTCATGTAATAGCAGCTGATGTCACCATGTCAGATAGTAAAATATTGTCATGTGAGATGAGCTGATGTCACCATGTCAGGTAGTAAAATATTGTCATGTGAGACGAGCTGATGTCACCATGTCAGGTAGTCAAATATTGTCATGTGAGACGAGCTGATGTCACCATGTCAGGTAGTAAAATATTGTCATGTGAGATGAGTTGATGTCACCATGTCAGATAGTAAAATATTGTCATGTGAGATGAGCTGATGTCACCATGTCAGATAGTAAAATATTGTCATGTGAGATGAGCTGATGTCACCATGTCAGGTAGTCAAATATTGTCATGTGAGATGAGCTGATGTCACCATGTCAGGTAGTCAAATATTGTCATGTGAGATGAGCTGATGTCACCATGTCAGGTAGTCAAATATTGACATGTAATACACGCTGATGTCATCGTGTCTGGTAGTCAAATATTGACATGTAATACACGCTAATGTCATCGTGTCTGGTAGTCAAATATTGTCATGTGAGATGAGCTGATGTCACCATGTCAGGTAGTCAAATATTGTCATGTGAGATGAGCTGATGTCACCATGTCAGGTAGTCAAATATTGTCATGTAATACACGCTGATGTCATCGTGTCTGGTAGTCAAATATTGACATGTAATACACGCTAATGTCATCGTGTCTGGTAGTCAAATATTGTCATGTGAGACGAGCTGATGTCACCATGTCATGTAGTCAAATATTGACATGTAATACAAGCTGATGTCATCATGTCAGGTAGTCAAATATTCTCATGTAGTAGCAGCTGATGTCACCATGTCAGGTAGTCAAATATTGTCATGTAATACCAGCTGATGTCACCATGTCAGGTAGTCAAATATTGACATGTGAGACGAGCTGATGTCACCATGTCAGGTAGTCAAATATTGTCATGTAATACACGCTGATGTCATCGTGTCTGGTAGTCAAATATTGACATGTAATACACGCTAATGTCATCGTGTCTGGTAGTCAAATATTGTCATGTGAGACGAGCTGATGTCACCATGTCATGTAGTCAAATATTGACATGTAATACAAGCTGATGTCATCATGTCAGGTAGTCAAATATTCTCATGTAGTAGCAGCTGATGTCACCATGTCAGGTAGTCAAATATTGTCATGTAATACCAGCTGATGTCACCATGTCAGGTAGTCAAATATTGACATGTGAGACGAGCTGATGTCACCATGTCAGGTAGTCAAATACTGACATGTAATACAAGCTGATGTCACCATGTCTGGTAGTCAAATATTGTCATGTAATACTAACTAATTTCATCATGTCTGGTAGTCAAATGTGACAGAACTAGTGCGTTTGAACATGTCTAATAAGGCGTGATAGCATCCGGTTTTGTGTAAAAACTTCAAAAGTATAAAACCTCATAATAATTCAGTTATTACTTTATGAAATGTGTTTGTTCGCTGTCGTCTGTAGAAACCAGAAAAACAGTGTTCTGTTTCAATATCTTAAACAAGAAACTTTTAATGAGTTTAAAACTCAATGACTGAGTTAATGTCGAGAAATATTTTTAGATTATTGAAAAAAATGAGAAAATGTCATTATGTTAGAAGATTTGAAAGATGCTATGTTTTTGCTGAGATCTTTTACATGTTCGTTTTTATTTATATAATTGTGTATCATCTTTTAATTAATTCCTTTTTTCCCAGTATGTTTTTTACTTTTGTCATCTGCTTTGTATTCTTCCTTAAATTTTGTGTTATTTTCTCTTTTTGACTCATTTACTTCTGATTATCTTTATTTTTTTCTCCATGCACGCCTTCTCGTTAATTTATTTGTCTTCTTCTCTTCTTTCGTTCATAAGTTCCTTTCATTTTTAATCGTGTCTTTATTTCCTCTGAGGTTTTAACTTTTGTATTCTGACCCGATTTTCATGTTATGTTCTCTTGTCATATTGTTTTTTTTTAATTTTGTGTATATAGAATATTCTGTACATTCTCACTGTCCCCGATTTGGTTATAAATAATTGTAATCAAACATACAGATACGATTTAAGCAGGGGAGTTCATCTTAATCTCCCTAGAACAACATAATATAAGTAGGAAGCCAGAGGACAATTTTTAAATATTTTTGAGAATAACGGGAATTGAACCAGTCCGTTCAACGGCACCCAATCGCCTAGCAACTATTGAACACGCGTTCTTCCGTACTTGACTAACCGCATCTCCAATAAAAGATGCGATTTCATCAAGCCTTTCAAACCGTGCACACAAAATCACCCGAACGGACCGATCGAGACAAGGACTATTACAACAACAACAAACATCCCGTACAGGTATTGAAATATCCTCAGTAACAACAAACATATAACATAATATCCGTATTTAGTTATACAAGGGTCGATAAGTCTTCTTGTAAACACGGATAACATATATAGACAATACAATTTTGCTTCAAATAATTGTTTATACAAGTAAATTTAAGTATGAAGCCAGAGGACATTTTTTTTTAAATACGGATATTATGTTACATGTTTGTTGTTACTGAGGATATTTCAATACCTGTACGGGATGTTTGTTGTTGTTGTAATAGTCTTTGTCTCGATCGGTCCGTTCGGGTGACTTTGTGTGCACGGTTTGAAAGGCTTGATGAAATCGCATCTTTTTTTGGAGATGCGGTTAGTCAAGTACGGAAGAACGCGTGTTAGGCGATTTGGTGCCGATGAACGGACTGGTTCAATTCCCGTTATTCTCAAAAATATCTACAACAACATAGTATAAATAAACATGTACAAAGCAAAATGGTCTCCCCTAACTACGAGGCGCCCCCCCCCCCCAATAAAATAAAATAAATATACCAAAGATAAAAAAGACGTCGTTACATGTTTTTAATTTTAGCAACCCTGAACCACATTCCTCTTAGTAAAATTGTATGTAAGGTCGTGTAACGACAGAATCATCTTTCAACGTTTTGTATCAAACTCCAAGAATCGATCTTATCATTAACAATGACTGGTTTGGATCACGTGAAAAAGTTCACTGATAGATATATTTATTTGTATCTTATTATTTGCATATGTAAAAAATATCTCTTTATGATTAGGTACGGTAATCCAATTTGATCATTTTCGAGTTTAAACCATCAAGCAATAGTGCAGCTGCGGTTCTTGTAACCAAATATCATCATATTATGGGGAAGTGAGATTCATTAAACAATAGTCAAGGTGCGGGTCATGTAGCCTAATATCATCATATTTTGGGGGAGTGAGATTCATCAAACAATATTCAAGGAGCGGTTCTGATAATGTAATATCATCATATTGTGGGGAAGTGAGATTCATCAATTCATCAATGGTGAAGGTGCGGTTCTGGTAATGTAATATCATCATATTGTGGGTTGAGTGAGATTTATCATTGGTGAAGGTGCAGTTCTGATAATGTAATATCATTCTATTGTGGGAGAGTGATATTCATCAAACATTGGTGAAGGTGCGGTTCCTGTAACCTAATATCATCATATCAACCTCGTAATTGATTTGGGTTAATATGCTTTATGTACTTCAATGATCAAAGTTCTTCACAATTTTCATTTCTCTTCCCTGGGGAAACGTACGTACATCACGTCTTTCCCTTCCCTGGGGGAACTTACGTGCATCACGTCTTTCTCTTCCCTGGGGGAACTTACGTGCATCACGTCTTTCTCTTCCCTGGGGGAACTTACGTGCATCACGTCTTTCCCTTCCCTGGGGGAACTTACGTGCATCACGTCTTTCTCTTCCCTGGGGGAACTTACGTGCATCACGTCTTTCTCTTCATTGGGGGAACTTACGTGCATCACGTCTTTCTCTTCCCTGGGGGAACTTACGTGCATCACGTCTTTCCCTTCCCTGGGGGAACTTACGTGCATCACGTCTTTCCCTTCCATGAGGGAAATTGCATGCATCATATCTTTCCTATTCTTGGGGGAACTTACGTGCATCACGTCTTTCCCTTCCCTGGGGGAACGTACGTGCATCACGTCTTTCTCTTCCCTGGGGGAACGTACGTGCATAACGTCTTTCTCTTCCCTGGGGGAACGTACGTGCATCACGTCTTTCTCTTCCCTGGGGGAACGTACGTGCATAACGTCTTTCTCTTCCCTGGGGGAACGTACGTGCATCACGTCTTTCTCTTCCCTGGGGGAACGTACGTGCATAACGTCTTTCTCTTCCCTGGGGGAACGTACGTGCATCACGTCTTTCTCTTCATTGGGGGAACTTACGTGCATCACGTCTTTCTCTTCCCTGGGGGAACTTACGTGCATCACGTCTTTCCCTTCCATGAGGGAAATTGCATGCATCATATCTTTCCTATTCTTGGGGGAACTTACGTGCATCACGTCTTTCCCTTCCCTGGGGGAACGTACGTGCATCACGTCTTTCTCTTCCCTGGGGGAACGTACGTGCATAACGTCTTTCTCTTCCCTGGGGGAACGTACGTGCATCACGTCTTTCTCTTCCCTGGGGGAACGTACGTGCATAACGTCTTTCTCTTCCCTGGGGGAACGTACGTGCATCACGTCTTTCTCTTCCCTGGGGGAACGTACGTGCATAACGTCTTTCTCTTCCCTGGGGGAACGTACGTGCATCACGTCTTTCTCTTCATTGGGGGAACTTACGTGCATCACGTCTTTCCCTTCCCTGGGGGAACTTACGTGCATCACGTCTTTCCCTTCCATGAGGGAAATTGCATGCATCATATCTTTCCTATTCTTGGGGGAACTTACGTGCATCACGTCTTTCCCTTCCCTGGGGGAACGTACGTGCATCACGTCTTTCTCTTCCCTGGGGGAACGTACGTGCATAACGTCTTTCTCTTCCCTGGGGGAACGTACGTGCATCACGTCTTTCTCTTCCCTGGGGGAACGTACGTGCATAACGTCTTTCTCTTCCCTGGGGGAACGTACGTGCATCACGTCTTTCTCTTCCCTGGGGGAACGTACGTGCATAACGTCTTTCTCTTCCCTGGGGGAACGTACGTGCATCACGTCTTTCTCTTCATTGGGGGAACGTACGTGCATCATGTCTCTCCCATCACTGGGAGAACTTACATGTATCGCGTAGTTTTCTTTCCCGGAGGAACTTACGTAACGGCACTTCTCCAGCAAAGTAACCGTGCAATTATAAACAATGTACACTTATCGAAACTGTACAACTATAAACACTGTACAATTATAAACACTGTACAATTATAAACACTGTACACTTATAAACACTGTATTATTATAAACACTGTATTATTATAAACACTCTACAGTTATAAACACTGTACACATAGGACAACTGTACAATTATAACCACTGTACCACTATAGTCACTGTACAATTATGAGCACTGTACAATTATGAACACTGTATAATTATAAATAATGTACAATTATAAACACTATGGGGTGCAAAGGGAACGCATTGCTCTCGGCGGACCCAGGGTTAGCAGATAAATAAGATCCCACATGTGCTGCTTCGCGGTGCACCCTAGAAATAGAAATACAGCAGCTCGAGCTGATTCTGGTCAAATCATTTGGGGATCGTGTCCGAGAATGTGGGGGTAGCAGATGGAAAGATATTTGACTGCATAAGAGACAGACAATATCTCCGACACCTCCAGCAACACCACATACAGCGACACTGTCGACATACAGTGAAGCTAGTTAGTCCAGTCCGAACATTGGAGGGACGGCCAATGAAAAAATCATGAAAAGGTGGATGCATGGCGAAAGACAGATAGATTTCATACTGAGTACAATGAACAAAATTAAAGGACAGAACATCGCTAGAGGGCAGCGCCAACTGCAAATAGAAAGTGAAAACAATTACGGAAATGGGAACTACAAGCTCTGTTAGCTTGAGACGAGCTTCTAGTTACCTGTTTTCCTTATAGGCAGAGACCCATTCCCAATAATGGGCGTCTAGCAAAGAAAAAAGACCTGGTCTAACTCTAATGTCGAGTCTTCCTATACCGGAAGAGAAAGGGTGCCATACCCGATAGGTTTGTTGTTGAGGGTAAAGCTAATGAGACGTGCTATAATTTAGTAATATTCACTTTACTCTAATTGACGAGGTTTTAAATTTAAACAACGAATGCATTTTATTTAGCAACATCTATTGGTTACCTCGTATCGTTGTTCCAGGTACTCTGACATGCCACAGGTGATTGGATATGATCAGGTAGAAAATAGCAATAATAATCATTGGAACGAGGTAGAAGGCGATGACGATAAACATGAGATACATTTCTGCCATCTTGATATCCAACCCAATCTCACATGTTCGTAGGTAAAGGCTCAATTCTGTTTGCTGCAGAAGACAAAGAGATGAAAATACATATATAGGGGATACCAACAATGACAGTTGAAATCAATAGGTAGGTAAATAAGATTAAAACCCGGTTTACTTATAGGCATATAAACCATCATCATTAAACACATATTAGATCAGGATGGTAGATGTACAACTTAAAAAACATAAACATACACATTTCGTCATGTCTCTCTGATTGATTGAACTTGCGTTTCAAGCTCTTTTAAACCCGAACCCGACGGTTTTACGTTATGCCTCTCTGTACTCAGTTGCTTGTTTTTAAGTGCGGAAAAACATATTTAATATTATCAATACATAATTTCCTTTATTATTCTCTTCATCTCCCATACTCAACTGGTTCAATTCAAGGCAATCTTTGAAAGGGAATCATGCCTCATCACGTGCAAAAATTACACAAATGCTTCATTCACCATTGCCAAGATATGTTTTCGTGAGTTCTGCAAGTTCATTCATTTTGTTGTTTACGTTTAAGTTAATTGTATGTAAAAATGTATTAGGTATTAGATATGTTGATTGTCGTCTTGGCAAACCGGACATGTCTATGGGTCTTCAGATCTACGCTTCAGTAAATATCTTCAGGTATAACGTCTGATGGTTCCGGTCCTATGTTGGTTCACTGCTCTTTTTGAAAACTTTGTTATGTGTTCTCTACAGGACACAAATATCCTAATTCCCAATTTGCGAGATCTCGATATTGACTCATGTTCATTTATGTCAAAATTCTTTGATCATGCAAATTCACGAAGAGCAATGTCTGCATGGTCCATAAGCTGACCATCTGTTATGGTGGTGAGTCTAGCTAATTGGTAGACCTGTTCATTTCGCTCCACACCCGCGTGTCCGGGGAAAAAAACACGCGTGTTTTCGCAGTGATACCCGCATTTCAGCTCTCTCTAATGACTCCACCCATCCTCTACGTACATAACCTGTTTTGACTTTCTAAATCATATTCATTGAGTCACTTAATATGCACGCATGGGAACAGACTTGCAGGTCCAGTAAGTTAAGTGCCTCCGCTACGGAAAATAATTCCATTGTTGGACTGCTTGTTGTTACGGTAAAGGCTCCACAGGCTTCCTTTTGAACTGGCAGCAAAGGCCCATGCGCATCGCTGGTGGCGGATGACCAACCCGTCCGTGTAAATCACATTATCTGTGTCACAGAACAGTGTCTTTACCTCAGCATCCACACTCATGGGGCTGTATTCCCTGCACTCTCTATTGAATGTAATGACGGCCGTGACTGCATCGTGAAAGACTATAGGAATATGTTACCATTCCTCGACAGGAGTTCTGCTTTATGGGGGACAAATCTGTTTAACGGTATCCTTGGCACGACCCGTCCACGATTTGCCTCTCTTGAGCCTGCTTCCCTTCACACTAGTAACTAACTGTGTAGTGGGTGATCTATGTCAGAACTAACTCTGAGGTATGCACGAGTGTGTTACATATTCTGTGAGATATGCTAGGAAAATTAATGAGAAACCTCACAGCCACACAGGGTATGTCCTGTGCAACCAACGATGATCGCTACATTTTGAATTCTCTAGTCTCTCAATTGGTGTGCGACTGGCGGTGATATACTAAATAAAAATTATATTAGAATGTACTAGAAAAATATACTGGAAATATACTAGAAAAGAGACAGAAAAAGGTCAAACGAAAGTGAACACTATTTTTCTTACTACAAGGATATGATTATAACAATTTCCAGATTTATAGCTTTTACTTAATCATTGAAGCTCCAGTCACGCCAGCTTCTATGTCAGACCTAGCAAGTGGATAGAAGAACCCGTGTGCTAATATTTATAAAATGAGCTAAGTATTATTTGTTACCAGTGTCAAATATGGTCTCTAACAACCCCACAGCAGAGAAAAATCATTACATGTGAGATGAAGTGTTTAAGAAAAGCAGTCATGGTCACCAAACTTAGACAGAGTAAGACACGAGGATATCAGAAAAAAGAGTAGGAATAATGCCTTGTATCGAATATATAGAACAACCCCCACCCTACGCTTAAGAGTGGATACTATCAACCAGCTTCTACCTGGGGAAAGATAATAGACTTAAACGAACACATTGCAACATTAAATTCTTTTATATTATTAGGAGGTTTTCATTGTGTGATTTTTATGCATTTATCATGTTAGATGTTGCTAATTATAACAGTGCAATGGAATACTATCAAATCATATGCCAGTTGGAGATCAAGTGTTTTATATATATATATATATATATATATATATATATATATATATATATATATATATATATATATATATATATATATAGAGCCCATTTACTTTTACGGATGGACTGTAAACAAAGAAAATATAAAAGTAAAATAGAAGCTACTGAAATGGGGTAAAAGAAGAAATGAAAACATCCTCACACAGTATGCAAAGTTTAACTGTTTGAAGAGTCATCAAATGAGCCAAAGACTAAGCAGACCTACAAAGGAGCGACTCAAAAGTGGTAGCTTCCTACACTCCGTTAAACAGCTTCAGAAATTACTCACAGATACAGACCTACAAAACCTAAAACCACTAAATACCTTTAACACATACCCAACATGGGACAAGAAAAACTTCCCAAGAATTATGGACAATATACCAAGCATTATTTCGAAAACAGAAACAACTATATACGTAATAAAAGAGGCAACTAAGAGTCTCATACAGAAAACGTACCCAAAGGATATATGGACTTATGTATATACAGATGGATCAGCAAAAGAAACAGTGTAACATGGAGGAGCTGGAATATATATAGTAACACCAGATGGAAAATAAATAAAGAAAAATCCATATCCACAGACAAACATTCCAAAAATTTCAAAGCAGAAATGGAAGCCATAATAGAGGCAGTCAAAATGCTAATAAATTGCTTGCCGAGTCACAACAGACATATAGTATTCCTAACGGATGCAAAGTCATTATTGCAGGCAGAGAACGATCAACAAAAAAAACATGAGCATGAATGAACTTACGGCCTGCTTACTACACCTCAGCAGTACTACCAAAGAAACAGTACTGCAGTGCATCCCTGGTCATTGTGGAATACTTGGAAATGAAAAAGCTGCTGTCATGGCAAGGAAAGGGGGATCGCTAGAACAAATAGAAAGGGATAATACGTACTATGAATGTAAGATTATGATACAAGCAAATAATTTTAAAAAAGTGGAAGCAGATGCACCCAACTGCAGAACCAAATGACCCCTACCATAAAATGTCACGCAAGGAACAAACCATCATCTTCAGACTACGAACAGGCCACAACAAGAAGTCACATGTTCCGAAAGCAGAAGATTAGCGAGACAGACCTGTGCAACTGTGGACTGAGCCCAGATTCTGCAGAACACATACTTCATGCCTGTCAACTCTACCAAGAAGGGAGGGAGAAAATATGGCCTACTGAGACGGCATTACTTCCAGACCTGAGGGATTCCATTGATGACCTGAAGGGAATCACACAATTCATTGAAGCTATTGGCGCTGAAACCTAATACCTTACAATGACGAAGAAGAAAAAATGATGTTTTTGCGTAGAATGATGAAGATTAAAATGAAAACAAATGTAGAGGTACTCAGAAATGCTGACAGTAAAGAGAAACATTATACAAATAAATTGAGGCACAAACTTATCATCTAGGCTTTAATAGTAGGATACTTTTCGATGTCTTTAACCCTATTACAATTATTATTTATAATTACATTCGTACAACCACGTCTCATGCTCATGTTTTCAATAATCCGTGTTCTGTCGTGTGACCTATTCTTCACCAAACGTTATCTCCTAATGTACTTACTACCTGAACCTCTCTCTCTCTGTTTCTCTAGTATTTGAATTTATCCACACACTCTATCTCTGTTCTTTATTCTGATTTTTTGGGTTCTTCTTCTTCTCCTTTCCTTCCTCTTTTACCCTTTACGGGTGTCGAGGGAGATACAATGTTCTTGTTCTCGCTTTTCTGGCAGCTTCAGATAATGTTATTTGGTGTTAGTGTAATGTCTCTTTGATGTTGTCGATCCAGCGTGCTCTAGGTCTACCCTTGGCTCTTCTTTCTGCTTCTCCTTTTTTGGTTCTTGTGTTGTTATATATGTTGGCATGATATGTTAATAATCAATGTAGATTTGTTTAATTGGAAATACAAATCTATAGATATTTGGTTGGGGGGGGGGGGGTGTTGGCTTGGTTTGGAAGGGTTTATTTGTGACCATGGACGGTACTATAAGACCTAACTGCAAAAAAAACCAATCCTTCATTCGATACGTTTTTGATTATTGTCATTATTTCCATTTGTTACTATTTATATACTTAGATTAACTTTGGCTATTTTGGCATGCGATCCTAAATATGTAAATATTTACCAACGGTAAACACGGGAATAATCAAGAGAGGAACGAATAAAGGCCTAATTAAGTAAGAGAACAAGTCTTCTACCGCCGATCGGTGCGGTTTATGCATCCATCCCGCATAGGAAAATAAATTATATTGAGTAATAAAAAAAATACAATTTAATGAAAATCTCTCCCATCTGGAAGATTAAGAAAAAATATAATGAAGTGGCTATCTTTTCTTCCAAGTTTTTACCACTATAATTAAATGGGTAAGGGTCAGGGTATCTTTACCTAACGAAAACTAGGATGTATCTACATGAATATTCGTTGTCCTTATTGAAATAGTCGGTTATATGTTACTTTTCTACAACTACTTTTTAAAAAGTCAAGAAAATTCCATGCAAACTAAATGAATTCTCTGAAACCAAAGAATTTGTGAAATTGGGCTTTTAAACAGGCAATATGGCAACGCGTTGTCCGAGGAATGTCTGAACACTCTAAAATGTCTTTCTCTTAGAACGAGGTTCTGTTTGATGATTGAACGGAACGTTATATCCTTTAGCACACTGCAGACAAGTTTATTCACCAAGATTTTTCCGTTTGCTGTACGCTAACGGTAAGTATATTTGCCGCCGTAGACCTCCGTTGCTAAGTAAACTTCAATCAATTAAAAATCGCCAATGTTTTATATAGTTTTTAAAAACTAATTTGATAAATCTGACATTTTATTCAATTTACTACCTTTTCCTACAATTTTAGTGGCAACCTATTGCTGAATATAATTGAAATATCGAAATTTCTGCAATATATCCATATCTGGACATTGATATGGTGCCATGACAGTGAATCGGGATTTATAGACTTTTATTTTATCGTTTTTTCCCCAGTAAAATCATTATGGTTTGTCATTCAGATGATTATTTGAGGAGTGGTAAGATGTTTTCACACTCGAAAATCGGTTACACCACGCTGCTTTATGTAATTTGATATTAAAACATCAACGAAGTTGAAACGATTCAGTTTTGGACTAGATCTAGATTTATAGAAGAATTTTATGACTAACCTGTATGTTTATTTGATTTCCTCAGTGAAATTATTAAATGTGACCATACATGTTGCTGAACTAGGTCTATAGTACCCTATTGCCACTCCAGGTTATGTGCAAAGAAAAGTCAGATATTTCTTATTTATTTTTCGCGTTTTTGCTTAAATCTTGTTAGTTTTTTTGTGAAAAACGTCTTTACGACTTTCGCAAACGTCTTGTATCACGCACATACACACACTCACACACACGCACGCACACACACACACAAAACTTAACCAATATATGCATAATTCAATTCTTTATTTTTATGTTCAAAAATTATTTAAATATCTCTAACAACAAAAAAGTTATTGCATTTTCGAAACAGACACCAACTATTACGTAACATTTCCGAAAAATAATTCGGCGACAGGAGAGAATATTACGCAACATGTAAACTAGAGTGCTAAAGGATATAATCGTATTTTTCACTATAAATATTCCTGGCGTTTTCTGCAATTATCTTCTTCTGCGTTTGTGCTCAATCTTCTATAGACTAGCAGGATATAGTTCCGAGGACGGAACGTGTTGTGTCATGGTTTGTGTTAGCTGCAACATCCTGTCAATTTCGATCTAAAAATGGCAAAATTTATTGATGTAATTTGTTTAGATCTAAATAAGACAGATTCCAAGCAGCCCACAGCAAAGAATAATTACATACAATAAAGCGGGAACATTTCAAGAGACAGACCTTTTTAAAAAAAAGTTGATTTTATGGGGTAACGAAGACAACGAACACAATAGTGTTCTCTAAACAATACAAGAGCACTGTCAAGTCAATTCTTCTTAACATGACACTGAAACACTGAAATGAAAGATAAAACAACGGAGAGTAACAAAATATAATATTTCTTGACGCGCACGCACGCACGCACGCAGGAACGCACGCACACACACATACATATATATATATATATATTTATATATACATTATGGCTTAGCGAAAATATATATTCGTTAATCCATTTATTGCCTTTCAGCGTCAGGGGTAGAAGAGTTCATCGGAGATGGCTCTCGTGTGTGCTAAGTATATTGTGGAGATTGTCGCCTCTTTTATTTCGGTGGTCCATCGTTTTCGTTCGGCCTCCGTGTCTGCCTTCACTTTATCTGTGTAGCATAGCTTGCTGTGGTATGCTGTCTGGTGGTAGTATGCTGATGTGTGCAAACCATTTAATCTGTTAGCTCTTAATATATTCAAAGATTGGAGTCGCACCCGTTCTTTGTCTAATCTCTTCATTTCTCACTCTGTATCTTAGTGATATTCCTAGGATTCTGTGTAAGCATGCCATTTCAGCTGTCATAAGTTTACGTTTGTCTTGTGTTGTCATTGTCCATGTTTGGCATGGTAGCACACTGTTGGCATAATAATCGTATTGAATAGTGTTATTTTGGTGTTTTAATCTACATATTTGTTTCTGAAGATTGGTGTCATTTGCCCTAGGGCTTGATATGCATTGCTACATCTATTGTGTATTTCTTTAGTGCTCTTGCCGTCTGTTGTTATATTACTTCCTAGGTATATGAATTCTGTCACTTGTTTAAGTCTGTTGTTTCCAATATATATATATATATATATATATATATATATATATATATATATATATATATATTCGTGTTTCTTTCTGTTCTTCATATCTTCATTACTCCGGCCTTTTCTATATTTTTCTTCATGTTAAAAGTTTGGCATGTTTGATGTAATCTGACTATTTGTCTATTTAGTTGTTCTTCCGATGATGCTTCTAGTAGTTGGTCGTCTGGAAATAGTAGTTCGTTTACATTATTCTTCATCTTGATTTCTGCCTGCGTTGTCTTTCCTACTTTACAGATGTGATCTATGTATATTATAAACAATAGGGGGGGGGGGGGATAGTACACATTCTGTCTCACACCCAGTGAATTTAAAAATGATCAGATGTACCTGTGCTCGTTCTTTCTGAGCATTGACTATTGGCGTATACGCTCTGACATAGGCTCATCAGATGTTATGCTACTCCCTATGTCTGTAGTGTTATCCATAGTTGTGCTTTATCTACTCTGGCAAAAGCTGTCTCTTGGTCCACGAAAGCCAAATATAAGTCTTGGTTATGTTCTGTCGCTCTTTTTGCAAGTTGTTTGATGGCAAAGATTGCATCTGTAGAGCTTTTATTTTTTCGAAAGCCCATGTATGTTGTTGAGCTGTGGTTCTATATATGCGAGCATCCTTCACTCTACTATCTTGCTAAAGTTTTCCTATGTGGCTTAAGAGTGATATGCCTCTATACTTAGTGCAGTTTTTCTTACTGCTATTATTCTTCTAGATGGAAACATATATATATATATATATATATATATATATATATATATATATATATATATATATATATATATATATATATATATATATATATATATATATATATATATATATATATATATATATATATATATATATTGCTCTGTTAGCGATATTAATAAAACGAAAACAAAATCCTTTTATGGTCATGGAATGCATGGATGATTTGTGCATTATTAATACAAGCATGAAGCCAATAGGCGTCCAAACGTTTCGGGACACGGCACACTTTGCAAGATATAAATATTGTAGCGCCCCATTTTAACAGTTTTCCGTGGTCAAGCCATTTGGTATTTTCCGACGTAAATATCAACTAACGCTACATTACTGCTTATGCCGTTTAATAATTGAAGATATATTGGTCAAAATGAGCTTCATCTTGAACAGTTATTTCTATACCGATTTAAATTAAACAGCGCGCATATGTAAAGATTGTAAAGTGTATGCTCGAATAACAATTGTTTCTGAATCCACTATCAATCCCTCCTCCTTCCCAAAGACTTCAGCACCCACATGGGTAACGAACCTATGATCTAGCCAAAAGAAGTCGGCACCATGTTTGCAATATGGATTTTTAAATCTGTCCTAGAAAGAGAAAAGACAGACATGATTCGGACACTGAATGAGAATGAACAACATATTGGACAACAGGAGGAGCATACAAAATGAGAATGGAAACACCAAGAGACAGATTACGATCTCGAGGAAGATAGATTGAAGTAGCTACAGTCATCCTGAGAAGTCACAACATTACTCTATATCAAGCGCTCAAACATGTCATAGTTGGAAAACGGATCCTTTTCTGCGACGTCTAAAAGAAAAAGCAGAGAAAAGACAGTAGAAAGACAGAAATCAGTCTCTCTGCAATGTGAATATTAATTACCACCATTGTGAGATCGGTATTCTTACCATTCGACGAATGCTCCACCGAGGGATATACAAAGGAACATGGATAAAAAATAAAAAGAACTTAACCCTTTAGCTGCAGATGTATTCTTAAGGATATGATGAAAAGTCACCACTATTTAGTAGAGATTCTCCTCTTCTTCGCTTCACATGGAAAAAAATCCACCTGGAAGCTTGTAATAAAGCATCCAGACGAATTATTTGTATGACAAACTAAGAAGAAGAGGATCTCAGTAAAATAGCGGCAACCCCTCATCGTATCCTTAAGGATACCTCCACAGCTAAGGGGTTAAATGGCTGAGAGGATTGACTTTACTGAGTTAGAATTCCTCCTTACGTACTCTATTTCTCTCAACAGACCACCCACTATTCTGCCACGAGTATTCTAAGAACACGTAACTTCGTAGCTGATGATAATTCGTAAAATGCCTTTAAAATGCATATTCGTCGAAATTTCGTTTATAATCCATAGCCGCTTGAGAGCAAATGCAATGATTTGATGACTTCACCATGTAGTTACAAGTACAAAAAAATATTTCTCATCAATTACACGAAAAAATTGCGACAAAATGAGTTTATGCAGAAAGAACACGAAAATCCTGATGAACTGTCCCATAGAATTGTGCCACAAAGTGACTTTGGTTATTATACTGCAAATGTTGGCAGAATTGGTTTCATTGTCACGTGTCGGTCTTCCAATGTAGATCATGATACAACAAATGATGCCATAGATGATATTGTAAGACTAACAAGTACTCACATCCTCTCGGACGGACATCCTCTCGGACGGACATCCTCTCGGAAGGACATTCTCACTGACGGACATCTTCTCGGACGGATATCATCACGGATAGATATCCTCACGGACGGACATCCTTACGTATGGACTTCCTCTTGGACAAGCATCCTCACGGACAAACATCCTCACGGACGGACTACCTCACGGACGGACATCCTCACGGGCGGACTTCCTCTCGGATGAACATCCTCATGGACGGACATCGTCACGAACGGACATCCTTTCTGGAAGATATCTTTATATATACAGGAGCAATATTTGTGAGACATTAAGACTCATTAGCCATCTTGATAATAGTTGCTATGGAGATTATATGCTTCTCCTGAACGCCTATAGCGCCGTCTTTTGAACATAACACGAGGACAAAATCATGCCATAAAACATCTAATAAATAAAAGAATTGTTAAAGGAAAAATAAACAACTCAAAGCAAAATTATGCAAGGATAAAAAAATTGTCATTTTTTAAGATTGTCGGCTTAGATACTGCCTTACAAGGAACCTTACATGGGGAAGTAATGAGAAGCAAGCTACTCGTCAGATCATCATCATGACACTCCAGACAAGTCTATATGTCCTCCGATCTTATATTCAGTTTGTCCTTCAGTATGTGGTAATTGAATGTACCGGTTCTGTGTTTGTTGATAACTCTTATTTTTTATTCCTAACGCCGCTCGTTTCTCGCAGCGGCACTCTTCACTCTTAGGTCATGCATTCTAGCCTTACATACGAAAGAAGAAATACACTCAATATCTTCCAACTTGTCCAACTCCATGATTCAAAATATCAACACGGGCCATTGAACTGCCACTAGTCACCGAGACCACTGTGGCAAGTCGGTCTGCCCTTTAATTTTCCTCAACACCCACGTGTCCAGTTACGAAAACAAAGGTAACTCTCTTCAGCACAGACTCTGTCATCGACTCAAGCCACTGACGACATAGATAGCACGTCTGAATGTTTTGAATCCTACTCATATAATCTGTCAGAGAACAGAAACCTGTAGCACTTTGTAACTCCAGCAAATATCATTAACCTTGTCATCTCCATCATATCAATTCTCATACTACTAGTGGCTGTACAGAAAGCAAATTTGCCCTAATGCGCTTTCTCTTCATGGAACCGTCTGAGCCGTGAATTCCCAAGCACCGCGCATGTGCCGAACCAAAGACACATTGGTGTAGACAATACTATCCCCGTCTGAGGAATAGTTAGTCAAGTTAGTCGTCGGAACATCATCTTCAAACTGGACACGTCCATAGTTGAGAAATTCTCACTTATTAGAGCATGGACGTCTAAATCTGTGTGCACTGGAATGTCATTCTTGATTCTTGATTAGAAACTGGCTTCACAGCACGAAGGGCATTCCCATATGTGATCCGCCCTCCGCTCCAGCAGCCATCCCAGTGTATGTAGACTCAGAGTCCTGGTCAGGTGTTGATTGTGTGATCTTCGGGACCTTCCAAAACATTTACTTTTCCTACCCTCACCTCTAGATACTCCCATTTCTAACATTCTCTGTATGTGTACGTTCTCAGCCTTATTGGCATCATCTTTATCTTAAAATGAATTTATTACAGCCTTCATAAAGTCTGCCTTATCTCTTCTCAGCATTGTGCCGTCTATCGCCACATTTCCTGCCAATAAGTCGACTCTCTCGTTTCCTCTGACCTCAGCATGACTAGGGCATTATATCCATGTAATGCTCCGGACAACTGAGTTGTTCAATAAGTCCCACCATTCTTTTCTTAGCATGAACTATTCTATCTTGCGCAGCATGTTTTGAGAGTCTATGGAATGTCATTGTCACATTACATGAAAAAGTGTGATTAACACATCCATGGAAGTTGTAAACCCGATAGGCTTATTTTTCCTACTCTTCTCCAGTTTCTGTCCCTTAATCTTGTGAAAAGAAGAGAAATGCAGCAGCTCAACAGCGGAGAGCAGCTAGAACGTCACGGATAGACCAAGATCCGTCTACAGTCGTTATTCCATGTCCAAACTGTCCAAGGACATTTACAGCTCGAATAGGGCTCATTAGCCATCTACGAACTCATAATCATGGACATAACTAAAATTGAATTTTCAAAAGTAGATGTAACAAATGGTCATCATCACTTGTGATGGACGAACAACAACATGTCCCTTAATGTGCATACTCGTTTAATAACCTCCTCTACACTGTCAAGTCATAACTTAGCCCTCTTTCATTTATTTCTTTTAATTATTTTCAATATAATCCTGTAGTGGATGGTTTATATCAATCAACACTAATGCGCAGGTATGAACGAACACTGCATATATATCCGTTCTTTGTATCATAGTAGGATAATTCAGGATTAAGCTTCAACTTCTCTGAGACTTTCAACAACGATACGCATAGCTTCATTATATATCTGGTCATGTCTCTCAATTTTTGCGGGGCAAGACAGCCAATAAATACTCTACCACCGTTAGGACTAGCTCTTGATATAGCAGTGCATGAAGTCATTGTTAATAAGAAACAGCGACCAATACCCTCATCACTGTCAGCCGTTTTTGAGCTCGGAAAATTGTGTAATTTACACGCTCGTTGAAATATATCTTTCTGTCAAAGAGCACTCCCAGGTAATTTTAAAGTTAATTATCTCTATAATATCTCGTCACATAGATCGATAGGAGGTATTAGTTCTTGAACGATCGGATTATTCAGAAAGACAACATCAACAAACGTATAACCCTTCAGGGTCGTAGGGGCGTCACTCAGGAAAATTCAGAGAGAACCATGTCATGGAAAGAGAAGTCAACACAATAGATGGAAATATAATGCTAGATAATGAGAAATACTGTCTAGTGTAGAGTTACATATATGTTTGCTAGATGTCTACGAAATAAGAATCATGGTCAGGAATACGGCTACATTAACGCCTTCAATATATTCGAAAGGGCATAATATATGATTGTTGTATTCGGATATTTTTACTTGTATCTTTTTTTTCCTATCGTCACTGCAATCTTTAATTCCATAATTCCTACCCCTACCCCTACCTCAACTTCCCGCCCAACAATTCTCTCTGCGACGCTCTTCGTCCATCTTCTGTTTCATGTTACTATGTTATTCTCTATTTTCATCTTCCTATCCATCTCGACTCTCATATTTCCTTCCATCTTCAATGTCTAGTTGGTCTAAGCGTACATTCATCAATTCAATGTTTCTATAATTTTTCCAGTACTTTGATTTCGTCGCCTGTTATTTCAGTCACGTGAATCACATGCATTTTCCCATATTATTTTTGTGCGCTGATTTAGAAACTCATTGATCGAGTCCAGCCTCAGAAGGATTTTCCACATATCAACGTAACTAGTCTTCACATCAAAGATCTCCGTAATGTGTCATCAACGTATGATAGCATTTTCTGCACGAAAAAATTTAAATTCTATAAACTGCAAAAGGTTTGTATTATGGTTTCTTTCCACCCACACGTGTTTACAGTCAGGGTTGCCACTCTGACTTATTGTGGGCTCAATTTCGGCAATCGGACTGTAAAAGTTTATGCCACGTCTAAGAAATAACTTGAAGTATGTATAATTTTCTTGGCTATAAAAATATAGTTGCACAAAGATGAGATTCAATCCTTTCTTTTATGCGGCACCATTAGATTCCTGTTACGAAGTTTCTGTTAAAAAGTACTGCCATGTTCTTTTTCTAACTTGCAGAAAATTATTGAGGTCACAAATGAAATGAAATCAGTCAACAATAGACTTAAAAGGAAGAGTTTGGTGACATAATTACGTTAAACAGCGACTTTCTTCAGGTGCTGAGTTTTATAAATATATCATCATTATCATCGTGTGTTTATACCGGGTAGAGTTGACGATCATTGATCGTCTTTCTATCGGCAGTTGTAAATAAATTAGCGTCACTGTTCCTCTGTCCTGATGGAAAAATATCTAGTATCTTGTGTATAACACTGTGAAAAATCCGAGAAACAAAAGATGACTTCAAAAGTAAAAGAACATATAAAGAGTAATAAATTGATCCAGACAAACATATTGATGAACTCAACAATGCTGATCTTGTAAGATGAGTTGTGTCTGCAACATTTTACAATGTGTGACAGGTGTAAAAACTATTGATCATTTTTTTTGACTGCTTTCTGAATTTTTTTCCGAGGAATGATTTGCTTTAAATAAAAATATTAAATCGGCAACCTTGGCTACGGATATCTTTAATTCATCCGTAATTTTAGATTCATTGGTGTGCCAAAATGCTTTACTAAATACATCTAAATGATATGATATTCTCTACATTCTCCAGTATGAGAATGGTGATCAATGTACTTATGACTGTCTCACAATAGGTACTTACGTGAATAATTACAGCTGAAGGTTATTATGTGGATATTTAACCCTTGTCATGCCGGAGTTGATGAGAATAATAGAGATCAGACTAGCTTCAAGAGTACATGTGTCAGGTCATATGATTATAGACATAAGAGAACTGACAGACTAGCTTCCAGATTACAGGTGTCAGGTCAGATAATTATAGACATAAGGAACATATTGTAAAATACCTATGTATACTTCTTTCAGATGATATCACCATACTGGACTTGATAATTTAGTTTATATGACATTGTTTCATCAAATTGGGTTTTTGCCTTCTATGTATATCTATCATTTACAAAACGTTTCTTGCTTTTATTTGTATCTTCTTTACTTTTCTACTGCCGATATACAACAAATCCTTATTTTCATTACATATTTTGTAATACAGAATGAATGTTTTATTTTCTCTTATTTTAGTCTCTTACATAAGAACTTTTCCATGTTTCACATTTTTATTCTTGCAGAAGAGATTGTTTATTTTTCCAATGTTTGTGTCATTCGGCGTCCTTTTCTTGCGTCCTCTCTCAATTGTAACGTATTGCAGCAAATATTAATTACTATCTACTCATGTGTCTTATATATCGCTTCCTTTTCCTCTGTATTTATGAGTCCAAAAAGTTGAAAATCCTCTCTATTCCTGAGTCCAATGAAAGTTATTGTGTTTTCTCTATTCCTGAGTACATCAGTTGGAAACCTCGTCTGCTCTATTCCTGAGTACATCAGTTGGAAACCTCGTCTGCTCTATTCCTGAGTACATTAGTTGGAAACATCGTCTGCTCTATTCCTGAGTACATCAGTTGGAAACATCGTCTGCTCTATTCCTGAGTACATCAGTTGGAAACATCGTCTGCTCTATTCCTGAGTACATCAGTTGGAAACCTCGTCTGTTCTATTCCTGAATACATCGGTTTGAAACCTCGTCTGCTCTATTCCTGAGTACATCAGTTGGAAACCTCGTCTGTTCTATTCATGAGTACATCAGTTGAAAACCTCCTCTGTTCTATTCCTGAGTAAAACAGTTGAAAATCTCCACTTCTTTATTTCTGAGGCCAAAAGTTGGAAATCCTCTTTATGGGCAGTAAAGGTGCGAATCATTGCATCTACTTTCCTTCCATGTGTCACAAAATAATATTTTTTTGCTGCTGTTGTTTTATTTTTATGTTTTACAGAGGTATCTTTCATTTTTCTATTTCTGTATCTTACAGATGGATCCTTAATTTCTCCTCTTAATATTGTTATTGTCACAAAACGAGTGACAAAAATAACTGGAAGATTTTAAGATAAGTTGTTGCATCACAAATTCTGATTGACTGTGAGCATTTTCTCATTGTTGTGATCTCATTATTCGAGTCCATCGCATTCTAAGTATATTTCTGTAGCGTTAGTTTCAACATGACATTCTAGTATATTTCTGTAGCATTAGTTTCAACATGGCATTTTAAGAAATTTTCTGTAGCTTTAGTTTCAACATGGCATTCTAAGTATATTTCTGTAGCGTTAGTTTCAACATGACATTCTAAGTATATTTCTGTAGCATTAGTTGCAACATGTCATTCTAAGTATATTTCTGTAGCATTAGTTTCAACATGGCATTCAAAGTATATTTCTGTAGCATTAGTTTCAACATGTCATTCTAAGTATATTTCTGTAGCATTAGTTTCAACATGGCATTCTAAAAACTTTTCTGTAGCTTTAGTTTCAACATGGCCTTCTAAGTATATTTCTGTAGCTTTAGTTTCAACATGGCATTCTAAGAACATTTCTGTAGCTTTAGTTTCAACATGGCATTCTAAGAACTTTTCTGTAGCTTTAGTTTCAACATGGAATTCTAAGAACATTTCTGTAGCTTTAGTTTCAACATGGCATTCTAAGTATATTTCTGTAGCATTAGTTTCAAAGAGAAAATGTCTACTATTCATTCACGCGGAGAATGACGACTAAGGATGCCTCGGGATTGCGGTGGTTATCTCGCTCCATAGAAGGTCCAATTGACTCAGAAATCATACTGAGGCAGGATGTGTCAGGATGGCGGTGGCTATCTCGCTACATAGAAGGTCCAATTGACTCAGAAATCATATTGAGGCAGAATGTGTCAGAAGGCGGTGGCTATCTCGCTCCATAGAAGGTCCAATTGACTCAGAAATCATGCTGAGGCAGAATGTGTCAAGCCGAAAGGCGCACCACATCATGCGAACCAAGCTATAAGCATATCATTTAGTTCTCCGGACTACATCCTTCTAATCTGCAAGAGTTTGACAGCAAACGCGGAAGAAGAAGAAATGTCAAAGCATGTTATTCTAAGTGTAAGATTATTGTTTGAACGAAACTAGAATTGGCCAATGTAAAAATGTCAGTTCTAAGTAAAAAAATAATTTTTGTTGCCATATTGTATCCAACAAAAGTGTGTACAATCCATCTCTTACATACTATATAAGATAATTATCAGCTGCTCTATTTTTCCATCTAGCCTACGAATTGTGTTAACAAAATGTCGAACGCTAAAATACTATTTCTTATATCAGTACATGAGACGTGACTTTCTAAACATCAACTCTAGTTTTCTGGTATGCATAGCAGGAAACAAATTTACCAGGATCGTCACTGCGCTTATTTTGTTAGCCCAGATTTCAGCTTCTCCATTATCTTTATTCGAGTAGCAGTGGGCCCCTATAAAATAAAGAACTAACGGTTGAGCTGTGAGTTTCCAACTAATTCTGTAAGTGATCACAATCAATAGTACACTCGACAACACACGTGTAATGGGTGGTTTGGGGTATGTGAGAGGTGTTCGACGGCGAGTGATCGTTTCATCCAATTTGTGATAAGAAATCGTTCATTTGGGTATAAACGTATTTAATTACATTATTATGTGTTAGATGTTTGGGTATAAACGTATTTAGTTATATTATTATGTGCTATATGTTTGGGGTCTCGGGTCCACCAATTCAAATATCTAGGTACACTTATAACAGCAGATGGAAGAAGTTCAACAGAAATAAGATGTAGAATAGGGCAGGCAAAAACAACATTCAGAAAAATGAAAAATATACTGTGTAATATGACCTTGTCATTAGAGGTGAGAAAGAGAGTTCTGCAGTGCTATATAACCCCTATACTAACATATGGGTGCGAGTCTTGGACAATAAACAAACTGGAAAGTGGGAGATTGGAGGCAACAGAGATGTGGTTCTACAGAAGAATGCTGAGAATACCATGGACTGCCAGAAAAACTAATGTAGAAGTGTTAAAAGAGTTAAATGCGAAACGGACCTTAATCAACAAAATAAGAAAAAGGCAATCTTCTTTTTTTGGCCACTTCATGAGACAGTCAGGTTTAGAGAACATAATCACAACAGGCAAGATTGAAGGCACCAGAGACAGAGGGCGACAACGTGAGAAAATATTAGACACTTTGACAACCAGGCACGGCAAAGAAACAACAACGACTTTGATACATAATACTGTGGACAGAGAGCTGTGGAGAGCCATGACCGCCTACGCCACCCGGCATGGCACCTGATGATGATGATATGTTTGGGTATAAACGTATTTAGTTACATTAGTATGTGCTATATGTTTGGGTATAAACGTATTTAGTCGGAAATTGGATCGCATATCTGAAAAACGACGACCCATGAAATGTTGTCAAATAAAAAACGTAGAATAACATTTCTTATTCTTCTGCGTTCAGCATCTTTAGTCATGCTATATTGTCAGGCCTGTCGTCAAGACGAATCCAGGGCATAGCTTTTGCCTCAAGTCTGTATCCTCTGGCTAGGTCTGTTGTCTCTGCTCTTTGTATGTTGGGCAGTCCTGAAGTATGTGTTCTGGGGTCTGGGTTCCAGATCCACATGGACATTCATCTGTGTATGAGATCCTCAATCGGTAAAGGTGACCCAACAGTCTGCAGTGGCCTGTTCTAAGGTGAAATATTGTGGTCTGTTGATATCTTTGGAGATGTATTACATCATGTATGTAGAATAACATTTGATCAGTGATATCATTTAATATCTCGCCCTGGCAATATTCTGCCGTTGACAGTGTCTAATGCTCGTGCAGACGTGTGATTTCCCGATTGTCTATTGTCTATTGTCTTTCCCCAGGTGGTTTGTTATCCACTCTTGCCGTTAAGCGTTGGGGTGATTGGAGCTCGAGCTTGCGTTCTAAAGCCAGATGTGTGGCTTCGGCTGTGCTATGACCGTGTCTGTCCCTGACGTTTTATATCCATCTTTTCCCTTGTCTTCCTCTGGCTTTGTACCCTGATCTCATTTGGTTATATGCTTGTACGGGCAACTTTTCGTGATGCATTCTCATAATGTGGCCAAACCACTTGATCTGTTCTCTCTCTATGTAATCTGTACAAGATATTATACATATTCTTTCCCTGATATATTCATTTCGCAATCTTTCACGCCTGGTGACTCCGGCAGCTTTCCTCAAGCATTTCATATCACATGTCACTATCTTTCTGTAATGTGAAGATGAGAGAGACCAGGTTTGGCACTGGTAACACATCTTGGAGTGAAGAAGTAATGATGACATTGATTTCCCGATGACAGTGTCTAATGCTCGTGAAGACGTGTGATTTCCCGATAACAGTGTCTTATGCTCGTGAAGACATGTGATTTCCCAATGAACCATGTAGCACTAATTTTGAGGCTATTCATAATTACGTCAAAAATCGCTTGTCAATTTTTGTTCCTTTGTCAAGAACTCTCAAGAAATTAGGGCTTAATTGTGTCAAACATTTTCTAAGTCCCCCCGCACCCACAACTTCCCTAAAACTTTGGTTAGAAGAAAATTTAAGGAAATACGACATGATTTGTTGCAAGTTTTTAGAAAAAAAAAACAATTTCAAAATTAAACACTCTAATTGGTGTAGAAAACAACCGTGTTATTGACTTCCACTGTTATGACCCCTTCCCCTCCTCTTGTCAACAACTGCTAACTTTTCCTACACCTAATTGTTGCAGTAGTTTATGGACAGACTTTAATGACTATATACTCTCAATTATTGCAAACTATTCTCATTTATATATGGTATACTTAACATCTCTCAATTGCTGTAAACTATTCTCATTTCATCATCATCAAATGCCGTCTCCGCAACGAAGGTTTACTGCAACAGACCTCCAACATTCCCTGTATCTTGTTTTGATGGTGGGCTCTGCTAGACTGTAATCTGTCCATCTTGTGATGTTACCCTCAAACTTGTATCTATGTCAACCTCTTGCTCGTTTTCTTTCGACTTTACCCTCAAGTGAGGTCTCCAACAAGGTGTTTTGTCTTTTAATGTGTCCAAAAATTTGTATTTGCCTGATGTTTATTTCTTTTAATAAATTTATTCATATTACGTGTTGTTAGAATCTCTTGGTTTTTCTTATTGGTAAATTTTCATTTGATGTTTGGCTACTTTTCCTTAGGCTGTTTCATTTATTGTCTATTTTCTCTTCTGAATTTTCCCTTCTGTATTGTTCCAAGCATTCTATCATTAAGTGTTCATATCTATTATGTACATCTACAAGGTATTTTTGTTGTATGTCTGGTTGTTTTAGTGCTGATGTGTCTATCTGTGGATCCTGAACTTTTCTATGTTCTAAATTTGTAAAAATGTATTTTACAGAGTACTGTATTATGGACAGAGTTAATATCAGCTCCCTGATATGTTTTAGTGTTCTTTACACTATTTCTAAATCTGTTGTTGATCATAATATAATATATTTGGTTCTTCATTCTGTCTCCATGATTTTTCCATGTATATAATCTTCTATTTTCATGTTCAAAGAATGTATTTCATATGGTAATTTTGTTCTCCTGATAGAACTGTAGTCTTTCTCCTGTGTCATTTCTTGTCCCTGGTTTAAATTGCCCTACAATGTTCTTGTATCTTCCTTTTCCTATTGTTGCATTCTTGTCTCCCATGATTATTAGAATGTCTGTTGTTTTTTACTGGCTTGAGTAGTTGTTGTAGGTCTTTGTAGTGATGTTAGATTTCTTCAGTGTAATGTATTTTTCAGTGTATTTATTCTCATTTACATATGGTATATTTACCATCTCTCAATAATTGTAAACTATTCTCATTTATATATGACATATTTACCATCTCTGAGTACGAAGCACTTCTCAAAGCATTGTACATTTCTGAGATTTTAGGTAGGATATAAACTTCTGGAGAAACGTCCCCATTTCAAACAAGTATAGAAGAGATCTGTTTCTGACAATATATGGAGATTAAAATAAACAAGCAAACATGCATGTTATATAGCAGATCCAGGAAATAATACACATATATTTTTATGATATATTTGTGATAAACATTGCTAGGTATTAACATTTGTTTTTCTACACTCCTGCTGTGAGTCACGTTTAAAAATAGCATTGGAACTATAATATTCTGAGTTCTGGTTTCTATTCACTTCTTGACATACCCGCTTTTTGTGTGGAAATGTTAATTGTTTCTGTTATGATCTGTATAAAAATTTTCTGTTTTCACATTTCTGTTTTTGGAATTAATATTCCAAAATGTTTCGGACCATTGGCGTAAATAAAACGGCGACACAACACACTTCCATTCTTTAGACTATCCATTTCCATCCTGCTGGAAATCTAGTAGGACTATTTCCTATTATAAGACAGATCGAGAGGGAGTTTGAGAATTAATGCTGAAGAAGAAGGATTTAATATGACCACACAAGAATTGTTATATAATCTAATCAAGAGCGTATATGTGCAGTCTGCAGTCTTCAAGGGAATATACAAGTAAATTTAAGTAGGAAGCCAGAGGACAATTTAAAAATTCTTGGGACTAACGGGAATTGAGCCAGTCCGTTCAACGGCACCAAATAGCCTAGCAACTATTGCACACGCGTTCTTCCGTACTTGACTAACTGCATCTCCAAAAACAAAGATGCGATTTTGTCAAGCCATTCAAACCGTGCACTCACATTCACCAGAACGGACCAATCAAGACAATGACTATTACAACAACAGCAAACATCCCGTACAGGTATTGGAATATCCTCAGTAAAAATATATATTCCCGTTAGTCTCAAGGAAATATACGGGTGGTAAATTGGTAACATTTTGCTGTATATGATACCAACACTGCCATCACATGAATCCATCCATCCATCCATCCATCCATCCATCCATCCATCCATCCATCCATCCATCCATCCATCCATCCATCCATCCATCCATCCATCCATCCATCCATCCATCCATCCATCCATCCATCCATCCATCCATCCATCCATTCATCCGTCCGTCCTTTTGTATCTATCTACATATATACCTGCCTATCGGCCTGTCTAAAGCCAGTCCTGAGCCATGTAAATGAAATAAAAGACAGTTACCACCTTCCAGACAAGAGACAAAGACTGCAAAGAGTAGAAAAATGTTTACCACCACACACAGGCTTTAAATTGCCAGAAATCAAAACACAGTTAAGAGATAATGCAACGAAACGTTCCGACCCAGTAAGTCTTATGAAAGCAACACAGAAAACAATAGACACCTACCCAGAACAATGGATTCATGTCTATACTGATGGGTCTGCCTTCAAAGCCATCATCAAAGCAGGTTATGGTGTCTATATAGAATATCCAGACAAAACATCTGATGAGTTGTCTGATGCCTGTGGGGAGATATGTTCTAACTATGAAGCTGAAATAACAGCACTAGAAATTGCCTTGTACCACCTGAAGACCATATTTGATGCCTTCCCATCAAAAGTCCAAAACATTGTTATTTTTACAGACTCTATGTCTGCGCTCCAAGCATTGGAATGTGATGGACATTCTAAACCCGAGCTAGCTGAAATATACCACCATGCAAACCAGCTGCTCACATCTTATGATGTCAACATTGTTATGCAGTGGATTCCTGGCCACTCAAACACAGCTGGTAATGATAAGGCAGACAGACTAGCAAAGAGGGGAGCACAACAAGAACAGCCTTATATAGAAACAGCAATGCACACAGTTAAAATGATTCTGAAATCTGTGAACAAAGAAAATTGGATGAACAGATGGGCCATGGGAAACACTGGGAGGGAAATCTATAAATATATGACCAGCCCAAATCCTAAAGACAATATCAACCTCCTGGAAAGAAAAGACCAGAGTATCATATTCCGACTGCGCACACAACATGTACAGCTTAACAATCACCTGAACATAATACAACCACAACACACTCCAGGGTGCCGGCTGTGCACTCATCCATATGAAACTGTTGACCACCACCTTTTTGAATGTCCAGCGCTGGATGACATCAGGAAAATGCTTCTCCTTCCAGGGCCAGATAAATGGAACACATTATATGGAACAAAACAACAACTCACAAACACATGCATATATCACACAATGGCATTGGGTCAAAGGGCATGAGCCCATGGACCGCTGGATCAGCAACCAACCAACCAACCATCGGCCTGTCTACCTGTATCTGTCTATGTCAGTCTACCTATTTAAGTTCATTCGGCCAGAATACGGTACATAGGGCAGAAAAACCAGAACTTTTGCAGTTCGTGCGATGTGATGCTACTGCGTGCAATTCTTGTATATTTTTGACAATAATCAAACAATAATCATAGTCATACCCCTTGACGCCCGTGTTTTGCCGGGGCCCGAAAGGGGAGCAAAGAATAGCAACACTGTTTACCTTCCACGCATGTCGTAAAAGGTGACTAAGGAAGTTATGGGATGGAGTTGGCTGTCCCATCCCATATAGGGTCAGTGACCCAAAGCCATGCTGAAGTCGGATGTGTCAGGACGAAAGGCGCAGATATCTCAGCAATGCTGTAAACCATGACACAACGCATTCCGTTCTCCGGACTACATCCTGCTAATCTGCAGGAGTTTGAGAATGAACGCAGAAGAAGAAGAAGATACCCCCTGTGATTGTTATTCTGCGAGGATTCTCTATTGGTTTTCCTCTTTCGTCATCTGGTACCTATTTTAATGCGTGTAGTGCAGTTTGTTTTAATTCATTATAAGTATATGCCCGATATAAGTCTATCGTTTTCCTAAATATTACAGATAATATTCACAAGTTGTCGACAGATTAATTGTACAATTAATTTTTGTTAGTACCTTCAAAGTTTGTTTCTTTGCCATAATACCCAGTGATATTTTCACGAAAAATAACAACGTTTACAGTAGATTAAATACTAGACTATACTTATTTTAAAAACAAAATCTGCGTGGCAGATACTTGCGGTGTTTGTAAATTATTGAAAATATATTCGATACCACTAATATTTATAGGGTTAATTCAAACCACGAATTGAATGCATAGGACCACCGACCGGTGAGAAATTAATGGCAATATATGTCAAGAAATTACAGACTACAACAACAAATAATGATAAAAATACTGCCTTATCAATACCTTGCGTAACAGAAGATGAAAGCATGATAATTTACTTTCTTTTAATAAAAATGCTCACCAAAAATGCACACTCGAACCACCAAACGTCTGTTAATTAATAGGAAATCACACTACGATTGATCTGTAGAAACCAATAATGTCTATTGCTGTAATTATCATATAAAATGTTACTGTTTGCGCGAAAAATGACGTCACATGTCATGAACAGTCGTCTAAAAGTGCAAATGGATATAATTTTCATTATTCCTACAGAAAAAATGGCAAATTGTTATATTGGATTGAAAAGCCACACGAATATGTTTACAATTGGTAACGGCGTCAAGTCGGCTGTGACCTAAATAGTATATGCAACAATATGGTCCCTATTGGTAAACGGTTCTAGGAATATATACGGACCAGACAACCAGATAGACAAATGTAGTCTGTTATACATAAAATACTAGAAGAAATACCAGGCGGTGCCCGGGAGAGAATAAGGAAACGGAAGTAGTATTGCCCATGCTTTCTACCGCGATTGTTAAAAATGTTAAAAAATTATTTGATTAATTATGAATTAACGACTTAAATTATTCTGATTAATGATGAATTAACGGCTTAAATTATTCTGATTAGGGGTGCAAAGGGAACGCATTGCTCTAGGCGGACCCAGGGTTAGCAGATAACCAAGATCCCAAATGTACCTCCACGCGGTGCACCCTGGAAACAGAAATACAGCAGCTCGAGCTGATTCTGGCCAAATCATTTGGGGATCGTGTCCGAAAATGTGGAGGTAGCAGATGGAAAGAGATTTGCCTGCACACGGACAGACATATCTCCGACACCACCAGCATCACCACATATAGCGACACTGTCGACATACAGTGAAGCTAGTCAGTCCAGTCCGAACATTGGAGGGGCGGCCAATGTAAAATGCACGTAAAGGTAGATACATGGCGAGAGACATAGATTTCATACCGAGTACAATGAAACAATGAAAGGGCAGAACAGCGCTAGAGGGCAGCGCGAACTGCAAATAGAAAGTGAAAAGTCCCTAGGAAAGGGGGAGCTACAAGCTCCGTCAGCTCGAGACGGGCTTCTAGTTACCTGAGTTCCTTACAGGCAGAGACCCAGACCCATCCACTGGCGTTTGGTAAAGCAAGAAGACCTAACCCAACTCTAATGTCGAGCCTTCCTAAACCGGAAATATGCTCGCGAAGAGAAAGGGTCCTGTACCCAATGGGCTTAGGCAAGACAGGGACAACGATGGTAGTCCTAGCCCAACTCTACTGTCAAGGTTTCCTATACCGGAAGTACACTTGCAGAGAGAAAGGGTTCCGTACTCGATGCGCTCAGGCACAAAAGGGACAACGATTTAGCCCTGGCCCAGCTCTACTGTCAGGTTTTCCTACATCGGAAATACACTTGAAGAGAGAAAGGGTTCAGTACCTGATGGGCTCAGGCGCTATTGGGACAAGGACGCTCAGCTCGAGAACGCCTTGCTCTCAAACGCGTGGTGTGAGACTCGAACTTGGACAAGGGGTACACGATGTCGGTGAATGACACCTCGGCTAAGAGGGCGAAAGAGCCAGGGTCCAACTCCTCTGTTGAGTTCTTCCCCTTAAGGAACCAGGCTCACGGATGAGAAACGGTTCAGTACCGAATGGGCACAGGCACAGCACGTCCAATTACACGAGGCAAGTTCATAGACAGTGGAACACCTCGTTTGAGTCAGACTAAGAGCAAGAAAATCGTCTGGGCGAAGAGTCTCCACTACGCGTGCCTGGAGACAGATATAGAGGCTGTCACAGGCTAAAGGTAGCCCACCCGAATTGTCAAGGCATGCCGAAATCGGATGTGCTAGGCCTACAAGGCGCATAACGGTGGCACAACGTAATCACGCTCCCGGCGGAAATCGCACGGATATCCGTGATGGTTACAATGGAGCGAACGAAAAACAAACAAACAAAATTCTGATTAAAAAATTTCAAATCTTGATTTGCAAGTTGTGCTTGGCACTTAAAATCTTGTGACAAAGGATTTCAGCTTTTGTTACAGCAATCTTTGTGAGTTACCCACATCACACGTTTCTAACAAAATTGAAAAATATTCATTCAGTATCTTGGGATACTGACATAATCTGACATTTTCTATGGTGGCGTCACATCGATTATAATTTTCATGAATTAGTTGCAAAATTCTCAAAATGTCCCATAAATGACACCACGAAAGGTTATACGGTTCGCAAAAGATAATTGGGCTAAAACCGTCGACGGTCATAATGGATCGATTGTTACACAGTTGTGAAACGTCTTCTATATATGTGTTGGAATCATTTAACCAAAAATAGCATAAACGCAAAGAGAAAGAATAGTGAACGTGTTAAAACAGAATAAATGTTGATTGAAACAGAGTAAATATTGATTAAAATGAAACAATATTATGTAGACCTATTTTATTTATTTACATTTGATTGACTTTTGTGCATCGGATAGAGGTAAAATGCAAGCCAATTATATCAATGGTCAGAGTTGATAAACCACAAGAGAACGTTTAGATTATTACACCATTAGTCGCTGTGTCAAATTTCACTGGAACCGGTCACACCGTTGAGATTTCTATACCGAGTCATATATTATAGAGTTACGGAATTATTCATTTATATATACATATAGTCAGATATCAGATACACACACACAGACATACGGACGCACGCACACACACACACATATATATATATATACATATATATGTGTGCGTGCGTATATTATATATATATATATATATATATATATATATATATATATATATATATATATATATATATATATTCTTAATTTACATAGGTTTATATATATATATATAACCTACGCATATTAAGAAGCAAAAATAGAAAAAATAGACAATATAGCGAACTAATGTGGCAGATGGCACTGCAAATTTACAATTCCACAAGATGTCCTTACCCATACATAATATAAATGATTGTCACACGTGAACATCAGCGAGTTCATTAGTCCGTTACACCAGACGAATGTCAGACGACTAATTTCCATAAATCATATAGGCAAGGTCTATTGAAATATTACATGATATTTTGTTATTTTATTGTTGCTATGTTTATACAGATTATTGTCAAGAGAATACTTTCATTCACATGTTACTATGAGAAACACCAAACAAGTGAGTGTTAATGGAATACGAGAGAGAGCTTCACATGAAACCTTAAATATATGTTTATGGTGAGTATGTTATGAACAAGTAAAACACTACTGTATTTTTGTTTGACCTGGTCACAACTGCATTCGAAAAGAATTATCTTGTCTGTGTCTTCTTCTTCTTCTGCGTTCGTTCTCAAACTCCTGCAGGTTAGCAGGATTTAGTCCAGAGAACGGAATGTGGTGTGTCATGGTTTACAGCATGGCTGCGATATCTGCGCCTTTCGGCCTGACACATCCGACTTCAGCATGGCTTTGGGTCACTGACCCTATATGAGATGGGACAGCCAACTCCATCCCATACCCTCCTTAGTCGCTTTTACGACATGCGTGGAAGGTAAGCAGTGTTGCTATTCTTTGCTCCCCTTTCGGACCCCGGCAACACACGGGCGATTCTGTCTGTGTGTGTCTCACCATTTATATCAACATAGTGAGACACGTAGATGGTCATCCACTGAATCGAAGTTCACTTCCAGTCGTCTCGATTCATCGTGCCACTGGTTTCAAATGAGGCCCGACAAGAGAGTGAGGTCGACGCTTTGCACAATTCTTTCTCACTTTAATAAAAAAAACAACCCCAGTGCAAATCATTTTTACATACACGAAAATGCACCAAGAGCATATATTCTTGTGATAAGAGAAGAAATGGAGCAGCTCAACAGCGGAGAGTAGCTAGAAAGTCATGGATAGATAGATAAAAATCCGTCTACAGTCGTCATTCCATGCCCGAACTGTCCAATGACATTTGCAGCTCGAATATGGCTCATTAGCCATCTACGAACTATTAGGCATGGGCATAATTCAAACTGAATGTTCAAAAGTGGTTATAAAAAATGGTCATCATCATTTATGATTGACGAACACACAAATCACATCATAAATTATGTACTTCTTCATTAGACCTGAAAGTCAAACTGTCGAGGTAGCCACATTGCTGTAGAACGTAATTTGTTATGCGGTATGCTGAATCGTGACTGATGTCTAGATATGCGGTAATGTCACAGTCGTTCGGCTGTTTTCCTGTACAACGGGAACAGGAAAAATTATGTTCATTCTTCTTCTTCTTCAGCGTTCATTCTCAAATTCCCACTGGATTTCTCTTGTAACAGGACAATGATCCTACAAGATTTCCAGTTGGATGTAGTCCAGAGAATAGAAATGCGTTGTGCTGCCGTTTTATTTGCGCCAATGGCCCAACACATCCGTCTTCTGCGGGATGTTCATTAAACGGTTGCAATGGACTCTGGGAGCAATGTTTGGTGCCTGACCTGACCCAGTCGTGTATAATTGTTCACATAAACCACGCCGGTTTGTAACATCGTATTCCAAAGTTCACTCGTTAGATGTATCATATTCCAGCATACACTTGTTAGATGTAACATATTCCAATATACACTCGTTAGATATTAACATCATATTCCAATATACACTCGTTAGATGTAACATCATATTCCAATATACACTAGTTAGATGTAACATCATATTCCAATATACACTCGTTTAATGTAACATCATATTCCAATATACACTCGTTAGATGTAATATCATATTCCAATATACACTCGTTAGATGTAACATCATATTCCAATATAAACTCGTTAGATGTAACATCATATTCCAATATACACTCGTTAGATGTAACATCATATTCCAATATGCACTCGTTTAATGTAACATCATATTCCAATATACACTCGTTTAATGTAACATCATATTCCAATATACACTTGTTAGATGTAACATCATATTCCAATATAAACTCGTTAGATGTAATATCATATTCCAATATACACTCGTTAGATGTAACATCATATTCCAATAAACACTCGTTAGATGTAACATCATATTCCAATATACACTCGTTAGATGTAACATCATATTCCAATATACACTCGTTAGATGTAATATCATATTCCAATATACACTCGTTAGATGTAACATCATATTCCAATATAAACTCGTTAGATGTAACATCATATTCCAATATAAACTCGTTAGATGTAATATCATATTCCAATATACACTCGTTAGATGTAACATCATATTCCAATATACACTCGTTAGATGTAACATCAAATTCCAATATACACTCGTTAGATGTAACATCATATTCCAATATACACTCGTTTAATGTAACATCATATTCCAATATACACTCGTTAGATGTAACATCATATTCCAATATATACTCGTTAGATGTAACATCACATTCCAATATACACTCGTTAGATGTAACATCATATTCCAATATACACTCGTTAGATGTAACATCATATTCCAATATACACTCGTTAGATGTAACATCATATTCCAATATACACTCGTTAGATGTAACATCATATTCCAATATACACTTGTTAGATGTAACATCATATTCCAATATAAACTCGTTAGATGTAATATCATATTCCAATATACACTCGTTAGATGTAACATCATATTCCAATAAACACTCGTTAGATGTAACATCATATTCCAATATACACTCGTTAGATGTAATATCATATTCCAATATACACTCGTTAGATGTAACATCATATTCCAATATAAACTCGTTAGATGTAACATCATATTCCAATATAAACTCGTTAGATGTAATATCATATTCCAATATACACTCGTTAGATGTAACATCATATTCCAATATACACTCGTTAGATGTAACATCATATTCCAATATACACTTGTTAGATGTAACATCATATTCCAATATACACTCGTTAGATGTAACATCATATTCCAATATACACTCGTTAGATGTAACATCATATTCCAATATACACTCGTTAGATGTAACATCATATTCCAATATACACTCGTTAGATGTAACATCATATTCCAGCATATACTCGTAGATTTACATGCGTGCTTCATCATAATATACAGTTGCTCGCTAATGCATTTCTATAGGTCTTACAACTTCACTAATCAATAAACAATCAATAAATGATCAATAGTATAATAACAGAACACTGCTAATTTTTATACGTACAGGTCAATAGTGAAAATTCCATCTTGAAACTGCCATTATGCCGTCCCATTGTTTGTCTGCACCAAGATGGCATGTGCATGACACTCTTGATGTACTTCACAACAATATTGACAGGGTAGAGGTCAGTGTCATGGATATTCACATCTGTATAACACGTTTATGGTTTAGCCCATGACATCGCGATGTAACTAAACCTACAGGAAAAGCTCTACAGGAAGTATGAACCTATACGTAGAGATGTACAAGAAGTTTAAACCTATAAGTAAGATCTCTACAAGCAGTTTAAAACTATAAGTAGGGCTCTACAAGCAGTTTAAACCTATAATTAAGAGCTCTACAAGCAGTTAAAACCTATAATTAAAATCTCTACAAGCAGCTTAAAACTATAAGAAGAGAGAACCCAACAGAAAATATAAACATATAAGAAGGGAGAGCCCTACAGGAAATATAAACCTATAAGAAGGGAGATCCCTATAGGAAATATAAACCAATAAGAAGAGAGAGCCCTACACTTAAACATTATTTAAAATTAAAAGGATAATTTTAAATTTACATATTTTCGCACTTTTTTTGAATAATGTAAAAAGAAATAACAGGTGATGTTTTAGTGTGCTGCAGTGACCGGAAAGAGGAGCAAAGAATAGCAAAATTGTGATCTTCGATGCATGTGTTAAAAGGTGACTAACATTGTGTACTGGTGGAGATGAACGTCGTTCATTACCATAGGTGAAAGTGACTCAAAAAGATTTGGTCGTGATAGAAACGAGGTTCTGATGGATCGCTTTAAGAACTGTTGGGCATGATCGGAACGTGGTTATGATGGGAGAATTTAAGAACTGTTGGGCATGATCGGAACGTGGTTATGATGGGAGAATTTAACAACTGGTGGGCATGATCGGAACGTGGTTATGATGGGAGAATTTAAGAACTGTTGGGCATGATCGGAATGTGGTTATGATGGGAGAATTTAAGAACTGGTGGGCATGATCGGAACGTGGTTATGATGGGAGAATTTAAGAACTGTTGGGCATGATCGGAATGTGGTTATGATGGGAGAATTTAAGAACTGGTGGGGATGATCGGAACGTGGTTATGATGGGAGAATTTAACAACTGGTGGGCATGATCGGAACGTGGTTATGATGGGAGAATTTAAGAACTGTTGGGCATGATCGGAATGTGGTTATGATGGGAGAATTTAAGAACTGGTGGGCATGATCGGAACGTGGTTATGATGGGAGAATTTAACAACTGGTGGGCATGATCGGAACGTGGTTATGATGGGAGAATTTAAGAACTGTTGGGCATGATCGGAATGTGGTTATGATGGGAGAATTTAAGAACTGGTGGGCATGATCGGAACGTGGTTATGATGGGAGAATTTAACAACTGTTGGGCATGATCGGAACGTGGTTATGATGGGAGAATTTAAGAACTGTTGGGCATGATCGGAATGTGGTTATGATGGGAGAATTTAAGAACTGGTGGGCATGATCGGAACGTGGTTATGATGGGATAATTTAACAACTGGTGGGCATGATCGGAACGTGGTTATGATGGGAGAATTTAAGAACTGTTGGGCATGATCGAAATGTGGTTATGATGGGAGAATTTAAGAACTGGTGGGCATGATCGGAACGTGGTTATGATGGGAGAATTTAAGAACTGTTAGGCGTGATCGGAACGTGGTTATGATGGGAGAATTTAAGAACTTTTGAGTAAGGTTGGAACGAGGCTATGATAGGAACAAGTTTAAAAACTGCGTGTAACTAGCGAGCAACGGAAAACATCATAATATATACTCTTTTCTCATGCTTAAAGAGACCAACTTCATATGGGAGGTGCCAACAGTGCCTCAATGCCACTTTGGGAAACTAAACTAAAACTCAATAGCAATCATGAAGCAGTATGTATCAGACGTCGCAACTAAGACATGTAAACCATTCATTCATTCATTTTCATTTTACGCTGAAGTTAGCGCATGGTGCAAAGGTCAGATCTCTCCAACTATGTCTGTTAAAAGCTATTCTGTGCAGTTCTTCAATAGTATGAATATTGATTGTTTTACTTTCTCTAAATATTGTTCTTCTGAGTGTTTCTTTTTGTCTACCCATTGCTCTTTTGCCTGTAAGTATCCATTCAAGAGATTGGAGGCGTATTCTGTTGGTGTGTGCGCGAAGGACATGCCCGATGTAGGACCAACGGCGTTTTCTGATAACATCTGTGATGAAATTTTGATGTGTCTCTTCTCTGATTTTATCATTCGATTTGAATTCACTCCAATGGGGTGTTAGTTATCTTACCAAGACATTTGTTCTCGAAACTCAGTAATTTATTTTCTGAAGATGAAGAGCTTTTCCAGCTCTCACATCCATATGATAGCACCGGAATTTCGCAGGAATTAAATAAGCGCATTTTCGTATATAAGCCACGACTCAACATATTTAATTCCTGAACTAAAAAAGGCTCAAAAACGTAGAGAATTGACTTCAGTGTACTCGGGTTATACTATATGTAGGAGTGTGGTATAAGTAGTAATAAAGCGATAATGTTCTGAGTCACCGAAAAAGTCCACTTTATAGAGACATCCCTGCAACGTACAACTGTCAGAGAAGTTCTAGTTTGTAAAGACGTCTAGGCGACTTACAGCTGTCAGACAAGTTCTAGTGTATAAAGACATGACGACTAGGTACAGCTGTAAGACAAGTTCTAGTTTATAAAGACGTCGAGGCGAGGTACAGCAAATTGTAGTTTATTATTAATGTTTTAGTCACCGAAGCCAATATATTGATATGTCTAGGCGTAATTCATTATTTTTAATAGGTATCAGTCATCTAGTGACGTTAATTTCCAGAAGATTGATTGAATCTGGTTCCAACAAAGAGATGGCGCGAGATGTTGCATAGTATCTTAATGTGAATCAGTGAGTTGAACGCGTATGTTATGTTTTCTGAATTTCAGTTTTAAAACATATTAAATATATGTGAAACTACATACTAAAACATATTAAATATATGTGAAACTACATTCTAAAACATTAAATATATGTGAAACTACATTCTAAAACATATTAAATATATGTGAAACTACATTCTAAAACATATTAAATATATGTGAAACTACATTCTAAAACATATTAAATATATGTGAAATTACATTCTAAAACATATTAAATATATGTGAAACTACATTCTAAAATATATTAAATATATGTGAAATTACATTCTAAAACATATTAAAGATGTGAAACTACATTCTAAAACATTAAATATATGTGAAACTACATTCTAAAACATGTTAAATATATGTGAAACTACATTCTAAAACATTAAATATATGTGAAACTACATTCTAAAACATATTAAATATATGTGAAACTACACTGTAAAACATATTAAATATATTTGAAACTACATTCTAAAACATTAAATATAAGTGAAATTACATTCTACAACAGATTAAAGATAAGTGAAACTACATTTTAAAACATATTAAATATATGTGAAACTAATTTTCAAAACATATTAAATATATGTGAAATTACATTCTACAACAGATTAAAGATAAGTGAAACTACATTTTAAAACATTGACTAGAAAACTATATTATTTACATTATTAAGCATGAATATATAAACATATAGACATGCTTACTTAGAGGTATTATTGCTGGTTATCATATGTGAGTCCTATGCTTACTTAGAGATCTGTTTTTTTGGTTACCGTATGAGAGTTCCATGTTTACTTAGATATTTGATTGCTGGTTACCTCATGAGAGCCCCATGCGTACTCAACGACTTAATTGCTATTTATAATATGAGAAATAAGAGTTCCAAACTTACTTAGAGAATTGATTGCTGGTTACCTTATGAGAGCTCCATGCGTACTCAGACACTTGATTGCTGGTTACCTTATGAGAGCTCTATGCTTACTTAGAGATTTGATTGCTGGTTACCTTATGAGAGCTCCATGCGTACTCAAAGACTTGATTGCTGGTTACAATATGAAAGTTCCAAACTTACTTAGATATTTGATTGCTGGTTACCTAATGAGAGTTCCATGCGTACTCAACGACTTAATTGCTATTTATAATATGAGAAATAAGAGTTCCAAACTTACTTAGAGAATTGATTGCTGGTTACCTAATGAGAGCCCCATGCGTACTCAACGACTTAATTGCTATTTATAATATGAGAAATAAGAGTTCCAAACTTACTTAGAGAATTGATTGCTGGTTACCTTATGAGAGCTCCATGCGTACTCAGACACTTGATTGCTGGTTACCTTATGAGAGCTCTATGATTACTTAGAGATTTGATTGCTGGTTACCTTATGAGAGCTTCATGCGTACTCAAAGACTTGATTGCTGGTTACAATATGAAAGTTCCAAACTTACTTAGAGATTTGATTGCTGGTTACCTAATGAGAGTTCCATGCGTACTCAGAAACTTGATTGCTGGTTACAATATGAAAGTTCCAAACTTACTTAGAGATTTGATTGCTGGCTACCTTATGAGAGTTCCATGCGTACTCAGAAACTTGATTGCTGGTTATAATATGAGAGTTTCAAGCTTACTTAGAGATTTGATTGTTGGTTACAGTATGAGAGTTACATGCTTACGGAGATTTTATTGCTAGTTACAATATGGGAGTTTTCATGCTTACTTAGAGGTTTTATTGTTGGTAACCATATGAGGTTCTTTGCTTACGTAGAGATTTCACTGTTGGTTACCTTGTGAGAGTTCCATTCTCAGTACCAGATATTTTAGACCATATGTTCTCATTATGGAATTTATGGCCCCAGTGAGAACTCCAATGCTTGAGGGTCAAGTAGAAAATTTGTAAATTCAAAGTGATGGAATGGCGACGGCATTCAATAACAAAATAGACTCCGGTCCAAGGTTAAAAAAATTCGTACTGTGACAAGTGGATATTTAATCCCTTATTTAATAAACAACCAACAAGGGAATGTCTGGCACGGACCCGTCAAGAGGAGACAATAGAAACGTGACTATTTGTATGATATTTGACAGGATATATTATAATTACATTTGAATATAGCTAAGAAGCAATTTATAGTTCCCAGGAAAACAATGTCTTAAATGAGACCATGGAAGAAAAAATGTTTGAAAACCGCTCTTTAGACTAATGTTGGCAGTAACACAATGAAAAGGCAAGCCCTTGCTACGTTCCTTTCAGTTCTACCAGTGGAATAAGTAGCCGACAGGTTGGTACAATAATATAATGCAAATATAGTCCTGATTATACAGTTCGCCTTCTCCTCCTGTTGCATCAATATCACCTATTATTGATTAGAAATTCGCAAACTAGAGAAAATGCTTTATGAATTTGAAGGTGTTGGTCCGCCATATATATTAGATCGACGAACTGAATCACGCTGGCGGCCTCCCCCGCTATACACAATGATGTTATAGAAATACTAGAACGACTATAATAATTCTATCTAGAAAACAAGATTATTTCTGACATTGCCTTCAGCATGCATACTTTATCTTCATCTTACAGCTGCGCTGTCTGTATAGCTAGAACTCTGTAAAATCTACGAGAAGTTTCATGTGTTATCTGTGAGTGGAACTATGTTTAAATGGTTTCATATGTAGATTATTCCTCTCATTATATGAGTAATTAATTATACAAAAATGTCAATGCTTTTTAGACGCAGAGACCATTTACACAATTTACAATTTACACACAATTTCTTCAGTGTTCGTACTCGAATTCCCGCTGAATCTCTTTTACATCAGGACAATGGCCATACTAGATGTCAAAAGTATGTGGTTCAGAGAACTGATATATGTTGTGTTTCTGTTCTGTTTATGAGTTACTGGCCCGACTCATCTGAATTTCAGCGGTGGTAACTAATACGTTAAGTGTTGTACTAATTCCAAAGTTCAGTAAGATTACATAGTCATATGTGTTGTAGGTCAGCGGTGAGATGCAGCCGGATTATGGGTTGTAGGTCAGCGGTGAGTTGCAGCCGGATTATGGGTTGTTGGTCAGCGGTGAATTGCAACCTGATTTTGGGGTTTAGGTCAGCGGTGAGTTGCAGCCGGATTATAGGTTGTAGGTCAGCAGTGAGTTGCAGCCGAATTATGGGTTGTTTGTCAGTGGTGAGATGCAGCCTGATTATTTTGTTGAATATATTCAGAAAACAAATCATAAATGACACTAACAGAAAAGTAATTGGCTACTATTGCTGCGAACACGTGACTAATGAAAAAAATGAATTAGAATCCCATGGATAATTCAAACACCGAATGAAGTGATGTGAGTGATTGATTAATGAGGTGATGTTGAGAGTGATTCATTAATGAGGTGATGTTGAGATTGATTCATTAATGAGGTGATGTTGTGAGTGATTCATTAATGAGGTGATGTTGTGAGTGATTCATTAATGAGCTGATGTTGAGATTGATTCATTAATGAGGTGATGTTGTGAGTGATTCATTAATGAGGTGATGTTGAGAGTGATTCATTAATGAGCTGATGTTGAGATTGATTCATTAATGAGCTGATGTTGTGAGTGATTCATTAATGAGGTGATGTTGAGATTGATTCATTAATGAGCTGATGTTGTGAGTGATTCATTAATGAGGTGATGTTGAGATTGATTCATTAATGAGGTGATGTTGAGATTGATTCATTAATGAGGTGATGTTGTGAGTGATTCATTAATGAGGTGATGTTGTGAGTGATTCATTAATGAGGTGATGTTGTGAGTGATTCATTAATGAGCTGATGTTGAGATTGATTCATTAATGAGGTGATGTTGTGAGTGATTCATTAATGAGGTGATGTTGAGAGTGATTCATTAATGAGCTGATGTTGAGATTGATTCATTAATGAGCTGATGTTGTGAGTGATTCATTAATGAGGTGATGTTGAGATTGATTCATTAATGAGCTGATGTTGTGAGTGATTCATTAATGAGGTGATGTTGAGATTGATTCATTAATGAGCTGATGTTGTGAGTGATTCATTAATGAGGTGATGTTGAGATTGATTCATTAATGAGCTGATGTTGAGATTGATTCATTAATGAGGTGATGTTGTGAGTGATTCATTAATGAGGTGATGTTGAGATTGATTCATTAATGAGGTGATGTTGTGAGTGATTCATTAATGAGGTGATGTTGTGAGTGATTCATTAATGAGGTGATGTTGAGATTGATTCATTAATGAGGTGATGTTGTGATTGATTCATTAATGAGGTGATGTTGTGAGTGATTCATTAATGAGGTGATGTTGAGATTGATTCATTAATGAGCTGATGTTGTGAGTGATTCATTAATGAGGTGATGTTGTGAGTGATTCATTAATGAGGTGATGTTGTGAGTGATTCATTAATGAGCTGATGTTGTGAGTGATTCATTAATGAGGTGATGTTGAGATTGATTCATTAATGAGCTGATGTTGAGATTGATTCATTAATGAGCTGATGTTGAGATTGATTCATTAATGAGGTGATGTTGAGATTGATTCATTAATGAGCTGATGTTGAGATTGATTCATTAATGAGCTGATGTTGTGAGTGATTCATTAATGAGCTGATGTTGTGAGTGATTCATTAATGAGCTGATGTTGAGATTGATTCATTAATGAGCTGATGTTGAGATTGATTCATTAATGAGCTGATGTTGTGAGTGATTCATTAATGAGCTGATGTTGTGAGTGATTCATTAATGAGCTGATGTTGAGATTGATTCATTAATGAGCTGATGTTGAGATTGATTCATTAATGAGCTGATGTTGTGAGTGATTCATTAATGAGCTGATGTTGTGAGTGATTCATTAATGAGCTGATGTTGTGAGTGATTCATTAATGAGGTGATGTTGAGAGTGATTCATTAATGAGCTGATGTTGAGATTGATTCATTAATGAGCTGATGTTGAGATTGATTCATTAATGAGGTGATGTTGTGAGTGATTCATTAATGAGGTGATGTTGTGAGTGATTCATTAATGAGCTGATGTTGAGATTGATTCATTAATGAGCTGATGTTGAGATTGATTCATTAATGAGCTGATGTTGAGATTGATTCATTAATGAGCTGATGGTGTGAGTGATTCATTAATGAGCTGATGTTGTGAGTGATTCATTAATGAGCTGATGTTGAGATTGATTCATTAATGAGCTGATGTTGAGATTGATTCATTAATGAGCTGATGTTGTGAGTGATTCATTAATGAGCTGATGTTGAGATTGATTCATTAATGAGCTGATGTTGAGATTGATTCATTAATGAGCTGATGTTGAGATTGATTCATTAATGAGCTGATGTTGTGAGTGATTCATTAATGAGCTGATGTTGTGAGTGATTCATTAATGAGCTGATGTTGAGATTGATTCATTAATGAGCTGATGTTGAGATTGATTCATTAATGAGCTGATGTTGTGAGTGATTCATTAATGAGCTGATGTTGTGAGTGATTCATTAATGAGCTGATGTTGAGATTGATTCATTAATGAGCTGATGTTGAGATTGATTCATTAATGAGCTGATGTTGTGAGTGATTCATTAATGAGCTGATGTTGTAAGTGATTCATTAATGAGCTGATGTTGTGAGTGATTCATTAATGAGCTGATGTTGAGAGTGATTCATTAATGAGCTGATGTTGAGATTGATTCATTAATGAGGTGATGTTGAGAGTGATTCATTAATGAGGTGATGTTGAGAGTGATTCATTAATGAGCTGATGTTGAGATTGATTCATTAATGAGCTGATGTTGAGATTGATTCATTAATGAGGTGATGTTGTGAGTGATTCATTAATGAGGTGATGTTGTGAGTGATTCATTAATGAGCTGATGTTGTGAGTGATTCATTAATGAGGTGATGTTGAGATTGATTCATTAATGAGGTGATGTTGAGATTGATTCATTAATGAGCTGATGTTGAGATTGATTCATTAATGAGGTGATGTTGAGAGTGATTGATTAATGAGGTGATGTTGAGATTGATTCATTAATGAGCTGATGTTGAGATTGATTCATTAATGAGGTGATGTTGAGATTGATTCATTAATGAGCTGATGTTGAGAGTGATTCATTAATGAGGTGATGTTGAGAGTGATTGATTAATGAGGTGATGTTGAGATTGATTCATTAATGAGCTGATGTTGAGATTGATTCATTAATGAGGTGATGTTGAGATTGATTCATTAATGAGGTGATGTTGAGAGTGATTCATTAATGAGGTGATGTTGAGAGTGATTGATTAATGAGGTGATGTTGAGATTGATTGATTAATGAGGTGATGTTGTGAGTGATTCATTAATGAGGTGATGTTGAGATTGATTCATTAATGAGCTGATGTTGAGATTGATTCATTAATGAGCTGATGTTGAGATTGATTCATTAATGAGGTGATGTTGAGATTGATTCATTAATGAGCTGATGTTGAGATTGATTCATTAATGAGGTGATGTTGTGATTGATTCATTAATGAGGTGATGTTGAGATTGATTCATTAATGAGCTGATGTTGAGATTGATTCATTAATGAGCTGATGTTGAGATTGATTCATTAATGAGGTGATGTTGAGAGTGATTCATTAATGAGGTGATGTTGAGATTGATTCATTAATGAGCTGATGTTGAGAGTGATTCATTAATGAGGTGATGTTGAGAGTGATTGATTAATGAGGTGATGTTGAGATTGATTCATTAATGAGCTGATGTTGAGATTGATTCATTAATGAGGTGATGTTGAGATTGATTCATTAATGAGGTGATGTTGAGAGTGATTCATTAATGAGGTGATGTTGAGAGTGATTGATTAATGAGGTGATGTTGAGATTGATTGATTAATGAGGTGATGTTGTGAGTGATTCATTAATGAGGTGATGTTGAGATTGATTCATTAATGAGCTGATGTTGAGATTGATTCATTAATGAGCTGATGTTGAGATTGATTCATTAATGAGGTGATGTTGAGATTGATTCATTAATGAGCTGATGTTGAGATTGATTCATTAATGAGGTGATGTTGTGATTGATTCATTAATGAGGTGATGTTGAGATTGATTCATTAATGAGCTGATGTTGAGATTGATTCATTAATGAGCTGATGTTGAGATTGATTCATTAATGAGGTGATGTTGAGAGTGATTCATTAATGAGGTGATGTTGAGAGTGATTGATTAATGAGGTGATGTTGAGATTGATTCATTAATGAGCTGATGTTGAGATTGATTCATTAATGAGGTGATGTTGAGATTGATTCATTAATGAGGTGATGTTGAGAGTGATTCATTAATGAGGTGATGTTGAGAGTGATTGATTAATGAGGTGATGTTGAGATTGATTGATTAATGAGGTGATGTTGTGAGTGATTCATTAATGAGGTGATGTTGAGATTGATTCATTAATGAGCTGATGTTGAGATTGATTCATTAATGAGCTGATGTTGAGATTGATTCATTAATGAGCTGATGTTGAGAGTGATTGATTAATGAGAGAGTGATGACAGTGATTGACTAAGGAGGAGGTGCTGAAAGTGACTGACTAATGAAAAAGTGATGAGTGTAATTTACAAATGAGGAGGTGCTGAATGTGATTTACTAAGTAGGATGTGCTAAATGTGATTGACTAATGAGGAGATGTTGAGTGTGATTGACTAATGAGGAGGTGCTGAGTGTGATTGACTAATGAGGAGATGTTGAGTGTGATTGACTAATGAGGAGGTGCTGAGTGTGATTTACTATGTAGGAGGTGCTAAATGTGATTGACTAATGAGGAGATGTTGAGTGTGATTTACTAAGGAGGAGGTTCTGAGTGTGATTGACTATTGAGGTAGTGTAGAGTATTATTGACTAATGAGGAGGTGTTGAGAGTGATTAAATAATGAAGACCTCCTGAGAGTAATTGACGAATGACCATGTCTAAGATCGGTGGTATATGTCACCAGGAATCGATGGTACAGTCTTACTATAGTGACCTGGCCACAATTATAATGTCGTCATTCTACTGACTAGCATTCAACAGTTTGCCATCTTCTTGTAACGTCAGTCGCATCATGAAAAAAAAAGTAACAGACCGTCTTTCCATAAAAATCATTTAACTCCTTTTACTCGCCTGAATTTTAATAATGTGTCTTCGAATTTCAACTTGTCTGAGTTTTAATAAAGTATGAATCTATTGATTTGATGTTCCGCACTTGAAGTAAGAAAAATGCGAAAGAAACACCACATCGACAAATCAATGTGACTGCACGAACTTCATCGCACATGTTCTGGGTGGATAAATCTCCCACGCATATAAACATTTCAAGCATGGTAACAAATCAGGTTTTCCATGAGTTTTAATGGCTGCTACTATATATTCTTCTTCTTCTTCTGCGTTCAACATCTGTGGTCATGCTATACCGTCAGGCCTGTCGTTAAGACGAAGTCCACTGTCTTTTCCAGGTCCAGGTCAGAGTGGCTGCCCCATAGCTTTTGCCTCAAGTCTGTATCCTCTGGCCAGGTCTGCTGTCTCTGCTCTTTGTATGTTGGGCAGTCCTGAAGTATGTGTTCCGGAGTCTGGGTTCCGGATCCGTATGGACATTCATCTGTGTACTATATATTACTACTATATATTCAACGATATATTATATTACTATATATTAAACGACGTACTATGGGACACAATATGAGATATGGTAATTTGGGACATAAAATGAGATATGGTAATTTAGGACATAAAATGAGATATGGTAATTTGGGACATAAAATGAGATATGATAGTTTGGGACACAATATGAGATATGATAGTTTGGGACACAATATGAGATATGGTAGTTTGTGACACAATATGACATATGGTAGTTTGTGACACAATATGAGATATGGTAGTTTGGGACACAATATGAGATATGGTAGTTTGGGACACAATATGAGACGAGGTAATTTGGGATACTATGTAAGAACATGTACAATTTAAAACAAAACTTAACAAAATGCGACAGAAAAGACATGACGGATGATTTTACATGTTGGAATTTTGGAGAGCTACGCGATAGCTTAGTGGTTAGTGCATTGGCTTTTTAGTCGGTTGATTCAAAGTTTATTTCCCAGTTAAACTGAAAAATTAGTTAATTAGGTATTTAAAATAAACAACGGCACCTAGTTCGATCAAGCCTGAAGAAATAGTTTTCACGTTTTATGAGAAAGTAAAGACCGCGGGTTGATACTTACCACAGAACCGTGTGGCAGATTTTCTCAGTATAATGCAAGTATTTTTAAGCCAACAAGTGAGATGAAATGAATAAGAAAAACCGCAAGAATAACAAACTATACCAAATGAGAAATGATGAAATCAGGAGAAGAATCGGTATGATGATGATGGTGTTCCTCCTTCGCAAGCGAAGATGAGCTTGGCATGAAAAACATTAAATGCGATGAAATATATATATATATATATATATATATATATATATATATATATATATATATATATATATATATATATATATATATATATATATTTATTTTAATAATAATAATAATAATAATAATAATAATAATAATAATAATAATAATTAAAATGGTAATTAACTAATTTGGTTTGTGAGTTCGTAGATGCCCGATGAGTCTGATTCGTGCACGGAAAGTTCTATTGCGGTACATGCAGGAGTGCTGAAGGTTCGGGGTAGGAGTACTTACGGATTTGCCCTTCCGCTTCTTGCGTTTGTGGATTGCCCGCAGTGTTCTTTCTTTTTCAAATTTCGTGATGCCAGCAGTGATCTGGGTGTGCCAGGCTGAGCGATCAAATGCTGTAGTCTCCCAGGAGCTAGGATCGATGCTGCAGTTCTTGAGAGAGCTTTTTAGGTGATCCTTGAAACGCCTTTTCTGCCCTCCACTTGAACGTTTACCTTCGCATAACTCCCGGTATAAGACCCGGTGTAAGAATCGGTATAAGACCATGCACAGAAGGTATACAACCAACATTGAATTTTTGCAAGTTCCAGATGACAGTTTTACTAATTGCAGCTGCAGAGTTTAATGATATACGTTTGACAGTCATCTTCTCCAGAAGGGATTTATCTGTGACTGTCTTGCAATCTCCAGGCACGCTGCAGATAAAAAGGCTTGCCGCCCAGCAATACAGGCATGGGTCTTCAGCAAGTATAATCACAATGCATAACAGTCTGTTGTGACCTACTACCCGCCTCGTTTTGCTAGTCGTTTTTTACGATATGCATGACAATCGAAAGCGTTACGCACGTAATATTCTGTGCTCCCCTTTCACGACACGGTAGAAACGTACGTGCTCTGACTGTGGTTGGCTACCTTGTATTTGTGTATGTTCAGTCATTTTGTCTGACCTGTATCTGTGTCATCGGAAACATGATATCGAAGATGTCCTGAACATACACTGGAAAAAGCTGGGCAGCTTGCGAAGAACTGAGAGGCTTATAGAGTATCAGTGAGGACAACGTTCTGTAAAGGACAGGTCACATAGATAGATAGTATCTGTCTCTGTCCAGTCGCTATATCTGTGTCTGTCCAGCCGTTATGTCTGTCTTGTATCTGTGTCTGTCCAGCCGTAATGTCTGTCCTGTGTCTGTCCAGTGGCTATGTCTGTCCTGTATCTGTGTTTGTCCAGTCACTATGTCTGTCCTGTATATGTGTCTGTCCTTTCGTAATGTCTGTCTTGTATCTATTCAGTCCCTATGTCTGTCCGGTATCTGTGCCTGTCCAGCCGTTATGTCTGTCCTGTATCTGTGTCTGTCCAGTCATAATGTCTGTCCTGTATCTGTGTCTGTCAAATCATAATGTCTGTCCTGTGTCTGTCCAGTCGCTATATCTGTCCTGTATGTGTGTCTGTCCAGCCGTTATATCTGCCCTGTATCTATGTTTGTCCAGCCGTTGTGTCTGTCCTGTATCTGTGTCTGTCCAGTCGTTATATATGTCCTGTATCTGTGTCTGTCCAGCCGTAACGTCTGCCCTGTCGTTATGTCTGTCATGTATCTATTTCTGTCCAGTCGTAATGTCTGATCTGTGTTTGTTCAGTCGCTATGTCTCTCCTGTATCTGTCCAGTCGTAATGTCTGTCCTGTATCTGTGTCTCTGTCCAGCCGTTATGTCCTTTATCTGTGTCTTTCAAGTGGTTTAAGGTATATCGCTGTGTGTAGAGAAATAAGAAGTACAACTATAAAATGATGAAAAGGTTGGAAATATTCCACATAATTAAAATACCAAAGTGAATTCCAGTTTTTTGTACAACATATAATATTAGTTAAGACAACATAATCTCAGTCCAGGTCTAACGACTTTGTTAGGGGGGTGTGGCGAGGGCGTATTCATTGGAGTTGCAGATTGAGACAGTAAAATAACATGAAACAAGCATTCAGTCTTAAGTGGTGCCTTAAATGTGAAATAATTTACAATATGGAATATCAGCTTTGTGCTGACCGGACCGAAAGGGGAGCAAAGAATAGTGGGACTGTTACCTGCCATGCATGTCGTAAGATGTAAATAAGAAATTAATAGTTCAGGAAGTGGAATTAGCTATTCCATCCCATAGGATGTCAAGTAACACAGAAGCCATAATGAAGTTTGATATTTATGACAAAAAGCGGAGATATTGCAGCACCGCTTTAAACCATGTCACAACGCATTCCGTTCTCCGAACTGTATACTGGTAATCCGCAGGCGTTTGAGAACGAATGCAAAGGAAATGGAAAATAGAATAAAATTATGAATACTCTATATACATAAATGTATATTTCTGTAGCTCTTTACTTTTGGTCTTATCTATAGGCTACTCGAAACAATCACGCAGACAGACCATGTTTGGCTCCATTATAGTTTGGTTCATTTTCCAACCCGTGGCGTTCTCAGAAAATCTTAAAAGTGCTCTTGTGCTCCGGTAAAGCTGATAAATGATATGATTGGTTAACATTTTACCTCTGACCGGTGTACACAGGTCAAACAACTGTAAACAAATCCGCACACCTAGAAAAAAGTTTTTGCATGTCAATTGAAAGTTACTGTGTTTTAACAGGTTCAATATTCCTTCTCCTTGCATTTTACTGATGATGTGTAGATTTCTGTCCTTTAGAGAATCGCATACTACTGCTGTGTATATCTGTGTTTCTGTTGTATTCTTAAAGTGTAATCGATCGGGCGTTGAATTCTCCAGTAAACATTGAGTTCACTACGTTCTGGGAAGAATTACTCGCATGACACATTAGAGTACACAACTTTAATAAAGCTAAAATTTTACACCGTCTATCGTGTGTCCGGAATACCTTAATTAATACGAGCGCGAAGTGCGACTGCGAAGTACCTTATCAGAGAGACTGTAGCCGTAGGTGTTCGATTCAAGAATTTTTTTTCTTAAAAATATATTTGTGTCTTAAAAATATGTAGAAACTGATACATATCAAATTCGTGATTACACTATAAGAAAAATATTCACATCTATTCTATTTTTCTTTTTTCTTTTATTCTCATCTGGGAAACTCCGAGAATTGTTCTTAATAAACTATACAATTATTAGTAGTTTTATGTTGTGTTCTTAATGGATTCGCTGAAGCAACTCATAATGAGATACATTAACAGAAACGCAACCTCAAATTTTGGAGGCGTCTGAGTTAAAACTTTAATCATCACATTAAACATGTCGGAAACTAAAATCTAGCGAATTATATCATAATGAAACATAGATTTTCGATGTATTTTCTTAAATCTGTTAAGAAATCCTTTTCTAAAATTGCATCGTGGTAGCTGGTAACTTCGCACTTATAACATGGGTTTGCGACTACAAGAAATTTTGGGAACCTGTGGGAAAAACAAACTTGTGTTTATTGCGCAAAACGAAAAACATTCTAAGGAAAACATTTCAAAAAGTAAAAATATGTTGAGTTATAAATAATTGTTCCATCATGCTGTGCTGCACATTATTGCTCAGCGGCGTAGCTAAGTATTTTAGGGGTTAAAACAGTACTTTCTATGATGAGGTACGCCACTTTCATTCGTGGACATTAGTCTTCTTCTTCTTCTTCTGCGTTCATTCTCAAACTCCTGCGAGATCTCTTGTAGCAGAACAATGGCCGTACTAGATTTCCAGCAGGATGTAGTCCAGAGAATGAAATGCGTTGTGTCGCCGTTTTATTTGCGCCAATGGCCCGACACAACCGTCTTCGGCGGAGGTTAACTAGTATTCAACGGGAAACCTCGTAAACATTGTCACATTCAGTACGGACTACGTAGAGATATCTTCTCTTTCACCTTCTCAGAGCATGAATTCTGGTAAAATTTCATGGTCACTGAATCAACTGAGTTTTGATTTTTTGCACACCACGATTTACTGCGATCGTTGTCTGCGAAAACGAACCCAGTTCGCCTGTTCAGTGAACCAATGATTTAGCCACTACCGGCTCACAACCCAAGACATCATTTTGGACCCTATTTATGACAAAGCACATGATTTGTTGTCTACTGTTGAAGGGATAAAAGCTTGTCATACGACTCGTATAAACAAGTCACCGTAACTTTCTATTTTGCTAGAGCTATCTAACGTAATTGTGTTGTGTGCAAGACACAATAATATGAAGCAGTGTAAACAAGAAACGAAGTGAAAAGCTACAAGATGCGACCGACCCCATCTTAAATCACATTAAGAAGAAAGCCAAAAACAGCCATGATATTGACTTACACCCTGTTCAACTTCATCAATGCCCTCCAAGACACCTGAGGTAAGGGGGAAAAAAAGAATAAACTGACATACTATCAAAGCTTAACCAAGTTGTTGTCCTAGAGAGCTTACAGAAGATTCACTGATAAACCCTGTTGTGTTCCGAGAAAGCTTACAGTAGATTCTTTGATTAACCTGTTGTGTTCCTGGAAAGCTTACGGAAGATTCACTGATGGTTAACTCCGTTGTGTTCCTAGAAAGCTTACAGAAGATTCACTGATTAACCTATTCTGTTCCTAGAAAGCTTACGGAAGATTCACGGATTAACCCCACCATCCTTCTTTTATTTCCATTGGCTGATGCTATTTCCTCATATCATTTTCCTATTTTGAGAATATTCCTGCATGGTTTCATTCTTTTCGTTATTGCCATTATCACCAGTTATCTCTATGCTTGGAGTGTGTCGATTTTTAGTGCATCTAGGCAACCTAGTAAATAGGGTTGGGGCATTTTGGACGCTGTGATCAAATCCATTCATTTTTTGTAAGGAAATTAGGAAGAGACATTTAATACTAAATTAAAAAAAAAATATAAAAAAAATTAAAAAAAAACAAAAAACACCGCAACCCTGTCTTTCTTACCGATTCCACAAAAAGGAATCATGAAAAAATCCACAACATATCGAGTGAATAGCTTTTATTTGTAAAGATAATCGCCTGTAGGGGATGCCCATACATAAATAATTTTTTGTGTGCCAAGATTTGATCCCTCCCCTTCCCTTGTTAACAAACTACCAAGAATTGATGGATCCCCCCCCTCTTTCTGTAAATTAACAAACATAATATATTTCATATTCAATATGAACAGAAATTGACTATTAAACAATCAATGCGTATCTTCTTCTTCTTCTGCGTTCAGCATCTGTGGTCATGCTATACCGTCAGACCTGCCGTCAAGACGAAGTCCACTATCTTCTTCAGGTCAGAGCGGCTGCCTCATAGCTTTTGCCTCAAGTCTGTATATCTGGCCAGGTCTGCTGTCTCTGCTCTTTGTTTGTTGGGCAGTCCTGAAGTATGTGTTCCGGGGTCTGGGTTTCGGATCCACATGGACATTCATCTGTGTATGAGATCCTTAATCTGTAAAGGTGACCCAACAGTCTGCAGTGGCCTGTTCTAAGGCGAAATATTGTGGTCTGTTGATATCTTTGGAGGAGATATATTGCTTGATGTTTGTATTCCCCTTCCATTTGTTTCTTCCACTTTGCTGTGTATGTGTTGCGGATTATTGTTTTTTCCTCTCAGTAATACAGTGGGTGTCTGTGTTGCTTCATTTCGCTTCCTGCCTTTGACAGAGCATCCGCTTTCTCATTTCCCATTATTCCACAGTGTGATGGTATCCACTGAAGGGCAATAGCTGTTGATTTTTGGATCTGTCTTAGCTCATGTCTGATGTTGTGCAGAAGGCTTTCGTTTCTGTTGCTCTGGATTGATTCCAGTAGGGATCTGCAATCTGTGAATATGGCTATCTTCTTTGGTCTTGGCAGTCCTGGTTCGGTGAAAGTTTTCAGTGCTTGATGGAGTGCAACTGCTTCTGCTCTAAAATTAGAGGAGTATTTCCCGGTTAGAAAAGCTTTTGATATTGTCTTCCCATCTTTGAGTCTTATAAAAATTCCATCTTCTCCATTCCTTACTGCTTCTTCTGCCGATCCATCTGTGTAGACATGTGTCTATTCCTTGGGATTGTATTTTATTTCTATCATTTCCAGTGTCAATGCTTTTAGTTGAGGTGGAGTTTGGTATTCCTTATTAATTATTCCAGGAACCTGTGTTATTATGGAGTCATTCTGGAGACTATTGCCTGGCTCTTCAAAGTCCGTTAGTGTTTCAATTTCATTTGGTAGGTTTGTGAGGATTTCTTTATGTTGTTCATGGAGATTTTTGGGGATGTGACAGAAGCACAAGTGGGACACATTCACTATTAATAGTCATTTTATGTGTCATTTTAGTTAATAGTGATTTTATGTGACATTTTAGTTAGTTGGAAATTTATCTAGCAAGCAACAAGGTCACGATTGTCTTGCTTTCTCAGAAAAAAATAATTATTTATATTACCTTCAAATGGACGATTTAGATGAATAGTATCTTGTCAAGCAGCCATCATAATTACAAAAATAAAAACGATGTTATCAGAATGTGTGTCTTTGCACCGTCTGTAAAGTTACAGGTTTTGAGCACTCCATATTTGAAAACATGTTTGATGATAAAATCAAGTAACCATTTGCATAAATAACAATAGTTTTGGTAAGAACATCTTGACAAATCAAACAGTGAATGTCTTTTGTTGTGCAAGAACGCTTTGGTCAATCACACAGAAAATGTCTTTTGACTTATGAGAACTCTTTGGTCAATCACAAAGTGAGTGTCTTTTACAAGATCTCTGTGGTCATTCACAGAATGTGTGTTTTTTGTTTTGCAAAAACTCTTTGGTCATTCGATGTTCCTCCTTCGCAAGCGAAGATAAGCATGGCATGAAAATATTAATAATAATAAAGTAATCTTTGTCTAATTTGGTTTGTGAGTTCGTAGATGTCTGATGCGTCCGATTTGTGCACGGAAAGTTCTATTGCAGTGCATGAAGGAGTGATGAAGGTTCGGCGTAGGAGAATTTTCAGATTTTTCCTTCCGTTTCTTGCGCTTGTAGATCGCCCGCAGTATTCTTTCTTTTTTTTTCGAATTTCGTGATGCCAGCAGTGATCTGGGTGTGCCAGGCTGAGCGATCAAGTGCTGCAGTCTCCCAGGAGCTAGGATAAATGCTGCAGTGCTATAGTTTTTTAGATGATCCTTGAAGCGCTTTTTTCTGCGTGTGGGGCCGAACGCATTACAGGTTAAAGAAAAGGCGCCATTTTAACATGGCAGAGAACACCATGCTGAAGAGCGTCGGAGCCAGGACGCAACCCTGTTTGACGCCGTTAGTCACTGTAAATGGGTTTGAGTGTGGGCCGTCATCTTGCACACAGGCTATTCATACTATCATGGAACTGATGAACTATATTGATACATTTTTAGGACATCCAAATTTGTCCATGATCTTCCATGGGAGCCGCGTTAGCGCAGTGGTTAGCGCACTGGCTTCGCATATGAGTGGTCCTGAGTTCATTCCACAGCTGAGGCGGAAATATTTTCAGATCGCAACGGCTCCCAGGTCGACCCAGCCTTAAATGGGTACCGGATTAATCCGGGAAGTAAAGACTGCGAGGGAGAGGAGATGGCTACCGCCCTCATTTGCAGAGCCTGTGAAATCTGAGATCGCTAACATCTCACACCCCTACGGCATTAATAAATGCTATAGGTTAATTTACTTTTTTATGATCTTCCATAGTCCTTCGTGATTTACAGTGTCGAATGCCTTAGTTAGATCGATAAATGTGGTGTAGAGACCAATGTTCTGTTCGCGACACATTTCCTGTAGTTGTCTGTCAGTGAATCTACCCTGTCGGAAGTCACATTGGCTCTCTGGGAGGATTGGTTCTCAAGATGGGCTTGCAGTCTGTTTAACAGGATTCTAGCCAGAATCTTGCCTGCTATATAGAGCAGAGATATGCCTCGGTGGTTGTCATAAACTAGGCGATTTCCTTTTCTCTTGTATATATGTATGATAGAAGCATCCTTGAAATCTTGTGGTATCAATTCCAGGTCCCACATTGTCTGGAAGAGCTTCGTAAGTTTAGCAAACATTACAGCGCCACTAACTGCGTAAATTTCGACTGGAATGGAGTCTGAGCCTGGCGCTTTTCCTACGGGTGATTCCCACAGAAAGTGTCAGTTGTTTTACAAGAACTCTGGTCAATCACACAGTGAATGTGTTTTTCAATGACTCTTTGATCTGTCACACAATGAGTGACTTTTGTTTTACAAGAACTCTTTGGTCAATCACATAGTGAATGTTGTTTAAATGGACTTCTGGTCAATTACAATGTGACAATCTTTACATTTTGGGCACGCTATAAAACAGGGTTGTCTGGGAACGTTTGTTACAACAGGTAAAATTGAAGACAAGTGAGATCAGAGAGGACAGTGTAAGGGAATATTAAATAGTTAACATTGTGCATGAAAAGATAAATCAATCCTTACACAAGATACTAGAAATAGAGAAAGAATTAACATCAATGCTAACACAAGATTCTAGAAATAGAGAAAGTATTAACATCAATTTAACACAAGAAACTAGAAATAGAGAAAGTGTTAACATCAATTTAACACAAGATAGTAGAAATAGAGAAAGTGTTAACATCAATTTAACACAAGATACTAGAAATAGAGAAAGAGTTAACATCAATCTTAACACAAGATACTAGAAATAGAGAAAAAGCTAACACCAATCTTAACACAAGATACTAGAAATTGCGAAAGTATTAACATCAATTTAACACAAGATACTAGAAATAGAGAAAGAGTTAACATCCATCTTAACACAAGATACTAGAAATAGAGAATATGCAGAACCATGATGGCTCCTGACAGTTGACATGACACCAGATGAAGACGTCTTACGGTGATATCATATAATATCTAGTATAAGACCAAGTCTAGTATGTGTCTTATTCACAGTGATATTATACTGATCTGATATATTTTGGGTCCATTTTTTGTGTGGACTGTCTTAAAAGACATTTAATCGAAATTGCAGTAATTTCTTAAGGACATTATCTGGTAAAAGATCTTCTGAAAAGAGAAATAATGGAAGACCCAGACGAAGATGGATATATGACATCAGAGAAATACTAGAACACCAAGGCTGCACTGTGGCAGCAGCATCATAGTTAGCTAAAGATAGAAGATTTCGGCTCCCCAAGACACCTAGTAGAACACATAGATGGGACAAGACAAGACAAGACAAGACAAGACAATCTGGAAACAGATACGTTTTCTGGTAACAAACACATTGTCTGGTAACAAACAAGCTGCCTGGTAACAATCACATTGTCTGAAGTATTTGGTGTGATGTTATTTGAAAACATATCTAGTACAAGCAAGATATCGTGTCTCCAGACGTCATACATTCATTTTACTGCAATGACTAATCCTAGTTATACACTTACAAATGTTTTGATCTTGTCCTTAAACAAGAGAATACCATACACATATTCATAGACTCGAATATACCTGGCCCATTAAGTGATAAAAAGAGAATTGCTACAATATGAACTGTGTTGAATTAGTGGGTGTCCCAAATATAAATACGATTTTTAGTAATGTGTGTCCAAATAAAAATGTGTAAACTTGAACAACTGTTCCCACCGAAGACGGATGTGTCGGGCCACTGGCGCAAATAAAACTGCGACACAACGCATTTCCATTCTATGGACTATATCCTGCTGGAAATCTAGTAGGACCATGATCACGCTACAAGGGAGATCCAGCAGGAGTTTGAGATTGAATGCCGAAGAAGAACAACAACTGTTCTTGTTAAAACAGTAAACACGCGTATTAACTAAATAAACTGACTAATTAACATAAATATTTTAACAGATAACTTCGGGATCTCAAAGTGTCTTTATCTTGAAACAATCTTTACTAAGTAAAAATGCATCAAAGCTGCCTTTATTTTAAAACAAAAAATGACAGTAATTGGTATATCTTTCTTCTTAACGCCTGGTGGCGTTGGAATTTATGGATTTCCATTTTCTGTCACGACTTTGACAATGAATTCGTTCATGATGTCCACTAGCCCACAATGCTATGTTTTCATTCACAGTAGTCTTACTCTTGTATCGTCCTCATCTTTCCTCACTTATCTCTCCCGCTTATCTATCTATCCTCCAATTTCGCTATATTTCTCAAGCCCCGACTGCAAAATTTTGACTATCTTCTTGATTCTTGATTAGAAACTGGCCTTACAGCACGTGGGACATTCCGATAATCGCTCCGCCATCTGTTTCAGCAGCCATCCAACTCGATGGTGTTTCGAGTCTAATGTCGCCGAAACAGACGTCGACATCAGGGCACAACTCTGGCCCTTGCGACAGGTTTTTTTGTTGTTTCGTCCACCCACACCGTCCCCGTAACTAGTTCAAGCACAACGTCGACCTCTCGGAACAACATGGTACCTGTTATCGAAGGTTACGACTACGGGATTGTATAGTGCCATGAAGCTTCTATAAGAAGACAACCTCAATATAAAGACATGACATCTACTAAGGTTTTCTGTTGCATGGTTGGTTTGTCTAGTGAGCCATTGGTTTGACTTTCTTTTGTACGTTTGGCTTTGTAACTCTTTTTCTGTGCATTTCTAGCAACACCCACTTTAAACTTTTTTAAAATTTTTAGCTGCCTGTTGAATTCTCAGTTATCTTCCGTGGTTAAATGAAATGTTTGTTACGCTTCTTTCAACCGCCCGACGTTAGTCGAATTAGGTTATATCAGAGAGTATAACAATAAAAAGGGGATCTCGCGATTCCGGTAATCCAGTCACAACAGCCTCTGGACTTTACTTCTCTAGATCTCTGCAGCCTTTATAACACTGATTTCCATTTAGATAACAAATGTTTGTGTTTTCCCCTAGTGGGGACATCCGCATGTATTTGTACGTGAGATTATTTGTATAAGCAATGTCACCAGAAATGTTCCCACTGCGTATTTATTATATGTCTACGCTGACGCTGCAATATTCTATGATTACTAGTCGTTATAACAATTATTTCACTTTGGGAAAGCCATCAACTATTTTCCTCCGGATTATTTTCCTCATTCAGACGGAATTATCTTTCTTTGAATTTTAAACCACTTAACGCCAACACGTACATAACTGATAACGTTTTGTGTTATTCAATAAAACCAGTTATAATTTATATATCAGATGAAATAAACCCGTAGTTAAAGGGAGGGATGGGGTTGGAGGCTCACAACCCCTCTCCCCTTAACCCCCGTAGGAAATCATAACATGACATTCAGAAGTAGGTATTTAGATAAGAGTGGTTTACCCCACCCACTCTTCCGTCCACCGCTTAAAGTTGTTTTATTAACAAATGCGTCAAACTTTTGGTGAAAAGAGGCAATTGCCCAGAAAAATGTAGAAATGCGATTTAAAGATAACCTCTCTTCTCACTGTTGACGTATCTACGAATCTAACACGATAGAGTTATGATAGCACAACAGAATGAAAGTGTTATGATAGCACAACAAAATACAGCGTTATGATATCACAACAAAATAAAAGTGCTATGATAACACAACAGAATGAAAGAGTTGTGATAGCACAACAGAATGAAAGCGTTATGATAGCACAACAGAAGGAAAGTGTTGTGATAGCACAACAGAAGGAAAGCGTTGTGATAGCACAACAGAAAGAAAGCGTTGTGATAGCACAAGAGAATGAAAATTCTAGCAGGACATGATATTATGTGGTTTAGTTATTACCTGATATGAATTTATAAGAATCTGTCTGCTATAGTAATTATAGTCCACTGGTGGGTACATTATGTATAAAATTGGATAATATCTATTGAAAAGCACTATTGAAATAGATTGCTGGCATGAACGAAAAACACAATGTACCACCAACTATCCAGAGTATTAATGAACAGTGGAACATGTTAAAACAACACAACACACCTAGATGAGTCAAAGGGAAAACGAATCAAGCGTGGCAGATCATGGATGCCAGAGGCAAAAGACACACTGAAAAGTGTATGTGAATTGGAAGAAATAAGAAAGGGCAGTGAATGGGTGGAGGTAGACACTGAGAAGAAATCACTGACGAAAGTAATAATACAATTAGATAAAGCGTGTCGAAAATGGACGGCAGTCAGGGCTCAGGATACAGTGCACGAACTCGTCCAACTACACTAAAACCACAAGACATAATTATATACACAGATGGCTCCGTTAGCAGAATCACAAATAAAAGCGGTTGGGGTTTTGTTTCCTACAGAAACGGCGTGAAGTTGGTTGAGAAATCTTCAGCGTATTCTATTGTCACATCAAGCATGAGGATGGAGATAGAGGGTGTTACAGCAGCACTTAATTGGTTGATAACTGATACATCAACACACTGGGAATACTCACAAACTCTCAAAGCATGTTGCGCAAGATAGAAATTTTCATGCTAAGAAAAGAATGGTGGGACTTATTGAACAACTCAGTTGTCCAGAGCATTACATGGATATATTGCCCTGGTCATGCTGGGGTCAGAGGAAACGAGAGAGCTGACGTATTGGCAGGCAATGCAGCGATAGACGGCACATTGTTGAGAAGATATAAAGCAGACTTTATGAAGGCGTAATAAATTCATTTCAAGATGCAGATCATGTCAATGAGGTAGAGAACGTACACATACAGAGAATGTTAGAAATGGGAGTATCTTGAGGTTAGGAAAGGAAAAGTAAATTTTTTGGAAAGTCGCGAACATTACACAATCAACACCTGACAGGAACTCTTGAGTCTACATACACTGGGATGGCTGCTAGAGCGGAGGGCGGAGCACTTATGGGAATGTCCAGCGTTTTGTGAAGCCAGTTTCTAACCAAGAATCAAGAATCAAGAATACAAAAAACCTCACAAGAATCAATACTTAAAGTAAATCAGACAGCAAAACAAAAGTGAATGACATCAGGAATATTAGAATTAATGAACACAAAAAAGGAAACTAGACATTCATAAGAGGAATATGATATAATATATAAAGACATAAGATAGAAATATAAAGAAGCAAAATAAAACTAGCTACATACGAAATGCACAGAAATTAAAACACAGCACAAAAGTAAGATTACACATTGCAAAAACAAAAAGTAAACTAAATGATTGCATACGCAAATAAAGAAGCTAAAAAGGAAAAGTAACTCGCAGTTACATGATGTTTAAGATCTAAGATAGAACGAGTGCTAATGGGACTGGAAAACATCATACAAAGGTAGATGGAATACATCAGTAAACTCTATGATGACAAACTACCGGGAATAAACATACAAGATAATAGTAAGGGACCACGAATATTAGCAGCAGAAGTGAGGGATGCATTAACACATGACGAACGAAATAGCCCAGGATCTAGGTAATATAACGCCATAACAATTCAAAGCTTTGGGTGATTTTGAAATAGATCTAATCACAAAAATATTGAATGATATACACAACAGTGGTTAAATGCTGCATGGATTAATAAAATCCATATTTATAGCACTATCAAAGAAGCCTGGGACCACTGAATGTTAAGAATTCCGAACAATCAGATAAAAAAATCATACTGAGAAATATGAGAAGAATAAGAAACAACAAAATAATACCAGAAATTAACAAGGAACAATGCGGTTTCATAGAAGGCAATGTACCAACATCGCTATTTATATTGTATCAACACTTATAGAGAGGACTTGAAATATACAGGTAATCCTGTTCGGATTCCTAGAAGTGAAAAAGATATACAAGAACTGAAGTAATAGCATAAAGTCAGAATAATGCTTGTTTGTAAGAAACATTCTGATCAGCGTGCAAGATCAGAGCAAATGACTCAATACTCAAACAGGTTCACCAATTCAAATATTTAGAAACATCAATGATATCATAGTGAAGAAGTACATAGATATAAGAATAAGAGTAGGACAACAAAAGCAACATGCATACTAATGAAGAAATATACAGCGTAATATGTCCTTGTTAATTGATGTGAGCAAGACAATTTTCTAGAGCTACACAACACTGATTCTAACATATGGATGCTACACAACACTGATTCTAACATATGGGTGCTACACAACACTGATTCTAACATATTGATGCTACACAACACTGATTCTAACATATTGGTGCTACACAACACTGATTCTAACATATGGATGCTACACAACACTGATTCTAACATATGGATGCTACACAACACTGATTCTAACATATTGGTGCTACACAACACTGATTCTAACATATGGATGCTACACAACACTGATTCTAACATATGGATGCTACACAACACTGATTCTAACATATTGATGCTACACAACACTGATTCTAACATATTGATGCTACACAACACTGATTCTAACATATGGGTACTACACAACACTGATTCTAACATATGGATGCGAGTCTTGAAAAATAAATAAACAGGATAGTGAAAATTAGAGGTAACAGAGATGTTGTTCTGTAGAAGAATGCTGAATCGCGGAGAGATCGAAAACAAACGAAGAGTTGCTGAAAGAGTCGAGTATTGAATCACGAGGAGCTAGAAAACTAACGAAGAACTGCTGAAAGAGTCGAGTTTTGAATCAGAGCTAGAAAACTAACGAAGAGCTGCTGAAAGAGTCGAGTATTGAATCAGAACTATAAAACTAATGAAGAGTTGCTGAAAGAGTCGAGTATTGAATCACGAAGAGCTAGAAAACTAACGAAGCGTTGCTGAAAGAGTCGAGTTTTGAATCACGGGGAGCTAGAAAAGTAACGAAGAGTTGCTGAAAGTGGCGAATGTTTACTTAATAATATCAGAAAGTGACAATATTTATTTGTGGACACATTATGAGACACGAGGGGGGGGGGTGGAAATCTTGAACACATAGTTACAACAGACAAGAGTGAAGATAAAAGAGATCGAGGGCTACAACGTGAGAAAATATTAGATAGTCTGACATCATGTCATGACAAAGAGTCAAAAACAATCCTAATTAAAGATACGAGAGAGAGAGAATTGCGGTGACACATGATCGCCAACGTCAGTAGGAATGTCACCTGATAATAATATGGTAAGACAAAGAATGGTTAAAAAGTCAACAAAAGAATGACCACATTACTGACCAAACGATGTAGGCAAGACTACATTATATCTGTTTTATACCAGAAGCTTCTCAATTGTATTTAATAACATTATCTATGTATATCTACTGTCTCTTGAAGCAATCTCTCGCAGATGTTCTAAATTGATATTAAAGAAACCCACACAAATTGGCAAATAATGTACATTAAAATCAATGTGGAAGAATGTATAATATTATCTTTAATAAATCATCGTGTGACATCAATCAATAATCAATAAACCCATAACCCTTCAGGGTCGTAGGGGTACCACATTGGATGCTTCAGCACACAGAGTCCTCCAGCGAATTCTATCCTCAGCGATGCGGATGAGTGTGGAAATATCTAGCCCTGTCCATTCCTTGATGTTGTCTGTCCATGTCTTTATTTGTCCTCCTCTGCTTCTTCCACCCTCGACAGTTCCCTGCAGTATTGTTTTTGACAAGGAATCGTGCCTGCATACATGTCCGAACCATGCTAGTTTTCGTCGTTTCACTATTGAAAGCAATGGCTCCTGGACACCTGCACACATCTCTACTTTATTTCTTACGTACACATTGGTCTTATGTTCCCTATAGGAAATTCGTAGAATTCTTCTGTAGCATTTATACTCGAAAGCCTGTAATCTTCTCTCCATGTCCGCAGTGAGTGTCCAACTCTCACAACCATACAACACAACAGAAAGCACCAGCGACCTATACAGTTTGATTTTCACTCCAACACTGATGTTGCTTTTCCAAATCACAGTTAGCCTTGACAATGACGCTAAAGCCATCTCCAGCCTTATTTTTAGTTCTGCTTTGCATTTACCATCGCTGCATATACTGGATCCGAGGTATTTGAAGGTATTCACCTCTTCAAGCTTGTGTCCATTCATCATGATATTAGTCTGGTTTTCGTGTGACATATTTTTTTCAGAAAGTAGTCTTCTTTATGAAACTTCTGAACACCTCGCGATCTTGGGCGATTAGACCTGCCTCCTCCAGGGACATGTTTATACAGTCAAACATATCATTTCTCCATCGTCTTCTTGGGTGCCCTCTTCCTCTCCTGCCGTTAACTCTTCCTTCTGCTATTAGTCTTTCCATGCTGTTATGTCTCTTTAGATGTCCAAAAAAGTTCAGCTTTCTTATGCAAGAGCCAGTCCTCTTCGACGTTTAATGATTGTAATACTTCTTTGCTTGTCTTTTCCGATGTCCATGGTATATGCAAAATTTTTCTGTACCATCTCAATTCGAAAGCGGCAGTTTTCTTTGCTACTATTTTATGTAGAGTCCAATACTCACAGCCATATCCTTAACAAATAGCAATGAATATTTCACAAATTAAGCCCAATATCTATCGACGTGATTACAATAACTTTTTTGTATACTATAATAGCTATGTGGTTATGTAACAAATGTTTCAGAGACGTATTTCGTGTTGAACAATGTTTTTAGTTTCACATTAACAGTTGGATCGATGCCTCATATCATTATTGTATGAAAAAACTGTAAGGAAATTGATGATGCATAATCAACGAAACTTTTCTTAATTGGAATTATATTAGTAGAGTATCCTATTCAAGACGTAGCCATCAACCCAGTATATTTTGACTGTAGTGATTTTTTATGCAATATAAATACGTTAAGTAGTTTGCCATTGCTTTCTGGACGGTCCGGATGCACAATTGATTGTGGCGGAGATCCAACTCGGTACCTTGGCCGTCACAGACATGCTCTGTAGCACATTGCCTCAGAGCCGGACTTGGAATACACTTAATTGGAATACACTCCAGAATAACGAACTAGTGGTATTGAATTACCGCTGAAGATGGATGTGTCGGCTCATTGGCGCAAATAAAACGGTGACACAAGGCATTTCATTATCTGGACTACATCCTTCTAGAATCTAATTGGACCATTATCCTGCTTTAAGGGAGATCCAATGGGGGTTTGAGAATGAACGCTGAAGAGGTATTGAATTAAAGATAAATTATTCTAATCAATTTCTGAGGTGGTTGCAATACGAACAAACAAAACACTAAGTAAATATATAATTTTAAAAGGCAAACGATCACATCATTACTCTGTCCAGAACGGCCATTTATTAGGAGAGATGGGATCGCCGAAACATAGGAAATGAGTTAAATTGAATTTGCAAGTGTACGTTCTTGTACAGAGAGACGCACATCAAGATGTTTCTCAAGATAGTGAAGTTAATTTTCGGGGGAAACTAACGGAAAAGAAAAGATAAAACAAATACGCCAGACACTGTTAAGAGAGAGAGATTAGTTTAGAATAATTCTGGCGTTTGTTGTGATACAGGTGTGTTTTTCATTATGTTCTTAAATGTCAAAGTACAAATCGTGAATATAAACAAAGTGTAATTATGTATTGTATTTTCCAGTGAAGACATATATTAACTCAGTTCAAGTTCCATATTGATGCAATTCATGTTCCATATTGACGTAAGATCATGTTCCATATTAACGCAAGTTCATATTTTATATTAATGAAAGTTTATGTTCCATATTAACGAAAGTTCATGTTCCATATTAACGAAAGTTCATATTTCATATTAACGAAAGTTCATGTTCCAAAATTAACGAAAATTCATGTTCCATATTAACGAAAGTTTATATGCCATATTAACGAAATTTCATATTCCATATTAAAAGAAGTGCATATTCCATATTAACGAAAGTTTATATTCCATATTAACGAAATTTCATATTCCATATTAAAAGAAGTTCATATTCCATATTAACGAAAGTTCATGTTCCATATTGATTGTTGTAAAATATATCCATTTATATAATACTCAAAACAAAAACAAAACAAAAATTTCAACAGCGGGCCAAATTAAGTTCCCAACAGATTTCTTTATGTCCTGATCTAAACATTTTTGCGTATTGACCACCCCCCCCCCCCAATTCAGAATACACTTGGAGCTACAAGATATTTTTGACTCTCATACAATAGAAGAATAGATTACGTTTCACGCAGTTACCTTGTATTGATCGTCATATTACAATAGAAGATTAGTTCAATACGGCCCGCCGGCCCAAATAATGTTTCTCTCTTCTGTACGTTCCGTAAATTCACGTTCCAAAATTCTTGTTTTTGTGAAGTATGTTCATTTAGATACTAAGGGAAATCACGTTTTGTAATACACTTGAAACTAATTGAACATAAACATATTAAAGTGTTGAAAATGTGACAAGTCTAGACATAAACATCAATTAATATTATTGGTAGAATTGCTTCTGTTGTAATTCTCGCTAATACATAATGAAGAAACATAATGCAGCTCATTATACTAGATTCATTTGTTAGTATTTGAAACATATATGTTTTATTTGGTTTCACGAAATTAAATTCGTTTTTATTATGTTTTCATTATATACATATTGTTTTACAAAATTTAGAAATCTAACCATATTTGGTCAATTTCTGAATTTAGTAATTAGCCATAAGCAGGGTGGTTAGCGCACTGGCTTTGCATAAGAGTTGTCGTGGGTTCATTCCTCAGTTGAGGCGGAAATGTTTTTCAGATAGCAACGGCTCCCAGGTCGAGACCGCTTCAATTGGGTACCGGATTAATCCGGTCGACCTATTGGACGCCTTCGTAAAAGGTGGATAGATAGTGTATTAGAGACACTCGGAAATATAACAGCAGAGGAGGCAAATAGAAGGGCAAAAGACCGTACAATCACTCTCCCCTCAACACCGAAAGGTACATGAGGACATAAAGAAGAGGAAGATTAATCCAGGACGTAAATGCTGCGAGGGAGAGGTGATGGCTACCGCCCTCATATAGCAGAAACACTGAAATGTGAGATCACTAACATCTCACACCTCTAGGACATTAATATATGCTATGGGTTAACTTTATTGTGGTACACACTGGCTGGCTGTAGTGTGTCCATATATTGATTCTGTCCATCAACGTAGATGATAGTTACAGGCAGCATCGTCAGTACAGACTACAAAATATTTTCTTTCCATTCGAGAACTCTTCCTTTGATGAAAAATTATTTTAAACTTAAACTTTAAACATTTCGTTGCATGTTGTTTGTTTTGGTATGTCTTCTTCTTCTTCTTCTTTCCTTCCTCTTTTACCCTTTACGGGTATCGAGGGAGATACAGTGTTTTTATTCTCGCTTTTCTGGCAGCTTCAGATAATGTTATTTGGTGTTCGTGTAATGTCTCTTTGATATTGTCGATCCAGCGTACTCTAGGTCTACCCTTGGCTCTTCTTTCTGCTTCTCCTCTCCTCTTATATGCTTTATAAACTAATGAATCTGTCTTTACGTCACATTTACTATAGTCATTATATCGTACGTACCTGAGTAAAACTAAACTTTCTCTGAATGTCTGTATATTTGTTCAACTGTAATGCAAACAATTTAATTTTTTTAATTACAGAAGAGAGCTGTGCTTCTGTATCTTCTGCCATATCAGATATCCGTCTTTCAACTGTATCATTTGACAATGGGATGCCATTCATTTAACTTGCCGTAGACTTACCTAAAACTGCATTGCAATCAAAGAACTCTTAAAGAGATGTTTGTTAATGAAATACTGATTCTACATTTAGCAATCTATCGATGTATTAAATATGACTCTGCTAGAATGGAAGTGTCAGTAGTTGATGTATTCAATATGACTCTGCCAGAAGTGAAGTGTCAGTAGTTGATGTATTAAATATGATTCTGTCAGAAGTGAAGTGTCAGTAGTTGAATGTTGCGAAATAATTTTCTTTTATATTTTATATTGATCTATTTTCTTCTTGATTAGAAATTTGGCCTCACAGCACGTGGGGCATTCACATAAGTGCTCCGCCCTCTGTTTCAGCAGCCATTTGACTCGAAGGTGTTTCGAGTCGAATGCCGCCGAAACAGACGTCGACATCAGGGCACAACTCTGGCCTTTGCGACAGGTTTCTTTGTTGTTCTGCCCACCCACGCCATGCCCGTTCAAGCCCAACGTCGGCCTGTCGGAACAACATGGTAACTGTTATCGAAGGTTACGACTACGGGATTGTATAGATGACGTGCCATGAAGCTTCTATAAGAAGATAACCTCAATATAAAGGCATGTCATCTACTAAGGTTTTCTGTTTCATGGTTGGTTTGTCTAGTGAGCCATTGGTGAGACCCACAGACACAACCGTATGCGCAAAAGTTCTATTTTACGTATATATAGCTGAATTGACTTGTTGATGAGTTGATTTTTGTTATATCTATCTATTCGCTTAACCCTTTGTTATCTTTTAGCGTCATAGGTAGAAGAGTTTTCTGGAGACGGCCCCCTTGTGTGCTGAATATATGGAGTAATTTGTCGCCTCTTTTATTTTGGTGGCCCATCGTTTTCGTGGTTTGGGCTCTAGGTCTGCCTTCACTGTATCTGTGTAGCATAAAGTGCTGTGGTGTGCTGACTGATGGTAGTCTGCTGATGTGTGCAAACCATTTTATCTGTTGTATCTTAATATATTCCAATATTGGGGTGATGCCGTCATTTTATCTAATATCCTCTGTCTCTTAGCGATATTCCTAGGATTCTGCGTAATCATATCATTTCAGCTGTTACAAGTTTACGTTTGTCTTGTGCTGTCGTTGTCCATGTTTGACATTGGTAGCACAGCTTTAATGTAATAATTGTTTTTAATAGTGTTATTTTGGTGTTAAAATCTGCTTTTTTTGTTTCTGAAGATTGGTGTCATTTTCCCTAGGGCTTGGTTGGTATGCTTTACTACATCTATTGTGTATTTTCTGTTTTTATTATTTCACTGATTTGAGTTGAAATGTAGAATAAGTCGCGAAATTTTCATAGTTTTATTTCACAAACTACAGCACAGATGACAGCACGGATGACCTGACAACTATTCCGTGTCGGAGCATTGGACAAAACTAATAGCTGTCCATGTACTTACAATTTCATGCATTGTTTCTGCTTTGTGCTCTGATAGTATTTCCCTTGTTTTGTGATGGCCGTGGTATGCTTAGATCAGCGGCGGAGAACCTATTTCTGCCAAGGACCACCTGTTATAGCATTCGATATACAAAGTCATCAACTTAAAATTAACCTAAAATATTTTCTGAAGCATTTAAATAGCTCACCCCATTTGTGACAGCTGAAACTGCTTCTCTTTTTGGTGACTCTTGTAATATTGGCTGGAATGGGCAATATTGCTCACAACGGTTTTTTTGTGTGTTTGGAGCGACTGGTATTTAAGATAAGAACAAAAAATTGCTCCTGGCGTGCTCTGTAAACATTCTTTATCAAAAGTCAGCTATTAACGGAATTATTTGAGTCGACTAAATACTAAAGTAAATTAAGTCCAATTTAATTGCATGTAATACTTTACATGAATACTTTACATGTAATACTTTACATGAATACTTTACATGAATACTTTACATCGTTTCTGCTAACATCTTCATGCTATCTAACCACATATCGTCTACAACTGCCACTATACATTTCAATGTCACTAATCATCATGGAAGATCGTGCACCACACAGGCGATAGGTATGCTCTTGAAAATCGATATATATTGCTGAGTGGTACTCCTAAGCCACTATGGTATTAATATAGATCATTCATATATTTGGATTTTGGTGAAGAAGATAAGGAGATGACGAAAAAGTTTTTTTTAAATTGATTGCCGCAGATATATTTATTTCATAATGACGCAGCTTCTTAAAGCTCAGAAAAATAATTACGTAATACATATAAAGGAACGTGAAATTCTATTACATTTAAAATGTGCTCACGTTCAATTCTAAATATATTTAGAAAAGGAGAGATCTGAGGTCGTCAGAACTTTAAGCGTCCTATATACATATATAGTACTCAATTTTTTTTTCAATATAATATCCATTATGTAGTCCTCACTCTAGATGGGTCCGTGGTCCGTAATTTCAATGTATTTGGCCATGGTCTCCCTGCATCTCTACGTGACATACGGGGGGGGGGCAAGTGGAGGGATATGGTATGGAGGGGGGGCAAGTGGAGGGATATGGTATGGATGCTATCCCAGCAGACGTCTACAAAATAAGAGAGAGGTGCTTGTTCAGAAGCTTACCAAAATCTTTGTTACGTGCTGGTGCTCAGGAACCCTGCCTCAAAACCTGAAATTTGTCCTAATTGTCCACTTATATAAAGATAAGGAAAATAAACAGTCCTTTGACAACAACCGAGGGATATTGTTGCTATCCATAGCTGGTAATATACTAGCTCGTGTAATGCTGAACCGACTTACACAGACACTCACAGATGATCTTCTGCCTGAAAGTGAGTGCGGATTTTGTGCTGGTCGCAGGACAGTGGACACGCTCATTGCTTCCCGTCAACTCCAAGAAAAAATCCAAGAACATCAAAGAAACCTTTCATAAACATTTGTAGATCTGACAAAGGCATTTGACACATTGAACAGATATTGGCTGTGGAAAGTGCTCGCCAAAATTGGCTTCCCTCCTAAATTTATCAACATAGTGCGAAAGTTTGATGACGGTATGATGGCCGTTGTTATCAGTGATGGAATATCATCACCAGCCTTTCCTGTAACAAATGGGGTCAAACAAGGATGTGTTCTAACTCCAACACTTTTCATCCTGATGTTTTCTGCCATGCTGACATACGCATCTAGATCAAGCGGCGTAACAGGAATACATATAAGATACAGAACAGAAAGTAAACTTTTCCATCTTCGACGTGTGCAAGCCAAAACTAAGGTGCGAGACACAATGGTCAGATAATTCCTCTATTCAGATGACTGTGAACTGTATGCTGATTCTGCAGCAGGGCCCGCCCTAACAATTGCGGGGCCCAATACGAAACGGATTGCGCGGGGCCCAGTCTGGGTAGGGAAGAGGATAATAAAATAAATTATAATATGAATTTATGGGCCTATGAAGTGCGGGGCCCAATGCGGCCACATAGATTGCAATAGCCTAAGACAGGCCCTGTTCTGCAGACTGTATGCAGGTCACCCTAAACCAATTTGATGAAGCCTGATACAACAATGTTTTCCCCATCAATACAATGAAAACAGGGGTCATTTTTCAACCCACACCAAACAAACCACACTTAAATCTCCATACATGAATCAAAGAAGAAGAGCTTCAAACAGTCAATAATTTTCCATTCATGGGCAGAAATCTCTCACAAGATGTAAACATCGACACTGAGGTAAACAATAGAATAGCGAAAGTTAGTGCCATATTTGAAAGACTGCGAAAAAATGTTGATGTTGAGGGGAATAACAACTACAGTGTACCACCAAACTCATAGTTTACCAAGCAGCAGTAATATTATAACTCCTTTATACCTATGAAACATGGACATTATATTCTTGACATGCTAGAAGACTCAACCACTTTCACCTAAGCTGCCTTCGTAAGAAACTCAACATCCATTGGTGGGATAAAATACCAGACAGTGAAGTACTGATGAAATCAAAGTGTGTAAGCATACATATGCTGTCGATGATGGCACAGAAACGCTTGGCAGGACATATGATCCGCATCAAAGATCATCGTCTCAAAAAAAGTTTTTATATGGAGAACTCCAGACTGGTTCCCGCAAGACTGGAGGACAGAAGAAGTATTTTAAAGACACTCTTAATATATCACTGACTCACTTCCAAATAGACATAAATTCATGGGAGAATCTTGTACGACAGATCCAACTGCCGTCTCAGAATCAAGAATGGTGCAGCAGCTGCAGAGAACATCAAGCTGCGCAATAAAAATGCGCTAGAAGAATGACAAGAGCTGCTCAATGTCCTACAGAGTCATCACACACATGTTCAGAGTGTAGACAATTCCAAGCCCGCATAGGACTCATCAGTAACAGTAGGACACACCGCAAACATCATTACCTTCATCATCATCTCAATTTATATAAATAACCAAATGGTCGGAAGGTGTCCGACAAAGTGATGGGTGCTGCAGTAACCCAAGGAACAAATAATAATGCAAAATAAGCTAAACAGGTTACCTAATTATGGATAAATATAGATGAAAAGGTATATAAAAACATGCAATAAAACAAAACAGGACAATTTTCGACGTATCAGTCCAAATGGGGCCTCTTTCAAGAAAACTAATAACGTTTAAACCACACAAACATGAACGGAGTTTGACGAGGTCATGATTTACTTACTGGAAACATAACCTAGTACCGGATGCAGAAACGCACCGTCCAGTAAATGAAAAAATGCATGCTTTCAATATGCGGATATATATTTTCTTTGCGCACTATTGATGAGTAATGACGAGGTGTTAAGGGCAGGGGAGGAGGAGTTTGAGTAGGAAAGAGTAAGAAAAAGTCAAAAGGTGGGGGGGGGGGCGGGGGGCTACCAATAGAAGTAGAGATTATAGAAATATACAAGAGAGATCAGCATTTGACAGCGCATATAATAGAAATACAAACAAATATATATATATATATATATAAACAACAAAATAGATAAGAAATACATATAAAATAAAACAAAATCGAAACATAGATGTATGGAAGATTTAGCTCAATTTTAGCTCAATTTAGCTGAATTGTCATCGTTGACTCCGACGGTCGAACACCATACGGTCATTTGAATCAAACCCTGTCAATGTTACAGTACTATGTACTCATAATGAATCATTATAAAATGATATTGTTTCATTTTCCCCGTGATTTTCATTGACCTTAAACATAGCGACAAATAAAACGCACGGGAAAAGTCAAAATCGTGACTAAAACTGTAGTCTGCAATCTATTTTGGTTCGACTGGCCGTATTGAGCAATTTCATTGTGGGAGAGGCGCTAACAAACGTTTTTTAGTCTTTCCAAGTACTAATTAGTATCGCCAGAGTTCAGGGACAGGTACTTACACTAGTTTGTGATGTTAACGTGGTGGGCCAGTACAAATGCCTTTGAGGTCCAAATGTGGCCCGAGGAAAGTATTTTGTGTACCACTGTTTTAGAAAAAGAAACTCGGATGCGCCCAAAGCATTATAAGAATGATGATACTCGGTTCAGATACATACTTTGAACTTACCTTAAAATGGGACACAACCGTGTTTGTTACATTAGGAGATCCCAAGGCTGCACTGATCAACCATATGATAAGGACGGTGACGGTGACCTTTCTCATGGTGATACTAGATTTGAGTGGTCTACATATGGCGAAGTATCTCTCCACAGCAATAGCGCTCAGAGTCAAAACTGAGACTCCAACAACTGTATTCTGGAGACAAAACATATCTATTAGCAACAAAAAAGAAATATGAATACACTCTCAGACTTTTGTTAGGATGAGTATAAACTCTGTATTCAGTCAATCAGGTAAATCCAGGAATAGGGTGATGAAGGTTTGCTAATAACTAAACACACACATACTAACAAAAGAAAAATAGTGACAACAGAAATGCACATGTCTACGAAGAATACTCAGAGTGTCATTAAGAGATATAATTAGAAACGATAACATCAGACAGATAACCAAAACAATACCAGTATTGGAACACATCAAAAGACAACAGATCAAGTGGTTTTCACACGCTTCCAGACTACCGACAGATAGCATGCCACAAATGGCCATGACACATAGACATAACGGTTATAAAGCCAGAGGCAGACCATGTAAAAGATGGATCACAGAAATCAAAGAAGCCACAGGAACAAGCTTACAAACAGCGCTCAAGAAGGACATCTCCAGGAAACACTTCCACCCCTGACGCCGCAAGGCAAACAAGGGACACAACGTATAGATAGATAGATAGATAGATAGATGGATAGATAGATAGACACATACTAACACACGCAAATTGACGTTTCGATTAAAAGGCCGTTATCAAGACAGAAATTGAAACAAAATTAAAACATACAACCATCATATCCTTACTGTTCGCTTTTTTGTTATATGTTTTAATTTTATTTCAATTTTTGTCTTGATAAAGGCGTTTTGGTCAAACACGATTCGTGTGTGTTATTATGTGTCTTTAGTTATTAGCAAAACGTCATCACCCTATTCCTGGATTTACCTGTTGGATTTCAGTTTTGCGCAGTAAGTACATATTATGTATTCAGTCAATAACTATTTCGTGTTCATGTCACTGTCGTGCAGATACAAGTTTCCATATCATAGCACAAACTTTGTATTCAGTCAATACAGATGCAGTTTCCCATATCATAGAACAGTCTGAAACAACATTGTAAAAATCAGCACAAAACAACATATTTTCAAATGTCCTCTTCAGTGTTGATTCTCAAACTCCTGCAGGTTAGCATAATGTAGTACAAAGAACGGAATGCGTTTTATCATGGTTTACAATTTATGCATGATATCTGCGCCTTTCGTCCTGACAAATTCGATTTCAGCATGGCGTATGGGTCACGTTTAACATCTATGTGATATAACACGTAACTCCATCCCCCAAACTTCATTAGATGTCTCTTACGATATGCCTGGCATGTAACAGTATTGCTATTCTTTGCTTCCCTTTCTTGCTTCGTCAACACACGGGTGTCTGCCATACTACATGCAGATAATCTCATGGTCTGTGTAAACTATATGCAGCTAATCTCATAGTCTTTACAAACTAAATTTAGCTAATTTTTTAGTCTGAACAAACTATTTACATGTAATCTCTTAGTCTGTACAAACTACATGTAGCTAATCTCAGTCTGTACAAACTACATGTAGATAATCTCAGTCTGTACAAACTACATGTAGCTAATATCTTAGTCTGTACAAACTACATGTAGCTAATCTCTTAGTCTGTACAAACTACATGTAGCTAATCTCTTAGTCTGTACAAACTACATGTAGCTAATCTCTTAGTCTGTACAAACTACATGTAGCTAATCTCATATTCTTTACAAACCATATGCAGCTAGTCTTTTAGTCGGTATAAACTATATGCTGCAGCTAATCTCATTGTACAAACTACATGCTACTAATCTCATATTGTATATCTATAGGTGTTGCGAAAAATCATCTCATTTTCCCTTAACCACAGCTTCTGAAGAAGTGTCCATATTGTATAAACTCTTTCCGGGCAACTCAGATGTGACCATCGATAATATAAGACATATAAACTAAATAAGGAATAATCCTTCTAAATTGACGCATTTTACTTTTTCCATTAATTTTATTGGATGTAGACACAGAGTATTAAAAAAGTGGCCAGTGGAAATATCAAAAGTCAAATGTATCACTTCAGAAGGATGATTCGCGATGAGCCAGCAGGACTTTATAAAAGACGAAAGACACGGCTCAGCCCACCAGTGGGTGTAATAGAATTCATCATAGAATTAAGGTGGATGAAATGTTCTTAAATAAATTAAATTGACATTTGATCGTGTAAGTGCGACCAGATACTTAGTATTATTGAGACGGAATATAAATTCAGTGCTCCCAAGATGCAGGTCGCCCAAATTCGTTGAAATGTGTCAGTTCAGAACATTTATTAGAGTAAATAGTTAAACAGCTGTTAGTAGACTGTGATCAGAGTAAACAGTTAAACAGCTGTCAGTAGACTCATCCGTGTAAACAGTTAAACAGCTGTCAGGATATAAATTCACACATAATCCTGAGAAATAAATGACAAACTGGGCATGCGTCGTATATAAAAACAAAACGCTTTCTCTTTCCGTCTGTACAAGATTTTCATAAAGATATAGTTAAATTAACTGGTTATACAAATAATTTGCATTTTGGAACACTAGTCATTATTTCCTTTTGTTTTCTGAAATCTATATGCTTGAAACATGTTACTAATTTTAACAGAAAAGGAATCAATAACTCTAATACACTAAGTTCCCAAGTAGCACTGAGCTCCCTTGAGTTCACCCTCATTGCCATTCAGGGGGCGCCCTAAGATTGGAAACCACGGCTGTTGATCTTTATATTCTATGGATAAAACTTTGATTCTCAGCGGTAAACATACCATATTTTGAGAAGAAACCGCGTACTCAGAGGGGTCAAAACCGTAATTATAAAGATGGCATGTGGGGCGGGGGGGGGAAGGGGGGGATCCTTAAAAAAAATGAAAGCCTGACTATATAAGAATACCATGAACTAGGTGTTTTCACTTGTATATTGGCATATCACTATTCAATTCCAGGTAAAATGGAAAGCCTGACTATATAAGAAGGTCATGTACTAGGTGACTATATATAAGAATGTCATACGAATGTCATGTACTAGGTGACTATATACGAATATCATTTACTAGGTGACTATATACGAATGTCATTTACTAGGTGACTATATACGAATGTCATTTACTAGGTGACTATATATAAGAATGTCATGTACTAGGTGACTATATACGAATGTCATTTACTAGGTGACTATATATAAGAATGTCATGTACTAGGTTACTATATATAAGAATGTCATGTACTAGGTGACTATACATAAGAATGTGATGTACTAGGTGACTATATATAAGAATGTCATGTACTAGGTGACTATATATAAGAATGTCATATACTAGGTGACTATATAAGAATGTCATGTACTAGGTGACTATATAAGAATGTCATGTACTAGGTGACTATATAAGAATGTCATGTACTAGGTGACTATATAAGAATGTCATGTACAATGTGACTATATAAGAATGTCATGTACTAGGTGACTATATAAGAATGTCATGTACTAGGTGACTATATAAGAATGTCATGTACTAGGTGACTATATAAGAATGTCATGTACTATGTGACTATATAAGAATGCCATGTACTAGGTGACTATATAAGAATGTCATGTACTAGGTGACTATATAAGAATGTCATGTACTAGGTGACTATATAAGAATGTCATGTACTAGGTGACTATATAAGAATGTCATGTACTAGGTGACTATATAAGAATTCCATGTACTAGGTGACTATATAAGAATGCCATGTACTAGGTGACTATATAAGAATGTCATGTACTAGGTGACTATATGGAATGCCATGTACTAGGTGACTATATAAGAATGCCATGTACTAGGTGACTATATAAGAATGCCATACGAATGTCATGTTCTAGGTGACTATATACGAATGTCATTTACTAGGTGACTATATATAAGAATGTCATGTACTAGGTGACTATATATAAGAATGTCATGTACTAGGTGACTATATATAAGAATGTCATGTACTAGGTGACTATACATAAGAATGTCATGTACTAGGTGACTATATATAAGAATGTCATATACTAGGTGACTATATAAGAATGCCATGTACTAGGTGACTATATATAAGAATGTCATATACTAGGTGACTATATAAGAATGCCATGTACTAGGTGACTATATATAAGAATGTCATATACTAGGTGACTATATAAGAATGCCATGTACTAGGTGACTATATATAAGAATGTCATATACTAGGTGACTATATAAGAATGCCATGTACTAGGTGACTATATATAAGAATGTCATATACTAGGTGACTATATAAGAATGCCATGTACTAGGTGACTATATATAAGAATGTCATGTACTAGGTGACTATATAAGAATGCCATGTACTAGGTGACTATATAAGAATGCCATGTACTAGGTGTTTATCCTTGCATACTGGGATATCGATATTCAAATTCTAAAAACCTCCACATATGGACATATCAACATCAGAATGAGAACTTATTATTGACGATTATAAGTGCAGTTCATGACTATCGATGGCAGTACGCAGCGCACTATTATGACTTTTTGCAAATTCTACGCATCAATGATGGGTTTTTGTGTGTGTGAATTTATCTTACTGTTTCCCTTTTCCTATGTTTAATTTTTTTTATAATGAATAGTTGATTGAAACGTCAACCTTCGTATTTCTGCAGTGTCAAAACCTGTATAAGGTAATACTGCAGTGAAACAGAACAAAATAGTCCTTACGCAAAACACTAGTTTTTGATGATTCCCTGGAACACAACAGACGGACTATCCCTGAGGAGTTATGAGGTGTAAGCACGTTAAAATACAAATTATAATACACATGACATTTTCAACGTTTCGAACCGCTAGGTCTTTCTCAAGAATATATAAAACAAACAGTGAAAAACAATGAAAGCATTAAAAACAATGTTACCATCACAGAGGCACTAGATACACTACTGACATGTAAACAATACAAAGTTCAAGGTGACAATGATGCACGTGGAAAGATGTAGTCATGGAAGCGGGTTTTGTTGAAAATGGGACGGGATATGATAACAGATATAACACATTATTACCCAATACAACATAGGTAGCAATATAATAAGGACCACACCAACACAACTTTAAACAAATGAATGTTCGGAGTTAAATCCAAAAGGCTTGAGGGTACCACACTCAAAAAATAAATCGATTTTCAAGAGCGTACCTAGATCTGTCATCCGTGGTGCAGGATCTGAGAGCAGTGACCTGGATATCGAGGGCACCATGATGACCATTCATTTTGAAATGAATGGCGACAGGGATAGGCTTTCTGTGTTTTGTGGCATGAGAATGCATACAGAAGCGGTCACTCAATCGTAAGCCCGTTTCACCAATCAATCTTTCGTAGATTTCTTTAATAGACGTTCGTTCTCTGACAGTGTCCTTTCATCAGCATCGCATCGTGTCCGTAAGTTATCTCGACTTGATACCTTGACTAATACTCAAGGATTCTTCTCTTATAGAGTTAAACTTGTCCTTACTTGTCATCCCCATACCTCAACTGTCTGTCGAATCTTGTTGCAAGCAATATTCCCCTCTCCATTTTGATTCTGAAACTCGTGCCGCTTTCCAAGACTTTCTTTTGGTTTCCTTTAGGCGTGACAAAATAAATCTTAATGACATGTTGGTCAACAGTCACCTCAGGTCTTAAGTTCCTGCTCACTTTGGCATTATTTGTTGTAAACGCGGTCGTTGCTACACATGTCCGTATGTAATTCATATCCGCTCTGTTTCATTTACTAAGGTCACTTTCACTACCGATGATGCCTTTACATGTGAATCCCGTAATGTCATTTACGTTGTCATATGTAAACGTTGTGACAAGAAGTATATAGGTGAAATGGGTTTACGATTGAGTGATCGCTTCTGTAGGCATCTTCTTGCTATAAAACACATAGAACCTACCCATGTCGCCACTCATTTCAATGGTGATTGTCATTATGGTGCCCTCGATATCCAAGCCACTGTTCTCAGATCCTGCACCACGGATGACAGATCTAGGTACGCTCTTGAAAATCGATTTATTTTCTTAAGTTTGGTACCCACAAGTCTTTTGTACTTAGCTCCGAATACTCATTTGTTTAAATTTGTGTTGGTGTGGTCCTTATTTTATTGCTATCATATGTTGTATTGAATAGTAATTTGTTATATCCCGTCGAATTTTCAACAAAACCCGATTCCATGACTACATGTTTCCATATACATCTAATAATAAATATATTTCTGATTGGAAATAATAGTAATAATAATAATAGTAAAGAATTTTAGTTTAAATGTTTATATATTGTCTGAATACTGCTAGCGCCATTTTAACCGAATTTTAAATAATTTTTGTACATTTGTGAAACGAAACTTTGTATTCCTTACATGCCAACAGTGTATCTTGTGCCTCTGTAGTGGTATCATTGCTTTTAATATTTTCATTGTTTTTCACTGTTTGTTTTAAATATTCTTGAGAATGACCTAACAGTTCGAAACGTTTAAAATGTTTTGGGTATTGTAATTTGTATCTGTTTGTGTTTACACCTCATAACCCCTTAGTCTTAGTGATAGTCTGTCTCTTGTGTTCATGTGAAACATCAAAAACCTGTGTTATACGTTAAAACCAACAATATATTTCATGTCATACTGTTTATGAACATTTTCAATACTTGTTCAACATGGATGCGAGCCCGTGTTCGCATGGATGCGAGCCCGTGTTCACATGGATACGAGCCTGTGATCGCATGAGCGTGTTTGTAATATTGTGTATTTCGGAGCACTAGTCAAGATGTTGAGGGCAATAACCTTTTAAGCAAAGAAGTGAATTATTCCAGAAGACAGCGACATAATCTACTGTCTGGAGAAGTGATCATTGGTTTGGTGGTAAGTGATTGGAGTTTATTGATTGAGGTCTTGCAGGCGTAGATTTGTGACACTCCCTACAATCATCGCGTGTCTGCTTAAATTGTTGAAATAACTATGCGATTTTGCAGAACTGACTTCGTCTATGAACTGGCCTGATTATGTTAACGAACGTAAATATAGGACGGATTGTAGTAATTAAATTAAATGATCTCATTTGAGTTAACAATGAATTGAACAACAACCCCCATTAACGGCACATCTTTAATAATTATTAATGCTATCAACAAATGCACTCTTTAAAATAATTACCAGACATATTATAAACAGAAATATCGTTGGCATTTAACCAGTGTAGCCAATTAGTTTCGTTAAAAAAAGGACTCCTGCATAAAAAGTACTAAAATGCACCAATATTTTTGGGGAAAAACCATCGAGAAACGCACGAACCCATTTTTAATTAGTATGTTGTAAAATATCACATTATATTTTTTTATTAATATCGGTTAATATTATAAGTAATATTCTTCTAGAAATGCGCAATCACAGCCATAAATATTTATTTTCCTGGAGATGTTTTCTGTTGTGTTTAGTGTTTCCAACTAATTTTTGTCAAAAGGCACCAGTTTCGTTTCATAAATGTACAACAATTATTCAAAAATTCGCTTAAAATGGCGATAACAGTATTCAGACAATATATAAACATTTCACACTATAATACTTATTACTATTATTTTCCATCAGAAATAGGTTTATTCCAGATCTACCAAATTCCAGTCAGGCTAGATGTCTCCAATTTCAGTAGCATTTTCTGACTGTATATGTATGTAAATGTTATATTTTGATGATATTGAAGGATGAAACAAACTTACTTAAGATCTCCGTAATCCATTTTTTCCAGAACATCCTTAAATAGTTTATAATCGCAAAAATATTCCCCGTATGTTTTCGTTCCGTATGTAATAGCCAGAACAACTCTGTTTCCTTGCAGATTCTTGAGTGTAGTATTTAACAACCTAGTTGTAGAGAGACACACACACATCTAACTCGACTAGAGTCTATAGCACATCTATTTGAAGAGAGACACACACACACATCTAACTCGACTAGAGTCTATAGCACATCTATTTGAAGAGAGAGACACACACACATCTAACTTGACTAGAGTCTATAGCACATCTATTTGAAGAGAGAGACACACACACATCTAACTCGACTAGAGTCTATATCACATCTATTTTAAGAGAGAGACACACACACATCTAACTTGACTAGAGTCTATAGCACATCTATTTGAATAGAGACACACACACACATCTAATTCGACTAGATTCTATAGCACATCTATTTGAAGAGAGAGACACACACACATCTAATTCGACTAGAGTCTATAGCACATCTATTTGAAGAGAGAGACACACACACATCTAACTCGACTAGAGTCTATAGCACATCTATTTGAAGAGAGAGACACACACACATCTAACTCGACTAGAGTCTATAGCACATCTATTTGAAGAGAGAGAGACACACACACATCTAACTCGACTAGAGTCTATAGCACATCTATTTGAAGAGAGAGACACACACACATCTAACTTGACTAGAGTATATAGCACATCTATTTGAAGAGAGGGACACACACACATCTCACGTGACTAGAGTCTATAGCACATCTATTTGAAGAGAGAGACACACACACATCTAACTCGACTAGAGTCTATAGCACATCTATTTGAAGAGAGAGACACACACACATCTAACTCGACTGGAGTCTATAGCACATCTATTTGAAGAGAGAGACACACACACATCTAACTTGACTAGAGTCTATAGCACATCTATTTGAAGAGAGAGACACACACACATCTAACTCGACTGGAGTCTATAGCACATCTATTTGAAGAGAGAGACACACACACATCTAACTTGACTAGAGTCTATAGCACATCTATTTGAAGAGAGAGACACACACACATCTAACTCGACTAGAGTCTATAGCACATCTATTTGAAGAGAGAGACACACACACATCTAACTCGACTGGAGTCTATAGTACATCTATTTGAAGAGAGAGACACACACACATCTAACTTGACTAGAGTCTATAGCACATCTATTTGAAGAGAGAGACACACACACATCTAACTCGACTAGAGTCTATAGCACATCTATTTGAAGAGAGAGACACACACACATCTAATTCGGATCAGCTGAAGAATTTTATGTTAATGTTGTACACTCCATTGTTTATGTCATCACAGGTTCATTATCACTGTCTAGTCGAATATATCTGTACAACCCGTCCATTCCCTTCTAGCATTCTATCACATCATTCTCCTTCTAGCATTCTATCACATCATTCTCCTTCTAGCATTCTATCACAATAATCTCCTTCTAGCATTCTATCACAATAATCTCCTTCTAGCATTCTATCACAATAATCTCCTTCTAGCATTCTATCACAATAATCTCCTTCTAGCATTCTATCACAATAATCTCCTTCTAGCATTCTATCACAGCAATAATTATGATGCAGAAATCCAGGAAATTAGTGTGGCAGCTAAAAAACTGCTGAACTCCAACTCTGACCTACAGTTTGTGGTATTCCTGACAGATGCAAGGTCAGTGCTTCAAGCTCTCCAGTATGGAAAACTAACAAGACTTGAAAAAACTACTTAGCGAATTGTCTTACCAGTATAGGGTAACCATGCAGTGGATACCCTCTCACTGTGGAATACTAGGAAATGAAAAAGCTGACCAACTGGCTAAGGAAGGTGCTGTCGAAGACAAACCAGATATACCAATCACCTACCATCAGAAAAAACAGATGACCAAGTCAATAAGAAAGCCACAAACACCAACATAAGATGACTATCACATTATGAACAGACCAGAACAAGTTATAATTCTATGTCTCAGAACAGGACACAACCGACTCCGCAGTCACATGTATACAAAGTTCAAGATTGGCAACACGGCCATGTGTACATGTGGACAGGCAGCACCGAGTGCCAAACATATACTTCAAGAGTGTTCTGAGCATGAAACGCTGAGACAGACATATTGGCCAGAGGAAATAACACTGGAATAAAAACTCTATGGGACACTGTATGAACTACAAAAGACAGTGAGTTTTATTAAGGAGACAGAATTACAGATATAGACATGTTTCAAGTGAACGAAAGAAGAAGAAGAAATCACAACAATCTCCTTCTAGCATTCTATCACATCATTCTCATTCTAGCATTCTATCACAATAATCTCCTTCTAGCATTCTATCACAGCAATGCATATTGTTTCAGTAAGTTCGACTACACCACATAATTTTTTTTAAACTTTTTCCGCAAACTATTTAAGTATCTCGAAATAATATCTTATGGATATAACCAGTAGTTTCCTTGCAGAAATGTCATTAATCTCGTCAGTTAATATGTTGAATTTTCTATTTCTAGCATCGGATATTTTCTCTAAAATATAAAGCAAGTACATCTGAAATTAGTGCATGCAGATAGATCTTCTGGGTTTTATGTCCTTGTATGCTTTAATATTCAGAAAGTGTACATCACAGATTACACTTAAATGATCGACAACGCTTATTGAGCAATGCCCAGTTGGAAACCCAGATATGCCTGCTTCTGTTGATGTACGTCATTTCTGAGGTTCCAGAAGATGCCTTGTTTGTATTTGTTCACAGATTAGTTGCTCAGCGTTCGTATATTTATTATTTTAGCATGGCTCTCAATATCCTTCAATCTCCATGCTATTAAACATGTACAGTATGTACAATGGCCATCTAATGTTGTATATTTCTACTCTTATTAGGCATGCAAAATATCGAATAATTGAACCTCTCTACTCCTAAACATACAGTGATGCAAGGAGGCATGGCTCGGTCAGTCAAAATGCAGATACATTGGATGGGCGGCCAATGTCGATGTCCCGATATAGGTAGATGTCGCCACGTATATCGAAAGTAGTGGGCAGCAAGCTTCCGCATGGATAACATAGTGAGTGAAATGAGAAGGCATCACAGTGCCAGAGGGAGCGTCACGTACAAATATAATGGAGAAAACGCTACATGGAAATTGGAACTGAAGTACTGTTCAGCTCGAGAACACGCTTCTAGACTCCGGTGCTCCTAAACTTTGACGACAGCTTAACTTAGACTTTGACGAGGTGTTCACGCTGTCGGTGAACGACACCTTGGCTAAGAGGGCAAACGAACCCCGATCTAACTTGACTGTCGAACTTCTGATACACCAATGAATGTTAAACTTTATGGTTCACAACAAGAAATGGAAAACACTGTCCAATTTATACAAGAGACAACGATGCAGATATAGACATTATTAGACCTCCACGGGACGATTACCTCCTACTTAACAGACAAGAACAGGTCCTCATATTTCGACTCAGAACTGGACACAATAGACTAAACAGCCATATGTATACAAAATTTAAAATTGGCACAACAGTAAAGTGTAATTGTGGACAAGCCAACCAGACTTCAGAACATATCCTTCAAGAATGTGTAAACTATGACACATTAAGGTACACATACTAGCCTTCTGATACACCAATGAATGTTAAACTTTATGGTTCAAAACAAGAAATGGAAAACACTGTCCAATTTATACAAGAGACAACACTGCAGATATAGACATTATTAGCGAACGAAAGAAGAAGAATAGAGTGAACGCAAACAACATTTTTTATTTTATACTTTACTCCGGTTCTTAGTTTCGTTTCTATACCTGACTTCGTACTTTTAATTTCAATTCTATATCTGGTTTCGTTTCTTAGTTTTTATTCTATACCTGGCTTCGCGTTCTGTTATGCAAATCTATACATTGTTTTGTTTTCTACTTTAAAGTGTATACCTGGCACTATTTTCTTCTTTCAATTGTAAGCCTGACTCAGATTTTTGTGTGTGTTATCTTCATATCAATGTTTTCTTTATTTCAGTTCTACAATTTAGAAGTATTCGGTCTCTTCATTGTATTTGTGCAGTATCAGAATTTAAACTTATTTAGGAGACCCTGATGACAGTACTACATGAATTCTGACCTCCTTTTTTAAATTTACTCTTGCTCTGATATAACCAAAACTTATTCCTGTTCACTGTTTAAAATAACAGTGCCGTGTCTTAAGAAGCTTTACCATTTTTTAATGAAAATAATTATATTATACCTTACAAAGCGTTCTGTGTTTATTTTATGTCTTGAAATGTTTTCTGTGTTTATTCATTGTCTTGGAGAGTTTTCTGTGTTTATTCTAGGTCTTGGGTACTCTCTGTGTTTATTCGACATCGTGGGAAGTTTTCTGTGTTTATTCTATATATTATGACAATTTCTGTGCTTATTCTAAATCTTTGGATGTTTTCTATGTTTATTCCATATTTCGGGAAGGTTTCTTTGTTTATTCTATTCATAAAGATATTTTCTGAGTTTATTCTTTACATTGAGACGTTTCCTACTAATATTCTGCTTTCCACTTTAATTTTATACCACAGGAGTTTGTGTGTTTCATTTTTTTTAAATGGAGAAGCTAGTATTTATTTTTAAATTTTAGCAGTTTTCTGTTTCTATTTTATTTCAACTAAAGTTTTCTATTTTTATTATATAACTTTTGTAGTTATCAGTATGTATTGTAAACTAATATTTTTTGCCGTATTGATCACATGTTCCACTTTTATTCTATCACCAATCATATCTTATATTTGGATTCTTTAATTTGGCTACGATTTCGTATATCATGTGATATCTGGCCATGTTTTATTTTTATATTATTATACATAGGAAATAGGTTTTTTAAAATATAAAAACAATTATTTGTATGCAATGATTGATTGCAACCTTTAAGAACTATAAAAAAATGACGTGTAGATTTTTGCGAGTGGGTAAATTCATCAGCAGTTTATTTCCTGAAGTATAATTATTGATCAATGAAATGTTTTATGTGGAATAAATTTTGTTATATCTTCGTGAACATTGGACAGTAAACAAACATTGAGAAATTTTAAAGAAGTTAATTTAGGTAATGTGCTGGTGAAGAAGAATATGATGTATTCCATTGAAAGAAAATAAAGAAATCGAGAAGATTGAATGTGTAGTGAAGATGAGAAAATGCATTTATAGGAAGAATATGTAGTAGATTCTTGAGTGGATAATATTGATTAGAAGAAGATGAAATAATCAAGTGTCACGCTGAGTAAGCGATCATATTTCTCACCATCTCGTCTCTTGTATTGTTAATAAGCTGGTGACGTTCTCCCGTCTTATGAAACAGCCCATCTTTCAATGTATTTCTTTCTTTCTTTCTATGTTTTCGGTCTCTTCTATAGTTTATCTTTCCGAGGAAATTCTAAGAAACGTATGTACACTATCAACACATCAGGAAAATGCAAGCAACAGTAATGTAATTCTACACAAACCGTAATAGACTCATGTATGACCAACACAGTAACAATATAGGCCACAAATGACTGTGGCCACAGGGAAAATGACGGCCGAAAATGATCTTCATAGCTGAAAATCAATAACATGTACTCACTGCGTTTCATACTCTTCATAGCTGCCAGTTTATGGTAAACAAAGTAGAGAAAGGTATATGTCTATCGCCAGAGCGATATCAGGAGTCAAGTTCAATGTAGGACTACGCTGTTAATATTGGACTGCGAAATATTTTACTTGAACTGATTAAAAGTGACGTTTTAGAATGTACACAAAACAAGAAAAAGAGGATTTGAATAATAGCATTGGATCATAAAAGATGACTCAAAGTATTGACCCATTTGACTCAAAATGACTCAAAAGATTATAAATCGCAAACGATTTAGAGAATTTACTTCACTGCACTCGGATTTACCACATATTTACTCAGTCCTGAATATTATGACATGACAAAAAAGTTATAGCGATCCTGATACAAGATACTAGAGATAGAGAGCTGTGGAGATGCTGATCTCTTTCACCAGTCTGCACAGCTCTAGATGATGATGAACATATTTACTTTAACGTAAAACAGTTCGCCAATATCTGACTTTTTTTCCTAAGAGTACATAGTATAACATGAAACCCCATTTCTTCAAGCAATACTCTCCAGGGATCTTCGACAAAGTGCACTTTAGAGAAAACGTCTCAAATAAGATTGGAACTCGCAATCTCTTGAATACAAAACGAACAGCTTAACCATTACGTAGTGGAGATTCTCCAATAAATACTATGTCCCTATCATTAAGAGGTGATGTTTTTCAGCAGTAACATTGATTTAAACATATGAATGCAAGCCCTGGACAATAAATAAACTTGACAGTGGATAATTACAGATAACGGAGATGTGGTTCTACCAAGGAATACTGAGAGTTTCGTAGATAGGAAAACAAAGAGAAGGCGTTGAAAGAGTCATATACGAGAGACGGTAATTACTTAATATCATAAAAGGACAATATTTATTTCTGGGTCAGGCTATCAGACACTGGGGCTTGGGGAACATAGTTACAACGGATAAGAATATAGACAGGAGAAACAGAGGGCAGCAGCCAGAGAAAACGTACAGTATAAGTAGACTCCACCACATAGTCGAGTTATTTCCCTTGCCTATGATTATAAATTTCATGTTCATCATTTAATAATTTAAATATTTATTTATTGTAGGATTTGTGTTAGGGTTAGGATAGTTGTGTTTTACATAACTAACCGCAAACCCAACCCTAAATAAATAAATAACTATTTTAATTCTTAAATAATGAACATGACATTTATAAACACAGACAAGGGAAGTAATTAAACATGTGGTGGCGTCTACTTGTACTGTACCTGAAAATATTAGATATTTGAACATTGTGACATAACACAAAATTAAAAGTGATATATTACAAAATACTAGAGATAGAGAGAATGATGATAGCTTACACGAGTTTGCACACAATTAGGTGATGTCGACCATGTTTATTTTAACGTAAAACAGTTCGCCAATATCAAATATGGGTATCTGGCGTTTTACTTTTATGATGTTGCTGAGGATGATCTGTTCTTCCTTCGCAAGCGAAGATCGGATAGGAGTTTGAGAATGAACGCTGAAGAAGAAGAAGAAGAATACTACTGGACTAGAAGAATATACAAAAATAACTTATCCTGCTGCTACTAAACAGCTACATGGTATATTTCTGTAGACTATGTATCTTCATGGCCACGTATCTTCTCATATTTTACTGGATTGTTTTCTTTTCTTATTGCCTTTTTGCCACAGCTCTACTAATGCTTGCCTGGGTTATGGAATACTTCTCAAAGAGATACGTGTTGTTTTCTAATTTCCAACTTAATGCTACATAAACAGTAACACGACCTAGGTCTGCTTCACTAGATCGTTGTGAGAACAAAGATCACATATATTTTCTTAAACTACTTTGTCCCCTGGTTACTGGAAATTCAAGCAGCGATATTGAACGCTCTGAACAGAAAGAATTCCATATATAAAAATTATATGTTATATTTTATGCTTCTATCCTGTTTTTCCCTTCTTGAATGTATACCAATTTTTGTCAACGCCAACCCAATGCTATACGCCCTGCCGCAGATAAATGGATACTGATTTTAGTTAGTTAGTTAGTAGTTGGATCATCGTCATTGCACTCGGGACAAGTCCATAGGTGGTCAGATCTTTCCTTGAGTGTATCCGCCATTACACGTTGACTGACAGTCCCAGTACGTTGTTGATTTACCATAATTCTTTTTTCGCCCACGAAAACTCTCCTTTCTAGCGACACCACATTTCAAACCAAGTTCCTTTATTCTAATCAGGGAACAAGAGTCATCGTCACTTGTACAGTCATTTGTTCGTGCGTTTTCACGTAGGGCATTCAAAATATCTGCCCGATCCATCGCTCCACCAACAGCCGTAGTAGCAGCGTGGGCGGCCAACCTATCTGCTCTTTCATTACCCCGGACTCCCGCGTGTCCCGGCACAAAAATAAAAGTCACTGTACGCACACAGGAATTATTCACTGCATCCAGCCACTGTTCTGGAACGTACCCCGTCTGAACTTTCACAATCATGTTCATGGAGTCACTGAGGATACAGGCAAGCTCGCAGACAGTCTGTGAGTAGACCCATTGCAAAGCTTTGGTCACCGCAAGAATCTCTATTGTCAACCTGCTTGTCGTCTGAACGAATGCACCACTTTCCTCTCTGATATTCTCCCCCCCCCCCCCACCTGATTTTAGTGTTTGTAGTCACAATATATTTTCATTAATTCTATGTAAAAGTCCGATATAAGTCCACCATTTTCTGCGCTTTAATTGCAGAAGCATATTTTTGTATGGTGTCATTTATTATTTGTTTGTTTGATTTGAATACTTCCCCGACAACATTTCAGACTATACTATAAGTGAACAACGACTTATCAATCACATATAGTATAAGTGAACAACGACTTATCAATCACATATAGTATAAGTGAACAACGACTTATCAATCACATATAGTATAAGTGAACAACGACTTATCAATCACATATAGTATAAGTGAACAACGACTTATCAATCACATATAGTATAAGTGAACAACGACTTATCAATCACATAAAGTATAAGTGAACAACGACTTATCAATCACATATAGTATAAGTGAACAACGACTTATCAATCACATATAGTATAAGTGAACAACGACTTATCAATCACATAAAGTATAAGTGAACAACGACTTATCAATCACATATAGTATAAGTGAACAACGACTTATCAATCACATAAAGTATAAGTGAACAACGACTTATCAATCACATATAGGATAAGTGAACAACGACTTATCAATCACATATAGTATAAGTGAACAACGACTTATCAATCACATATAGTATAAGTGAACAACGACTTATCAATCACATATAGTATAAGTGAACAACGACTTATCAATCACATATTGTGTTCATTCATGTTGCATGGGACAAACTATTTATAACTTCATCAAAATACCAACATTTACAAAATCTAAACTGTGCTCGTAGTGATAGAATTACATGAACTGCTACCTCCATTACATTTAATAGTCATACAAATTGGACTCCTCATGTCTTGATAATATTAATGTCAAGTCATATCGAATGTGTAGTCCGAATAGCTAACATTGGTACTACCAAATAGTTGCAGGCTTTCATGTTATTGGATCTCTGAATATACAATGATTGGCGATACTTTCTTGCATACAAACACACGTAGACGCCTTCTCACAGCATTGTACACTGCTGTTAGTTGAACTCTTCTGGGAATGAAAGCTCTGGAGAAACACCACATTACACGGATGTAGTTGCGGCTGGATTACCGGAAATACGAACTCCAGTATTTTTATGGTTGTGAAGCTCAGCTATAACCAAATAGGACTTAGCGCACTGGCTTCGCATATGAGTGGTCCTGGGTTCATTCCCAGCCTTAAATGGGTACCGGATTAATCCGGGAAGTAAAGACTGCGAGGGAGAGGAGATGGCTACCGCCCTCATTTGCAGAGCCTGTGAAATGTGAGATCGCTAACATCTCACACTCCTACGGCATTAATAAATGCTATGGGTTACTTTATGGCTCACTACAAGAGATTCATTCATTCATTTTACTTTTGCGCTGAAATTAGCACATAGGGCAGAGGTCAGATTTCTCCAATTCTGTCTGTTCAATGCTATGCTGTGCAGTTCTTGAATAGTATAAATATTGTTTTACTTTCTCTAAGTATTGTTCTTCTGAGTGTTTCTTTTGGTCTACCCCTTGCTAATTTGCCTGTAGATATTCATTCAAGAGATTGGTTGTGTATTCTACAGGTGTTTGCGTGTAGGACATGCCCGATGTAGGACCAACAAGGTTGTCTGATAACACCTGTGATGAAACTTTGATGTGTCTCTTCTCTGATTTTATCATTCGATTTAATTCACTCCAATGGGTGTTAGTTATCCTACGAAAACATTTGTTCTCGAAACTCAGTAATTTCTTTTCTGAAGATACAGAGCTTTTCCACCTCTCACATCCATATAGTAAAGTAAAGTAACCCATATCATTTATTAATGCCGTAGGGGTGTGAGATGTTATCGATCTCACATTTCACAGGCTCTGCAAATGAGGGCGGTAGCCATCTCCTCTCTCTCGCAGTCTTTACTTCCCGGATTAATCCGGTACCCATTTAAGGCTGGGTCGACCTGGGAGCCGTTGCGATCTGAAAACATTTCCGCCTCAACTGGGGAATGAACCCAGGACCACTCATATGCGAAGCCAGTGCGCTAACCACTGCGCTAACTCGGCTCCCACACATCCATATGATAGCACTAGAATAACGCAGGAATTAAATAAGCGCATTTTCTTGTGTGTGCTGATTGACTTTGACTTCCAGATATTAGACAGTCTGTTAAATGCACTTGATGCTAGGGCAATGCGTCGTCGTCGACAATGTCATGACATCGTCGTGGAGTGTTAATATGTTTCCTACGAGTAGTATGACCATGGAGACTATGGCGGTGACCAAGGCATTTGAGTGGCTACGCATATAGAAGGTAACGCAGGTCTGCATCTTGAGTGACTCTATGAGTATGATTAAGAAGGTACAAGTGGGTCTCGTTTGCGAGCAGTGGATTGATGCCTTGAGAAAGGCGAGATTGAAAGTGGTTACAATTATTTTCGTGCCGGGACATGTGGACGTTCAAGGCAATGAAAGAGCGTATCAACTGGCATCGTGCGCTATTGTGGCACAGGGCGATGGGGCAATGGATCGCGCTTTCGATTTGAACTCCTTAAGAGATATAACACGCGAGAGTGAGACTAATGTGGATGATGATTCCTTTTCAATGGCTAGGATTAAAGATCAGGGATTGAAATGCGGTGTTGCTAGAGGTGAACATTTTGGAGGAACAATGATCGTCAACCAGCATAGGACCGGTACTGTCAGCAGAAGTGTAATGGCGGATACACTCAAGGAGAAATCGGAGCAACTATGGACGTGTCCAGTTTGCAGTGATGATGATCCGACGACTAACTAACTAACGAGATAGGAGATTGTGTGTACTTTTTGAAGTTGTTGTCCATTGATAGTAATTTCGTTAGGTGAATTAGTGAAGTCCATAATTTTTGTTTTTGATGAATTGATTTAGAGACCTATTTGTCCTGCGATGAGTTTTAATCTATCAGTTCTTGTACTACAAGAGATACTTCACATAAATACGCCATTAGACTCAGGAAACAAGTACTTTCTGTGGATCCAGAGAAAAACTTCATTGTTTATATTTTCTGTGAAACAAAACAAGAACTTCATTGCTGATATTTTCTGGAGGAACGAAAAAAACAAATGATTGATACACTTTCTGGAGGAACGAAACAAGAACTTCATTGTTCATATTTTCTTGAGAACGAAACAAGCAAATGATTGACACACTTTCTGGGAGAACCAAACAATAACTTCTGTGTTCATTCTTTATGGATAACGAAAAAAACAAAACATCATTGGCCATAATTTCTGGAGATCCATACAAGAAAACCATTGCTCATACTTTCTGGAGATCAAACAAGAAAACCATTGGTCATACTTTCTGGGGAACGAAACAAACAGAACAAAAACTCTTCATGTTGGTCCCGGTTGATAGTAGCATACATCGTACTTCTTCTTCTTCTGCGTTCGTTCTCAAACTCCTGCAGATTAGAAGGATGTAGTCCGGAGAACGGAATGCGTTGTGTCATGGTTTACATCATTGATGTGATATCTGCGCCTTTCGGCCTGACACATCCGACTTCATCATGGCTTTGGGTCACTGACCCTATATGGGATGGGATAGTCAACTCCATCACATAACCTCCTTAGTCGCCTTTTACGACATGTGTGGAAGGTAAACAGTGTTGCTATTCTTTGCTCCCCTTTCGGACCCCGGCAACGCACGAGCGGTACATCGCACTAAGATGTACATGTTTTGTAAGAAAATAAACAAAAATTGACAAATGGTAATAAAAGAGTGTACTAACCTGAAAGAACACGACAACTTTGCACATGGTGTCTCCTAGAAACCATGTCTCCGTGACAGACTGCAAGACTGTAGGAGGCGAGCACAGAACGAGAACTACAGCATCAGCAACTGCCAGGTTGACGATAAATAAGTTTGTGACTGACTGCATGTGCTTTGATCGGAGAACCACAAAACATACCAGGAAGTTCCCAACAACACCAATGGTGAATAGAACAAGATGTAGACAAATAAACAGCCATTCTAAGGACGTTGGGAAGATGTATGCTTGCACACATTCCAATGTAAGGTCGAGGCTGAAGCAAACGTTCACTGGACAAACGTTCTGACAAGCTATGAAGTCGTGCTGTTCTGGTGTGATGCTTGTTGGGACAAAGCTCCCATTGAAGTCTCCAAGAACACTCAAGTTTCGAGACATCATAACATTTACCAGGTCCACGGTGTTCCTAGAGTACATAAGCTCAGGTTGAGTTGTAAAGGATTCCATAATATCCAGCAGCGACATTCAGAAAACTGAGCGGCGAGCCACTCTCCATTCAACCTGAATAATACGAGTAGATAGAACACATATAGTATATACTAGCATGAATGTTTACATTATCTACAAAATAATAGATAGAACACATATAGTATATACTAGCATGAATGTTTACATTATCTACAAAATAATAGATAGAACACATATAGTATATACTAGCATGAATGTTTACATTATCTACAAAATAATAGATAGAACACATATAGTATATACTAGCATGAATGTTTACATTATCTACAAAATAAATTGTATTTGTGACAGTGTTGGAAATGGTCGATAATTTTTGAAATTTTGACTAAGAAAACCCAAACAAAATGCTTTTTTTGTATGTTACTTATGAATGTTAACACACTAATTTGATATTTGATTGTATTTATGATTATTGGTATCTATCTGTCTATTATCATTTCCACTTGTGTTGTTAAGAGTCGTGGGGAGGGGGAAGTTGGAGCTGTCTGTCTTTGGCATTGTGAGTCGTATTAACCATTGTCAGCCCGAGTCTCTTTAAGGTTTCTTTGATTGTCTCCATCCATCTAGTTCTTGGACGTCCTCATGCCTTGTAACCTGATCTTCTTCTATTGTATGCATGAAGTGCTGGTTGCGATGGTTTTATTCTCATGACGTGACCAAACAATCTGGTTTGCTGTCTTTCGATGTAGTCTTGATTTGAGATAGTTTATATTTCTTTCCTGATATCTTCATTGTACCATTTTACTCTTCTTATGACATTTATAGCTTTTCTCAACCATCTCATTTCACTTACGTGATTACTTCGCTAGTGTCTTTGTCGAGGGCTGTATTTGACATTAGTAGTATTGTTGATATAAAAATACTATTTATCAATTGTCGTTTTGTAACTATACAGATTGTTGGGTGATTACTGGTATCATATGTCGACATTTAGATATAAATATGCAATAAATCAGAAGACAGAGTAATGGATTTTTACGAATAATTAAAACATACAGAAAAACAACGAAAAAAATTGACAGCAAAAACGTATTTTATTTTTAAAAAATATAGTAGAAGACAGTGCATCATGTTTATACACAACTGTGCGATTAATGTAACCACAGGAATGTGGGGAGCAAATATAGTCTTTTCGCCTTCCTATATAAATTAGTCGTAGGCAGTGCTGTCCTCTAGTCATGGTATGTTGTTCTTGACGACGACCCTTCAGTCGAACCGTTGATAATGTATGTATATTTTGTGTACATTTATTGATTCATCAAGCTTCATTACCCTGTTCTTTCACTTTTCGTCTACTATATAACTGCACGTAAGATATCACGATTCGATACATGATTGATGCATCAAATATATACATTAATGTTATATTATATTATCCAGAGGTCATTTTGTCAGACTCCCAACACATGCTTCGGAAGATTTAAAATGTTATGTGCCGTTAGTAGTGGATCGCATCTATAGTTATGTCCAAACTCCAATGTATCACACGGATCTATTGTCCGGGGCATGTTAGTGTGCGCAGTAATGAGAGAGCGGACAGACTTGCATCTAATGCAGCAACAGACTGAGACTTGATAATAGTAAGATCTATGAACTTAAACTGCTTCATGAGCCATGCTGGAGATGGACACAGAACTGATGACACATCTGTGATTAAATTTGAAGAATTTAGTTTTACTAGTAGCAGTAGTAGAACTATACGCCTGCAGGAAGGGATGAGAAGAATGTTTAACCAGCGGGCCTCGGGAATCATCAGCCTGCATAACTTCCGTCATATGCAGGGAATACTGATCCCTACCGATGTACCCATAGAGCAATGATATCGGTTCCTCATAAACATCTTACACATTGTTTAATGTGGCTTGATAACACGATTCTAAAGTTTGTCTTTAGTATTTGTAAGTTTTTGATCTTATGCTAATTACACTTTATGTCATTTCCCATTTCCTCTTCTTTAATGTGTTGATTGTAATTTCAGCAATTGAGGGGTGACTAAATTAATGACATACGAGATTGTAAACACAGGTATATTCAATTATTGACATACGCGTGTTTGTAATCACACCCAAACTCAATTATTTACATACAAGTTGGTAGGCTTAATCACAGGTAGACTCCATTATTGGCATCATTATCAGGTGCCATGCCTGCTGGCGTAGGCGATCATGGCTCTCCACAGCTCTCTGTCCACAGTATTTTGTATCAAAGTCGTTGTTGTTTCCTTGCCGTGCCAGGTTGTCAAACTGTCTAATATTTTCTCATTCTGTCACTCTCTGTCTCTGTTGCAACTAGTAACTACAGACACATAAAGACAGGTAATGGATGTAGTAATTAGAGACACATAAAGACAGGTAATGGATGTAGTAATTAGAGACACATAAAGACAGGTAAGGGATGTAGTAACTAGAGACACATAAAGACAGGTAATGGATGTAGTAACTAGAGACACATAGACAGGTAATGGATGTAGTAACTATAGACACATAAAGACAGGTAAGGGATGTAGTAACTAGAGACACATAAAGACAGGTAATGGATGTAGTAACTAGAGACACATAAAGACAGGTAATGGATGTAGTAACTATAGACACATAAAGACAGGTAATGGATGTAGTAACTAGAGACACATAAAGACAGGTAATGGATGTAGTAACTAGAGACACATAAAGACAGGTAATGGATGTAGTAACTAGAGACACATAAAGACAGGTAATGGATGTAGTAACTAGAGACACATAAAGACAGGTAATGGATGTAGTAACTAGAGACACATAAAGACAGGTAATGGATGTAGTAACTAGAGACACATAAAGACAGGTAATGGATGTAGTAACTAGAGACACATAAAGACAGGTAATGGATGTAGTAACTAGAGACACATAAAGACAGGTAAGGGATGTAGTAACTAGAGACACATAAAGACAGGTAATGGATGTAGTAACTAGAGACACATAAAGACAGGTAAGGGATGTAGTAACTAGAGACACATAAAGACAGGTAATGGATGTAGTAACTAGAGACACATAAAGACAGGTAATGGATGTAGTAACTAGAGACACATAAAGACAGGTAATGGATGTAGTAACTAGAGACACATAAAGACAGGCAAGGGATGTAGTAACTAGAGACACATAAAGACAGGTAATGGATGTAGTAACTAGAGACACATAAAGACAGGCAAGGGATGTAGTAACTAGAGACACATACAGACAGGTAATGGATGTAGTAACTAGAGACACATAAAGACAGGCAATGGATGTATTAACTAGAGACACATAAAGACAGGCAATGGATGTAGTAACTAGAGACACATAAAGACAGGTAATGGATGTAGTAACTAGAGACACATAAAGACAGGCAATGGATGTAGTAACTAGAGACACATAAAGACAGGTAATGGATGTAGTAACTAGAGACATATAAAGACAGGTAATGGATGTAGTAACTAGAGACACATAAAGACAGGTAATGGATGTAGTAACTAGAGACACATAAAGACAGGTAATGGATGTAGTAACTAGAGACACATAAAGACAGGTAATGGATGTAGTAACTAGAGACACATAAAGACAGGTAATGGATGTAGTAACTAGAGACACATAAAGACAGGTAATGGATGTAGTAACTAGAGACACATAAAGACAGGTAATGGATGTAGTAATTAGAGACACATAAAGACAGGTAAGGGATGTAGTAACTAGAGACACATAAAGACAGGCAATGGATGTAGTAATTAGAGACACATAAAGACAGGTAATGGATGTAGTAACTAGAGACACATAAAGACAGGCAATGGATGTAGTAATTAGAGACACATAAAGACAGGTAAGGGATGTAGTAACTAGAGACACATAAAGACAGGTAATGGATGTAGTAACTAGAGACACATAAAGACAGGTAATGGATGTAGTAACTAGAGACACATAAAGACAGGTAAGGGATGCAGTAACTAGAGACACATAAAGACAGGCAATGGATGTAGTAACTATAGACACATAAACACAGGTAATGGATGTAGTAACTAGAGACACATAAAGACAGGTAATGGATGTAGTAACTAGAGACACATAAAGAACAGGTAAGGGATGTAGTAACTAGAGACACATAAAGACAGGCAATGGATGTAGTAACTAGAGACACATAAAGACAGGTAATGGATGTAGTAACTAGAGACACATAAAGACAGGTAATGGATGTAGTAACTAGAGACACATAAAGACAGGTAAGGGATGTAGTAACTAGAGACACATAAAGACAGGCAATGGATGTAGTAACTAGAGACATATAAAGACAGGTAATGGATGTAGTAACTAGAGACACATAAAGACAGGTAAGGGATGTAGTAACTAGAGACACATAAAGACAGGTAAGGGATGTAGTAACTAGAGACACATAAAGACTGGTAAGGGATGTAGTAACTAGAGACACATAAAGACAGGTAATGGATGTAGTAACGTCGTGATCGCCATCTTCATACTGGATATAGTTGTTCCGTGTTCTTGCTGTACTCACATATGACCCTCAGCAGGAGAACACCAACCAGACCTCTCATTCTCCGATGTACAGATCCATTGGTAAATACGAGGACATAATTATTTCCTGTGTTATTAGCAATCAATTGATCAATTTAAATGGTTGCCTTATTATTGCCAAATTTCCCGATGGAAAAATGAAAATATCAGACAAAAAATATGAACAATTGCATGTACTACATCTAGAGACAACAAAAAAGGTGATTCGATCACGTCGTGAAAATAAAACCAATGCAACCAAATCCTCTTGCATACAACAGCAGACGATTGGTCTACAATGCACGAGGAAGACCATGAACTAGATAGGTGGAGACAATCAAAGACCATTAAAGAGATACGGGATGACCATCGTCAATGTGACACAAATTGCCATCACGATGCTAAACGGCACACATAGAAATGACAATATATAGATTAAATATTCATGTTTTTTTCTTCTCCATTTTGCCCGAAAAATCGTGATTGTCTCTTTCTAATTTTTGTTATACTTTGTCTTTTTACCCAATCATATTTGAATACTTCTACATTCGTTTTCTTGCTGTCCACGGAATTTTCATTATTCTTCTCAAAATCTACATCTCAGTTGCCTCCATCGCTTGAGCCCTTTTTATTACTGTCCATGCTTCACATTATTAACGAGTAATTGGTTGAAACACCATCCTAGCACTACAATTCTCATATGGATTGACAGTACTTCATTGCATATACTGTTTCTCATTATTAAAAATGTTAATATGACTTGTGCTATCCTGCCTTGTATCTCTTAGGAGCATCGGCCATTTGATATTAAAGTGCTACGAAGTTACTTGGCTTTATCCACTTGATTTCATTTCTAATCTTTGATATTGGCACCGCATCTTGGCGGTCTGTATTTATTTGAAACAACCATTACTTCTGCTTTTGTCTTATTTAGACATAATCACAAAATAATATATTAACACGGAAAACTTATGTAACGAAACGCCGTGCCATATCAATTCTACAATACATACAGAACCAACAGATACAACAGTTTGATCATATTTAAAGAATGCCGTGTGATTCATTAGTTTATAAAGCATATACGAAGAAAGGAGAAGCAGAAAGAAGAGCCAGGGGTAGACCTAGAGTACGCTGGATCGACAACATCAAAGAGACATTACACAAACACCAAATAACATTATCTGAAGCTGCCAGAAAAGCGAGAACAAGAACATTGTATCTCCCTCGACACCCGTAAAGGGTAAAAGAGTAAGGAAAGAAGAAGAAGAAGAAGAACCCATGGACTTCTGGAGACTAATATTAAATGGGTGGCATAGTTACAGTTATTTCTTGATTATAGGAGAAATCATGAATTTTGTTCACCTTATCCGTGATGATTTATTTTTTAATTCGCTAAGTCGCTGAAGATGATTGCTTCTAATTTATGTCCAAGAAAATTAGTGATCAATTGCCATAAAAGTTAGAATCTAGAAGTATTCATTAAAACAAACAAAAATAAAGAGGCAGATATCTGATTTACTCGGCATATAGTTCAATAAACAGGTCAACTATCTTGGGGACGAGTGTAATTAATAAGAGGTAAATATAGAGGAATGGTAAAGTTAAAGAGATTAATAATTGTAAATCTTATTTAAAGAAATGAATAAAAAAATTATTCTGAAAAAGAAAATAAAGGAATAAAACATTAATAAGAAAGCAACACGCAAGTAAATTAATATGAACATCCAACGAATATGAATGGCATACGAATGAATATCAAAAGATGGAAATTATCACGTTATATTGGAATGTATAATCGCCCATGTGTTGCCAGAGCCAGGAAGGGGAGCAAAGAATAGTGACACTACTACCGGCTATGCATGTAATAAGATATGACTAAGGAGGTTTTCTGGGTGGAGATGGCTGTCCCGACCCTTATAGGGTCAAAGGGACGTTGAATCCGTGCTCATCAGATGTGTAAGTCTGAAAGGTGCAGATATCGCAGTCATGCTGTAAACTATGACGCAACGTACTCCATTCTGCAGGGTATATCCTTTTAGTCTGCAGGAGTTTCAGAACAAACTAAGAAGAAGAAGAATGTATAAGAAAAAATTGTTTGCTCTCATGTATCGGGTTTGTGATTAGCTCATGTCTCGGGTTTGTGATTAGCTTGTGTCTCGGGTTTGTGATTAGCTCATGTCTCGGGTTTGTGATTAGCTTATGTCTCGGGTTTGTGATTAGCTTATGTCTCGGGTTTGTGATTAGCTTATGTCTCGGGTTTGTGATTAGCTCATGTCTCGGGTTTGTGATTAGCTTATGTCTCGGGTTTGTGATTAGCTCATGTCTCGGGTTTGTGATTAGCTTATGCCTCGGGTTTGTGATTAGCTTATGTCTCGGGTTTGTGATTAGCTCATGTCTCGGGTTTGTGATTAGCTTATGTCTCGGGTTTGTGATTAGCTTATGTCTCGGGTTTGTGATGTGTTTATGTCTCGGGTTTGTGATGTGTTTATGTCTCGGGTTTGTGATGTGTTTATGTCTCGGGTTTGTGATGTGTTTATGTCTCGGGTTTGTGATGTGTTTATGTCTCGGGTTTGTGATGTGTTTAAGTCTCGGGTTTGTGATATGTTTATGTCTCGCGTTTGTTATGATTTTATGTAGATTAGCAAGTAATGTCTTTGAGAGATAGAAAATTAGAGAGAGAAAGAGAGATTGGGCGAAAATGAGAAAAGAAAAGACAGAACATGAGAGTTGGAGAAGATAGAGAGTTGGAGTAAGATAGAGAGAGTCATCAAGAATTAGAGAGTCTGAAAATAAACGGAAAAATTGAAGCGAAAAAGATAGAGAGAGAGATAGAGAGAGAGAGCGAGGAAAAGAGAGACAAGAGTATGGGAATAAAAAATGGAAGAAATTAAAAAAGAGAGAATATGTGAGAAAGTAAAATAGAAAGATTGAGAGAGAGTGATAATGAGTGAATATAGAGTGAATCGAAGAGAGTAATAGAGGACTGCGAATGGAACGGAGTGTGAAAGAGTTTGAGAGAGCAAGAATTGAAGAAAAGGCAGAATAGTGAAAGCTAAACAAATAAAATTGTGCCACTTAGCATGTTACTAGGAAACAATTACAAATTTAAAATAGGGAAATGAATCTGAAAAATGAATAAATCTAGAACATAGTAGTCGTTAAATGAATCAAGAAGATAATACTTCACATTCAACTTCTGCGTCAGTCGTGAAATGCTTCGCGCCAAGGTGGGTTTTTAGTGGACCAAAAAGGTGAAAATCACTAGGGGCTAAATCGGGGCTGTAAGGAGGATGTTCCAGAATTTTCCAACCAAGATTTTTTATTTTCTCCTGAGTTAATCGAGCCGTATGTGGTCTAGCATTGTCATGAAGGAGTAGCACTCCTCTAGTCAACAGCCCTGGACGTTTTCTTCGAATTGCATCCCGAAGCACTGATAGAACTTCACAGTATGATTCAGAATTCACATTGTCACCTTTCTTTTTGAAATTGGTTAAAAGCACTCCTTGACAATCCCAGAACACTGTCAGCATAACCTTCCCTGCTGATGGTGTAACCTTGAATTTTTGGACACAAGGCGAAGAAGGATGTTTCCATTGCATTGAAGCACGCTTTGATTCAGGCTGGTAGTGATGCACCCATGATTCGTCCCCAGTAATAATCCTGTTCATCATGTCTTCTCCTTCATTTGCGTATTGACAGAGATGCTCCAATGACAAGCCTAATCGGTTCATTTTGTGTTCGTCCGTCAATTGTCTGGGAACCCACCTTGAACATACTTTCTTAAATTTCAATCGGTCATGCATGATGCTGTATGCTGAACCATGTGAGCACCCTATTGCAGCTGCTACAGCGTCTATCGTTACTCGTCTGTCACCTCGAATCATCTCCTCAACCCGCTGCACAGATGCGTCTGTTGCAATTTCAACAGCACGACCAGATCGGATTTCGTCAACAATTTTAGAGCGTCCTTGAGAAATTTTTTTTACCCAGCTGTGCACCGCGTTACGGGACAAACAATTGTCAGCATAAACAGGAAGCATTTCTTTATGAATGTCTTTTGCAGGCAGTCCTTTTGCCCATAAAAAACGTAAAACAGCACGTTGTTCATTGATTGTACACTCTGTAAGTACAGTAGCCATTTTGTTTTTTGTGCTGCGCATGCGCAAGGTACAGCTAGCGCCATCTAGCGAACATAAACATAAAGTTCTATGATGATATCAACTATAAACAGCTTTAGAAACCACCTACTGCATTTTCCTGCCATCCAACATCAATTTGTGACTTACTTATTGACTCCCCCTCGTAGTTGATTAATAAATCAATAACATAGCAGGAGATAAATAAATTATGAATATAATAGTCCATAAATAAATCAAGAAAATTATATTTGATGACTAACAATCTCAGAACATTTTAGTTGCTGAACAAATCAACAAATCAAGAACATGCAGTCGATGAATAAATAAAAAACACAGTAGTCGATGAATAAATCAAGAACACAATAGTCGATGAATAAATCAAGAACATAATAGTTGATGAATGAATCAAGAACATAATAGTTGATGAATAAATCAAGAACATAATAGTTGATGAATAAATCAAGAACATAATAGTTGATGAATGAATCAAGAGCATAATGGGTTGATGAATAAATCCAAGAACTTAATAGTTGATGAATAAATCCAATAACTTAATAGTTGATGAATAAATCCAATAACTTAATAGTTGATGAATACAAGAACTTAATAGTTGATGAATCAATGAAAAACATAATAGTCAATGAATAAATCCAAGAACTTAATAGTTGATGAATAAATCCAAGAACTTAATAGTTGATGAATAAATCCAATAACTTAATAGTTGATGAATAAATCCAATAACTTAATAATTGATGAATAAATCCAATAACTTAATAGTTGATGCATAGAAGAACTTAATAGTTGATGAATAAATCCAATAACTTAATAGTTGATGAATACAAGAACTTAATAGTTGATGAATAAATCCAATAACTTAATAGTTGATGAATACAAGAACTTAATAGTTGATGAATAAATCCAATAACTTAATAGTTTATGAATAAATGAAAAACATAATAGTTAATGAATAAATGAAGAACATTTAAAATGTTGAATAAATCAAGAATATTTAAAATGATGAATAAATCAAGAATGTAATAAATATATGCTCCATCAGAAATGATTTGACGCAGTATTTTGAGATGAATTACATTTTTTCTGCATTTTCTCTTATCAATGCTATTTTATTTATAGTTCAAATTTGAACAAATTCTCTCTCTCTCGTTGTTTGTCTTTATCTATGTTCGTGGGTGATAAAATCTGCCCGCGGACCATACTGATCAGTGAAGTTTTCTTTACTCTTCTATCATTCATTCATTCATTCATTCATTCATTCATTCATTCATTCATTCATTCATTCATTCATTCATTCATTCATTCATTTTCCTTTTGCGCTGAAGTTAGCGCATAGGGCAGAGGTCAGATCTCTCCAATTCTTTCTGTTCATAGCTATTCTGTGCAGTTCTTGAATAGTATGAATATTGGTTGTTTTACTTTCTCTAAGTATTGTTCTTCTGAGTGTTTCTTTTGGTCTACCCCATGCTCTTTTGCCTGTAGGTATTCATTCAAGAGATTGGTGGTGTATTCTGTTGGTGTCTGCGCGTAGGACATGCCCATGTAGGACCAACGGCGTTTTCTGATAACATCTGTGATGAAATTTTGATGTGTCTCTTTTCTGATTTTATCATTCGATTTGAATTCACTCCAATGGGTGTTAGTTATCCTACGAAAACATTTGTTCTCGAAACTCAGTAATTTCTTTTCTGAAGATAAAGAGCCTTTCCAGCTCTCACATCCATATGATAGCACTGGAATAACACAGGAATTAAATAAGCGCATTTTCGTGCGTGTGCTGATGGACTTTGACTTCCAGATATTAGAAAGTCTGTTAAATGCACTTAATGCTAGGGCAATGCGAGTTGTAATTTCTGTCATGACATCACCGTTGAGTGTTTTTTTTTGCTTCCTAGATAGGAGAATTTGTGTACTTTTTCAAGTTGTTGCCCATTTAAAGTAATTTCGTTAGGTGAATTGGTGAAGTCCATAATTTTTGTTTTTGATGACTTGATTTGGAGACCTATTTTTTCTGCGATGAGTTTTAATCTATCAGTTTTTGTTTGTGCATCTTGATGGTTTTCACTCAATAGTGCAAGATCATCGGCAAAATCCAGGTCTTCTAATGTTGTTTTATTTATCCATTTGATTCCTAAATTTGTACTGGATGTGCTTTTTCTCATAGCCCAGTCAATTGCGATATTGAATAGTAATGGTGACAATGGCAGCCTTGTTTAACACCAGTAATCACAGTAATCACTCTTCTATCAGCCTGATTAAAAAATTCTAGATGCTTTAGATCTGGAATTGACATTATCGTATGACAAGCTATCGCAGGCATGAAGTAAACCACTTCACTAAACATTTATAAAGAGGTCATGACAGCGTACACATTTATGATCTTGCGAGTGTAACACGTGCTCAGAATAAACGAAAAATGAGATTGAGGAGAGAATTCCACACACTTTAATAATTGAAATGAAATTATATAAAATCTGTTGCTTTGATTTCAGAATTACAGGTTTCATCGCTGAAAAAGAAATCATTTGGGATGTTCCTGTCGTTGATTGTGTCTCCCATCACTGTCAGAATAACTTGATGTGTGATCCTCCGTCCTAAAAATGGTATCCACGTTTGATCCACATCCATTTTGCAATAAGAAATGCTGTCTCCACGACTTTTCTGTTGTTAATCTGCATCAGTAATTTAATTATCCATTTCCAAACATGTTTTTTTATAGCAGTCCATGACTGTTCTGTCAGTAACAGGACATTTGTTTTATTTTCTCTCAATGATATCCTCAATTTCATTGTCATAAATCATACATCTCTATCAAAGGTATTTCAAATTTCATTGTGAGAAACCATAGTTCTCTGTGACTTGTGTCACAACTAGATTAAATAGTGCCCAATGAAGTCGGTCAAAATTATCCAAAAGACAACAGTAGGATCGGACGTTTTGAGCCGAAAGACGCAGATATCGCAATCAAACTGTAAACCATGCCACAAATCAGTTATTTCGTCTTGCTAACGTGCAGGAGTTTGAGAAAAAAACGCAGAAGATGACGAGTATACACTGGTAACAGGTAAAGATTATGAAAACAAAAGGTAATTAACACAAGATAAAACAAGACTAGATCAGGTTACAAACATTGCATCGAACAGCCGTCTGATGCACGAATGTAGAAAAACATTTAGATGGAACTTATAATGCAAGATAAACATTGTCCGGAATCAGGATAGAAAGAAATATACAGAGAAAACCTGTCATTGCTGTATGTTTTCCCGTTAAAGAGTGCAGGTATATTCTTGTGGCTGTGTGATAGCCGCCAAAGACGACTTTGTTGTTGCCACGACATGTACAGGATCGGATTTTTCCTCATAAATTATCCTCAGACAAAAAAAATCCCCAGTTCTTCCCGGGAGTCAAGCTCACGGCTGTGAGTCCAACTATATAACCTCTTGGACAGAGCCATAAAGACTGAGAAACACAGTAAATAAAGTAAAATGATATAATATGAAAGGTCAAGATAAATAAAATTGGAACGACTTGCTCAAGACAGATAAAATTGGAACGACTTGCTTAAGACAGATAAAATTGGAAGGACGTGCTTAAGACAGATAAAATTGGAACGATTTGCTCAAGACACAAATACAGTTGGAACGACTTGCTCCAGACACAAATAGATATAGTTGGAACGACTTGTTCAAGACACATAAAATTGGAATTAGTTGCTCAAGACACAGATACAGTTGGAAAGACTTGCTCAAGACACAAATAGATATAGTTGGAACCACTTGTTCAAGACACATAAAATTGAAATTAGTTTCTCAAGACACAGATACAGTTGGAAAGACTTGCTCAAGACACAAATAGATAGAGTTGGAACCACTTGTTCAAAACACATAAAATTGGAATTAGTTTCTCAAGACACAGATCAATTGGAACAACTTGCTCATGACATATACATTTTGGAGGACTTTCTCAAGACACGTACAATTGGAAGGACTTTCTCAAGACACACACAATTGGAAGGCCTTGTTCATGATAGATACATTTGGAACGAATTGCTCAGTACAGATAAAACTGAAACGATTTGCTCAAGTCACAGATACAATAGTACAACTTGTTCATGACAGATACAATAGTACAACTTGTTCATGACAGATACAATAGTACAACTTGTTCATGACAGATACATTTGGGAGGACTTGCTTAAGACATAAAAGAATCTTTAATTTCGCTGACATTGAGATCTGTAAGAAATTGGACGGTGAATACACGAAACACTGTAAGCAATAAAATGGACGATAAACCTAAAGTGAAGATGGGATGAAAAAGATCAATCTTTGCATAGATTAATAGTATAACTGACTTTGAAGAGCGTGTAATTTGTAGAAATGAAATAAGCTGTTTTTATTTGTAATCAATAGTAAAAACAGCAACACAAAAATCTGATAAAAGAACATACATCGAATTTCAGATATGATAATTCATAGTTCCAAAATGTTCTTTTTGTCTACCTCCTGTCTACCTCCTGTCTACCTCCTCTTCTTGTTTTCCCTGTACAGAAGGGACTTACGTAAGTATCAGCGTGAGAAGTCTCAGAATAACACAGACGAGTTCTACTATAACTCAGTCTTCATTTATCGGTGCTAGGTAGAGCTGCAGTCATAATATGACTGCTCAACTAACATTAACATATGTTTAAGGAATGATATAAATGTCACCAGAAGAGACCGACGGTGAAATGAAGATATCAGGAAAGAAACATAGACTATCTCAAGTCTACATCAAGACTACATCGAAAGACAGCAAACAATGTCACATGGTAATGAAGTTTGACAAATCTATAGAAGCACACAGGAAAAAACACCCACATCAACGTTACGACCAAATGGCGTTCATCAAGAATATACCATCGCACACGGCAAGGAAAGAACGACATTGCTTATTATTACATTACATTATTTCAATAAAACACACATGTTTGTGTCATATTCGTACACGTGTTGCTATAATTATTGATTTAAAACATAAATGTTTGTGTGACATTGTCACATGTATTGCTACAAATGTTTATATAAAACATAAATGTGTGTGTGACATTAGCACATATGTTGCTATCCAACTACGGTTAGTTAGTTAGTTAGTTTGTTCCTTTCGTGCCGCAAGCGACACATAGGGCAGAGGTTTTGGTTCTCCATATGATGCGGTCCGCTGCCTGCAGCTTTAGTTCCTGGATGGTCTTACAGCCTATTAATTCCCCTTCTTTAAGAATGGTGTTTTAAGGGTTTTTTTAGGTCTTCCTCTTTTTCTTTTACCCTCAGGTGACCACATAAGGGCTTGCTGATTTATTCTCTTTACATCTAGTCGTAAAACGTGGCCAAGGTATTTCCATCTTCATTATCTTATGATGTTTGAAACATACTCTTGGTGTGTTTTGTCTCTGAGATCACTATTTGTGACGAAGTCGCTCCATTTTATGTTCATCAGTTTGCGTAGACATTTGTTTTCGAAGCTGTTTAGTTTGTTGTCTGTTGCTTGAGTTGATTTCCAGCTTTCACTACCATACGTTAGCACTGATACAATACATGAGTTAAATAGCTTTAGTTTGGTGTTTGTACCTAGATCTTTTGATTTCCAGATATTAGTTAATTTAGCAAATGTGCTAGCTGCCATTGCTAACGTGTGTTTATTTCTTTCATTGAGTCTCCGTCAACAAACATTCGGCTGCCCAAGTAATTAAAGCTGGAGACTTTTTCTTGTATTTGGTTATTTACTAAGATGTTATTTTTTGAGCTGTTAAGTTCCATGATATTTGATTTGGACGTGTTGATCTGAAGTCCAATTTGCTCTGCGAGTGTGCATAGTGTGTTGGTTATATCTTGTGTCTGTTGATGAGTAGAGTTTAATAATGCAATGTCATCTGCAAAAACAGAGTCAGTTAAAGTGCTGTTTTTTGTTTTTTTAATACCCGCTTTTTCATCATGAATGGTTTTACACATGATCCAGTCGATGGCTATTCCAAATAGCATTGGTGATAATACGCAGCCCTGTTTCACTCCTGTGTTGACATTGAACCATTCTGAATTTCCTGTATCTGTCCTTACGCAACAGGTTGCTTCATGGTAAAGGGCTTTTATGATGTTTATATATTTTAACTGGAATCCATAGATTTTAAGAATCTCCCATAGTGCCGGACGATGTATACTGTCGAATGCCTTTTGAAAGTCTATAAAGTTCATTATCAAGGGACTTTGAAACTCAATTGAATTTTCTATAATAATTCTAAGAGTGAAGATATGATCTACACACGAACAGTTAGGTCTAAAACCCGCTTGTTCTTCTCTAAGTCTTTGATCAACAGCAATTTTCATTCTTTCCATTTAGATGCTACAAAACAGTTTTCCTGGGGTTGATAGTAAAGTAATTCCACGCCAGTTGTTACAATCTTACAGGTCGTCTTTTTTTTGTAGTTTGAAGATTACACCATCTTTCCAAACTACATCTTTCTCGTGCATAACTACGTTGATAGCTAACAAAATATCCCGAGACGTTTCCTTTGGGGCAACTGTGGACGAAGATATTCGGAAAGTTCTTATCAATTCTGTTGTCAACCATATGTCGGAACTATGAAACTGCATTCGCCGTGGAATCCCACTGGAGACGTGAGAGACGCAGGAACAAGATACCATGGTCAACAGTACTATTGACGTACGTAGTGTACGTACGTAGTGTCCTGCGGCTCCCCTCTTCTCTAGTCTAAGGGGAGCTGGGTTCACTTCCACCGTAGCAACTGCAAGAGCCGCACGTATCTATGATTAAGTGCTCGCAAAGAGTGATGTGTTAAGCGCCATGTATGCATAAATGAATGCGTGTATTTGTGTTTACGACACCACTGCTAGTTTCAGTCCAAAGAAACTACGATCAATATCATTCTTGTATCCTTTTATTAAATGGGGAGTTTTTTCAGTGTCTTATTTTTTACCCACACCATCTACAATTCTCAGCTGTGTGCAATACTTTCAAAGCAAGCCTGATACTCAGAAGAGGCAAAACATAACTGTATAGAGGTAAGTGCTATGGGGCTCCCAAATGAGGAAAGCCTCACAATATGTAGAGCAAGTGTTATGGGGCTCCCAGATGAGGAAAGCCTCACAATATGTAGAGCAAGTGTTATGGGGCTCTCAGATGAGGGAAGCCTCACAATATATAGAGCAAGTGTTATGATGACCTCCAGATGATGGAAGCCTCAAAATATATAGTTGTAACATCTCCTTGAGTTTATTGTTGAGTGGTGGTTGTTGTTCGTAAACCACTGGCACGACTTGCAAACCTTCGATGAGCCGGTGTGTGTGTTTGTGTATATGTACGCGTATATGGTTGTGTATGCACATATACGTTTACACGTTTATTCGTGTATGAATGTATGCGTGTTTACATGTAAGCAAATCGTGTTTTCGAATCCGTTACACAACAACACTCACCGTGGTATATATTTATCATACAATGCCTCCACTCTGATTTTGCCAATTTGTTGTGACCGTACGGCTCAATAGAAACATGATGTAGTTCCGTCAGTGGTTGAAACGTACGTGCCTCTCCACATAGTGCCTTTAATCCCTTATACACAACCAACCAAGTATAATATGTAAACTATCCCTACATACAACTAACCAACTACAGCATGTAAAGTAGTTTATGTCTGCCTCCAATTCCCTATGATATTTGCTCCTCTCATCCAAGAACGTTAACATGCGCTGACATGTTTATTGTATATAAATGTTATAGGCCAATTCTCGTGCATACAGTTATCTGTTTTTCGTATACCCTTCGTGGTTGTCTAAAATTCGGAGACAGAAATGTACTCTCTTAATGTGAAATGACAGAAGACTTTATTCACTTCTGGACTCACACATTCTAACGTACTATGGGCTTTATTACTAACATTATTATTTCCACTTGTTAATAAAATAATTTAGAAGTAGTCTTCCTAGAGTCAAGATTTAGAGAAGTTTAGATTCTCTAGGAATCTGAGCTTGTAGGTTGGAGCTTGATCCGAACGGAGATAATGCCAGAAAACTTGATCGTGCCTATTTCATTTGATATCTCCTTTATAACATTGTTTGTAGATTAGATTTTTCCAATTTGAAGTCATTAAACGCGGCAGATAGAAACACACACAAGCCCAAAGAATGTGAGAGAAAGATAGATTGACATAGCGTATTGTTGAGGAAATAATAGGATTAACGGAGGTAACACAAGTGATATGTGAGGGTTATGCGACTACGGAAACGGAGATTGTGATCTACAGGACAGGAGACAATTTGGCAGCCGAGATTACTGCAACTTTGGGACGGTATTAAGTGCTGGCTTATATGATTTATTTATGAAGCCACTGTTGCCAGGAGTTTATGATTGAAGAGATCAAATGTTCTGTACTGCCAAGTTGTTGAGACAATAATGGGAAAAAACTCCATTAAAATATGGTGACTAATGGCAAAAATATTGAAGCGAGAAAAATGATATTTAAAACAAAAATTTAACATTATACTAAAGCGATGTTTGCTTTGTACCTGCACATATATATTTTTCTTGAAACGTTCAATCGTGTATTTTTATGTCTCTCCAGCTCTTGTATTGTTGGGTTACTATAGGGGATCAATGATTAAAAAATACGGTGGAATGCCATGCATGCCATTATATGTCACTAGGGACGTTTGTGGGGTATTTACTGTCTCATTAACGGGGCAAAAAGACTATGTACGACATGAGAAGCAACTGGAAGTGATAAGAGAAAAAACTGTAAGGGATATGAGAAGTAATTGGATGTGATACGGAAAGTAACTGTAAGGGATATGAGAAGTAATTGGATGTGGTACGGAAAGTAACTGGAAGGGATATGAGACGTAATTGGATGTGATATGGAATGTAACTGGAAGGGATATGAGAAGTACGAGTAATTGGATGTGATACGGAAAGTAACTGGAAGGGATATTAAAAGTAATTGGATGTGGTACGGAAAGTAACTGGAAGGGATATGAGACGTAATTAGAAGGATATGAGAAGTAACTGGAAGAAATATGCATTAGAATTACCTATATAATACTTGTTATCAAAGCTACACTTTACTTATATCTTGTTTTGGTTTCAAAACTAAATACAAATACAAAGTCAAGTAACGCTCAATGTGGGCAGTTGATTCAACCTTATCATGTTTGTCCCTTTATCTGATCTCGTATTTGTTGGTTTTCCTTGGATGGTTATATCCATATTCAGATCACTTTAGCGGCCGTGTGTTGCCGGGGCCCGAAAGGGGAGCAAAAGAATAGCAACACTGTTTACCTTACACGCATGTCGTAAAGGCGACTAAGGAGGTTATGGGATGGATTTGGCTTTCCATCCCATATAGGGTCAGTGACTGTCCTTGATAGAGTTGGTATCCCCAGCATTAACACGATCCTGATGAAGACACAGATTCGTTGGGCAGGTCATTTGGTGCGTATGCCAGACCATCGTCTGCTAAAGATACTTCTCTATATGGTGTGCTGGAGAAGGGCACACGATCTCAAGATGGCCAAAAGAAGCGCTACAGAGACTCGTTTAAGACCTCATTGAAAGCCTTTGAAATAGACCACGATACATGGGAAGAACTTGCACAAAATAGATCTACATGGCGTTCTAAAATCAATAAGAGCGCATCATCTTGTTAAAAGAGGAAAAATGCAGCAGTTCAACAGCGGAGAGCAGCTAGAAATCACGGATAGACCAAGATCCGTCAACTGTCGTCATTCCATGTCCGAACTGTCCAAGGACATTTACAGCTCGAATAGGGCTCATTAGCCATCTACGAACTCATAATCAAGGACATAACTAAAATTGAATTTTCAAAAGTGGATGTAACAAATGGTCATCATCACTTGTGATGAACGAACAACATAACATAAAGGTCAGTGACCCAAAGTCATGCTGAAGTCGGATGTGTCAGGACGAAAGGCGCAGATATCGCAGCAATGCTGTAAACCATGACACAACACATTCCGTTCTCCGGACTACATCCTGCTAATCTTCAGGAGTTTGAGAACGAACGCAGAAAAAGAAGAAGAAGAAGATCACTTTTGTCATCATTGCTTCAAGGATTTTACTCAATTTTCTGACGGTCAAATGTTCGTTAACTCCAATAACTGTCCATCTCAAATAGGAGTATGCTGAACATCGGTGACGTCCAATAACGAAATGACGAAAACTTGCATGGCATTTACATGTATGCCGACATGATTCCTTATCAAAAGCAATACTATAGGGAGCCGTCAAAGGTAGAAGAAGCATAGGAGGTAAAATAAAAGAACGTCCAGACAACATCAAAGACCGGACAAGACAAGATTGTTCCCCAACTGATCAGCATCGTTCAAGATATAAATCGTTTGGATAATTCTTGTCTGCCGAAGCATACAATGGGGTACCTCTACGACCTTTTACGGGCTACGAGATTATAGGATATGATGAAAACGTCTATTAGTTATCAGAACTCACGTTTATTGCTTGTTTTTATGAATACATCTATTAGTGCCTACATAGTTCTCTTATACCCCTGTCAAAACCAGGCACAGATTATACGGACATAAAAGGTTATCGCATCATCACACTAAAGAATGTGTACGGTAAGATTTGGAAAGAATAGTCGCTACACGTATAACCAGGGAACTAGAGATAAAAGGTGTTCTCCCAAAATCCTAGGTGCATACAGATCCAGAAGAGACACAGTCAGAAATACAGCAGTTCTTGCATATGAAGTTTGGGAAGGTTTTCAGCATAAAGAAGAATCTGTAGTTGCCGTAATAGACCTAGAAGATGCATACAGTAGGGTTAGTTACACCCATCTTGTCGACTTGCATAAAGTGAGTCTTTTCGTACATTTTTCATGATGTTTTCTGCATAAATGTTGAATATGTGTGGTGAAGGATGCATCCCTATCTGACATCTTTGGACCTATCTTTTTGGACCTCAAATTACTAAAATGTTTCTCCGTCGAGACGAACATAAGCCTGTTGTTCTGATAAAAAAAAGTAATGAGCGATATGAAATGGTGTGGGAAGTATATGTTTCCCATTATGTTCCATAATTTCTGGTGATTTCTTTAAACGCAGTCAAACGCCTTTGAATAGTCAATGAAAGGTGAATAAGTCTGCATTGAACTCTGCATTTCTCTGTTATATTTCTCATGTTGAAGATGTGATCACTAGTGCCTCTGTTCTGTCTAAAACCTTCATGTTTTATATTTATTTCTCTGTTCATATGTTGTTCCATTATTTTCATGATTATCTTGAAGTATCTTGCTGGCATGAGTAACCCGTGCAACTGTTCTATAATTTGTGCAGAATTTCAAATTGTCTTTATTTGGGAGAGGTATATATACTGCTATTTTCCAATCTTTTGGCCGTGTTTCACTTTTCCAGATCTTAACACATAAGACATAGTAGACTCTGACATTGGGGTCTCTGTCTGCTTGTATCAATCAATTCAGTTATCAATTCGTCGTATCCTGGTGACTTGTAAGTTTTTAAGTTCTTAATTGCCCAACGTACTTCTTCTATGACAACGTGAGAAAATATTTGACAGTTTGACAACCTGGCACGGCAGGGAGAGCCATGCCCGCCTACGTCAGCTGGCATGGCATCTGATAATGATGACTTCTTCTATGATGGATTCTGACTCAAGTTATGTGCTTCTCTTTGTGTTTGAGTCTGTGTCTATGTTTGGATCTTCGTACATTTCCCTACATTATTCCGCCCAACTGTTCAGAATGTCCTTATTGTCTGTTAGAGTGATTCCTGACATCTTTTCAAATGCTCAAGTGGCTGAATTATTTGAACAACTCCACGAACATGGGGACACCATAATAATGTTTACAGAAACAAAAACGGTGACAGCAAAATTCAGCCACCTGAGCATCAGACGTGACCGTCAGTAGAAGTGTTTTATTGCATAGTTATAGATATTAAATAGTTGGTATTGTTTTCGATGTAGCTTTTCTTGTCCAGTCAAATTTTTCTCACGATTTTTTTAGTTTGTTTCTTGTATTCCTCTCTTTGTCATCTTTTAGTAATTTTAATTTTTGTCGGTTGTTGATTAGGTGCAATATTTCGACTGTGATGTACTCTCTTTTTTTGTCACATTACATGGCTGAAAAACCTAACTTATGCAATATTTCGACTGTTTTGTACTCTATTTTTTTGTCACATTACATGGCCGAAAAACCTAACTTCCTTCTTTATATCGTGTTCAAAAGTCAACCTTCTTGAACGTTTGTTTTTTTCCTAGCACGTCTTGGTTGTTTTTTTCCTGTTCATGGTATTCTCAGGACTCTTCTATAGCAATTCGTTTCGAATGCATCTATTCTCTTCGCTTTAGTTTTATTTATTGTCCATGTATCGCAACCGTAGGTTGTCACTGAGAACATACATGTACGTAACAAACATACGTGCGTATCCGTGTTTGCCCCGTGCCAAAATGTGTTCAAATGTTTTAATTTGTACATCGCTATTGCTGTTCTCATTATCTCGACTGCAGTCCCGTCTCCTGCATTGTTTATGTTAGCTCCTAGATATTCGAAATTTGTCACTTTTTCTAAAACATTGGTATCAATATTAATTCTAGGTCTTGTTTTCACATTGACGGTTGTAATTATTTTCGTATTTTTCATATTTAGAAATAGTTTTGTTGTTCTTTAAAGCTTTTTGTTGTTTTTATTATGTTCATTTAAGTCTTTCTTATTTGATGTAAATAGCACAGTGTCGTCTCCGTATCTAATTTCCGGAAGCTGTAGACCTTCGATGTTTATGGGGTTGAACTCCGCTTGCATTGTATCACATTTCACATTTCACATTTCTCATTATGTTCTCTGCATATATGTTAAATATGTATGGCGACAATGTACAACCTTGTTTTTCTCAAATTTAATTGTGTACTTTTAACCACTCTGATATTACCCCCGTCCATTTTTTACGGCGGTTTCTTGATTTTTGTACAGTTCTGCAATTAGAAGTATAATCTGCTCTGGGAAACCCATGTTGTTTAGTATTCCCCATAATTGGTGATGGTTCACACATATCCCTGAAAATGTTTGTTAAATTGCACAGTCGATCTTGATGTTCGTGACATCCAGATTACACCAAACGCATTATGTCTCACCAATGGTTGGAAACCCTTGCCTTCTACAATATATATAATATTTCTTTTCTGAGCGCCTAGGGAAACCATAGATTTATCACTTGACACGCCTCGTATAACAAGTTTCCTATCAGAAACTCCTCTCACGTTGCAGTACTGTTTCACTGCTGTCAACCTTTATAGTTTTTTACCCAATCTTCTATATCCCTAGGGTCTATATTTCTTGAATGAATTTTGTTGAATAATTTATAGCCAATGCATCTTTCTTTAGTCTGTTGTTTACAAAGGCAGAATTTTCACTTTTTCTATCACTTGGAAGAAGTATATACTTGAGTTATCATCCTTGTGTCCACCTTTTCTTCTGTCTTCTTCTTCGTATGTTCTCAAAATCATGCTGGCTAGCGTGATGTATACCGGAGAAAGGAATGCTTTGTTATGATTCACAAGTTAGCTGAAATATCTGTGCTGTATTTGTAAACCTAAAACATCCTAGTTGCTCGGAAATTGAGTCTGATCTTTAATTAGATGTGACAAATGCTATCCGCAAGACCTCCTTAGTCATCTATTACGACATGTATGACAGGTCACAGTGTTTATGTTTTTCTTTCCATTGCAACACTTACGCTATTACAGTTGTGTTCTGACATCCTGTGATCGTCAGTAGATGTGGTTTATTGCCTAGTTATAGATATTAAATAGTTGGTGAACGTTAGTAAATCAATAAGTCTAGACCACAATTCCGTTGTCATTGGTAAACATTTAATGAACCAATGAAATAATTATGTAAATAAGAGAACATAAGAACAGAGAGCATTCACATTGTTTACATCAGTGGTTCTCAATGCGGGTTCAGGAATCCACATCAATCTCCAGGGGATAAAAAAAGTTTAAAATTGGAAGGATCTCAGAGTCGTCCAGAGGGAACCACAGGGAGCTGACTTTGTGAATTATATTTAATGAGATATTTATTAACATGATCTATAGAAGTTCAACAAGCTGTTTTTATAGGATCAATGGGGAAGGGGACCTCAGAGAAAATATTGCCCCAAACGGAAGTCACGTAAAAGTAAAAACTCGCGCTGAGAACCACATTATTACTTTACTCAACCAATAAACTTGGGGTGTTTGTTACCTCTAATATTTTATGGTAGTGTATTCTGACATAACCTAATTGGACTTTGCCGTCCGCTTGTTGAAATAAGCACGCCTCTCCAAAAGAGAGGTACACTCACTAGCCACCTGCCTAATAATTACGCTACAAAATTCTGGTAATTCTAAAAAAAAGATAGAAAATTATTAAGACTTACGGTACGAGAAAAATATGTAATGTGTTAATATCAAATGTCAGATGTCTATAAATAAACACCATCAAATAAAGAAGAGAAATTCATCTGAGACAGTAGGGGGTGCTCCGATGTTCGTGCACTGCCGTTGAGATGTTTCAGTGTAAGCCGTACAATGATAAATTTAAAATCTGAAATTACAAAAATAGAGTTTCCATAATCATACATAACCCTTCAAGGTTGGTAGAAGTACATGGATGTATGCTTCAACATACTGTGTTCCAGTTATTCATATGTTCATCGATGTATACTTCACCATACTGTGTTCCAGTTATTCATATGTTCATCGATGTATGCTTCAACATACTGTGTTCCACATATTCATATGTTCATCGATGTATGCTTCAACATACTGTGTTCCAGTTATTCATATGTTCATCGATGTATACTTCACCATACTGTGTTCCAGTTATTCATATGTTCATCGATGTATGCTTCAACATACTGTGTTCCAGTTATTCATATGTTCATCGATGTATGCTTCAACATACTGTGTTCCAGTTATTCATATGTTCATCGATGTATGCTTCAACATACTGTGATCCAGTGATTCATATGTTCATCGATGTATGCTTCAACATACTGTGTTCCAGTTATTCATATGTTCATCGATGTATACTTCACCATACTGTGTTCCAGTTATTCATATGTTCATCGATGTATCCTTCAACATACTGTGTTCCAGTTATTCATATGTTCATCGATGTATGCTTCAACATACTGTGTTCCAGTTATTCATATGTTCATGGATGTATACTTCACCATACTGTGTTCCAGTTATTCATATGTTCATCGATGTATGCTTCAACATACTGTGTTCCAGTTATTCATATGTTCATGGATGTATGCTTCAACATACTGTGTTCCAGTTATTCATATGTTCATGGATGTATGCTTCAACATAATGTTTTCCATGGATTCATATGTTCATCGATGTATGCTTCAACATACTGTGTTCCAGTTATTCATATGTTCATCGATGTATGCTTCAACATACTGTGTTCCAGTTATTCATATGTTCATCGATGTATGCTTCAACATACTGTGTTCCAGTTATTCATATGTTCATGGATGTATGCTTCAACATACTGTGTTCCAGTTATTCATATGTTCATCGATGTATGCTTCAACATACTGTGTTCCAGTGATTCATATGTTCATCGATGTATGCTTCAACATACTGTGTTCCATGGATTCATATGTTCATCGATGTATGCTTCAACATACTGTGTTCCAGTTATTCATATGTTCATCGATGTATGCTTCAACATACTGTGTTCCAGTTATTCATATGTTCATCGATGTATGCTTCAACATACTGTGTTCCAGTTATTCATATGTTCATCGATGTATGCTTCAACATACTGTGTTCCAGTTATTCATATGTTCATCGATGTATGCTTCAACATACTGTGTTCCAGTGATTCATATGTTCATCGATGTATGCTTCAACATACTGTGTTCCATGGATTCATATGTTCATCGATGCTGATGAGAGTACACACAATCGTCATCGGTCCGTTTATTTAATGCTATCTGTTCATAATCTTCTTTTACTTCTTTGCTTCTTCTACACTTAACTGTTCCATGCAGAAACATTTTTAACATTAAATCATGTTAATTTACATACATAAAACATACTAGTTTTTCGTATTTTTACTATTAAAGGCAATTATTATAGTAGGCATGTAATTGTCTCATGTCGTTCTTACGTACATTAAAGTCTTATGCTATTCATAGGAAATGTAGGAAATGATCTATAACTCTTCCATTCGAAGAACTGTTGTCTTTTTCCCTCCATGTTTGCAGTGCAGTGAGTATTCAAAGATCAAAATTATATAGCATAAAGGAAAAAGACCAGGAATTTATAAACAAAATCATATAGCATTACAGAAAAACTCCAGTATATAAAGTTTAATTTTTATTGTAAAACTGAATTTGGTTTTCCATATTAAATTTAGTCTAAAATATTGAATAATATAAATATATAAGAAATGGTGTGTGTAAAAAGGTAAAGTACAATGATGTCAGTTTCAATGTTAGAAATATAATTATTGTTTGTGTGAAGTCTTGAGGTAAAATTCATGTTCATGAGGATTAGAGAATTGACTTTACTGTACTTAGTTTCCCCCAGATGTATTTCGTCACTCTCAACAGCTGCGCTTTACCCACCAAGAGTACCATCCATAGTACACAATTCTGTAGCATAGAGGTCTAATTTTCATTGTTTTCAGAAACAAATTCAATTATAAATAAAATGTCAGAACTTGGTATGAACCCGTGGCCTCATTAAAGCAAACCAATGGCTCAACTACTATGCCAAAGAGAGGCTGCAAAAAAATGCAATAATAATCAATTGTTATGCAAAACATTATCTGGGAATACAATGCACTGCTTGAACTAAACTATCTATGTCTCACACAAGAAATTTCTGTTAGTCTATAAGAGAAAGAACAACTCTTACACAGGAAACATTCAGTATTGACAGTTAACAATTTATAAAAACATTCATCATACATTTATAATGAAATAAAATATTCCCGTACTAAATCATGTCAATGATTCAGTTGAGCAGGTGCACACAACGTTAATAGCGGCAATAATTGACGCTACCTGTTCCAGGACAGGTATTGAATCTTCATCCTGTTACTGATTATCATAAGGTAATTTCATCCAGCCTGTCTTACTAATGAACATCATCAATATAATCACTTAAATATCGTTTTCATTGACAGTGAGATACGTGTTATAAAAGTGCATACCCTTAACACGGACACACGACTTAGTAGCAGATTATTTCCATGTTGCCCATGTCAAAAAATGAAGTGAACAGCAGGAATTAGAACATCACTTTTAGCAAGACTATAAACCACGGGTTCTCAACCTTTCTAGATGTCAACCCCCCTTTTTATGCCTAAAGTGCCCTTCGACTTCATTTACACATGCAAATTAAGCTACGACCCCAATACATAAAAAACCTTAATAGGGTGATTAAAACATAAAAAATATAATGTTCAGTATAACGTAATGTAATTTTAGCGTACATATTTAATGCGATGATCGAAATTGTAATTAGTTAGCAAATTTCTAAATTTGCGGTTGAATTTCCGTTAATGCCAACACCATGTAACTTTGAATATTTAATCTGTTTCTTGTTTTGGCTTTCAAATTAAAAAGCTATGAACATCCACTTTCAACAGAATAAGATGCAGAATAGGACAGGCAAAAACAACATTCAGAAAAATGAAAAATATACTATGTAATATGACCTTGTCATTAGAAGTGAGAAAGAGAGTTCTGCAGTGCTAACCCCTATACTAACATATGGGTGCGAGTCTTGGACAATAAACAAACTGGACAGGGGGAGATTGGAGGCAACAGAGATGTGGTTCTACAGAAGAATGCTGAGAATACCATGGACTGCCAGAAAAACTAATGTAGAGGTGTTAAAAGAGTTAAATGCGAAAATGATCTTAATCAACAATATAAGAAAAAGGCAATCTTCTTTTTTTTTGGCCACTTCATGAGACAGGCAGGTTTAGAGAACATAATCACAACAGGCAAGATTGAAGGCACCAGAACATAGGGCGACAACGTGAGAAAATATTAGACAGTTTGACAACCTGTCACGGCAAAGAAACAACAACGACTTTGATACATAATACTGTGGACAGAGAGCTGTGGAGTGCCATGACCACCTACGCCAGCCGGCATGGCACCTGATGATGATGATGATGAACATCCACTTTCACGGAGATATGTAGAAGCAAATGCTAATAGAACTAGAATAAACATTTCTTTAACATCGACATTATTTTAAACTACGGTTTCATTCGGCGACTCCACAGAAAAAAACACATTCCTGACCTAATTTTTCCAGCCCATTCGACATACGGACTGTGACAAGGACATCTAAACGTAAAAGGATATACTAAGGCTTCTGAAAAGGGGTTGGTTGCTAACACATATTATCACAATTTCCCTTGAAATAAATAACAAGTGCTGTTCCAAGATTGTGGATGGCATAATTTTTTGGCTGCATACGTGATTTGAGTTTAATTCCATGGTTATTGAGCTTTTGATGATGGACTACATGTCTATAAAAGATACCGAACTTTCTATTCCATCTATTGTTATTGGCAGTTACTTCTAGTTTCTGTTAACTCGTCTGCTATCAAATTTTCCCTGTTTCTCCATTAACAACATTTGGAATAATCAATAATTATATTTATTATTTATTGTCTGTACTGTATATTGTGAATTTCTATTATTACATACATATTTCGTCAGTCCGGACAAAGTTACTATAATGGGATTTCAATGTTATTATAATGGACAAAGTTACTATAATGGGATTTCAATGTTATTATAATGGACAAAGTTACTATAATGGGATTTCAATGTTATTATAATGGACAATTATAATATTATATTGTATATTATATTGACAATTATAATATTATATTATTATATTGTGTACGTAAGAAATAAAGTAGAGATGTGTGCAGGTGTCCAGGAGCCATTGCTTTCAATAGTGAAACGACGAAAAGTAGAATGGTTCGGACATGTATGCAGGCACGATTCCTTGTCAAAAACAATACTGCAGGGAACTGTCGAGGGTGGAAGAAGCAGAGGAGGACAAATAAAGACATGGACAGACAACATCAAGGAATAGACAGGGCTAGATATTTCCACACTCATCCGCATCGCTGAGGATAGAATTCGCTGGAGGACTATGCATCCAATGTGGTACCCCTACGACCCTGAAGGGTTATGGGTTTATTGATTGATTATTGATTGATAATGGACAAAGTTACTATAATGGGATTTCAATGTTATTATAATGGACAAAGTTACTCTAATGGGATTACACTTGAGAAATTTATGAAATCATTGAATACAATGTTGTATAGGAAACTGTTATTCAGTTATTGTTGTATATTTAATGACAAACGATACATATACTCTCATCGCTAGTACAACATGGACGAGCGGAATTTTAACCAAGAGCTAGTTCGTCCGAGGTGGGATTGTGAGACACTATCCACTTTGTCACCGAATAGTAAATGTATTCTTCTTATTCCTGTTCGCAGTTCAACATGTCTACACAGCAAGTCCAGTTTTCTTAATGGATGCTGCTGTATTTGAGTGCTCCTCAGTGCTCCATTACAATTTTCTGTGGGCCAGTGTTCCTCTCTTAACTGGTTTAGTGTGATGCAGTTCTGCAGGATATGTTCCTCTGTTTGTCATACCTGCGCACATGGGCTCAGAGTAGATGCAACCACTCTTAGTCTATTTAAGTGCCTGTTTAGTTGTGTTGTGTCCTTATGCGGAAGATAATAGTCTGTTCAGGTATGTCAAGATTTTGATAGTTGTCATTTGGGTGATCGACTTTCCTGATAGCTGTGATGAGGGTCCTCTTTTATGGTACGTGATTTCTTGGTCTTTTGTGTTCTTGTGCTACTCTATCCTGTGATAGTATACCTACCTCCTCATTTCCTGGTATTCCACAGTGGAATGGTATCCATTGTATTACTACACGTCTTTGGATGCTCACTTCTCGTATGGATTCCTTCAAATCTTGCAGTTTTCACTGTAAAAATTTTGTAGGAGAGAAACTGCACCAGTAAGAACCACTTGTTGACATTTGCTTATTGTGTGTGTTTAGTTATTTCTGCAAAAAATGTGTAGGGTTGTACTTCTGCACAGTCGCTGGAGCAGAAGATGATTCCAGTCGATGAACATGTAGATTCATTTTCCTTTTTTTTCCTGGATATTTTATCTAAATTCCAGCACCTCCATTCTTCACTGCTCTGGTTGGCGATCCATCGGTATACATCTAAGTCTCCCCAGGGTATATATTTTCAATGATGTTGTATACTATTGTTTTCTTTTGTAGAGCATTCAGTTCTCTCATCAGTGAAGTTGTTGTTTATGGTGTCTCTGCTAGTGAGATTTTTATATTGCTCCGACGAAGGTGGGTAAAGTGTATATAATTTCCATTATTTATTTACAGCAACGATGCCACAGCTTTTCATTTGTGTGCATGTCTTATTCCTATGTGTATCTTAAGTTTGTTTTTGTGTGTGCTGTGATTGGGTCATGATACCATATCTATATGTTCAGCTCTTTCAGGTCAAATTCTACACTATGCCAGGATCAGGAACGTAGAATGGGGTTATGGCAGAGACCCTCACAAAGTATCGGTAGATTATCAGCATGCTGCAGTGTTGCGGGTTCAAATCTGATTGGTTACTTTTTTTTGGTTGGAGTAATTTTTGTCGGAGATCCCTAGTAATATTCACATGAAGCTACGGTGTTACGTGCTATGCGTGTTGGTCTCAGCAGACGATGTGTCGCGTCATAGAGAGAAACGGATTACGTATGCGGACACATAAGTACAAAAAAGTCAATGATCTTCACATTTAAAACCCTTTCACTACCAGCGGGACAATACGTCCCATCAACGGTTTGAAAAATATCTGTGGACATATCTTTATAATAAATAGAACAATTGTTTTCCCAATGGTACTTCATGAAGTTAAGGGCAAAAAATGTGTATTGACACCGCCGCCAGCCATTTTGAATTTCGTTAGCAGAGACTGGGGCGACGTGCAAGACACACATCGATTTATTTGGGTGTCATAACAATATATTTCATATATATTTTTAACTGACTAGCAAACATTTACACTAAAGAAATGGATATTAATTTGAGAGTCCGTTAGAAAAAAAAAAAAAAAATTAATATTATATATGGGGTGTATTATCGCAGTGTTTTTTTTTGTTAACGGGATATTTTACCCCAGTGATGTTTTCAATATGACTAAGTCAATTTAGTAACATTTAGTCATTTTTGCTTTCTATTTTATTTTAGATGAGCAGAAGACTAACAGCTGCCAAAGTGGCTCAGCTTTTAGAAGAAAGCGGTCATTCTGCATCAGACTTATCACTATCAGATATTGATAATTATATTACTGATCAAGGCCATATGGCCTATTATTACCGTAAGGAGAGAGATTTTTATCTAATATTTCAAGACCTTTTGGTGAGAAATCATTAAGGAACGCTATAGACCGTTTGGTTAAGTTCCTAGTACTAAAAGTCATTCATGTTCAGATTTGATAAGAAAAAAGGTTTGAACACCCTCCATCTCTACCTATTAAATATGGTCATTTAATAGATTACTTATTTATATCTAGATGAACACCACCCAAGAATTACAACAACTTGCAGCGAACCGAACAGCATGGAGAAACATGACTTCTGCCCTATGTGCCGCACTTGGTAACAGAGGAACCATAACTTCTGCCCTATGTGCCGCACTTGGCAACAAAGAAACAAACTAACTATTTAGATCTCAATCGAGTGTTGTCGGCAGTCAAATGGGGTGCAAAGAATAGCGAAAGTGTGATTTGTCATGCAGTTCTTAACAGGCGACTAAGGAAGGCTAAGGAGTGGTGTTAGCTGTTCCACCCCATAGAACAGGAATCGGTAACATCTGATAGTCCGTGGGCCGAACGGGGAAAATAAAGCTAATTTGAAAGCATAATTACGCCTGTTATCTGTTATATTTATATGAAATATTGAACCTATAAGGAGTGTGGACATGATGAATATGCATTGGCTTACGGAATGGACCAGTAATAATAAGTGTCAAATTTATCCGCAAGAAGCGAGGTGGGTCAGTTATCAGAACTTAACCGCAAGAAGCAAGGTAGGCCAATTACCAGAACGTAACCGCAAGAAGCGAGGTGGGCCAGTTACCAGAACGTAACCGCAAGAAGCGAGGTGGGCCAGTTACCAGAACGTAACCGCAAGAAGCGAGGTGGGCCAGTTACCAGAACGTAACCGCAAGAAGCGAGGTGGGCCAGTTACAAGAACTTAACCGCAAGAAGCGAGGTGGGCCAGTTACCAGAACTTAACCGCAAGAAGCGAGGTGGGCCAGTTACCAGAACGTAACCGAAACAAGCGAGGTGGGCCAGTTACCAGAACGTATTAATGTTAGAAAATAAACATTAAAAACACTACTTTTAGATATTTACATATGTAGACTATATATTAAAAGGTCATATTGAAAGACATGATCGCCCGTGTGATGCCAGGGCCAGAAAGGGGAGCAAAGAATAGCAACACTGTTTACCTTCCACGCATTTCGTAAAAGGCGACTAAGGAGGTTATGGAATGGAGTTGACTGTCCCATCCCATATAGGGTCAGTGACCCAAAGTCATGCTGAAGTCGGATGTCAGGCCGAAAGGCACAGATATCGCAGCAATGCTGTAAACCATGACACAACGCATTCCGTTCTACGGACTACATCCTGCTAATCTGCAGGAGTTTCAGAACGAACGCAGAAGAAGAAGAAGATGACATTTTTTGAAGACCTTACTTGGGGGTAAAGTTGAGGTGGGGACGAACAAGAGGCAGGCAGAGATACAAGTGGGAGAGAAACATCACACGATGGACAGGTTACATTCAAACAGAGTGCACCCCAAGATAAGAGACAGCGGATGTTGTGGGTATATTGCAGTCAACCTTTGTTGCGGAGACGGCCACCATGTTTTTAATGAGTGACACATAACATACAGTACATCTGGACACCTAACGTAAACATTACATCTGGATATATATCATAATAATAATATATATCACAAATAATCACAGATATGAAACAGAAGTTACAAGAAGAATAGAAATGGGTAAAAGTACCTTCAGTGATATTAGGAAAATATTAACATCTAAACAAATTACAAACAAATTAAAATGAGAATTATAAAATGCTATATCTACTTTATATAAATGTATGGCTCAGAAACATGGACACTAAATACACAATTAGAAGACAATTGATGTCTTTGAGATGATGGTATATAGAAGAATAAGGAGAACACTTAATATGAAGAAAGAACTACTAAGAGAAATAAAGATCAGGCAAATAAAATATTTTGGACACATTAAAAAACATGACACCTTATTGAAGACCTTACTTGAGGGTAATGTCAAAGGGAAGCGAGCAAGAGGAAGGTAGAGATACAAGTGGGAGAGTAACATCACAAGATGGACAGGTTACAGTTTAGCAGAATGCATCACCAAGACAAGAGACAGGGGATGTTGGAGATCCTTTGCATCCAACCTTCGTTGCGGAGACGGCACTTAATGATGTTGATGATATATCATAATACGTACATTGGGATACTTAAAATATTAAGAACATAGGAACAAACTTACTAATTAAATAATAACACACATAATAATTACATCAACACATTATATATATATATATATATATACATAGGGCACGTGTATCAATAGTGCACTAGAACTTCAAATTAAAGAAGACACCAAAAATAATACAACCTTTTTTTTTTAAAAAAGACAAATATAACTATAAAAAAAAATCCCAGGCAGATGAAGCTCGTTAACCCTGGTAAGCAAACTGTCTATGAGAGGGAAAACTCCAAAATGAAACCTCCACTGCCTGTGGACAATACTTGGATGGGTAAGGGCTAGGGAAACACATCCTGACTTAAAAGTAAGATGGAAAACGGAGACACTGGACCGAAAGGTACATAATATTCCAGCAAGGGCATGACTGCCAAGGCTGAAAACCACAGTATCTCGCAATGACTTCACATGTCACTAACAAATAATAACCTACCACTGAGAAAGAGAGAATAGCGATAAATCCTGGCAGCTCTAGGTCAGTGGAATGTAACAATCTTCCTAATCAAATCATAACCAATCACCAAGACAGAATCTAACTCCCAAATATTATTAACTGCTCTATTCGTCACATAACGATATCACGTCCTAATTGTCTAGCTTTGAGATAGGCTTGTCAGGCAAGTATCAGGCAAATATCTCACGATATATATTAATAATTCTGTCCCTATTCGTCTCTCTCTCCAACTCACTTTTTGTGGGGTGCAGGTTATTGTATTATAATTCTGCAGTGATATTTATCCCTTGTGTTTCATCTACATATTTCCTTACAATCTTATCGTTGTAATATACATAATGACACACAATTCACCAGAAGTGTATCGTATATAAATATACTCAACGAAAACTGCCTCAATTACAACATAAAGATGATTGGTGTATCCTACATACACATACTTAACGGAAACCGCTTCAATCACAACATCAAGATTTGCAAATCGTATATACATATACTCAACGAAAGCTGTCTCAATCACAACATCAAGATTGGCATATCGTATATACTCAACGAAAGCTGCACCAATCACAACCTCAATATTGGCATATGGTATATACTCAACGAAAGCTGCCCCAATCACAACCTCAATATTGGCATATCGTATATACTCAACGAAAGCTGTCTCAATCACAACATCAAGATTGGCATATCGTATATACTCAACGAAAGCTGCCCCAATCACAACCTCAATATTGGCTATCGTATATAAATATCCTCATTGAAAGCTGCCTAAATCAAAATAAAGATCAATACAGAAAAAAAACACGACGTAATGTCTGTAGACAGAGACTCAATACAATCATTATAAAGATAAATGATCAATTTTTGTAACAGGTTCACGAATTTAAATATCTTGGGAACATTATTACAGGCGACGAAATAATAAACTGAGTGATCAAAACGAGAATTTAAAAACAACCAACTAGATATTTTATGAATATATATCTATCTTCAAACATACATCAATCCCAATTGAAACAAAAAGACCCGCCGAATACGGATGTGTCGGGCCATTAGCGCAAATAAAACGGTGGCACAACGCATTTCCATTCTCTGGACTACATCCTGCTGAAAATCTAATAGGACCATGGTCCTGCTACAAGGGAGATCTAGCAGTAGTTTGAGAATGAACGCTGAAGAAGAAGAAGAAACCAAAAGACAAATCATAAATTCATCTTGATTCTTGATTAGAAACTGGCCTCACAGCACGTGGGGCATTCCCATAAGTGCTCCGCCCTCTGTTCCAGCAGCCATTCGACTCGATGGTGTTTCGAGTCTAATGCTGCCGAAACACACGTCGACATCAGGGCACAACTCTGGCCCTGCGACAGATTTATTTGCTGTTCCGCCCACCCACGTAGTGCCCATAAATGATAAATTCATTATTCATACAACCATTCCACTATCGTTGTCAGACGTGAACACTAATTAAAGAGTAAGAAAACAAGCAGTGAATCGTGTGAAATGAGATGTCTAAGAAAAACATCAAACACAACAAGAGATCATGTGAGGAATGAAGGTATAATAACTGTTGAAATATATTTGAAACTGTTGACAAACATATTGAACAAAAGAGACTGAAATGTTTCAGTCAGTTAGTGAGAAATTAACGGGCTGACCAACTAGCTAGCCTCGCCACCACAACTGATATATATATATATACATTTTTGTTTCTGAAGATTGGTGTCATCTGCCCTAAGGGGCAAATATATATTCCAAGTTCATAGATAATGGAAGATATAAAGTGTTAGAACCTCCACTCCTCTGTTGTTGTATATAAACATACATTTATTTGTTTGTGGCATTACTTCCATATCTTCTGTCATTTTTGTCTGTCTATCGCTCTATTCTTCTGAGACTGTCCCTTTGTTAACTGTATCTGTATACCTCTCATGTACGTCCTCCGCCAGCCTCTCATGTACGCCCTCCGCCAGCCTCTCATGTACGCCCTCCGCCAGCCTCTCATGTACGCCCTCCGCCAGCCTCTCATTAGTGGCCAGCTTAACAGAATCGAAACATTTGTCTGGACAGATCTTTTGTCAACTTGAAGAGCATATTATCTCCCCTGTTATGTCGCTCTCTACACTGTACAGCTGTCTCCGTGTGTCGTGTTTGTTGTATTGATTTGTTTGCACGTGAGACGACCCTGCAGAAGTGAGCAATCAAAAGCAGACATGACGTTATAGTGGTTTTTTCTGTTTTATTTTCACCACTACTGCATCAACTCAGTTCACCCCAGACATCGCTAAAACACTTGCAGAATGGGACACATTTGATTGAGAAATACATGTTGGCTCATCTTAACCCACGATTTCACGGAACATCAGTCGTATATTTAGCCTTCATTCCCCTACATGATCTCACTTGTGGATAAACAATAACTCATTAGCTTTCCGTGCTCGTGTGTGGCCAGGGCCCGAAAGGGGAGCACAGAATAGCAACACTGTTTACCTTCCACGCATGTTGTAAAATGCGACTAAGGAGGTTATGGGATGGAGTTGGCTGTCCCCCCATCCCATATAGGGTAAGTGACACAAAGCCACGCTGAAGTCGGATGTGTCAGGCCAAAAGGCGCATACATCGCAGCAGTACTGTAAACCATGACACAAAGCATTCCGTTCTCCGGGCTACATCGTGCTAATCTGATGGAGTTTGAGAACGAACGCAGAAGAAGAAGAAGATTAGCTTTCCAGCATGATGTACATCAGAGAGCCGCATAGCGAAGTGGGTAGCGCACTGGCTTCGCATATGAGTGAGTCCTGGGTACATTTCCCAGATGAGGCGAAAATGTTTCTCAGATCGCAACGGCTCCCAGGTCGACCCAGCCTTAAATGGGTACCGGATTAATCCGGAAAGTAAAGACTGCGAGGGAGAGGAGATGGCTATCGCCCTCATGTGCAGAGCCTCTGAAATGTGAGATCGCTAACATCTCACTCCCCTACGGCATTAATAAATGCTATGGGTTTCTTTACTATTTACCATATCTTAGGACAGATGTCTCCTATTTTCAAAGTAAAAAAATGTGAACATAACACCACAACTGCACTTTATAAAAGTATCATTATACAATAACTTTGCTACCAAATGTCAAACGTGAACATTAACAACAAAGACTAATAGATCACGTCAATAAATCAAGTAATGAATATGGACTGGATATAAACATCCAAAAACAAACCATGATAATCAGCAAGGACACAGAAGAACAAGAGCTAAACATAAACATACATAAAGAGAAACTACAACAAGTAAAACATTAGGTCTATCAATATCTTGAACACATAGTCACAAAGGATGGCAGATGTGAAACAGAAGTTAAAAGGAGAATAGGAATGGCCAAAAGTACTTTCAATGACATGGTGAAAATATTAACATCAAAAGAAATTACAAACAAGTTAAAATGAGAATTATAAAATGCTACATCTATTCTATATTAATGTATGGATCAGAAACATAGACAATAAATAAACATTTAGAAGACAAAATTGATGCATTTGAGATGTGGGTATATAGTAGAATAGGGAGAAGATCATGGAACGATTCTTGATTAGAGACTGGCTTCACAGCACGCGGGACATTCCCATAAGTGCTCCGTCCTCCGCTCCAGCAGCCATCCCAGTGTATGTAGACTCAGAGTCCCAGTCAGGTGTTGATTGTGTGATCTTCAGGACTTTCTTCCAAAAAATTTACTTTTCCATCCCTCACCTCTAGATACTCCCATTGCTAACATTCTCTGTATGTGTACGTTCTCAGCCTCATTGACATCATCTTCATCTTGAAATGAATTTATTACTGCCTTCATAAAGTCTGCTTTATATCTTCTCAACAATGTGCCGTCTATAGCCGCACTGCCTGCCAATAATTCGGTTCTCTCGTTTCCTCTGACCCCAGCATGACTAGGGCAGTATATCCATGTAATGCTCTGGACAACTGAGTTGTTCAATAAGTACCACCATTTTTTTCTTAGCGTGAACTGTTCTATCTTGTACAACATGCTTTGAGAGTCTGTGAGTATTACCGCGTGTGTTGATGTAAAAGTTATCAACCAATTAAGAGCTGCTGTAACTCCCTCTATCTCCATCCTCATGCTCGATGTGACAGTAGAATATGCTGAAGATTTCTCAACCAACTTCACGCCGTTTCTGTAAGGAACAAAACCCCAACCGCTTTTATTTGTGTTTCTGTTAACGGAGCCATCTGTGTATATAATTATGTCTTGTGGTTTCGAGTGTAGTTGGGCGAGTTCGTGCACTGTATCCTGCAGTCCTGACGTCTGTCCATTTTCGACACGCTTTATCTATTTGTATTATTACTTTAGTCAGTGATTTCTTCTCAGTGTCTACCTCCACCCATTTACTGCCCTTTTCTATTTCTTCAAATTCACATACTCTTCGCAGTGTGTCTTCGGTCTCTGCCATCCATGATCTGCCACGCTTGATTCGTTTTCCCTTTGACTCATCAAGACGTTGGTGTAATGGGTGGTGGTTGTATTGTCACTTTAAGCTACGCCCTAACTTGTGCTACCTGATGTCCCACTATAATGCTAGGGAGATCAAGCAGAAATCTCATAGCAGAGATGTATGTATCTCTAGTACACCCCAGTACCACTCCCATTGCCTCATTTTGGACTTTTCCAATCTATCGACTTCTATCATGGAAAGAGAAGAAAACAAATAAAGAGGTACTAAACCACTTAATACGAAGAAAGAATTACTAAGAGAAATAAAGATCAGGCAAATAAAATATTTTGGACACATTAAAAGACATGACATCTTATTGAAGACCTTACTTGAGGGTAAAGTCAAAGATAAGCGATCAAGAGGTAGACAGAGATACAAGTGGGAGAGTAACATCACTAGATGGGCAGGTTACAGTCTAGCAGAGTGCACCACCAAAACAAGAGAAAGGGGATGTTGGAGGTCTATTGTAGCCAACCTTCATTGCGGAGGTGGCACTTAATGAGGATAAACAACAGAAGCCAAAAGAACATTTTTACAACGGAAATGACTTGTCTACGTAGATTCCTCGGAGTCAGAATAAGAGAAAACATCAGAAAACATAAACGAAAACATCAGAAAACAAACGAAAAAATCAGAAAACTAACAAACACAATATCAATCCTGGATTACATCAGAGGGCAACATATTAAGTGGTTTTCACATGCTTCCAGGCTACAACCAGACAGTGTCCTTCTAAAGAATTACTATACAGACACGATGAATACAACGCCAGGGACAGACCATGCAAACGATGGATTACAGAAATAAAAGAGCCAATACCCTCGTTAACCGCCTTTTACGACATGGATGGAAGATAAACATTATTCTATTTTTTTGGTTCCCCTTAGTAAATGAATAGACTTACGTAATATATATTTCGTATAAGACCTACATTAAAGTAACTATATGGTTATAGTTATTTTGTTATGTTTATTTATTCAGCAAAGTATTCAATAGTGTTAACTGCATAGAAACACCAAACAAGAGCTCTGGTAATTATTCTAAAATTCTACAAATATAATTTCTTATCTGCGAACTGGAGAATCGAACAACTCTGAAATTGGCCTCAGTGAACAAATCTATTTCTGTGGTACTGTGCTTTCTGGAACTCTTAAGACAGTGTTAAGTGGCATGTTATTGTTACCAGAATCCTAATAGTCTAAGTGTGTGTGAAGTAACAATAACAAGCCATGTGTATGTCAAGTAACAATAACAAGACACTTAAAACTGTATTATGAGATCCACATGCTTGTTAAGTGGCAGGTTATCGTCAGCACACATCCAACTAGTCTTTGTGTGTGTTTCAGTCCTCGCTAAGCGGCAGGTTATTATCATCACACATCCAGTTAGTCAATATTTTGTTTAGGTCCTCGTTAATTTGTAGATTATCATCAGTACACATCCAATGAGTTTATATGTGTGTTTCTACCCTACCCTAAATAAATACTTCAACGTATAGTTCAGTGTTCCTCGTATAAGGAAGATATGAATTCTGCAAGAAATGGTGATGAGCAGAAACTGGCTTCATTAGAAACTGGCTTCATTAGAAATCATTAGAAATCATTAGAAACTGGCTTCACGGCACGTGGGGCATTCCCATAAGTGCTCCGCCCTCTGTTCCAGCAGCCTTTCGACTCGTTGGTGACTGTAGTCTAATGCTGCAAAAACAGACATCGACATCAGGGCACAACTCTGGCCCTTGTGACAGTATTCTTTGTTGTTCCGCCCACCCACACCGTGCCCATAACTAGTTCAAACACAACGTCGGCCTGTCGGAACAACATGGTAACTGTTATCGAAGGTTACGACTGCAGGATTGTAAAGATGACATGCCATGAAGATTCTCTAAGAAGATAACCTCAATATAAAGGTATGTCATCTACTAAGGTTTTCTGCTGCATGGGTGGTTTGTCTAGTGAGTCATTGGTGAGACCCACAGACGCAACCACTTGCGCCATCATTTTCATCAGGTAGCATATCCTGAACAGTATGTAGCAGTACTCACATCCTTTGCAAACATATACAGACAGACAGACAAGCAGGCAGACAGACAGGCAGACAGACAGAAAGACAGACATACATACAGACATATAGATAGATATTAATACATCCAATAGTATCGTCAGTATGGAACCACAAAGAGTTGAGTTCATGTGGCGAGCTCAACTTTGCTACTGAATCGACGTAGTAATTAAAGTATAAATATAACAGATTGACGAGTATATTATTATTATTATTATTATTATTATTATTATTATTATTATTATTATTATTATTACTATTATTATTATTATTATAATTATTGTTATTGTTGTTGTTGTTATTATTATTATCATTATCATTATCATTATTATTATTATTATTATTATTATTATTAATATAATAATAATTATTGATATATAACTGGGTCAATTATCCTCTTTATTGGAACACAAAATGTTACCAATGTCAACAAAACAACATCTTATCCAAAGTATCTTCATTCCAACTCTGTGCTACCATTGTCAAACATGGTCCTTAACAACAAAACATAATAGACAACTAGTTACAACAGAGATGAGATGTCTGAGATAAGCCACAGGAGTGAACAGAAGACACAGAATTAGAAACGATGTCATAAGAGAGAGAGTGGGTGTCATATCAATTCTACAATACATACAAAACCAACAGATACACAATGGTTTGGTCATCTGAAAAGAATGCCATGCTATTCATTAGTCTATACAGTATATACGAGGAGAGGCAGAAAGAAGAGCCAAGAGTAGACCTAGAGTATGCTGGATCGACAACATCAAAGACATTACACGAACACCAAATAAAATTATCTGAAGCTGCCAGAAAAGCGAGAAAAAGAACATTGTATCTCCCTCGACACCCGTAAAGGGTAAAAGAGGAAGGAAAGAAGAAGAAGAAGATACATATTTTCTCGAAAAGTAGTCTTCTTTATAGATTACCTGAACTCCTCACGTGTCTTGGTGCTTTGACGTACTCAAAGACGCGTCCATGCGCTCAGAAATATACTTTGTTCATATAGTCATATTCTTCTACACAACTGCTATCAGCAACCATGCATTCTTCTTCTTTTTCTTCTTCTTCTGCGTTCGCTCTCATATAAATACAACGAATATATCGTGTGATTTCCTCCGGGGAGGGTGAAGTACGTTGTGCTTCAGGTTCCACAGTAAAACTGTGTTATTTTCACCTCGGTTGTCCACTCTGTGGCCTGGACGTCCGAGGTCCAGCACATCCGTTTTCGTCATTCCTTTATTTCGGGGTTGGTCCCTAAAGTCCATGCATTCTATTACTAGTTTACTCATGATGGTATGTCTCTTTATATGGCCAAATAATTTCTGCTTTCTTGTTATAATATAGTTTAAGAGGCAACCCTTTTTTTCATAGAATGTGTCCTAATATACATTTTGTAATGCAGTACATACAATATGAAATCTATCTCACCGCGGAATAGCAGGAAAATGAGAGAACTGATCAGCTGGTCTAGGATAGTTCTACCATGCAACAATTACCAATCATCTATCACAAAGGAAATCCATGATAAAGGAACAACAAAAGCCAAAATTATGTTCACGGGTTGACTACCATCTGCTAAACAGAAAAGAACAGGTCATCATATTTCGATTCATAACTGGACAAAATAGATTAAATAGCCATATGCACATACAATTTAAATTGGTACATTATCAAAGTGTATATGTGGGCAAGCCATCCAAAATTCAGAGTATATCCTTCAAGAATGTGAAAACTATGACACATTAACCCCTTAACTGCGGATGTATTCTTAAGGATTCGATGAAAAGTCACATACTGGTCGTCTAATACACCTATGAATGTTAAACTCTATGGGACAAGAAATGAAAAATATTGTCCAACTTATATACGAAATAACAATGTAGATATAGAAATTATTAAAAAATTAAGAAAAAAATAAATATTTGTGAATGTCTGCAGATATAGACATTTCTATCTAACAATTTAGACAAAAATCAACACTACATATACAGACATTATTAGCGAACTAAAGAAGAAGAAAGATCTTTTGTTGGTAGCAGATCCTATTATAAATATAACTATGAACAATTTTTAGAGGGGTTTTTTCTAGACAGTATTGAAGTTCAGTAGGTTGCTATTACTTTATGCACTGTTTGGATGTGCAATTTTCAGCAGCTGAACTCAAACCATGTACCTTTACCAACAGAGACGCATTTACTACATAACAGCTACAGTGCCGGATTTGCAAGAATTCACAAGTGCAATTCTACAAATTTTATAAGAACCAGTTTTACCACGTTCAGTATTCCAGTTGCTGATTCGCAAATCGGACCACAACTATGGCTGTCATTTATCACATTATCATACCGATACACTAGATGATATATTTACATACCGATACACTGTATGATAGGGAGCCGCGTAGAACAGCGATTATCGCATGTGAGTGGTCCTGGGTTCATTCCCCAGTTGAGACGGAAATGATTTTCAGATCGTAACTGCTCCGTGGTCAACCCAGCCTTAAGTATCAGACTCACCAAGGAATTAAAGACTGCGAGGGAGAAGAGATGGCTTTCGCCCTCATGTGCAGAGCCTCTGAAATGTGAGATCACTAACATCTTACATCTCTACGGCATTAATCAAAGCTATGGGTTAACTTTACTTTACTTTTGCAGTGATAACACAAGGAGAAACAATGTCTTTAAACACCAGTCAAATTGTGGATATTAGAAACGTTTTTTTCTAAAAATATGAAACAGACCATGTAACCTTTTGGTACCCTTTCTACTGAAAGTTCTTTATTGGGGGTGGGGGGGGGGGGTCATATTTAAACAGGTAATGGATCCCTGAATTTTGGACAGTTGTTGACATAGTTTATGGACAACCACTAAAAGAAGACGCATAGGGACTGCAAATAATACTGCAGTTGACAACCTAAACCAGACATTGCTCTGCGCTGGTCAAGCTCCAGTTTCGACTCTATATAAACTAAATTCATTTCGGTTGTAGCTACCCTGGGTATTATTTTGCGACCGGAACCTGACGAAAACTACGACACCCCTGCACGGGTTCGAGAACAGTATAATTGAATATTATATATTTCGGAGCGTTAAAGACGAAGCTAAAGAAGTCAGGCCAGAATAGAACATAACGCGAAACGTTTAGTTTCGTATCGATTAGGATCTGTAAGGTTCAGTAATAAAACTTGTGGCGGATAACTGCTTGTATGTCGGATTCAATTACAGTAAGGTTAGTAAGCCAGTGTCATAAATCCAAGTTCGCGCACTATTAATTTAAGATCAGCATAATAAATGTTGGACGCATGTGGAAGAAAACAATAACGGCCTGTAAAATGCGTCAAAATTCCATGGTTTCTGTAGGATACATTGTCATTTCATATTTGGAGAAAAAAAAGTGGTACTCTTTATATGACTGCGTCTTTATTTTATGTGACAGTTCAGCTATACATTATAAACGCATCTGTACATTCTAAAGTTATCCCTTGATTATGAACTGCATTTGCCTACTATAAAGCTGTTTAACTGAAAGATAAATGAACTATTATCATTTTATTATTATTAAACGCATTCATTCATGTTAATAATAACCCTGCCATTATATGACATGCACATGACACAGTATAAAAAACACCAATGGAAATTTAGTTTTGTTTCAAAATGTTCCTAAATATTTAAAAACCAATTTTAATCAAACATATGTTATCTGTTGGTGAGTTACTCGACCAGGGAGAGGAATCTCATAGTCGTCAAGTTGTAACCTTACAGATGAATTACTTGGCCAGGGATAGGAAGCACATAGTCGTCAAATTGCGACCTAACATGCCTATAGATGAGGTCTCGACCAGGGACAGGAACACATATTAGTCAAATTGCGATCTAATATGCCTACAGATGAGTTACTCGACCAGGGAGAGGAGCACATAGTAGTAAAAATGTGATCTAACATGCCTACACATGAGTTACTCGACCAGTGAGAGGAGCACATAGTAGTAAAAATGTGATCTAACATGCCTACAGATTACTGCTACGATGTAGAGTCCTCTTGTATGAAAGAAAGCTCAGGAGCAGCACCCCCACCCCACCCTCTCCCCTCAAAGAAGAAGTGCACAGAAGAACACAGGTAGCATCGCTCATCCTTCCCGAGTATTTAAAGAAACAAACAAATCTACTTTCTACTATTAACAAAAGTTAATATTGCTTATAAGGTTTCAATATATCAAAAATACAAATTACACTACGTTATTGGTTGTCCATAATTATGTCAAAAAGTAGGGGTGTGTGGGAAGTGTCTAAAATATTTGTCGGTTTTTTTACAGGGGGGGGGGGTGTGAGCGGGAAATTGGGGGGGGGGGGGGTGGAGGATTGTTGCCAAAAGTAGACGTGAACAATACTATTTTTATACACTAATTATTAAATTGTTTGAACTCGAAGAAATTTTATGGAAAGTCAAAAACTACATGTATTTTTCTTACTTTTTGTATTAAAACATTTTTTCAGAAGTGGAACCATAAATCTTTAAAAAAATTTTAAATAAGCAAATGTGAGGGGGGGGGTGTTCCCTGAGCTCTTTGCAGTTGTTGGAAATGGTGAGGGGGGGGGAGGGAGGGAGGGGAGTAAAAATCACAAAATTGACGTAAATTTTGTACAATCCTTTATATTGAATTTTGTACAACTTACAAGTTAACGTACAATAAAAAAATTAAAAAAAACCAAAACAACAACAACAAAAAATGCCAAAATACTTGTTATTTCTTGCAATGAAATCTTTTCATGGTTTTATGCAATGCTGGAATCATTATAAAGCTTTCCTTGTATTATTTTCTTTATAAAAACAGGAAAAAAACGGTGCGATCTATCGTAGATAAATATTGCATTTATCTAAACTTAAGAAACAGGAAAAATCACTCTAGCAGAGAAAGAGACCCGTTTGACCAGAAACTCCTGTGCTCATTTCGATCTAAGTTTAAAACAAATTGAAGGAGATTTTAGACGCGGGATTTACAGGAGAGGATATAGGTCGAAACAATTTTTTTGTAAGCAGACAAAAACATTTTTTTCTTCGTAAGGAAGAAGGAAACAGGAAAATTGCATAGACATACATTCATGGTCCTCCTATAGCCGAGGTATTGCATTCATTCAGTGAAGGTCTTAAAAAAGTAGATGGAAATTGTAGGCCCATTTGTAGGCCTTAATACGATACTGAATTTCTTCTGTATTCAGAAAGTTCTAATATCCTCTTAAGTAAGTTTTGTGACCGATGAACCAACAGTACCAGGAAATGAACACATCCACACTCAACTGCCACGATTTTCTTGTTCAACAACAGGTTATCTAGATTTTGGACAAGAAAGAACTGTGTACGCCAGCTAGAGATGAGTTACTCGACCAGGGAGAGGAGCACATAGTAGTAAAAATGTGATCTAACATGCCTACACATGAGTTACTCGACCAGTGAGAGGAGCACATAGTAGTAAAAATGTGATCTAACATGCCTACAGATTACTGCTACGATGTAGAGTCCTCTTGTATGAAAGAAAGCTCAGGAGCAGCACCCCCACCCCACCCTCTCCCCTCAAAGAAGAAGTGCACAGAAGAACACAGGTAGCATCGCTCATCCTTCCCGAGTATTTAAAGAAACAAACAAATCTACTTTCTACTATTAACAAAAGTTAATATTGCTTATAAGGTTTCAATATATCAAAAATACAAATTACACTACGTTATTGGTTGTCCATAATTATGTCAAAAAGTAGGGGTGTGTGGGAAGTGTCTAAAATATTTGTCGGTTTTTTTACAGGGGGGGGGGGGTGTGAGCGGGAAATTGGGGGGGGGGGGTGGAGGATTGTTGCCAAAAGTAGACGTGAACAATACTATTTTTATACACTAATTATTAAATTGTTTGAACTCGAAGAAATTTTATGGAAAGTCAAAAACTACATGTATTTTTCTTACTTTTTGTATTAAAACATTTTTTCAGAAGTGGAACCATAAATCTTTAAAAAAATTTTAAATAAGCAAATGTGAGGGGGGGGGTGTTCCCTGAGCTCTTTGCAGTTGTTGGAAATGGTGAGGGGGGGGGAGGGAGGGAGGGGAGTAAAAATCACAAAATTGACGTAAATTTTGTACAATCCTTTATATTGAATTTTGTACAACTTACAAGTTAACGTACAATAAAAAAATTAAAAAAAACCAAAACAACAACAACAAAAAATGCCAAAATACTTGTTATTTCTTGCAATGAAATCTTTTCATGGTTTTATGCAATGCTGGAATCATTATAAAGCTTTCCTTGTATTATTTTCTTTATAAAAACAGGAAAAAAACGGTGCGATCTATCGTAGATAAATATTGCATTTATCTAAACTTAAGAAACAGGAAAAATCACTCTAGCAGAGAAAGAGACCCGTTTGACCAGAAACTCCTGTGCTCATTTCGATCTAAGTTTAAAACAAATTGAAGGAGATTTTAGACGCGGGATTTACAGGAGAGGATATAGGTCGAAACAATTTTTTTGTAAGCAGACAAAAACATTTTTTTCTTCGTAAGGAAGAAGGAAACAGGAAAATTGCATAGACATACATTCATGGTCCTCCTATAGCCGAGGTATTGCATTCATTCAGTGAAGGTCTTAAAAAAGTAGATGGAAATTGTAGGCCCATTTGTAGGCCTTAATACGATACTGAATTTCTTCTGTATTCAGAAAGTTCTAATATCCTCTTAAGTAAGTTTTGTGACCGATGAACCAACAGTACCAGGAAATGAACACATCCACACTCAACTGCCACGATTTTCTTGTTCAACAACAGGTTATCTAGATTTTGGACAAGAAAGAACTGTGTACGCCAGCTAGAGATGAGAACATAGCTATATGGTTAGTGGAGTTACTATAGACGTGCCTTTCGTCAATTATAAAATCCTATTGGTTCATCGGAGATAATCCATCTAAAGTGACACAATTTACTTTATTCGTGATTTTCATTGGTCAATTTGTGCATACCTAATTTCAACAGCTAACAAAAATCACGGGGAAAGTCTTGTGTTTCACTTAAGAAGGATGATAAAAAATATAGCTGACAGATCGATTAATGTCGATGGTCAAGCTATAGTTATCATTTATATTTCATTCAGTCATTGGTACCATTCCTTCCGGCGTAGGCGATCATGCCTCTCCACAGTTCTCTGTTATACATTTAAATATAGTTTCTGATGATTCTGCATCATGCCAGGTTTTTAAACCATCCAATATTTTCTAAGGTTGTCTTCCTCTGTCTCTCTTACCCTCAATTTTTCCAGTTGTTATGATGTTCTCCAATTCATCTCTTGTCATGACATGACCCAGAAGCTGTGAGTGTCGTCTTCTAACACAATTAATAAGTTCTCTATTTGTGTTGACCAGTTTAGAATTATAGTATTACTCTTTTTAGCTGTCCATGAAATTTCCAAAATACTTCTTCTATAAAACCACATCTCTGTGGCCTCCAGATATTTTCTTGCAATATTGTCAATTGTCCACGCTTCACTACCATATAACAGTATGGGCTCTATTTAACATTTTAGTATGTTCTTTCTTACTTCTAGTGTTAATGAATTATTACACAAGATGTTCCTCATCTTCTGGAATGCTACTTTTGCCTGTGCCATTGATATTACAGATCTAAAATACGGTGGAAGTAATGTTTGATGATGAAGGAATTATACGAGGAAGTAATGTTTGATAATGAAGTAATGTTACTCGGAAACAATGTTTGGTAATGAAGTAATGTTACTCGGAAACAATGTTTGATAATGAAGTAATGTTACTCGGAAACAATGTTTGGTAATGAAGTAATGTTACTCGGAAACAATGTTTGGTAATGAAGTAATGTTACTCGGAAACAATGTTTGGTAATGAAGTAATGTTACTCGGAAACAATGTTTGGTAATGAAGTAATGTTACTCGGAAACAATGTTTGGTAATGAAGTAATGTTACTCGGAAACAATGTTTGGTAATGAAGTAATGTTACTCGGAAACAATGTTTGGTAATGAAGTAATGTTACTCGGAAACAATGTTTGATAATGAAGTAATGTTACTCGGAAACAATGTTTGGTAATGAAGTAATGTTACTCGGAAACAATGTTTGGTAATGAAGTAATGTTACTCGGAAGCAATGTTTGATAATGAAGTAATGTTACTCGGAAACAATGTTTGGTAATGAAGTAATGTTACTCGGAAGCAATGTTTGGTAATGAAGTAATGTTACTCGGAAGCAATGTTTAATAATGAAAGAATGATACGAGGTATTTGAGAACCCCAGGAATTGCGAGCGATTATCTCTTACTTTCTATGTGCAATGGTGTATTTTTCTGAGTTTTCTTTCATACCCAGGAGACTTAAGCTTTCGGCTTATTGCACTGCCTATTGAAGGAGCGTTCTACTCAGAGGGGGTCTATAAATGTATAGATGAGATGCTACAGAGCTTCCATAAGACAGCATCAATATAACTGCGTGTCATCTACTAAGGTTTTCTGTTGCATGGGTAATTTGTCTAGTGGGTCATTGGTGATACCCACAGATGCAACCTCATGCATATGATACGAGGTAGAAATGTTTGATGATGAAGGAATCATGACGATAGCACCCCGTCGTAGTACGAATCTGTTACACTTGTTGACTATGTCAAAAACGTAGAGTTGTACTTGCTGCTTCAGGCGTGCACTTCTCTAGAGCAGATACTAGAGTTTTACTTGTAGCTTTAGGCTGGTACTTCTTAGTGTACACGACAGAGATTTACTTGCAGCTTCAGGATTGTATTTCTCTTGCGCAGACACAAAAGTTTTACTTGCAGCTTAAGCCTACTAGTTTTTTAGAGCAGACACTAGAGTTTCAAAACATAGAACAAGGACAATTTTCTACGTTACATTATAACCGGGACCTTTTTTCAAGAAACAAATAACAATCATAAATACAAAACCATAAAAATATTGACAATTAGAATGACTATGAAAATTCAGGCAGGCACTTCTCTAGATCAAATGCTAGAGTTTTACTTTCAGCTTCAGACTGGTACTTTTTCATAGCAGAAACTAGAGTTTTACGCTCCTCTTAAAACAACTCTCAGCATGTGCTAGAGCAGACATTGGAATTTTACATGCTGCTTGAGATGGTACTTTTCTAGAGTAGACAATAGTTTTACTTTCAGCTTCAGGCTTGTACTTCTTTAGCGCTGGAACTGGAGTTTTACTTTCAGCTTCAGGCTTGTACTTCACTAGTCCTGGAACTGGAGTTTTACTTTCAGCTTCAGGCTTGTACTTCTCTAGTCCTGGAACTGGAGTTTTACTTTCAGCTTCAGGCTTGTACTTCTCTAGCGCTGGAACTGGAGTTTTACTTTTAGCTTTAGGATGTTACTCCTTTAGCATTCTTGGTAATGGGGAGGTAGAACGGAGCATATGCGTGTCCCAGATGACTGCTGTACCAATTGTGTCTGTAGAATACAAGATTATCTGCTGACCGATCTTGTACATCGTATGTATGCGACATTCTTCCAACATTGAGACATGCTGCAGATAAAATAACAGATTCCTTCTCAGCAGTCTAGATATGCGTCTTCAGCAGACTAGGAAATGAGGTAATGAAACCCTACCTCAAGTCTCCTATGTTACATCTTGCGGCATGCATGGCAGGTGACAGTATTACTCTTCTATGCTTCCTGCCACAGCCCCGGTAACATGATGGTAAAAGAAACAGAACTAAGCAAAGCCGTTTAAAAAATATGTATCGCCAATACGCGTTTCGATCAAAATCTCTTCATCTGGGATAAAAAAAAATACTTTCAAGGTAAATGGCTACGAGGATGTGCACACATTGTGCTAACAAATTTGTGGGGGGGGGGCGGGGGGTTTGTAGAGACGTTTGAGAAAAATTACCCCAGCACTAATATTTTACACTACTATACAGCGATTAAATTGTTAAATATGTTACACGAATTAAAATTTGTTACTATATTGAATACTATTTGCATTACATATATGCTATGAAGTATGTTGTTATGTCTTGATTCTTGTTCTAGATCACTAATTTAAATGTTATAACCACCAGAATGAATTGATGATTCTCTACGAAACATTAAAGATTTTTCGCTATACTTTTGTTCTATTTCATTCAATTCTGAAACTATTTCTTGAAAGCACAATCAAGAAATAAAGATAAATAAAGCATCCAGGCAGTAACAATTCATATTGAAAATCCTATTAGGAATTGAAGGTGTCAGCTAGTAAACTGTAAACAATCGTTTAAATTGTACTAATTAGTCTCGTGATTAATAATATAATCAAACAATAAAGCAGTTATGACAGTGGCAAATTAACATAACTTCTTCTTCTTTCCTTCCTCTTTTACCCTTTACGGGTGTCGTCGAGGGAGATACAAGGTTCTTGTTCTCGCTTTTCTGGCAGCTTCAGGTAATGTTATTTGGTGTTCGTGTAATGTATCTTTGATGTTGTCGATCCAGCGTACTCTAGGTCTACACTTGGCTCTTTTTTCTGCTTCTCCTCTCTTCGTATATGCTTTATAAACTAATGAATCACACGGCATTCTTTCCAGATGACCAAACCGTTGTATCTGTTGGTTTTGTATGTATTGTAGAATTGATATGACACCCACTCTCTCTCTTATGACATCGTTTCTAATTCTGTATCTTCTGGTCACTCCTGTGGCTTTTCTCAGACATCTCATCTCTGTTGTAACCAGTTGTCTCTTATGTTTTGTTGTCAAGGACCATGTTTGACATTGGTAGCACAGGGTTGGAATGAAGATACTTTGGATAAGATATTTTGTTGTTGACATTGGTAGCATTTTGTGTTGCAATAACGGGGATAATTGACCCAGTATTTGATTCCCTTTGCTACAACGAATGTCTATTTATTATGTCTAATTAACATAAAAATGCATGAAATATGATTTCAAATGTATTGTAATTGTTTTTACTCGTCTATAAACAAATAGATTCAACATTTCGAATCTGCATTTGATTTCTAATCATTATTCAGAACATACTTGACTGGTATTCTGACCGATCTTTATGTGCGTAGCCTCAAGAAGCTGATAGAAAGTATATCTATGGCATTATTATTTAATGGTATCTGCCCATGTAGGGGTCAGAGGAAACAGGAGAGCAGACTCACTGGCTGGAAATGCTGTGTTTGACTGTATAGTTTTGAGATATGACCGACCTAATAAGGGCAGTCAGTGATTTACTACAGATTGAAGAAGACGTGAAAAACTGATTGAGTGCCTCTGGGGGTTGTGAAAGTAATCAGACAGATTAAAAATGTATATTGGGGACGGGCTGTATCAATGGGTTAATGGTACAACTGCTCGCCATGCACATAAATAAAAAGAGGGGTGGAACGGGGATATATTCTTGAAATTAGTCTTCAAAATTTGCACATATAATATTGTCATGTGGAAGGAATGTAGGGACTCGAGATAAGTTGGAAAGTAGTAAACGGTCTGCGATCTGCAGTTGGCACGGTCCTCTTGGCGGAGGGTGAACAGGAGCTGCATAGGTCAAATAGATAATATGGACTGGATATGAACGTCTAAGCAAGTAACAGAGACAGTGATGGTTATCGGAATATCAGAGGAACATGCGCTAAGTATAACAATGCATAAACTACGGCTCCGTCTCATGGACCAGGCATGTCAAACGTGCAGCCCGAGGGCCGAATGCGGCAATTTGCAAGCACGTGTGCGGCCCAAACAAAGAAAGAATACTGCAGTTGTCTCATTTAATGGCCCAAAGTGCAGTTTTAATACTTTAAACTGGGTGTATATGACATAGACCATTTAAGGTATCTTGGACACGAGGTCACAGGTGGTGGAACATATAAGGCGAGATTGAAATAGGACTGGCAAGGCGTGCTTTCAATGGCATGAAAAGAGTTTTGACATCCAAACAGTTCGCGGACAGTCTAGGAATGAGAATTGTGGAGTGCTAAATTTGCTCTACTTTCTACTTTGGAGTATGACGGACGCGTGAATGATGTACAGCTGGTAGAGGAAAGAATGATGCCTTTGGTATGTGGATTTATGTATGAGCTGGAAGACATTCGGAGAGGACAACAAGGGGGCTGGGGGGAGGGGAGGTGTTCTAACATAACTTCTTATGAGATTAGAACCGCTAGAGGTAATAACAATCAAATAAAAAAAAGTGTTTTAGGACATATTAGGAAACAATATGTTAAGGACTTTGCTTGAGAATCTTGTTGAGGGTATGCGAGTGATTGATGAAGATACACGCGAAGAGAGGCGTCGCAAGATGGATGAGTTGCAGTATAGCAGAAGATACCACTAAAGCAAGATATAGACGATGTTAGAGGTCCATTGCAGCCAACCTATAACAGCTCAGATCATTTGACCAAAACGTAGAATTGTGTGTGATTCCAGTGTGATTCCGTGATTCCAGTGTTATTCCAGTGTGATTCCAGTGATTAGCAAACTTCATATCATTGTTTTTAATGTTCGCCTACTCAGCTATGTGAAACTGACCAACTACAAATGGGAGTACCACCAGTATTGAGAAATTGACTCTTAGCGTGCACACTTCCTCCTTGTAGGCTGTCCATACATTTCGTCAACAATTTTTTTTCCAATATTGACCCTTCCCCATGTCTTTGTCAATAACTGTCAATAATTCAGGGATAAATGCTTAATTATATCTCAGTCAAAATATTTTTAGAAACATGTTTCAAATTTACGCAGTTTAATTTCGTAGAAAAAAAACCCACTATTATTGGCGTCCCTCTCCAGGTCAACGGCTATCAAACTTTCTCAGACTAATTGTTCCTTTTATTGTTTATGTTAATTATGCACATCCGTTGATTGCATAGAATTCCTCAAAATACATGGAAACATTATATCAATCAATCATTAAACCCGTAACCATTCAGGGTCGTAGGGCTACTACACTGGATGCCTCAGCATACAGAGTCCTCCAGCGAATTCTATCCTCAGCGATGCGGATGGGTGTGGAAATATCTTCCCCTGTTCATTCCGTGATGTTGTCTGTCCATACCTTTTTGTCCACCTCTGCTTCTTCTACCCTCAACAGTTCCCTGCACTATAGTTTTTAACAAGGAATCGTGCCTGCATACATGTCCGAACCATGCTAGTTTTCGTCGTTATATTGAGTTGAATTAAACAAGATTGATGTACATGACTAGAGTCACATTCGGAGTAACCGTTCACAAGACCCAGGAGAAAATATAACAAGTTTTGATGAATTGAGTATGGGAATTACTAAATAGGTCAGACCATATATTTATCGTATAAATCAATTATCTTGTTCGTCTTGCGGTGATGAACCATGGGTTCAGTTGGAAGTTGTCTTATTCTATGTACCGGAAATTGAAATTCGGTAAACATTTGTAGATCACTGCTCATATTTTTACAGTCGTTGAGACCAGGAATAGTATGTTTTATTTTCAGAAACGGAAGATAGAATGAGAGAGGGGTAGAAAGGGAAGAAGTGACCGAAAATAAATGAGATGAAAGTTGAGAAAGAATGTGTACAACCGAGGGTGTGTGTGTGTGTGTGTGAGAGAGAGAGAGAGAGAAAGAGAGAGAGAGAAAGAGAGAGAGAAAGAATGTGTACAACTGGAGGTGTGTGTGTGTGTGTGAGAGAGAGAAAGAGAGAGAAAGAGAGAGAGAAAGAGAGAGAGAAAGAGAGAAAGAGAGAGAAAGAGAGAGAGAGAGTAAGAGAGAGAGAAAGAGAGAGAGAAAGAGAGAGAGAGAAAGAGAGAGAACGAGAGAGAGAAAGAGAGAGAAAGAGACAGAGAAAGAGAGAGAGAAAGAGAGAGAAAGAGAAAGAGAGAGAGAAAGAGAGAGAGAAAGAGAGAGAGAGATAATGTGAAGAGATTGAAGAATATGTACAAATAGGGTTTGAAATTGAAACGAGAGAAAGAGAGATATAGACAGAATGCTTCTGCATGTGTGTGTGTGTGGGAAAGAAAGACGTTGTGAAGATATGGAATGATATGTACAAATAGGGTTTGAAAGTGAAACAAGAGAGAGAGAGAGAGAGAGAGAGGTATGGAAAGAATGCAAAGCAAATGATGATATTAATCATGATGAATTATGTGTCTGGCAGGTATCTCTATAGGTTAATCTTAATTACGACCAGTAATATTTTGTAATGTACCGTACATCCTGATATAAGAGTAGATGTAATATTTTGTAATGTACCGTACATCCTGATATAGAGTAGATGTAATATTTTGTAATGTACCGTACATCCTGATATAAGAGTAGATGTAATATTTTGTAATGTACCGTACATCCTGATATAGAGTAGATGTAATATTTTGTAATGTACCGTACATCCTGATATAAGAGTAGATGTAATATTTTGTAATGTACCGTACATCCTGATATAGAGTAGATGTAATATTTTGTAATGTACCGTACATCCTGATATAAGAATAGATGTAATATTTTGTAATGTACCGTACATCCTGATATAAGAGTAGATGGGTTCGTAGCTGAAAGATGTGCACCTGTTGTCTTTCATCAATTTTCATAAAACGGGTTTCATCACCTACATACCTACCAATCAACCAACAAACCAGCCAGCCAAGGAAAAAGCTAAGAAATGAACTAATTACTAAACCTATCAATAAACCAACTAACAAACAAATAAATCAACCAGTCAACCTACCTACTAACCAACCAATCTACAACTAACGTATTAACAAACCAACCAACACACCAATCAATATACAAACATGCAATCAACCTATCAACTAATCAATCAGTCGTTTACCAATCTACAAACGAATCAACCTGCTAATCAACCTAACAGCCAACTACAAACTAACCAACCATGCAAAAGACCAGTCATCCTATCAAATCAGTCAACCAATCTACAAACAAACTATTATCTAACCAATCACTTAACAACCAATCAAATCAAGCAACCAAGAATCCATGCTAGGAAATCAGCACATCAGCATACTTACTTGCCATCCAAACAACCAACATATCTACAAACCATTAAGCCAACCAATTACTTAACCAACAAATCAACCAGGAAACCTACCAGGTTTACCACAACAAAAGTTGAAACATACTACAAATGTTTGACACAAATAAATAAAACATCTTTTTTGTGGAGATAAGTAGTACATAACGCCAAGTTACAGTTGCTGAATTATTGACTTGTATACTGAAATGTAACGTTATACTATATTTTTGTGGGGATAAGTAGTACATAACGCCAAGTAATCGTTGCTGACTTATTGATTTGTATACTGAAATGTGACGTTACACCTATCTATTTCCCATTGACTAACAACATACATATACTATAACTCCCAACTCTTACTTTTTAAAGAGAAAAATCTTGTATTCGTTTCCATAGACTAGATATATCAAGAAACTTTAGATGGTTTTCTACTTATCCAGATGTTTTGGGAAATAATTCACTATTAGAACTCTTATATCTTTGATCAGTTTCCAATGCCGACTAATACTTATATTACATGCACGTTTGCTAATCTCGTCTAAAGTTGTTTCTATGTTCCTTATTTTTGATCCTTAATTTTCACATAATGTCTCAAGTTTCGGCGAGGCGTAGGGTGTCAAGACATAATGAGTAGGTGGACAAAATATTGCAGCGATTTATAAATGTGACATTTTCCCAGACTCTCAGGTATTCTAAGGTATTTTGTTTGATAACAACAGAGAATTTGGAATTCATAAATATTGAACGAGGAAGTATCAATGGCCCTAGGATAATTTAAAGAAAATAAATCACCAGTCACCAGTCGTTAATAATATTCCATCATAATTCCTACTATATGCATCAGATGAGTGGATAACTTGATATAATATTCCATCAGAATTCCTACTATATACATCATATTAGTTGATCACTTTATGACAGTTATCTGCCAGAAAATATGGACTAGACAAAGCATGGCCTAGAAAATGGACACAATTGTTAGTCTTCTTTTCGTTCGGAGTTATGTATGTCTACAAGATCGTGGAATACTGCTGTATCCCTTTCTTTATCGACGAAACATGTAGCAATATACACGTTAAGACAGCCATCAATGTGAGACAACAAACTCTGTTGTTGGAAAATCTATGAGCTTTCAAGTGCGACCATCTTCCTGTTAGAGATTACTTCACTATCATCATTATCTGTTTCAGCGCCAAATAGTGTGGAAACCGGTAATGTGCAGTTGAAGCAATGTGATGCTGCTGTGATGCTGATGAAACTTAAAGACCTAACATCATCAATATTCATACCACTACCTAAGAAGCCCAGGGCTGTGGACTGTACAGAATACAGAACAATAAGTCTAATGAGCCATCTAACTAAAATACTTCTCAAGATAATACATGAAAGAATTAAGAACAAGATAGACATGGAGGTCGGTGAAGAACAATTCGGTTTTAGGAAAAACAAAGGAACCAGAGAAGCTATACTGAGTATCCGGCTAGTGATAGATAAATATATAGAAGTCCAAAAAAGTATATATATTTGCTTCATAGACTACAGCAAGGCCTTTGACAGAGTCCAACATGAAAAATTAATCAAATGTTTTCAAGAAATAGGCATATATGGAAAAGACATCAGACTGATTAGAAATATATATTGGGAACAAACTGCATTAATAAGGTGTGAAAACAGCTACTCTCCGTACATAGAAATAAGAAGAGGGGTAAGACAAGGATCTATTTTATCACCAAGCCTATTTAATATCTACACAGAGAATATCTTTAAAAATATAGAAGAAATACCAGGACTCAAGATCAATGGGAAAATAATAAACAACATTAGATATGCAGATGACACTGTTCTTTTGGCAGAAAGTGAACATGAACTACAAAGACTAATAGATCACGTCAATAAATGAAGTAATGAATATGGACTGGATATAAATATCCAAAAAAACAAAAACCATGATAATCAGCAAAGACACAGAAGAACAGGAGGTAAACATCAACATACAGGGAGAGAAACTACAACAAGTAAAACAGTATCAATATCTTGGACACATAGTCACAGATGATGGCAGATGTGAAACAGAAGTTAAAAGGAGAATAGGAATGGCTAAAAGTACCTTCAATGACATGAGGAAATTATTAACATCTAAACAAATTACAAACAAGTTAAACATGAGAATTATAAAATGCTACATCTATTCTATATTAATGTATGGCTCAGAAACATGGACACTAAATAAACAATTAGAAGGCAAAATTGATGCCTTTGAGATGTGGGTATATAGAAGAATAGGGAGAACATCATGGAAAGAGAAGAAAACAAATAAAGAGGTGCTAAAGACACTTAATATGAAGAAAGAACTACTAAGAGAAATAAAGATCAGGCAAATAAAATACATTGGACACATTAAAAGACATGACACTATATTGAAGACCTTACTTGAGGGTAATGTCAAAGGGAAGCGAGCAAGAGGTAGGCAGAGATACAAGTGGGAGAGTAACATTACACGATGGACAGGTTACAGTCTAGCAGAGTGCACCACCAAGACAAGAGACAGGAGATGTTTGGAGATACGTTGCAGCCAACCTTCGTTGCGGAGACGGCACTTGATGATAATGATGCTGCTATGTATAATTCTTGTATATTGTTTAAATACATTGACGTACCGTCGCTAATGTTTATTCTGCGAATATTCCGATATCTTTTCTTATTTAGTTAGAAATACTTCGGAATGAGTTGTTGGTAGCATATGTTATTAGGGACGTAGAAACCAACCCAACTTTCTTCCATGTATTTATTTTATATGTAATAGCATACGTTCAGTGGATTGTCATCGAGTTTTCTGAATGCACATCAGCCTGCAACGGGTACCTGACCCTACCAGCATGGTAATTTGATTGTATCTGACACGCTCTGTAGTTTTCCACTTCACAGTCGAACATTTGGGAATATGCATCATCGAAATTAGACAGTTCGGCGTCTATGCGAATTGCTTTTGACGTTCCCAGCTGTGTGGCCACCTTGGTTGCCTCATCCTAGTTTTGCTCTGTGAGTAGTTCAGCAATGTTTATCGAATCAGATCATATGTTCCGCGGAAGACTGATGTGTCGGGTCATTGCCGCAAATAAAACGGCGACACAACGCATTTCAATTATCTGGACTACATCCTGCTGGAAATCTACGAGGACCATCGTCCTGTTAGATCAAGCGGGAGTTTGAGAATGAACGCTAAAGAAGAAGAAGATCATGTGGCATACAACATGGTGTTTCATTACTGTTATTATAATCTCTATTCGGCTATTTAAAAACCCAATATGAAATAATAATGATGGAACAAATCAGGAGAATATGGCGAAAGTGGAAGAATCTCGGCATTGAAATTGTTGGCCGTTACCTGTACAATTACTGCTTTGTTAGAGGGCGTATTGTTTTGAATGAGATGAATATTTTGAGTGCGTGCTATCTTCGTTTTTCTGGTCACATCCTTTTCTAGTTTGGTAACGAGATCTGCATAGCATTACCATTAACCGTATCGTCACGAGGCCGGTTATCTTTCAATAGACGCCTTTGGCATACAAAAAATAGTCGGCATTACATTTCATCAGCAGAATCGTGTTATCACCTCTTGACATGTGTTGGGAAGCCTTGGGCTGTTCTTTGCATGCTAGAAATAACCGATTCGGGTTTCTAGTGATGAACTATAATCTCATCTACTGTTACTATAACCATCAAAAAGTATCATTAAACATAACACTTTCATCAATTGTCGACATCAATGTACCGTATATTCTAGAGTATAAATCCGATTATGTTTTGAGAATGGTGCCACACGTTCGTATATATTACCCATATGTAATTATTTCAAAATGCCGACAAGTCAATGAAAACTTGCAACTCTATGAAAACTCCCGCACATCTAAGAAAGTGTTTAGCGATAAAGTAGTAAATATCACACAAATAAAGTAGAAATAAAATTGCATGAGAGAAAGTCGCATGTAAGCTATAATTGACATGAAAAGGGGTAACACGGTCATAATCAAGGAGAGTCTGAAAGAAACGAAGCTAGAAATTATATTCCTATGTTGCTAAGATACAATGGACATATCTAAGGGCCGTGTAATATTGTACAGCGTAGCGAGCACTATGTTCGCGATATAGTGAAGAATAACAAAGGTATGCAAATCGGATATTGTCAAAATACATCGTGAATTATCAAATGGTATTTAAATTCAGACACCAATCCTAGCTTCAAAATTTTAGAATGAGTCTTCGCTTTTACGTTATTCTCAAAATTGTGCAGATGAGAAGAATGTTGTCCGGAGAACGGATTGAGTCGTACTATGGTTAGTACTATGGGTTGTAGACTGCGAATTATGCGTCTTTTCACCTGACACATTTGACCAGCACGGCCTATGTGTTACTTTGAAACTCTATAGTAATGGACACCCATCACCATCACCCAACCTCATTAGTCACCTCTAATGACATGCCTGATAAGGGGAGCCGCTATGTTTTGCTCCCCTTTCCTAAAAGAGTATTGAATTAACTGTCAGCGCTCTACAGAAGGAATTAACACGCATCAATTCCTGTGATGATTCTGGAACACTGATCAAACAAGAGAAGATAACTGTGACAGCTAGTATAGAGTTATATCTTTATATAATTGACTTCAAACTGGTTTTGCAAAGTATTGCAATGTCAAATATTTTTTTCTGCGTCGCTAGCTTGATACAAACGGAAGGAAGTTCTTGTAATTACTCATAGTTATTCCTATTTGTTAAAATTAACAAGACTTATCATATATATATATATATATATATATATATGTTGGTCATGTGACGTATTCCTTCCAGAACGTTGTCTTACCAATAAACTCTCTGAACCTCTCTCTGTCTTGGGCGATGTGGCTTGCATTTTCTATCGATGTATTCATGTTATCTTTAATGTCGTCAGTCCATCGTCTTCTTGGTCTGCCATTTCTCCTCTTCCCAGGTACTCTTCCCTCCATTATTTGTCTTTCTAAACAGTTGTGTCTCTTTATATGACCAAACAAGTGTAATTTTCTTTTTGTTATTGTGTTTAGTAATCAACACTCTGGAATCTTCAATGCTTTTATAATATCTGAGTTTCTGATTTTGTCCTTTCATGATATTCTAAGTATCTTTCTGCAGCATTTCAGCTCGAAGGCGTTGATCTTCTTTGCCACTGTTTTACTTAAGGTCCATGTGTCACAGCTGTATGTTGCAACCGGAAAAATAAAGTTCGTAACATTAGCACTTTCGTTTCTATTGTGTTATATATATATATATATATATATATATATATATATATATATATATTCTCTTGATAGGCCATAACAGAAATTAAATCTGTATAGCTCAGGTTCAATTAGGAGTGACAGTGCCTTGATGAGTCATAGCACCATGTGACACCAACTAATTGTGCGTAAACTAAATCAAAATCGTGCATCAACTAATGTTATACAAAATTAATAACTACTCTGCAATAATAATGAAAAGGTCATTATGATTATCATCATCATTATCAATAATGTAGAGGACCTCATAATAAATAATTATGATTTGTTTGGGGTTTTTTTGTTGTTGCTGTAGGGGTTTAAAAAAAAGTTTAGTGTAATATTAAAAGTGCAATTGCACGTTGACATACTGCCCTGATTGCTTGAAGTACTTAGAGAATATTGATAATTATTTCCTCTAGAATACATGGAACAGTTTTCTGCACTAATTAAGACTGATTATTGTTGTATTTTAAATTAATCTTGGAGAAGTTTTTGTCAGGAAGTTAAAAATGAAGAATATGTTGTAGATAAAATGTATATAATAAATTATTTTATTAACATTTGTTATTGTTAGATCTGGAAGAATAACGAAGACCCGAATAAGGGGAATTTCAAATTGTGAAAAAAATGACGGTGATGACAAAATAAGCAGAATTCCTGAATTACCACACAACAAAAATATGGCGTCTGTCGTAACTAATGACAACAGTTAAAATAGAAGGAATGAAGACTGAGGCAGTGACTTTGAATAGAATATAGAACCCACAAATCTTCTTTTGTGACGCCATACCTAGTGGGTTAAAGAAAATCTAGATGTCTGTTGTAGAATTTCACCATATAAATCATACATCTGAATCATAGGTTCCCAAACCTTCACAACATACTCCATACATCTAGATTATAGGTTCTCAAACTATTTCGGGCCAACGTCTACTCTTAACGACATAAATGTTGTAACTTGCTCCTCCCAAATTATAACAGTTTCCCACGTTTTAGTTGTCAACTATTTTCAACGTAATTCTTCTTCTTCGGCATTCATTCTCAAACTCCTGCTGGATCTCTCCTGTAACAGTACTACTAGATCTCCAGCAGGATGCAATCCAGAGAATGGAAATGCGTTGTGTCGACGTTTAAATTGCGCCAATGTTCCGACACATCCGTCTTCAGCATATTTCAACGTAAATAACAACTAATGATATATTGCTGCCTGCTTATACCGTTAAATTATTGAAAAAGTAGTGGCCAATACGTGCTTTATGTTGAACACAGTTATTTATATACAAATTTTGTTAAAGCATTTCACATATGTAAAGATTTCGAAGTGTATGTTTGAATAACATTGTTCGCAGTTTCATACAATGGATTACCTCCGAAGACGGATGTGCTGGACCATTGGCGCAAATAAAACTGCGCTACAACGCATTTCCATTCTCTACACTACATCCTGCTGGAAATCTAGTAGGACCATGGTCCTGCTACAAAGGAGATTCAGCGGGAGTATGAGAATGAACGCTGAAGAAAAATAAGAATACAATGGGTTAAATATGAAAATTCGAAATACGCTTTAAGAGATTGCATTACAGTAGCAAGAATCTTGTAACATTAATGAATACCATCAAATATATAAATACATCACAAAATATATCACAAAATATATCACAACATATATCGCAAAATATATCACAAAATATATCAAAAATATATCAAAAAATGTATCACAAAATGTATCACAAAATATATCACAAAAATATGAACATAATTAATTTTCAAATATATATTATTAAAGTTCGTTCTAAGGAGCCACCGACACCTAGACCGCCCTGAATTGAATTGAACACCCCCTCCCCTCCAGAATCCCGAATTGCTTCTGGACCTACTATCACCCCCATATAAGATTTAGCGCCCACTGGGTTGCGGTTTCGCACAACTGTGGGAACTAATGATATAGATCAATATTGTAGCATAGTGTATGCACGCAAATCTGCAACCATTTTGAGATTATCGAAGATGACCTACTTTTGACCACACAAGTAGTTCACAAATGTGCATGTCTTTAATACGGTAATATTTATTTAATGAAAATATTTGCGTTTGGAAAATTCCGGTACGACTTCAAATACCAACCAGACTTTTGTTACATTGCTGCAAAAAGTCATATAGTATCAACTCGTTGACGTCTGAGACCAGTTTGAAGGCTTCGACAAATTAACACGAAATAAGTGTTACAACCGTTAGTTCAATATTAGTTTAGTTATATAGATATTGCTGTGTGTAGAAGCCAACATGATGAAAATGACTCTAACAGTGACTGCACATGAAAATGAATATGGCGACCAAACAAAATTAATAAAAGATATGTCGGTTAATAGAAGATATGTCGGTTAGAAGAGTGCCTAATGAATTAATTTATAATACAAACTACAGTAGATTGTAGATTTATTATACAGTAACACATACAATAAGAAAATACGCATACGTGAAATATTCGTGTGTCTTTGTCGATGTGCTGATGAGTTGATCAACGATATTCGTGTTAAAAACAGTTCAAGTATTCTGAAGTTGACTTAGCAATCTATTCAGTGAATAAGTAACTGTTAAAAATTCCAGTGAAAGTCTTTTCAGGATGGTTGAGAAGGAAAGGGTGTCGATAAAGAATTAGGCTGTTTCGGTGTGATGAGAAAGAACAGTAATTACACGTGGAGCTGTTGGAAAAGGGGGGGGGGGTTTCAGCTTAAAAATTATGAACATGAAATTTGTACACATTTCAAAAATTTATTGGGTTTTTTCACAGACATCTTGACGCAACGACCGAGCATATCCCACACGTAAGATTTTTCTTTGAGGAGTTTCATTATGAATTAATTCTCTCTAGAAGAATTAGAAAACAAATACCTATCTAGGATATTTTTTCTTACTGATCACATACAATGTTACTGTTTGGTGCATCCGACTTTTCCTGTGATCTTCATTGGATGTCGACACACAGCAAACGAAAATGCTAAATAATCTGTTGCATGTGCCGTGATCAGAGTCGTTGTTTCAGATCATCACGTATGAATATTCTGGAGAAGACCGTGACAAATCAATCAAGTGCCATTCTGAGTAGCAAAGGCGATCGTGCTTCTTCACAACTCCCTGTCTCTTGTGTTGTTAGTAAGTTCAGTTGGTGACTTGTTTTGTGCCGAAGTGAAAACCCATCCAGAAATATTTCTCTTTCTCTTCCACTGCCTTTTCTCCACTATATCTAATCTTATCCGTCTTATACTTGTCAAATCCCGTACCTGAAATCGCGGCCATTCTTTTAGCAACAACCGACCCTTTCTTTTTTCTTTGTTACATGTGCTTAATCTTTTGTTTATCTAGATGTTTGGTTCTTTGCTGGCAAAATTAGTAAACAGTGTTTGTCGATATATATATATACATATGTATATGTTAGTTAGTTAGTTAGTTAGTCGTCTGATCATCATCACTGCAAGCTGGATAACTCCATAGTTACTCCGATCTCTTCTTGAGTGTAACCGCCATTACACTTCTGCTGACCGTACCGGTCCTATGCTGGTTGACCATCATTCTTCTGCGCCCTCCAAAATGTTCACCTCTAGCAACACCGCATTTCAATCCCTGATCTTTAATCCTAGCCATTGAAAAGGAATAATCATCCACATTAGTCTCACTCTCGCGTGTTATATCTCTTAAGGAGTTCAAAACATCAGCGGATCCATTGCCCTATCGCCCTGTGCCACAAATGCGCATGATGTCAGTTGCCCTTTCTTTCATTGTCTCGAACACCCACATGTCCAGGCACGAAAATAAATGTAACTACTTTCAGCCTCGCCTTTCTCAAGGCCTCCATCCACTGTTCGCGAACGAGACCCACTTGTACCTTCTTAATCATACTCATAGTCACTAAAGATGCAGACATGCGGTACCTTCTGTGTGAATAACCACTTAAATGCCCTGGTCACCGCCATAGTCTCCATGGTCATGCTACTCGTAGTGACCGCAAAGGCACTACTCTCCTCCCTGATCGTTTTACCTGCACACTGAGCTGTGAAGGTCCAAGCACTGCAAACATGTCTAATCACAGATCCATCAGTGTATATAAATAAAGTATATATAAATAAAGTATATATAAATAAAGTATATATAAATAAAGTATATATAAATAAAGTATATATAAATAAAGTATATATAAATAAAGTATATATAAATAAAGTATATATAAATAAAGTATATATAAATAAATACCTATTGGCTAATTGGAAAACATCTTTCTAAAATGTAGGTTGCTGTAGGAAAAACACCATTTAAATTGCAGACAAACACACATACTGCAAGATGTGTACAATCTATCAATAGCCATGTACACCTTTTACTGCAAGATGTGTACAATCTATCAATAGCCATGTACACTTTATACTGCAAGATGTGTACAATCTATCAATAGCCGTGTACACCTTTTACTGCAAGACTTTTACAATCTATCAATAGCCATGTGCCCTTTTTACTGTAAGATTTGTACAATCTATCAATAGCCATGTGCCCTTTTTACTGTAATATTTGTACAATCTATCAATAGCCATGTGCCCTTTTTACTGTAATATTTGTACAATCTATCAATAGCCATGTGCCCTTTTTACTGTAATATTTGTACAATCTATCAATAGCCATGTACACCTTTTACTGCAAGACTTTTACAATCTATCAATAGCCATGTGTACTTTTTACTGTAAGATTTGTACAATCTATCAATAGCCATGTGCCCTTTTTACTGTAATATTTGTACAATCTATCAATAGCCATGTGCACTTTTTCTGTAAGATTTGTACAATCTATCAATAGCCATGTACACTTTTTACTGTAAGATTTGTACAATCTATCAATAGCCATGTACACTTTTTACTGCAGGATTTGTACAATCTTTCAATAGCCATGTGCCCTTTTTACTGTAAGATTTGTACAATCTATCAATAGCCATGTGCCCTTTTTACTGTAATATTTGTACAATCTATCAATAGCCATGTGCACTTTTTCTGTAAGATTTGTACAATCTATCAATAGCCATGTACACCTTTTACTGCAAGACTTTTACAATCTATCAATAGCCATGTGTACTTTTTACTGTAATATTTGTACAATCTATCAATAGCCATGTGCCCTTTTTACTGTAATATTTGTACAATCTATCAATAGCCATGTGCACTTTTTCTGTAAGATTTGTACAATCTATCAATAGCCATGTACACTTTTTACTGTAAGATGTGTACAATCTATCAATAGCCATGTACACTTTTTACTGCAAGATTTGTACAATCTATCAATAGCCATGTACACTTTTTACTGCAAGATTTGTACAATCTATCAATAGCCATGTACACTTTTTTGCGTGAAAAACAGCATGGCCTCCTTATGATCAGGTTGTACAACACAGAATCAGTATTTCGAGATTTATGACATTCCGCCTCCACATTTCCCTAAGTATGACCTTATGACCACTGATTTCAACAATATCTGATCATTTATTCTACATCAAGTTCACGATCTGCCTGTCGTAATTACCCAGAAACCCTTATCTAAGGCCCCAGAATGCAATTACTGAGAGAGAATTTTGCATGCACTGTGGAGTCATGGCCGATATTTGTTTCTCTACAGACTCCCCCGAACTTTGGTATTACAACGACAATGGAGTATTTGAAATGTGAGGGTCAGTCTGTAAAAAAAAGAAAACTCTTCCTCTTTTGTCCCTTATGTTCTCACATTCCTACTTGCTAAACGGACATATTCCCGAGAATGTAATGTCTTGAATTTTTCTTACAACATTGCTGTGTCTACATACATTCATTGGACATTCAATTCTTTGCGCCATGTTCAGGTCGCTGATTACGCCTAGCTGCCCTTCTCAAATATATGTCATGTGTAAGGTGGTCATACACACCGTCATTCATCTCGGCAGATGCTACTAGTCCAAGCTTTTCATTGCCAGCACCAAAAGCGTGTACTTTGTGTTGCCATGCCGCTATTCGTTGCTCTACTTTCAGATCCATGAAGCACATGGTTGAAATAATCGTATGCACATATGCATACATAAACATACACTCGAACATATTAAAACACTAACTTACACACATGCAGTCACACCAAAATACACACATAAAGTCACACCAAGATACACACATGGAATCACACCACGATAAACACATGGAGTCACAGCAAGATACACACATGGAGTTACAGCAAGATACACACATGGGGGTCACACAAAGATACACACATGGGGGTCACACCAAGATACACACAAGAAGTCACAGCAAGATACACACAAGAAGTCAAAGCAAGATCCACACATGGGGTCACACAAAGATACACATATGGAGTCACACCAAGATACACACATTTAGTCATACTAAAATACATACATGAAGTCACACCAAGATACATACATGGTGTCACACCAAAATAAACATATGGTGTCACACCTTGATACACACATTAAGTCACACCAAGATACAACATTTAGTCACATCAAGATACAACATTTAGTCACATCAAGATACATACATTAAGTTACACCAAGATACATACATTAAGTTACACCAAGATACATACATTAAGTTACACCAAGATACATACATTAAGTCACACCAAGATACATACATTAAGTTACACCAAGATACATACATTTAGGCACATCAAGATACATACATTAAGTCACATCAAGATACAACATTTAGTCACATCAAGATACAACATTTAGTCACATCAAGATACAACATTAAGTCACATCAAGATACAACATTTAGTCACATCAAGATACAACATTTAGTCACATCAAGATACAACATTTAGTCACATCAAGATACAACATTAAGTCACATCAAGATACATAAATTTAGTCACATCAAGATACATACATACATGGAGTGACACCGATATAAATATAAACGGAGTGCAAAGAAGATGCACACATAAACTTGGAAACACGTACAATGTAAAAGTGGCAATCAAAGTACGATAAAGTATCGTTCACATGTTGTTTAAAGTCCATATACTCGTTGAGTTCCTACCAAGCTGAACACACCAAAACAGATGTACAAACTAAAATATGTATACACTAAATCAGTTGTAAAAACTAAAACAAAAACTGTGCACACTAAAACGAAAGAATACATTACAACAGCTGCACACAAAAACAGACGTACACACTACAAATGTATACACAAACAGCAGTATATACTAAAACAGCTGTACAAACTAAAACAGATGTACACACTAAAAGAGCCGTATACACTAAAACAGCTGTACACACTAAAACAGCTGTACATACTAAACAGATATGTACACTAAAACAGCTATACAAACTAAAACAGATGTACACACTAAAAGAGCCGTATACATAAAAACAGCTGTACACACTAAAATAAATATATACATTAAAACAGATGTATACACTAAAGCAGGTGTACAAACTAAAACAGTAGTACAGACATTAAAACAGATGTATACACTAAAACAGCTGTACACACAAAAACAGTTGTACTCACTAAAATAGATGTACACACTAAAACAGCTGTACACAATAAAACAGATGTACACACTAAAACAGATGTACACACTAAAACAGAAATACACACTAAAAAGCAATGCTGAAGTCGGATGTGTCAGGCCGAAAGGCGCAGATATCGTAGCAATGCTATAAACCATGACACAACGCATTCCATTCTCCGGACTACACCCTGCTAATCTGCAGGAGTTTGAGAACGAACGCAGAAGAAGAAGATTAAATGATATCTTAGTGATGTAGTCATTGAACTAATCCAAGCAAATGTTTGTTTATTGTTTGAGAACCCCAGGAATTGCGAGCAATTATCTTTTACTTCCTATGTACACAGTGGGGTGGTCTCTGAGTAGAAGGCTACTTCAATAAGTATTGCACTTGGCCGAGATCTGAAGTCTTCTGGGTGTGAAAGAAATGCACGGAAATATTCGTACAAGGATTTGTTAAGGATTTGAACGTCACGACAAGGGCTGGTTGTAAACAAAAGCATTTTTTAAGGAATTCCCTTACAGTATATGCATTTCTGGCTTCTTCCTCGTTCTTCAACTGAAGTCTCTAGCTGAAGTCAGTTCCTCGTTCTCTAGCTGAAGTCAGTTCCTCGTTCTCTAGCTGAAGTCAGTTCCTCGTTCTCTAGCTGAAGTCAGCTGAAGTCAGTTCCTCGTTCTCTAGCTGAAGTCAATTCCTCGTTCTCTAGCTGAAGTCAGTTCCTCGTTCTTCAACTGAAGTCATTTCCTCGTTCTCCAGCTGAAGTCAGTTCCTCGTTCTCCATCTGGTCAGTTCCTCGTTCTCCAACTGAAGTCAGTTCCTCGTTTTCTAGCTGAAGTCAGTTCCTCGTTCTTCAACTGAAGTCAGTTCCTCGTTCTCTAGCTGAAGTCAGTTCCTCGTTCTCCAGCTGGTCAGTTCCTCGTTCTCCAACTGAAGTCAGTTCCTCGTTCTCCAACTGAAGTCAGTTCCTCGTTCTCTAGCTGAATTCAGTTCCTCGTTCTCCAGCTGAAGTCAGTTCCTCGTTCTCCAACTGAAGTCAGTTCCTCGTTCTCTAGCTGAAGTCAGTTCCTCGTTCTCCAACTGAAGTCAGTTCCTCGTTCTCTAGCTGAAGTCAGTTCCTCGTTCTCCAACTGAAGTTAGTTCCTCGTTCTCCAACTGAAGTCTGTTCCTCGTTCTCCAACTGAAGTCAGTTCCTCGTTCTCCAACTGAAGTCAGTTCCTCGTTCTCCAACTGAAGTCAGTTCTTCGTTCTCCAACTGAAGTCAGTTCCTTGTTCTCCAGCTGAAGTCAGTTCTTCTTTCTCTAGCTGAAGTCAGTTCCTCGTTCTCCAACTGAAGTTAGTTCCTCGTTCTCCAACTGAAGTCAGTTCCTCGTTCTCCAACTGAAGTCAGTTCCTCGTTCTCCAACTGAAGTCAGTTCCTCGTTCTCTAGCTGAAGTCAATTCCTCGTTCTCTAGCTGAAGTCAGTTCCTCGTTCTTCAACTGAAGTCAGTTCCTCGTTTTCTAGCTGAAGTCAGTTCCTCGTTCTCTATCTGAAGTCAGTTCCTCGTTCTCTAGCTGAAGCCAGTTCCTCGTTCTCTAGCTGAAGTCAGTTCCTCGTTCTTCAACTGAAGTTATTTCCTCGTTCTCCAGCTGAAGTCAGTTCCTCGTTCTCCAGCTGAAGTCAGTTCCTCGTTCTCCAACTGTAGTCAGTTCCTCGTTCTCTAGCTGAAGTCAGTTCCTCGTTCTCCAACTGAAGTCAGTTCCTCGTTCTCTAGCTGAAGTCAGTTCCTCGTTCTCCAGCTGAAGTCAGTTCCTCGTTCTCCAACTGAAGTCAGTTCCTCGTTCTCTAGCTGAAGTCAGTTCCTCGTTCTCCAACTGAAGTCAGTTCCTCGTTCTCTAGCTGAAGTCAGTTCCTCGTTCTCCAACTGAAGTTAGTTCCTCGTTCTCCAACTGAAGTCTGTTCCTCGTTCTCCAACTGAAGTCAGTTCCTCGTTCTCCAACTGAAGTCAGTTCCTCGTTCTCCAACTGAAGTCAGTTCTTCGTTCTCCAACTGAAGTCAGTTCCTTGTTCTCCAACTGAAGTCAGTTCCTCGTTCTCCAGCTGAAGTCAGTTCTTCTTTCTCTAGCTGAAGTCAGTTTCTCGTTCTCCAACTGAAGTCAGTTCTTCGTTTTCCAGCTGAAGTCATTTCCTAGTTATCCAGCTGATATCAGAGATTGATATGATTTTATCAATGAACTGTACTGTGGTCACCAGCCCCGTAACAGGGCCGTGGAGATTGCCTATTAGAGCTCATTCAGATCGCCATAATTTCCTTCTTGTGATGTGGAACAGTGGACAGTTATGCAAAATATATTCTGTGTTTTCTGCACATTGTTCACAGGGGCACATTTCGGTGTTGCTGTGTTTTATCCCACCACAGGCAATTGTGCATCCGGACCGTTCAGAAAGCAATGGAAAACTACTGAATGTTTTTATATTGCCTAGAAAATCACTAAAGCCAAGAAATGCTGAGTTTATGGCTACGTACTGAATATGGTATGCTACCCATATATGTGCTTCTTTAAAATACGTTATGACCAGTTGGGTCAAATGTCACAAGTTTATATCCATAAAGCATACCCTACAGAATAATCCTGCGCGCTAATCCTGAATTCGTGGCTTATCTTGGCTGATCCTTCTATTTCCAAGATTTTAATTGGCTGGCGACACAATATACACTTTAAGTGAAAAATAGTCAGTTGCATCAACCACGATATGTGAAACTACTTAAGATCAGCGCAAAGAACTACTCTAAAGAAGGATTTACTCAAATTGTATAAGTAAACTCATAGTACTTTTAAAGAATTGTCTGTAATGTTTGTTTATAACCAACTGTTATCATGACGTAGCGAATCCTTGTAAATCCTCGTATATGGACGTCCATGACTAATCCCAATCTCTAACGCATGCACTCACATGTGCACGAACACATGCATACACATGCATACACTCACATACACTCACATACACTCACATGTGCACGAACACATGCATACACATGCATACACTCACATACACTCACATACACTTACATACACTCACTTGTGCACGAACACATGCATACACATGCATACACATACATACACTCGCATGTGCACGAACACATGCATACACATGCATACATTCACATACAATTTCACATACAATTTCACATACAATTTCACATACAATTTCACATACATAAACATTCGCAAGTGCATAGATACACTGAGAAAACACTACTTTAAGATATATAAAGATAACAAAAACCGATCAATAACATTCGTATTGGCTGATCTGGGTAAGATTTTTTCATTCATTACTTTTGGTGTGCATAGTGTCGTCCGATGATGAAATTATGGATAAATCAAAGATGAGTAACATGGATTGACCATTTGTAAGACCATAATAGTATGAAGAAAAGTGCAGGGATGCCAAGCTGTTCCGATTGTTCTCGTACGATTCTCAGAGTTGGCAGATACATAAGATTCTAAAAGTACCTCCCCATGGTGCAAACTGGAAACTGACGTGCCATTTTTTGCGTGCTATTTTGACTAACTATTTTAGGAGTCCCCCATGAGGCTGTCAAGTGTAAAGAAGGTAAATATTGAATGATTCCAATTCACTAGACATGTGAACGCAAATTGTATCGTCCATACTTGTCGTTTTTTATTTATTTGTGTATAATTATCCTTCATAAAGGCTTTTCAATCGAAACGTCGATATGTGTGTGTGCCCATGCTTGTTTAGTATTATTAGTAAAACCTTAGTACCCCGTTTCACCCTTTTACCTGTTAGGTTTCAGCTTTGCGCAGTGAGTACATATTAAAGATTGAATGTGAATTAATTGCAACCAGGCAACCAATATCTTTGACGCTTCTCAGTCAATACAGCTGTCGACACTACTAATTTCAACACAATGAAATAGTTCATTCTAGCTCGGCTAGCTGTAACGGAAGGCTAAAGTAGGTGATATTAAGGTAACTTTGTGAATCTATGACATACTAAGTGCGCCTGTATCCGACAAACATACGCTAGAGAGCTGCGCTAATTATGGGAGGAGTAATGGGACAACGATTTTGCAGAAATGCTCATAGTCGAGAGCGTGTAACATCTGAAATGCTGTTTCTGAAAGCAGATATCTCACTTCAATAGACCCTACTGGAACCATGTCATGCGTGAGGTGTTAGATACATAACATTAGAGCAGATACTACTGGGTATTACAAAAGCCTTGAACATACTTCACTACTGCATAAAACAGAGCGTTTAACAAATATCACCAGCGCTTTTGTTCACACTCTCAGACAGATGCGATGTTAAGACTAAGATTTTCGATCTTTCTGCACATTGAATCAATCAGATCTTTCTGCACATTGAATCAATCAGATCTTTATCCACATTGTATCAATCAAATCTTTCTTCACATTGAATCAATCAGACCTTTATCCACATTGAATCAATCAGATCTTTATCCACATTGTATCAATCAAATCTTTCTCCACATTGAATCAATCAGATCTTTCTCCACATTGAATCAATCAGACCTTTATCCACATTGAATCAATCAGAACTTTCTCCACATTGAATCAATCAGACCTTTATCCACATTGAATCAATCAGACCTTTATCCACATTGAATCAATCAGAACTTTATCCACATTGAATCAATCAGACCTTTATCCACATTGAATCAATCAGACCTTTATCCACATTGAATCAATCAGAACTTTATCCACATTGAATCAATCAGACCTTTATCCACATTGAATCAATCAGACCTTTATCCACATTGAATCAATCAGACCTTTGATTGATCCACGTTTCCACTTTATCCACGTTTGTTGTTGCTACGTGTTCATGATACAGCACTGTAATTAGATGTTTAGTGTGTTTTGGAAATTCCATGTTTTCCAGAATCATCCACAGTTGGGGATGTTGTACACATTATGCACTAGCTAAACCTTTCCTACTTCCTGGTGTCTCTCAAAATTGTTTTACAAAAATGTGCATCCATTTATGTTTGTTATATAATGTCACAAAGAAACATTCTAGCTTTGATGAGCTGCATTAGCTCATTGCCATGAGAGTCGTTGAGTTCAAATAATCGGTAAGGTCGTTGAAGACAAAATTCCAGACAACAAATTATTGCAATTATTGTAATTATAAAAATTAGCATTGCAATGCCAAATCCGAAATGAACTCACTATACACTTACAATAGTACTTAGTAAATAACAGGGTTTTTAGAACATACAGACGCCACGGACTATCACATAAACTAAGGGTTATGATGTGCAAACACGAAAACGTACAAATAACAATACAGAAAACATTATCAACGTTTCTACCAAAAGGCCTTTGTCACGATACACACAAAACATCAAAAGACGAGGAATAGTAATTATCGCACCATAAAAACGTGTGCAACCGAAATATGGAAGTGAGATGCCGGAAGGACAGGAATAGGAAGTACATAACGAACGTAAATATAGATGAAAACGAGAGGAACAAAAAAACAGATGTTCTGCCCCTAGCAACACACATGCATTAATGTATTAATTGGAACATCCGTTCTATTGGAACCAAGCCGCCTTGTAATTGAAGTAAACAGGTTTTCTGTACTCGACCAATCACATCCCCCTAAAAATGAGATCTTATCAAGACTTTAAACCATGTACTCAAGTCATTGAGAACGGACCAATCTATTAATACCATTGGTGATATGGACATTGTGAGAAATAGTTCGAACATTTACTGTCAAAGTAATACAATTCAAATCTTTATCTCAAGCAAGCCGATATATCCTATTAGATCCACATATAAGCCGAGAAATTGATGAAAACTCAGTTTTTGTATTGACATGAATATATTACGGTAAGACAGGGAAATTCTTGTGAAGATACGTAATTAATAGAAAGAAGTGGTGGTTAGCGGTTATGTCGGTGGGTTTCAAGACAACAACAGAAAGGTCAAGTATGTATAACCAGATTTAGCTTCAATAATTGTGACCAGCGTGTAAGTACGGATGTCAGCTCTCTCGTGCAGCTGGTCCACTAGGATATGGTTGCAAACGTCCACAGTTCAGTGCAAGTGTTAAAACTCTGAAAGTATTAGTTATCACCGCCGAAGGAGGTTGTATCGGGTCATTGCTGCAAATAAAAACACACATCATTATCTGTACTAAACCCTGCTGAAAATCTAGTAAGACCATTGTCCTACTATAAAAGAGATCCGGCGGAATTTTTAAAACGAACGAAAACAAATTATTAAATAAACCTCCCTGGCGCAGTTCTTAAGCCATTAGCTTTGATTCACGGGATCCGTTTGACATCAGGCTTGTCGTCTTTTTTGCAAAATCAAATTGTTATGACATGTCTATATAGTGAGACAACTATATTAGAGCGTTGTGACGCCCGTGTGTTGCCGGGGACCAAAAGGGGAGCAAATAATAGCAACACGGTTTACCTTCCACGCATGTCGTAAAAAGCGACTAATGAGGTTATGGGATGGAATTGGCTGTCCAATCCCATATAGGGTCAGTGACCAGGAGTCATGCTGAAGTAGGATGTGTCAGGCCGAAAGGCGCAGAAATCGCAGCAATGCTGTAAACCATGATACAACGCATTATGTTCTCCGGATTACATCCTGTTAATCTGCAGGAGTTTGAGAACGAACGCAGAAGAAGAAGAAGAAGAAGAGCGTTGTGGGAAAACAAGAACAAATAACAACAACATATAAATGGGTTTAATTAAACATATTTAGAAGTTTACAGGAAACCGTTTGGTCTTTACATGTTTGAGATTCAATCAAATCTACTTTCGATCTGAACATTTGTTTCTTAACATGACAAAACAATAATCGATTTTGGTTTGTTCAGCTACATGGCGTCTTGCATCAACAACCGACCGTGTTCACTAACCATGAAACTAAGCATTAATTTATAAAAGATGTTTGAGTTACGTAGTTTGAAAATGTCTTTTCCAGTGATTATGTAAGGTAGGCTCAGTCAATAAACGCTGATGTTACATTGTTACGCTGATGTTACATTGTTACGCTGATGTTACATTGCTGATGTTAAGGGATAAATCTTCCAGTGTAGAGTAACAACCCTAAACAGGAAGTAAGTGGCTGGGGTAACACTGGGCAAATGTCAAGATATACAAAAATATGTAGGTGTGTTACAAAAATTAAACATAAAACATCCTAACAACGAGATACAGGGACAGACGACATTTCGACTACATACGTTTTTCTCACCTGTCACGCTTTCACGTCTTTGCTTCCTCCATTACCTATCTGCTATTGTCCTCCTCTCCCCCTTATTATAAATATATTTGTCTCCATGTAGGATTTGTTTTATTTTGGTCATTTATTGCTGATGTTACTCTGAATACATATGTGAAAATTATTCGGGTGTCATAAAGACCTAGCATAGCACAGACCAGCAGCCATTCCTGTCTTTTTCTTCTTCTTCTTCTGCGTTCGTTCTCAAATTCCTGCAGATTAGCAGGATGTAGTCCGGAGAATTGAATGCGTTGTGTCATGGTTTACAGCATTGCTGCGATATCTGCGCCTTTCGGTCTGACATCCGACTTCAGCATGGCTTTGGGTCACTGACCCTATATGAGATGGGACAGCCAACTCCAACCCATAACCTCCTTAGTCGCCTGTTACGACATGTTTGGAAGGTAAACAGTGTTGCTATTCTTTGCTCCCCCTTCGGGCCCGGAAACATAAGGGCGAGCCTTTCCTGTTGTTATATAACAAACATTTACAACATATGAGTGCTAGTTTGAGATGATGTTTTGTTTTTTTCAATCTCCAGGAACGGGTTGCAGTGACTATCTTATATCGCATTTTCATTTGAAAAGGTAGGGGCGTCTTTATACTCGACGCTCAGGGTAAACCATGGGCCATAGCGATTTCCGAAAAGGGGGGGGGTTGGCAGAAAATTATTAAATTGGGGATCAAAATGGACCCGGCCAGGAAAGTCATTGGAAGGTTATTACATTTATGACATTTTGTCAGAAATATAGTAATATATCTTGAAGTAAGTTAACAGTTTGTCAGAAATATAGTAATATTTCTTGAAGTAAGTTAACAATTTATCAGAAATATAGTAATATACCTTGAAGTAAGTTAACAATTTGACAGAAATATAGTAATATACCTTGAAGTATGTTAACAATTTGACAGAAATATAGTAATATACCTTGAAGTAAGTTAACAATTTGACAGAAATATAGTAATATATCTCGCCCGTGTGTTGCTAGGGCATGAAAGGGGAGCAAAGAATAGCAACACTATTTACCTTTCACGCATGTCGTAAAAGGCGACTAAGGAGGTTATGAGATGGAGTTGGCTGTCCCTACCCATATAGGGTCAGTGACCCAAAGCCATGTTGAAATTGGATGTGTCCGACCGAAAGGCGCAGATATCGCAGCAATGCTGTAAACCATGACATAACGCGTTATTTCTCCGAACGAACGCAGAAGAAGAAGATGAAGAAGTAATATATCTTGAAGAAAGTTAACAATTTGTACATTTAACATTCATCATCATCCTCAGGTGCCATGCCGGCTGGCGTAGGCGGTCATGGCTCTCCACAGCTCTCTGTCTACAGTATTATGTATCAAAGTCGTTGTTGTTTCCTTGCTGTGCCAGGTTGTCAAACTGTCTAATATTTTCTCACGTTCTCGCCCTCTGTCTCTGGTGCCTTCAATCTTGCCTGTTGTGATTATGTTCTCTAAACCTGCCTGTCTCATGAGGTGGCCAAAAAAGATTGCCTTTTTCTTATATTGTTGATTAAGGTCCATTTCGCATTTAACTCATTCAACACCTCTACATTAGTTTTTCTGGCAGTCCATGGTATTCTCAGCATTCTTCTGTAGAACCACATCTCTGTTGCCTCCAATCTCCCACTTTCCAGTTTGTTTATTGTCCAAGACTCGCACCCATATGTTAGTATTGGGGTTATATAGCTCTGCAGAACTCTCTTTCTCACCTCTAATGACAAGGTCTTATTACACAGTATATTTTTCATTTTTCTGAATGTTGTTTTTGCCTGTCCTATTCTGCACCTTATTTCTGTTGAATTTCTTCCATCTGCTGTAATCATTGTACATAGATATTTGAATTGGTGGACCTGTTTTAATACTATATCATTCACTATGATCTTGCGAGGTGTTATTTTGTTTCTTTAAAATAACCATTACTTCTGTTTTCTTGATATTTAGGAAGAGGCCTTTCTCTTTGCTTTCTGTGACTACTACTTTAATTAATTTTTGAAGGTCTTCCTCACTTTTTGCAATCAGAACAGTGTCATCCGCATATCTCAAATTATTTATGTTATGTCCTCCCACTGATATTCCTGGGATATCTACTATTGCACGCAATATGTTTTCACTGTATAAAGAGAACAGGTCTGGTGAAAGAACGCATCCCTGTCTGACCCCTTGTTTTATTTGTTGAAAAGGGCCAAATTGATTTCCTACTCTTATTGCTGCTGTTTGTTGCCAGTACATGTTCCTGATTATTCTTAAATCCTTGCTGTCAATGTTCAGATTCTCTAGCATGTGTATAATTTAGCTATGTTTAACTTTGTCAAATGCTTTAGTGTAGTCTATAAAATAAACATTTAACATTAACAAAGTTTATTTAAAAAAATTGTGTAGTCTCTGATACAATGGCAAAAACATTCTCCAAGAGAGGGTCACAATTCTCAGCTGCCTGCAATGCCTTGTGAAGAGTCCTCTTACACATATGAGATCTATGGTGTGAGATTAAACATGGATGTGCTTAATATTAATAGAAATATTCTGAATATTAGTGTAAAACAACGCATTCTTATCTCTGAGCCTGCTTGCAAGGCACGAGCCGGACATAACAGGACACATTCCCCCATATCGTTATCTGATAACATTCCCCCATATCGTTATCTGATTTCGCTGAATAATATCTCGGTCGCATCTGATAATATCTCGAATACATGGCCCTGTGTGGATCCTGTCTTGGGAAATGAAAGCGTAAAAACTGCTTACTCCCCCCCCCCCACACACATAAAAACCCCAAAAAAAACAACATAAACGTTTTATTTTTGTCTGTTGTGATGTTGTTTACATTTTCGCTTGGCGAGCTTACTGATGATTTATATTGGTTATTCGTTTGACAGTAATGTGTCTTAACAGTGGCCTACAGGACAAACCAGCAAGCTACAGTATATGTGTAGAAGTTGATATAACCATATAGCGAGGATATTCTTCCAGTGAAAATCTCTCTACACATTCATCTTTACAGCTACATGTTTCATGTTGTATGTCGTGTTGTCCCCCACACATCGGTTACAATCATGTCTTGTTTTAATTTCTGACTGTTGTCTTCTATCATATAATTAATGTTGTAGATTAAGGAAAGTTCCGCCCGTATGTTGGCGGGGCCCGAAATGGGAGCAAAGAATAGCAACACTGTTTACCTTTCACGTATGTCGTAAAAGGCGACTAAGGGGGTTATGGGATGGCTTTGGATATCCCATCCCGTATAGGGTCAGTGACCCAAAGCCATGCTGAAGTCGGATGTGGCAGGCCGAAAGACGCAGATATCGCAGCAATGCTATAAACCATGACACAACGCATTCCATTCTCCGGACTACATCCTGCTAATCTGCAGGAGTTTGAGAACGAACGCAGAAGAAGAAGATTAAATGATATCTTAGTGATGTAGTGATTGAACTAATCCAAGCAAATGTTTGTTTATTGTTTGAGAACCCCAGGAATTGCGAGCAATTATCTTTTACTTCCTATGTACACAGTGGGGTGGTCTCTGAGTAGAAGGCTACTTCAATAAGTATTGCACTTGGCCGAGATCTGAAGTCTTCTGGGTGTGAAAGAAATGCACGGAAATATTCGTACAAGGATTTGTTAAGGATTTGAACGTCACGACAAGGGCTGGTTGTAAACAAAAGCATTTTTTAAGGAATTCCCTTACAGTATATGCATTTCTGGCTTCTTCCTCGTTCTTCAACTGAAGTCATTTCCTCGTTCGCCAGCTGAAGTCAGTTCCTCGTTCTCCAGCTGAAGTCAGTTCCTCGTTCTCTAGCTGAAGTCAGTTCCTCGTTCTCTAGCTGAAGTCAGTTCCTCGTTCTCTAGCTGAAGTCAGTTCCTCGTTCTCTAGCTGAAGTCAGTTCCTCGTTCTCTAGCTGAAGTCAGTACCTCGTTCTTCAACTGAAGTCATTTCCTCGTTCTCCAGCTGAAGTCAGTTCCTCGTTCTCCAGCTGAAGTCAGTTCCTCGTTCTCCAACTGAAGTCAGTTCCTCGTTCTCTAGCTGAAGTCAGTTCCTCGTTCTCTAGCTGAAGTCAGTTCCTCGTTCTCTAGCTGAAGTCAGTTCCTCGTTCTTCAACTGAAGTTATTTCCTCGTTCTCCAGCTGAAGTCAGTTCCTCGTTCTCCAGCTGAAGTCAGTTCCTCGTTCTCCAACTGTAGTCAGTTCCTCGTTCTCTAGCTGAAGTCAGTTCCTCGTACTCCAACTGAAGTCAGTTCCTCGTTCTCTAGCTGAAGTCAGTTCCTCGTTCTCCAGTTAAAGTCAGTTCCTCGTTCTCCAACTGAAGTCAGTTCCTCGTTCTCTAGCTGAAGTCAGTTCCTCGTTCTCCAACTGAAGTCAGTTCCTCGTTCTCTAGCTGAAGTCAGTTCCTCGTTCTCCAACTGAAGTTAGTTCCTCGTTCTCCAACTGAAGTCTTTTCCTCGTTCTCCAACTGAAGTCAGTTCCTCGTTCTCCAACTGAAGTCAGTTCCTCGTTCTGAAGCTGAAGACAGTTCCTCGTTCTCCAACTGAAGTCAGTTCCTCGTTCTCCAACTGAAGTCAGTTCCTCGTTCTCCAACTGAAGTCAGTTCTTCGTTCTCCAACTGAAGTCAGATCCTCGTTCTCCAACTGAAGTCAGTTCCTCGTTCTCCAACTGAAGTCAGTTCTTCGTTCTCCAACTGAAGTCAGTTCCTCGTTCTCCAACTGAAGTCAGTTCCTCGTTCTCCAGCTGAAGTCAGTTCTTCTTTCTCTAGCTGAAGTCAGTTTCTCGTTCTCCAACTGAAGTCAGTTCTTCGTTTTCCAGCTGAAGTAATTTCCTAGTTATCCAGCTGATATCAGAGATTGATATGATTTTATCAATGAACTGTACTGTGGTCACCAGCCCCGTAACAGGGCCGTGGAGATTGCCTATTAGAGCTCATTCAGATCGCCATAATTTCCTTCTTGTGATGTGGAACAGTGGACAGTTATGCAAAATATATTCTGTGTTTTCTGCACATTGTTCACAGGGGCACATTTCGGTGTTGATGTGTTTTATCCCACCACAGGCAATTGTGCATCCGGACCGTTCAGAAAGCAATGGAAAACTACTGAATGTTTTTATATTGCCTAGAAAATCACTAAAGCCAAGAAATGCTGAGTTTATGGCTACGTACTGAATATGGTATGCTACCCATATATGTGCTTCTTTAAAATACGTTATGACCAGTTGGATCAAATGTCACAAGTTTATATCCATAAAGCATACCCTACAGAATAATCCTGCGCGCTAATCCTGAATTCGTGGCTTATCTTGGCTGATCCTTCTATTTCCAAGATTTTAATTGGCTGGCGACACAATATACACTTTAAGTGAAAAACAGTCAGTTGCATCAACCACGATATGTGAAACTACTTAAGATCAGCGCAAAGAACTACTCTAAAGAAGGATTTACTCAAATTGTATAAGTAAACTCATAGTACTTTTAAAGAATTGTCTGTAATGTTTGTTTATAACCAACTGTTATCATGACGTAGCGAATCCTTGTAAATCCTCGTATATGGACGTCCATGACTAATCCCAATCTCTAACGCATGCACTCACATGTGCACGAACACATGCATACACTCACATACACTCACATACACTCACATACACTCACATGTGCACGAACACATGCATACACATGCATACACTCACATACACTCACATACACTTACATACACTCACTTGTGCACGAACACATGCATACAAATGCATACACATACATACACTCGCATGTGCACGAACACATGCATACACATGCATACATTCACATACAATTTCACATACAATTTCACATACAATTTCACATACAATTTCACATACAATTTCACATACATAAACATTCGCAAGTGCATAGATACACTGAGAAAACACTACTTTAAGATATATAAAGATAACAAAAACCGATCAATAACATTCGTATTGGCTGATCTGGGTAAGATTTTTTCATTCATTACTTTTGGTGTGCATAGTGTCGTCCGATGATGAAATTATGGATAAATCAAAGATGAGTAACATGGATTGACCATTTGTAAGACCATAATAGTATGAAGAAAAGTGCAGGGATGCCAAGCTGTTCCGATTGTTCTCGTACGATTCTCAGAGTTGGCAGATACATAAGATTCTAAAAGTACCTCCCCATGGTGCAAACTGGAAACTGACGTGCCATTTTTTGCGTGCTATTTTGACTAACTATTTTAGGAGTCCCCCATGAGGCTGTCAAGTGTAAAGAAGGTAAATATTGAATGATTCCAATTCACTAGACATGTGAACGCAAATTGTATCGTCCATACTTGTCGTTTTTTATTTATTTGTGTATAATTATCCTTCATAAAGGCTTTTCAATCGAAACGTCGATATGTGTGTGTGCCCATGCTTGTTTAGTATTATTAGTAAAACCTTAGTACCCCGTTTCACCCTTTTACCTGTTAGGTTTCAGCTTTGCGCAGTGAGTACATATTAAAGATTGAATGTGAATTAATTGCAACCAGGCAACCAATATCTTTGACGCTTCTCAGTCAATACAGCTGTCGACACTACTAATTTCAACACAATGAAATAGTTCATTCTAGCTCGGCTAGCTGTAACGGAAGGCTAAAGTAGGTGATATTAAGGTAAGTTTGTGAATCTATGACATACTAAGTGCGCCTGTATCAGACAAACATACGCTAGAGAGCTGCGCTAATTATGGGAGGAGTAATGGGACAACGATTTTGCAGAAATGCTCATAGTCGAGAGCGTGTAACATCTGAAATGCTGTTTCTGAAAGCAGATATCTCACTTCAATAGACCCTACTGGAACCATGTCATGCGTGAGGTGTTAGATACATAACATTAGAGCAGATACTACTGGGTATTACAAAAGCCTTGAACATACTTCACTACTGCATAAAACAGAGCGTTTAACAAATATCACCAGCGCTTTTGTTCACACTCTCAGACAGATGCGATGTTAAGACTAAGATTTTCGATCTTTCTGCACATTGAATCAATCAGATCTTTCTGCACATTGAATCAATCAGATCTTTATCCACATTGTATCAATCAAATCTTTCTTCACATTGAATCAATCAGACCTTTATCCACATTGAATCAATCAGATCTTTATCCACATTGTATCAATCAAATCTTTCTCCACATTGAATCAATCAGATCTTTCTCCACATTGAATCAATCAGACCTTTATCCACATTGAATCAATCAGAACTTTCTCCACATTGAATCAATCAGACCTTTATCCACATTGAATCAATCAGACCTTTATCCACATTGAATCAATCAGAACTTTATCCACATTGAATCAATCAGACCTTTATCCACATTGAATCAATCAGACCTTTATCCACATTGAATCAATCAGAACTTTATCCACATTGAATCAATCAGACCTTTATCCACATTGAATCAATCAGACCTTTATCCACATTGAATCAATCAGACCTTTGATTGATCCACGTTTCCACTTTATCCACGTTTGTTGTTGCTACGTGTTCATGATACAGCACTGTAATTAGATGTTTAGTGTGTTTTGGAAATTCCATGTTTTCCAGAATCATCCACAGTTGGGGATGTTGTACACATTATGCACTAGCTAAACCTTTCCTACTTCCTGGTGTCTCTCAAAATTGTTTTACAAAAATGTGCATCCATTTATGTTTGTTATATAATGTCACAAAGAAACATTCTAGCTTTGATGAGCTGCATTAGCTCATTGCCATGAGAGTCGTTGAGTTCAAATAATCGGTAAGGTCGTTGAAGACAAAATTCCAGACAACAAATTATTGCAATTATTGTAATTATAAAAATTAGCATTGCAATGCCAAATCCGAAATGAACTCACTATACACTTACAATAGTACTTAGTAAATAACAGGGTTTTTAGAACATACAGACGCCACGGACTATCACATAAACTAAGGGTTATGATGTGCAAACACGAAAACGTACAAATAACAATACAGAAAACATTATCAACGTTTCTACCAAAAGGCCTTTGTCACGATACACACAAAACATCAAAAGACGAGGAATAGTAATTATCGCACCATAAAAACGTGTGCAACCGAAATATGGAAGTGAGATGCCGGAAGGACAGGAATAGGAAGTACATAACGAACGTAAATATAGATGAAAACGAGAGGAACAAAAAAACAGATGTTCTGCCCCTAGCAACACACATGCATTAATGTATTAATTGGAACATCCGTTCTATTGGAACCAAGCCGCCTTGTAATTGAAGTAAACAGGTTTTCTGTACTCGACCAATCACATCCCCCTAAAAATGAGATCTTATCAAGACTTTAAACCATGTACTCAAGTCATTGAGAACGGACCAATCTATTAATACCATTGGTGATATGGACATTGTGAGAAATAGTTCGAACATTTACTGTCAAAGTAATACAATTCAAATCTTTATCTCAAGCAAGCCGATATATCCTATTAGATCCACATATAAGCCGAGAAATTGATGAAAACTCAGTTTTTGTATTGACATGAATATATTACGGTAAGACAGGGAAATTCTTGTGAAGATACGTAATTAATAGAAAGAAGTGGTGGTTAGCGGTTATGTCGGTGGGTTTCAAGACAACAACAGAAAGGTCAAGTATGTATAACCAGATTTAGCTTCAATAATTGTGACCAGCGTGTAAGTACGGATGTCAGCTCTCTCGTGCAGCTGGTCCACTAGGATATGGTTGCAAACGTCCACAGTTCAGTGCAAGTGTTAAAACTCTGAAAGTATTAGTTATCACCGCCGAAGGAGGTTGTATCGGGTCATTGCTGCAAATAAAAACACACATCATTATCTGTACTAAACCCTGCTGAAAATCTAGTAAGACCATTGTCCTACTATAAAAGAGATCCGGCGGAATTTTTAAAACGAACGAAAACAAATTATTAAATAAACCTCCCTGGCGCAGTTCTTAAGCCATTAGCTTTGATTCACGGGATCCGTTTGACATCAGGCTTGTCGTCTTTTTTGCAAAATCAAATTGTTATGACATGTCTATATAGTGAGACAACTATATTAGAGCGTTGTGACGCCCGTGTGTTGCCGGGGACCAAAAGGGGAGCAAATAATAGCAACACGGTTTACCTTCCACGCATGTCGTAAAAAGCGACTAATGAGGTTATGGGATGGAATTGGCTGTCCAATCCCATATAGGGTCAGTGACCAGGAGTCATGCTGAAGTAGGATGTGTCAGGCCGAAAGGCGCAGAAATCGCAGCAATGCTGTAAACCATGATACAACGCATTATGTTCTCCGGATTACATCCTGTTAATCTGCAGGAGTTTGAGAACGAACGCAGAAGAAGAAGAAGAAGAAGAGCGTTGTGGGAAAACAAGAACAAATAACAACAACATATAAATGGGTTTAATTAAACATATTTAGAAGTTTACAGGAAACCGTTTGGTCTTTACATGTTTGAGATTCAATCAAATCTACTTTCGATCTGAACATTTGTTTCTTAACATGACAAAACAATAATCGATTTTGGTTTGTTCAGCTACATGGCGTCTTGCATCAACAACCGACCGTGTTCACTAACCATGAAACTAAGCATTAATTTATAAAAGATGTTTGAGTTACGTAGTTTGAAAATGTCTTTTCCAGTGATTATGTAAGGTAGGCTCAGTCAATAAACGCTGATGTTACATTGTTACGCTGATGTTACATTGTTACGCTGATGTTACATTGCTGATGTTAAGGGATAAATCTTCCAGTGTAGAGTAACAACCCTAAACAGGAAGTAAGTGGCTGGGGTAACACTGGGCAAATGTCAAGATATACAAAAATATGTAGGTGTGTTACAAAAATTAAACATAAAACATCCTAACAACGAGATACAGGGACAGACGACATTTCGACTACATACGTTTTTCTCACCTGTCACGCTTTCACGTCTTTGCTTCCTCCATTACCTATCTGCTATTGTCCTCCTCTCCCCCTTATTATAAATATATTTGTCTCCATGTAGGATTTGTTTTATTTTGGTCATTTATTGCTGATGTTACTCTGAATACATATGTGAAAATTATTCGGGTGTCATAAAGACCTAGCATAGCACAGACCAGCAGCCATTCCTGTCTTTTTCTTCTTCTTCTTCTGCGTTCGTTCTCAAATTCCTGCAGATTAGCAGGATGTAGTCCGGAGAATTGAATGCGTTGTGTCATGGTTTACAGCATTGCTGCGATATCTGCGCCTTTCGGTCTGACATCCGACTTCAGCATGGCTTTGGGTCACTGACCCTATATGAGATGGGACAGCCAACTCCAACCCATAACCTCCTTAGTCGCCTGTTACGACATGTTTGGAAGGTAAACAGTGTTGCTATTCTTTGCTCCCCCTTCGGGCCCGGAAACATAAGGGCGAGCCTTTCCTGTTGTTATATAACAAACATTTACAACATATGAGTGCTAGTTTGAGATGATGTTTTGTTTTTTTCAATCTCCAGGAACGGGTTGCAGTGACTATCTTATATCGCATTTTCATTTGAAAAGGTAGGGGCGTCTTTATACTCGACGCTCAGGGTAAACCATGGGCCATAGCGATTTCCGAAAAGGGGGGGGGTTGGCAGAAAATTATTAAATTGGGGATCAAAATGGACCCGGCCAGGAAAGTCATTGGAAGGTTATTACATTTATGACATTTTGTCAGAAATATAGTAATATATCTTGAAGTAAGTTAACAGTTTGTCAGAAATATAGTAATATTTCTTGAAGTAAGTTAACAATTTATCAGAAATATAGTAATATACCTTGAAGTAAGTTAACAATTTGACAGAAATATAGTAATATACCTTGAAGTATGTTAACAATTTGACAGAAATATAGTAATATACCTTGAAGTAAGTTAACAATTTGACAGAAATATAGTAATATATCTCGCCCGTGTGTTGCTAGGGCATGAAAGGGGAGCAAAGAATAGCAACACTATTTACCTTTCACGCATGTCGTAAAAGGCGACTAAGGAGGTTATGAGATGGAGTTGGCTGTCCCTACCCATATAGGGTCAGTGACCCAAAGCCATGTTGAAATTGGATGTGTCCGACCGAAAGGCGCAGATATCGCAGCAATGCTGTAAACCATGACATAACGCGTTATTTCTCCGAACGAACGCAGAAGAAGAAGATGAAGAAGTAATATATCTTGAAGAAAGTTAACAATTTGTACATTTAACATTCATCATCATCCTCAGGTGCCATGCCGGCTGGCGTAGGCGGTCATGGCTCTCCACAGCTCTCTGTCTACAGTATTATGTATCAAAGTCGTTGTTGTTTCCTTGCTGTGCCAGGTTGTCAAACTGTCTAATATTTTCTCACGTTCTCGCCCTCTGTCTCTGGTGCCTTCAATCTTGCCTGTTGTGATTATGTTCTCTAAACCTGCCTGTCTCATGAGGTGGCCAAAAAAGATTGCCTTTTTCTTATATTGTTGATTAAGGTCCATTTCGCATTTAACTCATTCAACACCTCTACATTAGTTTTTCTGGCAGTCCATGGTATTCTCAGCATTCTTCTGTAGAACCACATCTCTGTTGCCTCCAATCTCCCACTTTCCAGTTTGTTTATTGTCCAAGACTCGCACCCATATGTTAGTATTGGGGTTATATAGCTCTGCAGAACTCTCTTTCTCACCTCTAATGACAAGGTCTTATTACACAGTATATTTTTCATTTTTCTGAATGTTGTTTTTGCCTGTCCTATTCTGCACCTTATTTCTGTTGAATTTCTTCCATCTGCTGTAATCATTGTACATAGATATTTGAATTGGTGGACCTGTTTTAATACTATATCATTCACTATGATCTTGCGAGGTGTTATTTTGTTTCTTTAAAATAACCATTACTTCTGTTTTCTTGATATTTAGGAAGAGGCCTTTCTCTTTGCTTTCTGTGACTACTACTTTAATTAATTTTTGAAGGTCTTCCTCACTTTTTGCAATCAGAACAGTGTCATCCGCATATCTCAAATTATTTATGTTATGTCCTCCCACTGATATTCCTGGGATATCTACTATTGCACGCAATATGTTTTCACTGTATAAAGAGAACAGGTCTGGTGAAAGAACGCATCCCTGTCTGACCCCTTGTTTTATTTGTTGAAAAGGGCCAAATTGATTTCCTACTCTTATTGCTGCTGTTTGTTGCCAGTACATGTTCCTGATTATTCTTAAATCCTTGCTGTCAATGTTCAGATTCTCTAGCATGTGTATAATTTAGCTATGTTTAACTTTGTCAAATGCTTTAGTGTAGTCTATAAAATAAACATTTAACATTAACAAAGTTTATTTAAAAAAATTGTGTAGTCTCTGATACAATGGCAAAAACATTCTCCAAGAGAGGGTCACAATTCTCAGCTGCCTGCAATGCCTTGTGAAGAGTCCTCTTACACATATGAGATCTATGGTGTGAGATTAAACATGGATGTGCTTAATATTAATAGAAATATTCTGAATATTAGTGTAAAACAACGCATTCTTATCTCTGAGCCTGCTTGCAAGGCACGAGCCGGACATAACAGGACACATTCCCCCATATCGTTATCTGATTTCGCTGAATAATATCTCGGTCGCATCTGATAATATCTCGAATACATGGCCCTGTGTGGATCCTGTCTTGGGAAATGAAAGCGTAAAAACTGCTTACTCCCCCCCCCCCACACACATAAAAACCCCAAAAAAAACAACATAAACGTTTTATTTTTGTCTGTTGTGATGTTGTTTACATTTTCGCTTGGCGAGCTTACTGATGATTTATATTGGTTATTCGTTTGACAGTAATGTGTCTTAACAGTGGCCTACAGGACAAACCAGCAAGCTACAGTATATGTGTAGAAGTTGATATAACCATATAGCGAGGATATTCTTCCAGTGAAAATCTCTCTACACATTCATCTTTACAGCTACATGTTTCATGTTGTATGTCGTGTTGTCCCCCACACATCGGTTACAATCATGTCTTGTTTTAATTTCTGACTGTTGTCTTCTATCATATAATTAATGTTGTAGATTAAGGAAAGTTCCGCCCGTATGTTGGCGGGGCCCGAAATGGGAGCAAAGAATAGCAACACTGTTTACCTTTCACGTATGTCGTAAAAGGCGACTAAGGGGGTTATGGGATGGCTTTGGATATCCCATCCCGTATAGGGTCAGTGACCCAAAGCCATGCTGAAGTCGGATGTGGCAGGCCGAAAGACGCAGATATCGCAGCAATGATGTAAAACATGACACAACGCATTCCGTTCTCCGGACTACATCCTGCTAATCTGCAGGAGTTTAAGAACGAACGCAGAAGAAGAAGAAGAAGAAGAGGAGGAAGGAAAGCTAGAGGATAGGCTGGCAACCTGTCATCTGTGAATAACTAGTCATTGTCACTACATGTCTTATCTCGATTTCTAAAGTTTGGCTTCTGTCTGATGGTTCCCAGGAAGGCATGCAGTCCAGCAAACATGGCACATGTGGCCTTTTGTGGCAGACGTATGTGACAGGTAATGCCAGATATGCCATCACTGCAGATAGGTCAACACATCTGACAGAAGAATGATGAAATAGATGGCACAGCAGTATAAACTATGCTCCTGCCAGGACGTAGCTACAATGGGATGATGACGCACTAATTGCTCCCCTTCAAGTACTAAAATATACAACAATAAACTCCATAAACCATGGTTTTAGCCATTAAACTTTACTGTAAGAAATGTTATGAGCTGTCAAAAAAATTTATGGTCATTAAAATTTCATTATATTACTGAAAAGTATGTGATTTTCGGCCCACCCAGGGCCAGAGCCAGAGAATAACTATCATACCACCAGGAAGGTAGGTTTTGACCTATGCACTACTCCGAGCCACTGTAGCCAAGATATGATTCACTGTGCGTATTCCCTGCCACCAATTGACTACTGGTTATGCCGAACCTCTCTTATTCTCCAGACATATGGAACCAAATGTTCAAGTCAAAAGGATTGTCACGTCCTGGGTAACTATGCCTCTTTTATGTGCCTCAGCCATAAGAAATAATAGTGCTGTCAGTTTCCTCCTCCCCAGTGCTGCGAAGTACATCTCTGGCGACCTTCCAACCACAGAGGAAGGACGCATATATATATATATATATATATATATATATATATATATATATATATATGTATATATATATATATATATATATATATATATATATATATATATATATATATTCACACATATATCTACATACAAATAGCAAAGCATGAAGCACATTGTAACAACAACATAAAAGCTTGAGAAACATAGTTGTATAGATGACCTGCCATGAAGCTTCTATAAAAAAGATATCCTCAATATAACGGCATGTCATCTACTAAGGTTTTCTGTTGCATGGGTGGTTTGTCTAGTGGGCTATTGGCGAGACCTACAGACTAAACTGCATGCGCAGAGCTACCCTTTCACAGCTAAAGGGTTAACTCCATCATCAGTATGTGAAGAGCATACGCTCATCATTTTCAGTAGGTCTAAAGATGTAACCAATGACCCGTCAGACCAACGTGTATGCAAATGAAATATCCAAGTTAATGACGTCTATATAGCTAGACTTGCCTCTTGTTGATGACGTCTCTATTATGCTAGACTTGCCTCTTGTTGATGACGTCTCTGTTATGCTAGACTTGCCTCTTGTTGATGACGTCTCTATTATGCTAGACTTGCCTCTTGTTGATGACGTCTCTGTTATGCTAGACTTGCCTCCTGTTAATGACGTCTCTATTATGCTAGACTTGCCTCTTGTTGATGACGTCTCTATTATGCTAGACTTGCCTCTTGTTGATGACGTCTCTATTATGCTAGACTTGCCTCTTGTTGATGACGTCTCTATTATGCTAGACTTGCCTCTTGTTGATGACGTCTCTATTATGCTAGACTTGCCTCTTGTTGATGACGTCTCTATTATGCTAGACTTGCCTCTTGTTGATGACGTCTCTGTTATGCTAGACTTGCCTCTTGTTGATGACGTCTGTGTTATGCTAGACTTGTCTCTTGTTGATGACGCAGTCAAATCTCTTTCCATCTGCTTCCTCCACAGTCTCCCCAAATGATCCCCAAATGATTTGGCCAGAATCAGCTTGAACTGCTGTTTTCTGTTACCAGGGTGCACCGCGAGGAGGTACATTTGGGATCTTGGTTATCTGCTAACCCTGGATCCGCCTAGAGGAATGCGTTCCTTTTGCACCCCAGCTACCAATTATATCAAACTATTGGCAGATTACAAGTCACTGTCATAGTTCTTTTATTCTATATTATACATGTAATATTTTCATTAGAAGAAACTAGGTATGAACTGGCTATCAAGATTCAGTATGTTCAACTATCTGAAAAGATCCATCTGTTGCAGTCCTAGTACTGACACATAATCATGTTCGAATTTAGAAATGCCTCGAAAAACTCTACAATTTATTATATGTCACAGATTACATGAAAAAGTGAACCCTTTAAACGTGTTTTACTTTTTATATGTAGAAATATGCCATTTACGTTTAATTTGACCCTTTCATCTTAATTATCAGATTATAGAGTCCCCCCGTGAATATAAAAGGAAGCAAATAATAATTCACAAATTCATTTATTAAATCATATCTGCAAATCTGTAAAAATCAATGGAGAAGAAATGTCTCAATGTGTTATTTGCGGAAAGGATTTCTAAAGTTCTTCTATGGGACCAACAGAGCGAAATAATTTTTGAGGAATTGCTCAACTTCTCAGTTCAGTTTTGTAAACGACTCGGGAATTCTCGTAAAGAAATGAAGACGGATTCAATAGAGAAATTACAGAAAATGGTAATGAGCCAAAATGTTACCATAGCTTTTTATAATTGCAGATTACAAAGAGATTACACAGCAGAAAATAAACATAGAATTAAGAAAACATTAACAAAACAATGTGCTCTCAATATGGTAGAAATTGTGTTGGGATATGAAATGCAGGAAAAACATGCTGCAATTTAGTTATCAAACAATACTATTCACTAGAGAATTAGATTAGCATTATTGATAAAATTGTGCAGAAGGTCCATCTGCCATTATGTAATTTATTTCCAATTTAACTTAATGAATCCACAGAAGGTGTCCTCATTATTTTTCGAATTTGCTAAATGTTATTTAAGGTTCATTTTTTTTTTTAAAAAGAGATCACTTTTTGTTGTTCCATTGAAAAAAACTACCTCAAAGTCTCGGATAAACTAGAAATTAATTCATTTTTGGAAAACATAAAAGTATATGTGGTAAAAAGTTGATGTGTTGTATAGATGGCGCAATAGCAATGATGTGTGCACAAAAATAGATTTCAAAAACTAACAATCCAAAAACGAACAGTGTTTATAGTTTATTACATAATCCATCGTCAAGCACTGGTTCAAATACATACCACAACCTTGATTGATAACGATTTTGAATGAAACAATTCGTACAGTTAAAGGAAGAAATACGTTTACAATTGTTCAAAATATACACTGACATGGATGTAGAACACTAATATTGTACAGTAAAATGGATGTAGAACACTAATATTGTACACTGACATGGATGTAGAACACTAATATTGTACACTGACATGGATGTAGAACATTAATATTGTACAGTAACATGGATGTAGAACATTAATATTGTACAGTAACATGGATGTAGAACACTAACATTGTACAGTGACATGGATGTAGAACATTAATATTGTACAGTAACATGGATGTAGAACACTAATATTGTACAGTAACATGGATGTAGAACATTAATATTGTACAGTAACATGGATGTAGAACACTAATATTGTACAGTGACATGGATGTAGAACATTAATATTGTACAGTAACATGGATGTAGAACACTAATATTGTACAGTAACATGGATGTAGAACATTAATATTGTACAGTAACATGGATGTAGAACACTAATATTGTACAGTGACATGGATGTAGAACATTAATATTGTACAGTAACATGGATGTAGAACACTAATATTGTACAGTAACATGGATGTAGAACATTAATATTGTACAGTAACATGGATGTAGAACACTAATATTGTACAGTGACATGGATGTAGAACATTAATATTGTACAGTAACATGGATGTAGAACACTAATATTGTACAGTGACATGGATGTAGAACATTAATATTGTACAGTAACATGGATGTAGAACACTAATATTGTACAGTGACATGGATGTAGAACATTAATATTGTACAGTAACATGGATGTAGAACACTAATATTGTACAGTAACATGGATGTAGAACATTAATATTGTACAGTAACATGGATGTAGAACACTAATATTGTACAGTAACATGGATGTAGAACACTAATATTGTACAGTAACATGGATGTAGAACACTAATATTGTACAGTGACATGGATGTAGAACATTAATATTGTACAGTGACGTGGATGTAGAACACTAATATTGTTCAGTAACATGGATGTAGAACATTAATATTGTACAGTGACATGGATGTAGAACACTAATATTGTACAGTGACATGGATGTAGAACATTAATATTGTACAGTAACATGGATGTAGAACACTAATATTGTACAGTGACATGGATGTAGAACATTAATATTGTACAGTAACATGGATGTAGAACACTAATATTGTACAGTAACATGGATGTAGAACACTAATATTGTACAGTGACATGGATGTAGAACATTAATATTGTACAGTGACGTGGATGTAGAACACTAATATTGTTCAGTAACATGGATGTAGAACATTAATATTGTACAGTGACATGGATGTAGAACACTAATATTGTACAGTAACATGGATGTAGAACACTAATATTGTACACTGACATGGATGTAGAACACTAATATTGTACAGTAACATGGATGTAGAACAATAATATTGTACAGTGACATGGATGTAGAACACTAATATTGTACAGTGACATGGATGTAGAACACTAATATTGTACAGGGACATGGATGTAGAACACTAATATTGTACAGTAACATGGATGTACAACACTAATATTGTACAGTGACATGGATGTAGAACACTAATATTGTACAGTAACATGGATGTAGAACACTAATATTGTACAGTGACATGGATGTAGAACACTAATATTGTACAATAACATGGATGTAGAACACTAATATTGTACAGTGACATGGATGTAGAACACTAATATTGTACAGTAACATGGATGTAGAACACTAATTTTGTACAGTAACATGGATGTAGAACATTAATATTGTACAGTGACATGGATATAGAAAACTAATATTGTACAGGGACATGGATGTAGAACACTAATATTGTACAGTAACATGGATGTAGAACACTAATATTGTACAGTGACATGGATGTAGAACACTAATATTGTACAGTAACATGGATGTAGAACACTAATATTGTACAGTGACATGGATGTAGAACACTAATATTGTACAGTAACATGGATGTAGAACACTAATATTGTACAGTGACATGGATGTAGAACACTAATATTGTACAGTAACATGGATGTAGAACACTAATTTTGTACAGTAACATGGATGTAGAACATTAATATTGTACAGTGACATGGATGTAGAAAACTAATATTGTACAGTAACATGGATGTAGAACACTAATATTGTACAGTAACATGGATGTAGAACACTAATATTGTACAGTAAGATGGATGTAGAACATTAATATTGTACAGTAACATGGATGTAGAACATTAATATTGTACAGTAACATGGATGTAGAACACTAATATTGTACAGTAACATGGATGTAGAACACTAATATTGTACAGTAACATGGATGTAGAACACTAATATTGTACAGTAACATGGATGTAGAACACTAATATTGTACAGTAACATGGATGTAGAACACTAATATTGTACAGTAACATGGATGTAGAACACTAATATTGTACAGTAACATGGATGTAGAACACTAATATTGTACAGGGACATGGATGTAGAACACTAATATTGTACAGGGACATGGATGTAGAACACTAATATTGTACAGGGACATGGATGTAGAACATTAATATTGTACAGTAACATGGATGTAGAACACTAATATTGTACAGTAACATGGATGTAGAACACTAATATTGTACAGTAACATGGATGTAGAACACTAATATTGTACAGTAACATGGATGTAGAACACTAATATTGTACAGTGACATGGATGTAGAACACTAATATTGTACAGGGACATGGATGTAGAACACTAATATTGTACAGTAACATGGATGTAGAACACTAATATTGTACAGGGACATGGATGTAGAACACTAATATTGTACAGGGACATGGATGTAGAACACTAATATTGTACAGTAACATGGATGTAGAACACTAATATTGTACAGTAACATGGATGTAGAACACTAATATTGTACAGGGACATGGATGTAGAACACTAATATTGTACAGTAACATGGATGTAGAACACTAATATTGTACAGTAACATGGATGTAGAACACTAATATTGTACAGTAACATGGATGTAGAACATTAATATTGTACAGTAACATGGATGTAGAACACTAATATTGTACAGTAACATGGATGTAGAACATTAATATTGTACAGGGACATGGATGTAGAACACTAATATTGTACAGGGACATGGATGTAGAACACTAATATTGTACAGTAACATGGATGTAGAACACTAATATTGTACAGGGACATGGATGTAGAACACTAATATTGTACAGGGACATGGATGTAGAACACTAATATTGTACAGGGACATGGATGTAGAACACTAATTTTGTACAGGGACATGGATGTAGAACACTAATATTGTACAGGGACATGGATGTAGAACACTAATATTGTACAGGGACATGGATGTAGAACACTAATATTGTACAGGGACATGGATGTAGAACACTAATATTGTACAGGGACATGGATGTAGAACACTAATATTGTACACGGACATGGATGTAGAACACTAATATTGTACAGGGACATGGATGTAGAACACTAATATTGTACAGTAACATGGATGTAGAACACTAATATTGTACAGTAACATGGATGTAGAACACTAATATTGTACAGTAACATGGATGTAGAACACTAATATTGTACAGTAACATGGATGTAGAACATTAATATTGTACAGTAACATGGATGTAGAACACTAATATTGTACAGTAACATGGATGTAGAACACTAATATTGTACAGTGACATGGATGTAGAACACTAATATTGTACAGTGACATGGATGTAGAACACTAATATTGTACAGTAACATGGATGTAGAACATTAATATTGTACAGTAACATGGATGTAGAACATTAATATTGTACAGTAACATGGATGTAGAACACTAATATTGTACACTGACATGGATGTAGAACACTAATATTGTACACTGACATGGATGTAGAACACTAATATTGTACACTGACATGGATGTAGAACACTAATATTGTACACTGACATGGATGTAGAACACTAATATTGTACACTGACATGGATGTAGAACACTAATATTGTACACTGACATGGATGTAGAACACTAATATTGTACAGTAACATGGATGTAGAACACTAATATTGTACACTGACATGGATGTAGAACACTAATATTGTACACTGACATGGATGTAGAACACTAATATTGTACAGTAACATGGATGTAGAACACTAATATTGTACAGTGACATGGATGTAGAACACTAATATTGTACAGTAACATGGATGTAGAACACTAATATTGTACACTGACATGGATGTAGAACACTAATATTGTACACTGATATGGATGTAGAACCATATGTGATTATGTTAAACACAAATATGTATTGCGTATAAAAAAAAAGAAGGTAAATGGGCAAGTATTTGAGCTCAGAGATAACATGAAATTATCATTCATATAAAGAGAAGAAAATGAAAACACAGGTTCTTAGAACACTTCATGTGAAAAAATTAAACAATTGAAGGAAAAGAAAAATATTTTGAACACATTAAAAGACATGACACAATGTGAAAACCTTACTTGAGGGTAAAGTCAAAGGGAGATGGGTAAGATATCGACAGAGATACAGGTAGGAGGAAAATATCTTGAGATGGACAAGTTACAGTCATTCAGATTGCACCACGAAAGCAAGAGACAGTGGTCCGTTGTAACCAAATTTCATTCCAAAGAGACACTTGATGATGATGAAATTGTCATTTTAAGTTCATTAAAACAAATTTGTACTTGGTCGGTTGGTTTGTTAGTAAGAAATGGATCATGCATTTCATTAATATATTTCAGTAACGGAATAAATCGAATGTTCGAGTGCAAACATCATACAATTCATAATTTCAATGAATGTTATCACGGGAAAATTGAACACAATGAAAAGTTACCAGTTAAATTATTGCAATATTGGAAATTGGTTATCATCAGCTCTAACATGGAGAGAAACTACAACAAGTAAAACAGTATCAATATCTTGGACACATAGTCACAAATGATGGCAGATGTGAAACAGAAGTTAAAAGGAGAATAGGAATGGCTAAAAGTACCTTCAATGACATGAGGAAATTATTAATATCTAAACAAATTACAAACAAGTTAAAAATGAGAATTATAAAATGCTACATCTATTCTATATTAATGTATGGCTCAGAAACAAGGACACTAAATAAATAATTAGAAGACAACATTGATGCCTTTGAGATGTGGGTATATAGAAGAATAGGGAGGAAGCGAAGAAAACAAATAAAGAGGTGCTAAAGACACTTAATATGAATAAAGAACTACTAAGAGAAATAAAGATCAGGCAAATAAAATACTTTGGACAAAGTAAAAGACATGACACCCTATTGAAGACCTTACTTGACGGTAACGTCAAAGGGAAGCGAGCAAGAGGTAGGCAGAGATACAAGTGGGAGAGTAACATCACACGATGGACATGTTACAGTCTAGCAGAGTGCACCACCAAGACAAGAGACAGGAGATGTTGGAGATACAGCCAACCTTCGTTGCGGAGATGGCACTTGATGATGATGATCATCAGTTCTATCAGTTGATATCGAAGTGTGTACTGAACCATTTACTGCGTCATGAAAATATTGGCTTTTCATATTCAAATTGTAAATTTCAGAAGCTGCTGATGATAGTTAATAAAAATAAATGAAAATTACGAGTGATTCTAAAGCAAGATATATATATATATATATATATATATTAGAGAGATTAGTCACATAAACTGTTATATTCGCATGAGAAGGGTCTGAAGATCTCCCTCATCAGTGGCACATCAGATCAACCACTAAGAAACAGTAAACCCTTAGAAGATGACAAAGCGCATATCGTGAAGCGCTTACCTTGTGGAAGCTCCATAATACTGCATGTATACAAGTATTTTTAACCATTCAGAGTTATAGAAGGCTTCTTCTTAATACAGTGCACATCGCCGTCACATCTCCATGGTATATACGAAATATATGGAGAAACTACCTCAATACACATAGAAAACAAGAGATAGTCGTCCGTAAACCCTGGCCATTGAAACAACAAAGCCCAAATGTTAAACACCGCTGAAAGTTGCAGCTTTCTAAGTATGAGATAAGACTCTGGAGAAAACTCTGGATAAAACTCTATCCGCATTATAACAATGGATGCAAGAGTTCTATTGCTGGTAGTTCATAGAAATTGAAACCAACAAACTTGATGTATGATTTCTAATCTAAAGTGGCATTGAAAATGATATTCTTATACAAATATTTCTTTCATTTGTATCGAAACATCTTTCTGAGTCAAGCAACTGCTTTCAGTGAATATAAAACAACAAATTAGATTGGATTTAGCTTTAAATTTGAATAACAAATTATTATGAGTGGTACTCATGTCATGCTACGCGCCTCTTTATTAAGAGGGACGGAGAGTATGTGTAAAAACCAAAGAACAGTTAAGTCAATCCTCTACGTCGTCTGGAAGTTTTCTGTTTGGTAGTTGAGAATAACATTCATTGCACTCTTTCAAGGAATCATCATGATATTCACAAACACACAGAAGACAAAAAATCGAACATAATTATTCTACATCAATAAAGCTATGCCATTACAGCAACAATTACATATAGAGCTAGTGTCCTCTTCTCGATGTCTTCTTCTTCTGCGTTCGTTCTTACATTCCTGCAGGCCAGAATGATGTAACTCGTAGATTTTAATGCATTGTCTCATGGTTAATAGCGTGACGGCCATCTCTGCGCCTTTCGGTCTGACATAAATGACTTCATCATCCAGATCTTGCATGGATCAAAAGATCAGATAGCGACTCCGGGATTTCCCTGGCGTAGTGGTTAAGCTGTTCTCCTTGTGTTCTAGAGGTCACGTGTTCGAATCCTACTCGTGTCGTCTTGTTTATAAGGTGGTTTTTTTCGGAGATCCCTGTGGATTATCACTTGAAGCTACGGAATTACGTGCTATGAGTGGTACTCTCGGCAGGCGGCGTGAGAGGGATGGAGTACATATGTGAAACCGAATACAGTGAAGTCAATCTTCTACGACTTTTAAACCCTTTTAAAAAGCAACTAATCACAAAACGGTAGAACAAAGTTAAAATTGTAATTCATCATTTTATATATATACGTTTTGTGAACTAAGAAATTATATTTGGCAGATTTGATAAAAAGTCTAAATGAAAGTCATTGAAGCATTCTATAGTTTCACATACGTTTGGAAACTTCATGAAAATTACAGAGAGAAATGAGGCATAACGTTATGGAACGAATAAATTCATAAAGGAACTTTTAGAGATAGTAACTATAGCGCATCAGATATGTCTCTTGTCCGAATTTCATGCGTTGTTAACTATAGATTATATTCAGAGATAAACGCCAACAGAGATATAATGTGAAATATGATGAAACTTGGCGACACAGACTAGTTCGGCGTACATTTTGTTGGGTGATCTTACACGGTTATCCAATAACAACACACTAGAAAATAAAAAGAATATTCGAAATAACTGACTTTGTCGTTACTGCTGTCAAAAAACAAACAAAAAACAAAACTGTCAATACTGCATTTTGTCAGTTTAGGTGTTGAAGGGAGGGGAATGAATAACTGTGTGATAAAGGCCGCATGCTCTTGCTGTCGCCACGTCATGTACAGGGTGAGTTTTTTTTAATTTACCCTCCGACAGAAAAAAACACCCAGTCCTTACTGGGGATCGAACTCTAGTCCTCACTATTGTGAGACTAGCGTTCTAACCTCTCGGCCATGCGCCACTCTCCCGGCCATGCGTCACGAGTCGTTACTGCGATTACCTTAAATATATTTGTCATCCACGGACTCTCAATAATCATCTTTTTATTCCCCGGACACTCTATCTTCTTCTTCTTCTTTCCTTCCTCTTTTACCCTTTACAGATATCTTACCGACACGCTATACTCATCTCTTTCTTCCCCGAACTCTGTATAATCATTTTAAAAAAAAGAAGATATTTTTATACCCCGAATACTCTATACTCATCTTTATGTTGAGCGGACACTCTATAACCATATTTTCCTTCAAAATTCTCTCTATAATATGTTTTTATTCAGCTGGCCCTGTATTAGGCATATTTTAATTCACTGGTACTCCAATAGACACTTCTCTTCTGTTGACCATCTATAAACATCTATTTTTTCTATAGGTAATATATACACATTTGGGAGCCGCGTAGCACAGTGGTTAGCGCATTTGTTTCGCATATGGATGGTCCTGGGTTCATTCCCCAGTTGGAGCGGAAATGTTTTTCAGATCGCAACGGCTCCCAGGTCGACCCAGCATTAAATGGGTACCGGATTAATCCGGGAAGTAAAGACTGTGAGGGAAAGGAGATGGCTACCGCCCTCAATTGCAGAGCCTCGGAAATGTGAGATCGCTAACATCTCACACCCCTACTGCATTAATAAATGATATGGGTTACTTTACTTACTTTTTATATAAACATATATTTTTTTGTGAGCCTTCAATAAAGATTTATTTCTTTTGTGCGCTCTCCAGAAACAGATATGTTGCCTTTCGACTTCTTGAAACATCTAATTCTTCTGCGGGCTTTCTGTAAACATTAATTTTTCTTTCGCAGCACCTTTATAAACATCTATTTTTTTCAGTACACCAACTATTAACTTTTACTCAGTAGTAGTAGGCACTTTTCCATCCTTCCAGACGAAATCATTTTTATTGTGTCATAAGAGATATAATCTACGATAATGCCGACGATGGATGTAACTCACAAGACCAATCTTAGCCACAAAGAACCTTCCACAGTATGTACGAGGAATCATAGGTCTTCTTGTGCCTTCGACTGCTGTTCTGTGTCTTCATAGACGTGCATACCTTGAACTAACTGCTATCACTTTCACTTTTGTCTTTATACCATTCCTTATCTTTCACCTCCATGCAACAGGATTCCTGGCATCCACGTCCCATGATTACGTATCAATGTCTGTGTCATGCATATCGCGTTTGCACACGTCATTTGCCGAAGTAGGGATCGACCCGGAGTTCATATTTCAGACTGCCTCCTTAAAGTATATCTTTAGGTGGTATGCCATCTTCCATCCTCCTAGTGTATCTCAGCCATCTGCGTCAGCGTACCCCAACAGTCTTTCATATTCACCACTTGGGATCTGAATAGAACCCAACAGTGAATTTTTAACAACACAGCTCACTCCATACTGCTGGATTTCATCTATCCTCTGCAGTTTCAGAAGAAGGTATAGTTTCTCTAAGTGAAACATCTTCAAGGAGAGGTGTCTCCGGCAGGCCAGCAATATCTATAAAGCCAGTTTAGTTCAGCAGTGATAATAACCGTTTCTCTCAAGTCGTCAATGTTATTGGAGTCTGTGGAATGTCCTGGACACATGGCTCGGATATTCCTGGTCTCAATCCAAAGTCTGAAGTTTCTATTTTCCATTTTAGTGTCTGGTACAATTAATATACTGCCAATTTTCAGATTTTATAATAGCTCAAAGCACCCATTGAAGCACACAGGCAGTGGTGGATCAATACCGTATTGGCTGGGGGAAGACTAGCTAGAGGCGGAAGGTAGTTGGTCAATGACAGCTAAAGTGTCGCACACCATGAGAGATAGCCAAGGGGTACCTTTTATCTAGGCCAATTGACACAATAACCTACCCATGACTGCCATCTTCCGATTTGATTCTAAGACCCATTAAGACCAGGATGGATAATTCTCAATATCACAATGCCCGGGCTGAAATATGTTTTAATAATTATCATCAATAAATTAATCAATAAACCCGTAACCCTTCAGGGTTGTAGGTCTACCACATTGAATGCTTCAGCACACAGAGTCTTCCAGCGAATTCTATGCTCAGGGATGCGGATGAGTGTAGAAATATCTTGTCTTTGATGTTGTCTATCCATGTCTTTATTTGCCCTCCTCTGATTATTCCACCTTCGACAGTTCCATGCAGTATTGTTTTTGACAAGGAATCATTTCTGTATACATGTCCAATACATGCTAGTTTTCGTCGTTATTCGAAAGCTTGTAATCGTCTCTCCATGTCCGCAGTGAGTGTCCAACTCTCACAACCATACAACACAACAGAAAGCACCAGCGACTTATACAGTTTCACTTTCACCCCAACACTGATGTTGCTTTTCCAAATCACAGTTAGCCTTGACAAATACGCCAAAGCCATCTTAGCCTTATATTTAGTTCTGTTTTGCGTTCTCCATCGCTGCATATGCTGGATCCGAGGTATTTGAAGATATTCACCACCTCAAGCGTATGTCCCTTCATCATTGTGTTAGTCTAATTTTCTGTGTCTCTATTGTTAACCAAGATTTTGCTCTTTTCTGTAGTGATTTCCATTCCGTACTTGCTGGCAACTTTTTCCAACTTTGCAGTTAACTCTTGCAATGCTTGTTCTGACTCAGCTATAAGATCAATATCATCAGCGAAACGCAAGTAGCAAATATATATTGATCTTATAGCTGGGTCTGACCTTGCATTGAATAATTATCGTAATGCCAAACAAATCACTGTTATACCCTATCCGCTTTCTAACTGATTTTTCGTGACTATTTTTTTTCTCATCAAGAAGTCGAAAGAGTCATTGAAAGTTCATAGTGATTAATTACATTACACACATTTAGCACGTCAGCATTTTTTGTGTGAAGTTATGTCGCTTTTGTTTCAAATCATAGGTTCCCAAAGTGATCTATATGGACACCCAGGCGTCGATTTCAACTTGAAGAGAGTCCATGTCTGCGGAAAAAAAATTGGAGGTGCACGATATGTACTTTTTTCAACAAAGGTATGAATAAAAATTGCAAAACAACTCGGCAAGTGATCTGCGGGATAAAAAGGTTTGAGATTCGCTGATCCAAAGGAAAAACTCATTAGGGAAACAAAGAGAGATGAAAGTTAAATTGTTTGTTTTGCGTCAATTATGAGGATACGCACCGACAAATACAAGAAAAGTCAAAATATGAAAATAGAAGGTACCACACAACTATTACACTTGAAACAATATTATGGTTATATGTTAGCAGTATTTTATGATACCGCTAATGACATTGACTGACCAAACATATGTAGTGAGAGAGATAGACAGGGAGAGAGAGAGAGAGAGAGAGAGAGAGACAGATTAGAAAACAGCGAATATGAAAATAGAGTGCTGATCTTAAACAGGGCCCTGTGGTCGATTTTCTCAGTATGATGCAAGTCGTCGAAATGCCGCCCACTTAAATTTTTTTTCCCTTCGAAATGCCGTCCCCAACAATGTATTTTGATTGGTACCGACTGATGCGGCCGCCTCTCTGCATCATAGGACAGCAATGTCCTGATATTAAAATAGAGACAGGGTCTGAGAAATGTAAATTATCTGGAATTGTTTAACTTGAAGATAATCAGGAAACAAGCTAACTATATGATTACATAATTAATTTGAATATTAACAAGGCCAGCAGAAAATATATCAAAATTAATACTGGGAATGGTGTTGAATGTCCAATCCCATTGAGTGTCAAAGTTATCATATGCCGTGATGGAATAACGTGTACGGTCGAAAGGCGCAGAGATCGCAGCTAAGCTGTAAACTATGACACAACGCAATTCGTCTTCTAAGCTACATTCTGCTACGCCGCAGAAGTCTGAGAATGAACAAAGAAGAAGATAAAACTGTCATTGATTTAAAACACAGGAGAAAGAGCACAATAGAAACATTGATGTCACACAAGAACTAGCACAGGGCCATGCCGTGGTTTCGTTGTCGGGGACGGCATATCGGAAAAAGAAACATTTGGAAAAAAAGGGCGCAAATCAAAGATTTGCATCAAACTCAGAAAATTAAATTTACCAAAAGGCAACAGAAAACGAGGAAGACCAAACGAAACTTTAAGTAGAACTATTACAAGGGAACGTTTCACCATCGGTATCAGAAACAATGAAGATCTAAAGCAAATTGCAATGGAAATAAAGCAAAACGAGAGACATGGAAATCTATGACATCCGCCCTATATGCCCTAGAGGAATAACTAACTAACTAACTAACTAACTAACTAACTAACAGAAAATAAAATTACCGCACGGTTCTGAAATAGAACAGTAGAAATATTGAAGTCACAGAAAAAAAATCACAATAGAAAGATTGATGATATTGTAAAAATGACACAATAGAAAGATTGCTGACAGAAGAAATGGCACACTGGAAAGATTGATGACACAGGAGAAATGATACAATTGAAGGATTGATGACACAGTAGAAATGATACAATTGAAGGATTGATGACACAGGAGAAATGATACAATTGAAGGATTGATGACATAGTAGAAATGATACAATTGAAGGATTGATGACACAGGAGAAATGATACAATTGAAGGATTGATGACACAGGAGAAATGATACAATTGAAGGATTGATGACACAGGAGAAATGATACAATTGAAGGATTGATGAAACAGGAGAAATGTTACAATTGAAGGATTAATGACACAGGAGAATTGATATAGAGTAAATAACACGTTCGAAAGAATAGTGATACAGAGTAAATAACACGGTAGAAAGAATAGTGACACAGAGTAAATAACACGGTAGATAGCATAGTGACACAGAGTAAATAACACGGTATATAGAATAGTGACACAGAGTAAACAACACGGTAGAAAGACTGATGGTAAAGAAGAAGCGAGTTACAAGTTGTTGTATAAGTGAGACATTTACAATTCTAAAACAACAGAAGTACTCACCATTATGAAAGAGAACAATGTGGAGCATATTTGATGGAATGATGATTTACGAAGAAGTCCGCATGACTCTATTGACGAGTACTTAATACAATTCATTCTTAAACTTATATCACCACTCTTATCTGTTTCTATGACCATATTATTGTAGCAACGAAGAGGCCCTGGCTAACCAAATAGCAGTGATCCTTCGAGATTTTCCCGGTGTCCCCTGGCGGATTAGTCTACTGTTGAAAAAAAAACTGAACACATACAGCGCTTAGTTTTCAATTCTATAAATTTCATTCCAGGCGTAGTTCATACAAATTATAGTCGGACTATCTTGACCTACCCCACATGTCATAAGGCTGTCCGTCAATTACGTCAAGAAATTTCTGACGATGTAACCAACATAGAGGCTCTAGTCTTAGGTTGAGAAGTTCGTGCCTCGGTCAGAGTTTTTAACCTCCCATTTAAGAAACAACAATGGTTAATTTTGATCATCTTCCTCCTTGTCAACAATTTGTCAAAAATTCAGGACTTAATTATGTGTAAAATAATTCCCACATACCACTAACATATTATTAGATGAAACAGTTGGATAAAATGTCACAATATTTTCAGATTTATATAATTTTTGTCTCTTTAATTATAACAATTTCATTGGTGTATAAAAACCTGTTTTGTTGCTGTCAATTTTTGTCAAACTAATGTCAAACTTTATAAAGACAGCCTCCTCCTCTCACCTAATTGTTGAGGTAATTTATGGACAGCCACAAAAAAAACTGTGAGAGAACATCAGGTCTGAATGTCCATTGCAGAAACAGTAATAATCCTTGATTTTGTCACAAACATTTCCGCCGTCTCTTCAATATCGACTAGATTAAGAATCATGCCTAAAACATTCTAGCACTTCTAGCTCAGCTCTGAAGGAGAGTTCTTCTTGACCAGTGTTTCTCAACGTTTTTTGGTCCATCGATCGCTTGAACCATAAATTATGTGCTCCCCCTCCCTCCAATTAACCACATTATTACTATATCAATCATAACCAACAACTAGCTGCTGTTTATTATTACCGTACCAGACTTAATCCAAAACTAACCTCGTGTTATAATTACTGTACCAGACTTAACCCATAATTAACCTGTCATTACTACTGTACCCAGCTTAACCCATAACTAAATTGAAGTTATTATTACCGTACAAGACTTACCACAAAACTAAACTGCTGTCATTACTACTGTACCAAACTTAACGGATAACTAGCCTACTGTCATTATTACTGTGCCAAGCTTAAATCATAACTAACCTGAGGTTATTATTAATGTACCAAATTTAACCTATAACTAACCTGCTATCATAATTACTGTACCAAACTTAGCCTATAACTAACATGAGGTTATATTAATGTACCAAATTTAACCTATAACTAACCTGCTATCATAATTACTGTACCAAACTTAGCCTATAACTAACATGAGGTTATATTAATGTACCAAATTTAACCTATAACTAACCTGCTGTCATAATTACTGTACCAAACTTAGCCCATAACTAACATGAGGTTATATTAATTTACCATATTTAACACAAAACTAACCTGCTGTCATTATTACTGTACCAGGCGTAATCTCAACTCATGATTTACTCGTGTTTTAATGCGATCTATAGCGAGTCCTGATTCAATTACACAGTCCCGGGGGTTCATTGGCTTTATCCGTTTAAACTGAAAATATTTGACTTTTTTCGTTACTTTCATTGACGTGTCTGCGCAAATATACAAATATTAACCAATAAAAATCACATTAAGAAGTCCAATATAGTCACTTTCGAAGGATGATCGCCAATGCGTCCACGACTGTATAATAGAGAATGGACTAATCAGCATAATTATATAATCAGCAAACAACAGTAAACTAACGCTGTACCTTATTACTCCATCTCACCAGCTGTCTTGTCTCTTGTACAGAGACATACATCAAGTACTTATGTATAAGAACATTTTAAATTGTAGACAGTTTTGTTAACACAGTAATTTAACACCATATTACTCTAATTTTTATCAGAGATAATTTTTAGTGTTTTTTTTCGTAATAATTTTTCAACCGATTTTGAAATGTGGATGGTCTAGCAATTCAAATGAATCTTTTAAACTGTTTAATAATGTTGTTTTCATAGACGGTGCTGTGAGAATCTTTAAAAATAATGTTTTCACATATTAATGTGACCGTCGAAGTTATTACTCTTCGCTTTATATGCTTTAATTTTCTTTCAATTGTCTGTCTTGATAAAGGCTTTTTGGTCGAAACGTATATTTGTGTGTGTCATCGTGTGTTTTATCTAGTGTTGGTAAAACTTTGTTACCCTTTTCCTGGATCTAGCTGTTGGATTTTAGTTTTGCGCAGTAAGTACAATTTTTTTAATAATGTTGGAAATACATTCATGTCTATCCTTCCATTGCAGGTGATTCTGTTGCTGTTTCTCGTTGTAGAACAACTACATTTATTTACTAATGTTTTTTTTTGTGTATTTGAGTATCGGTAAGCAAAATGTTACCACACGTTTTTTTAGAACAGCTTGTACTCAACACGAATGGTTAATGTTACAATTGCTTATTTTTACTTGCCTTTGGCTAAGTGTGTGTTTCTTGTAGTCACGAGCTGGTTGTTGCAGGGCGGTGGAAAGCAAATATTGGTAAACTGTCGCAATTACAAAACTTCAAATGTAGAGTACACCTGCTCCTGATGGAATGTTTTTTTTATAGGAGGGGTCTAAGGATTTTGGACGTCCTTGGCAACTTCTATATGGAGGAAATAAGGATGTTGGACATAAATAGCAACTTTTATAGGGAAGAAATAAGGATGTTAGACATAAATGGCAACTTCTATAGGGAAGAAATAAGGATGTTGGACATAAATGGCAACTTCTATAGGGAAGAAATAAGGATGTTGGACATAAATGGCAACTTCTATAGGGAAGAAATAAGGATGTTGGACATAAATGGCAACTTCTATAGGGAAGAAATAAGGATGTTGGACATAAATGGCAACTTCTATAGGGAAGAAATAAGGATGTCAGACATAAATGGCAACTTCTATAGAGAAGAAATAAGGATGTTGGACATAAATGGCAACTTCTATAGGGAAGAAATAAGGATGTTGGACATAAATGGCAACTTCTATAAAGCGTAGCTGTGAGAACGTATGCTCACTCGGGGTTCTAACATCGTCATCGGCATTTCATTATACATCACCACTGTTATTATCTGCATCATCACGGTCACCATGGACGTTATTCAGTATCATCATCATCACCATTCATCATTTTCATTATCATCGCCACCCTCATAATTTTCACCACCCTTATCATCATTACTATTATCACCATTATCTTTATTACTATCCATCGTCATTATCGTCATCATTAATTATCATTATTTATCATCCTCAATATTCATTTTCGTCATCATTATTATACATAAAGTTATTCAAAACTGTATTTTGGACAGGTAGAAGAATAAATACAGTAGAAATTATGCATAGACAAGACGATTTATTTGGAAAAACATATTTACAGTAACCATAGAATATATTTAATGAAACGAGCATGTAGGAAAATATAAACATGAAACTTGTAAAGTACTACTTATGATCTGCAGGAAATTATGATTCAGAAGGGGGCCGCTTGGCGTAGTGGTTAAGGCGTTGGAATTGTGTACAAGGAGGCGTGGGTTCGTACTGAGAACCCTGTAAACATAGAGTTAGTTTCAGGCCGCGGAATTTTCTGAGATCCCTGAGACTTCGGATTGACGTGATCATAGTGGTACTCCCGGTAGGCGGCGTGCCGCTTCGTTGATAGAGACGGGGTGCCTGTGGGTAATCCGAGTACAATGAAGTAAGACATCTACGCTTTTTAAGCCCTTCTTTATGGTTAAATAATTTGAACAAATGGCTAGAATAGAATATGAATAATGAACAAATATTGAATAAATTATGGTTAAAAAATATGAACAAACAGCTGAAATAAAATATGAAAATAAACAAACAGCTAGAAGAAAGTATTGATGTATTTGATATAAGGAGCGATAGAAAGAACTTCATGTAAAGAGAAGAAAACAAACAAAGATGTTCTAACAGTGAACAATGAACAAACAGCTAGAATAAAATATGAACAATGAACAATGAACAAACAGCTAGAATAAAATATGCACAATGAACAAACAGCTAGAATAAAATATGAACAATGAACAAACAGCTAGAATAAAATATGAAAAATGAACAAACAGCTAGAATAAAATATGAACAATGAACAATGAACAAACAGCTAGAATAAAATATGAACAATGAACAAACGGCTAGATTAAATATGAACAATGAACAAACAGCTAGTTAGAAAATAGTATTGATGTATTTTATATATAGAAAGATAAAAAGAAATTCAAGGAAAGAGAAGAAAATAAAGAGTTTCTGACAATGAACAATGAACAAACAGCTAGAAGATAGCATTGATGTATTTGATATATAGAAGACTATGGAGAACTTCACGGAAAGAGAAGATAAAAAACAGATTCTCACAGCACCGCCTATGAAACAATTAGTTATTAATTGAAACAACATTCAAAGAAATAAAATATTTTGGACATATTAAACCACGTGACATATTGTTTAAGATCTTAGAGATCAAGTTGAGGAACGACGAGTAAGACATGACGTACGCAGAGATGCACAAGTGGGAGGAAAATATAATGAGATAAGCTAGATACAGTCCATCAGTGTGCACCACCATGGTACATGATAGAAGATTATAGGTATCCGTTGCAGCCAGCCTTCAATGTGGAGACGCACTTGATGATAATGTAAGTGAAATGAGGGATACACAATTTTCCACACTGTTTCATCAATGAGAGCGAGTGGAAACGATAGTCTCGGAAAATTCTAAATAGAGATGTGATGTAAAAGACAGAGTTCAAGGACTCAGCAATCTCTCTCGATTATATGAAGTTATAGGACTTGTACGGGGGAAAAGTCTTTTATACAAGTCTAGGAACAATCTAGGAACTTAGCATTCTATGAATTAGCAAATAGATCAACATTTTTAGTTCTCAGAAATAATAACAACATGGGTCTGTTTTTTGTTGTTGTCTAGGAACTTGATAATCTAGGAAACAGCAAATGAATCAACATTTTTAGCTCACAGAAATAATAACAACTCAGGTCTTATTTTTTAGTTTTTTTTCCTTCGTACTATCCTCTAATAAATTGTTTAATAGTGCATTGTTGCTTAATGATGCTTAATGATGCATTGTTTCTTTCTATTTTTCCTGAAAGGAGTCCGATGTTAGTAAATTAATTGTTTTGCTATCATCCTGGTCTCTCGATCAATCTTCTTCTTCTTCTTCTTCTTCTTCTTCTTTCTGTCCTCATGTACCTTTCGGTGTTGAGGGGAGAGTGAGTATACGGTCTTTTGCCCTTCTATTTGCCTCCTCTGCTGTTATATTTCCAAGTGTCTCTAATACACAATCTATCCACTTTTTACGAGGGCGTCCAATAAGTCTCCTGTTTTCGTATCGTTTGTTAAGTGTTTTTTGGATAATACTTTGCTCTTTCTGTCTGGTTATGTGGCCGTACCATTTAACTTGTTGTTTCTGTATGTATTCTATTGTTGGTTTGATCCCTAATTGTTTCCTTAGTGCTTCATTCCTGATTTTGTCTCTCAAGCTAACTCCAATCATACGTCTCACACATTTAATTTCAGTGGTGTTAATCTTATGTATTGTTCTAGAATCTAATGTCCAAGTTTGACACTGATAACACAATGTTGGTAAGAAAATGGCGTTGAAAAGCGCTTTCTTTGTTTCTAGTGTAATATCTTTGTTTCTTAGTAAAGGTGTTAATTGACCAATGATCTGACAGGCCTTATTATATCTTGCGTTTATTTCTGCTTCTTGTTTGTTGTCATATCTCAATGTGCTGCCCAGGTATTTGAATTCATCTACTTGTTTTAGTTGTTTATTATTTATCTGTATGTTGATGTTCTCCTTTTCTCTTGCAATATTCATTACTTCTGTTTTGTCTATGTTGATTTTCATTCCAAATTGTTTGCCTGCTGTGTCTATTGTGTTTAGGTGGTCTTGCAGGTTTTTAATGCTGTTGTGGAATAAAACCAGGTCATCTGCAAAAAGCAGTTCATTTGCTTCATTAGAATTTGCTGTTTTGTTTATATGGTCCATGTATGTAATAAAAAGTAGTGGGGATAATACACATCCCTGCTTTACTCCTGTGCTAATCACAAAGTCCTATGTGTAGCCTGCAGCTGTTCTTATAGTGCAACTTCTGTTGTTATAGAGACTTCTACAAACGTTAATTAAATGTTGGCATACTCCATAAATTTTTAATGTTTCCCATAGTTTTTCTCTATTTACTCGGTCAAATGCTTTCTCTTGATCTATGAAGGATATGTTTAAATTTTGGTTGTATTCTATTGACTTCTCTGCCAACTGTTTCAGAATAAATATTGCATCAGTACATCCTCTGTTTCTTCTAAAACCCATTTGTGTATTGCTAAGTTGTTGTTCTATTACAGGTCTCAGTCTTTTCTCTACTATTTTTGCATATAGTTTTCCTGCATGGCTTAACAAGGAAATTCCCCTGTACTGGTTACAGTCTCTTTTGCTGCCTTTCCTATTCCATATTGGCACTATGATAGTTTTTCTCCAGTCTGTTGGTGTCTTCTGTTGCCTCCACGCCGTGTTAAAACGGCAATCAATCAATTAATTAACCAATCAAATGTCATGCTGGGTGAGGTATGTGATCATGTTCCTATATGTCTCTTGTTTTGTTAATAAGTTCAGTTGGTGATATTATCTCGTGTCAAAATAACAATCCATCCAGCAACTTCTTCCCCTCATTTGCCTGTTTTCCTCTTCATCTTTCCGGTGGTTAATGTTCACGTTTTTCTCTTCTCATCATTTGGCCTAGTATTTTTGTCTGTTTCCAAATGTTGCTATAATCTGTCTTTCTACTCCAGTAGCTCTACGTACTTCAACTTTAGTTTTCGTAGATGTCCATGGAATGAAAATATAATCATTATTCTAAAAGTAAACCATCTTGTAGCCTCTAACCATGTCGAACTATAGAGAATGTGAAACAACTATCTTGTAAACATCCGCTCATCGAAGGCATTTCTTGACCTATGTACAGCAAAGGCCCACAACACATCCTATCTACGCGTCATCACGGACATTGTTTCGTTCACTTTATTGATTAGCGACACCTGAGTAACCCTCGAAGTGACGCGAAATATGGTAGTTTTGGGGGTGTTGTAGTCGATTGGTCAAGAAAGCATCTGATGAGCTGATGTTTACATTTAACTGTATCGTCATCTCTATATTTCACTGTGTTTTAACTCATTGTGAAGTGTTTTTGTTGAACTTTATAGTCCACACTTCAAATCTATAAGGAAATAATTAGCTGGATAGAATATCCTGACACTAGAATAAACCTAGTCCTACATAAACCAAACGGTAGGCACTGCAACCACAATCAGAAATGAGAAAACAAACGTTTACTTCTCTAATGTCCAAGAATGATTGACATTCTGCAAAACCTACCTCCACCACTAATTTATTATCAATTAAATATATCCTCATAAACCTACACTAGTTTAATATCCACTAAATATATCAACAAATACCTACATAAGTTTACTATCCACTAAATATATCCACAAAATTCTACACTAGTTTACTATCTACTAAATATATCATCAACAATCCTACATAGAGTATGGATTGGTTTAGTTCATTAATCATAAATAATAATTCAAGCATATTATTTCTGTGTGACTGATTTTAACAACTGTTACATTTCTTGGCGCCATGTATACACTACTACACTTCATTAGCCTTGTTACAGCTATGCGAAACGGTTCTATCTACTCCCTGTTTAAAAATCTCGATCAAGTTCGCACACATCGGGAATATGTGATTACTTCACTAGCCTCTTCTCTCTTCTCTACGCAAGCAGACTTTTACTTCATTAGCCTCATGGGCGTGAGTTTCCCCATGCATATACACTTCTTGGAATCTCTGGACAATTCCAGACATGAATAGGTTGAGTACAAAATAACAAAACGACTTCGTCCACTCGCATGTTTCGATAGATCCTGAACAAAGTGGTCAATAGTTCAGCCATGCAAACTTTAAGGACTATTTTTTTAACAGTTAATCATTTCTGAAACTGTTTGCTTCAGTAGTCAACAAGAAGTGTAGCTTCATTTAGCTTGGATAACATATTCCTTTTGGCTTCACTATTCAAGGAAACAAATAACCATGAACGCGATGTGGAGAATCTGGACAATGTTCGTATCGGCTCATTCTGTCTTTCTGAATATAAAATATTGTTAAATAAGAGCTTAATGTTGGACATAGATTTAGACAATGCGATTCTATTTCTGTTCCAAAATCTACTAATTTCTCATGGAGATTATCTGTTAAAAGTTCTTCAGAAACTCCAAGATGGATTATAATCGCTTTTCAAACAAACCGAGAATCAGATGAAGATAAAATCACATCTGTATTTCATCATGTAGATTTAAGATATATTTATGTAACTTTGGGGATCTCCCTGGCATAGTGGTTAAGCTGTTCAAGAGGTGACGGGCGTAGTGGTTAAGCTGTTCGCATTGTGTTCAAGAGGTCACGGGTTCGAATCCCGCTCGTGTCGTCTTGTTTATAAGGTGGATTTTTTTCGGAGATCCCTGTGGATTATCTATTGAAGCTACGGAGTTACGTGCTATGGGTGATACTCTCAGCAGGCGACGTGCCGCTTCTTTGAGAGGGACAGAGTACATATGGGAAACAGAGTACAGTGAAGTCAATCTTCTACGGCTTTTAAACACTTTTTTATGTAACTTTAAATTGTAGATAAATCTAGACGTAGATTATAATCTCTCTTTCACTAATCAACAGTTTTCTAGAATATATGGAGATACATTTGATTTTGCATCGAAATTCTATGGACTTGATCATTTGGGAAGTAATTGAAATGTAACTTCTAAATAATATAAAAATGTATATCCTATATTTGATTTCATGTTAGAAAATAAAGTCCGGAATCCAGACTTCGGAACACATACTTCAGGACTGCCCAACATACAAAGAGCAGAGACAGCAAACATCGCCAGAGGATACAGACTTGAGGCAAAAACTATGGGACTGCCTCTCTGACCTGGAGAAGACAGTGGACTTCATCTTGACGACAGGCTTGAGAATATAGAATGACCACAGATGCTGAACGCAGAAGAAGAAGAAGAAGAAATAAAGTGCAAAATTAAAATATAGTACACAAGGCGAAGTGGTACAGAGCGTGTCTGTGACGGCAAAGGTACCGAGTTCGTTCCTCACCACAGGCAATTGTGCATCCGGACCGTTCAGAAAGCAATGGCAACCTACTGAACGTATTTATATTGCCTAGAAAATCACCACAGCCAACAAATGCTGGGTTGATAGCTACGTCCTGGATAGGATATGCTACCAATTTTTTTTCACACAAGATATTCAAGTAAAAGCTGTATTGAATAACAATGTTCCTGCTGGAACAAAAGTTTATGCTGTTGTTATTTCTGATAAAAATACTTTCAATCTGATGGAAATAAAATGGCTGTTATTATCAACTACGAACATATATAATTACTTAATATTTCTCCATTAAAAAATATGTTTCCACATTTCATCACCATCATATTTTATCATTATTTTATGTTGTTCATCTTATCATTATTTTATGTTGTTCATCTTATCATTATTTTATGCTGTTCATCTTATCATTATTTTATGTTGTTTATCTTATCATTATTTTATGTTGTTCATCTTATCATTATTTTATGTTGTTCATCTTATCATTATTTTATGTTGTTCATCTTATCATTATTTTATGTTGTTCATCTTATCATTATTTTATGTTGTTCATCGGTATTCTCTTGTATATTTTAAATCATGTATTTGTTTTGAAGATAAATAAACTATATTTTCAATATCTTTTGAATTTTCATCTTTATAAGGATTAATAATTCTATCACAAAATAAATGTTCATTAGTATTATTACCATTATTATTATTATCATATTTTTTATCAAGTCATTTTATTAATAAAATATATTCTTCATATTTAATACGCAGTTTCAAAATCCATATTTTTAATACCCATATGACAGCGGTTCCCTAAGTATGTGCCGAAGCGCCCGGGGGCGCCGCAAAGGATCTCCAGGAACGCCGCGGCAGCCTTGCCAAAACGAAAACAAAATTGAAAAATATAAGTTTTTCTTCATATTAAGGGCGCCGCCGGAAATACTCTGAACGTTAAGGGCGCCATGGCTTTAAAAAGTTTGGAAACTCCTGCCATATGGTAAACTTGTAACTACATTTTCATTTTTGTACTTTACCATTCTTTTATTAAACTAAAAACACATTTTATCTGTACTTTAGTTTCTAACGTTGCATATTTTTATGTTAATTTTCATTTGATTATATTTAATTAAATCATATCTTTTATTTTCATCAGTAACTAACATAATTTTTTTTAATTCATTATATAATTCCGAAATATCTTTTTTTTTCTGTATGCATTTTTCTAACGTATTCTGTTGGAGAAACATGTATAAGTTACAGTTCTAACGTATTCTGTTGGAGAAACATGTATAAGTTACAGTTCTAACGTATTCTGTTGGAGAAACATGTATAAGTTACAGTTCTAATGTATTCTGTTGGAGAAACATGTATAAGTTACAGTTCTAACATTTTCTGTCGGAGAAACATGTATAAGTTACAGTTCTAACGTATTCTGTTGGAGAAACATGTATAAGTTACAGTTCTAATGTATTCTGTTGGAGAAACATGTATAAGAGTTACAGTTCTAACATTTTCTGTCGGAGAAACATGTATAAGTTACAGTTCTAACATTTTCTGTCGGAGAAACATGTATAAGTTACAGTTCTAACGTATTCTGTTGGAGAAACATGTATAAGAGTTACAGTTCTAACATTTTCTGTCGGAGAAACATGTATAAGTTACAGTTCTAACGTATTCTGTTGGAGAAACATGTATAAGTTACAGTTCTAACGTATTCTGTTGGAGAAACATGTATAAGTTACAGTTCTAATGTATTCTGTTGGAGAAACATGTATAAGTTACAGTTCTAACGTATTCTGTTGGAGAAACATGTATAGTTACAGTTCTAACGTATTCTGTTGGAGAAACATGTATAAGTTACAGTTCTAACGTATTCTGTTGGAGAAACATGTATAGTTACAGTTCTAACGTATTCTGTTGGAGAAACATGTATAAGTTACAGTTCTAACGTATTCTGTTGGAGAAACATGTATAAGAGTTACAGTTCTAACATTTTCTGTCGGAGAAACATGTATAAGTTACAGTTCTAACGTATTCTGTTGGAGAAACATGTATAAGTTACAGTTCTAACGTATTCTGTTGGAGAAACATGTATAAGTTACAGTTCTAATGTATTCTGTTGGAGAAACATGTATAAGTTACAGTTCTAACGTATTCTGTTGGAGAAACATGTATAGTTACAGTTCTAACGTATTCTGTTGGAGAAACATGTATAAGTTACAGTTCTAATGTATTCTGTTGGAGAAACATGTATAGTTACAGTTCTAACGTATTCTGTTGGAGAAACATGTATAGTTACAGTTCTAACGTATTCTGTTGGAGAAACATGTATAAGTTACAGTTCTAACGTATTCTGTTGGGAAAAAAAGTATAAGAGACACGATGTCCTGTCCAGTAGAATATTCATCATATCTACTTAGAGTCGGATATAATGATACAAAATCCTATATATTTAAAGTTTTCTGCATTATGGCTTTGCCCGTGATATAAATATACAGCTTCAGTTCTACCACAATATAATAAATCTCTTTTATTAACAGGTTTTATATCTTTATCTTAGTTAGTTAGTTCCTTTCGTGCCGCAAGCGAAACATAGGGCAGAGGTTTTGGTTCTCCATATGATGCGGTCCGCTGCCTGCATATACAATAACAGGTTTTAATATTTTCGGATGTAAACAGTGTTCAAAAATCGGTTACTCGAACTATAACCAACAAACTATACCGACTCTGAGAGCAAATTGGCCATCTGACCAACATGTCCAAATCAAATATCATGGAACTTAACAGTTCAACAAGTGGGTACAAGTGGCTCTTAACATGGAACTTAACAGTTCAACAAGTGGGTACAAGTGGGTCTTAACATGGAACTTAACAGTTCAACAAGTGGGTACAAGTGGGTCTTAACATGGAACTTAACAGTTCAACAAGTGAGTACAAGTGGGTCTTAACATGGAACGTAACAGTTCAACAAGTGGGTACAAGTGGATCTTAACATGGAACTTAACAGTTCAACAAGTGGGTACAAGTGGATCTTAACATGGAACTTAACAGTTCAACAAGTGGGTACAAGTGGGTCTTAACATGGAACTTAACAGTTCAACGAGTGGGTACAAGTGGGTCTCGTTCGCGAACAGTGGATTGAGGCCTTGAAAAAGGCGAGCTTGAAAGTGGTTACATTTATTTTCGTGCCGGGACATGTGGGCGTTCGAGGCAATGAAAGAGCGGATCAACTGGCATCGTGCGCGATTGTGCCATAGGGTGATGGGGCAATGGATCGCGCTGACGTTTTGAACTCCTTAAGAGATATAACACGCGAGAGTGAGAATAATGTGGATGATGATTCCTTTTCAATGGCTAGGATTAAAGATCAGGGATTGAAATGCGGTGTTGCTAGAGGTGAACATTTTGGAGGGCGCAGAAGAATGATGGTCAACCAGCATAGGACCTGTACTGTCAGCAGAAGTGTGATGGCGGATACAACTCAAAGAGAGATCGGAGCAACTATGGATGTGTCCAGTTTGCAGTGATGATGATCCGACGACTAACTAACTAACTAAATAACTAACTAACTAACTAACTAACTAACTAACTAACTAACTAACTAACTAACTAGTTCAACAAATAACATCTTCCAGCTTCAACTGCTTGGGCAGCCGAATGTTGACGGAGACTCAATGAAAGAAATATCTTCATCTATGTGAGGATCTTTATTCTTGCTTAATGCTATATAAAATTAACATTCTCAAATTGCAATTAATTGTAAGTATATTTTTATTATTTGTTGTATTAAAATAATGCGGAAAATGGTCTTTATTTCCTTTAAAACCAAGTGATTCTGGAAAAGCCTCTTGAGGCATCAATGTAAAATTAAACAAATAAATCAATCTTTTTCCTGTACCTTTTATCTCTATATAATTTATTTCTAATCCTGAAGGAATCATTTTTATTTCAATTTTATTATTTACCAACCATCCTAAATAGGATTCATATCATACCCTTTTCCAAAATGTGAAATAAAAGTATAACCTTTAAATTTATCTGAAATTTAAAAAAAACTTACATAAGTTATCAATGACTTGTCTCTTGTATTTGGTAATACCTAATAAAGTAAAGTAATCACTTATATTATCTAAATTAAGTTCGTCTAATTCTATATCTATGATATCTAATTTGCTTTCATATATATATATATAGAGAGAGAGAATCTGGCTGAAATATATATAAACTATTACCATCAAAAGTTATACACTAATTCATTTCATGTATACTAGTTTCTTGATTAGCTTCAAAATCAAAATACGTATATTTCTTAGATTCGTTAATTGGTTTTAGTGGTAATGGTTTCATAAAGCTTTTGGGTTCAGTACTTTTCTTATATTTCTCATAACAAATAGGCCACTTTATCATATTACAGTCATGCGTATCTTGTTTTACATAACTGTTTGAAAAGATCTTTATACATTTATCACAAGTCCTATGTTTTGATCTCGACTTGGCGACCTTGTCTCCATTAGATGGTTTACAGATGTGTTGATTTACATAACCAATTAAACAAGTTGTTACAAAATCCAGTTTTTGCTAAAAAAAACATGTAATACTTGTTGTTACATCCATCATAATGCGCATCACGATGATATAAGTCAAATGTAATCTTTGCTATCGCCCGAATATTTGTCATTTCCTTCATATAATATATTTTCAATATTATTAGCTGTAACAAAATCATTTTTCTCAATAATTTTCAAACAGTTTTACATCATCTACATTATTACCTTCAGTTTTAATTTCAACATTAGCTTATTCATGCAAAAACTTATCATATTCTGTTTGTAAGGATCTTCTTCTTTTTTAAATATATTCTTTCTCATTATCTTTTATATCCAAATCATCATAAACAGCTGTTAGACTAGCTCCAGCCAAACATAAACAGCTGTTAGACTAGCTCCAGCCAAACATAAACAGCTGTTAGACTAGCTCCAGCCAAACATAAACAGCTGTTAGACTAGCTCCAGCCAAACATAAACAGCTGTTAGACTAGCTCCAGCCAAACATAAACAGCTGTTAGACTAGCTCCAGCCAAACATAAACAGCTGTTAGACTAGCTCCAGCCAAACATAAACAGCTGTTAGACTAGCTCCAGCCAAACATAAACAGCTGTTAGACTAGCTCCAGCCAAACATAAACAGCTGTTAGACTAGCTCCAGCCAAACATAAACAGCTGTTAGACTAGCTCCAGCAAAACATAAACAGCTGTTAGACTAGCTCCAGCCAAACATAAACAGCTGTTAGACTAGCTCCAGCCAAACATAAACAGCTGTTAGACTAGCTCCAGCCAAACATAAACAGCTGTTAGACTAGCTCCAGCCAAACATAAATAGCTGTTAGACTAGCTCCAGCCAAACATAAACAGCTGTTAGACTAGCTCCAGCCAAACATAAACAGCTGTTAGACTAGCTCCAGCCAAACATAAACAGCTGTTAGACTAGCTCCAGCCAAACATAAACAGCTGTTAGACTAGCTCCAGCCAAACATAAACAGCTGTTAGACTAGCTCCAGCCAAACATAAACAGCTGTTAGACTAGCTCCAGCCAAACATAAACAGCTGTTAGACTAGCTCCAGCCAAACATAAACAGCTGTTAGACTAGCTCCAGCCAAACATAAACAGCTGTTAGACTAGCTCCAGCCAAACACATTCTATTATTGTTTTAAAATTATATGATGATGATGATGATGAATATAACACTAAAACATAACGTATATAATTTTACATCTGAACAGGTGTAAACTGAAAAATTTCACGTACGATGTTTGTGTTTTTTGCTCTTACTGGCATCTGTCTATACATGAGATATTGTTCGTAGATTTTGGCAAGGTTTTAGAAAACGTTCTTCAGTGACAGCAGATTCTCCGATTTTGCCATTGTTACACGAGCTCAGGCTCTTTTTTTTCTCAACTAATTAGATTCTAGATTTCTTGATTTAACTATCGTACGGAACCAGTTGCTGCTCTTCATTCATATCTGTCTTGTTATTTAACAAATCTATATCTTGCTTATTCTCAGAGTCATCTTAAGAAGGCGCAGAGCTGAATGTTATTTCTTTTTTTGTTTGTTTTGGATTTGGGAGGGTATGATCCTACTAGATTTTCACCAGGATATAGATCTTTATTCTTAATTCTTGATCAGACAATGACTTTACATCACATTGAGCATTCCCATAGGTGTTCCACCCTCCGTTCCAGCAGCCATCTCAGTGTATGAAGACTCAGAGTCTCGGTTAGGATGTAGTTCAATATAGGGCAATTATCTTACTAGATTTTCATTAGGATGTATTTGAGTACACGGAAATGCGACGTGTCGCCGTGTTATTTGCACAAATGGTCCAAAACATCTGACTTCGTCGTGATTACTAATACGATAGGTATTTTACCACTTCCACTGGAGGGTGGGCATCTGCGGACATATTACTAGTAGGATAGCTGTACAAGATAACTGGTTCTCGTACTGCACACCGGATATCAACGGAAATGTTACCACATCTTGACCATTTCATCGTTGTAGGTATCGCTATCAACATAATCACAGACGCCCACAGAGCTGAGTTAATTTGAGTAGCTATTTATGCACTACAAAAGGAAGACGCTTAAAAATACCGTGTTTGTTTTAATTAATGCAATCATAGAAATGAAGTCACCAACTGTGATGGAAGAACGTGACTCCTCTCTGGAACGAGCAAAATAGTGAACAACCAATAACAGACTGGTACTGTGGTCGTATACACCCTTGTAATAGCTGATAAGCCAGCTAGATGAGTTTTTATGGAAATGATCCCGGTACTATGCTGCTAAGTGGTCCTTATTCAAGAATCGGATTAGCCTTTCATATGTTTATCTACATCCACAAAATATACCATAGTACAGAAGTGGGCAATCTGATTAAAATGGCATATTAAAGTTTGGTTAGCCAGTCCAGGATGGGTCGACCTAGGCATCTGGAAGATCCGAGTAACTTTTCTCTTAGTCTGGTGGTTAAATTTTCGCCATTTGATCATAGTAAAAACTGTTGTTATATTTCACGTAAATCACTTAAAGGGTGCCGATTGGTTGCCAACACATTCTTCCCTAGTCTATTTTTCACTAGTACTAAGATCATTTTACATTCGCAACGTCAGATTTATTGTAATCATTTTCTCTTTAGAATGCATCCCTATTTACTGATGTGATTTACTTTAATCAATATACGGTAATACTGCGTGAAACGCAACATCAATCTACTTAAGTACTATTGATTTACTTTACGACTGAGATAGCTTGATGTGGCATATTTTGTGAGCTCTGAGGGCTAGATTTTTTCCACCCCTGCTCATAAGTTACATTTTCCAATTGAAATATAATTTTTGCTTAACGATAATTGTATGTATTGCTGTAAAATCGTTAACCAATAAGTCATAACGGAATGCGTAACGCATTTTAGTTTAGAAAACAGAATAGCCAGAACCAGTGTATACTGCAGTATGGTAGCCAAAACTACAAGGTCTTAATGCAAATCAGCCGTATGTCTAAACATAATTTTTTCTCGTATGTCTAAACATAATTTCCATTATGTCCCAACATAATGTTTTTGGCATTTCATATGTTTCCAGCTGGTTTATTTTGTTTGCATTTCTCCAGTTGTTAATCTACGTTTCTAACACAATATGTAATCTCTGCTTGCTTTGTGTGTGTTATTTCATGTCTACAGTCAAGTCTATTTACAATATTGAAATTCTTATTGTTCACTCTCCTTTTAACGTTTTTGTGATCGGATAATTTTAGTCAAACATTCAATTCAGTTTGCGTCAACTGTCAACTATATTTGTTATTATCCTATGAATAAATAAATAATTATTTTATATAAATTACTTCCATGGTTCACCTATCCACAAGATAACATGATCTCATACTCTTGGTGGGTGGAGGAATCTAAGCTCCACAAGATAACATGATCTCATACTCTTGGTGGGTGGAGGAATCTAAGCTCCACAAGATAACATGGTCTCTACTCTTGGTGGGTGGAGAAATCTAATCTCCACACGATAACATGGTCTCATACTCTTAGAAGGTGGAGAAATCTAAGGTCCACAAAATAACATGGCATCATACTCTTGGAGGATGGAGGAATCTAAGCTCTACAAGTTAACATGGTCTCATACTCCTGGTGGGTGGAGGAATCTAAGCTCCACAAGTTAACATGGTCTCATACTCCTGGTGGGTGGAGGAATCTAAGCTCTACAAGATAACATGGTCTCATACTCCTGGTGGGTGGAGGAATCTAAGCTCTACAAGATAACATGGTCTCATACTCTTGGAGGATGGAGGAATCTAAGCTCTACAAGTTAACATGGTCTCATACTCCTGGTGGGTGGAGGAATCTAAGCTCCACAAGTTAACATGGTCTCATACTCCTGGTGGGTGGAGGAATCTAAGCTCCACAAGATAACATGATCTCATACTCCTGGTGGGTGGAGAAATCTAATCTCCACACGATAACATGGTCTCATACTCTTAGAAGGTGGAGAAATCTAAGGTCCACAAAATAACATGGCATCATACTCTTGGAGGGTGAAGGAATCTAAGCTCCACAAGTTAACATGGTCTCATACTCCTGGTGGGTGGAGGAATCTAAGCTCCACAAGTTAACATGGTCTCATACTCCTGGTGGGTGGAGGAATCTAAGCTCTACAAGATAACATGGTCTCATACTCCTGGTGGGTGGAGGAATCTAAGCTCCACAAGATAACATGATCTCATACTCCTGGTGGGTGGAGGAATCTAAGCTCTACAAGTTAACATGGTCTCATACTCCTGGTGGGTGGAGGAATCTAAGCTCCACAAGATAACATGATCTCATACTCCTGGTGGGTGGAGGAATCTAAGCTCTACAAGATAACATGGTCTCATACTCCTGGTGGGTGGAGGAATCTAAGCTCCACAAGTTAACATGGTCTCATACTCCTGGTGGGTGGAGGAATCTAAGCTCCACAAGATAACATGGTCTCATACTCCTGGTGGGTGGAGGAATCTAAGCTCCACAAGTTAACATGGTCTCATACTCCTGGTGGGTGGATGAATCTAAGCTCCACAAGATAACATGGTCTCATACTCTTGGAGGATGAAGGAATCTAAGCTCCACAAGTTAACATGGTCTCATACTCCTGGTGGGTGGAGGAATCTAAGCTCCACAAGTTAACATGGTCTCATACTCCTGGTGGGTGGAGGAATCTAAGCTCCACAAGTTAACATGGTCTCATACTCCTGGTGGGTGGAGGAATCTAAGCTCCACAAGTTAACATGGTCTCATACTCCTGGTGGGTGGAGGAATCTAAGCTCCACAAGATAACATGGTCTCATACTCCTGGTTGGTGGAGGAATCTAAGCTCCACAAGATAACATGGTCTCATACTCCTGGTGGGTGGAGGAATCTAAGCTCCACAAGATAACATGGTCTCATACTCCTGGTGGGTGGAGGAATCTAAGCTCTACAAGATAACATCGTCTCATACTCCTGGTGGGTGGAGGAATCTAAGCTCCACAAGTTAACATGGTCTCATACTCCTGGTGGGTGGAGGAATCTAAGCTCCACAAGATAACATGGTCTCATACTCTTGGAGGGTGAAGGAATCTAAGCTCTACAAGATAACATGGTCTCTACTCTTGGAGGATGGAGGAATCTAAGCTCCACAAGTTAACATGGTCTCATACTCCTGGTGGGTGGAGGAATCTAAGCTCTACAAGATAACATGGTCTCATACTCCTGGTGGGTGGAGGAATCTAAGCTCTACAAGATAACATCGTCTCATACTCCTGGTGGGTGGAGGAATCTAAGCTCCACAAGTTAACATGGTCTCATACTCCTGGTGGGTGGAGGAATCTAAGCTCCACAAGATAACATGGTCTCATACTCTTGGAGGGTGAAGGAATCTAAGCTCTACAAGATAACATGGTCTCTACTCTTGGAGGATGGAGGAATCTAAGCTCCACAAGTTAACATGGTCTCATACTCTTGGAGGGTGGAGGAATCTAAGCTCCACAAGATAACATGGTCTCATACTTTTGGAGGGTATATAAACATACCACATCCACCCACAAAGATTAATCATAGAAAAGGTCATTTTATTTCTCATAAAACAGAGGGAATTACACACGAAAACTGGAGAATAACCCATTTCGTTAAGTAAGACGGTTAAACCCCTCCTTGCCGATAACGTATTTACGGCCCTGGTTCTAGAATTTACTTACTGTTTGGGTTGGTTCGTAGTTCGAGATCTGTCGTGTTATATAAGATCAAATACTGTAGTTGTATATGTATCCTGCTATTTAAGGAGGAAATTGTGTAGTTGTAGATGTATCCTGCTATTTAAGAAGGAAATATTGTAGTTGGGGATGTATCGTGCTATTTAAGGAATAAGTAGTGTAGTTATATATGTATATCGTGCTATTTATGGAGTAAATATTGTAATTTTCTTAAACATAAAACATATACATCTTATTCCTATATCTAGCTTGTATAGAATATTATGCACAGATTTTAAGCTACATTGATTTTACAAATTAGAGGGGAGATAATACTTGTATCAGATCTAGGAAATGAAAAAAAGAGGGTTATTCTAGATAGATTAAAGATGTTGGAGACACATATTTAATCAGAGAGCATGCAGAACATTCGACAGAACATTCGCAGAAATTTCGACAGATAATGTATACATATCAATGTGTGTTTTAGTGCAGAATCAAATATATTTCATATAAAAAGTAAAGTAACCCATAGCATTTATTAATAACGGGAGCCGTTGCGATCTGAAAAAAAAACCTTTCCGCCTCAACTGGGGAATTAACCCAGGACCACTTATATGCGAAGTCAGTGCGCTAACCACTGCGCTAACGCGGCTCCCATGTTTCATATAGCAGTGGCTGAAAACTTTTTTTTGCCGATTGGTGCTCTTTAAAGACATATTTTATTCTATAACCCTTCCCCCCCCCTACTTTTTCGGTACTTCTGAAAAGTAAATTTACTTCCTTACTAGTCGCCAATGCTTTAATTCTATAACGCCTATTGCTTATTTCTATAAGTCAAATTGTTTATTGCTATTAGCCGCGTTGTTTATTATTGGCTAACTACTATTTTATATTATTGTGAGAGTTGGACACTAAATGAAGACGAGGAAAGAAGGATTAAAGAAGTTTTTGAATATCATTTCTACAGAAGTCTGTTAAAAATCAATTATATAGAACACAAGACAAATATCTTTCTCCTGTAGCAATAAACAAACTTGCAGGTTACCAAGAACCAGTTTTGACAGTTATGAAACGACGTAAACTTATTTGGTTGTGAGATTTAATGAGACACGACTTACTTTCCAAATCCATTTTGCAAGGAATAGTTAAAGATGAAGGATAATAAGCGGTCATGTACAATTCCGGATGTACTGTATCAAGTAATGGTCCCATCGTAATAAGCGGTCATGTACAATTCCGGATTTACTGTATCAAGTAATGGAACCATCGTAATTTTTCTATACGTCTCCGAATGGCTGAGACCGAGTTGTTTGGAGGTTGTTGTTTTTTGTGCTGACATCTGCAATGAGGCATCCCTACGACGTAGACATGTTATGGTTTGTATTATTACCACACTTATGAAGCACCAAATTGAACCATGAATGTACTTCAAAACTTCCAAACTCCATAAATGTACATTCTTATTATTAGCTTTCCCTGTGAATAATAAACTGCCCTGGACCATAGCAAATCATCAGATTGTCTTACACGCGTATCGCACTGCTAATTTTGTCTACTTTCTCGCATTAAAATCCGCTTTTGAGCATGTGTTTTACGTTTTTTTAACCTTTTAAAAATTTGTCCATTCTAGCTTTTTATCCTGGTAATGATTTCTATACTTTTCTATTTGTTTGTAAATTTATATTGCCTGTTTAAAGACACGAATGAGGCATTCACGTGGAGCTTCAAAATTTATTGTTGCATACGATAGCACTAGACTGTTGTTACCTGCATTTCCTTAGCCATCATCCCATAATTTTTAGACATAGTTTCTAGAAATTACGTTCAGTAAGTATCTTTGCTTTATGAAAGGAACATGCTGTGTTGACGAATGCAGGTAATCTGTAACACTAGAACAAGAAAGGTATCCAAGCTGCGATAGAAGAAATTATCAAGATATACAAAAATAAGTAGGTGTGTTACCAAAATTAAACAACCTAACAGCGAGATACAGGGACAGACGACGTTTCGACTATAAAGCCTTTATCAGGACAAACAAACGACCACAGTAAAACAAATCTTACATGGAGACAAATAGGGTTATAATAAGGAGGAGAGGAGGACAATAGCAGATAGGTATTGGAGGAAGCAAAGATGTGGAAGCATGACATGTGAGAAAACGTATGGGGAGAAGTTAGTAGTAAGTAGGGAGGAGAAAGTAGACTGAAGAAAGTGAGATGGACAAAGGAAAAGATATGATAGGAAGTAAATTAAAAGTAAATTAAAAATACTTACCTCAAAAGTGGCAACAGAGAATGAATGCCGTTGTTAGGTTGTTTTGTTTTATTTTGGTAATACACCTACCTATTTTTGTATATCTTGACATTTGCCTAGTGTTACCCCAGCCACCTACTTCCTGTTTAGGGTTGTTACCCTACACTGGAAGATTTATCCCTTGATAGAAGAAACTAACTCTCACACACAGCTACCTACCAACCGAACCTAGATGAGCAGTAGTTGGGTTATTTACGCAATTTCGAGGATTATAAAGAAAATGAACTCACTAGCTTAAAGAAGGCAGCACAGAGCCAGTGCCGGATGTACCTATAAGGTAAAGAATCTATAGCTTAGGGCCAATCCCACGTTTTTGGGGGCCACACATTTTTTTTAGTTTACTATCTATATATTCTTAATCGCTAATGGGCTCCATATCTCAAATAGCTTAGGGTCCCATATCTCTAATAACTTAGGGTCCTATCAAGTCTAAATCCGGCCCTGCACAAAACCTGAACTATCTACCCTATCACAACAAAGGGTGTAAAGTAATTACTCATATCATAGTGGTAGTATTTATATTTTTTCCTGTTCATACCTTTGGCAACTCTGCAAGTCAGGTATACTTTATAGTCAGATGCTGTGAAGATTGCTTTCAGTTATCCGACTCTTTCTCCAGAGAAGGCATTGCTTTCAGTTATCCGACTCCTTTTTCCAGAGAAGGTATTGCTTTCAATTATCTGAATCTTTTCCCAGAGAAGGCAGACTGAGAACAACGTGATCATACCATATGAATACCTTACTCTAATTCTTTACAGTTCATACCTAGTAGACCTGTTGCGCCGTTGTATTGTTACTGAAATATCCGCTTACACTATTAATGAAGTCTCCGCTCACACTGTTAATGAAATATCTGCTTACACTGTTACTACAATCTCTGCTTACACTGTTACTGAAATATCTGCTTATACTGTTAGTGAAGTATCTGTTTCCACTGTTAATAAAATATATGATCACACTGTTACTTAAATCTCGGCTTACACTGTTACTGAAATATATGCTTACATTGTTACTGAAATATCTGCTTACACTGTTATTGAAATATATGCTTACATTGTCCGTACGAAACATCTTTTGTTTATAAAAATGTCATTTTACGAATTATCTTGTGTAAGATCGTGATGGATTCATATTTTTCAAGCATTGAAGAGAATCAATTAAAATTGTAACAAATATAATATTTTGCACTTGAAGCTTACTTTTTATCTCCGGATTAAAAACATGAATAAAAATTTTAATGTTGTTGGAACATAGACGAAACATAATGCATGAAAGTAATTTCTGCGTGAAGACCTTTTTATATCAGTAGTAAACACATTCATTCAGAAAAATGAAAAATATACTGTGTAATATAACCTTGTCATTAGAGGTGAGAAGGAGAGTTCTGCAGTGTTATATAACCCCTATACTAACATATGGATGCGAGTCTTGGACAATAAACAAACAGGAAAGTAAGAAATTAGAGGCAACATAGATGTGGTTCTACAGAAGAATGCTGAGAATATCATGGATTGCCAGAAAAACTAATGTAGAGGTGTTGAAAGAGCCAAATGCGAAACGGACCTTAATCAACAATATAAGAAAAAGGCAATCTTCTTTTTTTGGCCACTTCATTACAATACAATACATTAAATTACATCATATTACATTACACTACACACCACTACAACATCACTTGACATTGTAACGCATCCCATTATATTATAGTATGGTAGAATTTGAATCATTTTACTTAACAAAGAAACTGGAGTACAGAGAAAGACACACAAACAGTTGAAGGGATATACTTATGAATACATAATAGTGTGGCTGATTAGAAATAATGACTTATAGACAAAAACATAACAGGAGAGAGATACATATAGATAGAAGGATCGATGGTTGGGTGGAAGGATAGCTGGGTAGCTATGTAGATAGACAGGCAGTTAGACAGTCAGGAAGGAAGGCAGAAAGACAGAGAAAGAAATAGATAGACAGATAGACATACATACAGAAATACAGACAGACAAGTGGATGGATAGATAGATCGATCGATCGATAGATAGATAGATAGACAGATAGATACAGACAGACAGCCACACAGACAGATAGACAGGTAGATAGGTAGACAGGTAGATAGATAGATAGACAGACAGACCGACCGACCGACCGACAGACAGACAGACAGACAGACCGACCGACCGACCGACAGACAGACAGACAGACAGACAGACAGACAGACAGACGGACGGACGGACGGACGGACGGACGGACGGATGGATGGATGGATGGATGGATGGATGGATGGATGGATGGATGGATGGATGGATGGATGGATGGATGGATGGATGGATGGATGGATGGATGGATAGATAGATAGATAGATAGATAGATAGATAGATAGATAGATAGATAGATAGATAGATAGATAGATAGATAGATAGATAGATAGATAGATAGATAGATAGACATATATAATGCGTCGTATGGTATTACCTCACTGTGTCCTACTCTATTATTCGCTTTTTCTTCTCCCTCTCCCTTCTCATCTTATATCTTTCCCTCTTTTTCTCTCCTCCATATATATATTTTTCTCTCCCCCTAATGAAATTTCATAAATTTTCAGTGCCATATTTCCATTATTATTCTCATGTTTGAATACATGTTTTAGTAAAATGAAATTTTGCAGTGACACGATCATATTTCCGTTACTGAAGTGATATCATCCGTGCACGAAATCCCTGGGCTTTCCCTGTATGATTTCATACAGCTTTCTAAATTATAGAAGTATGCTCAATTTACATTATGTCGTATCTTGTTTTGTCAAGTCTTAGAGAAATATATTTCCGAATCACTGAGCAAGGCATGTGAACATAAGAAGAAAAAAACATGGTTTCACGAAATGGTTGCAGAATCTGGGTATATTGGAGAGATATTAGCATGACTTGTGTGGGCAACAATAAATCTGGGTATATTGGAGAGATATTAGCATGACTTGTGTGGGCAACAATAAATCTGGGTATATTGGAGAGATATTAGCATGACTTGTGTGGGCAACAATAAATCTGGGTATATTGGAGAGATATTAGCATGACTTGTGTGGGCAACAATAACATATGCAGCTCTATTTAAGCAATGTCGCGTGTGGGGTTAGAAAATATGGAAGAGATCACGTTAAGTGAGGAAATGTTTGAGAGGGTTCACGAGTTTAACTAAATGTGAAGTTATCAGACTTTTAAAGAAGATTGAATAAGGAAATATGTATCCTCATTCTAATCCTGTGCTACTAATGTCAAACATGGTCCTAGACAACAAAAAAATAAGAGACAACTGGTTACAACAGAGATGAGAAGTCTGAGAAAAGCCACAGGAGTGACCAGAAGACACAGAATTAGAAACGATGTCGTAAGAGTGGGTGTCATATCAATTCTACAATACATACAAAACCAACAGATACAATGGTTTGGTCATCTGGAAAGAATGTCATGTGATTCATTAGTTTATAAAGCATATACGAAGAGAGGAGAATCAGAAAGAAGAGCCGGGGGTAGACTTAGAGTACGCTGGATCAACAACATCAAAGGTACATTACACGGACACCAAATAACATTATATGAAGCTGCCAGAAAAGCGAGAACAAGAACATTATATCTCCCTGGACACACGTAAAGGGTAAAAGAGGAAGGAAAGAAGAAGAACAAGATAAACTGAAAAAGTTTTAGTGGAGCGGAGCTGCAGTGTTTAGAGCATAATTTCACAAACTTTGCTAACGTCATATTGTGTATATATTATACAGATCCACGATACATTTTGTATAGACTGTATCGATCTACGAAACCTTCCATATACATTATACAAACCCACGATACCTTTTGTATAGCTTTCAAAAATCCATGATACCTTCCATATACATTATACAAACCCACGATACCTTTCGTATAGCTTGCAAAAATCCATGATACCTTCCATATACATTATACAAACCCACGATACCTTTCGTATAGCTTGCAAAAATCCATGATACCTTCCATATACATTATACAAACCCACGATACCTTTCGTATAGCTTGCAAAAATCCATGGTACCTTCCATATACATTATACAAACCCACGATACCTTTCGTATAGCTTGCAAAAATCCATGATACCTTCCATATACATTATACAAACCCACGATACCTTTCGTATAGCTTGCAAAAATCCATGATACTTTCCATATACATTATACAAACCCACGATACCTTTCGTATAGCTTGCAAAAATCCATGGTACCTTCCATATACATTATACAAACCCACGATACCTTTCGTATAGATTATACAGATTCACGACACCTTAAGTATAGATTATATTGATCCACTATAAATTTCATGTAGATTATGTAGGACAGCGTTATGTAAGCGAGCACATAACATTTATAAAGTTGATGGGAACTGAATTTGATATGAAACATAAGTGCTCAATGTTTCATTATTGCTAGTTGTGTATTTCTGTGGTGCTCTGTACGGCAGGACTTTGTATATAACTGTTAGGTTAGCCGGCAGGACTTTGTATATGACTGTTAGGTTAGCCGGCAGGACTTTGTATATGACTGTTAGCTCAGGGTTACACTTTAGTCGCTGACCAAGAAATAATGATTTTGTACTACGAGATAATGTAGAGGTGTTGAAAGAGTCAAATGCGAATGTTGAAAGAGTTATATACTGTGTAATATGACTTTGTCATTAGAGGTGAGAAAGAGAGTTCTGCAATGCTATATAACCCCTATACTAAAATATGGGTGCGAGTCTTGGACAATAAACAAACTGGAAAGGAGGAGATTGGAGGCAACAGAGACGTGGTTCTACAAAAGAATGCTGAGAATACCATGGACTGCCAGAAAAACTAATGTAGAGATGTTAAAAGAGTTAAATGCGAAACTGACCTTAATCAACAATATAAGAAAAAGGCAATCTTCTTTTTTTGGCCACTTCATGAGACAGGCAGGTTTAGAGAACATAGTCACAACAGGCAAAATTTAAGGCAACAGAGACAGAGGGTGACAATGTGAGAAAATATTAGACAGTTTTACAACTTGGCACGGCAAGGAAACACCAATGAGTTTGATACATAATACTGTGGACAGAGAGCTGTGGAGAGCCATGACCGCCTACGCCAGCCGGCATGGCTGGTGATGATGACTACGACCTACATTACCTAAAACGCGACCCATATGAACAGTAGTGTTTTGTGTATAAATGTTGTAGAGTCATTGATATTGCATAGATCTGTAATCAATACTCATATAAATCATGTTATTCCACCGAAGACAGATATGTCGGGCCATTGGCGTAAATAAAACGGCGACACAACGCATTTCCATTCTCTGGACCACATCCTGGTGGAAATCTAATAGGACCATGGTCCTGCTACAAGAGATATCCAGCGGGAGTTTGAGAGTGAACGCAGAAGAGGAAGAAGAAATCATGTGATGTAGTATCTCCAACGTTGTAAATTTATAGTTAAGTTGTAAGCCATAACACAACGCATCCGTTCTATGGACCTACTAGCCTAGCAAGAGTTTGAGAGCAAACACTGAAAAAGAAAAGGGGACTATGGATTTGGGGTGGATATGGCTGTTCCAGCTCGTCGGTCAGTTGCCAAAAAGCTATAACGAAGTAGTATGTGTCAGACAGAAAGGGTGCAGATATGCAGCAAAGCTGTAAAAATTGACACAACATAGTCTGATCTCTGGATTACATTCTGCAAACTATCTGAAGTGTGAGAAAGAATACAGAAGAAGAATACGTTTTCTCAGATAACTATCATTCAGCTTAAAAAATAAATGCTTTAAGGAGCAGTGAAAATAAATACTACAAGGAGTAGTTTTAAGGAGCAGTAAAAATAAATACTACAAGGAGTAGTTTTAAGGAGCAGTGAAAATAAATACTACAAGGAGTAGTTTTAAGGAGCAGTCTAGAGATGATAGAAATAAATAATCCCAAGGAATGGACACATGCATACACAGATGGATCGGCAGAAGGAGCAGTAAGGAATGGAGGAGTTGGGATTTTTTAAGACTCACAGATGGGAAGAAAATATCAAAAGCTTTTCCAACCGGGAATTACTCCTCTAACTTTAGAGCAGAAGCAGTTGCACTCCATCAAACAATGAAACCCTTCACCGAATCAGGACTGCCAAGACCAAAGAATATAGCAATATTCACAGATTGCAGATTCCTACTGGAATCAATCCAGAGCAACAGAAACGAAAGCCTTCTGCACAACATCAGACGTAAGCTAAGACAGATCCAAAAATCATCAGCTATTGCTCTTCAATTGATACTATCACACTGTGGAATCATGGGAAATGAGAAAGCGGATGTTCTGTCAAAAAAGGAAGCGAAATGGAGCAACACGGATACCCACTGTCTTACGGAGAAGCAAAAACAATAATCCACAACACATACACAGCAAAGTGGAAGAAACAAATGGAAGTAGAATACAAACATGATACAATATATCTCCTCCAAAGATATCTACAGACCACAATATTTCGTCTTAGAACAGGCCACTGCAGACTGTTGGGTCACCTTTACCGATTGAGGATCTCATACACAGATGAATGTCCATATGGATCCGGAACCCAGACTCCGGAACACGTACTTGAGGACTGATCAACATACAAAGAGCAGAGACAGCAGACCTGGCCAGAGGATACAGACTTGAGGAAAAATCTATGGGGCAGCCGCTCTGATCTGGGGAAGACGATGGACTTCGCCTTGACGACAGGCCTGACAATATAGCATGACGATAGTTGCTGAACGCAGAAGAAGAAGAAGAAGGAGCAGTGAAAATAAATACTCTAAGGAGTAGTTTTTTTTCCAACGGATTTGTAAATCCTTCTAGCTCTGTAACGTCAATGTGGAGTGCGCGTCTGTGACGGGGATGTTCAGTGCGCGTCTGTGACGGGGATGTTCAGTGCGTGCCTGTGACGGCCATGGTACCAAGTTAAAATTCACAGGCAATTGTACATGGGGACGTTTCAATATCAACCTAATGAACATATTTATATTCCCTAGAAAATTCCTAGAACATTTATACAGCCAAAATATACTGGGTTGATGGCTATTTTCCGCCCATGTGTTGCCGGGCCTGTTAGGGGAGCAAAGAATAGCAACACTGTTTACCTTCCACACATGTCGTAATAGGCGACTAAAGAGGTTGTAGGATGGAGTTGGCTGTCCCATCCCATATAGGGCCAGTGACCCAAAGACATGTGAAGTCGGATGTGTCAGGCCGAAAGGCACAGACATCGCAGCAATGCTGTAAACCATGACACAACGCATTCCGTTCTCCAGACTACATCCTGCTAATCTGCAGGAGTTTGAGAACGAACGCAGAAGAAGAAGAAGAAAAAGGCTACATTCTGAATAGGATATGCAAAAACGAATTGTAAATTTACACGAAACATATATTATTCATTACTTGTAACCTAGACATGTTTACGTCCTGCCTGATATATTGATAATAATAATTCACTAGATAACAATAAATAAAGAGCAAACATCCCAGGATGTTAATTCTTCTAACAGTGCATCGTCGGTGTCTCCGAGCTTGAAATCTTTCCCATATGTGAGGTAATTGTGTTTACTAACTCTATTATCAATACAATCAAGTATTTCCCAACAAATCTCGCATTGTAAGATTTATATATTATTAGCTACACTTGAACAAGAATTTTCCTGGGTAGAAACTTAAACGGTTTGCTGGATACTGTATCTCAAATTGTTTAAAATAATCTTTGCTTCTAACCTTTTATTGATCATTATTTCTTTTGTGTACAGATTTGTACTTTTACAAAAGTTTATGGGTTTTCTGATAGGTATGCCAGATTGTACATCAATTTTGGGATTAAGAACAATAATGATTATTTTCTGTGAAAATTTGAATCAAGTTTGTCTTCTTATTTATAAAGTTTAACTTCAAACGTAAATGTTTGTTGTGAATGTTAGCGTAGAAAAATAATTAGGTTCAACACAAGAATATGTGGAAAAATCACGTGGCAACAGTCCGACCTTTTTAATTTCATATGTTATTGCACTGAGCTTCCATTCCTCGGAGATTTAAAAATGTAACCAAAGATACTGATCTAGCGATTTGTGTGCAACACACTAGACATCCCCCATTCAATGTGTAGCGCGCATTCGAGTGCTCGGGGACTCTCATCACCAAACGTGTAGAACGTTGACTGTGACAGAAAATGTGTCTTTATCAGAATTTCGTTCCGTTTAATTATGTTATCTTTTTGTTCCGTAGAAACCTGGCCACTAATCTTTGCATAGTTCCCATCATTACATGATGACGTCATATTTTAGCTATCAAATAAAAATAACCTTAAATGTAATTTTTAGCTGTGTAATATTAATATACTTTTGATACTTAACATTTTTTTCTGTTCAGTTCCCATTGGAACATAGGGCCGCAACTTGTTAATGCATTCTATAACATTAACCATGACCTTCAAATTGATATAGTGTTCGTTTATAATGTTCTTCGTCAGGTTTTCTACGGTCTTCGAACATTTCTCTGTCTCTACAGATTTCAATTCAGGGTTTGAATATGTCTTCATTACTTATGTCTAGCCTCCATCAGACATCGGTGTATTCTCCTCCATAACTGGTCACTTAATATAATAATACTGCCCAAGTCTATTTTGGTTTACGTTACATACTTCTTCTTCATCGTTCTTCAGTCAGATATCAGGTTGCAGCACCAATAGCTTCAGTCAGATATCAGGTTACAGCACCAATAGCTTCAGTCAGATATCAGGTTACAGTGCCAATAGCTTCAGTCAGATATCAGGTTACAGCACCAATAGCTTCAGTCAGATATCAGGTTACAGCACCAATAGCTTCAGTCAGATATCAGGTTACAGTGCCAATAGCTTCAATGAATTGTGTGATTCGCTTCAGGTCATCCATGGAACCCCTCAAGTCTGGAAGTAGTGCCGTCTCAGTAGGCCATATTTTCTCCCTCTCTTCTTGGTAGAGTTGACAGGCATGAAGAATATGATCTGCAGTCGCTGGGCTCAGTCCACAGTTGCACAGGTCTGTCTCACCAATCTTCAGCTTTCGGAACATGTGACTTCTCAGTCTGTTGTGACCAGTTCGTAGTCTGAAGATGATAGTTTGTTCCTTGCGTGACATTTGATGGTAGGGGTCATCTGCTTCCACTTTTTCTTATATTTTGCTTTTAACATGGTCTTACATTCATAGTATGTATTATCATTTTCTATTTGTTCCAGTGATCCCCTTTTCCTTGCCAGGAGATCTGCTTTTTCATTTCCAGGTATGCCACAGTGACCTGGGATCCACTGCAGTACTGTTTCACGTAATATACAAGTTTAAGACATTTCATTCAAAATTTCTTGTATTTGCAATCATGTGAAAAACTGCGTTCAAACGTATTATCTCCTTTCCGCGCTATTCACCAATCGGTCCACAAGTTTCCTGTGTTATTAGTTGATTGCCAGAAGTTCGAGTCCAGCAAAGGATGCATTTTCCTATTTCGCTCAGTGGAAAATATGAAACAAAATTTAGGAAATAGCTGGGTTTAAAAAAAATCTTAACTGTTAGACATAGTTCACATTGATGCTGATGTCAGTTTTGTGATGGGGTTTTTTTTTAACTGCGTTAAAACTGTTCATGAAATGTGTTCAAGTTGATGTATGGAGTTGCACTCAATAAAAAAACACGAAAATAAATTTATAATATTCAACGTACGACGTTATTTACAAACATGTCAGTTCAAAACATCCTCAAACTAACTAGATAATTTAATGATGAATGATCAGACAAACCCGACTTTTTACAAAGATTGTCGTTAAGAATTCGTATATAGTTATTTCTTCCTTTGTCTAGAATTTTCTGGAATGTCACAACATGTGTTTGATATTTCGTTAGCGGCAGCTGGTTAAAATCTCTTAACAAATCGTTAGTGTCACTTGTCATTGTGTCTAGTATGTTATTACCAGGTGAGAGACGGTGATGATAAAATACAAAGATTGTTATAACTCCAGGTAAAACTGTTGGCTTTGCAACAAACCACTTTGTGGTAGCCCATTTCCACCTCCACTTTTTTAAGTCCATTCCTACCAAAATCACTTAGATGTTGGTCTTCTTCTTCTGCGTTCGTTCTCAAACTCCTGAAGATTAGCAGGATGTAGTCCGTAGAAAGGAATGCGTTGTATCATGGTTTACAGCATTGCTGCGATATCTGCGCCTTTAGGCCTGACACATTCGACTTCAGCCTGGCTTTGAGTCAGTGACCCTATATGGGATGGGACAGTCAACTCCATCCCATAACCTCCTTAGTCGCCTCTTACGACATGCATGGAAGGTAAAGAGTTTTACTATTCTTTGCTCCCCTTTCGGGCCCCGGCAACACACGGGCGAGAGGATTGTAATATAATTCAGGAACTATCTTCAAGAAGCCACATCATGTGCAATGATAGTAAGTTATCTCCAGTTGTTCCATATTCATCCCATATCTGCTTCTATATCTTTTCTTAACTAGTCTTGGCCTACCCACTACGTCCTTTTCATGGAAATTGCGTGATTAAATTTCTTATTATAATGGTCGTGTGTTTTATATTGTAGGATCTGTTATGTGCGGTCATTGAACTAGTAGAACTAGCCTAGTCCCTAAGCATTTTAATATTTTAGTAGTTATTTTTATCTGTATTTCTATTTCTATTCGCCAAACCCTTTCTGGCCTTTTAGCATCAGGGGTAGAAGAGTTTTCTGGAGATGGCCCTCGTGTGTGCTGAGTATATTGTGGAATATATTGTGGAATTTATATTGTGGAATATATTGTGGAGCTTACGTTCAACGAACATACTACCACAAAATGTTGATAACTCAGCAATAACATTCTTTACTAAGTCAATGTATGTAACAATATCACTTTATGTTGTTTATCAATGTCACACTGGCATTGGAAGCGCATGAAAGTAATCATCCAATCATTGGAAGCGTATTAAAGTAACTATCCAATCATTGAAAACGCATGAAGTACTCATCCAATCATTGGAAGCGAAAGACAGTAATCATCCAATCATTGGAAGCGCATGAAAGCAATCATCCAATCATTGAGGCCAATATTTTTATCATCCAGGAGAGCAAATGCAAATAAATGTGTCTCCAAAGGGAACCACATGCTATAACGGTTGAAAATCGTTGTTACAAATATTATCCGTAAGTGAATTGTGCAAACTGTATACTGCAGCTCCAGGTTTTGTTCATATGCTATAACTTTATTAGTCTGTTCAATTTGTGTTAACTAGACTCAGGCAAATTTCCGTATATAATGTGGCAGAAATGAGGTGAGAGAGAGAGAGAGAGAGAGATATAAAAATAGAGAGAGAAATAAGAGACAAAATGAAGATACATAGTATATGAATTAGACCGGCCCGTGTGTTGCCGGGGCCCGAAAGGGGAGTAAAGAATAGCAACACTGTTTACCTTCCATGCATGTCGTACGAGGCGACTAAAGAGGTTATGGGATGGAGTTGGCTGTCCCATCCCATACAGGGTCAGTGACCTAAAGCCATGCTGAAGTCTGATATGTCAGACCAAAAGGCGCAGATATCGCAGCAACGCTGTAAACCATGACACAACGCATTCCGTTCTCTGGACTACATCCTGTTAATCTGCAGGAGTTTGAGAACGAACGCAGAAGAAGAAGACCAAAATGAGATGTATAAATGTATGTGTGAAATTGTGACAATTTACAGATAACTCTTCTTTAGCAATAATAGTGCCAACATGTCTTGATTTACACAGAAATACGAGACTGTGGATTTTATACATGATAGTGTGACATGAAGATGATTAATGTGAAGTGAAGATGATTAATGTGAAGTAAAGATGATTAGTGTGAAGTGAAAATTATTATAGAAGTGAAGATATCGAATTTCATGCAAGTAGACATGCTACACTCGGTTCCATCTAAGAATGAAGTAGATCAGTGTTTCTGATTGGTTGGTGGATATTGTCATGTGACGTATTCCTTCCAGAACGTTGTCTTCCCAATGAACTCTCTGAACCTCTCTCTGTCTTGCATTTTCTAGCGATGTATTCATGTTATCTTTAATGTCGTCAGTCCATCGTCTTCTTGGTCTACCCCTTCTCCTCTTCCCAGGTACTCTTCCCTCCATTATTTGTCTTTCTAAACAGTTATGTCTCTTTATATGACCAAACAGGCGTAGTTTTCTTTTTGTTATTGTGTTTAGTAACCAACACTCTGGAATATTCAGTTGGTGGATATAGAACGCATTAATCGATTGTTAAGTGCTCAATAATGTTTTTAAATGTTGTTCAAATATTGTTTTTAATTGATTTAAATGTTGATTTTAAATGTTGTTTAATTATTGTTTTTAATTGTATTTAGATGTTTTAAATAATATTGTTGTTTTAAATGTCATCAGCTGCTTAAAAATCATCTGTTTTCGCTGAGTAATATAAGGGTATGTTGTGACCCACTTCATTCTTAGGTTGAACCGAGTGTGGTACTCAGATTCGTTTACCCACAAATGTTGTTCTCAATTTATCTTTATGGATCACACTTATACATCTTATGGCTTACTTTTACCTATTTTCATGGCTCAATATCACATACACTCATGACTCAGTCTTATACACGTTCGTAGCATAATATCACACACACTCATGACTCAGTCTTACATACGTATATGGCTCAGCTCAATATCACACATTTTCATGGCCCAATCTCACACATTAGCATGACTCAATCATACACAAACACATCGGTAAAGTTTGCTCTTATTATTCAAGCTCACTTCACCTGTTCTTCTCACTTGAAAACAAATATATTGATCTCAATTCACCTGTATTTCTCAAAACTATTAACCTAAACAATTTACACCTGTATAGTTCACACCACAACTATTAGCTTAACCAAACCTCCCCTGTACATCTCAGACCACTGGCATTAGTCTAATCACACGTCACTTGTGTATCTCACATTAAAGTTACACGCATGTGGTTGCGTCTGTGGGTCTCACAAATGGTCCACTAAACAAAACACCCATGCAACAGAAAACCTTAATAGATGACATGCCGTTATATTGAGGTTATCTATTATAGAAGCTTCATGGCATGTCATATATACAATTATGCCTCTTATACTTTTAATTTTTTGTTACAATGTATTTTATGCCATGTTGTTTTCTTTTTCTTGTTTTTGTTCATGTGTGCACCCTTTGTGGTTGGGAGAGAGCCAGAGATTTGCTACGCAGTGGTGGGGAGGAGGAAATTGACAGCACTGATTTTCCTATGGCTGAGGCCCATCATAAAGGCACACTGACTCAGGACGTGACAATCCTTTTGATTTGAACATTTGGTTGCATGCCTGGAGCAATAGAGAAGTAAGACATAACCAGTAGTCAATTGGTGATGGGGAATGAGCACAGTGAACCCTATCTTGGCTACAGTGGGTCGGAGCAGTGCATAGGTTGAAACCTACCTTCCTGGAGGTGTGATAGTTATTCTCTGGCTCTGTCCAGGGTTGGGCCAAAAATCCACAGTCTTCCCAGCAATATAATACCATTTAATGGCATTGGGTCAAAGGACTTGCGCCCATGAACCGCTGGATCAGCAACCAACCAACCATTAAAGCTACTGGTTAACGAAGCATCACCAGTGTATCTAAATTTAAAACGTATAGCCTAACCGAAAATCACCCTGAATATCTTACTATAGAGCTATAGCCTAATCATACTTTGCCTGGTTTTCTCAATTAAATCTATTTGTCTAGACACCCCTCGTGTACATATTAAATATATTAGCCTAATTAAATAACTTCTATATTTCTTACATACAAACTAATAACCATATCTAACCATATTAAGGTGACATGCTCTGTACTTAATGCAAAGCAGAACTACAAGTAAGGCTGGAGATGGCTTTAGCGTCCTTGTCAAGGCTAATTGTGATTTGGAAAAGCAACATCAGTGTTGGAGTAAAAATCAAACTGTATAAGTCGCTGGTGCTTTCTGTTGTGTTGTATGGTTGTGAGAATTGGACACTCACTGCGGACATGGAGAGAAGATTACAGCTTTCGAGTATAAATGCTACAGATGAATTCTACGAATTTCCTATAGGGAACATAAGACCAATGTGTACGTAAGAAATAAAGTAGAGATGTGTGCAGGTGTTCAGGAGCCATTGCTTTCAATAGTGAAACGATGAAAACTAGCATGGTTCGGAAATGTATGCAGGCACGATTCCTTGTCAAAAACAATACTGCAGGGAACTGTCGAGAGTGGAAGAAGCAGAGGAGGACAAATAAAGACATGGACAGACAACATCAAGGAATGGACAGGGCAAGATATTTCTACACTCATCCGCATCGCTGAGGATAGAATTCGCTGGAGGACTATGTGTGCTGAAGCATCCAATGTGGTACCCCTACGACCCTGAAGGATTACGGGTTTATTGATTGATTGATTGACATGCTCTTTCCAGAGCGCAGTCTTCTTTATGGACGCTGAGACCAACTCACGATTATGGGTGAGATTACACACTTCAGTCAATGACATTATTAAACACTATGAACGAATTTTTTACATCGTCATCTTCGGTGGCCCCTTCCTTATTATCAGCAACTTTCATCCATTAGTAGTTTTTCCATGTAATTAAGTATAAATAAATTACAAAAAATATATTTATTAAGTTAACCTTATCTCACAAGCAAATAGTCTAACCTGACCTCAGCTGTTTTTCTTTATGGAAATCAAATTAACAGAAATCTCACATGACCAACATTTAGCACGCATAAACTATAACCTTATCTAAATTTATCACACCTGTCTTTCACACACCTACGTTATTTCTTATTCAAAACGAGTTTGAAGGGAAATGGGTAAGTAAAGTATTACTAATACAATTCTTCTTCTTCTTCTGCGTTCGTTCTCAAACTCCTGCAGATTAGCAGGATGTAGTCTGGAGAACGGAATGCGTTGTATCTTGGTTTACATCATTGCTGCTATATCTGCGCCTTTCGGCCTGCCACATCCGACTTCAGCATGGCTTTGGGTCACTAACCCTATATGGGATGGGACAGCAAACTCCATCCCATAACCTCCTTAGTCGCCTTTTACGACATGCGTGGAAGGTAAATATTGTTACTATTCTTTGCTCCCCTTCCCGGCCCCGCCAACATACGGGCGGAACTTTCCTTAATCTACAACATTAATTATATGATAGAAGACAACAGTCAGAAATTAAAACAAGACATGATTGTAACCGATGTGTGGGGGACAACACGACATACAACATGAAACATGTAGCTGTAAAGATTAATGTGTAGAGAGATTTTCACTGGAAGAATATCCTCGCTATATGGTTATATCATCTTCTACACATATACAGTAGCTTGCTGGTTTGTCCTGTAGGCCAGTGTTGCTATTCTTTGTTCCCCTTTCGGGCTCCGGCAACACACGGGCGACTAATACAATAAGTCCGTCTTCGTGACGGCCAAGGTACCGAGTTCGAAACCTATTTCAGGCAACTGTGCATCCGGATATTTCAGAAAGCAATGACAAACTATTCAACATAAAAACTGCCAAGCAAATCAATGCAGCCAAATAATTATGGGTTGATGACTACATTCTGTATATGATATATCTATCTATCTCATAAACCCTTTGCTGCATTTCAGCGTCAGGGGTAGAAGTATTTTCTAAAGATGACGTTTATTTTGGAACTTGTCGCCACTTTTATTTCGGTGATCCATCGTTTTCGTGGTCAGACTCTAGGTCTGCCTTCACTGTATCTGCGTAGCGTAGTGTGCTATGGTATGTTGACTGATGGTAGTCTGCTAATGTGTGATAACCATTTGACATGTTGTCTCCTAAGATATTCCAAGATTAGGGTGGTGCTAGTTCTTTGTCAAATGCCCTTATTCCTCACTCTGTCTCTTCGCAATATTCCTAAGATTCTGCGTAAGCAAGCCATTTCTGCTGTCACAAGTTTACATTTGTCTTGTGCTGTCGTTGTTCATGTTTGGCATTGGTATTATATTGCAATGTCAACGTTGGCATGATAATCGTTTTGAATAGTATTATTTTGGTGTTTAAATCTACATTTTGTTTCTGAAGATTGGTATCACTTGCCTACAGCAAATTGTCCTGTATATGATATGCTATCAATTTGTAATAAAATAAAACCAATAATAACAAAAAATTAGTAACAAAAAAATACAATTTTTGACCATTTCATACGATGTTTTATACTACATTTCGTACTACGTTTCGACTAAAACAATTCATCATGACAAATTAAAATAGCTAGCCAACAAGTGAGAACACATATAGTACGGTGCGTAATATAACATCAGAGATATACTTTTTGATGATGACTCTGCCCTAAATGTCAACTCTGATGCTGATATACTAAATATTATAGACATATTCTCTTAAGTCTGTACAAGATAAAACAGAAGTTATGTTACAACCAGCCTCTAGCAAAATCTATCACGATTCCTGAATAAAGGTAAATGTCATAGCACTGAAAGTTGTGAAAAATAATCACATACCTAGGTAGTACACTATCACAAAATGTCACTGTTGATGAAGTGTATTATAAGAATTGACAAAACAAGCAGCAATTTCGGCAGGTTGTACGCAAATGTTTCACATATAAATGGCATTATCCTACTGACTAAGTTGAAAGTTTACATAACAGTGTTATTATACGCTGATAAAACATGGACCATATATAAGGATTTTACGATATCCAACGACAACATAAAAATTCAAAATGTTCCATTATTAAAAGTCAACAATTTTACATATTTATACACCAATCTAGCACTGGATGGAGACTCATCAAAATAAATTTTACACAGTATTGCCCTTGCAGAGGGTGCTTTAAATAAACTACGTAACATCTGGACGTCAAACACACTAAGAAACACCATAAAACGCAGGTTGTTTAACTCCAACATCATCCCTATTCTATCATATGGATGCGAAAGTTGGAAAGCCACAAAAGCCACAAATAGGAGACTGGACTCCTTTGAAAACAAATGCTTACGTACCATTCTGAATGTTAAGTGGAGTGACTTTAAATCTAACACTACTATAAGAGAGGAAAACAAACACACTTATATATCTTCCTTCATTAGACAAAGGCGTTGAACTTACATCGGCCATGTTCTCAGAATGAACAGCCTAAGAATTCCCCAGCAGTCACTATATTGGGTGCCACCCAGAGTAAGAAGAAGAGGGAGACCTAGAGAAACTCTACGAAGAACCATTAATAGAGAAGGCATGTCAATGAACCTAAACAACAAGCAACAATTGAAAGACCTGGCAACACAAAGACAGAAATGGAAAGCTATGGTTTCTGCCCTATGCCTTATAGACACATAACATAACATAACATATATGAGGAAGCTCAATCACTTTCACACAACTTGACTCAGAAAAGTTATAAACATCATGTCGCTGTGGATATGTATGTACCAAATGGTCATTATCACTTGCAATGGACGAAGAACAGCGCGGTGCGTCACGAGCCGTAGGATAAGAAGAGATATAAATAGAGATAGTGTTGAAGAGAGTATAAGGTAAATCAAGATTTTAGAGATAGTGTTGAAGAGAGTATAAGGTAAATCAAGATTTTAGAGATGTGTCATTGCAGTTGTTTTATGAAATAGAGATATCGTAGAAGAGAGAATTGGGTACATCATTATGTTAGAGATATGTTAATTCAGTTGTTTTCTGCGTTGGAAGCTCTCTTGTAATAGAACCGATTGAGTGCCTTGAAACAAGACTGGATTTTTCCTGTAGGAGGATGATGGTCCTGCCAGATTTCTAACAGGAAGTATTCCAGAAAAATGAGATGTTCTGTGTCACTATTTTATTCGTGCCAAATGGCCCGGTACATCAGACTTCGGCAGTGTTAGAGTAGAGTTGCCAAGAAGCCTAGCAATAATAGTTCATTTCATATGCACTCACAATTCGAAATAATAATATCATAATCAAAGTTACATTTACCGATTTATACAATTATTATTTCGCTCCCCGGCGGAAATGACACGATATATTCGTTGTGGTTACATGAGAGCGAACGAAGAAGAATACAATTATTATATAAAGTGTGCTAAAAACCCAGTCTATACATTATTTATTGTTTCTTTATTCTACAATATTTGAGCTTACTCGGTCTGCCCAAGCCCTTCTTGTGCACAAACATGTTGGATCATATAGACTGACAGCAATGTGACACTAGAAATGTATCTGTAATTTAATATTATTGTTGAACCAGTTCTATTGTTATCTCTAGGCATCTGACACTGTTCAAATTTAGAATCAACGTCTCATTACCCTAGTGACGAAAAGTTCCCGGTTTCCCACTCCCGTCCCAAAAATATTATTTTAAAACTCCCCCTGTTTCTTCCTACACGCCTACAAGAGGGCAGCAGTGCTATCGTTAAGAAACAATGTGCTATAGCACGGAACATACCATGTGATGGGAGATAGAAACATAACATGTGATGGGAGATGTAACATGAACTAATAGAACTAATGGAAAAAGTTATTGGCTTATCTATCCGTGGAACTCTGAAATTGTATTTAACTCAAGGCCACTATATTGATTAAAAGCTTCTCCCTCTCAGCATCTCTCTCTACTTCTGTCCTTTGTTCCTTCGCACCACACACTTTTCATACACATGTAATATACAGTATATATATATATATATATATATATATATATATATATATATATATATATATATATATATATATATATATATATATATATATATATATATATATATATATATATATATATATATATATATATATACAGTGAATCAGGTACAATCAAACAAAGATTATCTCTTCTTTCTGTCCTCTCATAAATACATTCTTCATTCATTTCATAGCAAATACAGTTTAAACAAGTCTTTCTTTACACTGTAGGTCCTATGTGATGTCACTCGTCTTGGCTAATGCGACTGATCTGTTGTCCCTTCGTGTATATTTTGCATCGCTAGAAAATAAAATGCACAGCAACAGTGGGATTAGCTAAAGTAACGTCGCTTGAGACCGGCACGCATGACAGGTATTCTGGGAAAGGGCTTGATTTATATTATCACACCTCTCCTTTAGACTCCCTCCTATAGTATTAACTCGCCGATAATATTAACACTCACCCCTCCTATAATATTAACAGTTACTCCTCTCCTATAATATTAACACTTACTCCTCTCATATAATGTTAACACGTACTCCTCTCCTATAATGTTAAGTTACTCCTCTCATATAATGTTAACAGTTACTCCTCTCCTATAATGTTAACACTTACTCCTCTCATATAATATTAACACTTACTCCTCTCCTATAATATTAACACTTACTCCTCTCATATAATGTTAACACGTACTCCTCTCCTATAATGTTAACAGTTACTCCTCTCATATAATGTTAACAGTTACTCCTCTCATATAATGTTAACACTTACTCCTCTCATATAATATTAACACTCACTCTTCTCCTATAATGTTAACACTTACTCATCTCCTATAATATTAACACTCACTCCTCTCATATAATATTAACACTTACTCCTCTCCTATAATGTTAACACTTACTCATCTCCTATAATATTAACACTCACTCCTCTCATATAATATTAACACTTACTCCTCTCCTATAATGTTAACACTTACTCCTCTCCTATAATGTTAACAGTCACTCCTCTCCTATAATGTTAACAGTCACTCCTCTCCTATAATTTTAACAGTCACTCCTCTCCTATAATATTAACACTTACTCCTCTCCTATAATGTTAACACTTACTCCTCTCCTATAATGTTAACAGTCACTCCTCTCCTATAATGTTAACAGTCACTCCTCTCCTATAATGTTAACAGTCACTCCTCTCCTATAATGTTAACAGTCACTCCTCTCCTATAATGTTAACACTTACTCCTCTCCTATAATGTTAACAGTTACTCCTCTCCTATAATGTTAACAGTTACTCCTCTCCTATAATGTTAACACTTACTCCTCTCCTATAATGTTAACACCCACTTAATTACACAAGCACAAATACGCACGAGCTTATATACAAACATAGAAACACATCTTTCTTTTCTTCACACAATCTCATCTTAATATTTTCTCCTTCGTCCTCATTATTTTTCCATATCTTCTGTCTATCAATTATTCTCTCGTCCTATTTTCTGTCAATATAAACTATTTGTATATCCTTAACGTTTCGATTTTTTACATTTTTGACTAAAAATGTCCCATTTTATTACTCCATTAAGTTGCTAGCTATCACCAAGCTTGATCTGTATTTGAGTAGGGCATCAATTAACACACTCTTCTGGAAACATAGCACAGTATATTTGCTAGAATATAGCCCTATCATGTTGAGTGGTTCACTTATTTCACCAGTGCTACGTCGTGTGACTCACAGCGATACATTAGTACGAGCATTGCAGGCAGAGTGGTTCCTATTTCCTGTTGGTTGACTAGTGCAGCAGTTCTCAACATGTGTATGTCTCCCCGGGGGAGGAGGAAGGGGTGCATAGAGGCTTTCAGTGAGGGGGGACATGTAAATAAAACAAACATGAATTTGAAGTGGGGCAACAGACCAGTCTAGACACAGGGACCGCTGAAAGATGCAAGAACTACGTGCATTTGACAATGAGACGGCAGTAGAGGGAATTGTAACCATGTTGAGAGGTGCTAGCTGAACGGAACAGGTTCACATCCCGTCTATTGCCTTTTTTAACAAAAAAATAAATCCTCTATGTTTCTTATTTATATTAGGCATGTACATTTCAAAAACAGTACATTTCAACGCTAATACATTTCAACAATATTACATTTCAATAATAGTACATTTCAACAATATTACATTTCACACAATAGTACAGTTCACTAATAGTACATTTCGACAATATTACATTTCAACAATAGTACATTTGTACAACAGTACTTTTAAGAAACAATACATTTTAACAATAGTACATTTGAACAATAGTACATGCTAACAACACTACATTTCAACAATAGTGCATTTGAACAATAGTATTTTTAAGCAACGGTACATTTAAAAATAGTAAATTTAAACGACAGTGCATTTGAATAATCCATTCATTCATTCATTCATTCATTTTCCTTTTGTGCTGAAGTTAGCGCATAGGGCAGAGGTCAGATCTCTCCAATTCTGTCTTTTTAAAGCTATTCTGTGAAGTTCTTGTATTGTATGAATATTGGTTGTTTTACTTTCTCTAAGTATTGTTCTTCTGAGTGTTTCTTTTAATTTGAATAATAGTACGTTTAAAATACAGTATATTAAAACAATAGTGCATTTTTTTTTAATGAGGCATTGGAAAAATAGCACATTTAAACAACAGCACACTTGAACAACTGTACTCCGCCGAAGACGGATGTGTTGGGCCATTGGCGCAAATAAAACGGCAACACAACGCATTTCCATTCTCTGGACTACATTCAACTGGAAATCTTGTAGGATCATTGTCCTGTTACACGAGAAATCCAGTGGGAGTTTGAGAATGAACGCTGAAGAAGAAGAACAACTGTACATATAAGCAATAGTAAATGTGAACAATAATACATTTAAAAGGCAGTATGTTTGAACAACAGTACATTTGAGAAATAGTACAATTACACAACCGTATATGTAAAAAACAAGACATTTAAATAACAGTACATTTGAACAACCCAAATTTTTAAACAAAAGTAAATTAAAATGCAGGACATTTAAACAACTTTGCATTTCAAAAATAGAATATCTGAACAATTATACAATTGAACAAAAGTACAGCTGAAAAACAACACATTTGAACAGTAGTACATTTGGCAATAGTGCAGTTGAACTATAGTACATTTCAACAATAGTACCATTAATGAATAGTATATTGTAATAGTACATGAGATTATGTAGATATTATTTCATATATGTATATCAATAAAACCTATATTACCCTAGTGAACTTTAAAGAAAGCTAAAAAAAATATGTCATGCCTCGGGGGGGGGGGGGGGCGGGAAGGAACATTGAAGAAAGGATGTCCCAAATTACGGCTGTCCTGAATTCTAGACAGTTATTGACAAAAGAGGACAGGGGGGGGGTGTTACAAAATAGGTAAGATATTGTTGACTTAATTTTATAACAGACCCAAAATGCCTTATTTTTTTTATATAATTCCTTAAGTTTTATTTGGTGCTCTATCACTCAGCATGTCTACTTCTATCACTCAGCATGTCTACTTCTATCACTCAGCATGTCTACTTCTATCACTCAGCATGTCTACTTCTATCACTCAGCATGTCTACTTCTATCACTCAGCATGTCTACTTCTATCACTCAGCATGTCTACTTCTATCACTCAGCATGTCTACTTCTATCACTCAGCATGTCTACTTCTATCACTCAGCATGTCTACTTCTATCACTCAGCATGTCTACTTCTATCACTCAACATGTCTACTTCTATCACTCAGCATGTCTACTTCTATCACTCAGCATGTCTACTTCTATCACTCAGCATGTCTACTTCTATCACTCAGCATGTCTACTTCTATCACTCAGCATGTCTACTTCTATCACTCAGCATGTCTACTTCTATCACTCAGCATGTCTACTTCTATCACTCAGCATGTCTATTTTTTCTTCAGCAGAAAATATCACCATTATGTATATGCTGGGTTTCTCTGCTGATTAGATTTATATTTTCATGTATTGTTTGATAGCATTTCTGTGATATTTTTCTTGTTTTACTGATTGTAATAACACTTCCCTGTCTATGATGTACGGTCCGAAATGGGAACAAAGAATAGTATCACTGCCATCTCCTATGCATGTTGTAGGATACTGCTAAGTATGATTGGGGAAAGTTACCCCATTCAGAATAATGTCAGTTACATATGAACGACATCCTGAAATTGGATGTGTCAGACCGAAATGCACAGATCACAGCGAATATATAACCATGATATACTTTTTCTATTCTGCGGACTGTATCTTGTTCCTTACAACTGTGTGTGGGCTGCATGTGGTTACCAGCAAGTGTTTGCGGGGTAGGATCTGGTTGCCAGCAGGTGTTTGTGGGGATGCATGGTGTTACCAGCAGGTGTTTGTGGGGATGCATGGTGTTACCAGCAGGTGTTTGTGAGGATGCATGGTGTTACCAGCAGGTGTTTGTGGGGATGCATGGTGTTACCAGCAGGTGTTTGTGGGGATGCATGGTGTTACCAGCAGGTGTTTGTGAGGATGGGTGTTACCAGCAGGTGTTTGTGGGCTTCATATGGTTCTTTGTGGGTGTTTGCGAGTGCTGCATCTCTGATTTCCGGCAGGTGTTTGTGGCGGCTGCATCGTGTTACTGGCAGGTGTTTATTGAAGCTAATATGATCCTATTACGGGGCCGCGTAGCGCAGTGGTTAGCGAACTAGATTCGCATATGGTTGTCCTTGGTTTATTCCCCAGATGAGGGGAAAAGGTTTTTCAGACAGCAACGACCTGTAGGTCAGCCCAGCCTTAGTTGGGTATCGGATTAATCTGGGAAATAAAGATTGCGAAGGAGTGTGCAGAGATGGGTACCACCCTCTAACAACAGAACCACTGAAATATGAGATGGTTAACATCTTGCCCTCATACAGCAAACCACTAAAATAATATCTCACCCTCATACAGCAGAACCACTGAAATATGAGATCGCTAACATCTCACCCTCCACAACAGAACCACTGAAATATGAGATCGCTAACATCTTGCCCTCATACAGCAAACCACTGAAATATGAGATCGCTAACATCTCACCCTCCACAACAGAACCACTGAAATATGAGATCGCAAACATCTCACCCTCATACAGCAAACCACTGAAATATGAGATCGCAAACATCTCACCCTCATACAGCAAACCACTGAAATATGAGATCGCTAACATCTCACCCTCATACAGCAAACCACTGAAATATGAGATCGCAAACATCTCACCCTCATACAGCAAACCACTGAAATATGAGATCGCTAACATCTCACCCTCATACAGCAAACCACTGAAAAATGAGATCGCTAACATCTCACCCTCATACAGCAAACCACTGAAATATGAGATCGCTAACATCTCACCCTCATACAGCAAACCACTGAAATAACATCTCACCCTCATACAGCAGAAGCACTGAAATATGAGATCGCTAACATCTCACCCTCATACAGGAAACCACTGAAATAACATCTCACCCTCATACAGCAGAACCACTGAAATATGAGATCGCTAACATCTCACACTCCTATAACATTATTAAATGCTATGAGTTAATTTTACTATTTCTTTAATATTGTCATCGTTGTCTTCTACTGTCCAATAACAACATATCTCTCCCAGCGTCTCTTGTCTTGTCTTGTCTTGTCTTGTCTTGTCTTATTCATGTGTACAGCATGGGGAGTCGAAGTCTTCTTTCTTTAGCTAACAGTGATGTCGCTGTCAGTGTAGCCTTTGTGTTCTAGTATTTCTCAGATATCATCTATCCATCTTCGTATGATTCTTCCTCTTTTTCTTTTCTGATGATCTTTTATTGAAGGTTATCGATGGAATGTGGTATGGTTACATTCTGAGTTGGTTACCGACCATTTCATCTTTTGTGTGTCTATGTATACTTTGCACGATATTGATTTCACCAAATTTCTTATAGTGTCATTGTTTATTCTATCTCTTTTTATTACCACCAGTGCTGTTTTCATGCACATTATTTCGCATACAGCGAGTTTCTTGTTCTAATTTCTATGTCGGAATCCAGGTCTGGCATTGATGCACAGTGTCGGCATGAGCACTGTGTTTATTAAGGTTTGATTGCAGATCATTTCGATAATACACATCCTTGTCTGACTTCAGATGTTATTATGAATGTGTCTGTTTTTCATTCTGGTGTTCTTACTCTTGTTTCACAACTTTGAAATATTGCTCTGGTGTTTTCAAGGAGTTCGCTGCGTATCCCTTAATTGTAGTATATATTTAAATATTTCTAAGTTTAGTTTTCATTTTTTAAACATGAACTGTATATACGTGCCATAACCTTATAGAAGACTTGCGCGCAGAAAACGTAAACATTACATAGAAAGACAATTGTGATTATTTCCATTTATTTTGTTCAATTATTTCCATTTATTTTGTCCATTTATTTCATCTTTAGCTATTTTTGGCAAGCTACCCAGTATATAAATAGTGACCAACGAGATGCACGAAAATAATCAAAAACGTAACTAATGTAATCCTAATTAATTCTCGAAACAGGTCTTCTTACTGACGAAAATCAATCATGTGCTCTTCTTGTTAACGTTTGGTCTGCTTCGTTTCTACTACAGTATTCATGGTGAATTCATGTTCGCCTTTGACTCTCCTACAGTGAACATGGTTACATGTTCGCCTTTGACTCTCCTACAGTTATCATGGCTACATGTTCGCCTTTGACTCTCCTACAGTGATCATGGTTACATGTTGAACTTTGATTCTACTACAGTGTTGATGGTTACATGTTGAACTTTGATTCTACTACAGTGTTGATGGTTACATGTTGAACTTTGATTCTACTACAGTGTTGATGGTTACATGTTGAACTTTGATTCTACTACAGTGTTGATGGTTACATGTTGAACTTTGATTCTACTACAGTGTTGATGGTTACATGTTGAACTTTGGTTCTACTACAGTGTTGATGGTTACATGTTGAACTTTGATTCTACTACAGTGTTGATGGTTACATGTTGAACTTTGATTCTACTACAGTGTTGATGGTTACATGTTGAACTTTGATTCTACTACAGTGTTGATGGTTACATGTTGAACTTTGATTCTACTACAGTGTTAATGGTTACATGTTGAACTTTGATTCTACTACAGTGTTGGTGTTGAACACATATAGTAAACAATTGATCAGGAATATCAGTGGTTGGACATATTATAAATAACTTCAGATATGCAGATGTCACTCTTCTGTTTGTCAGAAGGGAAAAAGTTCCACAATAAATAGTCAACATATTAGTAGCAGAAAGCTAAAAGAAACCATTGAACGCAAGTACTGACTGTCTTAAAAAAAATAAACTACAGCTAAAAATACTGGGTTCATGGCCACATCCAGTATAGGATATGCTACAAATGTTTATGAAGAGGCAGGTCTGGAGAACATAGTTACAACAGGCAAGATGGAAGGCAAGAGAGATACCGGACGACAACGTAAGAAAATATTACTCTGACATCAATGCATGAAAAAGGGTTAACACCGATCCTTATAAACGATACTGGAAATAGATAGTTGTGGAGATCCATGATCGCCTACGCCAATCGATACGGCATCTGACGATGATGTCAATCTTTACTCTTCTATATCACTTATAATCGGAGATTATACGAACTTTATTAGCAGCCATATTGTGTGAGTGTTGACAGCGGTCAGTATGTCATTATCATATCCTTTTGGGTCTGTGTCTGCCTTTATGGAAATCTGTCTGTATGGCTACCCGTTCATGAAAACATCGACCACCAATTAACCATTCTCGCAACTACGTAATCCTCCCTAGATTAATTAACCAACTCAACCACCAACTAACCATGCTCGGAACTACATAATCATCCATAGATTAATTAACCAACTCAACCACCAACTAACCATGCTCACAACTACGTAATCATCCATAGATTAATTAACCAACTCAACCACCAGCTTACTCATCCAAAACTAATGTATCCCACCCACCTATCCATCTCTTTCTCTGTCTATTTAACTATCTATCAACCTACCTATCTATCGAACAGACATATTAATCAGTCTGTCTCCTGCTTGTTTCTTCTGTCTTTTCCTCTATCCATCCATTTATTTAATTAATAGCATTATTTAATCTCTCTGTCCGATAGGTCTGTATGAAGGAATATCTTAAAATTAAATTATGTCTTTTTCATAATCTCCGATCAAAAATCCATGATTAGAAAACATAGTAATCTGCACTGAAACTTATATTGTCAATCTAAACCTAACGAGAAGCTTAGCTGGAAGCAAACAACATATTTGGACCAGATATATTTTTCTACGGGATTGCCCCAAAAATATATTGATTTTATGGACATAGCTGTTTTTTTTAAAGCTTCAAGATAGATTTCAAGATTAATTGTCCAACGGAAATCATAAAAGTGTAATTGAATTTTTGAAACTGGATCGGAAATGTGAGGTCATATCTGAGACTATGTGGGTGTTCAGTTGACAGGATTTTAGCTAACGACACATAACCCTATCATGTGCAGATTTCTTCACGAAAATAAGAACAATTCTGGTGATAGAATAAATGAACGTATTGAAATATTTGATAGTGCAAGTTTTCGAATACTACAATAGAAGTTTAGTACACAACAATGTGTTTAATGCATTAAAATGTGATTTTTATATTACATTATGTTTAGTAAAGCACACTGTGTTTAGTATATTGCATTGTGTTTATTATAGTACATGGTATTTAGTGTATTACATTGTGTTTAATATATTATATTGTGTTTAGTATAGCACATTGTCTTTTGTATATTAGATTGTGTTTAGTATAGCACATATTGTGTTTTCTATATTATATTGTGTTTTGTATATTACATTGTGTTTAATATAGCACATTGTGTTTAGTATTTAGTGTTTAGCACATTGTGTTTTAGCACTGTGTTTTGTAAAGCACGGTGTGTTTAGTATAACACAATGTGTTTAGTATAGCACATTGTATTTAGTATATTACATTGTGTTCAGTATAGTACATTGTGTTTAATATAACACATTGTGTTTAGTATAGCACGTTATGTCTTGCATATTAGATTGTGTTTAGTATAGCACATTGTATTTTGTATAGAACTTTGTGTTTAGTATAGCACATTGTATTTCGTATATTAGATTTTGTTCATTATAGTACATTGTGTTTAATATAACACATTGTGTTTAGAATATTACATTGTGTTTAGTATATTACATTAAGTTAATATATTACATTGTGTTTAGTATATTACATTAAGTTAATATATTACATTGTGTTTAGTATATTACATTAAGTTAATATATTACATTGTGTTTAGTATAGCACATTGTGTTTAGAATATTACATTGTGTTCAGTATGTTACACAAAGTTAATATATTACACTGTGTTTAGTATGTTACAATGTTACATTGTGTTTAGCTCTGTACTAAGAAATGACTAGGAGGCCTGTGCCAGTGATGGTCAACAATATTTGGCTCAACTTATGCTGCATGAAATTTAGCAATCTTACCATTTAGAAAGCAATGAATACTTACTAAACGTAACTATTGCTTATAAACATTACTGTATCAACACAATTTTGGATTGAGTCGTGACCGTCTACATTATATGACCTAATGACTAATTGGAAGTTCTGACTTATTAATGAATCATTTGAATATTTCGTAGATTTTCATTGTTTGCCACACAAAGTAAAATCATAGTGATTCAGAAAAATATCACGGTAATAGACAAATGAGTCATAGAAAAGGATGAATGTCGATTTTTTTCAGTATACATTATATGGTAGACTGTCAGAATACACAAACAGTGTATTCTGCTGAACCCTTCTTGTACATGCTTGAATGTTGTATATAAATCTCTCTGAATAAACACGTAATAGAAATGATGAACAGATAACTACACACAGTTGACAACCGGGACATTCCATAATGTGGAGAAACTTTCATGATATACAATACATCTACTCTTTCTAGACATTTGCTATAGTTTCTAGAATCTGTGACAAAAACGTTACAAGGGAAATATTTCAACATTCCTTGAGTTAGTTGGTTGGTAGTTTCTAGAATCTGTGACAAAAACGTTAAAAGGGAAATATTTCAACATTCCGAGAGTCATACAGCTATGTATTTTTTTATTATGTAGCCCATATATAATTAAAATATTAACTATGTATTGTCTATGCAAATGATTAATTTGAAATGTTAAACTACAACTTATGTTGCTGAGTGTCCAAGATTGTCATATTCTAGTTCTTGTGTGTGTAACACATAATACAATAAGCATTGGACAGTGGACTGAGAGGTCAGAGCATGGGTGTACTAACTTGAATACTCTAAATCACAATCACCCGCTTGTCATTATAACAAGGCAAAAATATTTTTGAAATCATTTAATGAATAAATCCGGAACATGAAATTATAAAGATTAACATCAAATTAGCCTACGACAGAGGGACTCAGAAACCATGGAAAGACGGGGAGAGAGCATCAGAAGATAGATATATAACGGGATACCAACAATGCTAAGATTTATAAGTATTTATATATTCTTGTCTTTGTGGTGTACTCTGCTAGACTGTAACCTGTCCATCGTGTGATGTTACACTTGTATCTCTGCCTACCTCTTGCTCGCTTCCCCTTGACTTTACCCTCAAGTAAGGTCTTCAATAAGGTGTCATGTCTTTTAATGTGTCCAAAGTATTTTATTTGCTTGATCTTTATTTCTCTTAATAGTTCTTTCTTCATATTAAGTGTTTTAGTATCTCTTTATTTGTTTTCTTCTCTTTCCATGATGTTCTCCTCCTATTCTTCTATATACCCACATCTCAAAGGCATCAATTTTGTCTTCTAACTGTTTATTTGGTGTCCATGTTTCTGAGCATACATTAATATAGAATAGATGTAGCATTTTATAATTCTCATTTTTAACTTGTTTGTAATTTGTTTAGATTTTAATAATTTACTGATGTCATTGAAGTTACTTTTAGCCATTCCTATTCTCCTTTTAACTTCTGTTTCACATCTGCCATCATTTGTGACTATGTGTCCAAGATATTGATACTGTTTTACTATATATATATATATATATATATATATATATATATATATATATATATCAAATTTAATTATAAGTATTATATATTCATGGAATAGACATGGTATTATAGACTTATACAATATAATGAAGCGTTCTAAGAAGACATCTGTAAATACCAAACGTAAAATTTTAGGAATATCGCTAAGAGACAGAGTGAGGAATGAGGACATTAGACAAAGAACCGGCACCGACCCAATCATGGAATATATTAAGAGACAACAGATCAAATTGTTTGCACACATAGCATACTACCACCAGACCGCATATACAGCTGTGTTACACAGATACAGTCAAGGCAGACCTAGAGGCCGACAACGCAAACGATGGACACCGAGGCTACAAATTCCACAATATACTCAGTTCACACGAGGGCCATCTCCAGAGAACTCATCTACCACTGACGCTGAAAGACAATAAAGGGTTTAGCGAATAGATAGACAATAGCCCTTGAATCATAAATTTACAGAAGAGACCAGGCATATTAATGTTAGTCCTCCTTATTAAATAGTGTCTACTTCATTCTGATTTATTTTCTCTCAATTCGTAGCCTAACATATTCGCCGTATGTTATCACAAATAATTTCAGCATATCCTGTAAAGGATATTAATCTTCAACCATTCTTCTTCTTTTTCTTATTTGCTCCTATTTCTGACCCTGGTAACACATGGTTTGTTGGTTGGCTGCTGATCCAGCGGTTTTATGGGCTCATGCCCTATGACCCAATGCCATTAAATTGAATTAAATTGCTGGGAAGTCTGTGGATTTTCGTCCCACCCCGGGACAGAGCCAGAGAATAACTATCACACCTCCAGGAAGGTAGGTTTCAACCTATGCACTGCTCCTAGCCACTGTAACCAAGATAGGGTTCACTATGCTCATTCCCCGCCACCAAATAACTACTGCTTATGCCACACTAACTTCTCTATTGCTCTAGGCATGCAATCAAATGTTCAAGTCAAAAGGATTGTGACGTCCTGAGTCACTGTGCCTCTATGATGGGTCTCAGCCATAGGAAAAAACAGCGCTGTCAGTTTCCTCCTGCCCAGTGCTGCACAGTACATCTCTGGCTCCCTCCCAACCACAGAGGGTGCATACATATATTCAAGTAAACATGAAACACAATTCAAAAACAAAATAACAGCACAAGGAGCATAATTGTATTAGATGACATGCCATGAAGCTTCTCTAAGAAGAAAACCTCAATATAACGGCATGTCATCCACTAAGGTTTTCTGTTGCATGGGTGGTATGTCTAGTGGGCTATTGGTGAGACCCACAGACGCAACCACATGCGACTGGTAACACATAAGCTAAAGTGTTTTCAATTTCTAGCAATTGCTTATGTCACTGTTTCATTAACCATGCCATAGATAAGTGATGTTCGATCTATGTTGAAGCTCCAACTATTTCACGTGATTCAGAACTATTTAAAGCTGTTTTCTTATATTTCATTACTGCTTCGTAATCTATTTCGAAACGATAAATACTTTATAAAATGACATTGTTACTCGTTCTACTGTTTCTGCTACATTTAATTACGCAATAGTTATGAGTTATCTGTGTCATCATCATCATCAGGTGCCATGCCGGCTGGCGTAGGCGGTCATGGCTCTCCACAGAGCTCTGTCCACAGTATTATATATTAAAGTCGTTGTTGTTTCCTTGCCGTGCTAGGTTGTCAAACTGTCTAATATTTTCTCACGTTGTCACCATCTGTCTCTGTTGCCTTCAATTTTGCATGTTGTGACTTCTCTAAAACTGCCTGTCTCATGAAGTGGCCAAAAAAAGATTTAATGGTGGTTGGAACCCTAAGATATTTATTTTACGACTAACAAATAGACACGAGTTTACTTTATTAGAGTTATGAAAACAATGTTCTCGCATGCACATCACCGACGTGATGAATATATATCATGACACCGATGCTTCTAATGATTGCGCTCTAATTCATTTAAAATCTTATATGTTCTCAAAATACAAACTGAGTGAACAAGAGAGTGCAGTAAAATTTCGCACCATAAATATGATAAATATAAATATATTAGTAAATAAAGAAAACAATATATACAAAAGTGTTAAATTGCAGTTTTAAATGGAATAATAAACATAATCAAAGTTTCGATCAAAAGGCCTTTATCAAGATGGAGACAAGCAAACACATAATGGAACCATCAGATCAAATAAGATCACATTTTAGTCATGTGGAAGTTGACATGACAGGAATAAATAAAACATATTAGAGACGAGAGCGACGGGAATGTGAGTGGTTACATGGAGAGAGAGTATATTACACAAGGAAAATGCAAAAAAGAAAACAAAAGTAAAAACAGCAAATAAAATAGTTACATAAAATAAAACTATTATCCGGTTACGGCTCGGCACTGTCAATAGAGCGCTGGATGATAGGTCGGAAGTCGAAGAAATAACAGAACCGTAATAAGGAGACTAGTTACCGTGACCTCCAATAAAACAAGAACTGTAAATTATTAAACTCCCCCCCCCCCCAACCAGATAAAAACGTATCATCACAATGTGCTTAATCTATTTAAAGTGAAAATTTTAATTAAGAAAGTACATTACATAATATAATGAAAGTTTCCCTTACTCATGCCTGAGGTGTATCGGGAAAAACGGCATTACGCCAATATTTTTAATTGATCAACAGCATATCGACGGATAATGTGTTCAGCATCACGCCCGGAGTCTTCCCATTTCCCTGAAGATATGGTACCTATTTTCATAGCCTGCATCTACCTTTGCGGCCATTAGTAATTAAAAATATTTGCAGATGAGCTGAAATTTGAGCCTTTGATCACTTGACTAGCAAGCCAGCGAATTAACAACGGAGCTATCGCGGAAATTAATATGGTCATAATAAGTGTTTCGTTGTTTCCTGGTTCATGTCACTTTACCTGTTCTTAAATCTTCATCTTCCTCATTCGTTCTCAAACATCTGTTGCTTCACATGGTGTATCCTGGAGAATGGAATGTGTTGTGTCATGGTTTACAGTTTGGGATCTATATGTGTGCTTCGTAACCTGACACAATCAACATAATCATGGCTTTTGGGTTACTTTGATCAGTTGGTCATCTGAGGGTTACTTTGATCTATAAGATATGACAGTTGGTCATCTGAGGGTTACTTTGATCTATAGGATATGACAGTTGGTCATCTGAGGGTTACTTTGATCTATAAGATATGACAGTTGGTCATCTGAGGGTTACTTTGATCTATAAGATATTACAGTTGGTCATCTGAGGGTTACTTTGATCTATAAGATATGACAGTTGGTCATCTGAAGGTTACTTTGATCTATAAGATAGGCCAGTTAACCCTATAAGAAATCATCCTTAGACGTCTCTTACGACGTGCATGGAAGGTAAACAGAGATGCTATTCTTTTCTCTCCTTTTAGGCCCCGGTAGCAATGGGATTATATAACTTTTAAACGGAAACTGAAGAAAAAGTGAATGGGACGTATTTGTACAGAGGAAGTTGAACATATGCACTGTAAGAAATGAGTTATTATCGTAAAATTGCTGAGATATATCATGGACAACGTGTAAGTGAATATTTCAGACAGCTTATCAGCACAAAACGGAAAGAAAGAAATAACAGGAGAGATTGTATGATTAGGTACATCAATCTTAGTTGCACAGATTTAATCCCATGTCTTGAATGACAGTTGCCTGATCTCAAAGCTAAGTCTGCAGTCTTAAGAGTTGATGACCTTATCTGTGATCTACAGACGGGTGATCTGTTACTTCAAAAGTCATTAACTAGACAGGAAACAATTCTTCCTCAGAAAAACGAGTCTCCTTGGCTTCCAGGACGATTTCCTGTCAAGAGAAAAGCAGTGGAGCACTTATATCCGGAACATCTTTACGATCTTCCACAGTTCCTTTCAGACAATATGGCATCGACGTCTAAGGTTGAAGATAATTTCTGACTTGACATGTCATCCATCAATCGCTTAATGAAACAAAACATTGACTCATTTACAAAAATGTATTAATATATGTAATAATTTTCAACGCTTATGTGTTAAAGGAATTAAATTCACCGACTACAGTAGAAATAATACATCATTACAAGGGCGATGTGCCGCGATTGCTTGAATTCGATTTTTTTATGTTTTGTAAAAGCCATCAGAGATCCAGTCATTATAATTGTTAGGCCTTAAATGACAAAAATATAGACTCGTGTGAATGGTTGAAAAGACTTGTCTTATCCAAATGAAGTATTTGCAAAATCTACTTCCCACCACTAAACCGCATTAGTTCCCGTCTGAGTAGAAGCTCTCAAATTCCAGTATTCTACACAACCGAAACGTAAGTCTTCCGCGCAATAAAGTTCTGTGGAAACAAACCAACTGCACGTATAAAGCAAAAACACTAATCGTTCGTAACTCCTGCGAACCGAAACAGCAACAGTATCAACCAATCAACTGAGACCGCATTACCTCTAAACCCACTGTGATTTACATTGTAGAAACAAGGAACAAACTACCGTAAGTATGGATAATTAAGACCGGCATTCATGGAATCGATGTGATAATAATCTGTAGGCAAAGTGACTTTCCGGATATGTAATGGTATCGACCTACAAAGTGACGAATGAGCACAACAGACAGTAACATGGAGAGATTCATGGAGAATAAAACTGAAACATCGTATGAGATTAATAGTCATTCTTTGCTGAATGTCGATTGGCGCAAATGCATCCGTCGTCTGGCAGTATTTGACTGCATAAAATGATTACTGTATATGTTTGCGGGGGTTTTTTGTGACGCCTGCGTGGATGTCAGTACTGTAAAGATGTGTACTTAACTGGTTGTGTAGTATCTGCGTAAAGACCAGACACTTCCGACATCAGAGTGTCTTTTAGATTACTGTAATATTTCATCATCATTAAGTGATGTCTCCGCAACGAATGTTGACTTCAACATACCTTCAACATCCCCTATCTCTAATCGTGGTAGTACACTCTGCTAGACTGTAACCTATCCATCTCGTGATGTTACTCTCCCACTCGTATCTCTGGCTACCTCTTGCATGTCTCCTCTCGATTTTATCATAAAATAAGGTCTTCAACAGCGTGTCATATCTTTTAATATGTCCAAATAATTGTATTTGCTTGATCTTTATTTCCTTAATTCTTTCTTAATATTAAGTATTGTTAGAACCTCTTTGTTTGTTTCTTCTCTACCATGAAGTTCTCCCTATTCACT